>BTCW01000007.1:24820000-27220000 GCA_033239725.1 Echinochloa phyllopogon
GGCGAGGACGACCCCCGGATGAACCCGACGGCGGCGGGGGCGCCGGGGCTGGAGAACCTGGCGTGCGGGAAGGTGATGGTGTGCGTGGCGGAGGGGGACGTGCTGCGGTGGCGCGGGAAGCTGTACGCGGAGGCGGCGGCGCGGGCGAGGGGCGGCGGCGGCGAGGCGCGCGTGGAGCTGTTCGAGTCGGAGGGGGTCGGGCACGTGTTCTACCTGCTGGAGCCCGCGGCGGAGAAGAGCAGGGAGCTGCTGGACAGGATCGCAGCGTTTGTCAGTGCGGAATGAGGAGGGCACGAGAAGGTTTTTAATTTTCGCATATAGGTAATTTTTGTCACATAACTTATATATAAGAAAACTGTTTCTCAAATTATTATGGAATAACCAAGGCGCACGACTTATACACATATACTGTTATAATACCAATGGTACTACACTGCATCGCACAAAGGTGACGATGGTGAAAAGAACTGTTAGTCAGTGCTAGCAACGAAATGAAATGCCGGTCCTTCAATTTTACATCGCATATTAGTTGATAATATTTCTTGTGTTGGAACCTACCCATCAAAACTCATATTCTTTGAGTGATAGGCAACGTGTCAGACTGTTGACAGTGAGTTGCTTATAGTAACTTTATCAATCTTGACATCTACCCGATTCAGTCTCTCGAAGGTGCTCGTATGGACATGATTTGTATGTGTGTATTTATAGATGAGTATTTGTGTCTGGTCTTTCGCAAAGCCCTTGGAATGTCAGGACCAGCACTCGCGAAGTTTAAATGAGCACACTTGTATACTGGAAAGATGGGAAATAAGTTATTGTTAAATTTTGAGTAAAATACATCAGCGGTCCTTAAACTTGTCTCGAGGTGTCATCTAGGTCCCCGAACTCTCGAAATGCATATTTGAGTCCCTAAACTTGCTAAACTGTGTCATTTAGGTCCAAAGTTCCAAAAATACCCCTATGTATGATGACATGACTGTCAATTGATCATGAAATTTTATACTATTTCCCTAACCAAATTGGTTGTTTCCATCACAATAATTAGATAACTTTATTTAATTGTATCATATCGATAATTATAGATCAAGAGATGGACAAACATCATTAATATAGGGGTATTTTTTAAACTTTGGACCTAGATGACACAGTTTAGCAAGTTCAGGGACTCAAATATGCATTTTGAGAGTTCTGGGACGTAGATGACACCTGGGGACAAGTTTGAGGACCGCTGATGTATTTTACTCTTAAATTTTGGTGGAGGACTGAGTCTAGCAATGTTATTTGCATGGGCGTTTTTATTAAGTTAGCAGCGGCTCTCGGTTGTACCATCAAGCTTAGGAATTAGGACCAACCGCTGCTGCTAACCCACCGGCCGGCGAGGACAGCTGCGTGCCAGGCATCCCTACAGCCACAGCAATTCAGGGGCCTGTTTAGTTCCAAAATTCCACTCCCAAATACACTGTGTAAAAAGAAGATTCACCATCACATTAAAATGTCATAACATGCATGAAGTACTAAACGTAGATGAAATCAAAAACTAATTGCACAGTTTTGTTGTACTCTGCGAGACAAACATTTTGAGCCTAATTAATCAATTTTTGGATAATTTTTTTACAAATACAAATGAAATGCTACAGTAGCGCAATGATTACAAAATGACATCTTACTCCCAAATTCAACCTCCCAATTCTAACATCTAACACTACGGGAAACCGGGTATATGCCGAGTGTCCAGCCCTTTGCCGAGTGCATTCTGTCGGGCACTCGGCAAAGAAAGACTTTGCCGAGTGCCCTTGGCAAGGCACTCGGCATAGAGGGGACACTCGGCAAAGAGGTGTTTTGCCGAGTGTCAGGCCAGCGACACTCGGCAAATCATAGCTTTGCCGAGTGTCAAGCCGGAGACACTCGGCAAAGAAGGCGCACGTGCTCTTCAGGCGACACGCCCGCCAACGGCCGTCCGTAGCCGTTTGGGCGGCCCCTGGTTTGACGAGTGTCGGGTCAAAGACACTCGGCAAAGAGCACCTTTGCCGAGTGTCAGGTCAGAGACACTCGGCAAAGGTGCGGCACGTGTCGCTGGCGGCCGTTTGAATCGTCACAGCTTTGCCGAGTGTCCTCCAGCCGACACTCGGCAAAGATGTGGAGCCAGGCCCGGGGTTTGACTTTTGCCGAGTGTCTACTTAGACACTCGGCAAAAAAATTTGAAAATTTAAAAATATTCTTAAAAAGCTTGGAATTCAAACATAAAAGTTTGAAAATTTAAAAATATTTTTGTAAAACTTGGTGGGTTTGCCGAGTGTTTACCAGGCAACACTCGGCGAAGCTAGCCTTTTCCGAGTGTTCACCACTCGACACTCGGCGAAGCTAGCCTTTGCCGAGTGTTTCTTGGTAAACACTCGGCAAAGTCAGGACCTTAGTTTTTAAACTTATGTTTTTGGGGTCCAAACTTTATTTTTTTCTAGTGATACTTGTCAAAGGCTCTTTATATCTTATGTGGAGCCTGTGGGAAAAAGTTGAGATGATTTTGAAAAATTTATATATACGACCCTTTCCAATCAGAGCATATCCCCATAGAAGTTTCGGAGAGTTGAGAAGGAGACAGCTGGATTTCGAAACGAAGTGAAATTGAATTAGAGTTTGAGTTCATAATTTTTTCTATATGCAATAGATGACGTAGATTGCTTCATTTGAAGTTATCATATTTTTCCGGACCCATTTGATACTTCTGAAAGTAGCTCTCGTCCTCGTGGAGCTTGAGGCCATGGTTGTAGTAGTCCCCTTCCTCGTATAATCGGAGCTCTTCCATGGCGAAGTCGTCGAGGACCAATGCCTCGTGCACCGTGTGGGCGACTCCGATGCCCGTCGACGCCGGGCAGCAGCGCAGGGTGTTTCTGCTGCCATGGCCTAAATTTTTGCCGAGTGCCAGAACAGACACTCGGCAACACAAAGTCAACCACCTTTGCCGAGTGTGGCACTCGGCAAAGGCCCCGTTAGCACTGACGGACGGCCGCGAACGTCGTCGTGCCGTCCGCGGCCGTCTGTGAGTGCTTTATTTTGCCGAGTGTCGGCTTTTGCACTCGGCAAAAAGTGCCCGACAAAGGACACTCGGCAAAGGGGCTGTATGCCGACACTAGCTATGCCGAGTCCCCTTTACCGAGTGTTACACTCGACAAAGACTTTGCCGAGTGTATTTCGGGGTTTGCCAAGTGCCCCAGGTACTCGGCAAACTCCGGGTTTCCCGTAGCGTAAACACCACCTCAACCGTTTGCGGTGGCGTCGAGGACGAAATATAAACGGAGTATGTGAGTAAAACGCGTGCAGTGTCCTGCGCGTCGTCCCGCGCCCTATTGTCTGTCTCTATGGCGCTCCTAACATCGTCTTTTTCTCTCCCTTGCGCCATGAGAGTGCCCATCCATGACGCTTGAGGCGGCCGGAGTTAATTATTCGTTAGATCGAGTGGATACTATATTTTACAATTTATAATAGCCGTGACGACGACGACGAGCGAGCTGACTGAGGCTGGAGAGTTGCAAGCACTGCACGTGTCGTCGATGAAAGACACTCCTTTGCCCTCGGTGAAAAGTTATGGCGACCAACCTGCCTCCATCACTTCCTGCCGGCTGCTGCACCGCACGCACGAGTACAGTTTGATGTGCGACCTCTAGGAAAAAGTCCGCTCCTATTGACTGCTTCCAAGTTCCAACCGTACCATCTCTGGATGTTCGTCCGGCAGTTTTGAGTTGACGCGCTGGGCGGAATCACGAGCGATGCTTGTTCTTAACGGTTGTGCATTACGAGCGACTAATGTGGACACAGGGCTCTGCGCCGGCGTTTGTAGTCGATCTGTACTCTGTAGAGCGTGCAGCATTGTTACGTTGTTTCATGATGAGCGCGTCATCATACGCATATCGCGGTTTGGGCTGGGCACGAGCACGACCCTCGCGCATCTCTCCTTATGAAAGAGGAGGCGGCTCCGGCGGCCAGCTAGCTGGTACACGATAGCAAAATAAATATACTGCATCCGATGGTAAATCAGTGGCTGGTATTTACTCTGTTGAGTGGTGTCCTATCAGATGTTTCTAGAATCCATAAAAAAATATCTCAGCCTCCGGTGCTTTCTCATCTCCTCCAGTGACATCTCCCTTCTCAATCCCTCTTCGTGATGTCCCACTCCTCAATCTCTCTTAAAATGGGGCGGGTGCGCCGGCCTCTCAACGTGGACACTTTAGTAGAAAAGATTTATACCGTGTGATTCGCTATCTACGGCTCTTGTTATTGGCTATGTCATTTACGGCTCTTGTTACTAACTATACGTGTGTCTCATTCAATTACTTATAGTACACGCGTCAGCATTTTATTTGGTCATAAAATATCTTCGTTCAGAAGCCTCTAAGTTCCTCTCTATCTGCTCATCTCGTGTCCCTTGGTCCAGCTCCACCCATCTACCAGTTGGCTATTCCTACTCCAGTTAAAATTTGGTCATATTTCTTTGCCTTTAGGCAATTTTTTACCAAAGGGAATCTTGCATGCATGAAGTATTAAATGAAGTCTATTTACAAACCTTTTTATAGATGAGCGTAACTTTGCACGACAAATTTAATGAGCCTAATTAGTCCATGATTTACTACAATAATGCTACAGTAACCATTCTCTAATCGTGCGGTCAAATGCCTCATTAGATTTGTCTCGTGAATTAGTCTAAGATTGTAGAGGTAGTTTTGTAAACTGACTTTATTTAATACCCTTAATTATTAGTCAAACATGCTGTTAAAATTTTGTCAAACCAAAGAAACACGGCCTATCACATCTGCTTTCTCATCTTGTGTCCCTCGGTCCAGCTCCACCCATCCACCAGTTGGCTATTCCTACTCCAGTTAAAAAATGGTCGTGTTTCTTTGCCTTTAGGCAATTTTTTGCCAAAGGGAATCTTGCATGCATGAAGTATTAAATGATGTCTATTTACAAAACCTTTTTAGGGATGAGCGTAACTTTGCACGACGAATCTAATGAGCCTAATTAGTCCATAATTTACTACAATAATGCTACAGTAACCATTCTCTAATAGGTGCGGTCAAATGCCTCATTATATTTGTCTCGTGAATTAATCCAAGATTGTGAAGGTAGTTTTGTAAACTGAATTTATTTAATATCCTTAATTATTGGACAAACATGCTGGCAAAATTTTGTCAAACCAAATAAACACGGCCTATCACATCTGCTTTCTCTCCTTGCCAGTTCCGAGCGCAACAGATTTTTTTGGCGATGGTGCGTGATCGACCACGGAGCCGCACGTGACCATTCTCTAATCGCGCGGTCAAAGGCCTCATTAGATTTGTCTCGTGAATTAATCCAAGATTGTGAAGGTAGTTTTGTAAACTGGATTTATTTAATATCCTTAATTATTGGTCAAACATGCTGGCAAAATTTTGTCAAACTAAAGAAACACAGCCTATCACATCTGCTTTCTCTCCTTGCCAATTCCCGACCGCAACCGATTTTTTGGTGATGGTGCGTGGTCGACCACGGAGCCGCACGTGCAGGTGGCAGCTGCAGTGCACAACGGAAGCTGCGGCCATGGGCCCACGACGCCCGCTACCAGTCTGGGCGAGCCGTGCGATCAGACGGTAGCGTTGGCGTGCGGCAACGGAGAGTGAAGATTGTCAAAGTGGGCAGGCGGCGGCGGAGCACAACGACCGTAGCATGGCGGCGGGCGTGACCAAAGCTGTGGCTGCACAGCCGGCCATGTGGTTGCCGCCCTTACCGTCGGCACTGACAGACCCGTCTGGTATGCTCTTATCGCCGGCTGCCGTCTCTTGTCTCGGCTGGGTATGTATATCCTCATCGTCGGACGCCTTCTCTCAGCGGCGAGATCGTCCGCCTCTGTTGTTGGCTTGTGAAGGAGCGTTGGCGCGGCAGAAGGGGCTCGCATGCCTTTGCTGGCTACGACCGCTGATTCGACGGCGCGGAAACAGCACTGGCCGATGGAAATCGGCCCACGCAAGCAACAGAATGCTTACCGGTAAACAAGCATGTTTGATTTTTTTTAATGTTCTTTGCTGTCCAGTGCAGTTGCTATGTTCGACAAAATGTCTGACCTTTTAAGAACATTCAACCAGCTAGATCTATAATCTGATCATTGAGAGTTTTGGTACTCTTTTGACTCGTATATATACTCATCCATCCTGTACCTGAACCCTAGCAGGAAAGAAAAAAAAGCTTAGATACCACCGCATGTCTACTTAGTAGTGACGGCAATCCTCATCACAGAGCATTACTCTGTATTTATAAGCCTTCCAGAACCATTCTGTCTTTCTAAAGTACTGTATTTTTAATATCTTTATGCAATGAATAAATTTGTTTAGCTAATTACTTTTGTATATTCTGTATTTCTCAAATACTTTAATTATAATAAAGTGTTAAATGATGCAACATAAGCCGTCGCGCGCAAAGCGCGTGCCAATCACTAGTGCACATGCTAAGGCTGCTAGCGTGTCATCATCAGGCGACGACCGCGCACTGTGCTTTATTTGCTGCTCGCCATCATCGCACGACGGCCGCACCCATACCGACCGTTAATTCCTGACAGCGCTCAAGACTATAGCGACCGGGACACGTTGTACGGTACTACTATTTGGCATTCGTATATGCTATGTGTCACTGACGACACCGTTGGCACGTCGACGTCGTCTTAGGGTATTACTCCCTCCATCCCACGATATAAGGATTTTAAGGATTCAAACTCAAGAAACAACAGTGGAAGGAAATTACCTCTATACCCCTCATTTTACACTACCAATCAACTATCCACCCACTTACCAATCTCATTTAATTTTGTTCTATCTCTCCAGGTACTTATATTTTGGTACAACGCAAGTCGGCAGACACCATCGCGCTCATGGCTTTCATTAGCACGTACGGTATACCCTAATTATATTCTGCTTCGTTATACCCTTGTTATGGTTACGTATCCCACTCCGCGTCACCAAAACTATACATGCATGGAACCCAACTCCTTTCCATTTCCCATATATATTCGTTGAGATAATGCATAGTACTGTACACCTCTTAACCGGACATAAACGACATTCATTGCTCACCAGTTCCACGACATCCACCCGCTAACCCACCACATGCATGCGTCGCCATGCACCATGCAGGGACCCATCTCTCCTCACACTCAGTGGTCAGTGCGTGCAGTGGCGTCTACAAGTAGCGGCCACTCTCTGGAGCCTGAAACCAAGCTAGAAACTGAAACCAACAGCGGACGTACACACGCAGACGAGTACGTACGTAGCACTGCACCACCCTAGCTAGCACACGATGCCGGGCGCCACGGTAGTCGCAGCGGGAAGCGACGGCGACGACGAGGTCGTGCACGACTTCTCCCCGCTCCTCCTGGTCTACGGGAGCGGCCGCCTCGAGCGACCCCTCATCGTGCCGCTGGTCCCGCCCGGCCTCGACGCCGCCACGGGCGTCCAGTCCAAGGACGTGCCCCTCTCCGCCTCCTCCTTCGTGCGCCTCTACCTCCCTCCCGGCGCCGGCAAGAAGGAGGCCGCCAAGCTCCCCGTGGTGGTCTACTTCCACGGCGGCGGCTTCGTGTTCGGGTCGGCGGCCTCCTGCGTGTACCACCGCTTCCTCAACGACCTCGCCGCCGCGACCCCCGCCGTCGCCGTCTCCGTCGACTACCGCCTCGCCCCGGAGCACCCGCTCCCCGCCGCGTACGACGACTCCCTCGCGGCTCTCAGGTGGGTGCTCTCCGCCGCCGCCGACGAGTGGCTGCAGGCACACGGCGACCTCGGCCGCGTGTTCCTGGCCGGCGACAGCGCGGGCGGCAACATCTGCCACAGCCTCGCCATGCACCCGGACGTCCGGCGGGGCGCGGGGCTGAAGGGCGCCGTGCTCGTGCACCCGTGGTTCTGGGGCAGGGAGCCCGTCGGCGGGGAGAAGGAGCACAGGCGGCGGCGGAGCACCGCCGGCGCCGGGACGAAGCAGCGCAGGAAGAAGCACCTGTGGGAGTTCGTGTGCCCCGGCGCAGCGGACGGCGTGGACGACCCCCGGATGAACCCGACGGCGCCCGGCGCGCCGGGGCTGGAGGGCCTGGCGTGCGAGAGGGTGATGGTGTGCGTCGCCGATGGGGACCACCTGCGGTGGCGCGGCAAGGCGTACGCGGAGGCGGTGGAGCGGGCGAAGGATCAGGAGTGCGCCGCGCCGGTGGTGGCGGAGAAGGGCGGCAAGGTGGCGGCGGCGGCGGCGGCGGTGGAGCTGTTCGAGTCGGTTGGGGTCGGGCACGTCTTCCACCTGCTGGATCCCGAGATGGAGGAGGCGAAGCAGCTGCTCGGCAGGATCGCGGCGTTCGTCAGAGCCAAGTGAGTGAGCGCGCCCGGCTGGCGATGCGCGCGAGCAGGATGTTCATGCATGCATGCACGCCGCGGGTACGTGGTGCGCGGCACGTCGATCTGCTCGTACGTGCAATAAATGGGCATGCAATGCGTCTACAGTCTACACTCGTACGAGTAGGCTTTTGTTTTTCTTGCATGTAGGCATTCCCTGGGGAATGTCCGACACTTGAATGTATGGGTGCGTACGTGTCATGTCACGGTGAAGGTGAATGGCCACGCCCGAACCCATATGCGTGGAGTGGTCGTGTCCGCCTCTTGCCGTGCTGCGTGTCCGCTTTGTGTAAGGTTTGGAATCGATCGATGACAGAAACTTCGCCGGTCATTGGAACAGGTGGCCCCTGCCGACTCTGATCAGCGATCGCCGACCTGAATGCACCAGCGCCGCTGTCCACTTGAAATAACGCGCGTGAGTCTACGGCGGTGTTCACTTCCCTTCAAATCCAAAACTTCCCTCAAACTTTCTCTCTCTAAACTTCACTATTCACTATCACATTAAATATCTCTCCTCATACATGGAGCATTAAATGTAGGTAAATAAAAAAACTAAGTACATGGTTTTGATGTACATGACAAGACGAATCTTTTGAGCCTAGTTAGGTCATGGTAGGACAATGATTACCACAAACAAACAAAAAATGCTACAATGTTCGATGTGACATTTTCACCCAAATTCACATCCATTTTCTAGGAAGTGAACACCGCCTACGAATTACTCTTGTGTCATTGACTCATATTGTCAGTCAGTCAGTTGGGCATTGTTTAGTTCCAAAAATCAATTTTTAATACACTATGTAAAAAGAAGATTCCCCATCACATCAAAACTTAATAACATGCATAAAATATTAAATGTAGATGAAATCAAAAATTAATTACACGGTTTTGTTGTACTCTGCAAGACAAACATTTTGAGCCTAATTAATTAATTTTTGGATAATTTTTTTACAAATACAAACGAAATAATACAGTAGCGTCAACCTCCCAATTCTAACGTCTCAGCGGCCAATTTTGCGACATCAAACGAGACGGCCAATTTTGCCGACCGCGGGTGGGCCTGAACATGTAAGGCCTCGTCGGGTTGGGGCCTGACCGTCTAGACAAAAGTTAAATGGGCTAGATCTAGCGTATGGCCCAACTCAGAAGAACAGAACAGAAACGAAAAAAAAAAGACAGTAGGCCAGACGCCCAAACGTTTTCAGCTACAGTAATCCCGTGCGAATTGGCTTGTAGTCTAATGGTAGGACGGTTCGGTGGGACGCTACCCATCAGGGTTCAAATCCTGGTGCTCGCACCTTTTCCTGAGATTTTCCCAAGGATTTTCCGGCGCTATGCGTTAAGTGGTAAGCGGTGCCAATGGTGACTTTGGAAATCTCCAGATCTACCGGGTGCTCAGTCTTTCGGAGGTGTTCGTAGGGGTAGGGTTTCTCAGGAAAAAAAAAGGCCAAGGATTTTCCGGCGCTATGCGTTAAGTGGTAAGCGGTGCCAATGGTGACTTTGGAAATCTCCAGATCTACCGGGTGCTCAGTCTTTCGGAGGTGTTCGTAGGGGTAGGGTTTCTCAGGAAAAAAAAAAGCTACAGTAATCCCGTGTGACGCAGGTGGTGCTGAGGTGGCCACCAGGTGGGTTAGCTGGGCACACGCTGGCGAGGGCATCCATCCACCACCCCACGGCCCCCACAGGACAGGACACGACACCAGGTGTGTTTAGTTCCTGAAAGATTCCTAAAATTCTCAAACAAATGAAAAATGCAACAGTGCGCTACAGTGTCCGATGTGACTTTTTTATCAAACTTTCACCCCCACTTTTTGAAACCAGACACCGCCAACATGACAGGCCAGAGACAAACTGCGTCACCTTGGGCACGTACGTACACACGCCGTCTCGCAGCGCAGGCTTTCGCTGAAGCTGAGAAAGATACCGCCTGCCGACTTCCGAGACAGCGGCATCGCTCCTGGCAAAAGACCCACCCGTCCCGTCGTCGTGCGTGCCTACACGCGGGAGCGGCATCTACCAGGCTAGCACGTTCGCAGGCCGCGAACCTCGGAACCAGACGATCCCTCCTCCTAGATCGATTTGTTGACTCCGATCCCCCGCCGGATCCTGTAGATCGCCCGACACCGTACCACCACACCGGATCGCCGTACCCGATGGAGACGTGGCGCGTGGACACCCTCACCCTCTCCTCCTCCTCCTCAGCTCCCCCCGCAGCAGCCGGGTCAACCAACCGCTCGCCCCGTCTCCACCCCGGAGCCGTGATTGGCTACGGAGCCGAGGCTTCGATCCCGAGGTGGTTGCGAAGCAGCCGACGGTGTCCTCTCTCCCTCGGTTGGTGGAGATCGAGCGAAGCGTGGGTCGATTGGTTGGCTGGCCAGGTCCGGTCCAAATCGCTTGGAACTTTGGAAGAGACCAGCGAGATTTCCGACCACAGGGTGCGGGTGCGCGAGGGCTTCGCACAAAAGGCAAGCAACAGCAGGCGCCCGCCAGAGGAGCAAAGCGCACGTCTCCTTGCGAACTTCCATCGGCCGGCGGGGCCGCGGGTGCTTTGCACGGCGCGCGGCTGTCGTGAGCTGAATGGAAAAAAGCGCGGCCGGGCATGTTGATCTAGTCTAATGGAAGACCATGTCTGACCGATCGAGGAGGGGAAAGACAACTTTTAGCCTCTAACGTTCCATGGGGCGTATCAGTTTCCCATGATCGACCACTAGGAGAAAGATCGTTTCTTTAAAACCACTCGGAGAAAACCAATACACAGTATTTGGTTTCGATACGCATACTGTCATGTTGTAGTTAATTATCAACTATTTTTGCTGATAATATGCCATCAGATTGGTTGGTTAAATAATGCTACACTGCTAAAAATGGCATATGCTGAATCGTGAAACTTGCTGGTCTTATTGCCTAAATAAAGCCTTAAATGCATGCATTCACAAATGCGGAAACCTGGGTCTTGAGTTTCCTTTATTGAAAGTCGTTCTCCTCTTGTTTGAATTTCCTTTATTGATAGATGTTCTCCTCTTGTTTCCCCTCTAAAGACAGAGCAGTTCAACACTACTAAGAGCATTTTTGTATAATCGTACAATATGCTAGCTTTTATGGATAATTTATTATAGGAAAATGTTCTTAACAAAAGCAAAACCAGGCCCAGTAACTACGTAAGGGGCGAGACACCGAAACACACCAGCAATATAGAGAGAAAAAAGCAAGAGAAGTGCATATGCAATGTCCACAACAAATTTCATGCCATCGTATCGCTTAATTTATGTTTTTAGTAGAAATGGTATAGTGAAAATTGTATAAGTGGTTCAGCACCAGAAACTTAATATGTAAATAAAATTCCATAGTAACTATAAAATAAAATAACATGATAAAATGTCAATATACCACTGATTGTCTGGAATTGCACTCATATTTATGAGTTTAACCATGAAACCTACCACTTTATCTAAAATGGAAATCCAACCAGAGTTTATCAAAAGTAATGTAGGTACAATTTTCTAACATTACGTTTCTATACTCCTCAACGTGAAATTACACGTGGTAATCTCAAAACCCTACACAAGTTTTCGACATGGTGGTGGTAACTGTTTGTGGATCAAGTAAGCTAACATAGAAACATACACGCTCAACTTCTGTACAACTTCCACCATGTTATGTTTTTTTGTCTAATTATAAGTTTCTACTACACCAATCAACAAATCCAAATAATGTTACTGGTTAAATGAAGCTTAATACTGTTGGGTTTGCAGTTTTAGACCTAATAAATACGGAGTAGCTAGAGCAAAAGACACATCTGCCGGAACCACAGAGCAGATGCCGCCCCCACACGTCAGCCACCCAACCTCACCATCAGACGGCCGACACCATAACGAACTCCAAGATCTGACGGCGCAGATCCGTTTCTAACCCAGTATAAATTCAACCTCACCCCACCCACGGGCTCCCTCTCTTTTCCGCCCTCCACCCCTCGCGAGCCCTCCAACCCCTCGCGAGCCACCCCCTCCTCGGCGGCGGCGGCTGCGGTGGCGATGCAGATGGCGGCGACCACCACCGACTCCCAGGCGGCCGTGCCGCCTCACCATCCTCATGCGCACCCCCACGCGCCTCCGCAGCACGCGCACCCGCACCACCACATGCCGCAGCCGCGGTGGGTCGTCATCCCCTACCCGCCGCCGCCGCCCATGGTGGCCGCGCCACCGCCGCCACCGCAGTTCGCCAAGCACTTCGCCGCGGGGCCGCCCCCGCCGCCTCAGGCTGCGGCCGGCCGCCGCACGCCGACCCCGCCAGCGGCCGGATCCGGCGGGAACGGGTGCGAGGAGAATAAGACTATCTGGGTCGGCGACCTCCAGTACTGGATGGACGAGAACTACCTCCACAGCTGCTTCGGGCCCAGTGGCGAGGTTTGCTTCTCCCCCGATCCGGACTTCTCCGTACTAGATCTCAACAATAGAGCTAGATTTGTACCATTTCCGCGCCTTGATTCGTGTGTTTTGCCTCAGGTTTATATAGAAGCTTAAAATTTCGCTTAATTGTTGCTTGGTGCAAATAAAGTTCTGATATTTTTAGAATTAGACGTGCAAAGATGCTTAAGGCGCCAACTTTGAGGTCGTTCAATGCAGTACGGATGAAACAGTACGGATGAAACGCTCCCTGTTTGTTTGGTCATTTATATCTCTTTTTTTGTTTAGAGCCGTGTAGTAACCGCTTTAAAATGTTACTTTTTTCCTCTTAATTTTTCCCTATAAGAAAGGGTCTTCATATTCCTTTAGAATTGGTGCGTGTGAGTTGACAAACGTGCCGACCTCTGGTAGGATCTATGCATATAACTAACTTGGAGGAAATGGTTTTGATGCTTGTTAATTGATAACTATTTTAAATGAGCCAACTAGTTGCTTCACTTTGGCGGATACTGTATTAGTACAATAACTTTTTGATGAGCAAAAGGAAGCAATAATTAAATACAGCCTTGGGCAATTATTCTTTTTCGGATATGCTCACTGATGTTGACTGGAAGAGAAAAGATGCCTGATCATAGGATCACTCTGATGGACACTGATACAATGCCTCTTTAGGAACAGAGATAAATGGACAAAGTGGCTCGTATCCATTCTTGTTTTTGTACCAGCTAATAATAGCTACCAGGAACATTTCTTTGACATATCTAGAATGCTAACTTTGATATGTTTGTCAAATAAGAATAAGGTTAACTGCTGTTCAGGCATCATTTACTATTTCTTGTTTCTGTCCGTGTCTCTTTGTGCTTACAAAACTCTCTGACTAGTAATCTTATCGTCTTTCGCTACTTCACATTTCTGCAGGTAGTGACAATAAAAGTTATCCGGAATAGGCAAACTGGACAATCAGAGGGGTATGGATTTGTGGAGTTCTTTTCTCATGCATCAGCAGAGAAAGCTCTTCAGAATTTTACTGGTCATGTGATGCCTAACACCGACAGAGCATTTAAGTTAAACTGGGCATCATATAGCATGGGTGAAAAGCGCTCTGAAGTTGCTTCTGATCACTCTATATTTGTTGGTGACCTAGCTGCTGATGTTACTGACGAAATGCTGATGGAGCTTTTCGCTGGCAAGTACCGATCGGTGAAAGGAGCTAAAGTTATTATTGATGCAAACACAGGCCGTTCTAGAGGATATGGATTTGTTAGGTTTGGAGATGATAACGACAAATCTCATGCAATGTCTGAAATGAATGGTGTGTATTGCTCTACTAGGCCAATTCGTATAGGACCTGCAACTCCCAGAAGATCTTCAGGTATGTTCACCTTTCATTATTTTTCAGCAATCTGAATGTTGCAGCCTCCTTTGATTCGACCGTAGACTTTACTATTTCGTTCTATGAATGGTCCCACTAGCAATTCATTTGCTTACTTTTATGGAAAGGGATGCTATCGGAACTGACCTGGTTCAATCCAGCGTTGGCCTTGTGACATCCATCCAGTTCAACACTAGCAGTTATGAATTTTTGTTAATATCTGCAAGCATTTGGGTCAAACTGGTAATCCGACCGACTTAGCAGCCTAAACCTAACTGGAGGAGATGCCTATCTGTCTTTCATTCTGCGTGGACTGATGGCCCAGTCCATGTTTATTGATAGCTTTTATTCGATGGCCATATTTTAGCAACCACAGTTGCCAACATTCCGAAAGTCACTTCTTTTTTTTCCCTTTCGCCTCCTACTATCCTCTATCCTAAACTTATCAATTTGTCTGTTCCATCCTCCCAAGTTCTAACTAGATTTTATAAAGTACTTCCAAAAGTTCTGATAGTATTTAAAAGAGAATTATCAAAACACTTTATGTTTGTAATTATATAGGAAGGTTCCAGTATATTTGGTCAGTACATAAGGTCAGCTTTTATGGTAGTGTCTACAAAAACTAAACTATAGGAAATCCTACAGTCTAATTATATGTCCCCATTTGTGGCACCACAAGCCTCCTTAAAAAGGTGCCTTAGTTAACATCCCTGGTCTTTAGCGAAACAAGTCACCGCAAGCTTGTGGAGCCAGGGGTTGAACCTGCCAACTGCACTATGGCCTTCAGGCCCCTGGCCTGCTGGTGCAATTACTACTTCTGTGCTCTTGTCAGCTCTGATAGATTTTATAAAGTTGATACATCTTGTCATATTAGGACCATAAATCATGTGGTTTTGTGCTACAGAGAAAGATAACCTGTATTTTCTGCTCCATGACCATAGAACCATGCTCTTATCCAATTTACAGCTAAGCTATTTATCTACTATCACTATGTAGTTTTTGCCCTGAGGACCACATATTTAACCTAAGCTATTTATCTACTATCACTATGTAGTTTTTGCCCTGAGGACCACATATTTATCCTATATAAATTAGTGATAAGTATTGGACAGGCAAAAGCAAAACCTAGTTCATGAAAATTTCGGAGTAGAGCTTGCACTGCTTGTGCTACAGGGGCACAAATTCCTATACGATTATTCCTTGAATAGCTAGGTTCCTAACTTGCTATATGTTATGCTACAAATAGATTAATTGAGATTAAGTTGATGTGTCCAGAGCAAGTTGGATTCGATGCAATATCTTTGTGGACGGCCTTGTGACGTTGCTCCTTTCCTGTATCTGTAATCGCTTTGGTTGTCATTTATTCATTCAATTTGATGACTACTTCACTCAGGTGATTCTGGTTCCTCGACTCCTGGTCATTCAGATGGTGATTCTTCTAATAGAACGGTATGTGACTCTCTTTTCCTGTGTTATTTGTCACCTTGAAGTATGATAATTTTTAATCTGTTGTTATTGACCTGCTTTAGGTATATGTTGGTGGGCTTGACCCAAATGTCAGTGAGGATGAGCTTAGGAAAGCTTTCGCCAAATATGGCGATCTTGCATCTGTAAAAATTCCTCTAGGAAAGCAGTGTGGCTTTGTTCAATTTGTTAGCAGGTATGTACCTGAAGCATTTAAATGTTTTGCTGCTTATTTTCTCCATAATTTGGTTGAAGTGTTATTTAAGATACATCTGTGTTTCTAGAACTGATGCCGAAGAAGCACTACAAGGATTAAATGGATCAGTCATTGGAAAGCAGGCGGTTCGCCTTTCATGGGGCCGCAGCCCATCACATAAACAGGTTTGTCATGTTTGACATTGCCTTCCTCTGATCTTTTTTTTTATTTCTTTGGTGTGGATTATGCTTTCTTTTGTGTATTTACTTGTTATAGTATCTGTTTCCATTGATGCAGTGATTTTGTTAAAATGCAGCATTGCAATATTTAGACTTCAACTTAGCATAAGTCCAATAATAACTTATTGAGTACCCTACCTTTGGATATGCCACAAACTACATTTTCACTACAAGATTATGTTACTCTTGCATGAAGCTGCTGTGCAGTGTTTAACTGACTGAATAGTGATTACCAGCATGCTCATGTGGGGCTTGGTACATTTCCACTTCCTCCTTAGCTTGATATTATTTTGATGGGATTTTCTCGGTTAGCTTGGTCACAATCTAGTTATCTAAAACACCACTCCACAACTAGAAACTGGTGTCAAGCTTCACATAAAGAGCAGTCCATTAGCCCTTGCAATTGTGTTCACCACATAATTTTCATCTGTTTTGCTCAGGAATATGCTGACTATAAAAGTGGCTTGCTAGATGTTGCTGTACTTGCCTCTTGGCATCCTTGAATATTTATCATGTTGTTGATCATTGACTAGATTTATGTGCAGCATATTTGCTCCTCATTTTTACCTTTACAAGACTAAATACTAGTTCTCTGGTGATACTAGAATTTATACTTGCCCAACAGTTGCAAAATGCGTATGATGTTTTTGTGCAGTCATTTTCTCCTTCCTCCCCTTACACCCATTTTCCTTTTCTGCTTCCAGTCTAGGGGTGGTGACTCTGGCAACCGGAGGAACAACATGTACTACGGCACGCCATTCTACGGAGGATATGGGTACGCCTCCCCGGTGCCGCACCCAAACATGTATGCTGCTGCGTATGGCGCGTATCCGTTCTACGGAGGCAACCAGCAGCTGGTGAGCTAGAGAGGCCCTCTCCGCTCCGTCCCCTCTGATGGGAAAAGGTTTTGGTCCGGTGAGCATAGTAGCGTCAGGTGAGAAGGAAGGTTATAGCCTTATAGGTTGTCCTAAAAGTGGGCGAGATGTGTTGTTGAACGGATGGTATGGTGCCTGTAGTTGTTGTGTGTGTGCGCGTCGCAAGAACTTGGATGAAACTCGTGGCTTGTAGTACACCAGGGAGTCCTGTCGGTATTCTTTCAAGAAATTTTGACTTGGTATAATAAATTAAACTATTGTTTGTGCGTCCTTTTTTGCTGTCACGATTGTGAGTGGCAATCCGTTTATTGCTTTAGGATACATATATGGTTTGCGCTTTTGTGTCGCAGTTTTTTATTTTTATTTTTGGATTTAAGTTTGGTATAGTTTTACACAAGTAGTGTTGTTGCGTTAGCGCGCAATCTGTTCACTTTGAAGGCTGGAGCCTCTGCGGTGGTGAGAGCAATCGGTTGTTTTGGTGTTCAATATGGAGGCTCCTCAAATATTAAGCATGGGCCTACTGACCCTGCTGGTCACTATGGGCTGCAAATTGAACCCTGATCCTGTGCAACAACACAATGCACAGGTCATCCCTTTGTTTTTGATCCCCGGCTGTACACCGGGTACACCGGCCTCTGGGCTGGGCCTTATCTTTTTCATTAAAACTATTGGTACCCTTGTCTAATCGTGCAGTCTGCATACGAGGCGATCAAGCCTTTCTTTTTTCAGGGCAAAGCAACGCACCTGATTATTTCGGGTGGAAGCTCGCCCTTAAAAAGCAAGTACTTCATCTATAATTTGTAGGGCCCTGTTTGGAACGGAGGAATCGAAAACAGGAATGAAGAAAACGTAGAAATGATAGTTAAGTGTAGTAGTGAAACAGAGGAATGGAAAAACACAGGAAATAACTTATAGAGGTGTTTGGAACGCAGGAATTCTAACACAAGAATATCAAAGGATGTGAATGAAATGATAGGGGATTAGTCCTTAATGATTTTGTTATCTGCACATTTTTCACCCGTTGGCACGTGGGACCATTTGTCCATGAACTCAACCCACGGGCTGATATTCTGCTGCAGTACCAGGCTTATCCTATCTTGTGTGTGTCACCGTGTGTCTCAAGGATGCTGGAGCTGGACAGGGCGCGGATGACAGCAAGGTACTCCGGCGACGTCACGACGATGTGGTCCAACTCGTTCTTCAGATGAAAACTTTCTTTTTGATCTCTCCGGTCTTCCTAATCTCGATTCGCGTGAAAGCACCTCCGTCTCTTTCACCCAGCGGCCAGCGCTAATGGAGCAGTTAACGTGGGCTTCAGCAAAGGAAGAGAACCAAGAGGTGAGAGTGGATTTTCTCATTCATATGGAATCGCATGGTGGCTACAGTATTCCAGAGGAAGGGGAGGGTTCCGTTCCTTCGTTCCAAACGCTCAACTCATTTTTCTTTCCTCCGTTTTGATTTCCTTCAAGTTTCCTGTGAACTTCCTTTGAACCAAACGGGGAGGTATTTTGTTTTTTTATATTCATAATTTTTATTATGTATACAGATAGTGTATATTTATAACCAAAACCAATGTAGATAGAAAATGTATTAAAGAGAATTTTTGGAGCTAATGCAACTCTCTGTTGCAAGAGAAATGAGGAGAGGAAAACGAGAAGAGGAAAACCAACATTAGCATACAGAAAGTGCGGTAGGCTAAGAGGCAAAATAGAAACGTTAGGGTGGCCAAATGCCCAAATCAATATACTTTGGAATTAATGGGAGTTAAACACTGTTTTTTTTCAAATTGTGTATACTTTTGGGGAAACCTTTATGCACATGAAGCATAGGGGGGCATGGCCCCCTTTTGCTCTATATTGTTCCAATCTATATTGAACGCCATCAATATATATAGGTTAAAATATATTGAAGTACAATACTAGAAGTATGGTGAACACTTTAGAGCAAGTTTAGTAAATTAGCCAGCAGCCGGCTGCAACGCGTGTTGAGATGGCACATGTGAGTAGTGGACCCCACGAGCATTCAATGTTCTGCTGCTTCTCACCAGCAAATAGCATCAGCGCAGCGCCTCTGCGCCGGCTTGGAGCGGGCGAGTCGTGAGACGCTCGTGCGCTTCTCTTTCCTCGTTTCTCTCAGCTCCACGTAGGAATTCGTCAGCTTACCGCCAATTACTCACTACTAGAATCTTAACTTTAGCCTACTGTTTGTCCTAGTTACCGACCGCCCCTCGGCAAAGTTACAAATGGCCGACGGTTGTTGAATATCCGACTGTAAATATAAACACCTTCAGCTATTAGGCGAATGGCCAACGGTTATGTTGTTGGCCGACTGCTTTTATTAGCACTGTTGGCAACCATTTTAATTTGCCGAGCGTTGTCCATTATTCCAGTCGGCAAGCTGCTTGTATGTTCGAGTACTTAGAAAAATCATGGAGATTAGAGTTACTTTCTTTGTTAACTGCCACCGCACCTTTCCTGATATTTTTACCCCACGTCTTAATTAAAGGGTCCAACATCGTTAGATATTGTAGTCATATATCGCAGCCATCCAGTCTATGATGCCCGTGTATATATTATCATGTCCGGCGAGAACCCTAGCAGACAATCCAAATTCACAAACCAGATCACATCTTGTTCTTTACTGTGGTGGTTGCCTCATCTGGAGACTACCTCGACTGCTGGAAGAACTGAGAAGCCAATCTCCTGCACCCAGGCCCTAAGTTACCTATCGCCGCCACAAAGGGTTCGGCAACCGTGCCGCCGAGTGGATCCAGATGTACAATCACCCATGATTGAGGGATCGCACACATGATGGCTGGCGTGTGCTCCATTGATCCATTGTTTTAGGTATCTCTTTAACTATTCGGTTTGGATGCTTACTGCTACGGTGCTTTCCTTGGTAGTGGATCAATTTATATTTCTTGTCCTTCACAATCCTTCAACCTCTTCTTTTTCCATCGAATGGAACTTTGGTCAATGCAGCCTTTCTCCCAAGTAATTCAGAGAGATTGCAAATATCCAATCCTATTTGTTCTGATCTATTTGTATTATCCTAATTCAGATCTGTGGTAAAATAGGATAAGGATTGAAGCTGCAAAGGATATTCGGAGCTGCAATGGTTATGGGAATGCGTGAAGGCTGAAGATCAATAGATAGCATGTAGATGGATTACTTGTTCCTCTTTTGTTTAGATTTGGACATGCAGTGCGATATATGTAACAGTTGTCACATTTTTTTTGTTTAGCTAAATGTACCAGCTACCCGTGCGACATGATGTATATAATTAATCAATCAAGCATGCTGATGATTTGAGGTTACATGATGTCTGATATCTGTATTAAATTTAGCACGAGATCAGAAGCTGTCCGTGAAAGCACTACTAGAACTGAATGAAAAAAATGAATACAAATAATTTTAATTAAAAAATAAACTGAATGAAAAAAATAAATACAAATAATTTTAAATAAAAAATAAAATGGCCAAGAGTAGTCAGCCGGTAGGGAATTATACGGTTGTTTTGTCGGCATCATCAACAAATGGCTGAGGGTGAACCGTCAGGCTTTCACAGTAGGTAATAGTATGGCCGACCACCCCTCGGAAATTGACTGAATGCCCGACCAAGAGTCCCCGAGGCAAAGTTGCCGACGGTATACAATCGACCATTGTAATTTCTGACTGTTTTAGCTAATGGCCAACAGTTTAAATACGCTCGGGTAATGTTAGGATTCTAGTAGTGACTAAACTTGCTCTTAAGATTGCAATGGACACCTAGCCTACACTTATCCCAGTAGTAAAGTTAAGGTTTAGGCTTTTCGTTCATGCCGCTCTAGCAATCATGTTTCAAGTTGCACTCAATAGTTCCAAATGCATACAATCGTTGACGTATACATATCTTCAACCAATTCAATGATAAAAGACCAGCTGATGAGTATATATTGAGGCGAAGTTGCTATGAGGAATAGGAATATGACCATTGCATAGTTAGGGTAGCCGAGCTAATTATACGACAAAAACTACATCACGCACTAATACAATTCTCTTAGGATTTAGGCTTTGGAGCTTCGATGGGGAAATAGGATTAGTAGTGTGTGGGTTTTGGGAGGTGGGAGGGGGCATTGCCCCCTGCCTCAAAGGCACAAATGTATTCTTGTGGAAGTTGATTATGCCGCCATGGTAGCTTTCAGCACAACCTTCATCCGTTGGAGATGGACCTAGGTTAGCACAATCCTCGTGTGGTTGGCACATTGGATGACCAGACACGATGAAGAGTACAAAAGGAGACTGTATAGCTCATCTTCATAAATGCCCTTCACCATCATGCTAGAAGTCTTGGATCATTGGGTGAGCTGATCTTCGTCAACGTCGTTCACCATCATGCTAGAAGCCTTGGATCATTGGGTACCTAGCGGGTTTGATCTGTCTAAAGAAACTACAAAAACGATGTGTCATTCGGGGATGGCCCGATTGCTCTCAACCCGAGTATCTCGAAATATATAAAAATGTTTTCACATCGTTCGACTAATTGCGGTTAGATAGTATTCCTTGTCGGTACCAAGACGACTTGTTTTAGTCATCTGAATAATCATGATTAGTTGACTTTATTTATTGGTGCTAAGGTGACTAGACTCGACTTGATTTCTTATCTGAAAACATTGTATGTAAAGCAAATAGCTTAGCACTGTAACCGATTCTCTCCAATTTCGATGCGTTCGTCCTATAGCCGAAACCGCGGGGGTGATCGATCTTTGCAGCCAGGTAGGAAAACACCCGGCAGCTTCGTCGCCTTTTGCGGCGGTGCAGCCGCGCTTGCCTAGACGTCAGACGACGATAGCATTTGCTCAGAAAGCGCCACGGTCATTTGTTAACTCGCCCCCGTAAGCAACGGTACACGCAATAACCACCACAGGCATGAGGCATCTTCGCTCTTCTCTTATAAAAAAAGAAGTGCATGGGTCCATACACCTTATTAGTCATGACATCATGGGCTAGTGGTAGGCTGGTACACGATGAAGTCAAGTTATTGAGGCCCCGACGCGCGGACTTGTCCTCGACGAAGCAAGCAAGCAAGCCCATTCCTCCGGTTCACACCGCCTCGCTCACACCAGATATGCTAATCAAACCAGATACAAAGCAGGACCCTGATAGCCTATAGTATATCTCAAAGAGCGTACTCCGTACCAATCACTAGCAACGACGAGGCTAAAGCCATCGCTGCCTGTGTCTTGGCGCGCAAGGGCGACCTGAACGAAAAAGTCCGGGTCCGCGCGTCAAGTCGTGCCGTGTGCCTCTCGCCATGTATATGCCTCGTATTGTAGTATATATCGCCATCCCATCCATCGTCACGCCCCCCGCCGCAGCACCTCACGCGCTTGGCTCGTCACCGCGCAAGTTTCTCGCTGCTCCGATCCGTTGCCCCCGCCCGCCCAGGCAACGAGAGATATTCATTCCGCCGGGCCTGCCCGTCGCCGCCGGCCGGTGTGTCGCGTCGACGGCGACGCGCGGTGGTTTTCAATTCGTGTGCACCCCCTGCCCGGCCCGCGCAAGGAAAGAAACCGGGGGCACGTTCTTTTCCGCCCATGCCTGCGCTGCGCGCTCTGGAATAATGTCGCATTACTAACTAAAATCGTCGCTCTCGCTGCCACTGTGGCATCCAGAGTCCGGATCGCGTCGACGTCCACGTCGTCCGATCGGGCCGTGCCGGACGGAGCGAGCGAGCGTGCCCGTCCGGATCCCTCGGCGGGTACACATACACTAGAGTGCGGGGACCGACGGAGCTCGTGGGTCCCACCGGCCGATGAGCACAGAGCACAGTACAGTGCAGGCCGGACGGTCTTCTCCCCGGTCCACGACAGCCGTGTTCACATGTACAACTACAAACCTCTCTCTCTCTCTCTCCTGTCTGCATAAATACACCCCCGTTTCTTCATCTCGTTCCCCTCCCCCGATCGAAGCCTAGCTACCCGATCCCTGCCGCCATGGCGTCGCCGGCGGCGCCTCCACACGGCGAGGGCGCGAGCGCGAGCGGCGTGTGCTGCATGTGCGGGGACCACGGCCTGCCGGGCGAGCTGGTGCGCTGCAGGCGCTGCCGCGTCCGCCTGCAGCACAGGTACTGCAGCGACCTCTACCCGAGGGCGGCCGCGTACCGGCGGTGCAACTGGTGCCTGCGGGAGCCGCCGGCGCCGGACCACGGCGGGCGGGCGGGCCATGCCGCGGCGGCTGATAAGCCCGAGGAGAAACGGAAGACGGCGTCGTCGGCGTCGTCCGAGGAGGAGCGGCAGCGGCAGCGCCACGAGGGGTGGTGCTCGTCGAGGAGGTCGCCCGCGGAGCCCGGCCACCCGGTGAAGAAGAAGCACAAGGCCGAGGAGAAGATGCCGTCGCCACCGCCGCCGCCGGCGGCGGCGCCAGCGGCGAGCGCTGGGAAAGGAAGTGTTACCGACACCAGCGACAACAAGGAGGTGATGCGGGCGGGGAAGACGCGGGTGAGCAGGGTCAAGGTGCGGAGGTACAAGCTCCTGGCAGAGGTCATCAGCTGCTAGTAGCTAGCTAGATCAATCACCAAAGGTCGATGTGTGAGTGTTATAGAGGAGGAACCGCCATGGACGATGGATCGATCCTTAATGGTAGAGCCAATAATGTACATAGACGACAGAGTTCGTAATAAGCATCGATCCTAGCTACTGTATCTATAGCATATCTCGCAGCTGGACTGCTAGCGCTTTACAGGTTTGGGAATTGGGACCTAGCCAGCGGGCAGCGGCCAGGGCGCCAGGCAGGCAGTCAGCTGACGAGCCGAAATGCATGCATAATTTGCATATGCATCCCAGACAGAGACAGGTCCCATTGCAAGTCTGTCTTCCATCGTGCGATTCACCATTGCGTCCTGCTATATATAATGTCAACTCACAACGTACGTATGCCCACAAGCTTTGCACAGAATCAAAGATTACACGATCGGCAAACAGTAACAGTACAGTGACCGGTGCTCGATCAATAACTGTGACTACTCGTAGGTTAGTCTATAAGATTTGTTCAGGTGGAACCAGTTCATCCAGTTTCGAGTTCTCCACTAATTATGAGTGTCATGTTTTTCTACATTTATTTCAATATTTAAGCAGCGCTATTCTTCCAGTGTTAGCTATCGACATAGAGGCATATGTGGTGCTGGTCAATCTCAACATCTACTAGCGACCTAGTCTCTCATAGGTGCCGATAAAGATAAGGTTTTCATGCATGTATTTACAAGGGTAAGTGTGCATACGGTTGTGAGCATATGTGTTTGTACTTGTCTTTTGCAAAAAAAATCCTGTAATTTCCCGTTTCATTAGTCATCATGACTCCATGCTTCGGTTGAGAAAAACCAAAGAAGTTCTCAGGCCCCGATGCGAACACATCGAATGACTAGGTTTCATGGGGTAACTTCATCGCCGGTGGCTTAGAAGAAGGCTTACAGGAGGCAACAAAAGTTCAGTGAAAGTGAACATCGGGGTAGAGCAGTGGGTGAGATGAAAACTGCAACACTGGCTTTGCGTGGTGGTGGATTGGTAACGATCAACGAAGAGGGCACGTTGCAGTGTGTGCTAGGCCCTGGTAAGCCCCATAAGCCCCTCGTATGGATAGGTTTATAATAAGCCTCAAGAGGTGTTCAGTTTTTTAGGCTCATGTAGTGTATAGTGGGGTGATTCTTGTGGAGCTCATGCAAAATAAGCCTTAAAAACATATCTCTAAAGGCTTATGGGCTTATGAAAATAAACCCCCTCCTGTTTGGTTAAAAATAGACTTATTTGAAGGGGTTTATTATAAGCCCCCTCCAAACCAAGCAGGGCCCTAGGCTAGCGCGGCGGCGGCCAATGGAAGCGGGAGAGCGGGACGGGCGAAAGTCAAGGGCGGTAGAAAAGAAGCACGGTGATTGAATTTGGATGGTTGGGTTAGGATCCGACTATTGTACTATGCATCACTTAGAAAACTCAAAGATCAAGACGCGAAAAATAGCAGCCCCTTGGCCAATTCTACAAGGTTTCATTTTGTTGCCTCTAAGAGTGTCATGTCAGCAACATAGAAATGAAACTAGCTAGGTTATTACTCTTATTTGCCCTTTTTGCTAAACGTAAGGGTGCTAGCGACACGAAACTAGTTAGGCGCCGTCGTCTAATATAGTGGCGCAGGCGCGCAGAGGATATATACGATAGCGTGTTGAAAGTCGAAACCATGCACGAAAAAGAGAAAGCTACAAACTTTGCTGGACTGGACTGCGCACCGGCCACGCGAATTACGCCGGCCGGCCGCCGTGGGTCGTAGCTGGGGTTCCGTCGATCTGGACTGAACTGAACAACCGGATCGCCGTGCACGTAGGATCGTGTGTACCGGCCGGCTGCCCGGGTGGTGCCCCACACGGCAAAACAGACGGAACGTCCGTGCCGCGGGCAGCTGGTGCGCGGACGTGTTGAGGTGCACACTTCCGGCTTCCGCGATCTTTCCGTCGAGATCGATTCGCTCGACCGCGGGTAGCTGGCCGCTGCCGAGCTGCTGCTATACAATGCCAGTTCGTGCGCGATCCCCGAAGGCCAGTCGGCAACAGCGCGCTGCACGAGCCACGATTATTTATTACGGTGGCCGTCGGGAGCGAGCGAGGATTCGTTGGTGGGGGAATGCTGTGCTGTGTTGGGCACGGGCAGCGAGCAGTTAGCGCGGCGATCGTGTCGTGCGGAGCTGTGCGCGGCTGTCAGGCTGTGCCCGGCCGTCTGCTTTCGCGATCGAGCGGATCCTCCGTGCCTGCCAGGTGCCACCCATGTCGATCTATCGCGATCCCACGGCGACATGGGCACGATGACTAAGAGATGGTCCACTATTTGCTGCCGTAGAATGAAGCAGCAGGCGTAGGTCCAGATTTTCATCAGTAAGGTCCTGGACTTTTCAAATTCAAGAAACAATCGTGATAGGAAATTGTCTCTATACCCCTCATTTTACGCTATCCATCAACTCTCCACCCACCCACCAACTCCATCTAGTTTTGTCCTATCTCTTCAGGACCTTATATTTTGGTATAAAATTTGAACCCTTCAGGACCTGATATAATGGGACGGGGAGTACCTCTTTTGACCGTACCTTTTTTTTTCCGCTCACAAGCGTAGAAGAACTTTGAATTTCCACAAGCGTACCCAACGCACGGCGCGGCGACGTACAGCGTTTCTGAACCATCCGATCCTCGCTCATAATAAATCCGCGACGTTGACAACGCTGATAACCCAACACCACACAAAAGAACACCATCCATCCTTGTTCGACGAGTGGCCGAACAATTTCCGTAGCAGCCCCTGCCACTGCCAGTCTGCAGATCACTGTACCTACCTGTACCTTCCGATGTTTACATATACCAGCACAGCTGCACCTACCCGCAGCGAAACCCACCATCCAGCCGTCCGATCTACCTGCCCCCTACCCCCCACCCCACGTGCGGTACGAATCACCGCGGCGGGGCCCATGCGCGGCGGCGCCCCGCGGACTGACGTCATCACGTTCCTACGCAAGCCGGCTCGAGCGCTCTGCACGTGCCCACCGGCCACCGCACATCTGTTCCCGACCACGCGGTTCCCGCAGGCGCCACGACACGGGCCGCTTCGGCCAGCCAGACAGGCCGGACAGGCAACAGCGACGGGGCGCGCGCACGCGGCCCACGCCCCCACCAGCATATAGACCCGCCCCACGCCACGGCCAGCCGGCAACCAGAGAGAGCCAGCCGGCCTCGACCCCTCTCCTCCCTCGATACACCGCGCCGGAGACGACCCGACGCCCCGCCCGCCGCCCGCTTGCCCTCTCGGCTCCCCTCCGGATCCCGCGGCCCCCGCGCGCGCAGCCCCGCGTTTTCTCGGCGCCCGGATCCGGCGCGCGATGGGCAGCCTCGGCGGCGACGAGCGGGCGCCGGAGGCGCCGCGGCGGCGGCCGCGGTTCCTGTGCCTGCACGGGTTCCGGACCAGCGCCGAGATCATGCGCAAGCAGGTGCTCGGCAAGTGGCCCGCCGACGTCACGGCGCGCCTCGACCTCGTCTTCGCCGACGCGCCCTTCCCCGCCGAGGGCAAGTCCGAGGTCGAGGGCATCTTCGACCCGCCCTACTACGAGTGGTTCCAGTTCGACAAGGTCGATCCCCTCTCATCCCATCCTCGCCGCTTATTAATCCGCCAAACTGAATTTCCGAGTTCCTTGTTCCTTTTTATAATCTCTTTTTTCCTGCTCGTGCCGTTATTGTGCGTATCTGAATTTTTTTAAGCAATCATCTGGATTCAGTCAGCTTTGCCCCTATACTCACTGATCTGCTTAATTTGTTCGAAACAGGGGTTTAAGGAGTACAGGAATTTCGACAAGTGCCTCGCCTACATCGAGGAGATGATGATCAAAGATGGCCCCTTCGACGGACTGATGGGTTTCTCCCAGGTACGCAGCTCAGTTTGGAACATCTTCTCTTCTCCTTCAAATACTGTAACCAGTTGCTCCATTGACGATTGTGAGTTATGATGTCTTAATCAGGGTGCCATTCTATCTGCGGCGCTTCCCGGGCTGCAAGAGCAAGTGAGTTCACGGTTCATGTATAAACTAGACTTGAAACAGAACATGTTCAGCTCTGCTGCTAATTTACTGCATCTTTCGCTGACCTTACTGTCTGATTTGTGCTTTCGTGGCAGGGGTTGGCCCTCACTAAAGTGCCGAAGATCAAGTACCTGATGATCATCGGCGGCGCCAAGTTCCAGTCGGAAACGGTGGCCGAGAAGGCGTACGCCAACAAGATCACATGCCCCTCCCTTCACACCATTGGTACCTACCTTCAGTCTTCGTGCATCATTCGATTGTTATGCCAGTTTGTTTGTTGGCTGTGTGCCTGTGTCCAAGGCGTTGCGTTGGTAGGGACGTCGTTGCGTGTTGCCGTTTCTGCGTCGTTTTTGCTCTTGCCGGCATGTCGACTTAATTAGTGGACACGGCATCACATTCTGCTTTTGCTTTGGCTGTATGTTTAGACCCACGTCTTCATTTAGCCTATGCTTTAGGCGATACGCTGCATAAACATTCCTCAAGATAGGGAGAAAGCCGTGAACAAAAAACTAAGGAATATGCGCACTTTGCATTCAGGATCGGAATTTTTTTTATCGTCCATGGAGTAAGTGTTGTCTTAGCCCCCCGGAACGTTCCATCGTGCATTTAATTAGTGCTGCCCTTCTAGAACTGTTTGGTTTATTTATTTGGTCATTTCACTTTCAGTCAACTAAATTTTGGATGCACATGGTTCAATTCTGTAGTCTTTTCCACGAAGCAACACTGAACACGTTTTCATGCTCTGTGCAGGTGAAAACGACTTCCTGAAAGTCCCTGGCGAGAAGCTCATAGAAGAATGCGTGGACCCTTTTGTCATTCGTCACCCAAAGGGCCACACGGTTCCAAGGCTCGGTAAGCTCCTCGGTCTTACGAAATTTTGGTGCTAATGCTTTTTGGGAGTACCAAATTTCTCTTCTTCAGTCTAATCCAGGGTTCAGTACCCTTGATTTTGTCTACATACGAGACAGACCTTTACTATTACTAACCAAGTCTTCTAGTAGCAATGTTTTTGCCAAGTATTGACAACTGACTGCCAAACTGACCACGACATTTGACTACTTTTTGTCGCGCAGATGACAAGAGCCTTGAAGTCATGCTCCGTTTCCTTGAGAAGATTGAGAAGGAAACGTTTGAGCATGCATCCACTGATGTTGACGAAAAAGAAGTGTGCTTGTGATATGACTTAGGTTAAGGTTATACCATCTGGACATTCATGATATTGGCATTATAGAATAAGCGTACAACTTTAGCCTCGTTATTTTGAGGCACCACTGTTCTATACCTCAATGAAGAATATAATCATTGTGTATGCTGTATTCATTTCAATCTGAATATCTCTGAATTACAGGTTTGACACGGCTGTAATATAGCATAGTATCACTTAGAGATGAAATATTACATCGCTGTAGTTGGCTCAAGCCTGTAGAGTTTAGGCCAATTTTCCTTAAAACTTGGCTCCAGTGCGTACTACTACTCAAGATATAATCCTATTTGCGATGTAAAATAGAGCAACTTGTACACTAAAACGTGCAGATAGACAAAGCTGGCTGAGCTGCTAGCCAGAGATTCTTGCAGTAGGTAAGAAGTAGAACCAATCCAAATGGCTTCGTTGGGGGGAGCGTGTTCATTTTCATTGTCAAGATAGTTTGATGTGAGAAATTCAATAACACATGGCTGAAAATTACGATGGGCAGAAAAAGAAATACAGCCGGTCTCCTAGTCGCACAGATTGAAATGAGGTTTTAGCTGATGTTAGAATTCATCCAAAATACCAAAACTATAGAGAAAGTGCAAGCTTATGCCACTCGCACAAATTGTCTCAGGCCATTCATACGATCCAGCTACCTGCATAAGAAAACCTATACAAAGATTCATCCGTAAATCCTTTTGTTTTTATCCGAAGAAAGCTCACACCGCCTTGCTGGATCTGTGACGGGCATGGTTCATCAGCTTGCAGATGAACGTAGCCTTCCATTACCGAACAAACCGTCTAATTGTAACATCCACACCATAATAAATTGCTTCCGTAATAAAATTTCTGAATCTGGCAGTACAGCACTGCCTCACTGGCCGGCCAGCTTAAAACAAGAGACGGATCCAATCGGAACGTGAGCACCACCCGCTTGCTGTCTTCCTACTGGTTACTATGATGGGTTTGATCCGTGCCCCTCCAGTGAGATGCCTGCGGCCGCGGCAGCTCATCGCCTCCGCCGCCGCGGCGGCATCAGCTTCCGTTCCGGGGGCAGCGCTCCCCTGTCGCCTGCCATCGTACGCCGCCGTGGCGCCCTCTCCCCAGCGCGACCGCGGGCTGCGGCTTCGGCACGCCGGCTCGGCGCCGCACCTCGTCGGCGGACGCGGCCGCGCGTCGTTGGGCGGCGAGTGGGAGGCGACGTCGGCGGCGGGGCGGCCGCCGCGGCTCCTGTGCCTGCACGGGTTCCGGACCAGCGCGGAGATCCTACGGCAGCAGGTGGTGGGCAGGTGGCCCGCCGAGGTGACGTTACGCCTGGACCTCGTCTTCGCGGACGGGCCGTCCCCGGCAGAGGGCGCCTCCCCCGTCGCCGGCGTCTTCGACCCGCCCTTCTACGAGTGGTTCCAGTTCGCCGGCGAGGTCCGTTCCCGCACCTCCCCCGTCGCGTCGCATTGACCCCTATGTCGCGTCAACCAAGCAGAGGTTTCATCGCGGCTGCCTACTGACAGATTTCCTCTCATCTCGGGGCAGGATTACCTCAAGGGCAGGAATTTGGACAGGTGCTTCTCCTACCTCGAGGAGCTGATGATCAGAGAAGGGCCGTTCGACGGACTGCTCGGTTTCTCCCAGGTGCTTGATCGATTACATCCCCGTGCACGGTACATGATCACTGCTCCTCCATTGATGGCTAATGAACGTGCTGGATGCCAAATTCTTACTCTTACCAGGGCGCCGTCGTATCTGCAGCGCTTGCAGGGCTCCAGGAACAGGTAAAGCGAGTTGTGTGGCGTTTGGTGTCAGGTGTGGTATGATGTTCGACGGATTGTGCGTTGCATGTCACGGTTGCTACCATCGCAGATTCGCAGCTTGATTTTGCAAACTTGTTCTGCGTTCTCCGGCAGGGGTTGGCCTTGACTGGGGTTGCTAAGTTGAAGTGCGTGATAGCTATTGCCGGGGCGAAGATTCAGGCGCCGGTGTCGGCCGCAAGGGCGTTTGCTGGCAAGATCACGTGCCCATCGCTTCACTTCATTGGTAAATCCTTCATAGTAGTACTTAATCATATTTACTCTGTCTGTGTGAGATCACAAATCTGCTGATTCTTGGCTGTCTCTGCAAATTTTATCATTCGCTTTAGTGTGTGTCTCGGTGTCTGTTTTTCCTAGCCTTTAGTTTCATGTGAACCCGTGAACTTTTTCACTAATTTATGCCGGGATGTCAAACCCTTTCATGTAAAATTATGTTCCAAGCATGCTCTCTTTTTTGACTGACGACATACTTGTGTGCAAGGTGACGATGACTTTGTAAAGGTTCATAGTGAAGAGCTTGTAGAAGCATTTGCGGATCCACTTGTTATACGTCATCCCTGTGGCCATACTGTACCCAAACTTGGTGAGATCAGATACTCTCTCCTACACCTTGTAAGAGTTTCAGAAGAGTTTTTTTTTTCAAATTTAAAGCATTTTACTTTCTAATGAATCTCTATGTATCTGCTTGTAACTCGCAGACGACAAGGGTCTCCAAGTTATGGTCAACTACCTCGACAAGATTGAGAAGGAAATATGGGAACATTCGTCAACCGTTACTAAGATCATGGCCTCAAATTTGGAGGCTTAAATACCTTACGTATAGAAATATGTACCGAATCGGCATGCTCTAGGTAAATCAAATTCAGAGAGTTCCATAAGAGTTTGAGCAACGTCGTCATCTCTAGAAACTTCTGCCTACTTAACTCCTTTCATATCAAGATCCAGCCGTCATGTTTTGTTGATCATCTAAAATGGATCAAATTAAAACCATTGCCAGTTTAGCAGAATGTCCATGTTTATACACACGCGCACAAGAACGACTGCGTTCATCAGTGTTGAAAACGAGTGGTACACATGTTACATGACTTGCTGGATGCGATGAACATGTGTTCCTTGTGGTGTGACCGGTCGTTCGACCGAACGTGCACAAGAACGAGTGCGTTCATCAGTAACATGTGTTCTTAGTGGTGTGACCGTTCGTTCGACCGAGAGCTCTTAGCCACCAGACCACCTTTTGCCTTATGTTAGATTTCAAAACTTAACTGTATTTGAACCATTTCAACGGAACGTTTCAACAGGATCAACCCAATGAACCATTGAACCGAGCACCTCAACTGTTCAATTACCGGTCCGGTTCTAATAACTAGCTGTGTGAGCGTAATATGTGTGCCTAGTTCTGCCTGCGTATTTTTCCTTTTAACTGAAAAAAAGAAAAGAATGTCAGTGCTAAAGAAAAACTCAGGCACACGCCGCCCACATGGGTATTAGACTAAATGGTTGCATATAATTGAGAGGGATCTGCTATAGACAGGCCAACTGATTTCTATCACGAGATGAATCAGGAGTGACGCCATAGGACCCTACTTGATTGGGTCGTCCCTTATCTTTCTTATTGGTGCGTGGGTGGATTATTGGTAAATATGCAATTGCAAAGTAAAGCACTAAGAGCAAATTTGAAAGAAGACGATTGCTCTAGGAAATTTTAAGATTTAGTTCAATTGTTTACTAAATTCTGAGGATTTGGATCCTAAAATCTCATTCCAAACATATAACAGTAGAATAAAAGTTTGAGAAGATTTCCAAAAGGAAAAAAATGTATTAGTATGCTGGCGACAATTGAATAACCAAGAACGCCTAACTCAACATTTTACATTTCCTCGCTTTGTAATTAATCAAACTAATCAACTACATATATATCATGATTCATGCATGCGTCCAAACGAGCTACCCATGCAGTCTGGTCACTCTCATCCACTTATCTTTACGCTTATTCTAAAACTGATGATCTATTATGAATTGTGAATCTATCAGCATCAAAACGCAATCAGTGGATAGCCAAGGCATAAATCAATCGTGCATGTTTTCTGCAAATATCAATGGTTAGCTTTGTTAGGTGCTGCCGGGACCCGGGCGGCCGGGCCGATGACCTGCGCACAGCGCGCAGGATGGGTTTCCTCACTTTCCTGGCCGACGAACCACCGCACAGGAGATGACGATGAGGGAAGACGACGTGTGGCAGAGCCGTGGTTGCAGTCCAGCCCAACGTGGCGGCCCAGATTGCCCAGTGGACTTCCACGGCTCGGCCCAGAAAGACAGAGACTGCACATTCCGCACGGTTCGCTCGAACGGGGTCTCCACACACACACACATCACAGTATTACACACAACGACACCGAGAGAGATGGCGGCGGTGCTTACACGAGCCGCCGCCCGCGCCAAGCGATCCGGCCCCGGCCTCCCCCTCCACTCCGTCCTCGGGGGGCACGGCCTCTTCTCATCCGAAGCCGCGGAGACCCCTGCCCAGGCGTTCTACGTGGACGACCGCGCCACGGGCGAGGAGGATGGCGACGACCTGCGCGGCCGCATCTTCCGGCTGGGCCTGGCGAAGCGGAGCGCGACGGCGGCGCTGGAGAAGTGGTCCGGCGAGGGCTGCGCCGCCCCCGCGGAGGAGCTCCGCCGCATCGCGCGCGACCTCAGCCGCGCCCGCCGCTACAAGCACGCCCTCGAGGTTCGGTCGCCCGCATTACCCTTGGTCCATTCCGAATTTTCCGATTGCTCTGCCTGCCAGGAATTAGTGCGTTGCCTGTGCAGCGCACTGAACTGTGATGTGATTTGATTCCTTTTTTTTTCTGGAAATGGTTGTGTCGTGCACACGATTTAGGTTTATCTGGCTGAATAATTAAGATGGTTTGGTAGCCTGACTGCTAGTAATGCATCTGTTCAATATTGAGCAGGAAGTGTTGTCACATGTTGCCCAAAAAGGGTACTACGGAGTATTAGTCTAGGAAGCTTTGTTCCGAGTATGTAGCATTCGGAATTACTCTGTGCTTTAGCTTCCTTCCTTGTTGACTGTTATTGATTAGAGCGGCTATGAAGATGCTCAACTAATTAGGTAGGATAGCTATGATCTTATAATTAGGAATCAACTTTCCATCAATTGAGCTTGCCTTTTGTACCTGTTGTGACATTTTAATACTATCTGATATTACCTACTCCGGATCATTTTTTTAGTCCACCGCTAGTCCGCTACAAGCACGCCCTCAAGGTTGTCACCTGTGGAACCCTCGATCCCTTCTGATTGTTCCGCCTGCCAGGATTTGTGCGCTGTCTGTGCAGCGCACTGAACTGCGATGTGATCAGGGTGTGTCTGTTCCTTTTTGTTCTGGAAATGGTTATGACCTGCTCATGATTTAGGTTTATCTAGCTAATTAAGATGATTTCGTAGCCTGTTTTCTGACTTCTAGTGCTGTGGCAGATGCATCTGTCTCCATTTGGTTGAGGTTTTCTGAGTAGGTTTTGTTACAGGTTAATCCAAACATTTGAACAGGATCACCAGGAAGTGATGTTGCATATTGCCATATTGGTCACTATTACTCTAGGAAGCATGTAGCATTTGAATTGTGTTTGTGTGCTTCTTGCTCGTTTGCTGCTATTGATTAGGGTGGCCATGACGATGCTCATCTAGTATTATGACTGGTATGATGGCAAAGGCTGCAGCTATGATCTTATATTATGAATCCATTTTCCGTCAATTAAACTTGCCTCTTGTTGTTGTTGCATTTTAATGCTAACTGATATTAGCTATGGTGTCCTCTGCCAGACTTTACCATGCTGCAGCTTATAGCACATATGCATTTCCCCTTGTTTTATTTGGTTGTTTATGCTGACACCCTGGCAAAGGGTTACATTTTATCAATGGTTTGCTATTATTCCCTTCTAGAGAAAAATCGCAAATTGCAACATCACTTATTAACTGCGCATCTTACAGGTAGCAGACTGGATGAAGACACATAATGAGTCTGATTTATCTGAGAGTGACTATGGAATGCGCATTGACTTGATTACCAAAGTTTTTGGTGCCAATGCGGCCGAGGATTTCTTTGAGAAGCTTCCACCTGAAGCCAAATCGCTAGAAGCCTATACAGCACTTCTCCATTCCTATGCTCGATCAAAGATGACAGACAAAGCTGAAAGGCTGTTTGGGAGAATGAAGGATGCAAACCTGTCTATGGATATCCTGGTTTACAATGAAATGATGACCTTGTACATTTCTGTTGGGGAGCTCGATAAAGTTCAGGTCATTGCTGAAGAACGAAAAATGCAAAATGTTTCTCCAGATCTCTTCACCTACAATCTCCGGATCAGTGCAGCTGCTGCTTCCATGGATCTTGAGGGCTTCAAAGGAATTCTCGATGAGATGTCAAAGGATCCAAACTCCAAAGAAGGATGGACACTGTACCAAAAACTCGCAGCTATTTATGTCGATGCCAGTCAGCTTGTTGCCTCTGGAAATTCACTGGTGGAAACCGAGGCAAAGATTAGCCAAAGCGAGTGGATAACATATGATTTCCTAGTCCTTCTACATACTGGCCTTGGCAACCTGGAGAGGATAAAGGACATATGGAAATCGATGCTTATGACCTCTCAGCGGATGACGAGCCGGAACTACATCTGTGTGATCTCCTCCTACCTGATGTGCGGGCGGGTTAAGGACGCCGGGGAGATCGTCGACCAGTGGCAGCGGTCCAAAACCCCGGAGTTCGACATCTCGGCCTGCAACAGGCTGTTCAACGCCCTTCTGAATGCCGGTCTGACCGACACGGCAGAGAGTTTTAGAGAGCTGATGCTGCAAAAGAGTTGTATACTGACGAGCAGGGCCTCTGGCTGAGTGATTACGAGTTTCTTTCAACTTGTATTTGTTATATCTGTGAATCAATAAATGATGGACTGCCAAGTAATCCACACGTTATTTTGGCGAAGATACGTACCTGCTCATATATTGCCAGATCCGTGGCATGATCATTGATCAAGCACATTGAAAAATTCTGTATGCTCGTCGATAGTTCCTTGTGATCTTCCTGGCATACCTACCTGTTTCTTTTGTTTAGTTTCCATGACGGCAGGTACAGCGACTGCACGCTGGCGGAGGGATGCTGATCGCATACTGTTTTGTCTTTGGTTCCACATTCTCGCCACGAGGATGGTGATGGTGCGAGTTGTTCCATGATTGGCCGCAAAGAGGCTGGTTACGATGCACTGGGGGTTTTCAACTATTTCGAGGCCTTTCTTGCATTGCACATCATCACCAAGCCCGCCTGCTTTGATAACACCTGAAACCTCAGAATATTCCGGTGTGAAACACTCAACACACTCCTAATAGCCGGGTCTTGGTTCTGAACAGATATAAAACGTGCCTCCCCTGTGTCACGCTAATTAGTCAAAAGAGATCCATCCGGATGCAGAAACGGAGAAGGAAAATCACAAATCAGGTTTGGAGAGAGACAAAGCCTAGGAGGTGATCGGCAACAAAGAGAGCATGCGTTCCGCCGAACTCTGACGTGGAATTCGGACACCCATCCGCACCACTGGAACGCCGGTTCCTCGTGTCGTCAAAGCAGAATCCCATCGCAGCAGACCGCCGCTACTGATGGGGCCCGGCGCCGGCACGGCGGCACGTTTCTTGTCACCTTCCTGGCCTAAACCGCTAAGCCCCCTTTGGAATGGAGGATTGGCATAGGATTTTTGGAGGATTTAACTTCCTAAGGATTTTTTCCTATGGTTCCCTTTGGTTCACAGGAAAAGAAAAGGAAACATTTCATAGGATTCCATTCCTATGGCTCAGTTTTACAGGAAAACAACCAAGAGGTCAGACTTCTTGGAAAGTTTCCTATGTCCGGCATGCAGTTCTATCCGTGAACTTCCTCTGTTTTCAATTTCTACAAGATTGGATAAACATAATACCTCAATTCCTATGTTTTTCCTATTCCTGTGTTTTTCCTATCCTGCATTTCAAAGGAGCCCTAAACGACCTCTTGTTGAAGCTTGTCCGGTTTCGCATAGACTCGGCAGCGAATCCACGCTGTTGGAGACTTTGGAGAGGCGTCACCCGGCCCGGCTCGGCAAATCATTGCGCTTCGTACGCTAGAGTTAGACTACCCCGTGGCCCGTGCGGTGACGACAGTGACACGGGCTTACAACTGAACAGAGTACTGTTTTTTCAAGCGTTCTAGGCCTTTCTTGAGCTGTGTCACTACTGGCTGGGCACCGTCACCATATACACCTCCTTTGGTAAACCTCGAAAACCTGTAGGATAATCTTTCAAAAAAAGAAAACCTGTAGGATATTCCCAAGGTCAAATACTCCTCGGCACACGCCCTGACATCCATTCTTCCATGCAGAACCAGTGACACGGGCAGGGAGAAAGAGAAAGAGAAAGGGGAAGAAAAGGCACGTTTGGAAAGAGCGAAGAGGCGAGCAGCGCCGCATCGGCAAGGAGAAAGAGAGAGAGGTGGCCGCGTTCGGGCCCTGCGATTTAGCGGCGAGTAGGCACACCGGTTGCCCGTGTCGTCAAAGCAGAATCCCACCGCGGCAGACCGCCGGCACTAGTGGAGCCGTTCCGCCCCCAAATTCCGTGCTCCTGTGTGCTTCAGCCGTGGCGATGGGGACGCGGGAGGTGCTCCTCGTCCTCTGCCTCCTCGGCGCCGGCATGGCCGTCGGCGACGCGCAGTCCTCGTCCCCGTCTCCGTCGTCGTCCCCCCCGCCGCCGCCGCCGCAGCAGCAGCAGACGGCGTTCGGGCGCACCATGTCGACGTTCATCACGGTGGCCATCAGCGTCTTCTTCTTCCTGCTCTTCGTCTGCGCGTACATCAACCAGTGCCGCCTCGCGGACCCGGGGGCCCGCGGGGAGGCCGCGGCGGCTGCGGGCGCCGGGGGCCCGTCCAGGCGGGGGAAGCGCGGGCTGGACCCCGCGGTGGTGGCCACGTTCCCCATCGTGTCCTACAGGGAGGTGGTGGCGCACAAGATCGGCAAGGGCGTGCTCGAGTGCGCGGTGTGCCTGACGGAGTTCGACGACGACGACGACCTCCGCCTGCTGCCGCACTGCTCCCACGCCTTCCACCCGGACTGCATCGACCCCTGGCTGCAGTCGCGGGTCACCTGCCCGCTCTGCCGCGCCAACCTCGAGAAGCCGGCGCCCGCGCCCGCGCTGGCGGTGGCGCCCCCGTCGCCGCAGGGGCTGCCGTCGCCGCGCCAGCCCTCGCCGCCGCCGGAGGCCGTGGCGATCCCGGTGCGGGACGAGGACTCGGGGGAGGAGGACAGCGACGAGGACGACAGGAAGGAGGAGGCCATGGAGCTCGAGATGCTCCGCAACGCGCGTCGCGCGGCGAGGATGCCGCGGTCGCACTCGACGGGGCACTCGCTCTACGCGGCGGCCGCCGCCGCGGAGGAGGGCAACCACGAGAGGTTCACGCTGCGGCTGCCGGAGCACGTGAAGGAGCAGGTGCTCAGGTCTCGCCGCCTGCGGCACGCCACCAGCCTGATCAACCTCTCCGACGTGAGCTCCGAGGGAAGCTCCCGAGGCGGGCGGCGCCTGGGAGGAGGGGGAGGAAGCTTCGGCAACGGCAACGGCGGCGGCGGCGTAGGGAGCAGCCACGGCGGGCGCCGGTGGCAGTCGTTCCTGGCCCGGACGGTCTCGTGGGCGCGGGGCGGGGGCGACGGCTCCGTCCGGAAGGGGTGGGACGGCGGGTCCACGAGGAGGGGAAGGGACGACGGCGAGCCCAGCAGGAAGGGCGCTTCCACGCCGCCGCCGGCTGGCCGGCCGTGATTGCCGGCGCCACCGCCCACCGCGGCCGGAACGCATGGCTGTAAAATGAATGCGACAAGTTTGTGGGGGGGGGGGGGGGGGGGGTGTTTAATCGTTTGTAAATTTATTTATGTGTAGGAATATTTCGTGATAGCGTGCTAGCGGCCTGAATTTCGCTAACCTTTTTCAATTACTTTCGCAAAGCGCGATTTGCTTGCCCCGTAGATTTCGCGGGATTGAAAAATTGACGAGGAGATGGAAAAGTTCAAAAAGAACCGCGGAGGGTTCTCACATAGTCACATCTCTTATCGGTTTCCCCCAGCCGTTTCTTTTACGCCCGATTGATATCCTCCAGATTTCGAAACGATAGCCTCTCTTTTTGTCAGGAGAATCGACGTTAGTGGGAGGAGCATTATGCCAGATCATTTGCGCCGTTAACCATTCTTTTATGAGGATCTGATCTTTTTTTCTCGGACGGTGTTCACTTCCCAGGGAATGTGAATTTATGTGAAAATGTCACATCGAATACTGTAGCGTACTGTAGCACTTTTCGTTTGTTTATGGTAATCATTGTCCTACCATGACCTAACTAGGTTCAAAAGATTCGTCTCGTCGTGTACATCAAAATCATGGACTTAGTTTTTTATTTACCTACATTTAATGCTCTATGCATGAGGAGAGAGATTTGATGTGATAGTAAATAGTGAAGTTTAGAGAGAGAAAGTTTGGGGGAAATTTTGGATTTAAAGGGAAGTGAACACCGCCTCGTTGTAATGATGGGACTGAAACCCATGCGTCACTTTTCCTTTTTGTTTGGGGTCCGTCCGTGTGATCGTGCCAATCTTACTTTTAATTGAAAGATTCATGCAGGGACCAGACCAAACAAAAAAGAAAGTTGTAAATGCAGAGTGTACTCCTAGATTACAAACAGCGGGGAAGGTTCGTGTACTGAGCAGTGACTGGCATAAAGAAACGGGCAAAGAAATTGAGAGGATGGGTTTTCAAAAAGAAATTGAGAGGATAACGCTCGCCGCGCATTTTTCAAAGGCGCCGCGTCGCGTAGTGGCTACGCTTGACGTCGCCACGACCGCCGGCGGGGACGGTCGGGTCTCTTGGCAGCGGCGCCGGGACGGGGATTTGTTTAAGAGGAAGGCAGGTAGGTCCGCTTCCATGTGTGAAACGAGCGCCGGCGGCAGCGAGCCGTGTGTTGTGCCCCTGCCCGGCGCGGCGGCGAGGTGCGAGTGCCGTGGACGCATCGCAAAAGGCCAAACAGAAACGCCGCGGGTACGAGAAGTTCCTCGGCCACGCCCTCGTCGTGCCAAATTTGTGCTTGGGCGGCCACTAATAACTTAAACCAGTCGAAATACTGGACGCACTGGAAAACAATTGGCGACGGAGGAGGAGGGTTTGGGGGTTTGTTCGTGTCACGGCCCGTGCGCTCTGGCATTGGGGAACAGTCGGCAACGGGACCAGAGGGGATTTTGCTCTTGGTTTGATCGGTTTGCTGCAGCGCGTGGCTTCTCGGCGACTTGGCGTCGTCGTCAACCATTGCTCGCGCTAGACTGCAGCGAAATGGACTATACAGTACGGCAAAGTATTCTACAAAAAACAGGCGAGGCTGATGTGCTGTTTATTTGATGCACGTAACCGGCTGACGCCACACTTTGAAGTGTCGCTTTTACATCGATCAGGATGGCTGCCCGCAGGTGCAGTGCAGGCCAACACGTACATCCGCCGGATCAGCGTGATCCAGATTCAGTTCACCAGGCCTGCCGTACACGGTACACATCTACTGAATAGCGATGGCTGCTGGTCCACCGCATGCCAGGGGCGCCAAGTCCAAAAGCACAAACGACGAACCGAGCCACAAGCCAATCAATCGGGCATCTCCGCTTACGGAACTCATTTTACACTACCCACCAACTCTCCACCCACCCACCAACCTCATCTAGTTTTGTCCTATCCCTTCAGGACCTTATATTTTGATACAAAATTTGATCCCTCCAGGATCTAATATAATGGGACGGAGGGAGTAGTTATCATTGCTACTATTGGTCTCAAATTAAAAGGAGAAAAAACTGGCAGTGGTTAGTTGTATACTGGCCGTAGTTAGTCCTCGTAGTATAGTAGTACTAGTTAACACTCGTGGATCAATTGGTTGGCAAAGAATACGCAAACCTCTCGAGGAAAACAGTAAGCCGCCAGTCAGTTTCCTTATCGAAACTTCTATAGATGTTATAAACTTATTATGTTCCATGCATGGCTCATTGGCTCGGTATACTCCGTGTGGCTGCCTCTGACTGAGTCTCTGACGCGCGAGCCTTGGCGTTCCAGAGAGAGCGGCGGATCGTGCCGGGCGGCCCTGCGACGCCGACGCATGACTGTGAGGGAACGACCGAACGGAGTCGTCGTCCACGGCAGAGAAACCGAGCACGAGAGGCGGCCTCGCTGATGCTGGCGGGAAGGAGACGGCTGATACCTGATAGAGATGTATATTGGCTGTGACGCGATCGCGAACGTGTACACTCGGGACTCGGCTGCTTAATTGTACTTTACCGTAAAATGTACTGTAAGGATCATTTTAAAAGGAGTATTTTGTGCATAACGTAAGTCTTTTCAGATTAAACTGCATATTGTGATGTCATAAACTGGAACTCGATCTTACCTACAACTGTTGAAAACTATTCAGCTTTCAGTCCATATTCTCTCCTTATGGAAGGAGGCGGCTGCGGCGGCCAGCCAGGGGGTCCACGGTAGCAAAAATTTTACCATCCAATCGATTCACATCCGATAGTTCCTATTTCTACCGTAGCGCCGCATCTCCTCAGCTGCGTACGTGTTGGGTTTTAGTGGCCTGGAAGTCTCGCGAAGCAAGAGCACGGCCTGGTTCCTCTGTAACAAAAAATCTTCTCTCTGGTCTCCGTTCTCTCCGCCTCCCCTCGCGCTCCTCCGCCTCCCCCTCTCCTCCGCGCCCCTCCCCTCCACCGGCGGCACCCGTGCCGCTCCCTCCGGCGCCGGCTCTCCTTCTCCCTCTCCTCTGTGTCGCTCCCCTCCGCCGGAGGGAGCGGCGCCCTCCTCCTGCCGACTCAGCGCAGCAGCGCTCCTCCCTCTCCTCTTCTCTTCCCATCCGATCTTATTTTTCGCTGGGTGTTTTCTTCTTCTTCTTCTTTTTCCTGGTGGATGCCATGGCAGGTGTTTTTTGGGTGGACGCCGTGACCAGCGACGCCTGGCAGCACAGCTGCTGGATTTCGTTTCTCAAATCTTAGACCATGTTCTTCCTTTTTCGAAATTTTTGGGTCCTCAGACCATGGATGTTCTTCTTTCCTTTCGTTTTTGTGCTGTGAATTGCACGTTTCACTCCCCTGCCCCCTTCTTGGTTCTGATTTGATTTGTTTCCCCTCATTCTTTTGATTTCGGATCTTGATGCTCCCCTCCTTTCTCGGTTTCGATTTGATTTGTTTTCCTGCTGTTAGTTGCATAGCCCCTCCTTCCCCCGCTCTTCTTGGTTCTGATTTGATTTCAGATCTTGATGCAGGCCCTTGCTGGATGAGAAGTATTGGATTCTTACACGGTAAAAAAAAATATTCTCAAGCGCCCTCTACTTATTCTCTGGTTTGCTCATGAAGGGAAGGGCTGCAGCAGCATCTGAAATGTTTACTTATGACACCTGAAATGAACCATGTGCTCTGCTGTGTTCGTGGTTGCAGGTTTTTTTTTGTGGTGGCCCTTTTTGAGATTGCCTCATACGTTCTTGTTCTCTCTGGTCCTGCCTCCTAAGTAAGTTGCTATGGCTCTTTTGCTAGGATGGTGATTTTTTTTTCAGGTTGTCTCCAAGATATTTAGGCAGAACCTACAGATGCGAGTCATAATCAGTACACACTGTCAGACATTAGGATGATGACATTGATTACGTGCCTGCCTCTTAGCTTTTCATGTAGTAGTCATACAGTTATGCTGTTCCTTCTTTACAGCTATTTTGTTGCTTTTCCTAAAGTATTTGATTGATTATATAGGTAACTCTCAATGCCAGGTATAGTATATGTCTATGCCTTTATATGGATATATCTTCATTCATCATATGCTACAGGCTTGCAATAAGTAGCAGTACTCTTCACAGTATGTCTATATAGATATCATGATCTTTTTAAAATTATATTATACCTTATTATTATGCATTACCAATAGAGCATATTGGTCCATCACTTTTTCTATTTGCCAACCAATGGAAGTTATACCATAATATTGATTTTTATGAATTGCGATCTACTCATAGTTTGATTTTCTTTTGGTTTGCTCTGTCCATTGCTTTATACTACAGGAACATCATTGGAGTGCATCTACTTTTTATTGTGGATAGTACACGCCCAACAAGGTATGCATCTTCTATCCAAAAGTTAACAGTTTTTTATTGTAAAATTTCTGCTTAGAAAATGATGGATTTGGAATTATCGATGTGCCCAGTTTAATAGACTAAAATAATTGTGGATGACGATTCAGTAATTAGAACGTGCTTGTGCTTTGTTGGCCCTTGTCTGCTTGGAAAAATATGATGCTCCTTTTCTTATATGCAGTCTTTTTATGTGCATCTCAGAGCGGAGCTCTTCTTTTAAGTGAAGTGAATCTCAGAGGTAGAGCATTATGGGGGAAGGAAAAGAAGCAGTGCCTTGTTGATATAAGCTTATAGTTTGCGTTTTTTGCCAAAGTAATGATAATTTTAAACAGTTGTATGGACAAAAATGATTGCTCTCCACTCCATTGTTTTGTTTGAAATATGTCATTACTACTTTAAAGAGCTGGTCAGCTGGAGATGAATACTGATTTGACTACTGACTTGGTGCAGGGCCAGCAATTTTTCCAAGTTTCTCGATTGGTTTCCTTAGAAGTCCAATTTAGTTGTAAATCTCTAGGTTTACTGTACAATTTAGTTTGTTCCATCACCTTCTTCGAATCAATCTAGGCATTCCTTAACATTTTTTATAAAGCTAAATAGATCTGCTTATCTTTATCTGCATATTTAATTTCTAACCTATAGTTTCTGTACATATACATACGCATATACATCTTTGCGTATATGACCATCTTTTTTCTATTACTAGATAACAACTGTTTGATGATTTTCTTCTCTTGCAGAACTTACTACTGTTTGTTCTCTACAAAATGAAACAGTACTAAACTATAGGCATATCTGATCCAACCTTAGTGTTTCATAATATGCCGCCTTTCTTGTTTCTGTTAAAATTATTGGTATTTTTGTTTTCAAACATAGATTTGAGTTTAGATTGGTAATTCTTTGAAAATCTAATTTTCATGCAGCCTTGACGTCTACAGACTTTGGGCTGTAGAAGGTGGTCTCTCAAATGTTTAGAATGGAAGAAAACAACCTATATGCCTAGATAAGTGAAGAGCCCTGAGAAGGTACATCTCAAGTTTTATGCTACTACTTTCTTTTCTTCTTTAATTTTTGTCATGACATGTTCCCAATTAACTTACAATTGGCCTTCCCCATGCCCAGTTTATTCCCTTGAACAGATTTTGAATTATAAGCTAATAACTTTGTAGTCAATGTAGTGATCTTCAATGAGGTTTCGCGAAACTGGAGTGCTCGCTGTCAGCTGTAAATCTCACCCCCTGTCCTTCAGGTGATGCAATCGTTGCCTTTTAATTTTGAACTCACATCCGGTCGGAAAAATTTGAACTCACATGTATTATAGAGAATAATCATTATTGACAGCATACATATATTGCTGATAGTGCCAGGCAAGTCCATTGGGCAACTTCCAGCTAATCGTTCACTGATCAACTTCCAGCTAATCATTCACTGATCAGCTGCTTCATAATTCGCTTTGCAGATGCAAGCTTACAAATTCAATCCGGTTCTTCACTTGCTGCACATGTTCTTTATATTTTTTCCTTGAGGTGAAGTGCCCCATAGAATTACTACCACAAGTGTTGGCAAATTTCCATGTTCTATCTCTTGCTACTTTCCATTTTCTTTTTTAATACAGTTGCTGGCAAAAACTGTAAACAATACCCACATCCTCCTTGTTTGCATACATGTATATTCGATCGGGTAACAAAGTAAGGGTGAAAGAAGGGTATGATATGAATGTCCTCATAGTCCGTCAATCCCATAGCGGTCCTGATACCTAGGCCTACGCCTGATGCAGCTAATGATCTTCTTCGTAGCCATCTCTACCGCGGTGGCGAAGCATTATGTTGGGAGCCGTGCTTCTGTGATCGAAACACCAAGGTGCCTCAATTTTCTCTCTTCTGCTCCCCCTATCTATTCTCATGTCCTATGAACTAGAGAGAATTTGTCACCGTATTTTCATGCTCTATGGATTTCCTGACTGCTTTTCTAGAAGTATTGCAGTTTTCAACAACATTAGCGCATCACAACGTTATAAACATATGCATTGCTCAAAAAAAATATATAAACATATGCAGACCATGTTGCTTGTCTGACGAAGTACCAGGCCATCAGGGAGAGGGCAAATACACAGGATTTCAGAATGATTTTTTTCCCTTATAGCAGAAGAGCATATTTGGATGTTAAATCAAATGGACAGCACAGATTATGATGGCATCAGCTCCAAATCATGGAGATAGATACTTGCTCGATTTGAGATGGCCCAGAGCTATCTTCCTCCTTTTCTTGGTACATTCTTGCCCCTCCATCTGATTATATTTGATGCCCTCTTCTTACTGACAGGTGAGCAGGACTGCTTTGCTTTGGAAAAATTCAAAGCAAGCTTATTTGCTTATTGGTTAACAGCTTCTACAATTTCCTACCATGTGGGCTCATGAAAGTTGTTCATTTTGCAAAATTAACTTTCGGTTAGTCCTGCTTCCAGCAACTGTGCAGTGTCTACTAATAATATATAATTTCCTTTGATATTTATGTCACCTAATACACAGAGCTAATTCAGATTAGAGATTTCTTTCATATTGGTTTCTATTCTATGCTGGGATATTAGTGATGCAGTTTGTCATCACAAGCTAATTTTGAAGATTATCAGAGCTTCTATAGCATCAACATGTCTATTCCATATGTGTAATTTATTTAGTGCCCATCTCAGAACATTGCCCACTTACCATAATTGCAATGGACGTCAGAATAGATCATTAAAAAGAAACAATCTTTGAATGAATACTATTCTCGCTTCCACCATAGGCCTGCCTATATTGTTGCCGGAAATACAGGCAACCACCTCATTTCTATATTTTCTTGATCCTTTAGGCTTTTGAAATTTTTTCTATCTCCCTTAAAATAATTGGTTTATAAAAAAACCATATTCAATGAATGATGCAGCAGGTAACAACTGGCACGTTAAAATTCAGTTCGGTAATATTCATAATGATTTTAGAAGCTCCAACATTTGATTCATGAGCTAAGATATATGACTTTAAGACCGCCAGAATGTTGGTAAGCAAATGCTACTTTGGGCTACAGCTTATTAGAGTAGCTCTTCATCATGGTAAAAAAGAACTATAGTTAGTAGTTTGGTGATTTGTTTGTATGTCTAATTTCTTGAACTGTTACACCATATGCCTGTTCTGCAGAATAAAACTTCTATTGCTTCTTCAGTGGGTTCCTATCAGTGATTGCCTTGTTTCCTGGAGCTTTAGATTTATCTGCATTTCTTGTTACTGATTCCTTCTCCTTTCTGATTTCTAAGTTACTTAGTCCTTATACATTTCATACTTTGTTCCTGACATTCCTCCATCCATTGCTTCAGTTTATGATTCTGCACTTCTAATGTCTTTTACAGGGCTTTGCTGGATGAGGGAGACCCAGGTTCCTGTAATCAATCTGTGTTTGTAAATCTATGGCCTTTTCTTTGCTGGTCAATTGTGTACACAAAAAAAGATTGCATTTCCAATTTATACTGCTTGGGGTTCATGCTGGTCTTCCTTGCACTCAAATGAGATCGGCATAAACCCAAATTAAAGAAATTAAAGTTATCATTGATTCCCAGGTCTATAGCCCGATGAACTCATTTTTACCTTTATGTGGGCTTTTATGTTATGGTGTCTGTAACCTGATGGACAAGTCTATAGTAGAATACTTTTATGTCATAAATTCAACGTATGTTATCACATTCTCATATGCCGCTAATCACTAGTGCTTATATTCAGGTCCGACAGCGGAACGAGGGCAGAAAAATATAGGCGATGGGTATCTACCTGTTCCCTATTAAAGTCTCTATTATCTAAAACAGAAATGCTTAGGGTCTCACTTATTATGGCTTTACTCAACTATTGTTTCACTTCACTGGTACGTTCCAGCCAATTGATTTCATCGAACAAATCCAGCTCGTTTTTTTTAAAAAAATGGAAGAAAATCCAGCTCGTGTCCGTTGTATCTTGCAAACACAAGAAGACCCGGACTACTTCCCAAGTTGTTCTACTTCTGATGCATGGGCTCTCATGTACGTACAAGCCTTATTGGGCCCCTTTTTCAGCCCTGACAGTTACGGCCCCTTACGCGCGGAGTTGTTGGCTTTGGGCCTGTCTACACACTCATTGCAGTGGGCCGGCGTCGCGGGTTTTATTATTATTCCTTCTGGTATGCAGAATGCAGAGTACAACGCAGACGTTTACACACGCACACTCACCCCTATGAATACACGTACGTAAAACCTATCTCTATGAGCACCTGCGAAGGACTGAGTAGAGCACCGACAGATCCGGAGATTTCCGAAGTCACCATTGACGCCTCGTTGTCAACGAGAACGCCGCTTACCACTTAAATGACTTCAGTTCCAGAAAGCGGTTCTCGCATCAATGCAGAGTGGTTTGGCCCATGGAACCGCAAAAGGAGCACACACGAAAGCGGGTTGTACAGCGCTGTGGCGGACTTGCATTGCCGTGTGCACACTGCAGAGTGGGTTTGGCCCATGGCTCCGCATTTTGCAACTACTCCCGTTGGTACGAGCGACAACGAGAGAAGCCTGCCTGAACATGCTTGCTAATCCACCGAAGTCCAGTCCAATCCAACGATCGCCGGTGGCCAACGGCCGAACGCCGGCCAGGAGCAAAGAAACCGAGCCGTCACGTGCTCCCGGGCACCGAGTCGTGCTCTGCTCTCGGGGGGCGAAAGCGAAAAGGGGACGGTCAGGCGCGGGCGCGACGGATGGCGTGCGGCAGCACGAGTGCCCCACTATTAGCAAAAGGCGGTGGAGGTGATGACCGATGAGAGATCGCGGATGATGGCACGGTGGCGCGCGCTAATCACTAGTGATCATACCTAGGGGCTGATTGGCTAGCTGCTCTCCGCTCGTCTATGCGTGTGATTGGGTGAGCATATCGCTTTGTTCACTAGATCCGTGTAAACACATTTGGCCCATATAAAAGACACATTTGGCCCATAAAAAGAAACACGTTTGGCTCAGTCAGTTCACATTTTCTTTTGAAATCAGATTCAGTTCTTTACCATACTTCAGGGTAACAGGGACGCAGCGGCAGCGTAATCCTGTGCGACTGTGTCTAAAGATCGTTGCAGTAAGCCGGTAACTATATCCAGTCGTCCTCTAATCTGCATATAAAAAATTCCTGTGGAGTGCCTCACAATAATTTCTAATTAGGATCCTCCAAAAAGATTTTGAGCTAAAAACAACCATTTTTCTCCAACAGCGACCTTGGTTCCGAAGAAATGGTTCTAGAAATTTTATGAAATGCTCTTGAAAATACAGTAACTTAAATTCGGTCCATTTTTCCAGCTGCCTCTCCGTGAGAGGTGGAGCGTTGAACGAAGTATATTTGCGCTGCATGTTTCTCCGCCACATGTGGTTCAGGTATCTCAATTGGCAACAGGCCAACAACTGACATCCCATTGGCTGCGGTTGGTTTCATGTATTCCTATACATTCTTGTATAATGCAGGACTGCAGGGGCACTCTACTGGTGCATTCTACCACAGGTGAATGCGAATTTTTTGTTCTTGCAAGGCTGAATTTCTTATGCGTAACTCGGGCCGGCAGGGCGTCTGAAACGTTCGAATCATGCGTGCGCGCGTTGCATTTGCAGCCTTTGCAGGGGAAGCCTAAGCGCAAGCGGCCGGACTGAAAGGAAGCCTCAGGTGCTGGAGGACCATCAGCGAGGAATCAGGTTCCCTGACTTTGACCTGAGATGAAAGATTAGGCAGCCGACCGACGGGCTCCTACCGGCAGCTGATCCGCCAAGAAGAACACGCCTTGGCCTGCGCATCTTGCAGATTCTTAAGGCACAGCGGCGGCACGTTAGCTGTTCTATACTGGCCTGGCAGCGGATAATTTACTCGTCAAAATCCGTTGTGCGATCTGACGATGTCCGACCCGATGTGAGTAAGGAACTCCAACTTCTGCCGGCTGCCGTATTTCCCATTTTATTTTTTGAATAAATATTTCCCATTTTATTCGGCTCAACAGTTCAGACGTTGTTGTTGCCAGCTGCAGGCTGCCGCGGTACAGCACAGAGCTGGTGACGCTGGGCCTCCGGGCGAGAAACGTAATACTGGAATCAAAACCTATCTCTGAACCACTGATGAATGGGACACGTTGAGGATAGATTGCTGCCTGTACTTTCAAAAGAGGATTAAAATGCCAAGAAGAGTGATAATTGGAGTAAATAATTGGACACCCGGCACGATCTGGACTGCGATGGCTTTTCGAATGATCGATCAGACACGCCAAATCCAGGTGTGGAGAACTGGAGATGCATTTCCTTCATGTGATTCAAGACAGATCAACGATCGCCTGGCGCCAAATCTCTTCGTACAAAGATAACCTAAAACAAAGACGGATCTGACAGAATGCAGTGCCTCCTACCTACACAAGAATATCTCCCACATTTATAACAAGATGATTGATTCATGAACAAGTGCGTACTTGCTTTGGGCTAATATCTGTATTTAACTTCGTTAGCAGGAGAACAGGACAGAATCAGATCATCACCAAAGACGATTCCTGAATCCAAACTGCAGAGAGAAGAACAGAGCTGTACAATGTTTATATTCCTCAGATTGCAAACTTCCATTTACCGTATTGGTTTCTTTTTTTCACTTGTATAACCTCGGTTTTGAGATCATAAGTTTAGAAGCATGATGACATGATACAGACCGCGCCGTGGATCAACGACAGGAGCAAACATTATTATCAATCAACGAGCAAAAATTCAGCCCGGGGATCTCGGCGCCATCACAGGGGCAGCACCGAGCTCCGGGCACGCGAATGCCGCGAGAAAAACGACCTCGGGATGCCCCCTGACGCCGGGCGGTCGACGCTGAGGTTGCTCCGATGGCCGGAACCCGACGCCTTCACGCAGGACCGCTTCCGCCTGCCGCCGCCGATCTGCTCCTCTTCAGGAGCTACCTCCGGCAAACGCTCCAGCGCCGCCGCGACGTCCGCCGCGGTTGACACTATGGCCGCGTCCATCGACGCCGCGCGCCGCACGTTGCGAGGCAGCGCACAGAGCAGCTGCGGCTGCTGCTGCGGTGGCGGCGGCGGTTCCGGCGAACTGGATTGCTCTTGCTGGTCCTCTTCTGCGGGCAAAGCTTCTCGTTGGTCACTCTCGTCCTCCTCTTCTTCGTGATCCGGGATCGCGTCGCTCGCCGCGGCCGCTTGCTCGGCCTGGACGTTGGCGTTCGCATCCGGATCAGCTGGAGGGTCGGCGCTGGCCTCCTCCCCGCCGCCGCCGCCGTCCCCGGCGCCCGCCGCGACGGCGGGGTCGAGCACGTCGGAGCGGCAGAGCGGGCAGTTGACGTGGGCGCGGAGCCAGGTGTCGATGCAGGGGACGTGGAACGCGTGGCCGCACTTGGGCAGCAGGCGCACGAGCTCGCCGTCCTGGAACTCGCCGAGGCAGACGGAGCAGTCGGCCGCGCCCAGGAGCCCGGCGCCGGCGCGGTACTGCGTCACGGCGAGGGAGTTGATCGCCGCCTCGTCGAGCCCCACGGTCCGGATGTACCAGATGTGGTGCACCACCCCGCCGCCGCCTCCTCCGCCGTCATCGGGGTCGTCGTCCCCGCCGCCGCCGCCGGCGTTCCCCGCGGGGGCGGCGGGAGCGAGGAGCGCCTGCCGCCTCCGCCGCACCTGCCGGCGCCGCACGGCGACCGAGACCCCGAGCAGGATCAGCGAGACGAAGGCGATCACCCCCGCGGCGATGAGCACGTACTTGACGTAGTGCCACCGGTGGTCGTCGCCTGCGCCGCCGACGCCGGGCGGGGGCCCGTACCCGTGGGTCCCTCCCTGGTCCCTCCTGCCGGAACCCCCATGCGGGGCGGGAGAAGGCGACGGCGGTTGCCAAGGGCACGGAGGCCAGGACAAGGTCCAGGTCGAGGGGGCAGGGGCCGGGCCGGGACCGGGATCGGGGGTGCTGGGAACCGGCGGCGGCGGCGTGCAGAAGTGCCCGTCCTCGTAGCAGTCCACGGGGTGCAGGATCCGGCGGTGAGGCCTCATCGCCGGGGATGGATGGATGGCGTCAGATCGGCGGCGGCATCCGCATCGGCCGCGGGCGGTGCTGGTGGAGGCGGAGGCGGAGACCCGGGCGTGCTGGGGGTGGGGGTGGAGGGGAAAGTGCTCGGAAGGTCGCGGGAATGCGTGCGGGGCTCGTTTTCTTTTACGCGAGTGCGTGGACGGGGACGGCACGGCGGTTCCGGTGCGTCGACTCGACTGGGGGAGGCTAGCTTGGCTCCCCCGCCGCTGCTGGCTCGGGCGGCCGGCCGCGGGCGCGGGGGCTTTGGTTGGTTGGTTGGTGGCCAAGTTGGACTGGGCGCGCGCGTGGAAAAACCTGCCCCGTCCGGCGGCCAGTGGCTCGTCACTTGTCACTGTTGGCATGGCCGTCGCGAAGTGGCGGGCAAAGCCGTAAGGATAAACCTTGCTTTCGTCCTCCGTAATCTTCTCTTTTGACTTGGTGAGCTCGGGGACGGGGAGTAGACCTGACGGGATGATGACTGCGAGAGTGACGTGGCCCGGCAACCGGCATGCTGTGAACTGTGATGTGATGGGGTTCGTCGCTTCGTCGGACCTTTGCCACCAGACGCCGTAGACCTCTTCAACCGGACAACCAGTAGCCTAGCAGAGCTATGGCAAAAAGCAGCTCTTTCGTGTACAAGCCGCGGCTCTCGCCCGTCGTCGAGGGCATCGCATGCCAATGTACGTGGGTGTCCAAAAATGGATGAAAGAGTTTGGTGAAAATATCACATCCGATAGTGTAGCACACTGTAGCACTTTTCGTTTGTTTGTGGTAAACATTGTCCTATCATGACCTAAGTAGGCTCAAAAGATTCATCTCGTCGTGTATATCAAAACCATGTAATTAGTTTTTTTATTTACCCACGTTTAGTGTTCCATGCATGAGGAGAGATTTGATGTGATAGGTGAACAGTGAAGTTTGGAAAGAGAATTTTGAGAAGTTTGCTGATGTGATGGGGAACTAAACACAGCCAATGTGGCGAATGTTTTGGAGCCCCCACACAGTCCCCCCCTAAAATTTTGAAGGCCATTGATGAAGGAATTGGGGGAGCAAGGAAGAAGAAGGTCACCAAACCCCTGCCTTCCGTTTCTGGCTTCGCGTTACATTCCCCACTACCATTCGTGCCGGGTGCTCGCCCAACTATTGGCTTTGTTTAGTTTTCAAAATCCCACCCAAAAATTCACTATAAAAAAGTCTCATCACATCACGTCAAATCTCTCTCATCATTTATGAAACATTAAATATAGGTAAATAAAAAATTAATTATATAGTTTTAATGTACACGGCGAGATGAATCATTTGAGTCTAGTTAGATCATAGTAGAACAACAATTATCGCAAACAAATGAAAAAATACTGCAATGTATTATAGTGTCCTATTTGATCCGACTTAACTTTTCGACCGTACTTTTTCGCGGGATGGGCACTCTCTCTCATAGTCCGTCCCATCACTGCGTGCCAGCCGCCAGCACGGCATCCGTCTGCTCAACGACTCTCCTTAAGTCAACGGGCTTTTAGTTCTCAGAGCCTCGTCCGACGGCCCAGTTTCCGGCTCTCGGTTTCGCGTGGGCCCACAACTCATTTTCTTCCGGCCCAAACGTGGCCGGATCGCAAACCCAGTTCCAAACGTGGCCCACGCCTCTCCCGGTGGTCTCCCGTTCCCGGCCGTTTCGGCCTTCCGCTGGCGGCGGCGGCGCGGAACCCACCCCGGCACCTGGCGGCTGGCGCAGCCGAAGCAACCGCCCCGCGCTCGCCTTCCCCTTCGATCGCCCGCGCACAGGATGGGTCCCAGAGCCCTGCCACTTCCGGTACAGCCCGGTACCAACCCCTAGTTCACGGGCCAGCGGAGCAGCGGCGCCACCATGGCGGCAGTTGTGAGCTGGTACGGGCCGCTGATCGACCTCTCGGCGGCCGCCGGCCACGTCGGCGGATTCGTGCAGCTGCTGGCGGCCGTCCGCCGCGTCCTTCCCCACCAGGTGATTCGCAATCCTACATCCACCTATGCTATCATTGATTGAAGAGTGTGTTTGGGGAGGGTGGACTGGTGGAGTAGCATTTGAGTGATGGGTGTTGCAGTACTGCTGAATGTAAGAACGCATCCTGAGGGGCGATCTCTTTTATCTCCGTTCCTAGGAACAAAACGCTGCGTCTGGAAGGACGTTTCAGAAGACCATTGTTGAAGTCGGTGACGATTCACGGTCCAGCTTCTACGTCTCTCTGTGGTCGTCCAAACATAGTTCTGCCATAATCACTGGCGATGTCTTGCTAATGCAAAGTAAGGTTCATAATCATCTGTTATGCATATTTACATGTAGAAGAGTATTTCCATTTCTTACGAGAAAAGCTTCACCCCATCAATAAAATGCTGATATGTTGAGCTAGTAGTGATTGGCTGCAGTCATGTTCTCATAACACCCTGAGATTGATCCTCCATTTTATTTTTCAGATTTCAATATGACCTTTATGAATTCGTCTATTCTTTGTGTGTCTCTACACCACTGCTGTTCTCTGCTTCTTATTGGAAATCTCTGGTTATCTTGTTTCAGATATTAAGATAGTGGAGTTTAGAAATGGCCTGGAGGGAAGAGCTTCTCAGATATCTGCTGTTCAAGTATTGTTGAACTCTAAAGACTTGAAGAACCCGGAAGGTATAAGCTGCAGATGGTTTTGATCTGCGCTGAAAGTTTCTTTTTTGCTGCACCCCTTCACATAATCTTCTAATGGCAAAGCATTTATGTACGTACATATGGAGCACATGAAAACATACATTAGCCTAGAGAAGGAAGGGTTTTGTTGGCACTGCTGTTGGTTGAATGGAGACAGAATTCTGTTTGTTACTGACAATTATTGATGGATTCGGGTTGTTGAATCCCAACACATGATACTTTGACTGCATTGTTCCTTCTTTGCAAAAGCCTTTCCTGCCAAGTTAGTTCATTCAAACTATGGCCAACTTAATATCAGGCGTTTACTATTTATTTTGACACCTATTCTTTTTAAGAGCGTCTAAGCAGATAAATATGCTTAATAAAATATCTTCAGCGCTCTGGTTTGTAACTTAGCAATTTACTCTTATATAGGAATAGGTGAACTAACAACCAGTTGTAAACTGGGGGATGCTACAAAGTCAAAGCTAAGAAGAGTGGCAGAATGGACTCTACGCACTAAATGTGCTCTTGGCGAAAGTCATCAACAGGTAAAATCTGCTGAAACTATCCTTCAGGTTTACTGTTGTAGGGATAAGGTGTAGGTGTCAAACTACGTACCCAAATCTTCTTGGAATCTCCCCTTCCATTTTCACATAGGGGCTCAACTGCCAAATTTCCGTCATCCACATGTAAGTTGTTTGATTTTGCAATACTGGTGGTTCGCATGGTTTTCGTATTTTACTTGTACACCATCTCACCTTGGAATTATAATGATTATGAATTTAAAAATTCAACCACAACTCCAGGGCATGATTATTCTTAGTAGATAAGCTCCCTAGTTGATTATGAGCGAAGTTGGATATTATGGTCAATTTGTCTTCTCGACAATAGCATCATCAAAGCTAATCACTTTACATAGTTTAACTCTTGTGTTATGCACTTATGCAGCAGTTTCAGGTGACATTGAAGAACTGGAAAGAAGCAAAAGATAAGGAATCAACAAAACTCTTGTGCATATCAGAACTATTTTCTCAGAGAAAATTATGCAATATGAATATTTATGCATGCATCGCCAAGATGGTTTTAGTGAATTCTCCGGCCTCCCACATGGGACACTTGTTAATTGTTGACAAACATGCTTTGAAAGAGCATAGTGATATTGCCAGAGATTTCATTACTAGTGGCTGCAAGTTATGTGGTTCACCTCTATATCACAAGTAGGCACCTTATTGTCATGCTGCCATCTTCTTATACATCAAGAACTATATTGCTCTTCTGTGATATAATGAATGTCTATGCAGAAACCCTCATGGAGAAAACACTTTTGCGGTAGATTGTCCGAATAACCCAAAGTATCAACATGTTCTTGGTCAGATATACAAGCCATTTATGGTAATACTTCCTTCAGCCTGAATTTTTCTTCTCTAGTAAAATAGATTTATGAAACTATCTTATCATGATGCGCAGATATATGTCTATGACCAATCTGGACAAGTTCCTTTGCTTGTAAGGAATAAAGCTGCGGAGATCTTATTCGCCAATATCATTGCAGATGATGTATCTGAAAGCTACAAGAGCCACATGCTGTTAGAAACCTATGAGTCAGGTAACTTAAGCACTTCTGGTACAATAGATGATGTTGGCAACAAAGAGATACCAAAAAGGAGAAAAACCGCACAAAAGCTTAATTTCCATCAAATTTGGCTTATTATGATCAAATGTCTGTTGAATCAAGGCAGCAATAGTCAGTTCTGCTTCCAGATTTTGGTCAACCCTGAGAAGAATGTTGAGGATGGACGTTTTGAGTTGGTTTCCTTGACAATGCCAATACCATGAGATGGCAATTTTCCATGCAGCGCGTGGTTCAATTGGGTCTGATTCGATTATTTTTTTCTAGAAAAACACTGATTTGTATTTTGGAATATATTGATATCTAGGAGCATATGACAATAACTTGAATTGTCTTGTTGTGAATAGGCGACAGCCTCGGAGCCCACAGAACTTTTTACCCGTAGTGAATGGGAGGAGCTGGAAAGGAGTTCCTCAGAGAGGACCATGACAGACAAGGGCCAAGAGGCCGTTGATGAAGATGAAATTGTTGAGGACTCCGAGTACTAAGTGTCTTGATCACTCACAAACAGATGAATGTGAATGTGAAATTTAACAATAATTGTGTGCTGTATGTAGCAGCACCAGATGTACCAGCAGCGGCCAGAAAGAAAAGATCCAACAGAAGCCAGTCCAGGGGAGATGACACTGTGCCATGTGAGGACCCAAGCAAGCGCATCAAGTTATCTCACAGGATTACTGCGGTACAAGGTTCATCCTCCTCGAGTGCTTTGGCAAGCACAACATCTGGGAGTACAACAAGCTCGAAGCGGACCAAGCCCATCTTCAAGCTGCAATTTCAGCCACTGAAAGCTCCAGAACCACCCAAAGAGTAAGTGAAACTACTCAATATAGTGCTGATATGCTTGAAAATCTTGATTCTTATGCAAAGCTTATTATTTGATAGGGTATCAGAGCAGCCCGTGGAGAAAGTAGTGCTACGAATTGAAGGTGGGCAACAAGCTGACAAGATTGATGAATCTGCTGCGCGTCAAATTGTACAAGCTGAGGTGCCAGAACAGGGTGATGCAGCTGAAGCATCGAAAGAAGTTATAGATATAGAGCGACAAGGCCTTCCTGGTGTAGTTGTTGAAGGTCAAACGATGGAGAGTCCGTTGGGAGGTGTTGAAGAAATCATCACAGCAACTCAAGAACTACCAGGGGGTCCGCTGCCAGGGGAGACAACTCTTGATATTGCCTCAACCAGTAATCAGGTACTTACTGCTGTATATACCCAAATGACTTGTATTGAATGACGCAAGAGTGGTTAACTTGTTGATTCCTGTAGGTTGAAGGCCACCATGGAGCAGAACAACCCGAGGATGTTGGTCGAGTGAAAGCAACAACCAATGTTGTGGAAAATCTTGAAAATGTATGTTACTTTGTCTATGTGGTAGATGTATGTGATCATTGCAAACCACTAATAGTTCTCCATTACTGCAGATTGAAGTGAGAGGATCTGCTGATACTGATGAAGCTGAAGAACTGCGCGAGCATCTGCGTCTCGCTCTGGTGAGTATTGTACTCATTGTGTGATATTCAAGAAATAGTAGTCTGCTGTGCTTATTGAGATGTTCACGCAGATGCTTGTTGACGTGGTGGAGAAGCCTGGTGACGCCAAGTTATCAGACCACATTCGTGAGTTGGAGAAAGACTTCGTCGATGCTCGTGAACAACTCGAGCAAGAACGGAAACAATACATTGAAGATATCCAGGCTCTCCAGAGGCAAAGAGATAGCCTTGATGATGTGAAAGGTAGATTGGAGATTCGCGTGACCACTTTGGTCAAGGAGAACGCTGGTAAGTTACTCAAAAACTTGATCATGAAACTCGTTAGTTTAAAACAAGTAATATACTGAATAATATGCATTTGCAGAATTGAAGAAGAGAATCAATGAAGAAAAAGGTAAAACCACTAGTTGGTATAACCTGACCCAGCGCCAAGCTGATGAAGTCAAGAAGCTCAAGGCGTCGATCGAGAAGAAGGACGCTGAATTCGCTAAAGAACACCGGATCCGCACTGACATGGAAAAGGAAATGACAGGAGCATTGAAGACGGCTCAGCTTAAACAAGAAGTCAACAACCTGCTGGCTGAGAAGAAAGAGATTGAAGAAGCCGTGGAACCAATCATGGAATTGCTGATCCCTGAAGGTGCGGAGTCGGGTAACCATTCTCTTGTCGAGCGTCTTCGCCAAGTGCCAGAGTTGGTGGGGGAATTCTGCAAGGCCACTTTGAAGGACTGCACCAATAGGATCCTGGCACTTTTCAAGGCTCACAACCCAACTGCCAAGCTTGATGTGAAGTATATGCCGGTTGGGTTGACTGATCAACAGTATGAAGCACTTGTTGCGGAGACAGAGCCATTAGCTGAAGAAGTAGTTAATTCTCTGCAGTAGAAAAAACAATGCGACCAAGTCTTGTAATAATTGAAAATACTTTTGCTCTTTGATTCTTGTGTGAGAATAGTTGATGAAACTTTGATATTGTGAGACAAAAGTATTGATATGAAAAGTAGTCGCTTGATAAATATTGACTTTGTGTGCTAATTTGAACTTAGCTTATGAATATGAAACCAACATGATGATTTTGATAGAATCATGCAAAAGTACATAATGTGCCTAGACCCAGTCTGTTAAAGATTATTGCTTAAACAGATATATTGATTGGTTGCTGATGCAGAGCCGTAAAAAAGTAGTATGTACTTATATACCGCATGAATATATGGATGTAACGTATGAAAGGTGAATCCGACGATTTCCTGTTAAGCGCAGTACGGAAACCGGATGCAGTCGGCACGAAGCTCATAGCCGGATTTCAGTAGAAACAAAAGATTTGATACTAACAGCAACTACCATGTGTAGGCAGGTGTAGTTTAACCAGGACTTCTAAGGCTTGATGCCTGCTTTTGTGAAAAAAGTAGTCGTGGCATCTTTTGAGTTGTTGTGAACACAACTGTCACTGATATTTGAATGAAATAAAATGAGATTTGAACACAGGGTTATGCGCGAATAAAAATATAACTTTATTGATGTCTTGAAGATCAAAAAAGTTCATGAAATAATTCTATGATCCACTGCTATGGATAGAATTTTCGTAGATGCTCAATGTTCCAAACATTTGGCAAATCTTCGCCTTCTTGAGTTTGTAGGCGATATGTTCCAACCCCAAGGACTTGTTTTACAATGAATGGACCTTCCCAGCGAGACATGAGCTTATGCAAGCCATCTGTCTTCTGTATTCGCCGTAATACCAAGTCTCCTATGACAAAGGAACGAGGCTGGACAGAGCGTTGATGATAACGTCGTAAGCCCTCGAGGTAACGAGTGTTTTGAATAAGAGCCGCTACCCGAGCTTCTTCGATGCCATCGACATCATGAAAACGTTCCTGTTGAGCGACTTGTTCGTCATAATTCTCCAGGCGTGGTGCCTGCCAAAGAAGATCAACAGGTAGGACTACTTCAGATCCATAGACTAAGAAATAAGGGGTTTGCCCTGTCGCACGACTTGGCTGTGTGCGTAGCCCCCAGAGTACCGCTGGTAATTCTTGAGCCCACTTTCCACCATATTTCTTGAGTGGTTCGTAGAGTCTAGGCTTCAAACCCTGCAGTAGCAAGCCATTGGCTTTCTCGACTTGTCTGTTGGCCTTTGGATGAGCAACTGAAGCGTAATGTGTCTCAATCGAGTACTTTTCGCAGTAATCTTGAAATGCTTCGCTTGTGAAAACAGAGCCCAAGTCTGTAATGATCTCGTGAGGTATGCCAAATCGATGGATGATTCCATCAAAGAATTTAATTAAATTGTCAGCCATTGGATTGACTAGGGGTTGCGCTTCAATCCACTTGGTGAACTTGTCGATGGCAACAATGAGCCACTCAAAACCACCAGGGGCTTTGGCTAAAGGTCCCACCAAGTCCAGACCCCAACAAGCGAAAGGCCAAGATAGTGGAATCATGCGAAGTTCATGTGCTGGTACGTGGGCTTGACGAGCAAAAAACTAGCAGCCCTGACACCTCTTGACGATATCCTCAGCATCTTTCTTCACCGTAGGCCAGAAAAACCCAGCTCTGTAGGCTTTCCCGACTAGTGTGCGTGAGGCAGCATGGTTGCCGCAAGTACCGCTGTGAATTTCCGCAAGCAGAGCTCTACCTTGGTCAGCTGGTATGCACTTCATCAGCACGTTGACAGATGCGCCCCGTCGATAAAGTGTATTGTTGACTACAACATAGTTTGCAGCTCTACGCCTGATGCGGACTTGTTCATTCTCGAGCTTTGGCAATTTATGGTCTCGCAGGTACTCGATGAATGGAGTCATCCAATCAGTATCGATGATCATGACTTGAAGGTCAGGTCACGGTGGTTCTGAAACAGAATCTGCTTGGACTGGTTCTTTGATAGATGGATGATGTAATTCGTGAACAAAAATCTCTGCTGGAACATCTGATCTTTGCGATCCCATCTTGGAGAGGGCGTCAGCAGCAACATTGTAATCACAAACGACATGATGAAATTCTAGTCCAAGGAAGTGGCGTTCAAGCTTGCGAACCTCCTTGACATATGCATCCATTGTTTCCTTCGTGGCGTCCCGATCCTTGTTGACTTGGTTGATAGCAACTGCTGAATCTCCATACACACAGAGTCGTTTGATACCAAGTGACGAAGCTAGGCGAAGGTTGTGTAACATAGCCTCATACTCAGCTTCATTGTTAGTGACTGGAAAAAGAATTTGTAGAACATACTTGAGTTGTTCACCTTTGGGGGAAATTAAAAGAACTCCTGCGCCGCCTCCTTCCAAATTCAGCGATCCATCGAAGTACATAACCCAATGCTCAGGGCGAGTAGTTGTTCTGGAGTATTGAGTTTCCAGCCATTCGACTGTGAAATCAGCTAAAGCTTGAGACTTGATTGCCTTTTGTGATGTAAAAGTGAGATCATATGCGGCTATTTCTGCTTTCCACTTGCTGATTCGTCCAGTTGCATCAGGATTGTAAAAAATCTCACCTAAGGGAAATTTAGTCACAACAGTAATGGGAAAAGCTTGGAAATAATGCCTTAACTTTCTGGAAGTGATAAAGATGGCGTAGAGCAGCTTCTGTACTTGAGGATAGCGGATCTTGGATTCTGAAAGTACTTCGCTGATGTAATAAACCGGTCTCTGAACTGGAAAGACATGGCCTTCTTCCTTTTGTTCGACCACAATGACTGTGCTGACTACGTGTGTAGTAGCCGCAATATACAAAAGTAAGTGGTCACTTTTGAGAGGAGCGACAAGTACCGGAGGAGTAGTCAAGTATGTCTTGAGTTGCTCGAAGGCTTGATTTGCTTCATCAGTCCAGGTAAACTTGTCTTGTTTCTTGAGTAGCTTGAAGAATGGAAGACCTTTCTCTCCAAGTCTTGAAATAAATCTGTTAAGCGCTGCAATGCACCCGATAAGCTTCTGAACTTGCTTAATGTTTGAAGGAGCTTCCATATTGAGGATGGTTGTGATCTTGGAAGGATTTGCTTCGATGCCCCTGTGACTAACAATGAACCCGAGTAGTTTGCCAGCGGGGACACCAAAGACGCATTTGGTTGGATTGAGCTTCCATCGATACGTCCTGAGGTTGTCGAACGTCTCTTGTAAATCATTAATGAAATTCTCCGGTTCTCGTGTCTTGATTACCACATCATCAACATATGCCTCTACATTCTTGCCGATCTGTGAAGAAAGGCAATTTTGTATGGCTCGTTGATATGTGGCTCCAGCGTTCTTCAACCCAAAGGACATGGTGGTGTAGCAAAAAGCGCCAAAAGGTGTGATGAAAGAAGTCTTGATCTGATCATCTTCGTTTAGTGCTATCTGGTGATAGCCTGAGTAACAGTCGAGGAAACAGAGTAGCGCGCATCCAGCTGTAGAGTCCACGACTTGATCAATGCGTGGTAAACCCATGGGATCTGGAGGGCAATGCTTGTTGAGATCTGTGTAGTCAACACACATGCGCCACTCATTGTTGTTCTTCTTCCTGACCAGGACTGGATTGGCCAACCACTCTGGATGGAAGATTTCTTTGATGAAGCCAGCTGCGAGTAGTTTAGCTATCTCAGCTTTGATTGCGTTACGTCGTTCTTGATCGAAGCATCGTAATCGCTGCCTCTTAGGCTTTGCGTCTTTCTGAACATTAAGGTTGTGCTCGGCAAGCTCCCTAGGAACACCAGGCATATCAGATGGTTTCCAAGCAAATATATCCTTATTAGCACGAAGGAACTTGACGAGCGCGTCTTCCTATTTACAATCTAAACTTGCCCCTATGAGGGCAGTTTTGGACGAGTCGCTCGTCTCAAGGTCTACAGTCTTGAGCTGTACTTCTTCAGAGGGCTTGAAACTCGTATGCGCAGGCTTCTTGGTGGGAACGTCTGATTCTTGTTCCGCTGATTTCTTGGACAGGGCGAGTACTTCCATCATCTGAGTTGGGACTTGAGCAGCCGCAGCGAATTCTACCGCCTCTACATCGCAGTCATGGGAAATCTTGAGGTCTCCCTTGAGAGAAAGGACTCCGTTGGGAGCTGGCATCTTGAGGACGAGGTAGACATAATGTGGAATCGCCATGAACTTCGCGAGGGCTGGTCGCCCGAGAATCGCGTGATATGAAGTTTCAAAATCTGCCACCTCAAACTTGATGTACTCGGTCCTGAAGTTGGCTGCCGTGCCAAAGGTGACCGGCAACGTGACTTGCCCTAGGGGAATTGCTGCTTTGCCCAGGACAATGCCATAGAACGGGGATTCCATGGGCTTCAGGTACTTGGTGATGTCAAGCATCATCTATGTGAATGTCTTGGCAAAGATGATGTTGAGCCCGCTGCCTCCGTCGATGAGTACCTTGGTCAATCTGGCCTGTGCCACGACATGATTCAGTACTAGGGGATATTTGCCTGGATTGGCAAAATTGGTCCACTGGTCGACCCTTGAGAATGTGATGGGGACCTCAGACCACTTGAGGTATGTGGGAGTAGCTGGCTCTATCGCCATGATCTCGCGGAGAGATAGCTTCTTGGCCCGCTTTGACTGAGTGAGGCTTTCTCCGCTGAACAATACTGCAACGACGTTGTCGACTTGAGGGAAGCCATTGTCATGGTCATCATTGTCGTCGTCTTTCTTCTTGCTCGTTGGATTCTTTTTCTCAGGCAACTCCCGCTTGTCGAATTCCTTCTTGATGTGGATGCATTGTGCCATCGTGTGCTTCCCATGCGGGTGGTATGGGCAAGGGATATTCATGACTTTATCCAGGTCAGGGGTGCTTTTCTTCCGCGTAGAACGCTCAACTGCCGCGACCGTGTTGTCTGGCTTGCGCTTGTTGCGGTTGAAATCACGCCTGTTGTTGTTGTTACGGCGCTCGGGACTACTCTTGTCTCGGTTACTGCCACCATTGGAGTTGTTGTCCTTGCGCTTGACGAATCGCTCGCGTTCGCGATCGTCTTGATCTGCCCAATCTGCAGCCATGCTCCTGAGCTCCGCAATGGTTTCTGGGCGTCGTCTTCCGAACTCGCGATGCAGTTCGCGTGCCCATAGACCGTCGTGAAAGCAGTCGATGATCTCCCTGTCTGACACATCAACGATTGTGGCTCTTTTTCTCAAAGAATCTCTTGATGTATTTGCGCAGAGTTTCACCCTTCTCTTGTTTGCAAGACGCTAATTCAAATCGGGTTCCGGGTCGTGCCCAGGTTCCTTGAAAGTTAGCAGTGAACTTGCGCGTGAGTTGTTCCCAGGTATCAATGGATCCAGGGCGGAGGCCTTCGAGCCATGTCAGTGGAGCGGTATCCATCATGATTGGAAAGTATCTGACTTTGACGTCGTTGCTGCCACCCGCCATGGTGATTGCCGTCGAATAGACTCGTAACCATTGTTCTGGGTCTTGTTTGCCTGTGAACTTCTCTATTCCAGTCGTCTTGAACTTCTGGGGCAGCAGGACTTTCTTGATGCGGCTGGAGAAAGTTGGAAATCCATCATATTTATCAGATGGAGAGCGCTGTCTTCTTCCGCAGCGATCGTCATCTTCATCGTCATTGCGGCGATTCGAGTAGTAACTTGGAGAACCACTCGGTTCGGGGTCTTGGCGACCTCGGTCATTGCGATAGTTGCGATCGCGACCACGCGCGGGACGATCACTATTGCCGTCGTCGCCCGGGGGGTCGTTATCGGGTTGATTATCTCTACCACGGCCATCACGTCCGCGATTGGTGTCGCGTGGCGGGTCTTGTCCCCAGCCCTGCGAAGGCTGCTCTTGATCAGCCGGGATTGGACCGTAGAGTTGTTCAAATTCAGTTCGTCGACGAATCTCAGAAGCGATGCGATTGGCTCTGCTGGCGTCGATTTGGGAGCGGGCGTCCCGGCTGGCGTTAATCGTGTTGCGGAGATCGCCAGCTGGAGGGTTGGCCCTATTTCCTGTTTGCGGCGCTGCTGCTGCTTGGTGGATCACAGGTTGTCGTGTGTTTCCCTGTTGGGCCCGGCTTGGGTGAGGGGATGATACGGAACGGCTGCCTTGAGTTCTTTGACCTGGTGTCCTCTGGATCATCCCTGGTCCGCCATCGAGGTGAGGTTGGACTGCTGCGAGTAAGCCGAGTACTTGTTGCACCTGTGGCGAGTCGGGCATAGCTCTGATCATCTCAGCGGCGACGGTCAGATTGGTCGGGGCGTCAGGCAAAACGGGTTGATCTCCGACCATCTGAAAGTCTTGATCAAGATTCCGCATAGCGACGGCACGCCTGGCTGCATTGACACGCCTTTGCCTGCGCTTGAGGTTCCTTGTACGCCTTGCCGTCTTCTGCTGATCCGTCTCATTTGGTGCGGATGGTTCTTCATCAGAGATATCGCCCATAAGTTCTCGCTCGTACTGATCTCCTTCTCCTTGTGCGCCTGCCATGTAGACTTGTCTGCTTGGATCGGGCAGTCGTAGGCTTACAGCGCCAGAGAAGTTATCCCCCGTTGAGTCGGAGGAAGAAGTAATCGAGGCGGTCTTGCCATCTTGATAGGGCAGTTCCTCGAGTATAGCAGTGCTTAGTCTCGACTCGTTATCCTTAGATGAGTCAATGGGGATCGCACCAGGCCAGTGAACGAGTAGTCCTCCTGGTGAGTTGGTTACGACCAGCCCTGAAGGAAGGCGAACGATTGGTTGTTCGAGGGTGACGTCAGACTTGAAGTAGGCGCTGCAGTTGAATCACGCAATATTGTCTGGCGCGTCGCTTAATAGGACCGTGAAATCGTCTTCGCTTTCGTCTTCTGATGGTCCAGGGACCAACTCAGAGTCCTTGCAACGATTCCCGATCTGGCTAGGCGATGAGCTTGTCTTATCGCCCAGCTTCGCGACGTACACCTGTTGATATACAACCGCGGAATTGGATAGGCCAAACGGGAATCGATCTGGGTGGTTATCCGATGGCGTGGCCGGCTCGGAGTCCCCAGCTCTTTCCATGTCTGGAAAAGAGTTGTACCCAGATTCGACTTGGAGAGTCCCGATCGGAGTCCGAGTCGTTGTCGAAGTCGAACTTGATGTTGAAGTTGAGGTTGATGGACTCGTCGAGATCTGACTCTCGACGAGATCTTGGAGCGGCTCCAGTGGAGACGCCGTCATCGAGTAGGGCCCCGGTCGATCTGCTAGGAATGACTCGAAACCGAGCTTGCCATCGGAGACGAAAGTCCATGAGCCGATGACGAACGTCGCGCCTTCCTCAATGCCGCTTGCCTTGAAAGTTGATCCCATCGCGCCTAATGTCGAGCTTCAGCGAGATTGCCCCACGGTGGGCGCCAAGTGTCGACGAATTATGTCGAGCACGTCTAACTGGGGATACCCCAGGGAGTAGATTTGTGTGGGTCTCGCCGAGTTCTAGGAACGAAAGTACACGAACAACACAATTTAGACAGGTTCGGGCCGCGAATAGCGTAATACCCTACGTCCTGTGTGCTTAAATGTATTGCACGTGTGGTGTTACTTGGTTTTGAGGGGGGTCCCTGCCTCGCCTTATATAGTCTGGGAGGCAGGTTTACAAGTCGGTTTGTATAATCCTAGTCGTATACAACATGGATAACTACAACATGATGCTTTGGGGAGTTTCCTATCAGTACACGACTAGTTATTCCAATCTACTATGCCGTCTTGCACCATAGCCGACTGGTTTGAAGTAGTCGGATCAAACTCCTCTCTGCCGAGTAGATTAATCCTCTGGATAAGTGGCCCTAGGGATCCTGGTCCCACAGACCTTTTACCCAGAAAAGTTACTTGCTCTTTGCATTGATTGATCTCTTGGTGGTTTACTGTTGTGTTCTGCAATATGGTTAGGCTGGGTCTCTTTTCTGACTTTACATTGATTTGTATGAGTACACTTCATCATTCAACAACCTCCTATCTTTGGTTCAGGCATATCTCAACAGCTTCCTATCTTAGTTGTCAGGAACACTGGAACAGCTTCCTATCTTAGTTGTCAGGCTTCTTACAGAAGTGTGCAGCTTTGGTTCAGGCATATCTCAACAGCTCCCTGGGTCCCTTCTGTATGGTTACAGAAGTTATAAAAACACATTCATTGTATGGTTACTAAAGTGTTGTATATTTGGAAACTGAGACTAATTCTACTTCTATGACTGAACTGATCAACAACCCGAGTGCATCTATGAGTATTCCTATATATTAATATATCCTCGAGAAACATTTGTATTACTATTTAGACAATATTAGTTTCTCCAATTAGAAAAGGCAGCTGCATCTTTACAAGTACACTTATAAAAACCTTTTTTTTTGTAAATGCCCTACTAAATAAGAAAAAATATAAGTACAAATCTCTAGCCCGTGCAAGTGCGTGGGTTGATGGACTAGTTACTATAAAGTTTTGTTCACCCTCTTTCAAAGTCAACCTCATCTTTACAAGCTATGACCAATGGTCACGTCCTCCTTTTTATATACTGCTGGTTGGCTCAGAGCGATAGATTTCACGGAAGGACTACGTAGAAGACAGCAACACAAGCATATTGCCCCAAGCAACAACCTTGTTACATAATCACAAGAGAGTAGCTTCAACGTAGAAGAAATCTGTGTAATCGTTTAAATCCCATGGCTGCGACATGTTCTTCTGCTACTTCAGGCTTCGCGCCTCACACCTCCAAGGTCTCTCCTCGCCGCCGTGGGAATTCCGTGATCGCCAATTCGTCTCATCACCGCCGAAGTCTTATCGGCTTAATGATGAATTCTTCTGGCATGAACAATGTCTTCCCGATCAAAGGAACTACACGGTAAATGCATCTCTCTTCTTAAAGCTCATATTTTTCCAAACTTTAAGTTTTAGTAGCATGTATCTTGGCATGCACATTAAGTTTCACCCACCTACTGCGCAACGACTGTGTATAAAATTTCACCTATTTTCGTTCAGAATTCCTGCAGTTGGTCCTGGCCCAGCGAATCCGTCGGGAGGAAATCTCCCAATACCCAACATGCCTTCATGGTGAGTGAAGAACAGATACATGGGTTGCTTTTTCATGGTTCTGATTCTGATGCATGTTTGAAAATTTGTTTGATCAATTGCCTTCTCGAGTTTAAAACCTATCCGTTTCTCAGGGCCAAGTGGGTGGTTGGTGCTGTCATAGTTGCAATACCAATTTACAGAAGGTTCAGAACATTGGAAGGTAATAAAATCCAGATTGTACATTCACCGTTTTGTGAAAAACATCATGTTGACTGCAACTTTTGCCGGCGACAGATAAGATAGAGAAGACGGCAGAGGTGGCAATCGAGGTGGTCGACACGGTGGCGGAGGCAACGGAGAAGATCGCCGGCGAGGTTGCCGACGCGTTCCCCGGCAATGAAAACCTCAAGGAGGCAGCCTCGAAGATTAAGACGGTCACCGATGAGATCGAGGGAGATGCCGCGAAAGCCGAGGCCCTTATCCAGAAGGTTAGTTTAATCACGCAATCTATTGATACATGAGTACGTTAGGATTCGATTACGTAGGGCAACTGCTGATGTTGATATTACTTAGTAAAGCTCATGGTTCAGTCTTGCAAGTTACTAGCTATGTTCGGTAGTTGGAGATACGTGCTGAACTGTAGGTTGTACTCTTTCCTAGCAACGTGATAGTGACTTGCATGTTAAGAGCACCGGGTGTCCGGGTTGTGACTTCAAAACGGGGGCAAGGCGTTTGGTTATGACTTGTGAGGAAAGTGGCATGGAGCACGGTAATCTCATTTTGTAAGAGCAAAAGTGAATTGTTCCTCTGCTGAAAAGGGTGGGCCAGTAACTTAGTATGAGGATGGATATTGGATAGGAGTGGGGTAGTTTTACTCTATTTGGCATGTGTGCAGCCTATCACCAATTATTTGGTTCGCCAAACTTTTCCTGGTCTCTTTTTTGTTGAAAAAAATAGACAAGTTAAGCTATGGCGAATAGTTTTAATAGCCCCCACGTTCTTCCGATTAGGGCAGTTGTGTGCTGATGTTGCCATTGCTGAAAGCTCATTGGACAGTCTTGCAAGTAACTACCAGATCGATGGTCTTGCTGTATTTCGTTTTCGTAGCTGGAGATACGTGCTGATATGTACTCCGTAGATTGTAGTTTGGTTAGCATTGTGATGGTGACTTGCATATTAAGCACTAGTGGCGGTTTGTAAAGGACAAGTGGAAAATGAGTAAATGAATAAACTCATTTTAGAAAGGATAGTGTAAAATGTTTCCAAGCTGAATAGCGAAGGCGAATAACTCGGTACAAGCATCTAGAGCAGGAGTGGAGTAGTTAAACTTTTTTTTCCCTTTCATATGTTCAGTTCATTATCAATGCTTTGGCTACCTAGCTAGATTTTCATATAGACCCTCTTGTGAACAAACATCCTTATCTACGTTGTGGTACAATTTGCATGCTTGCTATGAAAAGAGAAAATACCGAGTTAAGACACTTTATTTGCATTGCCAGCTGATCAAACTTTCCCTTATTGTGCATCTGCCTGAGATTATATCGTATACAAATAGTGAGGTTAACTATTTCCCTCGCTTGCATTGGGCAGGTTGATGAGATAAAGAAAGAGGTGGATTCGATAGTCGATCCTATAATCGACAAGATCGTGAAGGAGGAATCGTAAAGAAGCACACATTTTTCCTTCGTTCGTTTCAGAAAAGAAGCACGCACTTGTACAGTCACTGACTTTCTACGAACCACAACTCAACAAGAAAGCAAACGATAAATAGTGTTCATGTGCTGCCGTTAAAAGTGAAGTAAAAAATTGCTAAAATATTTTTCTCCATGATGCTCTAAACTTCACAAATGGACCATGGATCAATTAGGCCATTGAATGCACAGTTATGCCTAGAAAAATCAGATCACACGAGAAAGAGTTGGTATTGACCTTGTAAACCCACATGGGCAAAAATTGTCGGGTCTATTTGATAAAAAAAACATAATATGGATTCGTATAAAAGGATCAACCTAAGGTAATATAGCTAGAAGACAAAGTCTTATAAGTTGGTTCCACTCTTGTTAAACTATCAGTATGGTATTAAACATGTGCACCATGCTTGTGAGCCACTACCAGCCCACGTTCACATTGAACCGGGGTGTCACATCAAGCAACATAACAAGTTGATCTGGGTGCAAGTGTGCAAGCAACCATCACTTTTTGTTGTTCTTCTTTTTTTGAGTCAGAAGAATCAAAAAAATTAAAGACTTAGAAGTAAAATTCTACGCATGCATGTGACTCCATCCATTCAAAATTATAGGTCGTTTTGATTTTGTAAATTACATAGTAAAAATCTAGAGAAATCAAAACATTTTGTAGATTACGTAGTAAAAATCTACAGAAATCAAAACAAAGTATAATCTGACACTGAGGGAGCAGTACTCATTTGGGTGCTATTCATGGAGATGCCCTCCTGTTCCTTAACAGGCATAGCAGCGCATGTGACGTTTAAATACTCAGCTGGGTGCAGTGCTCTTATTTCATGGAAGCTGATCAATCCAAGGTGTCACTGCTTACCCACGCGATCATATTTTTAGCTCGACATGAAAGAAGCAAAGTCACGATGATATCAGCGAATCAGCCAACCCTACTGACTGAACGTCTGAACCTACTCACCACCGCTCGTGGGCAAGGTGATAGGCCTGACGAACAGTCGAACACAACCACGTGCGGACGTAGAGACCAATGGAAATCCTTTCTGCTCGTATCATAGTAATACCGTAATCCGTGGACGTGGGGGAAAAATTGAGTTGCAATGTAACAATAACTCACAGATTGATGAGTTTTAGCTCATCAAATGGTTGTTATACGGAGTATTGCATAAAAAAAAACAAGTGACACTGTACATGCATAATTGAGGGAAGGTGTCTTCAGAGTTCAGACAACGACTGTCTCGGCCGAGCGAGCATTGCTGCCATTGATCAGACATAAATTTTTCATGTTTTCGATTGTTCAAATTGGCACAACATTGCACTATGGGAGCCATACGATGACTGTAATAACCATACAATACGGCGCGAGAGGATTGGGTAATCATGAGGCACGAGAGGACCGACCGGGTAGCACGACCGGACGGCCCAGTCAACTCACCTGTTCTGTTCGTCAGGCCTTCCCCTTGCCACGAGACTCACATGATGCACTGCTGAGTGCTAATGGTCGTGTTCTCCTTTTATATACGACTAGCTGGAGCAGAGCCTAGATTTAATTCCAATCACTAAGAAGAAGAAAGCAGCGCAAGCATATACAAGTATTACCCTCCAAGCAATAAATTAGTCTGATTCTTACAAGAGTATAAGAGAGTACCTCCGACTTAGAAGAAACCTTTGATCTTTTAAATCCCATGGCCGCGCTCAGTTCTTCTCTTCCTTCCGTAAGCTTGGCGTTTCACACCCCTGTGGTTTCCCGTCGCCGCTGCCGGAACAACCCAGTGACCACCACGTCGGCTCTTCAGCAGCGATGTCTTACCGGCTTAACGACGAATTCTTCAGCCATGAACATGGCCTTCCAGAACAGAATAGTTACACGGTAAGTGCATCTAGCACTTAACTTTTTTTTCCAAATATTTGCGACTTTAACAAGTTCCATGCAGCGATCAACTTTCACCTGTTCTTGTTTCAGAATCTCTGCAGTTGATCCTGAAAGTGTTGGCCTTGATCTGTCAGGAGTAAATCTCCCCATTCCTCCATGGTGAGGGAAGATCAGTCACATCGGTTCTTCTTCTATCATTGTTCAGGTGTTTTCGAATCTGTTTGATTTATTTGACATGTGTTCAATCTAGGGCACTAGCTAGTATATTTTAAAATAAATAACTGTCAGCAATTTAAGGATAAATAGAGAGCCTGCAGCTAATCAGAATTTCTTATCTGTCTCCCTTCTATTTGTCTATTCTAACTCAAGTAGATATTTTCTTATCTTTACTTTAATCTATTATATTAATACAACAGTGTTAAAAGGAGCCACCACGTTCGTCGAGAGGGCCAAGAAATTTCCACGTTAATCTAAAAAAGAGAAAATATTGACCGTCGGATTTTATGAAGATCTAACGGTCCATATTATTTCATTAATAAAAAAAGAAAAATACATGACATAGTATTTTATGAAGATCTAAGGTTTATATTATTTATCTTTACCTTTATAATAATAAAGGAAACAAAGCCTCTACTAACTAAATTTGGTACGCCTCTCTTCTCCCTACGACGCAGGATGAAATCATATAAAATAGAACTTTATTGGAAGAAACTTAAATCTCTATCTCCATGTTAATAAGGACACGGTTTGCACATACCAAGATTGCCTATAAAAACAAGACTGAGAGGACAGAGTTGTTCCCGACTGGGTAGCAAATTGGTTGTGTGCTTTTTTTCAAAAAGAAAAATAGTGAATGTTGGTGACACACAGACATGCTGAAGTTGATTTCATAATAATATCGAGAATTAGGCAAAATTATATGAAATCTGTATTAAATTTTGGAGTTAAGATTGTTTCTATTGTGAGAAGAAGAGACATTTCACTCTACACTATTATTTGGCTCAACTTTACCATTGAGTGGGGAAGCAGGAAACCAAAATAAAGCGAGCATAAACTTGAGGAGAAAAAAAGGTGCGGTAAAAGTAGAGGTAGGTATAGTAGTTCTGATTATTTGCGCGTTGCCATACTAAAGCTCTATACGGATGTTAAACATAAAGAATAATTTGTCATCATATGTAAAACTCTGCATAAATTTATACTAAAAAATAATACAAAGTTATAGTATTTTAAATCAATATCAAAAACTATGTTATATATAATATATAAGTAAGAAAACATATCATATAAAATATTAAATTGTTAGCATAAAAAAACTATCTACATATGTTGTTTACTTTCTAATTATATATAATGTTAAATTTTATTCCGTGCCACATAACTTAGTGATAAAAAAAGAGTTTAGGTTATAAGAAAAAACAATAATGAAAAATTTAAGATAAATATATTATCAAGTAAAAGTCACCAAGTTATTAACATACAAATGCTAGCTACCCGCGTTGTTTACGCGGGCCACCTTGCTAGTTATTAATTACTCTATGTGTTTTTTCATTCTCTTCATAGTTTTTACTTCTGTATCGTACCTCTATGTGTGTTTAACATGCATTTATTTATAATGTTAACTTAAGCTATATGTTTAACATAGAAATAGTTATTATTGTTTTCTACACCATACGTATGCACGTGATTTGCAAATGGTGACTTACATGTCGCATGTAAACCTTGGATAATCCATTTTTTATATTATAAAATGTTAGAAATTGGTAGTTACAAGCACATATGCAGGAATACTTGGGGATTCTATTTTTATAAGGACAAAGATTAGTAATAATTTAGATGTAAATCTAGTGGCCAGTTTAGCTAACCACAATTTCATAGCATCCGTTGTAACACTAATATTTATTTGCTTTTGCCAATACGTACGACAAGTTTAACTATTTATCCACTTACATGATTGAGCAGGTTGACGAGATAAAGAAAGATATCGATTCAATTATTGATCCTATAATCGACAAGGTCTCCAAAGAACACTAAGTAGAGCTCAAGGAGAGGAGTGATTTTTTTCTTTTTGAGGAATTGCGGTCACTTTGTCATTGAATGGATGAAATGTTTGGTACATCCAGGATTTATGAAATTTGTGGAGGAGCAGAGATAAAAGAACTTAATAATAACGGGAAGTCCCGTTCCATTGGTTTTATTGACTGCTTGTGCGGTCAAAAATATGGGAGAGGTCCACACACGGTTTCTCATAAATCATGCGAATTTTTAGGAAATCATCATGCAGTTGTTCATTGCATGTTTATCTGTGGGGTTAAAATATTTAAAATATAGGAGAGGGGCATATACATGTGTCTCATAAACTATGTGACTTTGTGAATTTATAGGTTCCTTGTGGGAAACCTATCCACATGAGTTCGAGTCAATGTGTTTAAGTCCTCGACTTAGCATATGTGTCAGATTTTTCTGGATTTAAAGGATTTAACAGACGCTATTCTTTTAGTGGTATGCGACGTGTTCATTGACACCAAGGGCATATGGTGACTTTATCAATCTCGACATATGGATCTATTCTCTCATAGGTGCTTGTAGGGGTACAATTTATGTATGTCACTACGTGTATTCATAGAGTGAGTGAGAGTTCGCGTTGATCTTTCACAAAAAAAATCATGTGATTTTTGGGGCAAAATATGCACCCATACACTTCATAAGTAACTTAGGTAAGATATATTTTACTTTGAAATTCACCTCTAGAAGACCCTTTTGCAGCCAATTTTTTCTCAAAAACACAGAAAAGCTACACATTATTGTATTAAGTAGAAGAGCCTTCGTCTACAAATACGCAAACGTGAGAGCTCCTTAACAGTAAACAACCTATACCTTAATAGTACCTGACTCGATCCACAGACTCGTGAGTCTCGTGGCAAGTGGCGGCAGCGCTCTCATTGAAGATTTGAAGATGTGCATGTTGGCGGCTTGGCGCGTTGCCATCATCCTTCGAAAGGTGCGGTCCTGCCTACAAGCACGAATAGCACGTTCCGAAGTATCACCCGGCCGGTATCAAAGGGTCTTTAATAAGAACGTTCTATTAGATACGGTACTAGCATTAGTTCCGTGGGTTAGTATCCGATCTAAATCTGTGGGATGAAAAAATATAACTGGAGCATGCATGAAAAATCGTTTTTTCTAGCGCCGTCAAATGGATCCCATCGCGACCAATAATTGTGCGCGTCTACGCTCACGTATTAATTCAATTCGTTGGATAAGGAACGGAGATTTGTCTTGAGTAGCAGACTAGCAGTCACCCCATCACCATCCGTCGTCCCTCTATCTAAATAATAAATTCATAATCGACGACAGCATCAACCAGCCACCGAAATTCCAAAACAAATATGGAAATCCCCTTGACAGGGCCTCGCCGCCCTGGTGATAGCCACACCGTCTCCGCCGAGCGAGCGAGCATTTTAATTTCCTCGCAGGGAAAATCAAAGAGTATAGACATAGTAGCTTTTTCTTTCTCCTAAAAAAATCTACGTTTTCAATCAATTGTTTAAAGACGGCACGGCAGAACAAGAGCCACTGTAAATGACTGCGTACAATGTATAATATCTAGAGCCATCCCCGGTACGCGTTCGTCAGGCTCAGACCTAGCTACCCGTACCCGGCTGCCCCTCGCCACGAGACTCACGAAGCCAATTCTGAGTATCAATGGACAATGGTCACGTTCAGCATTTATGTGCGACTACCTGTCGCGCAGCCTAGATTTAATGCCGATCAGTATGCAGAAGAAAAACCAGCACAAGCATATTATCGCCTCGCCCTCCAAGCAAACAAACCAGCACAAGCAAAAGGAGAGCAGCTCCGACGTAGGAGAAACCCTCTCGTTCTTTCCTTTGATCTTTTATATAAAAATCCCATGGCCGCGCTCAGTTCATCATCATCTCTTGCTTCGGTAAGCTTGGCATCTCATGCATCTGCATCTGTGGTTACTCCTCGGCGCCGGGGGAACAATCCAGTGAGCACCACATCGGCTCTTCCGCGGCCGAGTCTTACCGGCTTAATGTTGAACTCTTCAGACATGAACAACGCCTTGCCGATCAAACGAAGAGATACACGGTAAGTGCATCATCTTAATTTCTCTCTTCAGACTTAGCGCCTTGTTGATCCTTGGGATAATATGTAGTATCTACCTACCACCTACCATTTTACGAAACTTTTACGACTTAGATCTTGGCATGTACAGCAAGTTCCATGCAGCTACAACGGCTGTGTGTATGTCAAGCTTCACACATGTTCTTGTTTTTCAGAGTTTCTGCAGTTGATCCTGGTACTCCGCCTGGCCCTGATCCGCTAGGACGAAATCTCCCGATTCCCGGGCTCCCCGGCATTCCCGTTCCTCAATGGTGAGGGAAAGATCAGTTACATCGCTGCTTGCTTGTTGAGTATCACTGTTCAGGTGTTTCTGAATCTGTTTGATCAATTGCCTTTCTCGCGTTCGAAACCTTCCTGCTTCGTTCACGCAGGGCTCAGTGGCTGGTCGGCGCTATCTTTTTTGCAGTACCCCTTTACAGACAGTTCAGAGCAATGGAAGGTATATATACACGTTCGTCGTTTTTGAAATCATCTCAACATGCCTTTTTTTTCTTGTTGCAACTCAGCATCGCGCGCCTTAACGTCACTTTTTCCGGTGATGTATAAAGATAAGATAGAGAAGACGGCGGAGGTGGCAATCGAGGTGATCGACATGGTGGCAGAGGAGACGGAGAAGATCGCCGACGAGGTTGCCGACTCGATGCCTGGCAATAAAACGCTCAAGGCGGCAGCCGCCAAGATTAAGGCGGTCGCGGATGAGATCGAGGAAGATGCTGACAAAGCCAAGGCCTTGATCGACAAGGTTAGTTTAATTACACAGTCTATTGCTACAAGAGTGGGTTTCTATTTCTCCGCTGCTGATTACTTCTTCTATCCCAAAATAACTAAACTTGTGTTACTGTCTTAGAAGTACTACATGCTGTGTTAACTGCACGTTGTTTACCTTCAGTCTCATAAAAACTCCATTCCAATATTTGGAAAAAAAATCCTAAAAAAATGCAATAGCAAGAATTGGACCGCAACCACTGCTTCATTAATTTTTTGAAAGCCTGTTTAGGTTTGATTTGAGGGTTGATTTGAATACCAAAACTAACTTCTAACCGTAGTATTTTTTTACCCATCTTCCCGTAGCAATTTTAAGAAGCCTAGTTAATTACATTGGGCGCAACATGGGTTCAATTATTACCATTTATCAATTCTTTGGCTTGCAAATTTTTGTACCGTATGTCTGTTTTTTTCATTCCAACTTTCCTAGTATCGTAATATAAACATGTCTGATATGAGTTACCATGAACTTGCTTGCCATAAAAGGTGTTACATACCACGCTTTGCTACATCTCATAACGTTGCTAGCCACCAGTTCTTTGGTGCATTTGGTAGCTAGAGGTATATGCTGGTCCACCAATTACACTAAAATTGATGTATTTCTGGTGAAAATCACTGTTTTCTCAAGGGAATTTTCTAAACCAAGGGAGGTCATGGCCACCTATGGTTTATGTATCAAAACTAGTCTAATGTCAACGAAGATATTTACATATTTTCATAGATTTGATTAAAATTAAGAATAATAAAACGATCCATAATTCGTGATGGTGGAGTATATCGCAGTATTAATTCCTAGCATTGTGACAGTGACTTGCATGTTACGGTTACACACTGGTTAGGTTGCGACCGGTGAAGGGCAAGTGGAATAAGTGATGTCTTTTATAGAGCTATAAATAGGGTTAGAAAGCGAATAAAATGTGCATGCAGTTCACTACATTTTTGCCAATATACGTGGGAAGTAAAAAAAATTATTGACTATTTCTGCCACTTACATGATCGAGCAGGCCGAGGAGATCGATAAAGAGATGGACTCCATAGTCGATTCTCTAATCGACAACAAGAAGGGCGGCAAGAAGAAACCTTAGAGAAGCACAGAGCTCAAGGAGAGGAGAAAATAAAACAAAATAAAGCATGCAGGTGTACGTAGTCGCCCGCCTGGTTATCTTCCTCCCATATATAGTTTTTCTATCCACGAGCTTGCATTGTACGGTTATTACTAGCTTCCTACAAAACCACGAGCAAGCAAATTTGCTCGCCACTTATATTGTGACATATATTAGCCGTGTACCGCCACTAGCGCGTGACGGTAAATTTGTAAAAATGACGTTCTCTATCCTTCGATGTGTGATGAATGATGATGCACTACGGCTGTACTACTACTCATGGGCCATGGATGCGGTAGTTCCCGGTTCACAAATGCGCTGGTTGGTAGACGACGCCAGCCAAGCTGCAGCGGCCAGCACTAGCAGGCCGCCGCCGCTCAGATCTTCGCGTCGGCCTGGCTCCATCAGCGGACGCGACGCCACCACATGGCCCCGAAACGGAAAGCCAGAGCTCGCGCTCGCCCCCGCGCCAAAGCGTTCAACTACATTCAAGCAGGCAACGGCGCGCGCGGCCCCGATCCGCGCGGCGCGTCCGTCCCACATGGGGGTCTCACCTCTGCCCAGCGCGCGGCTGGCAGCGACGCCTACTGGCACGTGCCCCTCGAGCGAAGTTGCCGCGAACCCACACAGGCCGCAGGCGCGCACATGCTCCATCTCCATGGCTGGGCTGCCTATGGTGGCTGTCGCCGGCCTGATCGGGCGGGGCGGCCGACCAGCCAGCCCGGGCGTGCCGCGGCCCCACCACCTGCCACCGTCGACCTCGACTACACACGGCGTCCGTCGTCGCTGCCGTTTGGGTCGTGCCAGGTGGCCGCCGGCGCGGCCAGCTCACGAGGAGTGTTGGACAGCCTGGCGCGCCGATCCGCGCAAACAGCCGGTATATTGGAATGTGCGCGCTGTGGAGATGTGCTGTACCGCAAGTGCTAGGGGCGATGGATCAGGCATTCAGATTCAGGCCCCGAGTATGTAGATGGCTAGATGCGGATGCGTATGAATTTTCTTTTGGGACCCGATCATTTGCTGAGCTGAGCTAAGCTAAGCTAAGTTAAGCTCATGCAACAGGCCGATCCAATCCCAATCCATCCCCCCTAGCAGGGGAGACCATCACGTTCATGCACCATGATCCGGTGCTGGCCGTCAGTTTTCCCGATGGACGGACCAATTCCTAGCTACCTACAGTTGATCTATAGCAAACGAGTGAACTGTGAGTAATATTCCGTTCTCCGTGTCCGTCCAGACCGGATCCTGGCTGGTGGCTGGTCAAGTTCACTCGAACAGACGTTGCCATGATCTAAAACTCACAGAAGACAGAAGTCACGGCAGGACTTGAGAGAACTACTACTTACTACTGTATGATCTACAAGCTCACACAAGTCATCCGAGCTTAAACCTTCCGGGTGACACATTTAGAGCTCGGGAAGCAACGGCTCTCGCAAGATTCTTCTCCTGATTTTACCTGCTCACACGGCCCTCACAAGTCACGGGAAGCAACTGACATGAGGAGTCTAGGCTAGCAAACAGGGGCAACACAGTTAGCCCAGGAGTCACGAGGATCAAAACCATTAAGCCAAGACAAGAATATGGACAAATGGATAAATTAAATCAATGATCATAATTACAGCAGTCCATACGAAGAAGGTACACCAATGTGAGGACGGGAAAGAAAGGAAAAAAACAAGCGGGGGAGCAAGAAACGACGAAGAGATCGATCAAGAAAAGAAAACAGAGCAGAGATCAGATCAGGCGAGCACTGGGTCATCTAGAAGGCGTAGACGGCCGCGGCGACGACGACAGCGGCGAAGGCGAAGGCGGGGCGGAGGCCGGCGGCGCCGTTGGCCGGGGTGGTGGACGCCGGGGGCTCGGCGGAGGGCGACGGGGACGCCGCGTCGGGGGTGGGCGCCGGAGGGGAGGCCATGGGGGCCTCGGGCGCCGGCGCGGCCGCGGACGGCGTGGGCGCGGTCGTGGGGGCCGGGGCCGGGGCCGCCTTGGGCGGGGCCACCGTCGGAGCCGGGGCCATCTTGGGCGGCGGGGTGGCCGGGGTAGGCGGGGCCGCCTTGGGCGCCGCGGCCGGGGCGCCGGTGGGCGCCTGCGCCGTGGCGGACACGGCCAGGAGGGCGAGCACGGACAGCACGGCGAGGTGAGAAGCGGCCATGGTGGTGGAGATCGGAGAGCTTGGGATCGAGTTCCCTTGCCTCGCTTCTCGCCTGCCTTGTGTGCTGCGGTGAGATCGAGCGAGCTCGTGTGTGAGTGTGTGGGGAGACGGCGTGCGGAGGCGTGGGGGCTTATAAAGGTGGCAGCTTTTGCGCGAGCCCCGAAGCTGCGTTGCGCGGCCGCGCTCTGCTCTGCTGTGCCGTTGTGCAGGCCAGCGCCGATGCAGCTGCCGCTGCCCTGCGGCTGCATGATTGCCTCGCGCGCCTGGACCTCTCCATTATTGGGAGGTTTTCACGGTTGGAATTATGCTCGGGAGCCGAATTATGGGGAATCAACGCTGCTGGTAATGCAAATGGGCCAATGATGAAGGTTTCTAACCACGGATTTGCCATGCATGATCATATGATAATTGATAACACAACGGCCAAGGCTCCCTGTGATGTGGGTCCGCGTGGTCGTGGACCCGCTTGTCAGCCGACCGTTCCGTTGCTTTCATCGTTGCCACTTGGCTGGTATTCTCTGCAGGCATCCTAGCTTGAAATGAGAGGTTCGAATTGCTACCGTTCAGTTGATTGTTTCTTTTTTTCTCTTTTTTGCCGATCATTGCCACTTGTTGTTTCCCAAACATTGCTATTTGCTACCCTTCTCTTGAGCGGTAGAACTCCTGCTAAAAAGGATATAACAAGTCGGAACTGCCATGCTGACTGAATGTCTGAATGGTTTCCTTTACCCGGAGGACAATCCAACCAGTTGGTAGTACCGCACGCAGCCATCACCGATGCATCTCTGAACGACAGGATTCAATTTGCATCAGATGCAAACTACAAGCCGCTCACGGTTTCACTTTCACCACTCGGTGATCGCTGATCCTCAGTGAACAGGATTATCATCGGTGCTGGCCACATGGCAGGTGGACCCTTGTGCCCGCGGCGCCACTGGTGCATGTGCGTGAGTTGGACCCGAGGTGCCGGTGGGGCTCATTGCGATAAGAGAATACTGTCATCTCAAAAGATGCTTCAATGCCTCGCCTCGCCTCACCTGTCTCTGCGCTGCACCCTGCAAAGAAAGATCGGAAAGAGAGGAGAGGGGACAGCTAGGGGAATGGGGGAGGGTTAAAAAGATCAGATTCCCCACCCTTTTGTGCCCTGTCAAATGAGGAGATGTGCTCGGAAAGTAAACCACATTTGGTTCAGTCTTGAAACAAAACAATCTCTTATAATAGCATCACATACTAGTAACTACTCCCTGGTGCAAGTCAATTGTGCAGTGGGGGACTGGGGGTGTCAACTTTAGCTGATGGCATGCAGATATGCTGTTTGCTGCAGCCTCGTGATGGTGAGATGCTCAGATGCCGAGAACCGTGAAGAAGCACGGCAAATGCTCCTGAATACATGACATGCTGATGTTACTCTGCACAAAGAGAAGAAAATAAAATGAAAATTGGCCGGTTTGTGTTCATTATAAAAGAGTGATACAGTAAAGACGATGTTCTTTAGGAGCTGGTTGTGCTTGTTTCCTTTTTCGTTAAGAGCTGGTTCATTTTTCTTTCAAGCAATCCTAAGAATACAGCCCTCCATGGATATGTCTGCCATTACCTGCCCGATAGCTTCCTTTTGGCTGTATCCCACTTCAACAGGCCAAATGGCCAAACAAGATTATACAATCAGAATGTACTAAAATGTTAGCAAAGGCAACTGATGCTGTCTACTCCCTCGTCCCAAAATATATGTAAACATATCTAGTGGTTCAAAGTTAAAATCGAGATATCGAGTAGGTTTCAAAATATTCTATAGCCCTTCAGCTGGTTGCATTGAACCAGCGCCTGGAAAGAGAAAGAAAAAGAACTTGTGGATCCTGATATTTTCTTTTAGCATTGTGCAGGCGATTTTTCTTACCAAACTATGGCAGTGCTATGTTTTTTCTAAAGCCTTTTTTTCTACTGGCATGCAAAATTTTTAATGCTATATAGTGGGTTCAACGCTAGCTTGTATTATAGGCTACAATTGTATTCTCTGTGAGACAAGTTTTGAACTATAGAATTGTATTTTTTTTTCTAGGACTGAGGGAGTAAGCAAGCTAAGGAGTAGTAGTCCAACCTGGCAGTAGAAAAGAAATAAAACACTTAACCGCAGAGGAATGGAAAATTCAAAGCAGATATCAATGTTAAAACAGCTCCAACACTGCCAGCCTTCTAACTGGTTAGCAGATAGGCTACTGATAACCGACGGTGTGCAAAAACAAGCATATCATTCCTCCAATAATTTTGCTCTCGAGACCTATTCCCAGCTGTCTATACGATTGCTTATGCCATATGGAGTTGAGGCCGATAAAAAAATACGGCAGCAGCAGCCTGCGCCCATCAGGTATGGGCAGTTGCATCTGATAACAAGCAATCATCAGATGAACTAATCTTCTGGAGATACTGGCAGCCGCAGTCGGCGTTACGAGCAAGACTTTGATTCGCGTATTTTGGTCGGCTCGGCGGCGCCAGGCGAGGAAAGTCTAAAACTTAGCAGGCCGGCCCGGCAGCTTCCCAGTCTCTCTCCCTGGCTAGCCTTTGGGCCCCAATTGGGCTCTTCAATTACACGGGACTACACGGGCAGCATGTCCTCGCGATCCCGTAGCTCCTTCGTTCCGTTCCGTGGCAACAGTAGGCCCACAAGTCAGCAGAACATCACCCTCTTTGCACGTACAAAGAATCTTCGCCGTACACGGCATCCTCGTTCCCGTAATTGGACACAAAACCCATTATCCCCGTCCTCCAGGTGCCAACCAATAGGAGCGCGAGTTTTACCAGCCGCGATCCGTGCCGCAGCTAAACCGCCACAGCGGGCCGTCGGATCAGGTGTAGCCAAGCACAAAAGCGCCCGATATCCGCCGTCCGTTTGAACCACGGCCATTGGCCGTCCCCATATATAATCCCCCACCCAACCACCGTCTTTAATCGCCAGTTATAATCTCAAGTTTGGGGGAAAAAAAAGGTCTCGCGGGTCGCAAACCACTCTCCGCTGATTTGGGATTTGGGAGGCGCTCGAGGTAATCATGCTCTCTCGATCCGCTGTTTCGAATTTTCGATTCCTGTGGTTGTCGATTCGCTTGTGGTGCCGCTCTAATTTCTCTCCGCGGCGCTCGGTTTGGTGATGTGAAAAGGGCGGGCGCGCCGCCAATTCGAATGTCCGGCGCGATTAGGGTTTGGTGATTAGGATTGTTCGGAGGGATTTTTGGCCGCTGATGCTTAATTTCGCTTATTACTCGTTGTTACCGGTGCTAATTTAGTGCGGATTTGTCAGTTAGCAGGCACCGATATACTGTGCTAATTTAGTACGAGCTCGCATGTTTCTGATAAATGTAGATGGAACACGCATGTTTCTGTAAACATACATGGTCTGTGACTTAGCATCAATTGTTCGCTGCAAGTATTTAATTTCCTCTGCCTCTAGTAGTATCAATTTTCAAATAATTTATGTGCATTCATCCTGAATTAAAGAAATTTTGCAACTGAGATTGGGCTGATTACCTTCTGCCCGATGGTTAGACCTGTGGCTTAGCTGGTACAATCGTAACATACCTGAACTTTGGATTTATCATACACTGATTATATGAACTTTGGATTTATCATACACTGATTATAGTTAGACATGTGGATTTCAAGAATGGCTGTGTTTAGTTCCACGAAAATTGTGGTCGAAAAGTCACATCGAGTCAAATCGGACACTGTAGCATTTTTCGTTTGTTTGTGGTAATTGTTGTCCTACCATGACCTAACTAGGCTTAAAAGATTTGTCTCGTCGTGTACATCAAAACCATGTACTTAGTTTTTTTTTATTTACCTCTATTTAATGTTCCATGCATGAGGAGAGAGATTTGATGTGATGTGATGGGACTTTTTGCATAGTGGAATTTTGGGTGGGGTTTTTGGAACTAAACACTGCCAATGTTATGGTTGTATGACTTTGAATGTTTTGAGGAATATGATTAACTACACATCTATCTTTAATGATTTATTGGCAGATGCAGTAACGCTTGATCTTGCGTGCACTTATGTTTGCGCTCATACTGTAATTTAAATGTGTTGTTGCATGAAAGTAGTGAGGCTTATGCACTTATATTTGAAAAGATGTTAATTGTTGTGCTCAAAAGTTGTTAATTGTTAATTGCTGGTTTGCCTTTTATGGAATTTAGTACCGATATATCTTGTCTGGATGATTTGAACTAGCATGTCAGGATGAATCAGTTTGTCAATTCTCGTTTGTGATGTTGGGACATGATATTTGATGATAAGAACCTGGGATGGAATTGTTGTCTAGGTACATTCTGTGTCAATTTCTATTGAATTTTGCGCTTGATACTTTGATGGAAGTTTATTGTTCATAGTTGTAAAGCATATACCTGCTGATGTAAAATCCATATCTTTTGAGATGATGGATCATGGTAGATAATGAATATAGATTATTAACACGCCAACATATTTCTGAGCATATGATTCCTATTGGAACCTAAACTGATGTGGACTTTTAACTTCACTCCGTACTGAATTATGAATGCAATAGATTTGTCAGGTACAGTATATATTTGGCCTAACAATTTACTGATTACAATTTTTGCTGTATTCTGTTTTCAGTTAAACCAAACCTTGGTGGCACATGGCTCGTACTAAGCAAACCGCTCGCAAGTCCACTGGAGGAAAGGCTCCTAGGAAGCAACTTGCCACTAAGGTTTGTAATAATTTGTTCTTTATTATACCATTTTTTGGATACTACCTGCTGTTGGGCGATGACTTTACTTTCGCATTGATATTGAAAGAACCATCTCAGTCACTGTTTTAGGGTGGAAAAGTTCTTTGTGTCAACAATAACAGTATCTGTCTTTGATGCATTGATTATTCTGTTTATATTTGCAAAAGTTATTTACCTCGTTTCGTTCTTTGATAGGCTGCCCGTAAGTCGGCGCCCACAACTGGAGGAGTGAAGAAGCCTCACCGCTACCGCCCTGGGACTGTTGCTCTGCGGTGTGTGAAATGTCATTTGACTTTTTATGATTGTGCATAACTGAAATTAAGTTGAATTTGCATTTTGCAAACTCTAAACCTTGTGCCTGATTCTGCAGTGAAATCCGCAAGTACCAGAAGAGCACTGAGCTGCTCATCAGGAAGCTTCCATTCCAGAGGCTTGTTAGGGAGATTGCCCAGGATTTCAAGGTGAGATTTGCCTTCATGTTGTTGTTGTGCTCAGCCATGTAATGCCACAGTTGTTAAGTACACCTAGAAACTTTTCTCAACCTCCCGTTGTGTTTGTGCAGACTGATCTGCGTTTCCAGAGCCATGCCGTGCTTGCCCTCCAGGAGGCTGCGGAAGCATACCTGGTGGGTCTGTTCGAGGACACCAACCTGTGTGCCATCCATGCCAAGCGCGTGACGATCATGCCGAAGGACATTCAGCTGGCCAGGAGGATCCGTGGCGAGAGGGCGTAAATTCTCTGCTGCTACTGGGAATAGCTCGTGTGCATCTGTACGATGCAACTGCTTTTGTGATAGTGGTGCCTAACGTCTGTCAGTGTTCTGAACTCTGAATAGCTAGTGTTCGTTCGTAGTGCTAGGAGGTATTGCAATCTTACTATGTCTTAGAATTTGATTGTTTGCTAAAGTGTTGGTTTCATCCATTCACCTGATGGGTGTGTATCTACTAGGCTTGTTTGAACCTTGAATTGGTATTTTATAAGCAAATCGTGAACTTTGTCAGATTGTTTCAGCGATGGTTGATATTGCTCTGAGGGTCTTGTAGTTCTTTTGTCGCTGGTACCGAAAGTTGGGCCTGGCCATGTTCCATACATCCATAGATCAGGCTTTAGCTGATCGATAATGGCATGCAGATATATATGCTGTTTGCTGCAGCCTCGTGATGATGAGATGCTCAGATGCCGAGAACCGTGAAGAAGCACGGCAAATGCTCCTGGATACATGACATACCGATGTTACTCTGCATAAAGAGATGAAATAAAATGAAAATTGGCCAGTTTGTGTTCATTACAAAAAGAATGTACAGTAAAGCTGATGTTCTTTAGGAGCTGGTTGTGCTTGTTTCTTTTTTCGATAAGAGCTGGCGGCGAGAGGTTGAAGAAGGAGAAGGGTATAATAGTCAGAAGAGGCATTGTAGCGTGTGGTCGTAGTTTTATAATGACATTCTGACGAAGCCATTTTGTGGAATGGCATTCTCGCGAAGCCCACTTTTGATAGCGGCAGAATTCCACTTTTCTCCGGAGTTGAGACGTATCCGTCGAGTATCGGATAAAAAATAGATCGACGATAATTCGATACACGAGCCCGAGACGTATCTGCTCGTTTTTCCGATACGGCCCAACCCCAGCATAGTGCCAGTCGTTACCTCTTCGTTCCGCACACAGCAGAGCACCGCAGGCACGCAGCCGGCGCCGCCCGCCCGCACGGGCGCCGCGGCTCGCCGGCGACAACCTGCCGGCAGTCGCAGCACGCACGAGCTCCACCTGTCCGTGATCCGTGACGAGCCCTCGGCAAGGTCGAGCGAGGACGCTGACGCGCCGCACGCATGAGTGCCGCCGCCGCCGCTCGGTCGCCTGCCACCGACGGAACAGAACGTCCCGGCTGCGGCTTCCCTGTCCCGTTTGCGTGTCTCCATCGGTGTCTCCAAATACGTGGACGGCATCCGTTGCCCCTACCATCAGATGGGCCTTCTATTTTCTCCGTCACAGTCCCATGCTACGGGAAAAAAGGAGCCACCGTTAGTCCTCTGACCCTGTTCCGTGACGCCGCGCTTACATGCCGGATCAGTAACGTTGTTCCTTCGTGTTGACAACTCACAAATTTCCTAAACCCATGCTGTCGAAATCCGAATTACTATTTAGTAGTAAGTTTTTGGAAACCTGAAATAAATTTTAAAAATTCATGGAGTATCTCGAATTCCATGAAATCTGAAATATTGTTTTAGACTTTAAGTCTATGTTTTAAATTGTGATATGTGACTTGATTTTATTGTGTACCATGTTGATATATGAATTAAATTTGTAGATTGGAAAGTGATTGCAATGTGTAATATATGATTGTGTTTATATAAACTTTAAGTTAAATTTATACACCGCTCTTGTTCTATTATTTTCGACAACTGAGTATATGTTCAGAAAATTGAGATTACCTAAACCCGAACATGAAATTTATGTTCGGGCATCCGAAAATTCTGGTTTCTCTTTTATTGGAAGGACTTTGGGTAGAAATTTGAATTAGCCGAATTAACCAACCCGATTTTCCTAAATTACCCTAATGCCCAACCCTGGCTGGAAGTGGAAGAATTAACATCGATGCATGGAAACTTGATGAAGAACGTAGACAAGCAAAGAGTTTAGATTAGCGTGCTCGATCGAGATGATTCAGGCATTCAGCAATGCCCAGCTCTTCTGATTGTTAATATAGGCCTTGTTTAGATCACAAATTCTACCCCAAATTTTTATTATGAAAAAAAAAATTCCATCGCATCGAAATATTGGCACATGCATGAAATATTAAATATAGATGAAATAAAAAAACTAATTGAACAATTTTGTTTTACTTTGCGAGACAAACATTTTGAGCCTAATTAATCAATGTTTAGATAATTATTCACAAATACAAACGAAATGCTATAGTAACACTACAGAGAGTCAAAATCTAAAATTTGTACACCCAAACTTTGAAACTAAACAAGGGCATAGTCCAGTATCTACACAACTCGAATGCTATTACAGCAACCAAACGGACTTGAACGCATCATCATTTACCAATCGTGTTCACGGCTGCGAGTACACAATCTATATTTAGCTTCCTGCCGGAGACGGCTGCGAGTACACAATCTATATTTAGCTTCCAGCAAGCAAAAATGGGCCGGGCACCATGCTCTCTGGCTTGGGCTTTGATTCGCGTATTTTGGTCGGCTCGGTGGCGCCGGGCGAGGAATGTGGTAGCCTAAAGCTTAGCAGGCCGGCCCGGCAGCTACCCTGCTCTCTCCCTGGCTAGACTTTGGGTTCGCTAGGCGTGGCTCCGGCCGGCCGCCGGCCTCAGACGGTGTCAACGAAAGGCGGTATTTTCTGGGGGAGGGGAGGGGGGTTGGTCTCGAGGAAGAAGAGCAACGGTTCCCCTTCGGAGAACGGAGTCGACAAGATTTTCTTCAATCTTCAAAAAAAAAATCGAATTGAGAAGGAAGAATTCGATTCGGCTAGCCGATTCCCCTTCCCCTCCCTTCCTGCAAATACTCCTCGCCTCGCGTGCTGCGTCCTATCATCCATTCGACTTCATTTTATCTTTGATTCGAGTTCAAGTAGCCACCCACCCTACCCTACCTTTGAGGCGGCGGCGGCGGCGGAGCCCGGAGGTGAGATCAAGTCGGCAGGTCCCCATCGGCATCACCTGCCCGGTGTTTGATTTCAAGGCGACATCCGATGCTCGCTTCCTTATCCCACAAGTAAGACCCAAATCCCTCGCGTCGCATCTCTTTTCCCCCTTCTGACGCCAACACCACCACCATATCTGTCTGTCTGTCTCGCGATCCCGTTCCTGCCGATGCAGCCGAATCTGTTTGTTTCTGTTTTGCGTTATTATAAGAGGCAGGGGCGGAGCTAGCCCTTGTCCGGCGACTTCGGGCAATGAAGCTGACACCGGTGGCTCTGTCGGGTCTCTGATAAGAGGGGTTCAATTCGATATCGGATTAATGCCCTGCTACCTATGATATTTATTCCTGACTAGTTAATACTGTTCTGGAGCAAGGAAACCTAGCTAATTCCATCCATAGTTTGGTCTGATGATGATGATTTTCACTATTCATTTGCATATATAGGGGAAGAAGAGATTACTGACTGATTCGTCATCAAGTAAGTAGAGAGGATGGTTTTGTACAACCACGACCCGGACATCATCCGATGGGGCCTTCACCTCCTTCTCCCAGCCCCCGCGGCTCCTGCAAATGCCCATCATCAATCCCAAACCACCGCCTACGCTCCGTCAATTCAGGGTCCCAACGCCAATGGGGGTATCTCCAACTCTGCTGAGATCAAGGTTGAGCATACTGCCGTCAACGATGCCGTCGACAACGATGAGATCATCGCGCAAGCCCTGCAGGAGGAGCTGTCCCATGTCGCATTTGCTGAAGCATCCGGAGCATCCTCAGCTGACGACAACCATTCTGCTGTTCTCACGCAACAATGGCTTCACTCACGCACCATCCATGTTGCATCAGGTACACTTTTCATTCTCTCTCAAAATCGACACAGCAGACAACAAATTCAAAGCACCAGGCGTCTTTTCATTCAAATCTTCCTCTTCACTGTTTTATTTCTACTGCATCGTAAGGTACACCTCCAACATCTCAAGAGGCAGACAGCAGGGAGCAACCGTTTAGTTCATGCTCCAGCCCTGGAGATGACAATGTCCAACATGGTGAGGCGTGCTTGATAGACCTTATGGATGACTTCTCTGTCCTGGATGGCGAAGTTGGCAAAAGATTAAATGACATGGTTCCTGTTCCTGTAAGTAGTAGTCGCTTCACTTCCTTCATGCCTCACCACACAATGTTACATCAAATAATATCTGCATTCTCAACGACCTCTTCCTTTTTGCTATCGCAGCATGTTCCTAAGACAATTGGGGAGATTCCTTCTGTTGATGAAGCCATTTCAGATCATCAAAGACTCCTTGACAGGTAAACCACCGACAGTCATGTGTATGTGTTATCAGCAATCACCAAGCCAACAAGCCACAATATGCAAACTTGGAAAATGTTTGTTTCCTTTTTTTGCCTTTGCTAACCATGCATAAACTGTTTACCTGACTCAAATGTAATTTCTTCTTTTTAAAAGATTGGTGCTGTACGGTTTAGTTGAGCTCAAGGTTAAAGGAGATGGCAATTGTCAGGTTCGTGTACACTGTACAGGATCCATCTTTTGCACGATGGCATTTCTCAGAACTGATTTATTTTGTATGGCCTCTAAAACAGTTTCGGGCATTGTCGGATCAATTTTACCGCACTCCTGAGCATCACAGATTTGTTCGACAGCAAGTGGTGAAGCAGGTTAGAATTGTGTAAAGGACTAGTTTCATTTTTGCATCCCTGAACGTCCATATGTGCATGCATTTCATGGTTAAAAATGTCTACACATTTACTTGTTAACTGTTGTTCTTCGTTGTTTGATTTCCATGTACTCCCTCTGAGCCCCTTCAACTTGCTTGGCAGCTTGAATCACATCCTGAGATTTATGCGGGATACGTCCCTATGGATTACAGGGAATATCTCAAAACTATGTCAAAGTGAGTATTTGCTCTGCTCCCTATTTATAACCAGATGATTGTCTATAGTGTTAATACGGCATCCTCATTTTTGTTATGATGCTCAATCAATCCGACCAGGAGTGGAGAGTGGGGCGACCATGTTACGTTGCAGGCTGCTGCAGACTCGGTAAGCTTTATGTATCTTTGAGATTTTGTTGTTCTATTAGCGAAATACTCCTTTGATTTTAGCAAGGTGATGAGTGGCTAATGAATGTAGATATGGCAGAAGCATATCTGAAAAACTTGTGTTTTTTATGCATCCACAATCGGCAATAAGATCAAACTAACGATGATCTCACAGTTGCTGCTTCTGTACTTGGTTGAGCTAGTCTTATATGCAATCTCTAGTGTTCTGTATGCTTTGGTTTCTTCTGTTAGCATGCTGTTTCCGCTATGGTTTTCAAGCTGATATGTTGGGCATTGTAAGAAATTGCATTGCATTGCATGGTTGTGGTTAAAAACTAGGAGCACTGTTTTTTTTCTTAGTTTAAATTGGCAGCAAGTCCTTTTTTTTTGTTCAGACTTTTTTCTTTTAAAAAAGAAAATCTTGGAATTCCTATTTGATTGTATGAAACTTAGTGTGTGTGTTGGCTTTTGTAGTATGGTGTGAAGGTTTTCATCCTGACATCATTCAAAGATACATGCTACACTGAGATTCTTCCTGTTGTGGAGAAATCAAGAAGAGGTAGGTAGCGTTTCGTTGTTTATTAAAAGATGCATTGCTACATTATTAGAACTCTAAAATAGCCTTCTGTATTTACGGAATGTGCAGTGATATGCCTGAGTTTTTGGGCTGAGGTGCACTACAACTCGATATATCCGGAAGGAGGTATTAGAGATAATGTATTTATTTTGGTGAATGTTTATTTATTGTGTGTGGCCTTGATTTGGTTATCACAAACATGTTTTTTGGTGCAGAGTTGCCAGTTTTGGAGAACAAAAAGAAGAGTTGGTGGCCCTTCTAGGTCTTGCACGTATTAGTAAGCATCCGGCATGCCAGGAATAAGTATTTCTGCGTTTGACTGACGACGATGGATTGGATGGGCCAGGCATGTAGATACCGTATGTACAGACATATAGGACTAAGAATCGATTAGCACAATAGGAGGGAGATGATTAGATTAGACATTCATTCATTTTTTCTTATTTGTGTCTCGGCCTTTGCAGTCATTCAGAGTACACTAGGTTGTGCTCATTTGTGTGTTCTTTAGACAGCTCAGACTGTAATTACTTGTTGGAAACAGAAGTTACTCTGATGTCATTGATCTGGTTGGTTATCTCTGATATATGATGGGAGGTTTTCTTCCTCGCCCAAAGTCTGTCAATTTTTATTGAATTTTGTGCCTGTCATATTTCTGTTCGGAGATAAATTATATTTGCAATGTTTGATGTATTAGCAGTTTATTATTCATAGTTGTAAAGCATATACCTGCTGATGTAAAATGCATATCTTTTGAGATGATGTATTGGCAATCCTGAACCTTGATAGTGAATATAGATTATTAGCGCACCAACATCGTCCTGATGGGTGCGTGGTTTATCTGAACCTTGATGCGCTGTAATCAGTTTGCGTTACATAGGGCAAACGCTATCTATGCCATAGAATTTGATCGTTTGCTATAGTGCTGGTTTCATCCATCCACCTGATGGGTGCGTGGTTTATCTGAACCTTGAATTGACATGTTAAGCAATCCCTGAACTTGTTATATTGTGTCAGCGATGGTTGCATATTATTGCTCTGAGGGTTTTGTAGGTCCTGCCTCTCGCTGGTATCGAAATCTGTCTGTCAATGAACAACTGCGCAAAGTTGGTCCTGCCCTTGTGGCATGCATCCGTGGATCAAGCTTGTTCAGTGTCCTCACGCCATCGGCTTGTAGCTGGGAGACGGCCCATTACCGACAGGATTGGCGGAGCGCAGGCCGGCAAACCGCTCTGCAGCATCGCGGGTAGCAGCCCATTTTTACCCATGCTGCTGAGTTCCCCTCTCCGTCCATGCTGCAGAAGAGCGCATGCTGCTGAGCCCGACCGCCGGTCTTCGGTCTTCCATTCCGATTGCTTCCGCGTACTAGACCAACCCACCATTCTCCGTCCATCGCTGACCGGTTCCCCTCTTTGGTTGTTAAAAGTTTCCACCGCTCCTGAGTTCTGACCGAGACACCGAGTGGTCCGTTCTTTGCTGTTCAGCCACCTTCCCATTCTCTGTCCACCTGTACACCGGCTTCCATCCTGGGGGATATGTTCCCGCCAACCCTTCTCCTAGCTCAGCGTTGTGACCTGTGACTGTCAACCCGATCCCTTTCTAGTTTTGATCATGATGAACTAGTTACAACCCAAAATCCGTCCTGACCCCTCTATGCTTTTTGGGATCAACCCAGCTGATTTCAGAGGCTTTCAGGCAGCCTCTATAATACACACGGAAAAAACGTGACAAAGATCGTTCCGAGCACGTGATCGCAGCCTGTTCAGTTCAGATTCGGGTTTGATTTATCCTCCCGTCTCTCGCCCGCGTGCGCGGGCGCCGCTCGCCGCCAGCGCTGCCGCCCTCCCTCTCGTTTTCTCCTGCCACGCCACCGCTCGAGCGGGCTGCCGGAGGCTGCGCGGCCCGTGGTGAAGGCGACAGCGGGGCTTCTCCCCTCCTCTCTGGTGGATTGGGGCGGGCGCGACCCCCCGAAGCTCCTTCGTTGGCGTGGCCCCTCCCTGCGACGGCGGCTGCTGCTGCCCCGAGATCCGGCGTTGCTCCGACCGGATCTGGGGGCTGCGCGCGTGGGGCGCGCGTATGTGGGCGGGGGCGACGGTGGCCGGGACAGGGCGATGACGGCCATGGCTGGTGCTTGCTGGTGGCACTGTGGTTGTGCTTCAGGCTGTGTCGGATCTTTTTCAGCAGGCGTTGCTGAGGTGACGAGGGATGTGCTATTTCCTTGTCCAAGGTGTGTGCGGATGGCATGGTGTCGAGTCGGGCGAAAACTTTCACTAACGGTCTTGTCGGTGGCAATGGTGGCGATGCCCTAGTGGCAGCGTTTTCCCTGTTGGGGGCATCATTGTGACGCACCGCGTCTTCCGGCATGGGGTTTCTCTACGGCGAAAGTAGTGACGATGGCGCCATTGACGTCGTGCCCTCCTTGAAGGCGTCGCATTTGGAGAGACCCGCCTTGGATAGACAATAGTGGTGGTTGGTTGGTGGTGTTGCTCGTGTGCGGCGGAAGTGGATTGCCCTTGGTACGTGCTGGCAGGAAGGTGCTGAGGGTCCATGGGTGCTGGAGCCTCGGGTCGGCGCGCTTGGTGCAGTGGTGATCTTGGTAACGGTTGGACGGAGGTGTTGCTCTTAGAGCAGGTTCAAGTATCTAAGTCCTTGGCAGAGGAGTGAGGCGTAGGATGAGACGAGGTCCCCACGCAGAGTGGCCAGGATCGGTGGTTTCATTGGTGTTGCGATGAGAGTATTCTGCCGAAGCAACGTCGGAGCAGGGGATCGACGACTGAGTGTGTTTGGCTTGATAGTGATAGCCCATGGTGGAGGAGTTCTGGTGGTCACTTATGCTTGCAGCGGGTTACGTTTTCGGATGTGGCACAGCGTTGGAGACGACAACGCGGGTTGTGGTGGCTTGTTGTGGCTCTTCTCCCAGGTTGTGGTGGTGTAGTGTCTTGTTGTGTACGTTGTTTGCGTACGTTGTTTGTGTATGGTGGCGTTCGGTTCGTCGCGTGATGTATAATTGTTTCTTTTTCTTAAATGATATGGCAGTGCTTCTTTCTTTACTTTAAAAAAACAGATTCGGGTTTGATTGAGTGTTTCTTCAATTGTGCGTTCGGTTGGTCACGCACTGGCGCACTGCTGACACTGACAGACAAATACCCCAGGTCTCGCTGGAGACGTGCTCAGCTAAACTAAAAACAAAATAAAACCTGCACCCTTTGGAGCAATCAGCATGTGTCAACCAACATTTACACCTAGGCGAGTTCAATACCTTTAAATTGCTTGGCAACGCCGTATCGCACAGGCGATTTTCAAGAAACGAAGTAAAGGTGTTCAGTACGATGCCAGGCAGGAGGCAGCATCACGTATTCCCCACAGGCCACAGATTTCCCTGCACCTCGGTGATGCCATTGACTAGGACTAGGAGCGCTTCTCTTGTAACGCTTTCATTCTCATCAGGCTTGGACAGCTAGCTGAAAGTACAATCAACTCTTTAGGACTGAATGCTGATGCAGTGTGCGTGCTTGTTTTCAAGTCTTCCTCAGACATCTCTCGCAGGGCCTACTCGGTGACGATCATAGCATCCTTGTCACAGACCCCGTTTTGAACCCTTTTGTATCTATTGGAACCAGAATTTACTTGGTGTTTTCGCTTAAAAAAATGTGATGAATGGAAAGACGCAAATTATTTTGGAGCGTTATGAACGCCGCTGAACTTAGGGGTTGCTTTCTCTACTAAAAGGATTGTTGGCGACGCACCAAAGCATGCTGCATCTGAAATTCATTGCTAGATTCAAAAGAAAATAATATTATGGGAGTAGTACAACGTTGAAAGGCACGTCCCTGTCCCTTTAAAACCTAAAAATTCTATCTCCAAACTTCACTATTCACCTATCACATCAAATCACATCAAATCTCTCTCCTCATACATGGAACACTAAACGTGGGTAAATAAAAAAACTAAATACATGGTTTTGATGTACACGACGAGACGAATCTTTTGAGCCTAGTTAGGTTATGGTAGGACAACGATTATGTTATGGCCACTGGCCATAACGGAATAAACACCACCAGGAGGATAGCCGGATGGAGACGGCTGTTAAGGATGAGAGGCTAGATCATAGATGAGAGGGAAGAACACTTGAGGAGAGAACTAGATTGATTGTTTCTTTCTTGCTTTTCTTGCCTTTGATTGATACAACTCCTCTCATTATATAGAGAGGATTACTTGACCCCTAACACTAGACTCCCAATCTGGTACTATTAGCTATTGTTCACGCCGACCCAAAAGACCCACCTGGCCCAAAGGCCTAGCCCATAACACTTCACCCCTCCTTTCGAGCAGCTCGTCCTCGAGCTGAAGACAGACTCGACACACACACGCAGATGTAAAAACGACCTAAATTGACTCTGAAATAAGCCTTTTACATCTCGGCAATATTTCTTTATTTATAACTAAAAATAAATTTCTACCACCATCAAGGAATGCAGGAGGGCCCCATCCTAGAGCTCGAAGAGACAAGTATCCGTGGTCTGCACGAGCTCCTGCACCTTCCCATGGCGGAACGCCGCAGCTGCGCTCCAAGTGTGCGAACCAGTGGGGCAGCGGGTCTTCCTTCCCGTCGAAGCCTGGGAAATCGAACTTGAAGAAACGCAACACCATCCCATCCAGAGCGCCTGGTGCGACAGAGGAGCCGGCAGCAAAGAAGACACAAGGGTGCACAACTTCTTCCATGTGTCGCTTGGGCAGCAAGTGTCGACGAATTATGTCGAGCACGTCTAACCGGGGATACCCCAGGGAGTAGTTTTGTGTGGGTCTCGCCGAGTTCTAGGAACGAAAGTACACGAACAACACAATTTAGACAGGTTCGGGCCGCGAATAGCGTAATACCCTACGTCCTGTGTGCTTGAATGTATTGCACGTGTGGTTGTCTGATGTAGTCTCTTGTCTTGAGGGTACCCGGGGATGCATATCCCACAAGCCCCTGAGCATCTTGCACCTTCGCTTCAAGTCTTGAATCCGCTTTAACATCTTCAAGTACTTGGAGCTAAGTCCAAGACGCTCTGATCTTCTCTGACGAGTAGTTTTATTGGTGTGCATCTGATGATGCACCCAATGGGTGTAGCCCCCCGAGCCTCCGAGTACTTTTGAAGTAGTCGGAGGTTCAAAAGCAGTCTTCTGTCTTTATCTTGAATAGTTCAATGGCGTGCACCTAGTAGGTGCACCCATTGGGTGTAGCCCCCGAGCTTCGAGTAGTTTCATGAAAACTAGTCGAAGGTTTTGAAGGTCTTGAATTGATCAACAATAGGCACAAAAAATGTGTACCCCTTGAGTGTAGCCCCCGAGCCTCGAAGCGAATGGTTTGCATTCGGTCCGAGGGTCAAGAACATAATCTTCAAAAGTACCGACTTGTTTAAAGTACTCGGCTAGCACTGTAGCGCCTCGCCGTTTGAGTACCGACTGGTGCCAGTACTCGTCTCCATGTCTTAGCTTGCGATGTGTAGCCCCCGAACTTCATGCGACTAGTTAAAGTACTCAGCATGTGAGCACCGACTAGTATAAGTACTCGATCGGCTCCGCAGCATCATGAAGAGGTGAAGTGGTGCCAAGTCTCACTGATGTGAGTACCCAGCTGTGAACCCTGCAATTTAAATATATAGGATTAGTAGTATCCGATCAAGAAAGAGTGAATGATAGTATGTAATGCTTGCAAAGCAAATAATAGCACTTGTAATGCATGTAAAGGTTTTTGCTCGCGCTCTTGTTAGACTTTCAACCACTCAAGTAGTAGCCCTGTTACGTTTAAACACTTAGTCCCGCTTAACCCGTCCCTTAACGTGAGACTGGTGTCTTCTTTGACGTCTAGGTGCGTAGGTGTTGCAAAAGAGCCGAAGCTTCACGAATTAAGGTGCATGCTATTGAGTGGTGTTTGGTCATTAAGAGATGACAACAAGCATAAAGTAGTTGACATGCGACAAAAGTATGTGTAGTGCGCAAAAAAAGTAGTCGGTTAGGACTGTCTCCTGTAGGAGAGGTCGCGCGAGGAATTGTAACCCATCAGCGAAAATTATTATTGTTGAGGGATGTACTCTTTTAGAGTAGTCGGCTCATGGCCAAGTATGTTTTTAAACAAACTGATAAAATTAATATGAATAAAAATAAAATAATTATTAAATAAGACTTAGCTTTGTTTGCGGACGATTGTCGACGAAGTCGTGGCGGTTGGTGATGAAGCCGACTAGTCGGAGTCGAATCCGACTAGTTGTTGATGAAGCCGTAGCCGCCCTCGACTAGTGAGAGTAGTCGAAGTAGTCGTACGCCGAGTCGATGCAGCCGATTGTCGATGTAGTCGTACTCGCGTACGTCTTCTCATGTGCGGTAAGCGAAGATCTTTGGAGCTTGCAACCTTCTGGTAGTTCTCCGTGTACCCTTAGCATTGTACGCTAATCGTGAACATGAAACTCGAAATCCTCTGCGTGAAACGAGTAGTAATACTGTTTTCTTTGATTTCCGCGCCTATCTTGCTTCGGTCTTCTTGTTTGGCACTAATGATTGGAGCCAGCTGCAGCAGTTCTGATCTCCGCCGCCTGCACGCGTATAGCTGTACAGAAGAGGTTTTCCTCGGTCCTTGATCTGACCCCGCATGTGAACCGGTGACCAACAAAAAATCCGATCCGAAGACAATCTCGCCGCAACAGTCCGATCCGACTTGGGCTCGGTGCATGTAAAAGAATCTGGCCGAGTAGCCGCCTGGAACTTGATCAAGTCGACGTTGAGTTCGAAAGCAGCGCCATGAGCTCGGCCGTTGATGTAGATGCGACGAATCGTTGAGTCCATTGATATAGAACAACAATCGCATCGCGCTGTATAGATTGTATTCTTGAAAGTTGATTGATGTTGAAGTCGAGGTTGACGAACTCGTCGAGATCTGATTCTCGACGAGGTCTTGACGCGGCTCCAGTGGAGACGCCGGCATCGAGTAGGGCTCCGGTCGATCTGCTTGGAACGACTCGAAACCGAGCTTGCCATCAGAGACGAAAGTCCATGAGCCGATGACGAACGTCGCGCCTTCCTCGATGCCGCTTGCTCTGAAAGTTGATCCCATCGCGCCTAATGTCGAACTTCAGCGAGATAGCCCCACGGTGGGCGCCAAGTGTCGACGAATTATGTCGAGCACGTCTAACCGGGGATACCCCAGGGAGTAGTTTTGTGTGGGTCTCGCCGAGTTCTAGGAACGAAAGTACACGAACAACACAATTTAGACAGGTTCGGGCCGCGAATAGCGTAATACCTTACGTCCTGTGTGCTTGAATGTATTGCACGTGTGGTTTTCTGATGTAGTCTCTTGTCTTGAGGGTACCCGGGGATGCATATCCCACAGCAAGCCTTGCCCATGCATGAGTTGTTCGTCGAGGTCGAGAATTCCACACCCACCCAAGCGCGGCAGCGGCGGGGGAACCTCCACGACTTTCGGCGTAGTAGGCGCATCAGAGGCGGCGGCGGAACGATCGGCAGCGGCCGCGGCAGGAGCAGCGGCGGGCGTGTCGGCGGCAGACGCATCAGAGGCGTCGGTGTCGACGATCTTGTGGCACCCAAGACGCGAGAGGCGATCCATGATGCCAGCCAGAACCGTCGGGACGTCGGTCTTGGCGGCGGACTCGGCTGACGATTCGCCGACCACGCCTTTCTGTTTCTCCAGGCTCGAGACGCGATCTACTAGACCAGTCAGCACCTTCGTGATATCAGCGAGGGACGAAGTCATCGTGTCCAGCTTCTCGGAGACGATCTTGCGAGCATCGGTGGACTCCTTGCGCAGCCTGTCTTCCGGCTCCTTCAAGAGCCGTTTGGTTTCGTCGCCCACAGGTTCAGACATCGTGGAAGCTGATACCAAGTTGTTATGGCCACTGGCCATAACGGAATAAACACCACCAGGAGGATAGCCGGATGGAGACGGCTGTTAAGGATGAGAGGCTAGATCATAGATGAGAGGGAAGGACACTTGAGGAGAGAACTAGATTGATTGTTTCTTTCTTGCTTTTCTTGCCTTTGATTGATACAACTCCTCTCATTATATAGAGAGGATTACTTGATCCCTAACACTAGACTCCCAATCTGGTACTATTAGCTACTGTTCATGCCGACCCAAAAGACCCACCTGGCCCAAAGGCCTAGCCCATAACAGATTACCATAAACAAACGAAAAATGCTACAGTGCGCTACAATGTCCGATGTGACATTTTCACCAAACTTCATATTCTCTCTTCGGTAACTAAACACCGCCAATGAATTGAGAAAAGTCTGGAGAACAATGGACATGAAAGCAACAACAGGTCACTGGTAGGACTAAGAATAGGTATCAGCAGAGACTATCTCTGATAATATGTTCCTTTCTTGGTATTAGGAACAAAGCAAACGAAAATAATTATGGGCAAATTCATTTCCAAGCTATATGTTACGTGGGCTCTGTCATTCGGAGCATATCAGAGTGACCACCCTCCTTGCAGGCAAAACGAAAAATATGCTATCATGAACTCCTAGGCCCCGTTTAGTTCTAAAAAGCAACTCCCAAATACACTGTACAAAAAGAAGATTCCTCATCACATCAAAATGTCATAATAAGCATGGAATACTAAATGTAGATGAAATAAAAAACTAATTGCATGGTTTTGTTGTACTCTGCGAGACGAACATTTTGAGCTTAATTAATCAATTTTTGGATAATTTTTCACAAATACAAACGAAATGCTACAGTGACGCAATGATTACGAAGTGACATCTTACTCTTAAATTTAACCTTCCAATTCTAACGTCTAAACACCACCCTGATTAACATCTCCACGGACAAGACAAATGGGGGCATTTGGGAAACCTGACTGACCACCTCCTCCTTCAGGCAAAACGACAAATACGCTCTCCTAATTAACATCTGCAAAGACAAATAGCGGCCTTAGGCAAACTTGACTTGCCTACGCCTTCGTGGTTCTAGAAACGAAAGTGTCAAAAAGTGACACTGAAAGTCTGAAACGTATCAAGCCAAAACTATTTCCAATTCTTGTTACATCGCCTTCAATGATATTCGACCTTTTTCAATGAACCTTCCCCTTTTTTACTTTCAGCAGCAAAAAACGAAGATGCCAGCGGTTCCGGATATACCATCTTGAAATTTCAGCACAAAAACGCAATCGATCTGAACAAATAATCTTTCATTTTAGAGTGTGTGTACTGGCGCTAAATTCGGCTTGTAGAAGCTTTTCCTCCTGAACAAATCGCCAAACTTGCGGAATATGGGCCTCTTCTTCTTGTGCTTCATGGAATCCTCCATGTCCACGTAGTGGCTCTCGTCGATGTGATCGAACTCGTCGTCGAAGTCGTCCATGGCCGCGTTCGCCGCGGACTTGAGATCGGCAATGTTGCTCAGCGACGCGAACACCCGTTCCTTGGGGTTGAGGTTCCCCATCCGCGCCGACTGCGAGAACCCGCCCTTCAACTTGCCCGGCTCGCCGATCGAGTACCTCCGGCTGCCCGGCGTCCCCGGCTTGTTCGCCATCCACCGCCGCGACATCGACAGCGGCGTCCCGTTCTTGCTGCTCCCGTTCGGGGGCAGCCGCTGCTCGAAGCCGCCGCCGTATTCCGGCGCGGGGGCGGTCTTGGCGGACGCCGGCGTGCTGCACGCCGTCGCGGCGAGGAGGCTGTTGAGCTCCCTGAGGCTGCCCTGCGCCGCGGCCTCGCTGACCTTGACGCACTCGTACTCCTGGAGGAGGCCCTGCAGCGCGGCGTCCTTCTCCGCGACGGCGTCGTTGAGGCGCGCGTTCTCGGCCCTGGCGAGCTCGAGCGAGTCCTTGACGGCGTTGGCCTCGGCGACGGCCTGCTTGAGGATGTCCCGGAGCCTGGCGTTCTCGTCGCGGATGACGCGCTGCGACTCGACGAGCTTGGTGTTCTCCCGGCGCGCCGCGTTGACCTCCCCCTCGGACGCGCGCACGCAGTCGAGGAGCACGCGCTCCTTGTCGCCCCACGCGGCGGCGCACTCCTCGGCGTCGAGCCGGCACCGGTCGCGCTCGGCGGACGCGGCGCGGAGCGCGGACTCGGCGGCGGCCAGCGCCGCGCGCAGCCGCGCGGCCTCGGCGCCGGCGGCCTCCGCCTCGGCCTGCGCCTCCGAGAGCCACGCCTTCACCTGCTTGGCCTCCATGGTGACGTCGGAGAGCGCGACGGAGAGGTCGTCGGCCGCCTTCCGGCTCCGCTCCTCGCCCTGCACCGCCGCCCGGAGCTCGCCGCGCAGGACCCTGACCTCCTCGTCCGCCGCGCCGCCGAACATGAGGTCCTTGACGCTCCTCTGCTCCACTCCGCCGCCGCGCCGGCTGGCGGCGGCGGCCTCGAGGTCCTTGTTCGCCTGCCGCAGCGCGGCGATCTCCAGCTTGGCCTCCTCCAGCGAGATCTTGGCCTGCTCCAGCTGCTTGGTCTGGTATATCAGCGACTCGAGCATCTTGCGCTCCGACTCCTTGGATTTCTCCACCTCCCGCTCAAGAAGCTGCACCTTCTCCGCGACACTTTTAGCGCCGCTCTCGCCATCGTTCCTCAGCTCCTCGAGCTCCCTCGCCACGCGCGCCTTCTCCTCACGCTCCCTCCGGAGCTCCTCCTCCAGCTGCGCCACCCGCTGCTGCATCGCGCTGGCGCCGCCAACGCCGCGCCGCCCCTGCCACCCAACAGCGAACCAAACCAAGAGCCGCCGTTAGAAACAACAACAGCAGTATACAACACTTACTAATCACCTACCCCTGATCACACCGTTCCGGGAATTTCCAAAGCCGTCAGCTTTGGGAGTAACGTAACGTAATAACGTAGGAAAGAAACGGCAACAAAGGCGGTGCCGATGCAGCATACCTCCGGGGACGGGGACGCAGCCTTGGAGGGCGCGCCGGCGGACGAGCGGCTGCGGTGGAGACGAGGCGACGACGGCGGCGGCGGCCTGTGCTCTCTGGAGGAGACGGCGGTGGCGGGGTCGGCGGTTCTGAGCCCGGCCTCGAAGGAGCCGGATCTGCGCGGCGAATCCCAGCTCATCAAAATCGAATCGGCTCCCGGCGGGCTAAATAGTCAAACAATAAAAGAAGGCACGCAGCGGGCAGCACGCGACGAGTGGGAACAGAGGAGAGGGACGAGGGAGAGAGATCCCCGAGCGGAGCGCGAGCGCGGGAGCCGGGAAAGAAGGATCTATAGCGAGGGAGGGAAGGGAAGGCAACAGGGCGCGTGCGTGGCGGGCGGGCGGGGACGGGGAGGCATGGTCATGGTCTCACCTCGGCCTGGCGGACAGCAGCATCTCTGGCAGACTGGCACGCGGGGGCGGCGCGGACTCCGAGGCCGGTCAGGAAAGGAAGCCCGTGTCAGAGGGGGAACGGAATAGAAGAAGAGGCCCGGCGCAACATGCCGCAATTAATACCACCCGGCCACCGCCGACCGAAGGCGGAGAGGGAGGGATGGGTGGGGAAGAAGCCAGTGGGAGGAGTGGAAAGACTGGAGATCAGGAGATGGGATTTGTTTAGTTGCGATGGCGCGCGCGTCGTCGCGGGCGAGGGCCGCAAATGGCGGGTCGTGGAGGGGAGAAGAGGAGGAGGGGAGGGTCGTGTGTGCCCCGCGTCTGGATCCCAGGGCAGCGAGCGAGCGCCGAGGCCGGGGGCGTGCCGTGTGCGTGCGAGAGAGAGGGGGTCAACTGCGGTGGTTTTGGCTCGGCTCGCGCGGGGTTTTTGGCTGGTTCTTTCGACCGGGCACTGGCACTGGCTGTTGCCGGCCGTTGCTGCGTGCCTGCGCGGGATGGGTCCGTCCGTCGTGTGCGTGTGTGGGTGTTGCCTTGCCTTGCCGGCTGCCGACCGGCGGGTGGAGGGCCGGGTTTTAAATGGTCGTGTGCGCGGTGGATTTGGTGGGGGGTGGCCGGGTGGGGCTGCGGAAAAAATTCCGCCGAAGCTGGGGCCACGTGAGAGCGCGGAACGGGCCACGTTTTTTTTTTTCGCGACCGTGCCTGAGCAGGCACGTATTTCATTAAAAGAGTAGAAGAGCAATATACAACTTCCTCAAACCGCCTCTAGAAACGAACGTTTGAAGAGGCAGCGGGAGAAGAGTTCAGAGAGAGGGGGGCCAAAGGAGAGATTACATTCTATGGTGCGCCCTGTCGACCCAAACTACTAGAACTCCCTAGCCCGACCGAGGGAGTTGTGCTCAAAGCCGAGAAGTCAGCGCAGCCTGCCCTTTGCCAACAACCGGCCTCATCAATGATGTGGTCCACCAAATCGTGCGCTGAGGTGCAGATGCCATCGAAAGTCCGCGAATTGCGCTCCTTCCAGAGCAGCCAGCACACCAGCAAGATTAGAGAATCCAACGCTTTCCGTTCCGCCTTAGGCAGGCTCTTCCTTGATCTAAGCCACCAATCCGAGAGACCCCGCTCAGCTGTGTCTGGGACTAGTCCAACATGATGTGCCGACTGAAGGACTTAGATGCCAAACTTGTCGCGAGAAGGAGCAACAGAGAAGGAGGTGCGTGATTGTCTCGCTCTCCTGATCACATAGGGCGCAAGTGTCATGGTCCTGCAGGTGGTGTCGCCGCCGCCGAGCAGCCGTCCAACAGCGGTCGTGTAGGACCAGCCAACCGAAATATTTGTAGCGGTTTGGTGCCCTCGTCTTCCATAGTACTTTGGCACCATGGAGGAACGAACGGCCACGTCTCAGGCGTGTAGTACTGTATATGGCACTTTCCGTGCCAAAAAAGATAAATTATTGTGTAGATTTTGGAGAAAGTAAAGCGATTTTGATTGTTTTTATTTTAAGATAAAATTTGAATTCTGAAATTATTTGTTTTTTCAACCGAGGAAGCAGGATGGATGGCGTCGCGGTGAACCGGTAACAAAGAAGGGTCGGCGGAGAACTTGTTGACTGCTGATGGTTTATTGTTGAACGGGGTAGGCGGGTCCAAGGGTTTCAGCGCACCGTTGCTACACGGATCCTTTCGACTGAAACGACACTGAATCGGTCAAAGCTCAAAGGGATGGATGGTGATTCTGGTATTAATTTTTTATTTTGCGGAATTCATCCGCCGTGGCGCGTTGACGATACCAGTAATATTTGAGCTAGGCAAGGCGAGCTGAGACAGATCCTGATTCGCGTTGAAATCGCGGAGTTCGAGGCCGGACGGGGGACATCAGACAGCATCAAGCTCGGGGTGTGACCAGGAGTAAATGAGCAGGACAAGCCATTACTCCTTTTTAGGTGTGGAAAGACAAGCCTTTTTAGGTGGTGTTTAGATGTTAAAATTGGAAGGTTGAATTTGGGAGTAAGATGTTACTTCGTAATCATTGCGCTACTGTAACATTTCGTTTGTATTTGTGAAAATTTTTCCAAAAATTGTTTAATTAGGCTCAAAATGTTCGTCTCGCAGAGTACAACAAAACTGTACAATTAGTTTTTGATTTCATCTACATTTAATACTCCATGCATGTTATGACATTTTGATGTGACGGAGAATCTTCTTTTTGCATAGTATATTTGGGAGTTACTTTTTGCATCTAAACAGGCCCTAGTTCCAAAATTCCACTGCCAAACTTACTATGCAAAAAGAAGATTCCCCATCACATCAAAATATCATAACATGCATGGAGTACTAAATGTAGATGAAATCAAAAACTAATTGCACAGTTTTGTTGTGCTCTGCGAGACGAACATTTCGAGCCTAATTAATCAATTTTTGGATAATTTTTTACAAATACAAACAAAATGCTACAGTGACGCAATGATTACGAAGTGATATCGTACTCCCAAATTCACCCTCCCAAATTCAACATCTAAACACCATCGTAATGAAGAATGGGTACGGGCAGCCAGGCGCAGCGTCAACCATGACGCCCGAGTGCCCCGGATAATGCAGGGAAGAACCAACGTGCTGATGGCCTCGTTGTTGCAGAAGAAAGATCAACGCAAATCAAATCGAAACCGACATGTCGTACTAACGTCCGCAATTATAGGCTAATGATCGGAGTACCGCCCGGATCTTGCCAGCACATGGCATTTACTTGTATCTTCCATTCAGGTATTTTTGGCATTATGTTGGGGGCTTGGTCACATTGGGCTTGTTTGGATTGAGGCCTGCCAGACAGCGATCTCAGCCCCAGGCCGTCGAAATCGGACGCCTGGGCGTGCTGCCTGGTTCAGGCAGATTTGCCAGGTCCTCATCCAAATAAACCCATTGTTTGTGAGAAGTAGTCGACTAGTGAGTGGTGACTACCCCATGTCGACAAGGATAGAGTTGAGCTTACACCTAACACTTACGGAGTATGTACTGTTGGTGAAGTACTACTGAATTAGCGTAACTCTCCTCACTGCTGCTACGTACAATGAGCATTTTCAGAGTAGCAGTGCAACGGTTACGTCTGATGATGTCGCTTTTCGTTGACTTAGGAAAAAAAATAAAAGGGCACCCATGTGGTTTTCTTACAAGCTACAGTTAGTTATTGTTTCATCACACAGTTAATGAATGAAGTAAACGCAGAACCCATCTTTGTTTGCTCAAGATCACATGCCTCGTGACGAGCAAAACATAAGGCCACGTAGCTTACTGATGTTCACGCGACGTTCTCTTATGCAGCAGCTTGTCGAACTATTTGTAAAAGTATACAGTAGTAGTGGCTCTCCTACAAATAGCAAACCGGTAAACATTTCTGTCAGATCGCTTGCCCTCCTACTCATACTTCCTCCCCGTCTCCCATCGATTCTTGTCGGCCTGCAAGCTGCAATTGCCACATGACGACGGCGACGGGAACGGAAGACCAGCGGCGGAGCAGCGAGCACCACACTTTCCCTTCGTTCTCCGAGAAAGCAACAACGATCAGCATGAAAACGCCAGGGGCGGCATGTGCATCTTCCTTGCAAAAGAGAAGCATGTGCATCAGTGGTGCACGCTGAAGTAAGGAGCCATGCCGGCTGAAACTTCCAGTTCAGGCTCGGTCAGGTGGTCACCGTGCTCTTGTCAGCTGTTGCCTTCTGGGCCGGCAAGTCCGGATCTGTGACCCTGGATCCCATGCTGCCATCCCCAGTTTGGCACGCGCATGCGGCAATGCTCATGAGTGGCGGCCCAGATGCCCAGGAACGCGTTGCCTCGCAGAAAAGGAGAGCGTAACAACCAGGCAGAGGCAGCCGCGCGCTGCAGAAGGAGTAGGAGTTTGGCAGGTTGAGCCTGGAATCACGCGCGTGGCGTGCGCTCCTCGGTGCCCTGGAATTCGTCTCCCAAACCGGACGCCCGACGTCTGAAATACTCTGTAGGTAGCTCAGGAAAGGCTGTAGCCAGCTTTATATATAAAGCATCCTTCAAAAGATACTGGGATTACCAGTTTACAATAAAAGCACACACTGCTCGAAGAGCGACATCCAACAAATCCGTAACGGGACTCTCTAGGCCGCGCGCCAGAGATAGTAAGGCACTACTCGCGACGAACAGACTAAAGGGCCATAGGACCATTACAAATCGACTGGACCCGACCTTCCGCGGAGCCTACAACTTCATCACCAACGGCTACAGGAAAACTCTGAACAACGCCTTTAGGAAGGCAAAGGCGCGACAACGACAGCGTTTGGTTTTCACCAAGGAGAGCTTCCACGAGCCGCCGTCGAACGAAATCCTGCAGACAACGCCCTCAAGAGGGAAGAGCAAACGCCGTTGCCCGGCCCGACACTGGATCGAAGCTTACGCTTGAGGACCTCCGCCCGACGAGCCGAAGGGCCTGAACCGTTTCCACTTGCTTCCATCCACCGGCCACCATCGCCACCGCCGAAGCTCGCCGCTAGGTTCCATATGCACCCGATGGCAACACCCGACACCTCGAGAAGATTTGGGGCCCTCTATTGGCCCCAAATCTCCTGCCATCCCCTCGATTGGGACGACACCGTGCTTCACAAAGTGAGATAGAAACCATAAACCTAGTGGCGGGGACTTGACGGCGCTACGGGAGCGGCTTCGTTGGCGATGCGAAGACGGAGGCGGCACCACCGACCATGATGAAGCTGCAGGACGGAGTCAGGGCATGGGCCAACGCCCCCCGACGCCGCCACCGTCAGGAGAACGCCCGGGCCAGCCCGACCCCGACCGGAGTCGCTGGCCTCGAAGTGACGACCTCAGCCGTGGCGCGAGCGCAGAGCCCCGCGCACACCAGCCGGGCGAGCCTCGCCTGTAGGCCACCGCGCCGCCCACCAGGATGCCGCAGGTCGTCGGGCGGAGCCCGACCGCCGGCCGACGCCCCAGGTTGCGCAGCCCGCAAGGCCGCCGCGCCGCCCGCCATGCCGAGCCTGGCCGCCGGCAGCCGCCTGAGCCGCCCGGCCAAGCACTGGCCGCGGTCGCCGCGCCGGCGCGCCCACCAACCACCGGATCTGGGCTCGGGGAAGCCGGATCCGGAGTCGGCGGTGGCGGATCCGGCCATCCCCCTCGACTCTGGCCACCGGAGCTCGTCCCGACCTCGCCGGCGGCCACGCCCAGCGAAGAAGAGGGAATGGGGGAGCAGGTACCCCGCCGCCGCCATCTTTGCAAGCCGCCCGGACTTCCGGCGTCCTGCTCCGGCGGCGGCGCGGCGGAGGGGCGCGGGAGGAGGTGCGCCGAGGATGGCGGGCTGCTGCCGCCCGTCGCGGGAGCGGGGGGGGGGGGGGGGGGCGGTTTTGACTCCGTAGGTCACTGGCACACACATTGCGTGAATTTGGATTGGACTTTGGACCTTGGAATCCAACGTTGCAATCCGCTGCCGACGTGTCTCCTGAACTGTACACACTTTCACAAGTGCTGCCCTGAAAAGAAACTTACAAGTGCTATAAATAGTTGCAAGTTTGTATGCAGTCTGAAGTTCTGGTCGGAGGTAGTACTGGCGTACAGCCAGTGATTGTGCCCTGGACGGCCTGAAGGCTTGAGGCGGCTGCAGCTTCCCTGTCCCGTTTGTGTGTCCCCGTTGGTATCCCCGGACACGTGGTGGTCATCTATAGGCTCCTTACCCTAGGAGAGGCCCATTAATTTTTCCGTCCACACCTACGCGATAAAAAGAACGGAGACATCCGTCGTCCGTCCGTAGTTCCGTTACTGCTCCGATTAATACTTTTCCCCGTATAGTATGCTTGAAGATACTCCGTAGTTGCCTGTGGCATCAAATGATCAGGACCTCGATATAGGTACGCGAAGCTTAACTTCAGCAGCAGGAAGCCCGATTCAGGCTATAAGGACTACGAAGAGAATGCTACGAAGAGAATGCTCGTTAAGCCCAAAAGGCCTTTTCTAATCCCTCCTTGAGGCCCGTCTAGCCGAAGCCGAACTCAGGAAAATCTCATCAAGGTTAGGGAAATCGAAAGCCCAGCACCGCATATCCCTACGTCGAGGCCCAAGCCCAACCTCTGGCTCGTTTCCCTTTTACTATTTCCCCTCGTTAGTTTTCCTCCATTTCTTCGTGAATTTGCTCGCAAAAAACCTGAGCAATTCGAAGCGGAACCAAATCGAACCGAGCGCGAGAGGCGGAGCTGCGGGGAGGCACCAATGGAGGCGCTGCTGGAGCTCGAGAGGGTGCTCTCCCTCATGAGTTCGCGCGGCCTGTGCGACTCCGGCTCCAGCGGCGGCGGCGCCACCGCCGACCGCTTCCTCGCACAGTTCGTCCTCTTCATGGTGCGGTTTCCCCCAGCCCCCCGCTCCTCTTCCTCCGTCTCCACGAATTCAATCGACTCGGATGTGTATGCTGTGTGTGCTGGCGCTGCTTGCCTAGCGAACAGGATCCTTGCAAGGGTGCCGCTGATGGCCTTGCGGAGGCTTTTGATTAGGACTAGGGTCTATGCGCGTGTATAAAATGTTTGTTTTTTGAATTTTGATGGGTTCATTTGATGGGGACGATTTCTGGTGTCTGTTTGTACCTATGGAGCCCATTGCAGTGTGACTCACGATCGGTAAGATGTGATATGCTTACTCTTGCCGGGTCTGATTATTTTTTCTTGAGCTCGTGTTCTCAAGTTGTAGTTCAGTTAGCTAGGAGGAGTGAGAATGTGAGGTTACACCACCAGTGCAGGCATGATCTGTCGAAATTCATAAATTGACAACAACTGGGGTCTTAATTTTGCTGATTGACTGATTTGCCCCCATTGTTCGTCAGCAGTGCAGGTGCTTTCAATAATTTATTGAATGTTGCTGGGCCTTATTGTTAGCTGATATTTATAGACTTATTAGTTAACTCTCATTTGCCCCCTCTCTGTTCCTCTGAATTTATTATCTCCTGCGGAAAACTGTGATTTGTGAAATGGGACACTAGTTGCTCTACAACCTCCCGTAAAATTACTTCGATGATCACAGCTCTTTCGTGTAGGTGCAACCATCTGATTCTCTTAGCATGGAGGAGAAGTTCCTATTGGTCTCTGAGCTATTAGGAAAGGTAAAATTACTGAAGCTTTTCCAATTCCTTAATCGTCATCGTTACATTTATATGTCTGCTATGCAGAAATTATACTTCAGACCTTTTCTTAATAGGCTACTCCTGATATTCTGGAAGAGGTGCAGCACCTCACCCATCCGGAAGGTAGTAGTTGTGAAGTAATGATGATCTGCCTTTGACCTCATGAGTTTGTGTGGAAAATTTCATGTTGATTGGGAGTAAACTCTGATGAGACATTAGGACCCTTTCTTATTCAGCTGAGCAAGATATATCTTCTGGACCTTTACTACAGTCAAATAAGAAGTTGAAGATGCATGCCGTGAAATCTACCATTCAGGCTGCGCCTATGGTTGGTTTTGATGCCATGACAAGAGCTAAGTCCACGCTTGAAGATTTTGTATGTGTCTTTTTGGTACTTATTACCCCTAAAATCCATATTTGCAACACTTCAATACTGTTTTATTTGAGATCCTGCAATTCAATTTTCGAGAAAAAAAGATCCTGCAATTCATGTGCAACAAAACAACTGAAACTGCTTAGATGCATTAGACTTTTGCCAGAACTAGGCAAATTGTCATCGAATGTATTTGCTGTTTCTTTACAAGCCATATATGCGAACTGAATCATGTGATGTTGTAGATTTTAATTTTCCTTGTTCAAGCATGTCTTCATTCTTTTTTTCTTGGTTACGATCTCGGGGAAGTCCAGATAATGATACTATTTTTTCTTCTTGAAAAAACTACAGTGCAGATCATACTTCATGTTTCATGGATTGGACGTCAACAATCCACAGTCCATTTTCAAGTATCAACCTATTCTTTCTTTTACAGAGAGCTACATATATCAGGTTTTACTCCTGAAATCTGCTATTAACTTTCTTCTTATGGCTTCTATTTTTCATCGAGCAAAATAATTTATCGTTGCAGTTAGATGCTTCAAATGAGGACTCTCTGGATCCAGTCTCAGGCAACAGCAGTTCTTCAAAAGTGAGATTTGGACATTTGATTTGGTTATCTAATAAAATAAGATATACTAGAACATACAGAATGATACATAGGTCTTGTCTTTACCATACAGGAGTTTGAAATGAAATATGAAGCTTTTGATGAAACATCTTTGTCTCAAATGATTGAACCCCTTGACAGTCTTCTTCAGCGTCAAGGGTTAATGACAGATCGGTTGGAACAGTCTCCTCTATGTACTTGTGTATATGTAAAATATTCATTGCTACTGGATCAGATTTACTCACTTTATTTTCTCCTTTAGATTGCGAACTGAACTCAAATCAGGCATCCATTATTGGTCTTTAGAGCGGAAGCTTTGTCAAGCATTAATAAAAAATGAAAAGGTATTTAGAGGCATTTCTTGTGTTGCATGTTGTTTGCTGTAATGTAAAACAAGTATCCCAGTAATATCAGTTTATAGTTTGGGGATCATCTGTTGAATTTCACCAATCTGCTAGATCCGTAAATAATTTTTCTTGGCAAAGTTGTACGCTCCTGATACTTTAAAGAGCAAGTGATGGATGCTAAACAACACAGCCCTTAACACACGAAATAAAACTGAATCCAATTTGAACTTATGAAAATGAGCATTATTATTGTTGTTTTTTCATATGAAATACTTACCCGTTCGAGGCAAACTTTAATAGTGCCCAATCCTGCGTATTTGAGGAAATATATATATTATATATATATATATATATATATAGTGCTCAATACCTTTTCTTCTGTAGATCTTAATTGAAGATGTGATGAAAGCAATCCATCTCAAATCATTTGATTATCGAGTTCTTAACCTCTTGATGTATCAGCTCACTGGTCAGAAGGTAGGCATGCCTTTTTGTTGATTACCTACATTCTACTCCTTCGGGCCTACTTCTGTCGTTAAAACCTGGGATCATTTTCTTTGTTCACTTTTTAGGTCAATGAATTGCATATGGACTTCTTGTCAATTTCAGAATTTTTGGTTGAGATATCTGATGACCTGTGAGTATGCTCTGAATCTTACTCATACAAGCATAATTGCATATTCTGCACAGAATGGTATGAACTGTCTACATTCTTAATCTGTTGTATTTGAAAACCTACCATTGACAATTTGCTGGATTTGTAAATGCTCTAGCAATGTAGTGTATGGATGTAAGTAAATAGAAGTATTGTTTGTGTCTAAATTTATAGATGTGATACAGTGGTGTTATATCTAACTAGAAGCATTGGTTTTATTATGATCAGAATTGTGCTGTACTTATCATGAATCCTCTCTGTTAAATGAACTAAGGAAATTAAAACCCAATTACATCGAAACTTTGAATCACCTTTTCATACTTGTTTCTTATTTTACATGTTATGATATCGATTGAAACAGCTGTTGCATCAGTGACTTGTTTTGAATATCTTGCAGGTATGATTATGAGGTAAGTTGTGCTACTGATATTTTCAGTCTAAACTTAGTTGTACTAATGTTGGACAATCTATTACAATAGTTCAGTTTTGTTTTGTAGGATGATGTGATGGACAATACTTTCAATATCCTTCGTATGTTTGGTGCGATATATGGGCCTTCAGAGGCACCAAATATGCTGGTGAGCAACAAGTTACTCTACATCCTTGATTTATGGTGCATTTGTCTCCTGATAACTTGACTCTCGTATTCCTAAATTTCATATGCTGTTCCATAAGAATTATTTTCCTTAGTATGCCCTGCAACCTGCAAGCTGGATCCAAATGTCCAATCACGCAGAACACTTTGGTGTGAACTCAAATTAATACCATGAATTATGAATGAATTGTTGGAGTAATTTTTATCAATCCAGCCTTCATTCAAAATTTCAAATGTTCTATAACATTTAGTATACAACATATGTTTTCTCCCCCCAGATTTTTTGTTGTCACCTTGATTTGATGCGTCCTGTTTGTTCCCTGATAATAACCTGTCAATTTGCTGTATGTATCATTATCATTCACTGAGCCAAAAGCAATCACTTATGGATGCAAATAATGGACTGAACTCATGCTGATGAATTTAATGTAGAAACTCTGATGCTATTTGCCGTTGTTGGCTGTTGTAGGCCAAGTGCATAGGTGAGGCTGAAGAGAAGTATGAGAGTTTCTCAAAGAGATTGGACCCTAGTCTGTCAGTAAGTTACTGGAGAAGATGTGAGGAAGCTACAAAGGAAGGTTTGTCTTCTCTGTTCACATAGAAGATATTTTGGCCCGTTTCTTCACCTGATTCATTTTTATTTTGGAGCAGTTGTCATGTTATTCATCCTATCGCAGGTGGAAAAATGTCAGGTCATGCATATGGAACATGGAATATCCCTCCTGTGATAAGGGACGAAGAGTCGTTCCGACGTGAAAGATTGGGCAAACACGAGGCTTCTTCTGGGATCATCTGATGACAAATTTCATGTTCCAAGCATCTTCAAATTGAAGCTCTGCTAGTAAGTGCCTTACCTGTATGAGCATTTCCATTCATGTGTGGTCAAATGCAGCAGAAATGACCTGCAACCATTGATGTGAGGTGTTAGGACGTGCTTGGTGCAGAACTCGCAGGCTACAGTAGTCCTTGGCCTTATCTTGGGCTTGAGCAAAATTGCTGTTTAGCCGCTTACCTGACTTGCCTCGCTTCTCCTAACGGCCTTAATTTTCTTTCCACTTAGCTGCCAAACTTAAGTTCCTCTCTTCCGTAGCGTGCTACTCACTCCTTCGCAAATTGTAGCTCGTTTTGTGTTTTTATACACGTAGCTTTTGCTATGCATCTAGTGATCTAGATATATAATAATATGTCTTATGTATCTGAAATAATATTACAACCCTTCCCCAGACCCCGCACGGTGCGGGAAGCCTACGGCACTGGGTGCGTCCTTTTTATGTATCTGAAATAAAACGACCTACAGTGTGGAATATAACACTAGATTATGATAAAAAAAACTCCCTCGTTCCTTTTCCCAATGTTCAGTACCGATGGTGATATCAAACAGCTCTTTCGTAGCAACCCATTACACAATGACCGTCCTTGCCCTCTGCAAGCGTATTAGTTTGGGGCTAAGCAGTCTAAATGAACTTAGGGACGATGAAATCAATATTTACTGTCCTCTGGCACGCACAACCTCCATAGAAATCGTCCTTGAAATGATAAAGGAGGTTGGACGGGAGAAGTGGTTCACACACATTTCTTTTCATATCAGTTTGATCGTATATGCGGCGCATGGCAGTTCTGGTTAATGTGGTTCGTATATCCAATCGTTTCTTCTCGAGATTTTTTGCTGGTTCTGTTGGTTGTTGTAGTATACTAATGACATTATGTGCCCACCGTCGCCGTCTGCTTAAGTGATTTGATGTTTTATTTTATTTTGTGGGGTGGGGGGAGGGGGGTTGTGAGTTGTGACACGATTCCCTGCTTTGAATTCACACATATGGTCATATGGACATATGGTCGCTGCAAATGGTGACGCGACGCGATGTAATATATTGCGTTCTGCCGCCTTGAGAACCCACATGCGTGAGTCGTTTGAGCTCGGTTGCGGTAAGAAGCTTGGACCTTAGAGGGCATTCGTCGCGGGCCTTGCATGAATGAATTTACTGGTGGATGACGAATTGACGATGCATCCCGGCCTGACGTCCTTGTCTGGTTCGCCTGATCCCTCCAGGATCGTTGTAGATTGCATCTGATCCGCAACTGAGGGGCGCAGATTATAAAAATCCATGCTCCCCACCAACCATTGCTCGGTTCATGGTGCAAGGGGACAAGCGCAAGATGGTGGGCACGGCTATAGCCACGTCTGTTCTGCGTTTCTCTGGTGGGTAGCTGTCCCGGGGATCGTGGTTGATCTTATTGATTGCTTTTTGAAACTTAATCTGATTGATTGCTGCATGGGCCACAATGGTCACATTACTTGAGGGCCTCGAGACCTCGCCGACTAGACTCGTCCATTGCTCGACGGTCGACACAAACCTGGCAGAGGCGACAATCCTCAACCATGGATGATAGATCACTACTTGTAATTTAGCTACAGCAGTTACTTGCCTGCCTAGAGCTGGTCGTGAAAAAACCTGCAGCATGGATCTCGAGCGGCTTACTAATACGAGATGGATCTTCGACCTCGATCGCGAAACGACGGGTGCAGAATCGTGACGTGGTTGATCTGCGTGATAAATCCACGTCTGGCCTTTATTAGCCGTGGAGCGTGGAGGACAGGGCGGGCGGAATTCTCCATCACACGTTAAACTGAAGATGGAGAGATCCAACGGCGATAAAAGCGAATGGTTCTTATTTTTCCTTTTATATATACGATATTAATCATTTAAGTGGCGGTAATGTTATAGGTCCCACCTGTTTTGCTTTTTTTGTTTATTTCTTGCTGGACAATTTGATCCACACAATCCTGCCACGACGAATTTCTACTCGTATCTGCTGCCACTGTCGGAGGCACGATGCGAAAATTTGAACTTGCACTACTTTGCCGTAAGAATTAAATCAGTAGCAAAGCTACTACAGAAACTATGTTGAATAACAGGATTTCCATATGGAAAAAAGTATGTTGAAACAAGCGAGTTTTATTGAATTGGTCAGATGGAAGCGGTCAAGAACTTAAGATCCAGACAGCAAAGGACTTTGTTTGTCATTGTGGTGGACTATGATAATCTCTTTTGTTAGAACCGCATTTACACATTTCGGTTCTTATAGCTTTCGTTAAAATAATAATGGAGTCGAAATATATGTCTTTCTAACGTACAGTACAGAACTATACTGGATCAACGACAATAGCGATTCAGCAACGCAGCTTGATGGATAAATCGACCAGTACTACTGTCCACTGATGGATAAATTCCATCTTCAGAAGTAAGTGTGTCGTGTACCCTCATGCGCCTGTCGGACGAACATGTGGCCACGTGAGTCGGTACCTGCATTCAATTAACGTCATTTACAGTGACTGATACGGTATCTTACGGTGCTACGCACCATAGCTTATTGACCTGACCTGACTACGTACGCAGGGTACATCGTGGCTGAAGAGAATAAGAACTCTAGAGGATCAAACTGCGCAATTGTATTGATCTCATGTGTTACATACTTATACATGTATGCAGGGGCATGCCCTGGAGCTATGCTACGATCTTGCGCTCATGAAGGTGTGAGGGGGCGAACGAGCCTTGATCACAGGCTTGACATGCCGGTACTTGGGGTTGAGGCCACGAAGGAGGTTGAGAACCTGACTGGGCTCGGAGACGGGGTGGCCGACATCACGGAGGTTGTCGGCAAGGCGCTTGAGCTTGGCGCAGTAGTCGTGGATGCTCAAGTCGCCCTGGTGGAGGCTCCGAAATTCCGCCTCGAGGTAGACGGCGCGCTGGAGCTCATTGTCGCGGAAGAGAGACTCAATGTCACCCCAGAGGGTGAACGCCGAGGTGTGAGGCTTGTGGATGATCTGGAAGATGGATTTGTTGACGGTGTTGTACAGCCAATTGACGATACAATGATCGATCTGGCGCCACTCCCTGGTGCGCTGAGCGATTGGTGGAGGAGAACGAACATGATCCTCGATCCCGAACTTGCCAAGAACGGAATCGAAGAAGCATCTCCACTGGCTGTAGTTGGAGTCCTCAAAGTCGAGGAGAACAGAGACATGAGAGCGAATGTTCACCGTCTGGATGGTGGCAGCAGAGACAGGTTGTGGGGGATCAAGATCGTCGTCGGAATTGGAGAAAGCCGAGGAAGCAGAGGAGGCCATGGGGGAAGGAGAGGTAGGGGATGCGGAAGCGAAGGGGTTAACCAAGGAGGATCCTTCGGTCACTGATACCATGAAGAGAATAAGAACTCTAGAGGATCAAACTGCGCAATTGTATTGATCTCATGTGTTACATACTTATACATGTATGCAGGGGCATGCCCTGGAGCTATGCTAACGAGCGGCCGTTGTGGACGCGAGTGCGCGCGTCGTGCGCGCGCAGAGCGCGGGCATGCGCACCCAGAGCGCAGGCGTGCGCGGCCAGAGCGCGAGTCGAAGGGGGAGCACGTCGTGCGGAGACGCTGGCGGTGCGGCGGTTACGGAGGACCGTTGCAGCGGGAGTCCTGCTGCTCAACAGTGGCACCATGCCAAATATACTTTGTTCTAACCATCTATTACTCCACTAATCACAATCTTTTCGGAGAACATGTTGGCCGGGGTATTTCAGAGTGACCACAGCATTACCCTGAGTCCCTGACTGATGATAAGATCCTTTCTCCCCGGATATATGATCAAATATCAAGATTGATGAGCTCCTGCCAAGTGACCGCGAGGATCTGAGATTGTTCAGGCTTATACCCAAAAGAAGAGAGTAAACTGAAAAGATATCTCTCGGTGGTAAAGAAATAATGCAGGTCTAGATCACTAAGGCCAGGCCCAATGCTCCACCGTGGCTCGGAGTCCCGGCTTCCATGTATCCAAGCAACCTCCACATCATGTTAGTTGGTGGTTCCATAAGGCGTCAAGAGTGATCTCTGCAGAGGGAGCAACCACTTCATTTGACGAAAAGTTCCCCATTGGAGCGCGCGTTTGTGGGGCGTGAGAGACCTCACCACTTGCACCTCTCCTTGCTCCATGAGCTTTTTGCTATGTCACATCAGGGAATGATGGCTTGTGCTAGGTCAATTAATATCCTTATATTTTACCGTCGATGTGGTCTTCTACTTTTGTGCGAGGCTAACACCGAGAACTCCTCGCACAAAAGTGCCTCTGCGAGTCACAGAATTTCTGTAGGGCACCTAATTTTTACCACGCTGGCATCCGAGCCTAGATGGCCTGAGGTAACCGCATTGGACCTACTCTAACCACATTATATAATCTGGCCATTTTGCAAAATTGGTTATACAAATATCTAAAAGCATCAGATGGACAAGCTGACAGCAGCTCTATAAATAGCAGCTCACGTTCATGACTTTTTCTCATACAAACTACCGTACGCAAGGCAACCAGAACGAGCGGTGTATCAGCGACACGGTGCCGTGTACACTTGCACAAGGCTAGCGCTGATCGAGATGGGCTCCATCCCTGGCGACGCCGCCGGCAAGCCGCACGCCGTGCTGGTGCCGTTCGCGGCGCAGGGCCACGTCACGCCGATGCTGACGCTGGGCAAGATCCTCCACTGCTGGGGCTTCCACGTCACCTTCGTCAACACGGAGTACAACCACCGCCGCCTCCTCCGCTCCCGCGGCGCCGGCGCGCTCGACGGCCTCCCGGGCTTCCGCTTCGCCGCCATCCCGGACGGCCTGCCCCCCTCCGACGCCGACGTCACCCAGGACGTGCCGTCGCTGTGCCGCTCCACGGAGGAGAGCTGCCTCCCGCACCTCAGGGCCCTGCTCGCCGACCTCAACGCTTCCCCGGACGCGCCGCCGGTCACCTGCGTCGTCGGCGACGACGTCATGTGCTGCACCCTCAAAGCCGCCAGGGAGATCGGCGTGCCCTGCGCGCTCTTCTGGACGGCCAGCGCCTGCGGCTACATGGCCTACCGCTACTACCCCACCCTCATCGACAAGGGCATCTTCCCTTTCAAAGGTGACAAAGTTACCTACCAACTCTCTCGCACGGCCACTTGCCACACTACACACTGACACACTTGCTAGTCAAGAGCTCATTTCTCACTTGTATTTTTGGTGAGATGAAGAGGAGCAGCTGAGGAACGGGTTCCTGGACACGCCGGTGGAGAAGGCTCCGGGGCTGAGCAAGCACATGCGGCTCAGGGACTTCCCAAACTTCATCCGCTCCACGGACCCGAACGACTTCATGGTCCACTTCGCCATCAGGATCTCGGAGCAGATGGCCGGCGCGGACGCCGTGATCCTCAACACCTTCGACGAGCTCGAGCAGGAGGCGCTCGATGCCATGCGCGCCGTGATCCCTCCCACCGCGTCCATCCACACGGTCGGCCCGCTCGCCTTTCTCGCCGAGCAGATCGTGCCCCAGGGCGGCGGCGGCAAGCTCGCCGCGCTGGGCTCCAACCTCTGGAAGGAGGACGCCTCCTGCTTGGGCTGGCTGGAGGGGAGGCGGCCCGGGTCCGTGGTGTTCGTCAACTACGGCAGCGTCACGGTGATGACGAACGCGGAGCTGGTGGAGTTCGCGTGGGGCCTGGCCGGCAGCGGCCACGACTTCCTGTGGATCATCCGGCCGGACCTCGTCGACGGCGACGCCGCCGTGCTGCCGCCGGAGTTCCTGGAGGCGATCAAGGGGCGCGGGTTACTGGCGAGCTGGTGCCCGCAGGAGGCGGTGCTGCGGCACGAGGCGGTGGGCGTGTTCCTGACGCACTCCGGGTGGAACTCGACTTTGGAGAGCCTCTGCGCCGGGGTGCCGATGCTGTGCTGGCCCTTCTTCGCGGAGCAGCAGACCAACTGCAGGTACAAGTGCACGGAGTGGGGCGTGGGCATGGAGATCGGCCAGGACGTCCGGCGTGAGGCCGTGGAGGAGAAGATACGGGAGGCCATGGGCGGCGAGAAGGGCAAGGAGATGCGGCGGCGCTCGGCGGAGTGGCGGGAGACCGCCGTGCGCGCGACGCGGCCCGGCGGGCGCTCGTACGCCAACCTCGAGAAGCTGGTGAACGACGTGCTCCTTGCGGGTGGCAAGAGTTCCTAATCTACGTCAACCTTGTCTATTACTTCCTCCGTATCGAAATATTTGTCGTCGTTGACTTTTTTTTACAACTTTGACCATTAGTCTTATTTAAAATATTATGCAGGTATCATCCATTTTGTTTGTCGCATACTTTACTATTGTAGGCATTTTAAGCTTGACTTATCCTTTTATATATTTGCGATAATTTTTTAAATAAGACGAATGGTCAAAGTTGTAAGAAAAAGTCAACGGCGACAAATATTTTGATACGGAGGTAGTACCATTTTACCAGTTACCACTCTATGTGCATTCTACGTCCTCTTATCGGTATTACTAGGTGAATTCCCCGCGCTGCTGCGGGATATTTTACATAAATTTATTTAACTATTTGATGTATTTGTGAAGTTTTCATTTGATGTGAAGGTAAATTATTCTATGAAAGATAACAGAAGACCATAGATATGCGGTTTATTGATGAAGTAACGTGCATTTGCGATGAATGTACTATCTTTTTTCTTACGTCACTGCAAACCAGCCGAAGGACCTGTTGATTACTAAAATCAAAAGGCAAAAATACTAAACTACTGTACCCGTTATTATATTCGATCTTAATAGGAATGTCTAAAAAAATACTAAACTAATTTATCCTCTAATCTATTGTTTGGCTCATGTTGGCTTTGGATTCGAGTGGTCAGAGCGTTGTTCTTATCCCTTGGGCCGTGGACCCCACCTCCTACTCCGTTCTTATCCCTGCAGGCTGCAGCAGATGCGGATGCAGCTGCCCGCACTGTGAATCGAGCGAGGCAAGCAGGCGGTGAATCGAGCGAGGCAAGCAGCAGCTCCGCCTGCTTGCCCGGCGGAGGCGGTTCCGCTCTCGCGCGGGCGGGTTGCAGCGGATCCGGCCACCACGCGCAGCTCCGACTACCAAACACCGGTGGTGTGCTCGCTTGCGCCGCAGCCGAGGCGATGCGGTGCGTGTGGCGGAGCTCGCAGCCCACGGAGCTCCCCCGCGCGGCAGCCGGGGCGGGGGTCGTTGTGCGCGGCGGCCGGCGGAGGTCGCCCGCACGGCGGCCGGGACGGTGAGTGGCGGCCTGCGGAGCTCCCCCGAGCGGCGGCCTGGGTAAGCCAAAAAAAAGCGCATAATAATACTCTATTAACTATAAAAATGGACCATACTATTGTAGAGCAATAATGATTTGATATAAGAAGGAAGAGAACGAGGAGATAAGACCCTTTGAGCTGTCTAATAGACTGTAGTATAGACGATTTCTATTGTATTTCGAATAGATCAGATTATTTAAAAAATCGTAAAACTGTTTTCACATTTTAAATTTCTTTCTTATTGTATAAGTTTGGTGGCTATAGATGATATATTTTCGTAATGGCCATTACATAGTCTGATGTTAACACATTATGGTCCTTCTTCGGTGCGTAATACTTAGCTCATTATCTAAAAAATATCACACCCGCTGATTTTGCCCATTGGAGTTGCCAATGAGAGGTTACGCGTTGTATGTCACTATTATTAGTGGCATCAACAACCCTTGTAAATAGTGTTTTCAAGAACAATAACATAGCTGTACTTTTATATCTAATACTTTCATGTTATCCAAGCGACAATTTAAGGGATAATCTCTCTAACAAAGTGATCTCTAGTGAGATGGCTTCATCTTACCTTTTGTTTTCTCTCTCCTGTATCATGTCTAGCCTTAGCCCGGAGCAATGCAATCCTACGACCTGTTCGCTTGGCTTATCAGCAGCCAGTCAACACTATTTTTCTCTCAGTATAAATCAGCACTAGCCTGTTTGGAACGTAGGAATCCAAAACGGAGGAATAGAGAAAAACGTAGGAATTGAAGGAAGTGAAAAGTAAAAAACTACAGGAATCAAAAACACAGGAATGAAAGTTTTGAAGCGTTTGGATCGCGGGAACATGTAACATGTAGAAACATAAAATGTTGTAGTTATAAAAACACTTAACAAGCTATAGAAGTGTGCATGGACCAACCATTATATATGACTTTCGGTTAGCTAGAGAAGTCCCAAACAAAAAAAATCAGTGGCACTCTTAAAATGTTGAAAGATTTGTTGCCACTTGCTAAAATAGAAAGTCGATTTGATTTTTCTCTTCTAGCTCGGTCTTCCTCTCGAAAAGCTGCAAGCCTGCAGCTGTACGTCTCGCTCCGTGGGACACTAGCATGATTAGTGCGAGCAAGCGCCGTGGGAAAAATTTCCAAGAGCTCGGAGCTCATGTTTCATTTCCTCCAAAAGTACAGGCGTGCGAGCCTTTCCTCTGGAAAGCTTCTCTTGAATTCCTTCATTCCAAACGCGTCCATCCTCTTCCGTTCCTATGGAATGGAAACCTTTGTTTTTCCTACGTTCCAAACGAGGCCTGAATTGTTAAGTAGCAACATTGAAACAATCATACCATGTGCACTATCTGCATTTTCACCGACTGGGCGATAATTTGTGTCCTCGTCCATATCAATGCATCGGTAGGGTAGCCATGGCAATGGACCATATGAAGGACACTATTTCAAGAAGGAAAGCAAACCGGCGTCAGCTCGACCGGTAGGTGAAATGCTGTGTGCGCCACGTCTATTTCTGTTCAATGTACTACATTGACTGCACTGTACGTTTGGTAGCTCCTCTATCCGATCCGGTCACGCTCTCGTTCCTGGCCCGTGTACGTACATGGCCGTGGCTCTGCGTCCCCGATCGTCTTGAATTGAGATGGCCACGGATATATAATCGTGATCTAGACATCTAGTCGTCGGACTAATCGCTTAAAAGTTCACGGTGTATTACATGAAAAAGACACGACATCAGGTCTGGATCGTACGCCGTACGTGGAGACTTGGATATCAGATCAATGTTTTGCTGCTTCATGCATCCTCCGGCCATATCACACCTGTTAGGCTGTTACCTGTACCTGGTCCCTGAGATTGTGAAATACCACCGCACTGGCCGGAGAGGAAAGGAAGCCTGCTATTTTGTCCACATCAGCTGTGTGAGCTGCCTGGGTCAACTCCGGCGCCTAGCTTGCTATTTTGGGCCCGTCGTTATTGTGCAAATCGAGAAGTATAGCATGAAATTGCTTCGAAAATCAAAATTTAAATAAAAATGAACTAGAAACGGCCTTTTTTCCCCTTCGCCGATGAGGCTGTTTGAAAGAAATTAAACACTCTCCAACATCCTCTTGGTTTTAAGTCGAAAGATAACCGCGTGAAGGTTGAACATAAACTTCGCATACATCCTCAGATTTGTGAGCGTACTTTGTTCAGCGATTCACCTAGAGTATACAGCACGTGGTAGTTTGAGATACATATCATGCATTATTTAGTATACTTCAGTTTCTTTCTCCATTTCTTTTCGAGAGAGGAATGCACTATGCACGCTAGTGCGCTAACTGTCGATGGAAATAATCCAGGCCCATTTCCATCTGAAACACACATTTCTCCTCCTCGTACACGCTTCGAGGTTTTTCGGCCTTCCACACAAGGCCACATGTTCCTTGCGGGCCCAATTGGGCCCAGTAATCATGGCCCGACGTCGTGAGCCTTCTGCTTCCGATCCCAGTCGCCGGTGGTCCGGCGGGTCCGGCCGGGTTCAGCTAGCCATGGCTCTGGACGCAAGGGCCCTGTGGCTGTGGGCGGCGGCGTCCGTCCCCGCGCTCGACGTGGGCACGGCGAGACGACGACCGTGGCCCGGGGATGGCGGCGGCGCTCCCTCCGCGGCGGCGTCCGTGGGCGTGCCGGCGGAGTGGTAGGGGCGACCAGGGGAGGATGAAGCTTGAAGCGGAGCGGGAGCTAGTCGCCCGGGCCAGGGCCGTGGCGTCCATGGCCATCAGGGAATCGATGCACGCTGCCGTACGTAACTAGCTTGATCACTTCGATCGCGCAGGCACGCTGCGAGGCAATAGCACTGCACCATCGTCTTTTTTATCTTCTGTGTAGTCTCCACGTTGTCGTTCCAAAAAATTTAATTGACTCAATTTTTTGTTGGATTTTTCCGATTCTATTTTTACTGCTCAATCAGATTTTTGTAGCATCTTCCGATTCTAATTTTAACCATCTATCGCCGTCAGTTCTTCAAGGCCTTAAGCTAGTGCGCGCACGGCAGACAGCACGGTGCTCACTGTCATCAGCTCATCCATCCGCCCTCCCCGTGCCTCGAGCTTATGGCTCCCGACCATCTGTCTCCGATTCTAATTTCTATAAGCGTTAACGGATGCAATCGCGACACATGGAATTGTGTTCCGACTCAGGCAATTCCTCGAACAGTTCCTCCGCAGTGAACAGATCATGGAGGATGGCGGCGGATCAGAGGCTCATCAGAGTTCAGAGCGACGCGACGACGAGGCGCCAAGGCGCTTGCCCGGATGCGTGGGACGGTGGGAGTAGCGTGAATATCCAGGCCAAATTGGACCGGCGACCCAAATTCGTGTGGGCCAAACTGGGTCGCAATTAGCAATCCGATGTTTGATGGGCCAAATCCTGCCGTCCCGGTTTTGCAGCCTACTACCATAAATTGGTCATCGACACTTCAACAACAATCTGCACCCTTTCCAAAGAAAAAAAGGGCCCGTTAAGATTATAAAAGATATTATCTCTTGTTGCCTTTCTTTCCCATCGTTGTATGGACCATTATTTATCTCTTGGAAGTTTGGAGCTTGCAACTCCATCATCAACACATTGTCCGGAGTAACCATTGGTGCTGTGATGTAAAAGATATTTCTTTAATTTATTCGTAGCAAGGCAGGCGCAGAAATTATCTCCGAAGGAAATTGAATACTTTATTTGGAGAAGGACCGGAATGTTTTTTCAGCTCTCTTACGGTGTGTCATACTAATTATGTAAAGACCGAAGGACTAGTATGTAAAGATCTGATGAACCAGATTAATTATATACTACTGTAGCCATGTTTAGTAGTATAGGTAGTATAAGGGTATTATGGGAAAAAAATAAAATGGAGCCGGCAGCGGCGGATGCGGCGACGGGGGCTGGGTCGATGTAATCACGGGGAGGGAAACGGCGGAAAATTTTTTGGATCCCGGCACAGCGCATACGGCCGGGACAGGGGTGCGCACACGGGCTAGACTGGGTCCAGGCCACCTGGGAATTTTTTTTATGTTACCATAATACCCCCGCTATATACTTACAGCACGTGCTTGTATGGAACACCGTAAAAGACCTCTCTTTTTTCCAACACACACATGAGACAGTCGTTTTGTTTTTTGTATGCTTTGCTGCTAGCTATGCCCATTTCTTAAACTCCAATAATTAGTCTAAGTTGAATGGCAGATATGGTTGACACGGATCTCAAACTCTCTCTGTTGCTGCATAGAATATACGCTCTACATCAGCTTGTCTTCCTCACGAGATTTGCTGTCGGTTCTGCTGCGACTTGTATACTCCCCGTCACCGGTGAGAGTGACAAATGGCCATATGGGTGGTGCTGGTGCCGTATCAAAATTCCATGGCTTTGGGTTGGCATTTAGTCTTGCATGCATGGCCCCTTCCTTACAGCCTTATTATCACTGACGTGACACGATAAAATACCATGCCGTGGTGCTTAATTTGTCTGCTCGATCCATTAATCGTCTCATCTGGCAGCCAGGTCAAGGCTGGAATAGTAATCCCACAGGCACTGCATTTAATTTGCATATCGCACTTCGAGTTTGATGTGCTGCTGGGCGGCGCTGTTGAACTACAGTATTGTCCAAATGCAGCGCCTGCAGGTGCCTCTTGACACCTGTTTTCCTGTTCACGACGGATCTGATAAGCCGATGCATGTTCCACAAGCAGGCATAAACTAGAGGCCCGTACTGCTTATATGTTATTAGTCTCTGTTGGTTGCTGGATTAATTGGATGCAAGCCTGGACGATCGAGGCCGATCTGGCAGCGACATGTCTAGATGTATATCCTCGTTTGGCCAGGAGGGGCTATGCATGTGCCCGCGTGGAGCAGGCATAGGAATACAAAAACTTCAGCGCGGGTCTCGTGCTCCCGTAGTATATGGATTTCCGGGCGCGGGACGGGGACGGGGTGTTGCTCTCGCTCCTGCAACTTGCGTTTATCGCGACAACAAACTAGGCGATAATTTTGCCCTTTCAAAGCGGAAATATTGGACGTGGTTGATTCAGTTCGTCAGAGAGCAGGAACGCAGTGGATTGACCCGACGAACCAGAGATGAAAGAAGACTTGAATCATATCAACAGTAGTCTTTTCTTTGCAGGGCTCCTCCATCTTCGATGTGACCTGTGATCATGTGAGATGCATGCATAGAAGGGACGAAAAGAACATACTGAGAACCTGGCAAAAGCCTGAGTTAGAGGCCGTAACTGATTTCTCCATTGTGTGGACTAACCTGGAACCTGCCTGTTTTTCTATGTAAGATGAGGGGGACTAGTTGTGTTGATCAGAGGAGCTGAATTTTCCCCCTGCAGCTTAGGTCTCCGTACGCTGGATAAGCACCACAAAAGAATTTTGTTCCTTTTGTCATCCAGTAAGGTGTCAACGTAGAAAGCTTTGAGAGGGTGTTTGTTTGATAATCACATCATTCTAGATTAAGTGGTTCAGATCATTATATATCAATTTTGGTGGGAAAACAACATCCCTTATGATATATACTAATCACATGATTGTCATTTATCTCAAACCAAATATGATTTGGTAGTAGCATCCGATGGGCAGGCTGTGGGGACATTGGGGCCATGGCAGCGAAAATAAAGAGGCTGCAGACTAGAGGCGCCAGAAAGAACTCGGGGAGAAAGAGATGCTTATTGGACCACGATTCAACGGCCAAATATGACCGACTAAAGAATTGAAGAAATACTGCAACTTTTTTCTTACAAGGTTGGTCATATAATCCTTACCAAAGAGTTCATTGAGATAAAGGGAAAAATAAACCATTTGTTTTTTCAAAACACAAGATGCTGGAAATCCAGTCGAGCGAGGGCTGACTATAGGAGTGTCCGTATAGAGCAATTCACTTACTCAAACAGTCAAACGAACGCGATCAGATCCAGATCGTAGAGTATTGTTGCAGATAAATTTCACTTGGGAAGTCAACGATACGTGCAAAGCTCCGTGCGAGCTCGATGCTACGCGAATCGGTGTCAGCGACAGATATAGTATTACGTCGATTGCAATTGGTTATTGCAGCGCCAATCGAGCTGCAACGATCGCGAGTTTGATTATCCTATTCTTAATGAGTCACTAATGACAATCTGTCTTCTCTAATTGCACGACAGCAAAACAAAGAATATCTGAATCTTGCAATCAGAGAGATGCTAGTAGCTCGCTAGCTCCATTGCTCTATATATACCACCTTCCACTGATCAGTCTCTTCCACACTCCTCCCACAAGGCAAGTCAAAGGTGTTACCCAGCCGTCTCACAACTCACAAGCACACCTGCACAGGAGCAGATCGACATGGGCTCCGTCGCCGCCGACGCCGAGCGGCCGCACGTCGTGTGCGTGCCGTTCCCGGCGCAGGGCCACGTCACGCCGATGCTGAAGCTGGCCAAGGTCCTCCACTGCCGGGGCTTCCACGTCACCTTCGTCAACTCCGAGTTCAACCACCGCCGCCTCCTCCGCTCCCGCGGCGCCGGCGCGCTCGACGGCCTCCCGGGCTTCCGCTTCGCCGCCATCCCGGACGGCCTGCCGCCCTCCGACGCCGACGCCACCCAGGACGTCCCGACGCTGTGCCGCGCCACCATGGAGAACTGCCTCCCGCACTTCCGGCGCCTCCTCGCCGACCTCAACGCCTCCCCGGACGCGCCGCCGGTCACCTGCGTCGTCGGCGACGACGTCATGAGCTTCACCCTGCAAGCCGCCAGGGAGATCGGCGTCCCCTGCGCGCTCTTCTGGACCGCCAGCGCCTGCGGGTACCTGGGCTACCGCTACTACCGCAACCTCATGGACATGGGCATCTTCCCTCTCAAAGGTCTCGTCTCTACTCTGTCTCTCTTCTTGCACACCGCCGGCGTTCGTGCAGGCAAGTACGTGCTCACGTTTTCTGGATGCAGACGCGGCGCAGCTGACGAACGGGTTCCTGGACACGCCGGTGGACTGGGCGCCGGGGATGAGCAAGCACACGCGGCTCAAGGACCTCCCGAGCTTCATGCGGTCGACGGACCCCGACGAGTTCATGGTCCACTTCGCGCTCAAGGTCACCGAGCAGATCGCCGGCGCCGACGCCGTGATCCTCAACACCTTCGACGAGCTCGAGCAGGAGGCGCTCGACGCCATGCGCGCCGCCGCCATGATCCCTCCCACCGCGTCCATCCACACCGTCGGCCCGCTGGCCTTCCTCGCCGAGGAGATCGTGCCGCGCGGAGGCCCGCTGGACGCGCTGGGCTCCAACCTCTGGAAGGAGGACGCGTCGTGCGCCGGCTGGCTCGACGGCAGGGCGCCCCGGTCGGTGGTGTACGTGAACTACGGCAGCATCACGGTGATGACCAACGAGGAGCTGGTGGAGTTCGCCTGGGGCCTGGCCAACAGCGGCCACGACTTTTTATGGGTCATCCGGCCGGACCTCGTCGACGGCGACGCCGCCGTGCTGCCGCCGGAGTTCGTGGAGGCGATCGAGGGCCGCGGCCGCCTGGCGACGTGGTGCCCGCAGGAGGCGGTGCTGCGGCACGAGGCGGTGGGCGTGTTCCTGACGCACTCCGGGTGGAACTCCACGATGGAGAGCCTCTGCGCCGGGGTGCCGATGCTGTGCTGGCCCTTCTTCGCCGAGCAGCAGACCAACTGCAGGTACAAGTGCATGGAGTGGGGAGTGGCCATGGAGATCGGGCACGATGTGAGGCGGGAGGTTGTGGAGGAGAAGATACGGGAGGCCATGGAAAGGGAGAAGGGGAAGGAGATGCGGCGCCGGGCGGTGGAATGGAGGGACACCGGCGTCCGCGCGACGCGGCCCGGCGGGCGCTCGTACGCCAACCTCGACAAGTTGGTCACCGACGTGCTCCTCTCTGGTGGCAAGAGTCACTGAATCTCAATAGGTCACTGAATCTAAATGGAGATACATGGCTGTGTTCTATGCGCCTGGTGGGAAATGTCAGTACTGAAAAGAATCATTTTTCCTTGTGTCTGTCCTACGTCGTAATATATTGTTCCGATGAATATCGGATCATGATCAGGTCGCATTGTATGTTATATATATATTTCATTATGAATTTTCTACAGTGTGTTTGTATTGTTGAACGAAGGGATTACATAATCTGATGTTAACACATCGTGGTCTTTCATCGATGCACAACACACTTAGCACATTATCTAAAAAATATAACACTGGCTGCTTTTGCCCATTGGAGATGGCAATATAATGAGAGTTTGTCTATATATATGTCACTATTAGAGCAAGTATAATGAGGAACTGAGAGCCGGTAAAATCCAATTGGGTGGAGAGAGAAAGAAGCGGGCGAGCCGCGAGACGCCGATAGAAAGCCGGCGTAAACGTTGCCAGCGCTGCTTCCTTCGCACTCATTGGCTCACGTTGCTGCTGAAGAAATAAACAAATCTGCCGTAGAGAATAAAAAAATAAGTGTCAGGTCTGTTACAGCCGGCTGCCGGCGGTATTATTAACCATGCGCTTAGTGGCATCAACTGCCCTTGTAAATAGTTTTTTTTCAAGAACAATAACATACTTCGTACTTTTATCTCTAGTATTGTTTCATATCAATGCATCGGTAGGGTAGCCATGACAATGGACCATGTATAGGACATTATATCAAGAAGGAAATTAAGTAAACCCGCGTCAGCTCGATGGGTAGGCGAAACGCTATTGTGTGCGCCACTTCTATCCATGTTCGGTGTACTACATTGACCGCACTGTTTGGTAGCTCCTTCTGAGTCCTGTCACACTCTCGTTCCTGGCCTGTGTGGCTGTGTGGCCCTGCGTCCCCGAGCGTCTTGAATTGAGATGGCCACGGATATACAATCCACATCTATATCTCGGACCAATCACTTCATAGTTCATCGCATCTCTCATGTACTAGAAATGTCTATGACAAAAAAAAAAAGAAAACTAGAAACTAAGCTTGTGTCTGAACCTTGTATTGTCTCATGTACTTAGAAACTCGATGTCGGGATCATCCTGTTAAAAAACTTGTCATGTCTTACTACCTCTGTACCTCATCACTATCACAAAGACTCCGCCTAGATAATGAAAGCCAAGTTAGAGGACCTCCAAGCAGAAGTACACAACATCGAGAGCGCCATCATCGTCCCATCTGGTAGAGCTAGAGTAGATTTTCATCTGAAAGATCACTGACCTTTGCAGAAAAAACCGTAACAACGCCTCAAGAGGGGAAACGATGTCCAAACAACATCGTAGTTGATGACACAGACACAAACATTAGTTAGAGCTTTCGCCCGGAATTCGTTGCACGATAACCTATCACACTAAAAAGTCTGCCGACCATAACTCCATTGCGAGCACGAGAAACCATCCATGGATGGGGAGCAGGGGAGACACAAGGAGCAGAGGAACCCGTGTTGGTATAACCAACACCGCCTGTGCCGCCCAAATTGAGCGACATGTGCACCTCAGAGGTCGGTGCTGCATGTGATACGATGTCTGAATGATTCTAATTTCAGTAGACAGCGTGATTAAATTTTGACAGATTCCATGTAGACTGCCATTCGATCTTTTGGTCACTGCAGTCATGTATACGGTATACCGTCTACTAGGCCCTGGGATGTAGTGGACCCTTTGCATGCTAAAGCCCAAACCCAAAATGCTCTTCCTAATGTTTTAGTTCCTAACCGTCTACTAGTTCCTGACACAATCATCGTCGTCAAAGCTATCTCGCCTATCATCACCACCCCCGCTGATGATACCTTTAATTTTTTTTTCTATATTGTTGCTTGGAGATTGGCTGGTGGCTGATGAACCTCCAACCTTAGTTCCCACGGACCGGACCTGCTGATGGCGGCAAAACGTGGGCTTGACAGCATTCTTATTCTCAAACGAAACGAGATATGGCATGTGCTAATCGCCCGCCTTTTCGCGACGACGACACATAAACGACATGGTGTTAGATATGTTTGGACACGGCCGTACAATGTCAGACGTATCCTCCGTGGTCAGACACCACACGTACCTACGGAGTAGAGGCTAGAGCTTGAGAACGACGTCTCGATGTATGAGACGCGTTACCGAATTAAGATTAACTAGGTGGGACCCCGCGCGATGCCGCGGAAATTTTTTAAATAATATTTGAAAAAAACTAAATTGATTGCATAGCAATATTCTATTTTCAAACGACATTAGACATGATTTAAGATTAAATTTAAAAATAGAAACACTAAGGTAATTGCATGGCAATATTTTTTTCAAATAATATTATACATAAAAACATGTTTATTTTGTTGAGAAAGAATGACTCTTAAATGATTGATCATTTATGTATTTCTATCGTACGAATTTTGTAGCATTGTACTTGTAAAGACCATGGATACTATTGGTAATAGAAGACAGGTGGATGACATCTATTGTGTGAATTTTGTAGCATTGCACTCGCAAAGACCATGGATGATATTGGTCATAAAAGATCGATGGATGACATAAATGGATAGTCCTAGTGGATGGATGACGTGGCAAGCTTGCATGTTGAGAGAAATCTGTAGTGGAGAGCTAAAATATAGTTTTGTATGATTATTACTTTTTAGCGGCAGATAAAACTGCATAGCCTGTACTCTCAGTACTGCACTCTCACTCTCAGTTTCAAACTCGACTTTTCACCCTTTTTGGTAGGACAAATTAATTTGATGCGAATCGATCGAGTCACAATGACAACCAGCCAGTTTGGTAAAAACATCCGGGCATTAGAGACTAGATACATAGGCCCAGTTTGGTACAAACAAGAAACAAGATTATCATCCCCAGCCAATTGGCAGTTGCAGCATGGGCATTGGATCTCTCAACGACCTCTCGTCAGTTTCAGTTCACACGCGCGCCGCGAGGATGATATGCCCATCCCATCGATCGGGACGCGTCGATGATATGGCCCCAACCCAACAGTCCCCAATCCGATCCCCAACGACCTTCCCGTCCGCGGCCTCGTTCGGATCGCAAATGGGATCAATGCTTGCTTGAGTACGCGTCGGGTGGCGCCCAGCAGCGATCTTTATCAGAAGAGTTGACAAATTAGAGCGCGCTGATGCCCCTGCGCACGCGCAACAATGTCAACGCTGTGCGAGCGCCTGTTTCCTTTGGCTCGATGCACCTAACCCTCACGAGTAACAAACAACTCACAACTGGCCCTTCATCACGTGCTCATAATCCAGCGCACGCCGCGCAGCTTGCGCGTACAGGAGGGTCGAATTGGCTGCTAAATACTACGTATATGTGTGTGTGTTCACAGCACTCGTGCATCACGTTGCCAAGCTCGCGCGCGCGGCAGTGGTATATATTGGGCTCTTTGTTGCACAGCGGAAGCCCCACGAGTAAAGGCCACGCAGGTTCAACTTGGTGGCGCGGCCTGCGGTTCAGCCGCCATGGCTTTGGACGGCAGGGCTCTGCGGGCGGCGGCGGCGGGGACAGAGGCTGCCGTTCCCGGGGATGGCGGCGGCGCTAGCGCTTCGCCTGCTGCGACGGTCGTCCCCGCTGTGCCGGTGGTGCTCTGGAGCGACGACAGGAGGATGAAGCGGGAGCTGGTGGCGTGGGCCAAGGCCGTGGCGTCCATGGTCGTCAGGGACTCCATGCATTGCTAAGGCGCGCGGCGTTTGCCTGCTTGTTTGCTGTCAGGTGCAGTTTGTGGTTGTGGGAGACCAAGCCGATTGATCCATGGTGCTAGTCTGCTAGCTGCTGGTTTGGGCGGTCTCGATCACCCACTCCTCGCGCTCCACCATTGGAGGCGGACATCGTTTCTTTTTTTTCACATTTCTTTTTCCACGAATCATTTCTCGTTGGTGGAGTGAATCACCTAACACAAAGGAAGATTGCCCGTGTCCCGGTTTATGATCGATAGATTCATTATATGGGTTGTACATATATACTTTAGGAAAAAAATAGACTACATGTGGATGCATGGCGTTTGCTGCCTGAAAAAAAAAATCCTGACCGAGGACTATATTTTTGATACGCACGGGTAAATGAATGTGCATGGTGATGTGTGTAATGCCAACGGATGGGTACGTTTTAGTTTGCAACTTCTGACAAGATCCAGTTTAACTAAGGGCTGTCTATCACCGTGTCAAAAAGAAGGGCTGTCTATCACAATATCATTCCTGATAACCAAATCCAACATGGGAGGACCGTCCCTTTTTTTTGGCTCACAACAGTGACTGTTCAATTTTCCTAGTCATATTTTGTTGACAAACAGTCCATGCAATTATTCATGATGGCAACTTCCCAATATGAAGGTCACTTGTCTTGACCCCTTGGTATTTTTAAGAGAAAATCCTCAAGAAACTAGCGATCTTTATATTACCCGGTGCAAGAGAAAAAAGATAGAAAGTTAAAAATAATAATAACAAATAGAACAACCACCAAAATGAAGTTGGGAGACCAACATGAGGACCACCGCGCAATCACAACAATCGGCCAATCGGTCCTTCTATGCACCGGCAACGCCAAAAAAAAAAAGGCAACCTCCAGCTGAGCTGGAGCTCGCTTCCGCCGGCAAGCGGGCGGCGTTATAAGTCTTGCTCTCATAAACCACTCAGCTCCCAACACACATGGGGATCGTCTTTGTCGCACCGAACTGATCAACACCTTGCGAGAGCAGCCACCAAGACAAACATCCCCGACGAGCCGACACCGACCCAAACCACCAATCCATAACTTGACCTTAGCAGTTAGGATGAACAATGTCATGTTCCTTGACTCGGCAACATCAACCAGAGACCGGTATATTTCTCGTTCCGGGAATGGTTATTTTCCCGCAGTGAAAATATATGTCTCATATACCATGCATGTCCCTTCACTCTTTTGATCCAGGAACATGGGTGCTAAGGTCCTGACTGTAGAACTTACTATTGAAGGTCTTTCATGCCACATTTTAGGTACTCTCTCCGTCCCATGAAGAATGTAATTCTGTTTTTTTCATACAGTTTAGTGTCGTTGGCAAAAGACCATGCTACCCTTAATAATTGTGTCAATTCCACCAATTTAGACAATTTAGACATGGAGGTTACTGGTGCATGCAAATAATTATCTATTTTAGAGTTATAGTCATAAAATTACACTCTTTTATGAGATCTTTTTTAATCTCAGAATTGCACTCTTAATGGACGGAGGGAGTATGTGTTGATTGGTTGCCCAAAGTGGCCACAAAATTAAACTCCATTGTTTTTTACTGGAACGACGGTTGGGCCTTTACGATATGTCTTCTGTTTGGAGCTTATTACGGTTAGCACTTAGACTTGAAAGTCAGAAGTCAGAACGCGTAGCTTCCGCGGACGGAACGTACTAGCTGGTAACCACTATTTGCTGATGATGGTGCTCGAGCTCGATCACCTGGACACCGGCTTCTAGAAATTGAGAGTCCGGCCAGGCCGGTCACACCTTACTAGAACAAGATTATCCCTCTACTCGGTACTCGCCAGTTGCATCATGAGCATTGGCTCTCTCGCTCGAACGGCCAACGACCTCAGTTATGATCGATGACCTCGATGTAGAGCGATAGATAGAATAGTTAGAAGCGTCCCTGGACGTACCGGACCGGACCGGACACGGAAGGGTGACGCCGGATGATGCTACGTGCACCGTGCAGGTCCGACCGACCAACTCCGCCGCGGCAGCCCCAGCCGTCGGATCGGGGCCACCGCACGAACGTGCCCATGCTAGCATATACATAATGGATTGCTGGTGCTGCCAGCCACCGATCGAGCACCTACCACTAGCTCACCCAGTGGCGTAGCCACATTGGGGCAAGCCGGGGCAGCCGCCCCAGCTAAATCTGTGCTAGTTCGAATACATTCCTTCTTATCCGACGATATTTCTAAGGTTTGTCAGCACTTCTAGATGGCGTCATGGCTAGCAGGTTCTTATTACGTGCTAATGTGTGTCTTTATTCTTCAAATTTGAGGATACATCTTTAAACTTCACATAAAATTTGTGTATTTGCAGTATATAGATGTGTGAACTGATGTGTATTTTATTTTGGTTTGATACGTCGTTAGAGTCGTCGCCCCAGCTAATTTTTTTTCCTGGCTCCGCCACTGAGCTCACCACCACCCAACTACTCCGTCTGATTTCAGCGCAGCGATCTCCGGAAAAAAGGTGATCGACAAGGAGGCGCCACCTGCGATGAAAGCAGCGTTGCGCGTTCACGGTCAGATCGACGCGCGGGACGTGCTCACACTCGCGTCGCGTGTTTGGCCGCGCATTGCATCGGCGTGTTCCCCACACAGCGTTCATCACGTAACCGTAGGATATATATATTTCTGCTGCTGACGCGCACGTGCGACTCGTGCATCACAAGGCCACTCCTGCGCTGCGCTTCTGGTATAAATAGAGCGCCTCGACTGTGTCCTGGTCGCATCCAACCGAAGACAGTAGACTAGCACTAGAGTTCATTAGCTGCAGAGAGCGCGCGCAGAACCTCTCAAGGAGAGCAAGCTTAGCTTCTTCTGGTCTCCATTTCGTGGCGCGACTGACTTGGTGGCCGGTGGTGCGCGCGGCAGTTTCAGTTCATCCATGGCTCTGGACGCAAGATCCCTGCCGGCGCTGTCCGTCCCCGTCCTGGACGTCGGCGGGGCGAGGGCGCCGTGGTCCGGGAACGGCGGCGGCGCTCCGTCGTCATCCGAGGCGGCCGCGTCGTCGTCCGTGGACGTGCCGGCGCTGTGGAGAGACGGCGACGAGGGGAGGATGAAGCTGTAGGAATACGTGGACTATACGGTCTACCCTCCATTCCTCTGTCTATTCCGTGGTGCCGCTTACAATGCATAATGAGGCTAGAGGGTAGGGACCTATTTATAGATTCCACTTCCAGGCGCTAAAATTATTCCACCTGTGTTCCGGAAAATCCGTGTGACTCCTGAACTATGTCACCAACCACGATCAGACATGTCAGTTTTACGAGTCTAAAATATATTAGTCCCTAACACACATGTGTGAGACATGTGCCATGACCAATTGTTTATATGAGATTAATTCCAATATGATCATGTAGGTTAACAGCCTGTAGAGCCGATCCTACAAAACAAACACAGTTCTTCCGTTGTGCTGTACCTGGGTCAAACATGTACGTACATAGTAAATATTCCAGTAGAGTTGATCTCAATAAATTCCTCTACTGTATTCTAGCACAAACGTCCTCGACACCTCGAGTACAAATTCCTCGAGTTACGTTCCGCAACAATAATTCCCTATCATTTGCATCAATACTTATTTCCACATTGAGGTGCATAAATAATGACCCTAATATATATTATGTAAATGAATGTTGAAAGCCACACATAAAATTCCAACAGAAGCGGGAGCTGGTGGCGTGGGCCAAGGCCGTGGCGTCCATGGCCATCAGGGAATCGATGGAGTGCTAAATTGTTACTGCGGACCTGATCATTTGGGACAGCGAGGAAATACTCCTTTTTTTTCTCCTCCTCTTATTTATCTGAGTCCTTTCTTGGCGGAGCGGATCAATTTACGCGGTCCCGACCATGTTTGCTGTTCGATTGATTGTCCATCGGCTTGTACATGATTTTTTTTTTGAAAGGATCAAAGATATAATTTTGGCACTGGCAGATGTACTGTATATTTTTCCCATGTCGTTGTTACACGCTCGGACTTGAATTAGCGGTTTCTAAATAGTTATTAGCGATTTCTGTTGCGTTTTCATCGTTGGCGGCTGAACCGGGTGCAGCTATATCTGCATAGAGATGGAGAGTTGTGCCCTTGGATCACCTAAAGAGATTACCGAGAGAAACGGTGCAAGCTGCGATTCTAAATTTAAAGAATTTAGAATGCTTGACTTAGCTACACCGAAACGTCACTTATTCATGACTAAAACGAGTATTAAATAAAAAAGTGTAGCTATTCGCAAAGCGGCGAAGAGTCGTGTTATGGTGATCCCTATTATTTTCTCTAAAAATATAGGTGCGTTTAGGTTTATCAAAGTAAAATTTTACTAATTAACTTTGGCCGGTAACATCTATAAAGAATATATTATCTTTAAAAAGTTATACATTATAAAGTTAGTTTTCATAATAATGAATCTACTCATGCCTATCTTTTATTATCAATTAAGTTATATAAAATTTTAAATATTAATGATCAAAATTTAAAATGTTTGACTTAAAATGTCTGCTGAAGCTCCCCCTCCCCTCCCCCGGTCACGTGAAACCGGACGAAAAATTGGACAATAGTAGAAGTAGAGCGAAGAATTGGACACTTTGAAGCGAAAAATCGAGACGAAAACCCAGGATTATCTTTGACACGCCGTACAAAAAGTGCTTGGTTGGCGAGCAGCTGCCGGGAACCCAACCAAACATGTCCTTATTCTGAGGGAATTGAAGAGTTCGGGGGTAAGGGAGGCAGATGGGGCACCATTTGACTCGCATGTGCATGGGATGTGGCCTATGGACTAGATGGGCTTTGATGCGCTGAATTTGCATGACAATTCTACTCTATGGGCCATTTTCTTACTGGGCCTATTAGCTAGTTACATGGGCCACACCAGTTTTGATTTGACCAAATATGAAATGGTCTTTTGACAGCATCAATAAATGCCATTTGTACTTATTGTTTGCGCTCATTATTTATCACATCTTCCCTCTAACCAAATGTGTTATACATGCAAGAGTTTATCTCAACACGTCGAAGGAACCATGCGGTGATAGTGCTGGTATTCATAAGTTCATTGTAGTATCTACTACCATCATTTGTACCTGACCTTAATAAAGGCTACCTCGAAAGATAACAGAAGACATGACATATTTATCGTGAAATGCTGGTGTTCATAAGTTCATTGTAGTATCTCCCAAAAACAACCCCAAGCCAATGCGGTGATAGTGAACGAAGGCGGAGGCGTAAGGTTGAAGAACAGAAAACAAGCGCGCGCACGGGCTTAATTATGCATCTCTGCCTGACAATCGGATTAGGTCGCGCGTCGTGGAACTCGATTCGATAGTCTCCGCCAGTTCGTGCGCCCATGATGCCCGATCGAGGAATGTCCAACGCGCAGGAATAATATGGACATATGGTGCGGTGCGGCACGCCAGTGCAGGGGTCCGGGGTGGCAAGCGAGCCGGATGCGGGGCACGTCATCAGCTTAGCTTGTAGATGAGGACCACGTCCCCATCCCCCGCGCTCGCCAGTGGCGACCACCACCCACCGGCGTCTCTGGCGACGCCGACCGCACCGGAGCCAGCCAGCGCCCGCGCCGCGCGCGCCCGGCCGGCCGGGAGAGCTGAGGCAGCGCAAAAGTCCGGGCCGGGGCGCAGCTAGCGCGCTAGGCGAGGCGAGCCAATGCTTGCACGGATCGAGCCGGCATCACCTCTCGCCATCGTGGAAATCGCGCGGCGCCGATGCCGTCGCCGTCGCCGCGAGCGACTTTATGCGCCCACCCACGCAAAGGCACAGCGCGGGGGGAGGACGGGCGCCAGTGGCCGGGCCGGCGACAGCGACGCCGGAATGGAATGGCATCCGCCCGCGCGCGCGCGCCCCCGGCTCCCCATCCATCCATTCGCGCTCGGCCCGAACGCACGGCGGTGGTTGACGCCGGTGAGAACGTCGCAGCGTGCGCGGTGCGCCGGCCGGCCCCGGTGCCGAAGAATGATACCCTTGGCTTCTCTGTGGTGGCTAGCTGATCGAGTCGAGCAACCAAGAATTCGGGGGCTGGCTGTGCTCGATCGCCTGTTTTGGAGCGGCGGGATCGGCCGGGCAGTGCTCGGACGGGTCACGGGTGCTTTTTCTCCGGGCATATGAGGTGACAGCGCGCGCGCGCTGTTGCGTGCGTCCGACGTGCCGTCGATCATGTGCCAAGGGTTCTCTTATCATCTACAGGCCGGGGAATATATTCGGCACTAGGATCTGGACGCAAATTAAAGCAGCAAGCCAAGCCATGCGTCCCTGCCGGCCGGCTCCCTTCCGTGTGTCAAAGCTCCCCGGCCGGCCGATCCAAGCCTTGCTTTCTCCTTTTGAAGCAGATCGATCAGCTCGTCTATCTTTTCCGTTGTAGGTCAAGCACAAGTGCGCAGCACACGCTCGAAAAAAGTAGGGAGGGGCCCAACGCGGCGCAGCATGCGCCCGAGAAGGAAACGCTTGGCATATAACCTGTCCATGTATACAAATACAACAACCAATTGTTTTTGCCCCCCCTGATCATATGGATAAAAAAACTAACCAAGTGGTTTAAGTTTAGCTGCGGGCAAAGGCCGAAGCCAATTCCTTTCTAGAAAAAAAAGTAGTTTGAATCTTTCATCTCCTGATTGCGATGGATTTGTGCAAATATAGCAACTTATTTCACTACAAGCATAGCTTATTATTGCAAACTGAAACGAATAATGGCACCTTATATTATGCCTTGGTACGGTGTCATATGGAAGGTCCAGCGTAAGATCGAAGACGTGGCCCCTAAAATAGTACAAGAAAAAGTTTGAACCAACCGAGCAGGCTCTTTAGATAAAGCTTAGCTTTTGTGTTAGATAAGACGATGGAAATCTGCACACCTAAGGAAAATGGCAAAGGTTTGGGTGCATTACTTTGAACACAATAGACAGAAAGTTCGACACATCATTTTTGCTTGTGCTTCAAATTTCTTGCTCCAAACATTAGGGAATACCTTTTGCTTGAGATTTAGCCCTCGCCTTTTATGTTATATTACTGTATTGGTTACATGTCTTTTCATTATCTCGAGAGCTTATCTCATTTCAGTGGGGCCAATGGGATTGATTCATTATTTTTGGAAGGGACTTCTTTTATTCAACTAGAGATCTCATAACATCCCACATTCCCACTCGACCATACTAGCCATTGATATATTGGTTTAATATCTTTTTCAATCTGAACTTGCTCGCTTAAAATTTTTGCATCGCTTCCACGACTGAAATTTCAATCAACTGAATATAAAACCCTTCACTATTCTTACATAATGCGAGGTTTACTTCCATGTTTTCAAATCATATAATCGAATCTAGTCCCTATGGCACCGGTAAGATCCTAATTGGACGATAAGTCCGACTAATCGAGGTTTTACCTGGTCGCTTTAGTACCGACTAGCCCGACTAATTGTGACTAATCATGATTAGTTGGACGGCTTAAAAACATGGGTTTACTTTACAAAATACATGTACTTTTTGACAAGGAAAGCATTTTTGACATTAACTGTACAATTAATTTCAGGGTTGATTAATTTGGTTTGCTCCGATCACTTGCATTGACTAAACTACCACGGTTTCCCACGCTCATATGGGGATGGGTATATATGCCCTATAACATTTCGTGCGTGAGCCTTATAACATTTGCCTGGTGGGAAAACATTTCATTTGTATATGACAACTACTTCTTTGTCACGCACCACGTTTGATCATATCCAACTTGTTGTACGACACGTTTAGGGACATTAATATTCCTTGTGTTTGGAAAATGTGATATTTTTTCCCTGGATTAATTCTACAAGACTAATAAATAGTTCCTAAAAAGACTTAAGCTCTGTATAAATTTTCATTCAACTTCATAATTAAAATTGGTTCTTGCAGTCTTGCTCAGACAGTTCAATCTGTTTCTCCCTTTTTTTTTCAAATACACCGTTGTAATACAAATGGTGGGAATATTATATGGTGGAAGAGGGTGAGGACCAGGAAGATAAATGGACAAGAAGAAAAAGTTAGATCAAATCCAGCCAACCAATCCTGATATCCACAGCCCCTTTCTCCATTGGACCAGAACTGTCCCAACCAAAACCAGAAGCACCAACTGCAAGAGCACCAACACCGAACAAAAACATAATCAAATTGCGCAGCAGAAATACAAAGAAGAAGAAAAAATATTACTACTACAATTCGTGTCCGCACTCCTCCACTGCTCTTGGGAATCTTGGGAAGAAGAAAGTAGAGAGTCTCTGAGTCTGAGCTTCCTGCCGGTTCTTGGCTTCATGGTTTCTTGACGTCCTCTCGTCTCGATCCAAGAACTCGGGGGATTTCTTCGCCAGGTGGTTCTTGGATTGGCCGGTCAGCGGCCACCATGTCGGTGTCGTCCTCGTCCATGTGCGGCGGCGGGGACCCAGCGATGAGGATAGTGGTGTGGTTCCGGAGGGACCTCAGGGTGGAGGACAACCCGGCGCTGGCGGCGGCGGCGCGCGCCGGCGGGGAGGTGGTGCCGGCGTACGTGTGGTCGCCGGAGGAGGACGGCCCTTACTACCCGGGGCGCGTGTCCCGCTGGTGGATAAGCCAGAGCCTGCAGCACCTGGACGCCTCGCTCCGCCGCCTCGGGGCAGGAAAGCTCGTCACGAGGAGGTCGGCCGACGCCGTCGTCGCGCTGCTCCAGCTGGTCCGCGACACCGGCGCCACGCACGTCTACTTCAATCATCTATACGGTTTGTTCCTCTCAGTCTCAGTGGCCTGTGTATTAGCTCAGTTTTTTTAATTAAGGAAAGATGATTCTTTTTATATTATTTTGTTGGTCGACGGTTGGATTCCCCCTTTTGGTATGTTCATGTTTCAAGGTTAACTCGCAAAGTTTGTTTTTCTTTTGTTTCAGTATATCATCGTCTGATTTGCTACGTGTTGAACAGATCCACAACATCATCAATCACTCTAACAATATTTTACTGATGTAGTGCTTGATATAGTAGTATTTAGTGTATCTTAGTAGCATACCACCAGAATCCACATATCATCTGCTTCCCAGTTTAGCAACTCTGAACCCGGTCTCGAGTCTTGACAAACCTCCACATGTCAACTGCGGTGATTCACTGTTAGTAATATAAACTTTCTCTTTCAAGTAAATTCCCAGCATTTCTTCTCCATCTCCCTCCTTAATTCCCAAAAGTTTTTTGCTTGCCTAACTAACCATCCCAATGAGGTAATAGCTATATATCCAATTCCAGATATAGTAGTACATCAGTTTTCACTCCATTAATTGCTTGGCCTGGAATAATTAAGGGATCATGCTTTAAGCCTTTGGGTCCATTTCATCTAAGCTCAATCACTGTGTCACCATCTTTTTTAGATCCGATCTCGCTGGTCAGGGACCACCGGCTGAAGGAGATGCTGACGGCAGAGGGCATCATTGTGCAATCTTTCAATGCGGATCTGCTGTATGAGCCATGGGAGGTCGTTGACGATGAAGGGCAACCATTCACCATGTTTGCCCCGTTCTGGAACAGGTGTCTCAGCATGCCATATGATCCCCCTGCGCCACTTCTGCCCCCGAAGAAGATCAATTCAGGTGCTTGGAGAACTATGAACTCACATTTTCTAGCCTGTACTTATTCAGAATAACCTACTAATCACAGATGTTGTTATGGAATTCAGATGCATCTTTCTTTGTATATTTTGCGAGAAGAATCCACACAATCACAAGAAGATCATGCTCAATTAAAATGCGGCATTATCTGTGTTTATCTTCTGGGAACAATATACAATAACTGGTCCTTGTCAAATTACTAGTAGTCGATTAGTGCAGCTTTGGTTATTCGCCTAAGCATAGCATCATTAGCATTTTGTTAGTTGATGTTGGATACTTGGATGAACTCTTCAGTTGATTGGCTAAAATTTTTAACAGGTAACTTATCAATGTGCCCATCGGACAATCTGATCTTTGAGGATGAGTCAGAGAGGGGAAGCAACGCTCTTCTGGCCCGAGCATGGACACCAGGATGGCAGAATGCAGACAAGGCAATAACGGCCTTCCTCAATGGTCCTCTGGCTGATTATTCAGTGAACCGCAAGAAGGCTGATAGTGCGAGCACATCCCTACTTTCACCTCACCTGCATTTCGGTGAGCTTAGTGTACGCAAGGTCTTCCACCTGGTTCGTATGAAGCAGCTCGTGTGGAGCAATGAAGGTAACCATGCTGCTGAGGAGAGTTGCACCTTGTTCCTCCGTTCCATTGGCCTGCGGGAGTACTCCCGGTATCTGAGCTTCAACCATCCAAGCAGTCATGAGAAGCCTCTCTTGGCGCACCTCAGGTTTTTCCCCTGGGTGGTCGATGAGTGCCACTTTAAGATTTGGAGGCAGGGAAGGACTGGATACCCGCTTGTTGATGCTGGCATGAGGGAACTGTGGGCAACAGGGTGGTTGCATGACCGTATTCGTGTGGTGGTGTCAAGCTTCTTTGTTAAGGTCCTTCAACTTCCTTGGCGATGGGGTATGAAGTACTTTTGGGACACTTTACTGGATGCTGATCTTGAGAGCGATGCACTGGGCTGGCAGTACATCACTGGCTCTCTTCCAGATGGCCGAGAGCTTGACCGCATTGACAACCCTCAGGTGCGTGCAGCATTTAAATTATGAATAAATCATATGCTATTTAGAGATGACAAATAGTACTGAATACTGATGCATTGTCATGGCAATCCAATTCTTCAATTACAGTTTGAAGGCTACAAGTTTGACCCACATGGGGAGTATGTCCGGCGGTGGATTCCAGAGCTTGCAAGGCTGCCGACAGAATGGATACATCACCCATGGGATGCACCTGTTTCCGTGCTACAAGCTGCAGGAATTGAGTTGGGCTCCAACTATCCTCTCCCTATAGTTGAGCTAGATGCGGCCAAAGCCAGGCTTCAAGAAGCCCTATCAGAAATGTGGCAGCTGGAGGCAGCATCAAGGGCCACAATGAACAATGGAATGGAGGAAGGCCTCGGCGACTCCTCGGAGGTTCCACCGATTGAGTTTCCTCAAGAACTACAGATGGAAATCGATCGGCAGCCAGCCCAGGCAACGGCCAATGTGCCAATGACTGCTCGGAGGCGTCAGGATCAGATGGTGCCTAGCATGACATCTTCACTGAACAGAGCTGAAACAGAGGTTTCTGCTGACCTGGGGAACAGTGAGGACACTAGGGCACAGGTTCCTTTCCATGCACATTTGGAACCTCGAGTTGGGAGGGAAAATGTAACCCAAAATACCGAGGGCCCTGCACATAGAATCAATGGGGTTCACCAGCACAACGTATTTCTGCAACCTCAGCATCATAGGCGAGAAGCTGTTGCACCATCCGTGTCGGAGGCTTCGAGTAGCTGGACCGGGAGAGAAGGCGCTGTAGTCCCAGTTTGGTCACCTCCTGCAGCATCAGGCCATTCAGAAGCTTTTGCTGCTGATGAAGCTGACGTTTCTAGTAGGAGTTATTTGGATAGGCATCCACAGTCGCACCGGTTGATGAACTGGAGTCAGCTATCCCAGTCATTGTGAGTTCGGATGCACCGTAACCCATTTTCTCAGTAAGTTGCATTGTTGTTGCACTCACATTGCAGTCTGCAGCTTATCATGATAATATGCATGATTAATACAAAAGAGGATGCAGCATGATTGATATTCATGATTATTGTTGTTGTGCTTCTGCAGCAGAAGGCTCTGATATTGTAGATAAATTGGAGACATGCATGATCAATGTGAATCACATATTTAGTATAGAACAAAAGAACACTCTAGATAAGAAACGTTAATTACTGCATTGGTGGCAGGTATATTTATCTAACATTTGATGAACTGTGAACTGCAGGGGATGGGAAGTGGAAAATTCCGTGCAGCCAAACTTAATCGGTTAGGGTTTTCCTGAGACGGGATTCATATGTAAATTGTCCACTCAGTTGCTCATCATCTATAGTCTGATGATGGGTGCGCAAACCAGGCAGCTCGTTGCTGTATGCGATAATAGTTGTGTAAATCTAATCCCCTAGAACTTGTGTGATCGATATAGGGTGGTTGGCTTGGAAAAAAGCCACTGTTATTGACCAGACCATGAATTTTTTTCCCCTGTATTTTTGAGCTTTTTTCTTGGAGGTGTTATGTATGTAACTGTACATTCCCTTTGTGTGTCTCTGTTGACCGTTGGCGATCTCGGGCGGCTACTGTTAGTCTCATTTTCTTTGCATTGCTGATTTCTGTGCTGGACTGAGGAATCATGGTTTGAGTAACCTGCTTGCAATGGGGATCTGGGGGCAATGTTCTTTCCCATCGCATGGTGAGTACGAGTACGTTAGGAGCTATCTTGGGGGCAGACAGCACCAATGCATCGGGGATACGATGAGATCTCGGTCGATTTGTTGGTTCCGGAGATAGGACAACCTGCAGGTCTGGGAATGGGCCGGGTCGACCCATTGGGTAGTCGGCTTGACCCATAAAAATAAGGCTAATGGGTCGTACGGGTCGGCCTCAAATAAAAAATGGGGCCATAGAGCCGGACCCTACCGACCCAATGGGTATGATAGGACCGACCCAAAGGTCTCACGTAATTTACATCCATATGCAGTTTCACACATAAAAATTAACTTTGCATCTCCATCTATGGGTGCATACAAGATGTTGGTTGAATAATTTTTTTTCATGTTGATGCCCAGCAGCATATGTACAATATTTTTTTCCTTCTTTACACGTAATTACCGGTAGTATTATAGTAATACAATTATTTTTCTTTTTAGAAATTAGTAATTGCCAAGTAGCAACATGGCCAAAACTTATCCGATTGTTTACTTAAGCATAGCCTAAAGGGTGAACAAGGCCGACCCATATTATCCATTGGGCCATCGAGGCCGTAGCTAAAGACTAAATTAGATCGGCCCATGGCCCTCTAAAATTGACCTTGAGGCCATGGGGGCCGGGTCCAAGGCCAGGGCCGGGCCGGCCCATTCCCATCCTGACCTGCAGGCAGAGGATTGAACGGAGCTGACCATAAACACAGTTTGGCAGAGGCCATAGGCGGCCGCAGCCTACGTTTTGCATTTCTGGGTGTGTTTAGTTCCAAAAAATGGTAGGAAAAGTTTGGTAAAAATGTCACATCCGATACTGTAGCGTACTGTAGCACTTTTCGTTTGTTTGTGGTAAACATTGTCCTATCATGACCTAACTAGGCTCAAAAGATTCGTCTCGTCGTGTACATCAAAATCATGTAATTAGTTTTTTTATTTACCCACGTTTAGTGTTCTATGCACGAGGAGAGAGATTTGATGTGATAGATGAATAGTGAAGTTTGGAGAGAGAATTTTGAGAAGTTTGGTGATTTGACGGGAACTAACACAGCCTCTACTCAAAGAATCTCGAGGTTATTTGAGGTCCTTGGAGCGCGATGATTGAAGGAAAACAATTTTTTTTTTAAAAAAAAAGAATCACGTCATTCCAAGATCCAACAAACGATCTGTGCCGAACAAGGAGATCGACGTCAGTGCCACTGTAGCACAGCAGCGGTCGGAATCAGCGATGATTATGACTAGATTAGCTCCGTTTCGACAGTGTGGCGATAGGCCGTCAGGCCGAGCTGGCCTCACCTGAGCCTTGAGGTGCCCTTTGGCGCAACGGCACTGACCCCATCGGAGTGGCAGGGAGGGCCCGAGCTGCCCGCCACGTGATGCTCCCTGACGCTGCCGCCTCTACCGGCGTTCTAGACGGATTGCCGCGGCGGCGAGAGCGCGGCCAACCAGCTGTGCGCGCGAAAGCTGCAGCTAGTCTCACTCTTGCTTTGATGCTGCAGCCTACAGATACAGATAGCTGCGTCTGTCAGACTGTCACTATCACGCTCACGAGTCACGAAGCGAGGCTGCCGGCCCGGGTTGAACATGTGGCGCAACGACGAAGCCGTCGGACGCTCGGAGCACCAGATGAGCGCAGCAATGCTGTGAGGTGTATGCCAGTCTAGTAGTAGTAGGCTCCTTTTACTCCTCATGTGGCATGAAGTACAGCGCGCTCATCCAGCAAAGCTATCACCTGATCCAGATATATGTCTACGATGGTGATCACTCTGAATATGGAATTTTCTTTAGTGCGCCAACCAACATAGGTACTACGAAACAGAAATAGCGAATCCATAAATAAAGAAAGAAACGGTGAACCCGTAAATAAAGAAAACGAAGGTTACTTGGGATCACCACCGCCTCCCTTAGAAATCAACAGACTGTTTGACAGGAGCTTCCTTTCCCCTCTGAAGGGCACATCACTAGTGAGGCTTGGAGCGGTACATACAGTTATGGGACCCACAGCACGCTTAACTGACCAGTTAACAAAACCAAACAGGTACATAGTTGCATGAACCCACAGCACGCTTAACTGACCAAGCTAACAAAACCAAACATGTAACATGATTCCAGATCCCAAATCGGCAAAGTAACACTACCAGAACTGGGAGATGCATCCAGGATTCTGAACTAGAATTAATGTACAGTGTGCCCAATAGCAACGTTCCATCATTTAACAAAAAGATGTTAGTCCTGAGAAGAGACTGGCCAGGCGCACTTAAAACAATTTACACCTTATTTCATCACTGGGAGCAAGATTCCACTATCCCCTGTACACTGAAACCACCCAAAAATCCGGCGTCCTCATGTCATACAACCTCTTCGATTGACAATTTTCCATGGAGGTAATGAAATAGTAGCTGTGTAGGTACAAGAGTGAACTTGCATGCTCCAAAGAGAAGGGTGAAAAGGGACAGGGAAGGCCAACAAAACCAATCTAACTCTTCCCACCAAGGCCCTCGTAAAACAAGATATATCCATGGTCTGTGTTGCCCGAGTATTCATGTGAGGAACCGAAGAATGTTTGCAGGGTCTGCTCCTCAACCATCTCGACGTTCTCGTCGTCAAAGAACAACCAGTGGTTGTGGCTTTTGACGAGGCTTACATAATGCCCATGGTTGGGGCCGCTTCCGACATGGACCACGACAGCGAAGAGGGAGTACTCTGTGTCGACATCGTCGGATGTATTACTGAGCTTCAGCTCCATGGGAAATACAACCCGGTATGAAAGCTTCTTATACCGGCCAAGCTGCTCAATGTATTTGAAGCGCTTTAGGTGGATCACCAATATGTGGGGAGCCTTCTTGATCTTCATTCTCTTCTGTGCTTCTTGCAAACTAGAATATAACCAAATATTGGAGTTCAGCAGGTTACAAAGAACTAAAGTCAAGATGATGGCCCCTTCCGTAACATAGCTACAACTTGTAATTTTGTCAAAATCTATAGCATACATTGGGTTCACAGAAAAGCACCAGGAAACCAGGTCATTAAGGGGTCAGGTCTTTATGCTGTTGCGGATATATACCAAAACAAGGTGCCAACCAAGTAAAGTAACAGTGGCCAGTAAACCTAACTCAAAGCAAATAATGCTGGTGATAAAAACAAGAAAAAGACAGACTAAGGGAAACATAGTATAGTTACCTGCAGCATTTGTCACAGAAGAATTTATCCTCTGCATTTAAAGTCTCTGTAGAGCAGAAGTTTTTCAGGCAGCTTGTGATAGAACTATTTTGTTCAATGTCAACACTAAGATCAAGAAATGTTTCATCTCTTGCAGTTACTGTTTCGCATCTTAAGCATCTTGTTTCATTTGTCAATATGCCCTGCAAAGTTTGTATGCATGTAAAGATGACGGTAAATTGAATTTAGAAGAAAGATAAAATATAAGGCACTTTCCAATGAGTTCAGTCACCTGAAAATTCTTGTGGACCAGGGTAACTGGTGGCTCCTTTTTAATTCCATTGGCTAAAGGTTGAACTGGACCATTTGGAGCTTTTTCAGGAGATGACGACTGGGGGGAGTCCTTTGCAGCACTAGACTCCTTTTCCAGAATATCAACAAGTTCATTCAAAAGGAAATTTAAGAACTCGTGTGCATCCTACAGAACAACCATGGAAACATATTTTAGTCAAGAGAAGTGACTGCTTTGGAGACATTAAAAACTAATAATTACTGGAATGACTGCTCTATCACAATAACTAAACCATTCTACAATAGAAGAAAAAATATTAACACCTGAGAAGATATGCAACACTCCACTACAATAATTGCTCATATTACTGCTAAAGTATTGCAATGGAGTTTGTTTTACATTATGCTGAGTTGCTGACCAATACGATAAGGCTACCATACTACAGCAGATTAGATGAAATACAGTGCTATAGCATATGCAGTTTACCTGGTGCATGTAGCTGCGAAATAACTCATTCTGTTTCTTCACTCTTTGGACAAAACGTTTAGGAGCAATAACACCAGTTTTTTTCTTTGCTTGGCTTATCTACATGATACACAATGAGCACTAATTAATTCATTACTAATTGGTGCAATATCTTGCAGAAGTTTCACATAACACTATTCAGTAACACCAGCACACATGGAAGAAATGAAATTATGTGTCGACAGAAAGATCCCATGCCAAAGTTCTTAGTTCTTTATTTTACAACTTTACGTGACAACAGAGTCATGTTATATGCCAGTTAATTAATACAGCAGCACTCACCACCGTAAGCAAGGCGTACAAGAACCAAGCACAAAACAAGAGGCAGCACAATAAATGCTTTGATAGTCCCAACCACATCCTCTGATTAAGTACTTAACGTGAGATTCATTATTCAAACCCCAGTGACTATGTTATCCAAGCATGTAACAACTACATGAATGATGCATCCATGAGACATGAGAGTAGGTATGTTGCACTCAATTCAACACATAGCATATGTAGCTATAGCAAAATCACCACTAGCAGGGGATTTTCAGTTCTTAAGTGTAGAGAGACAGAAATAGGTATTGAAAAAGAAATATAAATAAAGATGATCTCGCAGAATGTGGCTTTTCAGTTTCCATCAGTATGATCTCACTTCAATTATGAAGCAAAAGTAAATCCCCAACAGCTAAATGCATTAAAAGCAGCATAAGGAACATGGAATCCCACATAGATATCTACTCATACAGCTTTGATACTGCACGTGTTAGCATTTAATGTAACTAATACAAGCTTTTATGCATGAATCATATCAGGAAAAGGAGCAAATAATTGGAGATTTTTATATTCTTAATATGTCAACATCAAAACAGGCATCTGCCAATAACAAAAATTTCCAAATATCGGCTCATGCGTCAACATATATAGAATACGAGTATAAAGGATTTATTTTATTTGCAGCGCCAATCAGGCAAACTCTACGTGCATCATGTCACTTAAACACAAGACAACATAAATTCATCGTACCACATGAAACTCAAAAAAATCACTACAGTTCCCAGTCAACTTATGGAATCATCATTTCAACCTAGAATCATTTAGCTCATTTGGTGTAAAAATAATCCTACATACACTTTACCTGCATGAAAAGGTCAGCCAAACAAGTCAAAAGATTTTCCTCTGCGTCTCCAGGATTTTTGTTATTTGTGTAATATTCCAGTAACTGCTCCCTGAATGGAATGCAAAAATATAGTGCCTGAAACAAAAGTATCCAATGTTAAGTTCATGTAGATAATGCACTCAACAGAATTATAATGTCAACTACAATATTTTGCACAGGGTACATATGAAAAGTAGAACATGTTGATCATCAGACAAACTTATGTTACACCTGAATCTGCTTTATATTATCAGAAGACAGTTGCAATGCAGTTTATCACAGCATTTCTAATCTCTGTTTCTTTACACTGAACAGTAATAGTATGACGGTCATTTCTAACATATTCTAGAACACAATGGTGGAGCAACAGAACTTGAGAAAGTGAACACAGCACATGGGTCAACAAGATTGGCTTTCTTCATAGGCAGAAAATAATTAATGCTGGCAATTCTGAAGCAACACCTTTTATGCTATGGTGATAACTTCATGTCAATAGCTTTAAGTGACCGGCATAGCTACTATCAAAGTACAGAATGGAACCTCACTGGATCATTCAAGTCCCTCTACTGATAGGTTCAGACAGCAGTGATTTGATACAATTTACTGTAGAAATACAACAGGGGACTATATCTCATTCTGCTTACATGCAAACCATCTTCCACCAAAGACAAAAGGATCATGGATGTACCAGCTGGAACCGAAATCAAATAATACAAACATTATAAAGTGGACAAAGACAACGAGCTGCAGATGTAGCTGCCTACGTGCCACAATTTTCGAAGTGAACACCGACGCCTCATGCCACTGGCGGCGGCTAAGCCCCTGACATCACCACAGCCAGACTCATCCGCCAACACCCAGATTCATGATTTGCTGTGGGGTGGAAGCAGCATGGAGTGCCGCTGCGAAGATGGGGTTGTGCCAGAGGAAGGACACGGTGGCCAACATGGCAGCAAGGCCGGCAGGGGCAGTCCAGGAGTACAAGAGTGGCCAGAGAAGAGGAAGTAAACTTGAGAGGGATGAATTTCATGGATTGGGGTGGGTGTGGTGCCAGAGGAAGGACACAGACACAACAGACAAGATTTGCCGGTGTCGTCTAGCTCCCCTGGCCAACCACTGCTTAAGGAGAAGGGAGTGGTGGCAGTAGATGACATTGTAGTAGAGGGTGAAAAAAGAAACAGCAAAGTATCTAGTCCAAAAGTAGCAATCCGGGTACACAAGTGGTACAATTGCATAACAGTCAGTGAGAGTGGTATATAAGTAAAAAAAAGGAAAACATTCATATTGCTGGCTATCTAAAAAATCACAGTTTTTCAGGTAAATGAAACTGCAGAGTTTTCAATTAAGTGGTGTAAGTAGATGCCGTGTTGCCTGAATAGGTTATTCAAGTCTCTCTTCTGGCACGACAACCTTGTGCTAGTGGTTTGAGTTCGTGTACAAGAGATATAGACCACAGGCACATTAGCTAATCAAGGCAAGTGGGTCACGGTAAGTTGGAAGTCATTCATTCACACAAAGGGGTGGTTTACAACTCAGAACGGATACGAGTAGGTATTACGCCATACCTCATCAGCAAGTAGTCTTGCACAAAGACATTGAATCTTCGACATAAAAAAAGGATAAGATAAACACCTCTAATCCAATATTTTAGTTACATGACACAACCAGATTAAATGTTCCGTTTGGCGGATCCTAGAGTTATTATTATATACATTGATGGTACTATGATGCAAGAAACTTACGCCTACATTCCAAATAAAGGTATTGTGCTACTGGTTGTAATCTGTAATCATGCTAGAATGGCAAGTGTACAAAACAGCGGGTAGCCATACATTCCTATATATCCCATTGTGCCACGAAGCTAATTGTGTAAGTATAGAACTGACATAGGCAAATACTCACATGTAAGATAGCCAAGAACAGGTCCCATTATCACGTTACACAGGATTCCAACCATCCAAACATATTGGCACATATGTTACGTTTTACTAGCACAACTGAATGCACTTAGCAACTACTGCACAAACAGTTTCTATCAAACTTTCAAAGGATTCTAACCATACCAGCATGCATGTCACATCATTATAGCACATCTCAAATCCAGTGAGCAAGTACTAGACCAACATAATCACTAGCATTAGTAAAGATTACCATAACCCACCGCGCCACCGCCTAAACGAATCAAGTAAAGCGCCAAAACAGACCGTTTCGGAATGGATAACACACGGTTCACCGTCACCACAGTACAAACTACCGCACTACCAGTATCAACCTAACATAGCCAAGCACCAAATCTACTAGCTACTGGTTTCAGCAGGAGTGCATGCAGACCTGAAGGACACTGTTGCAGTAGCAGGTGTTGCCGAAGTTCTCGAGGCCGAAGTAGCGCTCGCCTTCCGGGAACTGGTCGCCGAGGGCCTTCTCGAGCTTGGAGCCACTGGCTCCCATGACCATCCACCGGTCCCACCACCCGGAGGCGGCGCCGGCGAGGTACCGGAACCCCGACCCGAGCCCTGAGCGGCTCCTCTCGGCCGCCGACGAGGCCTCCACCGTGGGCGATCGCACCGGATTTGCCGTCCTAGGGTTTGGTGGCTCCCCGCGCGCGCGCGGCGGAGGGAGATGTGGAGGAGGTGGGAGGCGGTGGGAGGCCGATGCGAAACCCTAGCGGTTTCGATCCGGGTGCGCTAGCGCGGCGAAGATGAAGGGGAAAGAATTGGCGCTGTTTGCTGCTGCTGCTGCTGCTGCTGGAGTTGCTGCTCCTTCCGTTGGGGATTTCTCGCCTTTTTCTGGGGCGATGAAACGGGGGCGACTCGCTTGATTTAGATCGGCCTCGCCGTGGTGGTTCTTGCTGTTTGAGGTTCGTGGGCAAGCATTTCACTGGACCTGTGGGGTCCCGGGCCTATCTGTATTTCTTTACTTCTCTTTCTACCGCAGATCTGGAGCGGTTTTGTGGCTGATATTGGAATTCACGGTCAATCGGTCATACCGAGTCTGCGGCAGGGTCTGTTTAGCGGAGCTTGCAGTTGCAGCTATCTGACATTGTAACATAGAGTTAAAACACAAAATGAGATGGCAATAAAACATATAAAAGTATAAGAGTGAAGTGGAATTTTTTAGTTTTAACAATTTTGATTTTTTTTTGTTTATCCTATATTTTATTTTTTTACAGTAAGCTACATCAAACATATCCTAAATAAAGCAATGAAGTTACGGACTGCTAGTGTAGTGTAAGAAGGATACCTTCTTTACGTGTCTTCGTTTTTGCCATCGATCTATATTCTTTGACTAGTTGGTATTGATTCTTCTCCGTCTTCAATAAACTCTAACATGTTACGATAACTTCAATAAATTATAGCATTTATAGGGAACTAGTAAGTTGGATTTTTAGATTTCCAACTCTAGTGTACCTTTCTTTGATGAGCATAGATATAAAGTTGAACATGGATATGGATAGCAAGCGAGACAGTAGGAATAGAGAGCGAAGATAACTTTTTTCACTATCATCGGAGCACTACTGTGGCAAGGGTCGCAATCACCGCTAATATACACAGCCGCGGGTCTCCATCATTCTCTCATACCCCAAACCTCTAGAGACCAACATGTGAAGTTTATACTTCTTTATAAATGATCAGAAGCAGACGCTCACAACGCCAACACACTTACCCCCAATTGTCAACATACGAACCACACTTTGCATATAACATCCTATAAATGATTAGAGGCTTCCAAATCATTAAAGCCACCAGTTGTATAAAGCTAATACCTAACATTTATTCATGAGTTTTATTCCTTGTGTCCTGCACGAGATGCATGATGCGAATAATTCTACATTAGCCGTTGAACCTTGAAATACTTATTCATCGATTGTTTTAGCTATATTTTTTTGTTAGTTTTATAGAAACTTAAGCTAAAAACTAATTTAGGTTTATACCTCGGTCTTATATAGATTACTATTAACACGATCCACACTAATGTAAATGTGTCTTCGATAATGATTGACTTAATTGAATACAAAATATAAAGCTGTAGAATTATGTTCTTACATGTTATTTTATTTTGTGAAGTTTAAAAAAAATAAATGGCACAACTTGTATAGAAAATAATTGTAATAAAATTTGAACAAGTATCATCTTGGCTTCTAGAATTCAAATATAATTAGAATTTAATCCATCTAGCATGTTTTTTCATAAAATAACTTTTACATTATTTTATTCATTAAATGTAATACCGGTGATCTGCCTCTTTATTTTTATAATTATTTAAGCCGATATTGATAATTATTTAGAAAACTTATGTATCATTTTTCTAAATTGATGCATCAGGTTTTTTACTTGGATATTGCAATGAATAGCCTAATCTTTTACATGGCTTGTGATGTACTGGAAACAAAGATATTTGCATGTATGTGTTTTCCTTTCTAGCTTGGTACGCGTGTATATTGAGATTGTTTGGCGTAGAAAAATTTTGAATGCATAATTATAGTGTGGACATGCTAAACATGAAAACAAGGTCATTTTGACGTTTAGAACTATTCTATATAGAAAACAAATTTAGATTTATTTTATATATTGCACACATTCTCCAAAATGAAATGCGCCGCAGCAACGCATGAAAAAATAAACAGCCTACTAAAGCCAACCAGCCCACCGGGCCGAAGTACAGAAAAAACACAAGGTGGACGGAGGTTAATCTCGGCCCACCCAGGCGGAGGACAATCGCGCCCGCAGATTGGTGGTCCACCCCACCGCTCTTTTCCCTTCGAAAAGGAAGTTTTGAACTCTCTCTCTCTCTCTCTCTCTCTCTCGCTCCCTCTCATTCCTGGCGGTGGTGACTGGGGCGAGCGGCGCCGTCCTTCGCCAGGTCTTCGTCGGCCCCTTCGCCGGCGACGAGAATCCACCAGGTACGCCGCCCCTTCCCTTCCTGCTGTGCGAAACCGAGCACTCGAGAAGGGTCCTAATGCAAGCTATTTGGACACCGATGTCCTATACTGGGTCCTCCCCTGCTTTTGCTGCAGTGCCGTGCCTCAGGCGAAATCTAGGGTTTCGTGGGCAGGATGCAGAAGCTCTCGGGGCTTAGGAGCCTCGAGGGGTTCCGATCCCTCGTTGGATCCACCTCGACGGCCATGAAGGCCGCGAACCCCAAGCCCTCGGATGCTGGAGGCAGTTCGTACGGGAGCTTCGCCAATCTTAAGATCACAGCAGGTTTTGGTTTCGTTTTTGCCTTCGGTATGGTTTGAGAATGCTGTCTTAGTTCATGAGTTATTACTGATTTCCCTTGGAATTTTTGTTGGGTTGCAGAGAAATTGGTCAAGGAGCAGGCTTCAGTGAAGACTGATCTAGAGATGGCGGTACAATTTCTCTACATTTTGCAACGTTTTTTGCCTCCTGGTGGAATTTTACCGAACTAATATAGTTATTATCATTCAATTGCATGAATTGAAGTTAGTCCTGAAATTATCCTGGTTGTACTGGTACTAGCACGGTTTAGAATTGGTGCCTGTCTGTCTGGTCCTACTACCTGGAAAATTGACTACTGGTTGATCGATGTCGAAATTCCAAAACTGTTTGTTATTGGGATATGCCAGTTGTATCATCCCAGGTGCTAGCTAGCCTGGTAGGACACATAGATACTCTTCTAGCTTACCTGATATGATATTCTGTCATGTTTTGTGGGCTATGGAATTCAGTTCCAGGTAAAACAGATGTAATGCGATGTTGCAGTGTACTTCTCGCCAAACTACCTTGATAGGCTTACATTATCTAACCATATATCATGCCAAGTTGCTAATATGAAAGAAAAAAAATGTTCCATCACTGTAGGAAGCTCACAAGCATCAAATCCTTATCTTTTAAGGCTGCACCTGGTATAGCTAGTCTGAAGCTCGTGATTTTACTTTCTACAGTACATTTGTAATGTTTCCCTTGTTTATTTCTCTGGAAACTGGATTACATATATGCATTTGCGTTGATTGGGCCTATTGTATTTTGGAATTGGATGCAGTATTTTTCAGTATCAACAGAGTCACCCTCGCTTTTCAGTATGTACGTACCATTTGAATTCGCTTTTCCTGTGAGAGATCTCTGAACATTGATCAGCTGCAAAATCTGGGAAATCTTCCCATTTTGTCACCACATTTTGTTCTGTATGTTCATCTAGTGAGCTGGTCCTGAACTTAGTTAAACACAAGACATTGCCTTCTAGGAATCCGTACTGTGTTATAATAAGAAATCATCTGCTTGGTGTGATATTTCTGTTGAATTCAGAGTGGCACATTATATACTGTTGCTGCACTTACCTTTTATGGCGCACATTTTCCAATGTCGTTATGGATATCGGGTGGATTGGCTCAAGCAATGGATGAGTTTATCAGCATGCATCATTGTTTCTCTGTAGCAACATATTGTTTTGGTGTTTTTCTGGATTTATTGTTACTGATACATATGGTTTCTATAAATTCAGCATACCAAACTGAGAAGAGCAACAGAACAGATAAACCTTTTAGAGGGAAAACTTCAACAAGCTGTGAATGAAAATGCAAAGCTTAAGGTGAAGCAGAATGAAGATTCGAAGCTCTGGCAGGGATTAGATTCTAAAATCTCCTCAACGAAGACCTTATGTGATCAACTGACAGAAACTCTGCAGCAGCTAGCTAGTCAGACAGAACAAGGTAATGTTTATGGTGACATTTACTTTGCACACTTTCTGTTCTGATCTGATTAGTGAAACCATACAATTACAGCTGAGGAAGATAAAAAGTTTTTTGAGGAGATGCTCGGGAAGAATTCCAAAGCTATGGATGAATTCAACTGCCTTATGCATGATTTATCAAGAAAACTGGAGTCTGCAGAACAAAAGATCATTTCAGGTTGGTCAGTCTCTGCACAACCCATAGGCAGTACAAGGTGCAGATCATTTTAGAACCAACAACTTAGTTACTCGGCACTACAAATTTGATATGTTCTGTACTTCTGTGTACATTGATATGTTAGTAGATAGAACAATCTGCAATGTGCTAAATATTTCTTAAATGATTTGACAATAACTGTCTCTGTCCTTTTAATTCAGGGAAACAGGAGATGTTGCAGATCAAACAAGAAAAAGAAGAAATGGATCGAAGTTACAAGGAACAATTGTATTCAAATGATGCTACTATTAAGGAAAAAGGTATGAGTTCAGTTTTGTACCTAATGATGAATCCCAAAGGAATTGGCCATATGCCTAAATTGCATTAGGAGTATACAGGAACTAAGTAGCTTGGAATGGACAAGTCATTAGAAAAGTAGAAATATGATGGGCAGTTGCCAAGTCCTAATTATTTTATTTCCAAAGCCATGGTGGGAATTCGAGAAAATGGCATATGATATTTTATTCAGTGATTTTCACTTTGAGCTGAGCCTATCGTCAAGTGCAACCATACTAACATCTGTAGTAATACAACTGTACTTATGCACGCAGAATCCCTCATCAAGCAGTTGGAGAGCTCAGTTGATGAAAATAAATCCCACTTGGTATGTCTTGACTCCCGCTTGCAATGCATGGAGCAAGAGCTGAAGCTAAAAGATGATGTTTGCATCAGCCTGAAAGAAAACCTAGCAAGCAGTGAAAGTGAAAAGAACAACTTGGAGCTTAGGAATCAGGGCTGTATTCTGGAAATTGAAAAACTATGCAAGGACAACAAGGGTCTAAATGAATTGCTTAGCAGCTTCATGGCTAAAGTAACTGAGCTAGATAAAGAGCATGCCTCTATGTCAAGTCATGTGTCTAGGCTGCTTTGTTCATTTGAAAGGTTCTATGAAATGGCCCAAGAGGAGAAAATGCTAATAGCAAGATCTTCTAAGGACAAATTTGAACATCTCCAAAAGCAATATGTTGATTTGTCATCAGAAAACAATGCTCTCAACATTGAAATTGAAGAGCTGAAGTCCAGAATCATAGAGCTGCAGAAAACTCAAGAAATTGTTATGGTTCAACATGTTGAAGAATGCCAAGTGGCTGAAGATAAAATCAGAAGATTAGAGTCTGAAGCTGAAATTTCTGCCTCCAATATCAATCGGTTGGAAAAGTTATCTTCTGAACTTCAAGGGAGAATTCAAAAGTTACTGGAAGATTCTACCCTTGCTGAAAATCACAAGGTTTGTCAACGATTGGTCCAGTTACAAAACTATTTACTATTGAAAAACAATTGATGGCATTTAAGTTTCCTTACTCATGATATTCTATTCTGCAGCAAGATTTGCTTGAAAAGATTTTGAAGCTAGAATCAGATAATCAGGATCTCCAAGGCCAAGTGCAGTCAATAATGGAAGAGAAATCTAACAGTGCCAAATCTCTCCAAGGAGAGATAACAAAGCGTGACCAGCAGGTTGACACACTTGAGAATCAAATCAACCAGCTCCGCAGTGTTTTGAATGAGAAGGAGCAACTCTATAGTTGTTCTGTAGAAAGAGAGAAGACTTTGGAAGACCAGAAACTACAGGTTTGTGCTTATTGGATCAGTTAAATCTTATAAGGTGGTGGTTAGTAAATAACATAAATCCATAACAACCTTTTCAATCCATTGCCCAGGTCGAAGCATCACTTACTACAACAGAATGCCAACTTAGTGAGGCAAAAAAACAGTATGATCTGATGCTTGAAGGTAAACAGATAGAGCTATCCAAGCATTTGAGAGAGCTATCTCTCAAAAATGACCAGGTATCATATTTCTATTAATTGTGCGGCACTTTGGCATCTTAATCACAAATAAATTACATTTTGCAAACAAATTTTACAGGCGATCAATGAAATTCGTAAGAAGTATGAACTTGAAAAGATAGAAATCACTAATGCTGAAAAAGTAAAGGTATGCTAACTTTCTATTTCAGAAACTATTATTTGTAGATGTTTAGAATGCTCAAGTTGATCTTAATATCTCATGCTATGATTTTTATGAATGTTTGAGAATTCAGGCAGAGAAGCTCATAAGGGAAATGGAAAACAAATGTAATGAAAAGATATCAGAGAACAAGGAAGATTCAGATAGGTGTTTGGTGCGTCTTAAGGAGGAACATGGCGCAATGGTAATTCAACCAGTTCGATTTTCTTTATTTCAAGCAATTAGCTTACTCTTTCTCAATGCATGTGCTATTCGGAATGATGCAAAATGTTGGTTCTGGATTAGTTGAGCAAAGTAAGCCAAACTATTAGCTTTGATACAGAATTAAATGTTTAACTTTCTCTCATGTGCTTTCTGCTGAAAAGTTTTAGTACTTCAAATTATTCCTGGAAATCCTTGGTGTTCTTTTTTTTAAAAAATGTCCCTAAATAGTCTTGGCATGTAAACAAAAAAGCCATACCAAAGTAGCCTAATGTAGCAATGAGTTTAAAGTTTCTTCCTAGGTTCTTTAGGGGAGCACAAAATATGCATTTGCATTATATCCATCTGGCACAAAGGCTCATAGCATACTGCTGACGAAATTTGAGGCTTCAATAATGCTACTATTTCCATTTATTTAACTTTGCAGCAGCTTATATATGATATTTAGCAGAGCGAGACCATAAACCATTTCAAATTATGTTCCTATGCACTTTTAGACTTTCAAAATGTTATTGCTATAACCCATCCCCCTTTTTCCTTTTTGAATTCTATAAACAATGTCTTGGTGATCCTGCGTGGTTGCTTGCTTTCTGCTTGAGATACTTCTGTGGAGAATAGGAATGTGTGGACCTGCATTGCATCAGTAGTATAGTAGTAGTAGTTAAACTTCTGTGGAGAATAGGAATGTGTGGACCTGCATTGCATCAGTAGTATAATAGTAGTAGTTAAAAAATCTCTTATTAATTATTCTGTACAAAAAGGCAAAAAATAGGTATCATTAAATGCTACACAATAGCTAGTTTGAGTAAGACTGTATATCTTAACTGGAATGACCCATGAAGGGGGTTGCTTGCTGATATTCAGGTGGCAAGAATTCAGCAGGATAATGAGCATAAAGAGTCAACTCTCCGGGCTTATCACAAAGAAGAACTGCAGCGCATTCAGTCTCAGGCCGAGAATGAACTGAGGGAGGTCAGTTACAAATCCCTCAAGATGCTTTGACAATGGAGGTTTTCCATACTAATGAAATCTGTATAAATATGTAGAGGCTGTCATTGCTCAGAAAAGAGCATGAACTTCAAATAAAATCATTAAGGATGCAGCATGAGGAAGAATGCCAGAGGATGCAGGAGGAACTGGAGCTTCAGAAGTCAAAGGTGGTGATTAACACTTTTCTCCTGAAGGTAATCGATTGAATATATACTTGATACTTTCTTTGGTGCAGGAGGAGAAGCAAAGAGCATTATTACAGTTACAGTGGAAAGTAATGGGAGAAAATCAACAAGGTGATCAAGAAGTGAACTCTAAGAAGGTGCTGTGTACTCACGAAATTTGATATACTGTATATTATCAAGTGATGCACGCAGCACGTATGCCATATATTCAATGTTTTAGTGTGTTAATTGCATAGCATCCTAGCCTTGAACATAATAAGCAGTCATAAGTTCAATTATCTCAGTGAATGAATGCCTTGTGCAATAAGTGTTTTATCTAGGCTTCGCATTCTAATGTAATGATTGCACCTGCTTGGAGAAGCAATTGTCTAGGTTTTGCATTCTAATGTACTACACCACTATCACACTACACCTTGCGGCTTGTGATATACAAGTAATTGGACCTTGTTCTGATTGAATTGCATGAGGGTCCTTAGAATTTACCCTTTGATGCAATTTCAGTTCATGTTGTTTGGAAAAGCAAGCATAAGTTGTCCATAACTGTTAAAGCTGTATCAGCTTTGGAGTTACACTTATGGTCTGGCGCTAATCAAAGAATTTTTCTGGAACGGCACCAAACAAAGAATATGCTACTTAATTTTTAATTTGTCTCTGCAATCATTACTTCGAATTTTGAACAGAAATTAATATACCTTAAATATCAGTTTCATTTTTGAATTGAAATCTTCCATGGAAGCACTGCATCTCAGTTTTCATTCAGTTCTACTTTTGAATACATTGTATGCTTTGATTTGTTTTATGTGCATGGAACTATGTGAACCATGTAGATTTCAAACCCTTTTATTCTGCACTGTGATGCTTTGGCACGTTTAATTTTCAGTTGTTGTAATCCTAATTATTTAGTGTTTGATGCTTGCAAATATATGAATATAATGCTTTGTACAATGCACGTGCATCCTATGTATCTGTCATCCTGATCATAAATTTTCTCCCTAAACATAGTAATAGTATCACTAATTTCTTAGAATAAAGAACGAAAAACTATTTTGCTTCATGTATTTGGATTAATAGCTAAGAAATCGCCTGATAGTTATAGTATGTGTAAGAAATGTGCCAAATAGTAAGGTAAAGTTCCTTCTAGATTTTGGTAGAAAATGCATATCGAATTTCAACATTGGTGGAAAATGCATATCAAATTTCAACATGTGAAGCAAATTGATTAACAGTCCAAATTCCTATCCTGATTTTTTTCTTGTTTATTGTAAATGAGACATCAGTTGATTCTCCATTTCTAGTTTAGCTCATCATTATGTCTCATTCATATTATTCAGTCGTTATGAAAACATGCTGTTTCAGGAATACTCTGTTTCGTCGATGAAAAGGAGAGATCCCTATGGAAGAAAAGAACATGAGCTCCAGTTGGCAAGTCCTGAGACCAAACGGAAGGTGAGATGCCATTATTCTCAATGATACACTGCACACAGTACACTAGTTCCAGAAAGTTAAACTATAGTTTTTATTATTTATGTTTCAGGATGTAAACTTATCTGGGATTCTACAATCACCAATTTCAAACATGTTGAGAAAGGTAGAGAAAGGGTCTCAGGATATTCCTAAACACAGAAAGGTAATTCTTCCACAATCTCTTTATCTTTTGCAGCTTGAACAGCATAGATCAGGTTTCATTTTTTTAATGAGATAATGTGCGAATTTCATGTTATCCGATCTCATTCTTTTGTTAAAATAGGTAACGCACCATGAATATGAAGTTGAGACAGCAAATGGAAGAATCACAAAGCGCAGAAAAACTAGGAGCACTGTCATGTTTGCTGTATGAGCTTTTACTGTATTCTGTAAATTTTGTTTGCACTTTATTGGTTATTTGGCATACCCATGTTTTCTCTTGTATATTTCAGGAACCGAACACTCAGAAGTCATTGCATAGTACTGCTGAAAAGGATGTTACAAAAATAAGAAAGGTGTGATAAATGTGCAGTCTAAGTAGCTATTTTCTTTAATTTCGTTTCATATCCATATGGGAAAAATCCACAAAAAATAATACTTAATGAACCTTACAGTATCATGTTTTACTGGACATCCTTTTTATCTGCAGTTGTAGAGTTCTAGTCAATGCAGGAATCCCTTTTGTACTTTAGCATATTCTAAACTATCATCTATATCTTGTTTGAAGTGTCCTAGGGTTGCTATTTCTTTTAAATTCTGTCACATAAGAATATTGGTAAGATGTGGAAAACATGATACTCCCCAAGGCGATTGTATTGACTAGCTTCTTTCCATACTGTTATTTTTGTTATTTTTATTCTCTTGTTGCATGCGTCTGCTCTATGGTTGTATCTCATCACTTAAAAGAGTTGAATTGAACTAGAAACCTTTTGAAGGTCAACTACTCAAAAGTCGAGACATGGTAATTTCCTATATGTTGTGTATTTTTGCAATACTCACACTTACAATGTGCTGCATTCTGCAGGTTCCCACAGGATCCCATGCCCATCCTGCAAACATCGGTGAATTATTCTCTGAAGGCTCCTTGAATCCATATGCTGATGACCCTTATGCTTTTGACTAGAAGGTGATATCTTGTTTCCCTCTCGGCAGATTTTATTTTTTGAATGAAACCCTTGGCAGATTTTACTTATTGGGCAAGTACCGCAGTAGTCTGTGATGCAACATCGAATACATCCAATACTGTTTCATCTATCAACTTCTGAAGAATGACAATCTTATCCTGGAATTTGCATTTTAGAACAAATACTTCCAATACTGTTTAAGGAAAGACTAATTTTCCGGGAAAAATAAAGGCAAGGCTAAATTCAACTGATCAACCACGGTACGGAAGTCATGACATAATTTGGCATCTTGTTGAGTCCCGAACCCATTTTTTGCGAGTAATTTACATGTTGCCACCAAGTTAAGATTTCGTGGTAGTATCTAGGCCAGGCTTGTAATTATCTGCAGCTTCATCAGCAAATACAGAGAATCTTACAGAGATTTTGCTCAAAATAGTTTCTTACTTGAAACCCTCAAACTGATGCGCAATATCTAGTTTGCCTGGAAGGATAGATATTTTTCTTACCATCAGTATGCCATATTCTAGTCTTGAATTAAAACATTTCATCTGCATATTACATAGTGCTGCCTGTTATATGTTCTTTAGAGGATAAGCATCTTTCTGGTGGTGAATTTGAATTGAATCTCGTCTTGCAGCTCACACCTGGAGATACGATCTTTACGCACAGGACGATGAAATCTGGAACAAAAAATCACCGACACCATATTGAATCAATGATCCTGTGGGTTTTCCCTGGTCTTGGCATCTGACCATTCTAGTGTTCGTAAGATTGCTTTTAGGTTGACGTATCTGGAACATTGCTACCAGAATAAACATCATGATTCCGCCGTATGTAGGTGTGGATTTGTAAATGAACCGTACATGTAATAAACTTTGGACAGAACGAATATCCTCAAACAGAAGTTACTCTCCAGCGTCCACTACACCCACAGCTTTGAACATTCTGGACGAGCTGGCGTGCGATACTCTGGGAGTATGTTTGCTCTTCCCGCCGGATACCAAGGGCGTCCAGCTCGAGTTCATGGGCACAGACCGGGTGGCAATGTTGAGGCATTCACTTAGACAGCATGTGGGTTAAGTGTTTTTCTGTTGCTGGTTGTTTGCATCTCTGATACAGTAAAGACAGTCTGAATGGATCAACAATGTTTGACAGCGATGATGCTCTGTCTTCTGCACATGAGCTGAGCTTTGTTAGCTTATAACAACTACTCCCTTCGTTCGAAAATGTGACTTCCCTTCGTTTGAAAATATGGCTTTTTCAACCATAAGTTTGACTGCTCGTCTTATTCAAAAAATTTATGAAAAATAGTCAAATTTAAGATATTTTTGAAGATTTTATATTAATAAAGAAGTCAATATAAAATTTTTAAATAAGACGAGCGGTTAAATTTATGGTTGAAAAAGTCTATCGAGCACAGATTGATTGGCTTGCTTAAACGGAGCCGGAGCCTCGCCGATTCCCTATGGACCCACCCACGGAGCTTTTGTTCGACAAACAAATCGCAGAATTCCATTCAGTACCCTCGGATCTGAGGGACTGATGACAAGAGAGCGGCGGCGGCGGCGGCGCCTCGCCGAATCTTCCGAGCAGTCGGGGCCGAACAGTGAGGCGTTTGTCCAAGATCTAGCCGGCGGCCCTCAGGAATGGAGGGACTGGGCCAACCTGACTTGTGACCTAGTCGAGGACATCGCCGGCCGGCTGCTCCACTACGATGTGGCGGAGTATTACCGCTTCCGAGCTGTGTGCAGGCCGTGGCGCGACCACGCCGCCGACCTGCGTGCCGGAGGCGCCCTGGACAGCCGCTTCCGGCCCCGCAACTGGGTGGTGCTTGCCATAAGCCCCGACAACAGGCCGCGCCGGCGCCTCCTCAACATGGCCACCGCGGCCTCTCTCAACGTCAACCTCCCGGCGCTCACCACCCACTGCCACCTGTGTGCCGTCGATGGCCTCCTCGTCCTCTTCCACAGGACCACAAAGGCCGTCTGCCTCTTGGATCCTCTCAGCAACGCAGTCACTGAGTTCCCCTCCATCTCTTCCATCGTGGCGACCGTGCCACCTCGGAGGGTGCACTTTTCGGTTTTCCGGGAATATACCAGGGTCGAGGGCCACTCGATCGATGGCGCAGGTTTAGATGAATCCACCTCCCCTCCCACACTTGTTCTCTGCCTGAGGGACAATCTATACAATATCATCTTTACCAAACCTGGTGACCCATACTGGACGCTTGTGAACCCAGGCCAGGCGGATCACTTGATTTCCAATAGGGCAGGCAGGCTTCTGTTCCATTCCTTGCTGTCCCAAGGAGGGCACTGCTACGTCGCCTCGCCGGAGGGGTCCATCTATCTGTTGGAGCTGGGTCCTTTGCCTCAGCTGGTTGAAATAGTCAATCAGCGCCAGCATGCAACCAGGGATGCCATTATCTACATGCGCATACTCTCCTACCTGGTTGGTGGCAGTGATGGTAGGATGTTGATGGTTCGGTATTGGAGAAATGTTGAGCATTTTGGTGGCAGGGGAGCCTACAATCAGATGGAGCTATTCACGGTTGGTGATGTCACTGGCCGCATTGAGGTATCAGAGGTAGACATTGCTGGGAGGAGGCTGATACCTGTGACGAGCCTTGGGCACTACGCTGCATTCATTGGAATGACACACTGCATATTCGTATCTACCAAGACATTTCCCTCCATTGTTGCCGATGCGATATACCTGGGCTACTGTTACCAGTTCAGTCGGAAGTTCAGTATCTATCATCTCAAGAGTAGGAGGGCTGAGCCGCCACATGAGTTCGTCCTTGATGAAAATAAGAGGGTAGTTCCCCGTGCCAGGCCCTGCAACCTTGACCAATACCTTGTCTGCTATGTTGATCGCAAACACAGCTTGAGTGGTCCATGTATCAATCATGTAGGTCATTCTATTAGTCTCTTTCTGTTTAATTTGACATGTAATTTTATTGGCATTTGTCCTGTACTGTAGGTGGATCTCCACATCTGAGTGTCTTGCCTGTTCTATTTTCTTTGTTTGTGCTATTAGTCTGCTTTCCATTAACATGCATTCATTTTCCGTGCTTACAAACATGCGGCTGTTTTTCTGGAGTTTACAACTGCATAACTAACATGGGATGATTGTATTGTGTGGGAATCACTGACAAGCTTGAAATGAAGTTAAGCGCTGGCATTCTTCTTTAAAAAAAAACGCTGGCATTCATCTACTTGATGGCACACGGCACCAGCATAGCACAACTAGAGCTATAAGCAGGTATGAGGATTCTTCCTACTTATTTCTGTAAATTTGACATCAGTGACATGTTACACGGATCCTACTTTCCACTGGTTCGTACTAATTAGCACTATAGCCATAAGTAGGTGTGAGGGTTCATCCTAGTTATTTCTGTGATCTTTAATATCAATGACAAACTGGGACTTGCATGAATCCTATTTCATACTTGTTTGTATGAGTTAACAACCCTATCTGTATCTACTAGGTAGTTCTTGATTGCAGACTATTAGCATATTTGGTATCAAAGTATGCTGTAAATGTGAACCATGTAGATTTCAAACCCTAGTGCACTGTGATGCTTTGGCACGTTTAATTTCCATTTGGTATCAAAGTATGCTGTAAATGTGAACCATGTAGATTTCAAACCCTAGTGCACTGTGATTTCAAACCATGTAGACTATTAGCATATTTGGTATCAAAGTATGCTGTAAATGTAAATAGAATGCATCAAGAGTCCAGTTGGTCTCAAAAAGTCCACACACACTCAGGCTGGGATGATATTTGGCCTGGTCTGACCATTAGCTATTTCCATTCGCAATCGTTCCTAGGTTATCAAACTATAGATTGAACTATGACTTAAGTATGGGTTGAATTTTTGTTTAAGTAGTTACTGTATGATTATTTGGGAGAAAAGCCATCAATTAGGCATATCTTTATGCGCTGATCATGTCTGCCAGTTATCCATAGTGCTAATAAACTGAATGTTCAATATTTTAGTGTGTTTTTGGTGCTAAGATCCTTATAATATCGTGCAGCAATTGATTTGGTGGAACTATCTAATTCTAAGCTGATTATGTGTAGTTACATTTTGGCTTTCTTATTATCACTTCCTTTTTCTAGATTGTTGATAGTTGCTCTGTCGACAGTTTTCCTCTGTACCAACTTTAAACCAAGCCATGTCTTTTCCTAGATAGCGCCCTATCTCATCCATACTCACTACCTGGTTACGTAGATTAGTTCCTTTCTTTACTTCTCGAAGATGATTCCTTTCTTTCTGGTGTTGTTAACTCAGCTCAGCCCATGAGGCAACAGTCACTTGTATTTTGTACAATATCTCATCCATACTCACTAATCCTAATTATTTAGTGTTTGATGCTTGCAAATATATGAATATAATGTTTTGTACAATGCACGTGCATCCTATGTTCTGGTGTAGTAGTAGCTATTTCATATCTGTCATCCTTATCATAAATTCTCTCCCTAAACATAGTAACAGTATCACTACTTTCTTAGAAGAAAGAACAAAAAACTATTTTGCTTCATGTATTTGGATTAATAGCTAAGAAATTGCCTGATAGAAATGTGCCAAATAGTAAGGTAAAGTTCCTTCTAGATTTTGGCGAAATGCTTCTTGAACATTGGTAGAAAATGCATATCAAATTTCAACATGTGAAGCACCAAGGCTAATTGATTAACGGTCCAAATTCCTATCCTGATTTTTTTTCTTGTTTACTGTAAATGACACATCAGTTGATTCTCCATCTCTAGTTTAGCTCATCATTATGTCTCGTTCATGTTATTCAGTTGTTATGAAAACATGCTGTTTCAGGAATACTCTGTTTCGTCGATGAAGAGGAGAGATCCCTATGGAAGAAAAGAACATGAGCTCCAGTTGGCAAGTCCTGAGACCAAACGGAAGGTGAGATGCCATTATTCTCAATGATACACTGCACACAATACACTAGTTCCAGAAAGTTAACTATAGTTTTTATTATATTATGTTTCAGGATGTAAATTTATCTGGGATTCTACAATCACCAATTTCAAACATGTTGAGAGGTAGAGAAAGGGTCTCAGGATATTCCTAAACACAGAAAGGTAACTCTTCCACAATCTCTATCTTTTGCAGCTTGAGCAGCATAGATCAGGTTTTATTTCCTACCCCTTGTGGACCCCACCCCGCACCAACAGGAGGGACAGTTAGGAAGGGGAGGGCAGTTAAGGAGGGGCAAATTAGTCTTCTTAAAGAGCCTTGAATACCTTTTAGTTCCTTCCTCCAAACATGCCAGAGACTAATTTTTAGTCCCTACTAATTTTAGTCTCAGGGACTAATGGGATCCAAACAGGCTTAAATGTTTGAGATTGCAGTTCGTTGGTTGCACTTAGAATTATTTTATACATGTTGCATAGTGCAATTCTTGTGAGCTAAGAATCTTATGTCAGGACTCACATCCTTGATAGCCATTAATTTAATTTTGTCAGGGCAAACAACGCTAATTACTGGTTCCTACCGGGCCGTTCGAGTCAAGGCCCGATTCACCGGTGTTCTATTCTTCATCAGAGCCCATGATGGCCCAATACACATCCCACCGTTGCACTGCCGACCCGTTGGGCCTACATGTCAGTCGCTCCATTTCAGGTTAATGTAGCCCACAGGACAACAGAAGATAGCCCGCAGTCATCCGGGGACCTAAAACCTAACCCTTTCGCCGCCGCCTCCTTCCTCCCTGCTTCCGCCGCCGCCTCCACCAACCTTCCATACATGGCTACCGCCCACTGACCCATAGCAACCAATGCCGTTTTTCCGTGAGACCTGTGTCCATTCAGATCTATCACAGGCAAGATGATGAAGGCTTGCCGATTCCCCGTGGATCCACCCACGGAGCTTTTGTTCGACAAACAAGTCGCAGAATTTCATTCGGTACCCTCGGATCTGAGGGACTGATGACAAGAGAGCGGCGGCGGCGGCGGCGCCTCGCCGAATCTTCCGAGCAGTCGGGGACGAACAGTGAGGCGTTTGTCCAAGATCTAGCCGGCGGTCCTCAGGAATGGAGGGACTGGGCCAACCTGACTTGTGACCTAGTCGAGGACATCGCCGGCCGGCTGCTCCACTACGATGTGGCGGAGTATTACAGCTTCCGAGCTGTGTGCAGGCCGTGGCGCGACCACGCCGCCGACCTGCGTGCCGGAGGCGCCCTGGACAGCCGCTTCCGGCCCCGCAACTGGGTGGTGCTTGCCATAAGCCCCGACGACAGGCCGCGCCGGCGCCTCCTCAACATGGCCACCGCGGCCTCTCTCAACGTCAACCTCCCGGCGCTCACCACCCACTGCCACCTGTGTGCCGTCGATGGCCTCCTCGTCCTCTTCCACAGGATCACAAAGGCCATCTGCCTCTTGGATCCTCTCAGCAATGCAGTCACCGAGTTCCCCTCCATCTCTTCCATCGTGGCGACCGTGCCACCTAGGAGGGTGCACTTTTCGGTTTTCCGGGATACCAGGGTCGAAGGCCACTCGATCAATGGCGCAGGTTTAGATGAATCCACCTCCCCTCCCACACTTGTTCTCTGCCTGAGAGACAATCTATACAATATCATCTTTGCCAAACCTGGTGATCCATACTGGACGCTTGTGAACCCAGGCCAGGCGGGTCACTTGATTTCCAATAAGGCAGGCAGGCTTCTGTTCCATTCCTTGCTGTCCCAAGGAGGGCACTGCTACGTCGCCTCGCCGGAGGGGTCCATCTATCTGTTGGAGCTGGGTCCTTTGCCTCAGCTGGTTGAAATAGTCAATGAGCGCCAGCGTGCAACCAGGGATGCCATTGTCTTCATGCGCATACTCTCCTACCTGGTTGGTGGCAGCGATGGTAGGATGTTGATGGTTCGGTATTGGAGAAATGTTGAGCATTTTGGTGGCAGGGGAGCCTACAATCAGATGGAGCTATTCACGGTTGGTGGTGTCACTGGCCGCATTGAGGTATCAGAGGTAGACATTGCTGGGAGGAGGCTGATACCTGTGAGGAGCCTTGGGCACTACGCTGCATTCATTGGAATGACACACTGCATATTCGTATCTACCAAGACATTTCCCTCCATTGTTGCCGATGCGATATACCTGGGCTACCGTTACCAGTTCAGTCGGAAGTTCAGTATCTATCATATCAAGAGTAGGAGGGCTGAGCCGCCGCATGAGTTCGTCCTTGATGAAAATAAGAGGGTAGTTCCCCGTGCCAGGCCCTGCAACCTTGACCAATACCTTGTCTGCTATGTTGATCGCAAACACAGCTTGAGTGGTCCATGTATCAATCATGTAGGTCATTCAATCGGGTCATTCTATTAGTCTCTTTCTGTTTAATTTGACATGTAATTTTATTGGCATTTGTCCTGTACTGTAGGTGGATCTCCACATCTGAGTGTCTTGCCTGTTCTATTTTCTTTGTTTGTGCTATTAGTTTGCTTTCCATTAACATGCATTCATTTTCTGTTTTTACAAACATGCGGCTGTTTTTCTGGAGTTTACAACTGCATAACTAACATGGGATGATTGTATTGTGTGGGAATCACTGACAAGCTTGAAATGAAGTTAAGCGCTGGCATTCTTCTTTTTTTTTAAAAAAAAGCGCTGGCATTCATCTACTTGATGGCACACGGCACCAGCATAGCAAACTAGAGCTATAAGCAGGTATGAGGATTCTTCCTACTTATTTCTGTAAATTTGACATCAGTGACATGTTACATGGATCCTACTTTCCACTGGTTCGTACGAGTTAGCACTATAGCCATAAGTAGGTGTGAGGGTTCATCCTAGTTATTTCTGTGATCTTTAATATCAATGACAAACTGGGATTTGCATGAATCCTATTTCATACTTGTTTGTATGAGTTAACAACCCTATCTGTATCTACTAGGTAGTTCTTGATTGCAGACTATTAGCATATTTGGTATCAAAGTATGCTGTAAAGGTGAACCATGTGGAATTCAAACCCTAGTGCACTGTGATGCTTTGGCACGTTTAATTTCCATTTGTTGTAATCCTAATTATTTAGTGTTTGACGCTTGCAAATGTATGAATATAATGCTTTGTACAATATAATGCACGTGCATCCTATGTTCTGGTGTAGTAGTAGCTATTTCATATCTGTCATCCTGATCATAAATTTTCTCCCTAAACATAGTAATAGTATCACTAATTTCTTAGAAGAAAGAACGTAAAACCATTTTGCTTCATGTATTTGGGTTAATAGCTAAGAAATTGCCTGATAGTTATAGTATGTGTAAGAAATGTGCCAAATAGTAAGGTAAATTTCCTTCTAGATTTTGGCAAAGTGCTTCTTGAACATTGGTAGAAAATGCATATCAAATTTCAACATGTGAAGCAGCAAGGCTAATTGATTAACGGTCCAAATTCCTATCCTCATATTTTCTTGTTTATTGTAAATGAGACATCAGTTGATTCTCCATTTCTGGTTTAGCTCATCATTATGTCTCATTCATGTTATTCAGTCGTTATGAAAACATGCTGTTTCAGGAATACTCTGTTTCGTCGATGAAAAGGAGAGATCTCTATGGAAGAAAAGAACATGAACTCCAGTTGGCAAGTCCTGAGACCAAACGGAAGGGCTCAAGGGCAGATTTTCTTTTTTGAATGAAACCCTTGGCAGATTTTACTTATTGGGCAGTACCGCAGTAGTCTATGATGCGACATCAATACATCCAATACTGTTTCATCTATCAATTTCTGAAGAATCACAATCTTATCCTGGAATTTGAACAGTGTGAACTGTTTAAGGCAAGACTAGCTGTTGGGTTCTGGAAACCGTTACATAATTTGACATCTTGTTGAGTCCAGAACCCATTTTTCGCGAGTAATTTACATGTTAACACCAAGTTAAGATTTCGGGGTAGCATCTAGCCCAGGCTTGTAAGTATCTGCAGTTTCATCAGCAAATACAGAGAATCTTACAGAGATTTTGCTCAAAATAGTTTCTTACTTGAAACCCTCACACTGATGCGCAATATCTAGTTCGCCTGGAAGGATAGATATTTTTCTTACCATCAGTATGCCATATTTTAGTCTTGAATTAAAACATTTCATCTGCATATTACATAGTGCTGCCTGTTATATGTTCTTCAGAGGATAAGCATCTTTCTGGTGGTGAATTTGAATTGAATCTCGTCTTGCAGCTCACACCTGGAGATACGATCTTTACGCACAGGTCGATGAAATCTGGAACACAAAATCACCGACACCGTGTTGAATCAATGATCCTGCGGGTTTTCCCTGGTCTTGGCATCTGACCATTCTAGTGTTCGTAAGATTGCTTTTAGGTTGACGTATCTGGAACATTGCTACCAGAATAAACATCATGATTCCGCATTTCCGCCGCATGTAGGTGTGGATTTGTAAATGAACCGTACATGTACATGGGCAATACTGTGCTGAGCTATGAACATTCTGTGCTGGCGTGCGATACTGTGGGAGTATGTTTGCTCTTCCCGCCGGATAGAAAGGGCGTCCAGTTCGAGTCAATGGCCGCAGACCTGGTGGCAATGTTGAGGTATTCACTTGGACAGCATGTGGGTTAAGTGTTTTTCTGTTGCTGGTTGTTTGCATCTTGAATCATATCGATCAACAATGTTTGACAGTGATGATGATCTGTGTTTTGCACATGGGCTTTGTTAGCTTATAACAACTATCATCTATCAAGCACAGACTGGTTGGCTTAACCAAGGATAGAGTTGGTAGTCTTTTTTCTCCTAGCCCAACTTTGCTCAATAATACCATCTTCAGTTCTGATATACACGTGAGATGGAGACTTTTATTTTAGCGTGACGTGAGTTGGAGACTTAAGTTAACGCAGGTCAGTGTCACATTAAGAAATGTCCTCGCGCCATTTGGATATTACTAGTGGGCCTTCTTTAGTATGTGCTATAATAGTTTAATACGCAAGGTGAAGTCCATGTCCATATATGTCTGCTGCATCCGCGAAGCGAGGAGAAATTTGGCCAGAGGTCTATCGGCAGGGGCTGAAAAGGTGAGCAACGGAGAGATGGCCGGAGGTGTCATTGTTCCGAGCGATGGCCCTGCCGCTGACTACGGCGGAAGCCTGACGCTCTCGGTGTTCATGACCTGCCTTGTGGCTGCCTCTGGCGGCCTAATCTTCGGCTACGACATCGGCATCTCAGGTCAGTGCAAACAGCCAGTGCTTTTGTTTTTCCCCTTGGCCTCTTGTACTCACGGTCCATCTCGTATGTGCATGATGCCGATGGTTCTCCAACTATTTGTTTGCTTGCACAAAACCAACCTTATGGAACAGTTATCGAGCTCGATCATTTCTTGGCCACCTTGTCAGAAAATCGTGTGTTCAAAGCCAAAATTCTGTATTTGCTTGTTCTGATGAACTGAAGTAATCCATGCATTTCAGTACGCCTTGTGTTCTTGAGCTGAAAACTCGTACATACAGAAAAGAAACAGTCAGCGAACTAATCAACACGGTTACCGTACCGTACCTGACACGTACTACGACTGTTAATTCGATGAATTAGGCGGCGTCTCCGAGATGGAGCCGTTCCTGCGGCGCTTCTTCCCGCACGTCCTGAAGCGCATGGCGGCGGCCAAGGGCAACGAGTACTGCATCTACGACAGCCAGACGCTGACGGCCTTCACGTCGTCCCTGTACGTGGCCGGGCTGGTGGCGTCGCTGGTGGCCAGCCGCGTCACCAAGGCGATGGGCCGGCAGGCCGTCATGCTCATGGGCGGCGCGCTCTTCTTCGCCGGCGGCGCCGTGACGGGCGCCGCCGTCAACATCGCCATGCTCATCGTCGGCCGCATGCTGCTCGGCTTCGGCGTCGGCTTCACCAACCAGGTCAGTCGATCATATCGCCCAGCCTCTCACTCTTGCGTCGTCGTCACCCGGAGCTCAGCTACAGCTAGCCGTGCGTCTCTTCTTCATGTGTGGCGCCAGCGAACATGTCCAGAGTCTTCGGCTGATGACACAAAACGAACCCGTTTTTCACTGGACCTTGTAGTAAGACTTTCGAGCGAGAAGCCACAATTTTCTTTGTCGTATCAACAAACGGGTCATAAAAAAATCGCGAAGATATTTTTCCCGAAGTCACCGCTACAGAGCATTCGTACTTAAGGGCCTGTTTAGATGCAAAAAGTCACTTCCAAATTTACTATGCAAAAAGAAGATTACTCGTTACATCAAAATGTCATAACATACATAGAGTACTAAATGTAGATGAAATTAAAAACTAATTGCACAGTTTTGTTGTGTTCTGCGAGACGAATATTTTGAGCCTAATTAATCAATTTTTGGACAATTTTTTACAAATACAAACGAAATGCTACAGTGACGCAATGATTACGAAGTGACATCATACTCTCAAATTCACCCTCCCAAATTCAACATCTAAACACCACCTAAATAACGAGCGTGGAAACGGCAAGTCGGAAAGCCCATGATAGAGAAGCCAGTACCAATTGAAAAATCGCGACTGTCCATTAGAGTATTTCAAATTGGCAATGGAGGCATGTGGGCTCGTATGCTCCACTGGAAAAAAAGAAGAGAGGGAGAGAGGAGCCGTCTCTGTCTTCCCTGATCTGTAATCTTTGTTGACTTTGCTAGTCCAAGCTTGAGCCATCATCTAGTACTAGACTGGGTCACTGGATAATACTGATCGCAACGACGCATAATAACTGGTCGCCACTAGTTTATTGTCTAACTGTACTCGTCGTTAGTGGCTTGGCGAAGGCTTCAGATAGAGACAGTTGGTACCACACGTAGCTGTAGCAGTTGAAGGATTCTTTCTAATCATACCGAAGAAGATGAACATCAATTCGGTGAGTAGCTTGTAGCAGTGGGTCCGTAGTTTCCGTCCAATCCCCACAGTAGCACGCGAATGGGGCCGAGGCGTCTTACATGGCTTCCGTTTACCAGATAAGCATGCGAGCTTAGAGCCCAGCAAGACCCATTAACACCTACCTCCACCGTCGCTCCTTCTTCCCCGACGGGCAGCCGCCGCCTCCGCCGTCCAGCGCTGCTCCAAAGCTCCCCTGCCACCACCGCCTCCCCCGGCTCCGGCGCCGCTTCGGCGCCTCCGCCGCCGCCCTCCACCGCCGCCGTCGCTAATCCCATCCTTCTCGCTACCTCCGGCCGAGCTCCCCCGCCTCTACCGCCGGCCATCGGCTCCGGCGCCACTCCGGCGCCTCCGCCGCCGCCCTCGCTAATCCCAGCCTTCTCGCTACCTCCGGCCGAGCTCCCCCGCCTCTACCGCCGGCCATCGGCTCCGGCGCCTCCACCGTGACGACCTTCTTCTCCGGCAGACCCCTCCCCCGCCGCCATCACCGGCCCAACCGCCATCCCCCACCTCCCGGCGGGCGGCGCCCCCACCGCCCGCCTCACCGCCGTCTCGACCGCCTCCACCGCCGGTCCGGCGACCTTCTATAGGTCCGGCAGCCAAACAACCCCGGCAACCCCCAACCCGAACCCCTAACCCTACGAGCGGCGGCGGCCGGAGCTGGAACGTCAGCGGGAGTGGCGAGGAGGAGCGCTCGAGGAAGGGGGTGAGAAGCGGATCCAGCGGATATAATTGTTTGCACGAATCTCAAACACTGGAAGCTAGGTGGGGAAAAAAACTTGTGGAAACTATATAGGATTCCCGAATGGGGCCCGCGTCGTTCGTTACCCCCGGCGCATGACGCGGCCCAGCTGCAGAGAGATGGATGGCCCGTCAGAGCCTGTTTGAATCGGCCTAATTTAGCCCAACCGTATATTCGCGTGGACCAAAAATTGGCGACCCATATGATCATATGGGTTGGGCCACATAATTGTCGGCAGTCCACATGTAAAGCCCATGTTCGCCAAACTCATGCAGGCCGCCCCTTTGTTCCTCGCCGAGATGGCTCCGTCGCGGTGGCGCGGCGCCCTCACCGCGGGCTACCAGTTCTTCCTGGCGCTCGGGGTGCTCATCGCCAACCTCGTCAACTACGCCACGTCACATTCCCCCTGGGGCTGGCGCGTCTCGCTGGGCCTCGCCGGCGCGCCGGCCGTCGTCATCTTCGTCGGCGCGCTCTTCCTCACCGACACCCCCAGCAGCCTCGTCATGCGCGGGCGCGCCGGCGCGGCCCGCGCGGCGCTGCTCCGGGTGCGCGGGCCCGACGCCGACGTGGACGCCGAGCTCCGCGACATCTCCAAGGCCGTGGAGGCGGCGCGCCGGAGCGAGGACGGCGCGTTCCGCCGGATGGCGACGCGGCGCGAGTACCGCCCGCACCTGGTGCTCGCCGTCGCCGTGCCCATGTTCTTCCAGCTCACGGGGGTCATCGTGCTCGCCTTCTTCGCGCCGCTGGTGTTCCGCACCGTCGGCTTCGGCAGCAACGCCGCGCTCATGGGCGCCGTCATCCTCGGCGCCGTCAACCTCGGGTCGCTCATGCTCTCCACCCTCGTCATCGACCGCTACGGCCGCAAGGTGCTCTTCATGGTCGGCGGCATCCAGATGGTCATCTGCCAGGCATGTACATGTACATTACATCATCGTTCGTGTTCTCCTCCTCTTTCTTTTGATCGATCTGAGTTTCTTTCTTGATTCTTGAAGATTGCGATTGCTTGGATCATGGGCGCGCAAATCGGCAAGAGCGGCGAGAAGGCGATGGCGCACCCCTACGCGGTGGCGGTGCTGGTGTTCACGTGCCTGCACACCGCCGGGTTCGGGTGGTCGTGGGGGCCGCTGGGGTGGGTGATCCCGAGCGAGATATTCCCGGTGGACATCCGGTCGGCGGGGCAGGCCATGAACGTCTCCATCGGCCTCTGCCTCACCTTCGTGCAGACGCAGTCGTTCCTCGCCATGCTCTGCAGCTTCAAGTACGCCACATTCGCCTACTACGCCGCCTGGGTCGCCGTCATGACCGTCTTCATCGCGCTGTTCCTGCCGGAGACCAAGGGCATCCCGCTCGAGTCCATGGGCACCATCTGGGTGAAACATTGGTACTGGAAGCGATTCGTGCAGGACCAAGGAAAGAGCGATGTGGCACTTACCTAAAGGTTATATAGGTCTCAGGGTCAAGGGGAAAAGAAACACAGTTCAAGTACGGTGTGGAGTATGTATAGTGACTAGTGAGTGCTCGTAATGTTTCACGTCAGTGGCCGGCATGGCAGCCATTTCATATCCCAATGTGTGTTTGTATATTCGCCGTGTGATTTATTGTTATGGAAACTCATTTTCCTAATGTGGCATGGAACTCATCATTGAGATTAATGTGATGAATACAAAATCGCTTCCAAAGAACTCAAGCATTATTCTTACTGTCCTTGTAAACGTAGCAAGTGATACCAAAATTACAACTTGACGGGTGGAATATGTTAACATGGTCGAGCCACATAGCACAAACTAGGGTGTTGCTATCATTCAATTAATAAATTGCATGAAATTGGAAACTAGAAAACTGAACTATGTAGTGTCCGTGTATTCATTGGGGCAAGTCACTACCTAATTATAAAGTAAGGATTGATTCAACGGTACGTCATAATTTTGCAATAAAGACCCTAAAAATTATATTATTAACCCGCAGTCCTTTAATTTGATAGGAAACCCCTGTCCTTTTATAAAATCAACTCGCAGTCCATCTTCTCCCCCAACCCCGCCGACCGACGTGCCTATCCCATCGGCCAAATCGCCGCGGCCCCGTCATCGGCTTGCCTCCATTCACGTCTCCGTCGTTGCAGCCGGGCCTCGGCCTCCATAGTCACCATCGCCTCCCCATGCACCAAGCACGCGTAGTCATCGAGCCGCCAAGCCGAGACGTGAAGGCTGCCGTTGTTCGAGACTACTGTTGTTCTGCATCCGTGGCCGACATCCATGTCTACTCTCCAATGTGATCGATGAATTATTTCGTCTGTCTGCAAATCGGTCTTTTATTGCTTGCTGGAGGTGGTGATGCTTGCCAGATTTGGAATTGGCTTATCCCATAGATTTAATTTGGTGTTGAATCTGGTTGGCTGATGCTGAAAATTGATGGAGCAGAGGGGGACGGCGGATCCATGATGCCATGGTGGTGAGCGTGAGTGAGCTGCTGCCTGCTGTTGACTTTGTCGATGTGGGGAGGAGATTAGGAAGATCGAGCGCCGGTGCTTTGGTTCATGGAGATAAAAGACAGAAGCCGGTGACCTTGTGGTGCTGCTACTGTGCTCTGTGGTGGAGAAGAACAGGTACACACAGAGATGGCTGGCGACGTCGTGAAGGACCGAGGGAGAACAATGGAGAGAGAGGAGGGGTAAAATAAGCATTAAAATTATGGTAGCTATGATTATGTTTGTTATAGATAGAAGCTACTCCTCCAAAACCAAAGCACGTCTTTTCCATCTTTCCTGAACCTTTCTTCTATATCTTTTCATTAGAGCATAAGCAGTAATTATATTATTATGTTAGGGCATGTTTGGTTGAGAATTAACACAGCATGGGACAGGGTCTGCAAAGGCCAACCGCGGGTAATGTGGCCGTGCAGCAGCAGGCGCGTGTTTGCCAGGTGAGCGCGCGGGGGCGCTCGGCCGCGGGTGGCAGGGAAGCGCGACGACGAGGTCGGCGTGACCATGTAGCACGCCGCGACACGGCGGAGGCTACCTTCTGTGATGCGGCCACACAGCAGCGGGCGCGTGGCCGCGTGAAGCGGGGCGGCGTGTGGCGCCGCTAGAGCCAATTGTGGGCAGCGCGACGGTGAGGCGAGTGGGGGCAGCGTGGGGCTCGGCGCTTCGGGGCCCGTCTTGGATGACGCGGCCATGCAGTGGTGGGCGCTCAACAGCGGAAGACGGAGCAATATGGTGCCGGTAAACATGATTATTAGGTTTCTCGATTTTCTTATTGCGATAGATTTTTCTATTTATCCCCATAGCAACGCACGTGCATGATTGCTAGTATATATATAAGCGTGTAAAATGAGGCACTACCCGTAACATGATAATGTAGTGTCCGTGTATTCATAGATAATGATGTCTTGCATGAGTTCATAGATTCAATCCAAGCTAATTTCTGAGAGGTCTCGAGTCTTTGTTTTTTCCTCAATAGCTAGGTGGAAACATGAATCCCATCAAGCATATATGTAGTCACATGGAGGAAGATCACTGACAGTGGACCAACTTATATATATGCCAGTGAATGAAAAAAAAAACATCGTTCGGTACCTGTGGCGTTCCTCTCCTTAGTACTTATAACATGATATAACACGAGTGGTACTAAAATTTTGATAGCTTCAGTAGCTTCTCGATCAAGTTATAATTTAGATCTTACAACTTGGTACGCTTTCATCAATTAAAAAAAACTCATAATGCTGTACATCTCTCGACACCAGCAGCCAGTGAGCCAACAGGTGTATACGGAGATAGGTGATCAGAGGAGAGATCACTTGGACAGCGAAATAGCCACGACCACCACCCAGCAGGAAGAAGCATGTCTGACTCAAATATGAATAGATGATTGCCCTCCGTACTCCGGTGCCAAGTTGCCAACCATAAACCAAATTTTAACGGATGAATGCTTAAGCTTTGCTGAATGTCAACTGCCATGTCACGTCTAGCTAGCTAGATGTGCCTCTACGGTGATCAGATTCAGATGATCACGCGTCCTACATTTCTATTTTATTACTGTTGGAACTCATCAGTTGAAGTGAACAATAAGACATGCATGCATGGTTTATAGCCGCAAGCTACTACTTGCAATAAGTTTGTACTTATTTATTCTAAATTCGGCTGGTCGAAGCTGAAACATTCTTCCAATTATCTTAAAGAAATCAATAGAATGTGCACAGATTATGACAAATATTTTCACAAAAAAAGGACTATGACAAATATTTGTGACTGTTTAGGACTTCTTGTGCTTCGCTTACCTGCATAACAAGTAGCTGCTGCCTCAGACCGGCAGCAAAGCCAAGGGCCCAAGGCAACGTACAGAACCTGCAAGCAAATAAGCACGGTCTCACACTACACTAGACTAGGGCAGCGTGATGGCGGGAGGGCCATTGGCCGCTGTGGATCCGGAGGGCGACCGGGTGCGCGACTATGGCGGCGGCATCACGGTCTCCGTCGTGCTCACGTGCCTCATGGCGGCCTCCTGCGGCCTCATCTTCGGCTACGACGTCGGCGTCTCAGGTGAGCATGCACCCACTCCGACGTCGAGCCCTGACTAAACATATGGCATTCATCAGTAATCTTAGATCATGTTCAGGTTCCATCCAAAGTACGTTAATTACTACAGATCATGAGCGATCGGTGCACTCTCACAGGTGGAGTGGCACAAATGGACTCTTTCCTGAAGAAGTTCTTCCCGGAAGTGCTTAGCGGGATGAAGAGCGCGAGGCGCGACGCATACTGCAAGTACGACAACCACCTGCTCACGACGTTCACGTCGTCGATGTTCCTCGCCGGCATGCTGTCGTCGCTGGTGGCGGGCCATGTGACGAGGAGGGTTGGCCGCCAGGCCACCATGCTGATCGGCGGCGCCATGTTCCTCGCCGGCACCGCCATCGGCGCCGGGGCCGTCAATGTAGCCATGCTCATCATTGGCCGGATGCTGATCGGCTCTGGCATGGGGTTCACTGCGCAGGTATATACGCATTTTATTATGGATCTGTCTACCCGTCACCCGGGTATTCCTCCCCTCTCCATCACCTGAATTTTTTCTCCCACTAACCAGCGGGACCCACCTTATCTTCTCCCTCCCCCAACCCCCTCCCTCCCCATCGGCTCCCCCGCCCCTGACCCGCCCCCGCCCAGCCCCTCCGCCGCCCCGGCCGGCGCCGGCGGACTAGCTCCGACGAACCCTAGTCCGCCGGCGCCGGCCGCCCCCCTGCAGGCCCTACTCCCCCTCGCACCGCCGCCCTCCATGGATGTCCGTCGCCGCCGGTGTCTCGTCGTCTTCTCCAACGCCGGTGAGTTCCCCCGCCCGACCCTGGCCCAACCGCCGTCCTCCACCGCCCGGGCCGGCGGCGCCACCGCCGCCGGCCTCGCCGCCCCCGCGCCCACGACCACCGCCGGGCCGGCCTGCCGCCGCCGGACCTCCCTCTAGGTCCGACGGGGATGAGCAGCCCCCGGCAACCCGAACCCTAACCCGAACCCTAATCTCGCCGGAGTTGCTCGCCGGAGTTGGAGAGGAGGGTGTAGATGGGGAGGAGGAAAAATTCGTGTGATGGAAGGCAGAGAAATGCTCGAGTGAGCATTAGCTTTATCCTTTATTTATCATATCCTGCGTCTCTGATAGTCTGATACCCTTTGATCGAAATATTGAATCACTTGTATTAGCAGTAGAGTTAACACGAATTTAATTAAACGTACAGGCTGCTCCACTGTATCTTGCCGAGACATCACCGGCGAGGTGGCGCGGCGCGTTCATTAAGGCGTACCACTTCTTCGTCGTCGCCGGCACGGTGGCCGCGAGCGTCGCCAACTACTTCACCAACCGCGTCCCCGGGTGGGGGTGGCGCGTCTCCCTCGGCCTCGCGGGCGTGCCGGCCGTCGCCATCGTCGTGGGCGCCCTCTTCGTCTCCGACACCCCCAGCAGCCTCGTCCTCCGCGGCGAGCCCGAGAAGGCCCGGGCCTCCCTCCGGCGCATCCGCGGCGCGGGCGCCGACGTGGACGCCGAGTTCAAGGTCATCACGCGCGCCGTCGAGGAGGCGCGCCGCCGGGACGCCGGCGAGGGCGGCGCGTACGCCAGGCTGTGCGGGAGGGAGTCCCGGCACTACCTGGTGATGACGGTGGCCATCCCGGTGTCCTTCAACCTCACCGGCATGATCGTCATCTCCGTCTTCTCGCCGCTCATCTTCCGCACGATCGGGTTCGGCAGCCAGAAGGCGGTGCTGGGCTCCGTGATCCTCAACCTCGTGGGCCTGGCCGCCGTCGCCGCGTCGTCCTTCGTCGTGGACCGCGCCGGCCGGAGGTTCCTGTTCCTCGCCGGCGCCGCCGCCATGGTGCTCCTGCAGGTGGCCGTGTCGTGGATCCTCGCCGAGCATCTCGGGAAGCGCGGCGCGGCGGCGGCGGCGGCGATGCCGCGGGGCTACGCGACGGGCGTGCTGGTCCTGATCTGCCTCTGCACCTTCAGCTACAGCATGTCGTGGGGACCGCTCAAGTGGGTGGTGCCCGGCGAGATCTTCCCGGTGGAGATGAGGTCGGCGGGGCAGGGGATGACCATATCCATCGCGCTCGCCGTCTCCTTCGCGCAGACGCAGGCGTTCATCGCCCTGCTCTGCGCCATGAAGTACGCCACCTTCCTCTTCTACGTCGGCTGGATCCTGGCCATGACGGCTTTCGTGGCGGCGTTCCTGCCGGAGACCAAGGGCGTGCCGCTGGAGGCCATGCGGGCGGTGTGGGCGCGGCACTGGTACTGGAGGAGGTTTGCCGGCGGCGATGCCAAGCAGGAAGTTCAAGTGGGGGAACTCGTTGTAAATTGATGAAACACGGATCGTGTCAAAAACTGAATTCGGCACAAAATCAGATGAATGTTGGTATTCGTTCCGTTTCATTTTTCGTTCTCTGTACTTTGCCTGCTACACTTGTGTATCTGCTTGTATGGGAATATATGAAGTTGGCGTATTCCAATTTCCAATGGCTGGACCGGTTTTGTTGAAAAATAAGGAAAAATTCCATTCCATACCCTTCAACTATTGATGTTATCTGATTTGCAACTCTCAACCGCAAAATCAGATATTGGACATCCTTCAACTTTCCAAACCGTTCGATTTACACCCTTCGGTGGTTTTGAGGGTAGTTCTCACACCATCCTACGTGGCGCCGCATCAGCCGCGAGGGAGTAAATTGCTCTATGTTGATAGTTCAAGATGGTCAACTAGATTTTATTAAAATAATATTACAATATATATTTTTTAGAGAACATATGTGATTCAAAATACTAAAATCTGGTTCAATCTTGAAAATGCTTAGAAAATTTGTTTTATATCAAAATTATAAAACCACTAAACGGGATCGAATACGGGGTGATGATGATACTTGAGTTGGTGAAGTCACTTTCCAAGTCATTTAATATCGACTAATTATAATGGGACTAGCTTTCGATAAATAAACAAAAGGTGGCTGAAAAGATCAAAATACCCCCTAACTAAGCACTAGAAGTATAGCAAGATTGAATACAATTAAAATTATAGAACTAGTTTCATATTTGTTTGGGCCAAAACAAATTTGTTATGAATTTTCTAACATTAAAGTATATTTTAGGATTTTTAATTGCATATGTTTGCTATGAAAAATATTTTATAGATATTTTTTTAAAGTTTACTTGACCCCTTGAACTATCAACATATAGACTAATTTACCCCATGCGGCTGACATGACGCTACGTCGGACACATGTAGCGCCACACCAACGAAAACCACCCGAAAACCGCCAGAGGGTGTAGTTCGGACAGTGTAGAAAGTTGGAGGATGTCCAAAAACAGCATCGATAGTTGAAGGACCTGAAATGGACTTCTCTGAAAAATAATGCTTCCCGCTCAAGAAGAAATTAGAGGAGGATATTAATAAAGAAAGTATATTTTGTTATGGAATCAGACACTAACGAAAATAAAGACTCGCAACAACAAATAATTTATCCATGTATAGTTGTTGACATATGAAAATATCACCCAGCCTTTCCTTGTTCGCTCAATATTATCATTGAAAGTGACGGTTACCAATCAAGACCAATGTATGAAGCGAGACCAAGATGTGAAAGATCCAAACCTAGCTATATGAGAAAAAAAAGATGTACTCCGCTCAGAGTCTAGTACATCGCTTACCTTATAGGGAATCTTAGATACATCATGTTGAATACACTATCAGATATATCATATATATATATATACTACCACATCCCGTACGATTACCAACTACTAACTATCCTTCTGGTGACATGGTGCATAAAACAAATAGGAGATTTTTTATGGACATCCAAATACTTGCATGGAAGCATTTCCGCCTAGTAGTTTAAAATGCAGTTTCTGTGCACTTCAAAGAATTCTCCACGGATTCCTTGCTATCATTCTCTAGAGTGAAATTAATTGGTGTGCTGTGGTCGCAGGGAAAAAAAGTAGATACGCCTACGTATGTACAGATGCGCCAAATTAAAATATAACACACGTGCACAATTTTCTACGGAAATATATCATACACACACATACAGTACCTGAGTATTTTTCTTGACTTGTGTGATCCTCTCACATGTACAACTGTACTTGTACAACTTCGGAAATCATTTAAAGGTGGGAGTGCTTTCTGAGAGGGAATAGTTTGCGTTGCTCACCTTTAAATTAATGGTGCCTGCATATTCGCCTAATTCGTTGACTTCTCATGTCCCCCTTTCAAATTAAACATACACACGCCTATATAGCTGGGATTATTCCCGGCCCCCGTCTCGTTCCTGTGTGCCACCCAACTCAGCCAACAGGCAAGCAAAGCCTGCAGCAAAGGAAGCACACACGAGGACGGCGATAATGGCGGGAGGGGGATTACTCGTCGCGGCGGAGGGCGGCCGGGTGCGAGACTACAGCGGCGGCGTGACGCTCTCCGTCGCGGTCACCTGCCTCATGGCGGCCTCCTGCGGCCTCATCTTCGGCTACGACATTGGCGTCTCAGGTCCTCTCAGCTCGCTCTCTCTGCTGCCTGCTCGCTGTGGCTTTGGGGAGCTCTTCTTCCTCGTGAAATGTTTGCATACTGCTTCCTGGGTTGTTGCTGGTCGGTTAGTGCATAATTGGACCCTGTAGTTTGTGTGTTGTTGCTGTGGTAATCGGTTGATACAGGCGTGTTAACATCAGTAGGAGTTACAGGCTACTCGTGAGTGATAAGTCAGCTGAGCAGCTCGAAACCTATGGAAAACATAGGCACGCACCTCAACGCCTCTTCTTTGTCAGGAATAGCAGTATCTTCTTTTAAGCTAACTGTGGTTTGTTTAGACATGCCCAGCTCTGCAATACACACGTTTACTGTTGATTATGCTAGATATACGTAGAAGTAATGAGATCGAAGTTAATTTTGATGATCAATCCTTGGTACCATTTCAACACTGCTTGCACACTCCTCCTAGGAACAAATCCTTCTCTATGCCTAGGAACAAATCTTTCTCTATATAACATACGTATCTATAATTTTATATGCTTTTGCATAATTATTTTAGGATGGCAACTAAAACAGATTGGCGTATTTGAAATTGGAATTTTTGACCATTTCGCAGTTTTTTCATGACTGAACTATGACTAGGAATGTAGGCTGGTGTAACTACCTCTGCAAGAGAGAGTCTCTCCCCCTCTTTCTTCGTCCTAGTAGCAAGATAATATACATTAGATTTGGTTTCTTATATTAGAATGTCTGTAATTAAATGACCAATTATGTAATAAATCTGTTAAAAAAGCTAACTAGCCTCCATGTCAGATGACGAATATCGCGTATGGATGGTAATTCGTACTGAACCTCGTGCGCTTTTTATATGGTGCTTTGGATCTCAAGCAACCCTAATAGATAGAGATGCACCATATCCTATCATAACAACATGATTCCTGTCATATAGTCTGACCTCCTGATCTTCTCCCTAAACCCACTGTCACGCCGAAAGCTGTAGCATGAGACAGACGCTCAGGGAGTGAATATAAGCCAGGTAGTATCTCTTTGTTGCCGTAGCAGGTAGCAGTGCATTATGCTGTCGCCACGAAGGACGGACGCAAACTAAAGGAACCGGATCCTTGCCATATACTCTAGCACTCCTACAGACGGTCCATACTACGAACCAAGCTCAGTGTACACAGCTCAGAATGAAAGCACATTTCATCAGGAGCTAGGGGAATCGGAACATGTTCAGAGCCACTATAAAACAGGCAAAAGGTCTTGCCGGCTCATGGCATTTCTGTCTAGGCATGACATGCGAGCGGCGTGAGAATCCAGGTTCTGTAACACCGCACTACACGAGGCTAGCCGACGCCTGGCGTCCACTATCACTGGGTATCCTGCATCCTGGCCCTGGCGAAGTGGCGAGCACAACAGCCGTGCCGTGTAGCGTGGAAGAAGTAGAAATCAGAGACAGCGGCAGCGGTATGTATAGTGAGTGCTAGACGTGTAACGATCCAGCAATGGAAGGGAAGCAGAAGGCGTTCAGAGTCAGAGCAACAGAGCGCTGTACAGCACTGCAGGGGTACATGAACATGAAGATCGCTCAGTAGTCAGCTGCTGCTTGGGAAATGACAGTGTTTATCCGGTCGATATGTCTCTATTGGTCTCTGGATTCAACGGCCAAGGATAATGATAAGCATACATCAACGTGACCCAGGAGATGCGATTTGGTCTTCAGGATATGCAGGTTTAGCAGCAGGATAATCGCTGTTGATTGCGTACCTATACAAGTCGAACTATATCTATATGTATAAATATTGCCCATGTGGAAACTCTGAAGTCCACTTCTACTCTTTTTATCTTATGTCATGAGTCATGACGTCTAATTAAGAACAGAGACGCTGAAGCAATACTTGCAACTTGCTAGGAGTACATAATATGCCGGTAACGCAGATTTTCTCTGGTGTGGGGTCGCTGTAGGTGATAGATTGTACAACTTGCAACGATCAATCATAATCATAACATATATATAAATTATTACATATGCTAATTTTACTCCAACGTGATAGATATTTGCAGTTGGTACTTGATAGTACGTTTTGACTTTGTTACTCTCGGGTCATTATCGAACGCATTCTAAAACTCTTCCATTCAGCCCGTACGTGTGAGAGATGTGTGTCTGACATCAGGATGAACGTGTGAGCTAACACTGTGCTGTGACGATTTTACTCTGACGACGTTGCAAAGTGAGGAAAAAAACGTTTATTGAGCCGAGCAGGGAGGAAAATAAAATATAAATCGCTGAATTTCATTCACGGACACATATGCAGGCGGCGTGACGCAAATGGAGTCGTTCCTGAAGAAGTTCTTCCCGGAGGTGCTTCGCGGGATGAAGAGCGCGAAGCGAGACGCCTACTGCAAGTACGACAACCAGCTGCTGACGGCGTTCACGTCGTCGATGTACATCGCCGGCATGCTGGCGTCGCTGGTGGCGAGCGCCGTCACCAGGAGGGTGGGCCGCAGGGGCGTCATGCTCATCGGCGGCACCATGTTCCTCGCCGGCTCCGTCATCAATGCCGGGGCCGTCAACATCGCCATGCTCATCATCGGCCGGATCCTACTCGGATTCGGTGTTGGATTCACCGCGCAGGTCTGTCTGATTCTTTATCGCCTACGTTTCCAGTTAGTAACTGACAACCTTAAAGTGCCCTTGGGATATTTATAACACTGATATTTGCATAGGAAACCCTTTTGGTAATAAATACCATCCACTAATATTAGAATAATCAAAGTTTGAATAATCAATTAAACACAGTCAATTCTCAAAAAATAATTAAACACAGTCAGAAATTTAGAAGCAGACGACGTAATAGGTTACGTTTCCTCTGCAGGCCGCAATGTCCTTGAAAAAAAGATGAAACCAAACCGTTCCTTACGGCCCAAAAGCAAACTAGAAAGGAGCTTATCTAGGCCCAGTTATTACAGCACAGCCCATTTCCAGTTCACCCTTTAGAAATGCAGAAAAGCCAGAAATGCGATAGTAGCATAAGAGGACTCAACTGAAATTGCAGGGATGTATTGCAATTTTATGTTTCAAACATAGCTTGCTTCAGCTAATTGAGCAGAATTCTACCATGCATGCATTCAGGCGGCCCCACTGTATCTCGCCGAGACATCACCGACGAGATGGCGCGGCGCCTTCACGACGGCGTACCACTTCTTCCTCGTCACCGGCACGCTGGCCGCCAACGTCGCCAACTACTTCACCAACCGCATCCCGGACTGGGGCTGGCGCGTCTCCCTCGGCCTCGCCGCCGTGCCGGCCACCATCATCGTCATGGGCGCGCTCTTCGTCTCCGACAGCCCCAGCAGCCTCGTGCTCCGCGGCGAGCCGGACAGGGCCCGCGCGTCGCTCCGGCGCCTCCGCGGCGCCGACGCCGACGTGGACGCCGAGTTCAAGGACATCGCCCGCGCCGTGGAGGAGGCGCGCCGGAACGAGGAGGGCGCGTTCCGGAGGCTCCGCGGCAAGGGGTACCGGCACTACCTGGTGATGGTGGTGGCCATCCCCACCTTCTTCGACCTCACCGGCATGGTCGTCGTCGCCGTGTTCTCGCCGGTGATATTCCGGACTGTCGGGTTCAACAGCCAGAAGGCCATCTTCGGCGCCGTCATCACCAGCCTCGTGAGCCTCGCCGGCGTCCTGCTGTCCACCTTCGTCGTCGACCGCTGCGGCCGCAGGTTCTTGTTCTTCGCCGGCGGCACCGCCATGCTCATTTTCCAGGTGGCCGTGTCATGGATACTGGCGGAGCACCTCGGGAAGCATGGCGCGGTGACGATGCCGCGGAGCTACGCGGTGGGGGTGGTGGTGCTCATGTGCCTGTACACCTTCAGCTTCAGCCTGTCGTGGGGCCCGCTCAAGTGGGTGGTGCCGAGCGAGATCTACCCGGTGGACATCAGGTCGGCGGGGCAGGCCATCACGCTGTCCATCGCGCTCACGCTCTCCTTCACGCAGACGCAGGTGTTCATCGCCATGCTCTGCGCCATGAAGTACGCCATCTTCCTCTTCTACTCCGGATGGGTGCTGGCCATGACGGTCTTCATCGCGGCGTTCCTGCCGGAGACCAAGGGCGTGCCGCTGGAGGCCGTGCGGTCGGTGTGGGCGGGGCATTGGTTCTGGAGGAGGTTCGTCGTCTTGGATGCCAAGCAGCAGGAGGTTCAGCTGAACCGCATGTAATTAATGTAAATAAACAAGAATCATATCACTGGTATCATGGTGTGCCGTATGTATTATCAATGTAGGTGTAGTTCGCTTCTGCTAAAGTCTGCTCTACTTGTGACAAGCTCATATGTACGTACTCGTTGTGGAAGCCGGCAGCCAGTGGAAATGAAGTTTGTGGGCCCGTACAGCGTAATCACCATGAACTGCTAGTATGTTGGGGTAGTAGAATAATCCCTTTCTTCTAAATGAAAAATTGTGATAGTGGATATCTTGGGATACTTTTTCCTGTAGGGCCGGTACAGATGGTTAATTTTAAGGTAATAACTCTCTCTCGGTTTCAAAATGCAGCTCGTTTCAGTGTTGTCCAAAATAAAAGTTATCTAATTTTGATAAGATTATAGGAAAATGTTAACATCTACTATACCAAACAAATGCACTAACATGACAATTTTATGGTGGATTGAACGAAATTGATTTGATATTATTAAATTGATTTACATTTTTGGTATGGAAGGAATATGACAACTATTAGCACAATTGATATGTTTATAAGTAAACTTTGTTGTATTAGTATCTCTAGCTGCTTGAACTTATACATAATAGTTTTTGAAGAGTTTAGGATTGTTGGATATGATCGATGTTAGTGCTCTATTCGACTTTTCCAGTTTCATGTATTTCTCCTGCTGCTGCTCTAATCGATAGTTGAAGAAAGATATGTATTGTTCAAGCGCGGCAGTCAACATATGTATAATTCATCTCTTGTCCATTAAAAATTCTGGCCACAGGTTTTGTAGCTGACTTATCAATATATTAATATGTTGGCTCTGCACAACTTGCTCACATGGGCTGGCGATAATTTGATTGAAGAAGTGTAGTGTTGCATCACATATATAGTCTGACTTGCAAGTTAAATTTTGTTGATAAAATATAAGCTTACGTTCAGGGGCGGAGCTACAGTCATCCATTGGGGTCCAGCGACCCCGACGACCAGCGGCAAATGACTTTGCATCACTACTATTTCACAAGAGATGACCCCATCGCAAAACAAAAATTACTCTATGCAGACCCCGGTGCTTCAAATGTTTGGCTTCGCCCCTGCTTACGTTCATTGACAACAATATGGCATCGACATGAAATTCTTTAAAGACCGTTAGAGATTATATGCATCTATGCAAGTGATACGATTTAGATTTTGATACCAACTATCATTAATTTTGGAGGAAACACAAAGCATTTGAGAATTTGCTGCAACAATTACAACCATCATTCGTTTAAAGTTTTTGTTTCACAGCATAGAAGGCACATGGATGATTACAGCATCCTGCTGCCAAATGGAAAGTTGTAGAGCCGAGGAAATTGGAGGTGCATACTGAAGTTGGGAAGGCAGCAACAGTAAACATTGCATTGATTTGCAGCATGGAAGACAATAATGGTGTAAGACATTTCATCTATGACTGGCGCATTATGTTTGGAGAAGGTGCAATGGGAGGTAATACTATTGCAAACTAATAAATAATAATAATAATAATAATAATAATAATAATAATAGGATATTCACGAATCATAACCGCGGGATCAAACCAGCACGTACACAACTAAGATAAGATGCATGAACTACACGAAATGGGGCTACTTAATATATTGTATTCCTCATCAGTATATCATTCCCTGTATGGTGCAGGCGTTGACATCACAATGCAAATGGGCTCTGTTGTTTCAAAACATATATAATCGATGCTGTAGCTTGTGGCTTTATTTGGGGATAAAGAAATGCAGGTATCTTCTAACTCCAGCACCATCGCTTTTTAAAATCCCCCCCACCCTGTCATATGCCATGTGGTGTGAACAAATAAGAATACTCTAAACAAGAAGTGCATATATATTTATTTCTTTTGTCCACCAGACCAGGAAATATGGGTTGGAATTAATGTTGTAGTGAGTAATATAGCCTACTAGTTGTATGCTGTTGACCAAATTTTCTTAATTTATCGCCTGCTAGATAATATGGACTTACAATAGTTTCTTCACAAAATAAATCGATTTACAAGTTGGCTCCTTAATTGTATTTATGCAGTATCTATCTGTCGTCGAACAACACATAGGAACATGGAGCGACTGAGACATATTAATGCATCGTTCCACAATTCGTGCCATGCTGAGCATTCTTAGATCCTAGTGACCATATATATATATATATATATATATATATATATATATATATATATATATATATATATATATATATATATATATATATATATATATATATATATATATATATATATATATATATATATATATATATATAACACATGTTTTCAGTTCGGTGGAATGAAAGTCAATAGTGACAAATAAGATCAATATCACTATGGTTAAGGCTAGTCTCAGTGGCTGGGTCATGGACACAGTTACCAAGTCTGTCACGTCAGCTTTTCAGAATGATGACCCTGTCACTCTCAATGCACAGGGTCATGGGCACAGTTTCATAGATAGAATGCAACATTTAAATCTCAGCTCGATATTGGTAACCGTGCCCAGCTCGGGTCATGGTGATGACCCTGTGATCTTCTCTTGCCTCATTAAATTGATGCCATGTTACCAAATTTGACTATGTGGCATCTAATTAATTCCTGATGACCCCTGCATTGAGACTGGCGTAATTAGGTGATAATTTGAATACTACAAGCCAAATGCTGGTAATAAGGGTATATTGTTGAAAGCCCATGTATGTTATCCTACTAACCTACATGTACTCCGTATTTGTTTTAGGTAGATAGATCAACAAGTTAATGCATTTCTATATTCCCACATGTGGCCACTTGTGCTTTTGGATTGGTTAAGTTAATATTGGTGGAACAGGAATGCTATTCGTTTTGGAAATGTTGCTGAGCATGAAAGAATTATCAGTTCACTTTTCCCCTGAAACGTACGGGCCTTCAGTCTCGCCTGACCAATACACATATCTCGCAATTTTTTTTTGTTATTTTCTTTGGATGTTTTGCTCTTCTGCCGGTAGTTCCAGCCTGCTGTGTTGTGGATAAACACTATAATAAAGTGATGATCAAGTACAAAGATCAGGTCGAATTAGTTCGACTGAAAATTCAACAGCAACCTCTGTTCTGAAGGTACCGTAGAAGTACAGCCTTGGGCTGACTCCAACAAGAGCAGGCAAACGCATTATTGCCTCGCGTTAGGCACTGTGCATGCGCCAGAAGCGCTCCAACAGAGGAGGCAAAAGGCAAGGCAAAATGCCTTTGGAGGAGAGAGGGGATGCAAAATTGTGTCGTCTCTCCTCGAAGGCATCCGCCGCAGCCTGCAGGCGCCAATCACCCGCGGCTTCGCGCCCAGCTAAGGAAGTGAGGAGGCCGTCGCACTTGCTGGGAGGAGTCCGCACGCCCACCGGGAAGGAGCGTCGCCGGTGGTGTCCTGGCCCCGCCGTGCGAGATCCGGAGGCCTGGGGTGAGGAGGGAGCTCCGCCGGAGGAAGGCCGCTGTGCCGCGCCGCCGTCTTCTCCCGCACCCGCCGCTCCTCCACCGCCTTCCCGAGCTCCTCCGGGCCACCGAATCGAGCTCCGCTTGATGGGCTGGCCGCCGCCTCCCTCTTCGGTCGCGCGGGGAGCAGCCGCTCGAGCACGGCGAGCCCCTGCGCCCACGGATCGAGCAGCCCCGGCCGGCCCCTCCACGATGGCGGAGGGAGCAGCAGCCTGAGCGCTGAGGCCTCTCCCGCGCGTTGGCCGGCGCATCGAGCTTCCCCGCCGGCCCCTCCTCCCTTCTTCTCCAGGACGGCGGAGGAGCAGAAGCAGATCGAGCAGCCTCGGCCGGCCCCTCCACAGCGGTGGAGGAAGCAGCAGCCTGAGCACGGAGGCCTCTCCCGCGCGCTGGCCGGCGCATCGAGCTTCCCCGCCGGCCCCTCCTCCCTTCTTCTCCAGGACGGCGGAGGAGCAGAAGCGGATCGAGCAGCCTCGGCCGGCCCCTCCACAGCGGTGGAGGAAGCAGCAGCCTGAGCACGGAGGCCTCTCCCGCGCGCTGGCCGACGGATCGAGGTTCCCCGCCGGCCCCTCCTCCCTCCTCTCCAAGCCGGCGGAGGAGCAGAGGCGGGGTTGCCTCTCTCCCTCTCCAGGCCGGCGGAGGAGTAGAGGGTGGCAGAGGGGATGAGGAGCTCCGGGGAGGGAGGATCTCGGGGAGAGAGGCCGCCGGCGCCTGGGAGGGAGCAGAGGTCACCGACCGGGGAGGGAGGGAGGCCGCCGGTGGGTAGGGGAGGAGCAGTTGGATTTGCCTTCGCTGTATGCAACAACTGTTGGAGACTGGTATTTTTGCATCGCCGATGTAGCTACTGTACACGATGCAAAACACACTGTGCTCCTCCTGATTTGCATCGCATTGTTGGAGTCAGCCTTACAGAGATCCTTGCTTAATTTGGAAATGGGAAGAGAGAGTTGCTGCAATCTTCAACGCCTTGTTTCCTTTCAAGCCCGGATACATTATCCTTAGTTTAAAAAAAAGGAAAAAATAACCATACAACCCCGTGGCTGAGCTATATATATACAGCACGGCTGTTGGTGACCTTCTCACTTCTGCGCCTTCTGAAACACAACTTGGCACCTCTCACACAGAGCCTTGAGTGCATACAAACAATGGCCGGAGGAGCATCCATCGTGCCCGATGGCGGTGCGGGGAACTACGGCGGCGGCGTGACATTCTCCGTGGTCGTCACCTGCCTCGTGGCCGCCTCCTGCGGCCTCATCTTCGGCTACGACTCTGGCGTCTCAGGTGCGTGCTGCAGAGCTCAGACCGCGCAGCATTTTCTCTGTCTCTCTTGATTACACCGTTTAGCTTTAGTCTAGCTCAAACAGATCAATTTGTCTCTTAAGTCCTAATTATTTACTAGTGAACTACGCACTAGGCAATAGGGATATGGAAGAGTTATTACAAATTCACTCATGTAAAAACATATGTAGAAGAGTTCATTAGTTCGATTCAGGATGCATCGGATCCTTGTTTAACCCAATCACTAAGCATCGTTCATGCGGATCCGGCAAGGCAGAAGATTTGGGAATACCGTACTAGTTACGCCCTTCGTTGTTTCTTTTAAAAAGGCGCCACCTTCCTGGAGGCCAGGTGCCCGTTGAACAACTACTTTATTATTGAAAGTTGAAACAGAGAATAATAACGAATTAGAGCAACTTCAGTGGAGCCCTTCAAATTGAGACCTCCAAAACTCATTGCAGGCTCATCTCTAAAAAATAGAGGCCTAAAATAAACACTCAACTCCAGTGGGCATATGAACTCGGGCCTCTATTTCTCCATGGGCCCACCTGTCAGCCGGATGGATGGGAAATATCTAGTGGGACCCACGGTTGGAGGGGGAATTGGAGGGCCTCTAGAAATGGAGGCTTGGTGGAGAGATTTGGAGGCCTATGCAAAATGCAGGCCCATTTGAAGGCCCTACTGGAGTTGTATTTTTTCTCTAAGCCTCTAAATTTTGGAGTAGAGGCCCATATAGAGGCCCCCGCTGCAGTTGCTCTTAGACTAGTCAGAAGCAAGAAGAATCACGCTATTGTTCCCATGTGATCCTGGTAGATGCATTGACTTCCGCAGATGAATCCAAAATGTAATTGAGCATCCGAAATTCCGAATGACCTGGGAGGATATTACCGTTTCAGTCTGTAGAGCCAGAAGGATAAAATGGAATTATTATTCTGTTCCCGCGGGAAATCGAAATTCAAACCGCTAATCATCAGCTCCGGCGCACATGTTTTTTTTTTCTGGTTAATCCAGGCGGCGTGACTCAAATGGAGTCGTTCCTGAGCAAGTTCTTCCCGGAGGTGATCGAGGGGAGGAAGAACACAAAGGTGGACGCCTACTGCAAGTACGACAACCAGTGGCTCACCGCCTTCACGTCCTCGCTATGGATCGCCGGCACGCTGTCCTCGCTGGTGGCGAGCCGCGTGACCAGGAGGGTCGGCCGCCAGGGCATCATGCTCATCGGCGGCGCGCTGTTCCTCGCCGGCTCCATCATCAACGCCGCCGCCGTCAACATCGCCATGCTCATCATCGGCCGGATGCTGCTCGGCTTCGGCCTCGGCTTCACCCTACAGTCTGCTCCGGTGTATCTGTCAGAGACGGCGCCGGCGAAGTGGCGCGGCGCCTTCACGTCGGCCTACAACGCCTTCGTCGTCATCGGAATCCTGTCGGCGACCATCACCAACTACCTCACCAACCGCATCCCGAACTGGGGATGGCGCGTCTCCCTCGGCCTCGCCGCCGTGCCGGGCTCCGCCATCGTCCTGGGCGCCTTCTTCGTCCCCGACACGCCCGTCAGCCTCGTCATGCGAGGCCACCCCGACCGGGCCCGGGCCGCGCTGCAGCGCATCCGCGGCGGGGCCGACGCCGACGTCGACGCCGAGTTCAAGGACATCGTGCGCGCCGTGGGCGTGGCGCGGCAGAACGACGAGGGCGCGTTCCGGAGGCTGTTCAGCAAGGAGTACCGGCACTACCTGGCGATCGGACCGCACCGGACGCAGGTTCCTGTTCGTCGTCGGCGGCTTGGGCATGATGCTTTGTGAGGTAACTAAGAGCAACAAGTAGTGATCGAGGAGTGTGTTACCGTTGACTTGCTCAATATAATCTGACATTTCTTCCTCCATGGTTGTATTATAAGGTGGCCATTTCATGGATCATGGCGGAACACCTCGGGAAGCACGGCGGGGTGACCATGCCGCGGAGCTACGCGACGGCCGTGCTGGTGCTGATCTGCATGTGCACCTTCAGCTTCGGCTTGTCGTGGGCGCCACTCAGGTGGGTGGTGCCGAGCGAGATCTACCCGGTGGAGGTCAGGTCGGCCGGGCAGGCCATGAGCATCTCCATCACGCTCTGCATCTCCTTCGTCGAGCTGCAGGTGTTCATCGCGCTGCTCTGCGCCATGAAGTACGCCGTGTTCCTGTTCTACGCCGCGTGGCTGCTGGCCATGACGATCTTCATAGTGGTGTTCCTTCCGGAGACGAAGGGCGTGCCGCTGGAGGCCATGCGGTCGGTGTGGGCACGGCACTGGTATTGGAAGAGGTTTGTCAAGGAGGAGGATAGCCATGATAATTGTTTGTAAGTGAAATTTTGTACCTTTCGACCCAGCTCATCAATTTAAGCAGGGTAAAAGTAAAACTCGATCAAATGATCGGTTGGGTATGTTATGTATGATTCTACATGTAATATGTTGCTAAATCCCTGCTGTGTTTGTTACGGCTGTAAAGTCTGATGGTGGAGCGAATTTAAATAGGGTGGCGCTATACTAGCCTGGTTCTTTATCTTGTCAGTCAACATGTCGGAACCATTCGATTTTAATCCACACATACATCTGGTAGTGAAATTTAGATTATATAAATTGATCTGCGACTTTGGATAGGAAGATTTCTTTTTCAAGATTGTTATTGTCACGCATCCAACTTTACAAATTTGTTGTTCATTCGTTGTTTTTTTCATATAGCAGAAAATATAAGATTATGTCCCTCGGAGACATTAACTAGGTGAAACAAAACGAAGCTAACAAAACTAAAAAGGTGAATTGGATTGGGACATCAATATTCGCCGATCTCAAACTCTGCTAGACAAGTAAACCAGGTCAGTCGAATTGGGACATCAACGTGACCATCACCCCAACCCGCCGTGCACTGTAGCACACACTACCATTACTGGAAAACAAAGTCATCAAAAGGATAGACCATCGTCGCCGCGAGTACCGACGATGTCCCACACCGAGCCAACCATTATTGTGTAGATTTAGCTGTCGTAGTCTGTTGTAAACCGTGTACCTGTCATAAGCAGGGCTACCCGCCATAGGTCGCTGCAAGTTGTGCCGAAACATAAGCAGGCCTCCGGCACCTATGACATAGGTGAGTAAAAAAACTCCGATTTTCATCTAAATTACTCATCTATATTATCACTATAATAAAATAAATTAATCCTATATATTTGCATTTAATTTAAATAAAATAAATAAATTTACATCTAAATTATCTACCTTCGCTATTATTCAAAATAATATAATTAACACATAACAAATTTATATATACATTATCTATCTCTTTCATTACAAAATAATATCATCAAGTATCCCTAAATATGACTTTTAAATTATCCCTAAATAATATCCTAGAGTATCCCTAAATATGAGCTTTGTTGGGGGGGGGGGGGACTTCAGTCCCGGTTGAGAGCTCCGCCCGGGACTAAAGGGCACTAAAGGCCCCCTACTCCACATGCCGTATTTTAGATAATGGAAGAGTTCCGGCTTCAAACCCCTCCAAGAAGAGGCATCAGTCCGTAATTATTACAAGCACACTCACAGTTTAAACCAGACTATGTTTAACATTATTGCTCGATACGCAAAATGAAAGGCCATCGATTGGACACAAAGAACTGCATAGCTCTAAACTCTAAAAGACGGCGTGCCTCAACTATCTTCTCCCTCCGTATATCAATGTGCTGCAATAGAGCCCAAAACCGAAGCAAATGTGTCCCCCTGAGGAGCACCTGCAAAAACATTTTCGATCTGCAATTGTTAAACACAACATCATTCCTGTGAGCCAGATAGCCCAACAAATAGCTACAACTCCAGTCAATAACAATAAATTATGCTTCTGACCTCCCTGTTTAGACCAATTACTAAACAGATGATTTGAGTTCACTGGTGGTGGTACACCTAACACGATATGAATTGCACGCCAAAGAAATTTCGCATAATGGCACTCAAAAAACAAGTGGTGGATGGTTTTCTGCTTACTACAAAAACAACAAGCTTTACTCCCATTCTAATTCCTTCTAGCTAAATTATCTTTTATAAGGATCACACCCCTTTTAAGGTACCACATGAAAATTTTGACTTTAAGAGGAATCTTCATATGCCAAATTTCTTGTGTAGCTTTGATACCGTTATTGATTAGATGTCTGTTGGGAGTCGAGACTAATGCTCACATCATTTCTGGCCCCAATTCTCTCCGGGACTAAAGAGGTGGATAGAAAGTTGTTTCTCGAGTATTCGAATGGTAATAAGATTGTTGTCGGCGCCAGTCGTGAATTCTCATTGGAGACGCTTGTTTAGTACTTATCAGTACAGTAGCAGAATATTAATTCTATAGCCAAATATGTTGGGTTTCCTGTCTGGCACCATATTGGACGAAAGATCGATGCACTCGATCAGCACTCTGTCTCAAAGCAAGCAGAGTGCATCTAAAAGACTAAAACGTGGCGACTGGCCCGGTCCTATATTAGCGGCAGCACCAGTACGGTCGCTCTCCTCACACCACACCCGCTCTATATGCCCTATGTCCGGCCATCTCCAGTCATTCATTGCTGCACTCCACGATTGATGAGGACATCACCACGTTGGACTTACAAGAGACAGACTCTTTCCTGGGGTACAAGTCGTCACCACGTCGGACAACAACTTCGGTTCGGAGTCAGCCGACACGTCTGCGCTTCAAATACGATATCTCCCTCATACAACGTCCAATCAAGGTGTTCTTCGATGCGTTGGAACCGTGACGACGAGACGCTTCTTTTGGTTCTGGTGAAGATTCGTGGATCATTCTGTGTGACCACGAAAGGTGCTGCGTCACCTGTTTTGGGCCTTTTCAGGCTTTGTATCGTGTCGGGCCTTCGGCCCATGTCGTGGGCGCGGCACCCCAACCCTAGCTCGCCCCACGACATTAAATTCAGTAGCCGCCGTCATTGAGACTTGGGTTTTGCTTAGATTAATCTGTTGAAAACAGTTTCGCCGTCATCGGTTTGTAGAACCCCAACTATCGTGCTTAATCATTCATCTGCAGTGTCACTTCATATTGAGAGCTGCGTTTTTTCGAGTTCTTGCTTGTGTTCTTCGTTTCGCAGGCAGGGATTAGCCTTCTTGGCGAGGTCAATCGGGTTGTGACACGGTTGATAACCAGAGGAGTCGTGGTGCTAAGATTGCGGGGTTCGAGTTGCTGACTTGAAGCTGGATCGGTGTGTTGCGCTCTGCCCAAAATGAAGTTATCCTTCACCTGACGGAAGATCGGGGGCACCCCAGTTCCCATCAAGTGGTAATCAGAGACTCAGGTATTACCGTCAGGATTTACCCTAGTTTAGATTCGTGTTTTCATTCATCCTATAGTCCAGAAAATTGCCTACAAAAAAAATTTCCGCTGTCCTAGAACCCTCTTTCGCCTTGCAATTTCGTTTTCAGATTGGCTTTGTTGAGTTCGTGTCCGTGGTCGAGTCTTGTTGCTGGTTAGGCCGTGTTCGTGTCGTAGTTCAATCGCCCGTTGCGTGTGATTTGTTTGTTTCCGCCGCTATCCCATCCACCACCATCACCAGATTACAAGTCGTTCCACTCCATAACTCGACTTGCCCTCGCTAGCCGCCTTGTGTGAACTCTTGCCATGCATGCCCTAGATAGGTTGCGAGCCGCCCTGTGTTCATCGCCTTGCATCGCAGCCCTTCTTGGTTCATCGTGCAAACCCTAGCCGTCGCTGCGCATCCTGCCGTTTTGAGCCTCCAAAGAACCAGATCTTGTGCCTCTCGAAAACCATAACTTGAGGTACCTTCAGTAAAACGGGCATAACTTTTCGCTCGGTGCTCCGTTTTAGCTCAATTTTTTACAGCAGCTTCGTGACTCCATTGTGAGGGGACCCAAACTAGGCTTCGCCCTATTTGCCCCAGCCAAAAAATTCAAAAAAATAGTTGAAAAAAATAAAAAATTCGTGATTCCTACTAGTCCTGAGGTTTCGGAGGGCTTTTGCTGAAAAGATTAAAAACAATTGCATAAGGGTGTTGTTTTGCTCCTCGTTCTGTTTTGTCTCACTTGTTGTGCTACATCTAGGATACGGCTACACCAGCAATTGTGACTTGTACTTTGGATACTTATTGAACTTTGCTAATCTGTATTCGTGCATTGCTACTCCTTGCCACATACTTTGCCTTCCCAGAGCTCCACAAATTATACTTCAGGTCAGTGCAGCGAAGGACCCTTGCAATCTTGGTACTACCTCCTCACAGGTATCACGAACCAGCCACCGGTTGTACCATCCACTGCCTGCTTTGGTAAGAACCTGGTAAGAACTTGGTGAGACGTGTGTGAGGTTGTAGGTCCACCAAAGCCGACTGCATAGTTTATAGGGATTTTGTTGATCACTGACCATGCCAGACGACGTTCCTGTTTTGTCTAGTCAGTTGGTGCAGGCAACGACCGACCTGAAGGATGTCTTCATGAAGGAGTTGAGCAAGTTAACGACGGAGGTCAAGGCTGCCTGCCATACCATTGAGGGTGTGGACAAGCGAGTCTCCACGTTGACAACAAGGGTTCAGAACCTCGAGTCCAACCCCCCCAAGCCCAAGGAAGAGGATGCCTTTGATGAAGACTACCTCGACGACGATGATGATGTTATTTTTGGATCCGATGGCGAGCCTGATCTCATCAAGACTAGAGCTGAGAGGCTACGTTGTCGCCGCTTTCGCAAGAATACCACAGGTGTGGGAGGTAACAGACACCGCCGATCTCAAGGTCATGATGATCCTTACGCCAAAGTTAAATTTACTATACCATCTTTTTATGGGCGTTATGATGCGGAAGAATATCTAGATTGGGAGATGACGGTAGAACAAAAATTTGCTTCCCACCTTGTTCCTGGTAAACATAAGGTTAGACAAGCAACTAGTGAATTTAAGGATTTTGCTATAATCTGGTGGCAAGAATGTGCTTCATTAAACAAACAACCAGCTTCCTGGAATGGACTTAAAGTTGCTATGCGTGATCGTTTTGTTCCTGCCTCTTATAAGCGTGATTTGCGTAAGAAATTGCAACGTTCAGAGCAGGGAAATATGTCTGTTTAGGAATATTATGCCGAGCTACAGAAGGGTATGGTTCGTTGTGGGGTAGTAGAGGATCCTGAGGATAAAATATGTCGTTTTTACGATGGTTTAAGATGCGATATTCAGGACATTGTTGACTACAAAGAGTTTGCTACCACCAACTAGTTGTTCTAGCTTGCTATGCTTGCAGAAAAAGAATTGTGGGGACGAACCAAGACCTTCACACCGTCTGTAACGCCCGCGTTTTTACTCTCTGGAAATACACCTAATAATTCGCTCGGTAAAAATGTTTTCAAAATCTTTTACCGCTGAGCTCCCGTTTCTACCCGAACCCTGTCCGCCTCGTTGTCACTACCCCTCTCTCTTCTGTCCCGTCCCGCGTCGCCCGCTCTTGGGACGACCGCCAGGCCCGACCGTCGCTGGCCGACCGCCTGTCGTCTTTCCGCCGCGAATCCCGCCGTCTCTCCCCTCTCTTTTCCCCTCTCTTTTCTTCCTCTGCCCCCTTCCTCTGTTTTTTCCCCTGCTCACCGCCGGTCACCCTCTCTCCTTCACCACGCGTGCACACACTGGCCGGCCCCAGCACCTGATCGCCTGCGCCGGCCACCGCCTTGCCGTGCCGCCCATCCCACCGCGCCGGACCCCGGCCCCACCCTGCTGCGCTGCGCCACCCGCACCGTGCGCGCCACGAACACGCTCCGCCCGCTGCTCGTCATGCCGCCCGCTGCTGCGACGGCAGAGCCACCGGGCCACAACGCCCTCGCCGGGACCCCCACTACGCACTGCGACGTCCACACTGGCACGCACGCCACCTCGCTGCTGTGTCGTCCCGCCTCTGTGCGTCGCTGCGCTCCGTCCGGCCGCGCCGACCACACGGCCGCCCGACCCGCTCCGGCCTCCGCGCTACCGCTCATAGTGCTGCCGTGCCGTCCACCCTCTACTCATCGCTGCGCCCCGTGCCGACCACGCGAGCTCGCCGCTGCACCGCCTCACACCTGCCGTGCCGCCCTCGCCAAGACCTGCGCCGGCCACTGCCACGGCGCCGTCCGGCCGCACCGCTCGCCGTCGCGTCACGTCATGCCGCAACACGCCAAGCACAACGTCGTACACCGCCGCACTGCTCTGCCACAGCTCCACCCTCGCTCCCCGTGCCACCAACCGCGCCGGCCGACTTCAATTCCGCCCACCGGCCTCCATTGTCGCCCGACCGGCCTCCATTGTCGCCCGACCGGCCCCCCATCTCGTCGGCCCACCACCTCAACTCCTCTCCACTCCTATAAATAAGCCCAGCAGTCTCCTCTCCGCTCACCCGCACTCACCAGCCAGCTAGCTTGCCTCCACCGCCGCCGCAACACCACCATCCACGCCATAGCCGCCGCCGCTCACTCGCTCCCGTGGGCAGCCCAGTCACTCCATCTCCGCCCGAGGTAAAGGCATGAGTAGACTCGCCATACTCCCCTCTCTCTTTCCCCCCAGCCAATTTCACCAGAGCCGCCCCGAATCGCCGGCGAGGCCAGCGCCGCCGCGCCGATTTCCCCCCTCCCCTGTTTCTCTGTGTCGGGGGGAAGAAGAAGGCAATTTTGCCCATAACCCCCTGAACTCTGTCCTATTCTAACCCGCCGTCCAAAGAACATAAACCCCCCCTCTCTCTCTCTGGTACTTTTGCCCATAACCCCCTGTGTTTCTTTCTTTTCTAACCCGCCGTCCTAAACACTATTCTCTCTCTCTCTAACGCTTTCGCCAGAAGCCCCTGACCTTTAAGGTTTTTACAAACAAGTCCTTCTTCATTTAAAACATCCCCTAAACATCCCCTTAAACTTGCCATTTCATGCGCCAAATTAATTCTGTTGACCCCAAACTCCACCACAAAAATCACCAGTATATTTCCGCCAATCCATTCAGTCTATATCCAGAAATAATCATGTCACCACCATCACTCTCTCGTTCTCTGTTCTCTCTTTCCGAGCTCGGCAAAACTTTATTTCTTTTATTTATTGTGTGTTTGTTTGTGTGTGCCGTAGACGCTGCTGTGAACGAGGAAGGGCTCGAGGAGGAGCAGGGTTACGAGCAGGAGCTTGGAGACCAAGACCCCGGGTAGGAATCCCCCGAGGGTTGGGAGAACGGCAAGTGCAATCCCATCTTTTGATGCATACTTTTGTCCTAGATTTTATAAACACAACCCATGGCCTGTTTTATAAAACTTGCATGATTTCACTACTAAACCCGGTTGGATAGCCATTCCTTGATTGCTATGACTGCTTCCTTGACAACCTAGATTAATGTTTAAATATGACATTGCTCTGTTTGAATGTTAGTCACTGCTAGAAATGCTTAGGAATGTTTTACTGTTATACTCTCCATTACAATCACTTGGTGTTTACAAAAGCAACCCTGTGCGTGCTTTAAAATAAAAGAGATAGATTTTGTGAATAAAATGAGTATCAGTGTGGGATGAGACAGACGGTATTTCTTGTGTGAAATGCCGAGGTGAGCTCGAACCTGTGTGGTTGGGCATGGTGGGAGTTGTCTATCCTGTCACAGTTTTTGAGATGATGTTGATGTGTCATCTAGCCTAACCCATTTTATTGTACCACCACTCGACTATTGTATGTGACAACAACCTAGCATAAACCCCACTAGTTAAGCTGTTGGTTATGTGGTGTGCTGGTAAGCAACAGAGGGCCATGGAGACGGGGATACGGTCTATGTGAAGTATGCCCCTGGGTAGAACCTAGTTGGTGGTTGCTGACCCCCTGGTCGCTTCTGTGGTAACTTGTCAGTTTAGCTATGGTGGGTAATGGCTTTGAAGGAGCTACACTGGCACTAAGGTGTTCATGTTGTGGTAGCCTACTTGTGGTTGTGTACACCTCTGCAGAGTTAAAACCTATTCGGATAGCCGTGTCCACGGTATTGGGCGAGTTACGGCTTGGTCACTTCACTAGTCCCCTGGTTTTGGTTTAGGAATGTGCATGGTGAATGTTGAGTTGAGAAAAGATGTTGGCATAGGCTATGACAGATGGGGAATCTGGTAGCGTAAGAATCTTGTGAGAAAGATAATTATGTTATTGATGCAACTAAAAGAAATGTTTGTGAAAACCTTTTGTAAAATAAACCCTTGCATGTGTAAAATTAGCTTTGCTGCAAAATAAACCATGAACCTGTCTTTGACTATATTCCTTTGCATGCTTCTGTTATATCCCTTCCGTGGATGTGGTTGTGCTTGCTGAGTACATATGTACTCACCCTTGCTTAAATTGTTACAGAGACAGACCCGGACTTTGTGCCTGAGGACGTTGTCTAGAGGGGGTTCGTTCTGCACCCAACCTTTGCCTGTGTGTTAGGGTCACCCGCTTGAAGCCGCATGGATATCCACTCTTATGAAGACCTCTATGTTATCAACCTGTTTATCTGGAGTCTAGCTTTAGTTCTGTTTGTAGTGGCCCTGCAGTGCCATCGTCTCCCGTAATGTTGTTTATGTACTGAACCATCTGTTGTAATAATGTGAACCAGCATCCTGGGACTGGTATTTGTATCACATTAAGTTCTCCCTTTCGAGGGGACGCTTCAGGTGGTATCAGAGCCGATAGGTTGGCCGTAGGACGTAACCCCTAGGATCATGACCCTTTTCTAGTCTTCTCTCACTAGTTTGCTCTTGTCTAAATCTTTTCTCCACACCAGTACTCACCGACGGCTTTTTGACTTGTTCCAGATGGCCCAGCTGGTTGACGAGGGTTGGAGCGAAGGAGTCTGCCCCGCAGAACCTGGCCTCCCCAAGTTACTGCTGCTCAGCCTGGATCATGTTGGAGGCCCAGAGACCCCCGAGTACCTCTGCCGGGAGTTCACCACCAATGGTACCCGTCAGTGCCGGATGTTCATCTTTGTGGGGGAGAGCTCACTTTACAAGGAGGTGGCACCTTGGTTTGTCCACGCCACCGGCTACGACCGCCCCAATGCCTACCGCAAAGCCGCAAGAAGAGCCCTGATGTGCCTCCGCGTACTCTACAAGCAGTACCTCATGGGAACAGCAATGGGATTTGCCCCACCCCTGGAGAGTGGAGGACGTGAGTGGATTGCCCAGATGAGGAACCTTGGGAGAGATGAAGATATGGAGGACACTGTGTCACACTTGTCTATTTACCTCACTAGCTTAGACAGGCTGTACCGAGAGACATCGGGACAGCTGAGGCACCAGATCCGTAGGGCAGAGAAGGCAGAAAAAGAACTGAGACTGGAGCGGAAGAAAGCAACCGAGGCTATAAGCACCCTAGTTGCTCAACGGATTCAGTGGCAGGCCCACTCTGAGGAACTAGAAAGGATTGAAGCCTACAGGAGGGAGAATGGGTTGATGGAAGGAGAACCAGAGATGACCCACATGGACGCGAGCACACAAACTGAAGATGAAGTGCCAGAGTATCAGCTCCCTCTGAAGAAGCGTCATCGTTTGGTGTTGAGTGAGAGTCCTTAGATTAGCGTAGCTCATAGACTAGCACCTAGTCTAGCCTCTCCATGAGTAGAGTCTGTCGTATCCAGTTAGCACTACCATCTTGGCACCAATGTATCCATGATCTTTGTACCCCACCATGTTATGCAATAAAGATCATCTTTTATCCTACATCTGTTCAATCTTTGTTTTCCCCCTGGTTTCAGATGGCTGAAGAAGGATGAACCCAGGGAGTCTGCCTAGTCACACCTGGTTTCGCTAGCCTGTTGATCCCCGTGCTGGAACGTCTCGGTGTACCTGAACGCCCGAGGTACTACAGCAGGGAGTATGAGCACCATGGGACCCAACGCTGCAGAGTGGTCATCGTCGTCGCCAAGAGTGACCGCCAGCCCATCGAGGCATGGCGTGTGACCGCCACAGGATTCAAGCACCAGGACACCTACCCCTTGGCTCTCAGAAAGGCTCTCCGCTACATGTGCGGAATCTTTGAAAGACACTTGGTCCCCACCCCAATGAGGTACTTCCCTCCGGTCGTCAGAAGTACAGTCTAGCGGGCCCGCATGAGAAACTTGGAGCAGCGCCGTCAAGAGGAACCCACCTTGTACCAAGTGGTCACCTACCTCAATTCTTTGGATCAACTCTTCGACGAGCAGGCTGAAATCCTGAGGGAACAAACCTCCCGGGCCGAACAAGCAGAGTTCTCGGTTTGCATGCACCAAGTCCAGGTGGCCCAAGCTGAAGCAAGAGCTGCTACTGCCGTCAGCAGTGAGGCAGTCGCCCAAGAAAGCCTCAGGCAAGCTCGGGACCTGCGTATTCAGGACTGGACTAGAAGTGGAACGCCTGTCCCGGCAATTGGAGAACCCCATGTCCTACTTGGAACACCTGTCATGGCATGGGGAGAAGTTGTGGGGAACCCACAAGCACTGCCTGGGACCCCCGCAGGATCACCGCCCGCTGAAGAAGGACCGTCTGAGCCGCCTCGAGAGAATGGAACCTTGACCGAGGCTGAACGGGCACGACTTTCACCGCCAGAAGAGCGCTCCAACCCAGAAGAAAACTCGCCCCACGAGTAGATCCAGAGTCAAGCGCTCATATGGGAATGAAGCCAGCCTGGTCCGAAGTTGGAAGAACCCTTGTATCCCTAGCAGTAGTTTCCTTACTGTGTCCTGTACCCCGCCTTGTAGTGCGTGTCTTGTTGGACCCCCAAGTGTTGTACCCCCCAGTTGTTTGAATGAAACCTTGTGTGCTTGTTTGTTAGCTTGTGTGCTGTGTGTGCCTCGGCAGAAGTGTTTCTGCCTTTTCAAAAATGCGAACTAATCAACTTAAACACCATCTTAACCCAATCTCACGAAGGCCTTGCTCAACCTGCAGATGGTGAACACTCGTGCTAGCGCCTCTCAGAGACGCGTCCCTCCTGCTGGAGGAGAGCAACCAGAAGGGAGAAGAGAGAACCCTAAGAACCAGGAAGTGGATCAGCAAGACCCTATGGGAGAAAACCAGCCTATAGGACAAGCGCCTGTAGGAGGCGGACCAGAAGCGAGTCATCCAAGAAGTCAGAATGAAGGATCGTTTGTTGTACCCCCACTCCCGCCGGACTTCAACCTGGCACAAGCTTTGTACCACCACACCATGTTCATGCAGAATGTGTGGAATGCCAGCCACCGTCAGGAGACAGCCCGTAGGCCCAATGCGGGTGACAAGTTGACCAACTTTCTGAGAACCAGACCACCCACCTTTGGAGGATCCAACAACCCCTTGGAAGCAGATGACTGGCTGAGAGCTATCAAGAGAAAGCTGGAGCCGTTTGGATGTGGAGACCGTGACAAAGTCCTCTTGGCCTCCCACCAACTCACTGGAACTGCCTAAGCGTGGTGGGACACTTACTGTGCAGCTTCCCCAGACGAGTCTGCAATCACCTGGAAGGAGTTTGAGGAAGAGTTTCGGCGCTACCATATCCCCACTGCCACCATGAAGCGCAAGGCAGATGAATTCTGTGCACTGAAGCAAGGAAACAAGTCTGTGGAAGAATACACCCACGAGTTCACTGAACTGTCCCGCTATGCACCAGATGAAGTGAAGACCGATGAGAAGAGGCAGGACATGTTCATCAAAGGGCTGCACCCAGACCTTCGAGCCCTGCTAGTCTCCCACAATTTCCCAGATTTCAACATGCTGATGAACAAGGCCATTGTTACAGAAAAGGCCAGGATGGATGCAAGGCAAGAGAATAAACGCAAGTTCCTCGAGAGCAAGAACCGTCAGCTGGACCGCTCGCAGAAGCCTAGGAGCTTCGGTTATGCTGCACCTAGGCCCCAGGCCCCCATGCAGTACAGGACCCAGTCTCAGGCTACAGGCTCCCAGGCTCCCAACAACCAGTACAAGAGCCAGAACACCATGAAGCCCCCACAGATCAAGGTCAGTCAAGTCACGACCAGCAACAACAATGCAAGAGCCTGCTTCAACTGCCGTGAGACCGGACACTACATCGATGATTGCCCATACCCTAAGAGCAAGCCAGCTATATCAGTCTACTCCAACTCAGTGAATGGACCCAAGCCACCAGTGTCTGGAGCCAACCGTGTGCCCGTCCGCAGCACCAACACTGGCAACAACAACAACACCCAGCAGTCGTATGGACGAGCCCGCGTCAACCACATCGACGCGCAGGAGGCTCAAGGAGCACAAGGAGTAGTACTCGGTGAGTTCCTAGTCAGTTCAGTTTTGGCAACAGTATTATTTGATTCTAGAGCATCGCATTCTTTCATATCATCAAGTTTTGTGGAAAAGCACCAAATACCTACAGTACTACTAAAGACACCCCTATTAACCCGAACACCTGGAGGTGATATTAAATGCCAACTAGGTTGTTCACGGGTACGGATTCTTTTAAGTGGGGTAGAGTTCCTAGCAGACCTAGTAGTACTAGAGTACAAAGGAATAGATGTGATCCTTGGAATGGACTGGTTAGGCAAACACAATGGTCTCATAGGTTGTGCTGATAAGATAGTGCACCTAACCAACCCGGATGGAATGCAAGTGACCTGTCACACCAAGGGAAGTGGACCAGACCCTATGATCTTTAGCATGGAGGCAAAAACCATAGAGGATGTCCCGGTAGTTAATGAGTACTCTGATGTTTTCCCCGAAGTTTTACCTGGAATGCCACCAGATAGAGACATAGAGTTTGCCATTGAGTTTGTCCCTGGAACCTCTCCTATAGCCAAGAGACCCTATAGGATGGCAGCCTCAGAGTTAGCAGAATTGAAGAAGCAACTAGAGGAGTTGCAACAGATGGGATTTATCAGGCCCAGTACATCCCCTTGGGGAGCCCCAGTGCTCTTTGTCCGGAAGAAAGATGGGAGTATGAGGTTGTGCATCGACTATCGTGCACTAAATGATGTCACTATCAAGAATAAATACCCACTCCCGAGAATTGATGATCTCTTTGATCAGCTGAAAGGAGCCAAGTACTTTTCCAAGATTGACCTAAGGACTGGTTATCACCAGCTAAAGATTAAAGGGAGTGACACCTCAAAGACCGCATTTGTCACCCGTTACGGGCAGTATGAGTTCACGGTGATGCCATTTGGGCTCACCAATGCACCTGCTTACTTCATGAATCTCATGAACAAAGTGTTTATGGAAGAGCTAGACAAGTTTGTCGTAGTCTTTATTGACGACATACTCATCTACTCCAAGAGTGCCGAAGAACATGAACAGCACCTGCGAGTAGTTTTGGAAAAGTTGAGAGCGCATCAGCTTTATGCCAAATTCAGCAAGTGCGAATTTTGGCTAGAGAAAGTAGCTTTTCTTGGTCACGTTCTAACCGCAGAAGGAGTAGCAGTAGACCCTGAGAAGGTAGAAGCAGTCTCAAACTGGCAACAACCAACCAATGTGAGTGAGATCAGAAGCTTTCTTGGTTTAGCTGGATACTACCGGAGGTTTATCGAAGGATTTTCCAAGATAGCTAGACCCATGACAGAGCTGCTCAAGAAAGAGAAGAAGTTTGTTTGGACAGAGTCCTATGAAAGAAGCTTTCAAGAATTGAAGAAAAGACTGACCGCTGCCCCAGTTTTAACCCTACCGGATATTCACAGGGATTTTGTCGTTTACTGCGACGCGTCCCGCCAAGGATTAGGGTGTGTTCTCATGCAAGATGGGAAGGTTGTAGCATATGCCTCCCGACAGCTTAGGACCCATGAGCAAAATTACCCAACACATGACTTAGAGTTTGCAGCCGTAGTGCATGCCCTCAAAATCCGGAGACACTACCTGATTGGGAACAAGTGTGAAATATACACGGATCATAAGAGCTTAAAGTATATTTTCACCCAACCAGATCTGAACCTTAGACAGAGGAGGTGGTTAGAGTTGGTTAAGGATTATACTGTGGAAATCCATTACCACCCTGGCAAGGCTAATGTAGTAGCCGACGCCCTGAGCCGGAAATCCTATAAACCCAAGAATGCCCACCTGCAAGGAGAGATGGCACGATTAAATGTGCACATCGTCCCTCGGAATGCTAGCCACAAGCTGAGTGTCCAACCCACCCTAGAAGATAGGATCAGAAAATCCCAAGGAACGGACAAGGATTTAATGCAAATATGCAAGCATACTGGAGAGAATAAGGCACCAGACTTTAGAGTCAATAGTAAATGAACTCTGTGGTACAAAGATAGGATTTGTGTGCCTAAGGGAGGAGACTTTAGGCAGATAATTATGGATGAGGCTCACAACTCGCCATATTCCATCCACCCAGGATCCACCAAAATGTATTTGGATTTAAAGCGGAATTATTGGTGGAAAGGAATGAAAGCTGACATAGCCCAATTTGTCGCTCATTGTGATACCTGCCAAAGGATTAAGGCCGAACACCAGAAACCGGCAGGATTATTACAACCTTTGCCTATCCCGGTTTGGAAATGGGATGAGATAGGAATGGATTTCGTAGTAGGTTTACCCAGAACACAGAAGGGACATGACTCTATATGGGTAATAGTGGACCGACTCACTAAGGTCGCACACTTCCTACATGTACGGACTAATTATGGCGGAGAGAAGCTAGCCAAGCTTTATGTAGAGAATATAGTCAAGTTGCATGGAGTGCCCAGTAGAATTGTTTCGGACCGAGGGACCCAGTTCACCTCGAGATTTTGGAAAAGTTTGCATAAAGCTATGGGCACCAAGTTGGACTTTAGCTCCGCATATCACCCACAGACCGATGGCCAGACAGAATGAGTAAATCAGATTATGGAAGATATGCTGAGAGCATGTGTACTTACCTACGGTAAAGATTGGGAACAAAGTTTACCCTATGAAGAATTTTCTTACAACAATAGCTATCAGGCAAGCTTAGGCATGTCGCCATTTGAAGCTCTCTATGGAAGAAAATGCAGAACCCCCTGATGTGGTCAGAAGTAGGAGAGCGTACCCTAGTGGGACCCGCGCTCATAAAAGAAGCCGAAGAAAAGGTAGCTGAAATCAGAGAGAAACTGAAGGCAGCACAGTCCAGACAGAAAAGCTACGCAGACAAGAAGAGACGAGAATTAGAGTTTAATTCAGGAGATTTTGTGTATCTCAAGGTTTCACCCATTCGGGGAACCCGTAGATTTCAAGTTCATGGAAAGTTGGCCCCTCGCTACGTAGGACCATACCCGGTACTAAAGAAAGTGGGAAAAGTAGCCTACCGGTTAGAGCTACCCGAAGCGATGTCGGATATACACCCAGTTTTCCATGTCTCACGGTTGAGGAAATGCCTGAAAGTGCCCGAAGAGGAACATATACCGGAGGAGGAGATAGACCTACAGACAGATCTGCGGTATCAAGAGGTACCGGTCAAAATTTTGGACACCGTCACCAAGAAGACCAGAAACTCCGAAGTACGGATATGCAGAGTGAAGTGGAGCAGACACGGTGTAAAGGAAGCTACATGGGAAAGAGAAGATGCTTTGAAGAAAGAGTTCCCCCACCTTTTTAGGAGCCAGCCGAATCTCGAGGACGAGATTCCTTTTAAGTGGGGTAGGTTTGTAACGACCGCGTTTTTACTCTCTATAAATACACCTAATAATTCGCTCGGTAAAAATGTTTTCAAAATCTTTTACCGCTGAGCTCCCGTTTCTACCTGAACCCTGTCCGCCTCGTTGTCACTACCCCTCTCTCTTCTGTCCCGTCCCGCGTCGCCCGCTCTTGGGACGACCGCCGGGCCCGACCGTCGCTGGCCGATCGCCTGTCGTCTTTCCGCCGCGAATCCCGCCGTCTCTCCCCTCTCTTTTCTTCCTCTGCCCCCTTCCTCTGTTTTTTCCCCTGCTCACCGCCGGTCACCCTCTCTCCTTCACCACGCGTGCACACACTGGCCGGCCCCAGCACCTGATCGCCTGCGCCGGCCACCGCCTTGCCGTGCAGCCCATCCCACCGCGCCGGACCCCGGCCCCACCCTGCTGCGCTACGCCACCCGCACCGTGCGCGCCACGAACACGCTACGGTCGCTGCTCGCCATGCCGCCCGCTGCTGCGACGGCAGTGCCACCGGGCCACAACGCCCTCGCCGGGACCCCCACTGCGCACTGCGACGTCCACACTGGCACGCACGCCACCTCGCTGCTGTGTCGTCCCGCCTCTGTGCGTCGTTGCGCTCCGTCCGGCCGCGCCGACCACACCGCCGCCCGCCCCGCTCCGGCCTCCGCGCTACCGCCCATAGGGCTGCCGTGCCGTCCACCCTCTACTCATCGCTGCGCCCCGTGCCGACCACGCGAGCTCGCCGCTGCACCGCCTCACCCCTGTCGTGCCGCCCTCGCCAAGACCTGCGCCGGCCACTGCCACAGCGCTGTCCGGCCGCACCGCTCGCCGTCGCGTCACGTCACGCCGCAACACGCCAAGCACAGCGTCGTACACCGCCGCACTGCTCCGCCACAGCTCCACCCTCGCTCCCCGTGCCACCAACCGCGCCGGCCGACTTCAATTCCGCCCGCCGGCCTCCATTGTCGCCCGACCGGCCCCCCATCTCGTCGGCCCACCGCCTCAACTCCCCTCCACTCCTATAAATAAGCCCAGCAGTCTCCTCTCCGCTCACCCGCACTCACCAGCCAGCTAGCTTGCCTCCACCGCCGCCGCAACACCACCACCCACGCCATAGCCGCCGCCGCTCACCCGCTCCCGTGGGTAGCCCAGCTCACTCCATCTCCGCCCGAGGTAAAGGCATGGGTAGACTCGCCATACTCCCCTCTCTCTTTTTCCCCAACCAATTTCACCAGAGCCGCCCCGAATCGCCGGCGAGGCCAGCGCCGCCGCGCCGATTTCCCCCCTCCCCTGTTTCTCTGTGTCGGGGGGAAGAAGAAGGCAATTTTGCCCATAACCCCCTGAACTCTGTCCTATTCTAACCCGCCGTCCAAAGAACATAAACCCCCCCTCTCTCTCTCTCTGGTACTTTTGCCCATAACCCCCTGTGTTTCTTTCTTTTCTAACCCGCCGTCCTAAACACTATTCTCTCTCTCTCTAACGCTTTCGCCAGAAGCCCCTGACCTTTAAGGTTTTTACAAACAAGTCCTTCTTCATTTAAAACATCCCCTAAACATCCCCTTAAACTTGCCATTTCATGCGTCAAATTAATTCTGTTGACCCCAAACTCCACCACAAAAATCACCAGTATATTTCCGCCAATCCATTCAGTCGATATCCAGAAATAATCATGTCACCACCATCACTCTCTCGTTCTCTGTTCTCTCTTTCCGAGCTCGGCAAAACTTTATTTCTTTTATTTATTGTGTGTTTGTTTGTGTGTGCCGTAGACGCTGCTGTGAACGAGGAAGGGCTCGAGGAGGAGTAGGGTTACGAGCAGGAGCTTGGAGACCAAGACCCCGGGTAGGAATCCCCCAAGGGTTGGGAGAACGGCAAGTGCAATCCCATCCTTTGATGCATACTTTTGTCCTAGATTTTATAAACACAACCCATGGCCTATTTTATAAAACTTGCATGATTTTACTGCTAAACCCGGTTGGATAGTCATTCCTTGATTGCTATGACTGCTTCCTTGACAACCTAGATTAATGTTTGAATATGACATTGCTTTGTTTGAATGTTAGTCACTGCTAGAAATGCTTAGGAATGTTTTACTGTTATACTCTCCATTACAATCACTTGGTGTTTACAAAAGCAACCGTGTGCGTGCTTTAAAATGAAAGAGATGGATTTTGTGAATAAAATGAGTATCCGTGTGGGATGAGACAGACGGTATTTCTTGTGTGAAATGCCGAGGTGAGCTCGAACCTGTGTGGTTGGGCATGGTGGGAGTTGTCTATCCTGTCACAGTTTTTGAGATGATGTTGATGTGTCATCTAGCCTAACCCATTTTATTGTACCACCACTCGACTGTTGTATGTGGCAACGGCCTAGCATAAACCCCACTAGTTAAGCTGTTGGTTATGTGGTGTGCTGGTAAGCAACAGAGGGCCATGGAGACGGGGATACGGTCTATGTGAAGTATGCCCCTGGGTAGAACCTAGTTGGTGGTTGCTGACCCCCTGGTCGCTTCTGTGGTAACTTGTCAGTTTAGCTATGGTGGGTAATGGCTTTGAAGGAGCTACACTGGCACTAAGGTGTTCATGTTGTGGTAGCCTACTTGTGATTGTATACACCTCTGCAGAGTTAAAACCTATCCGGATAGCCGTGTCCACGGTATTGGGCGAGTTACGGCTTGGTCACTTCACTAGTCCCCTGGTTTTGGTTTAGGAATGTGCATGGTGAATGTTGAGTTGAGAAAAGATGTTGGCATAGGCTATGACAGATGGAGAATCTGGTAGCGTAAGAATCTTGTGAGAAAGACAATTATGTTATTGATGCAACTAAAAGAAATGTTTGTGAAAACCTTTTGTAAAATAAACCCTTGCATGTGTAAAATTAGCTTTGCTGCAAAATAAACCATGAACCTGTCTTTGACTATATTCCTTTGCATAATTCTGTTATATCCCTTCCGTGGATGTGGTTGTGCTTGCTGAGTACGTATGTACTCTCCCTTGCTTAAATTGTTACAGATGCAGACCCGGACTTTGTGCCTGAGGACGTTGTCTAGAGGGGGTTCGTTCTGCACCCAACCTTTGCCTGTGTGTTAGGGTCACCCGTTTGAAGCCGCATGGATATCCACTGTGATGAAGACCTCTATGTTATCAACCTGTTTATCTGGAGTCTAGCTTTAGTTCTGTTTGTAGTGGCCCTGCAGTGCCATCGTCTCCCGTAATGTTGTTTATATATTGAACCATCTGTTGTAATAATGTGAACCAGCATCCTGGGACTGGTATTTGTATCACATTAAGTTCTCCCTTTCGAGGGGACGCTTCACCGTCGCCAGTCGCAAGTGCTCGTCCGACGCCGCCAGCGAGTGCACGTTCGACAACGCCGGCGCCATCTGTGGAAGTACGTAATATGCAGGTTCCACAACACAAGAAGTCACTTTCTACTTCTACTGACAAGGGCTCGTCAAGAAAATCTGCTAGCATCGTGTGCCACCGCTGCAAGGGCATGGGCCATGTCATGAAGGATTGTCCAAGTACTCGTGCTTTCATCGCTTCGCCAGATGGTAATGGATATGTAAGTGCTAGTGATGTTGAAGATGCATTAGTTGTTGCGACTAATTTTGTTGCAGATTCGGAGGACGACAATGAGGCTATAGCAATTGACTCCGAGGCTGCATCCGCGGGGTTCCAAAATTTGGCTCTTGTTCAGCGCGCATTGAGTTCACAGGTGGAACGTGAGGAGGAGAAGATTCAGCGCAAGAATTTATTCCACATGTTTCTCGTAGTCAAAGATTATCGTGTGCTCACCATAATTGATAGTGGGAGTTGCAACAACTTGGTGAGTTCAGATTTGATAGAGAAGCTTCACTTGCCGACACGTCGCCTTGAACATCCTTACCATTTAGAATGGTTGAACAATAGTGGTCAAGCTAAGGTAACACAATCGGCACGTATACATTTTTCTGTTGGTTCTTATCATGATTCTGCTGATTTTGATGTTGTTCCGATGCACGCATCCTCTCTTTTGTTGGGGAGACCGTGGGAATTTGATAATGATGTTGCACACCATGGTAGAACTAATACATATACTTTCATGCATAAGAACAAAAAAATTACTTTGCTTCCTTTATCGCCTGCTAATATTAGGAAACATTTTCAAGAGCTTGCTGCACGAGATAAAGCTAAAATTGATAGTGTTGGGTCTTCTGATGATAACCCACCAGGGATTAAATTAAAAGGAGGTGCTTTTATTGCTACTACATCCGCTGCTGCTGCATTATGTGATAACCCTGATGCTCCTTGTTATACTATGCTTAGTCGAGCTATGTGCTTTATAACAGATGATCTTTTGCCTCCCTCTTTGCATGTTCCTGTTACTAACCTTTTGCAGGAGCTTGATAATGATGAGATGGAGTCGAGGACAACTCCAATTCAAGAAGGAGTGGATGATGAGGACATCACCACGTTGGACATACAAGAGACGGACTCTTTCTCGGGGTACAGGTCGTCACCACGTCGGACAACAACTTCGGTTCGGAGTCAGCCGACACGTCTGCGCTTCAAATACGATATCTCCCTCATACGACGTCCAATCAAGGTGTTCTTTGATGCGTTGGAACCGTGACGACGAGACGCTTCTTTTGGTTCTGGTTTTAGCTTCATAAGATTCGTGGATCATTCTGTGTGACCACGAAAGGTGCTGCGTCATCTGTTTTGGGCCTTTTCAGGCTTTGTATCGTGTCGGGCCTTCGGCCCATGTCGTGGGCGCGGCGCCCCAACCCTAGCTCGTCCCACGACATTAAATTCAGTAGCCGCCGTCATTGAGACTTGGGTTTTGCTTAGATTAATCTGTTGAAAACAGTTTTGCCGTCATCGGTTTGTAGAACCCCAACTATCGTGCTTAATCATTCATCTGCAGTGTCACTTCATATTGAGAGCTGCGTTCTTTCGAGTTCTTGCTTGTGTTCTTCGTTTCGCAGGCAGGGATTAGCCTTCTTGGCGAGGTCAATCGGGTTGTGACACGGTTGATAACCAGAGGAGTCGTGGTGCTAAGATTGCGGGGCTCGAATTGCTGACTTGAAGCCGGATCGGTGTGTTGCGCTCCGCCCAAAACGAAGTTATCCTTCACCTGACGGAAGATCGGGGCACCCCAGTTCCCATCAACGATGCTCCAGAAAGCAAGAATCTCCATCACTGCATAGAGGCGGCGGTTGGGCCTGCAGGCCTGCCTGCGAGCCTCCCATACAAGAGTCAGTTCGCCTTCGCCGCAGTCCACAGCCACACGCAGTCTGCACTCTAGCCCTCTAGGATACTTTGCCGGGGCTCGGCTCTCGCTCAACGGCCCGGAGCAGATCGAGAGCACCTGCTAGCTGCCGGTCCTTCGTCCATGGCCGGAGGCGGGATCGCCGCGGCGGCGGAGGGCGGCGGCGGCGTGACGGTCCCCGTCGTGGTCACCTGCCTCATGGCGGCGTCCTGCGGCCTCATCTTTGGCTACGACATTGGCGTCTCAGGTGCGCACACACGCCCGCCTCCGGCTCCTCTCGTCTCTCGATCGATCTCGCGCTCGGATGCTTCCGTTGCTCTTGCAATCTGGGAAATCTCTCCTCCCCCACCAAACAATTAATCTGCATATCTTCAGGGAGGAAGGCCATAAATGATTCTTGGCAGCAGCTAGCTGTGTTGATTATCATCAACATGCATGCATATGTGAGCAGTCTTGTCTTTCGCCTCGACCACTTTGCATGAGTGCGACGACTCAGATCATACGTCAGGGAATTTGGCTTTATATCCGTTTACTAATAACTAGTTTCTTCTACTTATTCAATCCCAGCTTATTATACTTTCTCGCGAAAAGATAGAATGAAAACAGCTTATATTATGTCCTGAGGGCTACTATTCAATGAGAGGGCTCTATGTATTCCAAAGGGCTTATTTAAGCTGAATCTCGAGCTTTAATTTCCCAAACAAGCCATCAGGCCACTCCAATTTTGTGTTTAGGCTGGCTCAGTGATCTATTTGGGACATCGGAATCGACGAGCGACTCGGCACGAAAAGTCTCATGTGCTATGTGCTTGGAGAACAAAAGGAGAATAGGATATATATCCTAGGAGATAGAGTGACAGAGAAGCATATATGCTTATATGCTAACTAGCTGGGAAAAAAGAGACTAGCACGCATCCTTTGATTTATGTTAGCTATTCAGATCATCCTTTTGTGTGCTACCTTAGTGCTACATTGCACAGAAAAAATTCAGCAAATAATTGCACGCTGGGAATAGTCTTCGAAATTGGTTCAGCATAACGGAGCAGGATACCTTAGCATTAGTTCTTGGCCGGAGTGCCCGGATGCACACATCAAACATCATATCTTACTCAGTCAGGTATCGCATCTATACCCATATCTGATATGCCGTATGCCAATTACGGAAAACTGATCGGTTGCCAGATGTTGTGCACATCTTCAAGCATTTTGCACCATACAAAACTTTATTTACCAAGTGTATAAATGTAATGCATATGTGTAGTACTTCGCTTTACATATTTTTTTTCGAAACGAGTTTTACATATTTTTTTGGTATATATAAACTCAAACACAGGTGGTGTGACACAAATGGAGTCGTTCCTGAGGAAATTCTTCCCGGAGGTGTCGAGCGGGATGAAGAGCGCCAAGAAGCACGACGCCTACTGCAGATACGACGACCAGCTGCTCACGGCGTTCACCTCGTCGCTGTACATCGCCGCCATGCTCTCGTCGCTGGTGGCGAGCCGCGTGACCAGGACGGTGGGCCGCCAGGCCGTCATGCTGGTCGGCGGCGTGCTGTTCCTCGTGGGCTCGGCGATCAACGCCGGCGCCGTCAACATCGCCATGCTCATCATCGGCCGGATGCTGCTCGGCTTCGGTGTCGGGTTCACCACACAGGTCAAAAGGAGGCCCATACTGATTCCTCAAAAAAAGAAGCCCACACCAAAAGCCCAATAACATATTGGCCCAGTATTTAAATAAAGCCCATTAGACCTTGGGCCAGTAACGTCTTCTTTTTCTCGGCTACATACATACAGGCTGCTCCCTTGTACCTCGCCGAGACATCGCCGGCGCGGTGGCGCGGGGCGTTCACGACGGCCTACAACGTCTTCCTCGTGCTGGGCTCACTGGCCGCCACCATCACCAACTACTTCACCAACCGCATCCCGCGGTGGGGGTGGCGCGTCTCCCTCGGCCTCGCCGCCGTCCCCGCCGCCGTCGTCGTCCTGGGCGCGCTGCTCGTGCCCGACACCCCCAGCAGCCTGGTCCTGCGCGGGGAGAACGACAGGGCCCGCGCCTCGCTGCAGCGCCTCCGCGGCGCCGGCGCGGACACCGAGGCGGAGTTCAAGGGCATCGTGCGCGCCGTCGAGGAGGCGCGCCGGAACGACGAGGGCGCGTACGCGAGGCTGCGCGGCAGGGGGTACCGGCACTGCCTGGTGATGGTGGTGGCCATCCCCTCCTTCTTCGACCTCACCGGCGTGATCGTCATGGCCGTGTTCTCGCCCGTGCTGTTCCGCACGGTCGGGTTCAGCAGCCAGAGAGCCATCTTCGGGTCCGTGATCCTCAGCCTCGTGAACCTGGCCTCCACCTCGCTGTCCTCCTTCGTCATGGACCGCGCCGGCCGCAGGTTCCTGTTCCTCGCCGGCGGCGCCGCCATGATCATTTGCCAGGTAGTAAGAGTATCTCAGTAGAACCATAACCATGACATTCCTTAGTGTTTATTACCTCAACGTTCTGAATCTGTGATCCCTTTCACTCGTCAACGAAGTTGGCAATGGCATGGATCCTGGCGGGCCTTCTCGGCGCGGCGGCGATGCCGCGGGAGTACGCGGTGGGCGTGCTGGTGCTCATGTGCCTGTACACCTTCAGCTTCGGCATGTCGTGGGGCCCGCTCAAATGGGTGGTCCCCAGCGAGATCTACCCGGTGGAGGTGCGGTCGGCGGGGCAGGCGCTGACGGTGTCCATCGCGCTCTGCCTCTCCTTCGCGCAGACGCAGGTGTTCATCGCCCTGTTCTGCGCCATGAAGTACGGGATCTTCCTGTTCTACGCCGGGTGGGTCGTGGTGATGACGGCCTTCATCGCCGCGTTCCTGCCGGAGACCAAGGGCGTGCCGCTGGAGGCCATGCGGGCGGTGTGGGCGCGCCACTGGTACTGGAGGAGGTTCGCCGGGGACGCCAAGCAGGAGGTTCAGGTGAACTGCCTGTAGTGGAAACTGGAAAGGGGTTGAGGCGATATATTGAATAACAGAACGTGTAACCGTGGGCTAAAATTCAAGTGGTCGCTGTGCCCAGCCCAACATGTAGTACAGTAGTTTGTTGATCTGTTGTATAGCTTGATGCCTTGATGTATACTCTGGTAATTGGTAAAGCCTTATTTTACTGTAGCGTTGGTCTCTGCTGGTTGTCGATTGTGAGTTTCTTGATCAGCTCACCGCTTGCACACACAGAGAAATCGAACTAACAAGAGAAAAATCACACGATAGAAGGCTCTCCTATGCACTACGTACATGCATATTACATTTTCAAGTCTCGAAATGTACTACATGGATGAGCCTCTCAAGCCATTCATTCATCACAAAGGCGCACACACGACATGTATTTACCTTATAAATATAATCTACCGGTAGTATACACTAAGCACACGCTGATTCTGAATTTTAGCAGCTACGACTTATATTGTAATATAATCAGGTGGACTCGTCCCCAAACTTCTGGTCCTTGACGAATCTGCCCCAGTACCAGTGGCGCGCGAAGACGTGGCCCATGGACTCGAGCGGCACGCCCTTGGTCTCCGGCACGAACGCCGCCGCGAAGGCGGTCATCACCACCAGCCACGACGCGTAGAAGATGAAGGCGCCGTACTTGAAGCAGCACAGCATCGCCAGGAACAGCTGCGCCTGCAGGAAGTTGAGCCCCAGGTTGAGCGCCACCGCCGCGCCCTGCCCCGCCGACCGCACCTCCACCGGGTAGATCTCGCCGGGGATGGTCCAGTACAGCGCGCCCCACGACCAGCTGAAGCTCACCGAGAAGATGAACGTCACGATCAGCACCGTCACCGCGTAGCCCTTCGCCATCTTGCTCCCGTTGCCCAGCTGCGACCCGATTATGCTCGCCATCGCCACCTGCATGCGGTTTTTGTTTCCATTTCTGTCAGGGTCGTCATCTCGAGTGTGAAAGAATCAAAGAATGAGGCGTGTGTGAGTTTTTGTATGCCTGGCACGTGAACATGAGCGCGCCGCCGATCGTGAAGAGCAGCTTCCGGCCGTAGCGGTCCATGGCGAAGCCCGACGCGAGGATGCCGCCGATGTTCATCAGGCCGAGGATGACGGCGCCCATCAGCGCGGCGTCGCTCTCGAACCCGACGGTGCGGAACAGGATCGGCGAGAAGAAGGCGGTCACGGCCACCCCGGTGAGGTTCAGGAACACCGGGAACGCCACCGCCAGCACCAGGTACGGCCGGTACTCCCGCCGCAGGATCCGCCGGAACGCGCCCTCCTCGTTCCGCCGGGCGTGCTCCGCCGCGGCGAGGATGTCCGCGAACTCGGCGCCGATGTCCACGCCCTTGCCGCGCACCCGCTGGAGCGCGGCGCGGGCGTCGTCGTGCTTCCCGCGCAGGACCAGGCTGCTGGGGGTGTCCGGGATGAACGCGGCGCCGGCCACCATGACGGCGGCCGGGACGGCGGCGAGGCCGAGCGACAGGCGCCAGCCCCAGTCCGGGATCCGCGACGTGCCGTAGTTGATCAGGTTCGCGACGAGGTAGCCGATGCTGATGAACAGCGGGAACGCCGAGATGAACCCGCCGCGCCAGCGCGGGGGCGACACCTCGGCGAGGTACACCGGCGTGGCCTGGCCGGAGAACCCGAGGCCCAGGCCGAGCAGCATCCTCCCGACGATGAGCATGGCGATGTTCGCCGCGGCGGCGTTGACGAGCGCGCCGACGAAGAACAGGCTGCCGCCGATGAGCATGATGGCCTGGCGCCCGAGCCGGCGGGTGACGCGGCTCGCCAGCAGCGTCCCCACCATGCCGAACGCGTACAGCGACGAGGTGAAGGCCGTGAGCGCCTGGTTGTTGTAGATGCAGTACACGTCCTTGTTGGCGTGGGCAGTCCTCTTCAGTAGCCCCGGGAAGAACTTCTTCAGGAAAGACTCCATCTCCGACACACCTCCTGATGTTGTTCAAGTGGCGGCACATGAACAAGTTGATTAGTTCGAGTTAAATCATAGGCAAACAAAAGCACACAATCACATCTGGCATACTATCCAGTACCATTTATTTGTTCCATTTTTTCTACTGGTAAACATAAACAAAAATGGCTCACATAATAAGTATAGGCGACTTTTTTTATTATTATTGCAACCACAATGCACAAGATCCCTGCAAATAACCTGCTAAAGGCACTCGTCTAAGTTTAGCTCAAGTTTATTGGTTCTGATTTTTTTTTCGCTTCCTACATTTTGGTCGACTATGTGAACATGGCAATATAGCTGCCATAGTTTCTGATGATGTTGGCTTATATCAGACTAGTTTCTAATGATGTTGGCTTATGTCCAGACATTGAGGGATCCATACCTAGAGCAACTCCAGCACACCCTTAAAAATGCCCACAAGCCAAATTTAGAGGGCCGAATAGAAAAGTCGTATTCCAGCAGGCGCTCTACTTCGCCCCCTATTTTAGAGAGGCCTCTAAATTTATCCTCTCACCCTCCATTCCTTGGGGATCTCTACTCTTAGCTGCTATTGTTGGAGTTGAAATAAATTTTAATATCCTTAAAAATAGAGAAAATTCCATTTAATATTTAGAGGGCTCGATTTAGGGGGGTATTGCTGGATTTGCTCAAGGTACGGCGTGAGGAAGGGTGGCAAGGAGGAAGTCAAAGAAAATGATGCAGAGATGACGGAGGGGAAAGATGAACACTGCCGAGTGGATATATCTACAATCTATAGGTGCGATTTGGACGGACGCGGTGTCGGCTATAGCTCTGCCCAATTTTAGGCGATAGATTTTCAGCATCCCCTTTTCTGTCCCTTTTTTTTGTCTGAAACGAAGCCTTTTCTGTCCTTACAACCAGCACTCAAAATAACACTATCCCCCTCTTTTCGAAAAAGTGGCGCAAATATTCCCTTTTGATGTAAAAATAGCTTTTACCGATCGTCTCCCATTATTCATCGTATCACCATCGCGTCCTGTCTCCATTAAACAAATGCCGATCTTGTCACGCTCACACATCCGTAGCAATTAGGAAACGACAGACGCCTACTTCCGAAACCCCACCTCCCGGCCCTGCAAATTGCGGGATTACCATCGAGTAGCCTACTTACCCTACGGCCCCGAGATGGCTTTACCGCCATCAACGCGCGTCCGAGTGCCAAAGCGGCGATCTCGATCTCGAACCGTCTCTTTTCCTCCGATCCGACGAGAAAAAGATGCCCGTGCGTGTGGTGAACCAACCAACCACAGCGAGTGGAAGAGAAGAGAAGATAGTCGCCGTGGTAGGATTTGGAATCGGCGTCAGGCGACGGGAAAACGCCGTCGACGGGCGTGACGTCCAACCCCGCGCCGGATTATGTCACTATTGACGTGTGGTACGAACGGCATGCCGGCAGCCGCCGACGCCACCCCGGGCAGATGCGGCTACGCCCGCTCACGCGCGGTGGCCAGAGACTGTTGACGTGTGGTACGAACGGCACGCCGGCAGCCGCCGCCGCTGACGCCACGCCGGGCAGATGCGGCTACGGCCGGTGAGCGTGCGGTCACGAGGCCGGGGCGGGCACTGCAGGCGGCGGAATCGCCGCACGCTGCCGCACCAGTGCCACCCAATTCCATGGCATCCGATCGATCGGATCGCGCGATTCGTGTCCACCCGCCCGCCCTCTGAGATCGATCGATGGCTCATGGTCCAGGAAGACCACCCGCGGCGCGGCAGAATCCCACAGCGAGGGACCCGCTCCGTTTGATGCCCTTGCCCCCGGCCGGGGCCGGGCCACGCAGCGGACGTACGGCGGGGCACTGTGCGATGCCCCCGCTACTGCACCCGCACTGTGCCCCCGGAGTCGCGTAACTTTTGCGGCGATGAAAAATCAGCCCGGAAAGGACAGCAACTGATCAGAAACTCGCCACGACCCCGTTCGGCCGTTCCCCTAGCTCCGGCCCTCCGGCTAGGAATCTCGGATCTGGCTCTGCGATTTTGAAACTGTTTGCTTGGTTTGAGGTTGATGGAGGACAGGGGCGCGCGGCGCGCACCTACCACACGCGGGCTAAAATTAATCGCCCGATTTGGGGGTGCTTGATGGGACTGGGAGATGGAGGTAGCAGCTTTGTCGTCGAGCCCCCGGGAGCATCTGGACTGGAACAAGCTATACTGAGCACTGACTACTGAGAAAGAAGGAAACAAACGAGCCCCCCATCTATCAGAGACGGCGAGGTCCCTGCAAGCATGGTTTTCGATTCATGGAGGATGGCTGCTAGGATCGAGTTCCCTCCGAATCGATCAGCATCAGCTCTATCATGGGTATATAGAGAAGCGCAACGCGATGAGGAGGATGAACGGGTCGAATCCTAATCGATACGCGTTCGTTCAATCACGCGAGACAGCAAATGCGTAGAGGAGGGGTTGCATCTCCATCGGAGAGTATGCGAAGCACTCCAAGGAAGGAAGGGGAGCGGAGATAAAGGAGTGGCGCACCTGAGATGCCAATGTCGTAGCCGAAGATGAGGCCGCCGGAGGCCGCCATGAAGCAGGTCAGCACGACGGGGACGGTGAGGCCGCCGCCGTAGTCCGCCATGCCGCCGCCGTTGAGGAGGAAGGCGCCGCCGGGCATCTCTCGGCCGCTGCTCCGGCCCCGGGCCGGTACTCGAACGCCGCCGGGAGACGCGCTGTGCTGCGGCGAGCTCGCGGCAGTCTGCACGAGAAACGAGAGCGCCTGGCAGCAGAGTACCCGAGGTTGATGCTCCTGAGAGCAGGTAGCTGCGTGCTGTGTGGCGTGCTGCTGCCAAATGGTGTCGTAGCGTCCCGGAGCTGCTGCTGCTGCTTTTATAACGGATCCTCGTCTGTTTCTGACGCTCATTTGGTCTCTGAAAATCGGAAAGAAACTTTGATACTCCATTTCAGAAATTTGCGAATCGCCCCACAAGGGGGCATCCGAGGAATATTTACTCCGTAAGTGGCAGAACCTGTAGAAGGTGGTTAAACTTTTGTACCCCTTCAAATTAGTGAAGGGTGTTTTACTATGGGTATTGGTTACAGGGGTCCAGTACAAGATTTCGTGGAATGATTGGATCAAGGCAGCATATGGGTGGATGTTTACGGGACATACCCGTGTTATACGGAAACGTAGCTTGGTCACGCACTCCAGTATTGTTGGGGTCACTCGCTGGTCAAAAGACGTGATCTTCTCTCCTGACCATACTTTCTGATCATTATTGCTCTCTGCCTCTTTGGTCAAGAAGGGCACTTGCTTATGTTTGCTAGCTGGATGTTCATGCACCTGAAATGCCTCTATTGGAGGTTTCTATGGTTCTCGTAAGTACAGAGGTACAAAATTTAGTTAGTACAGTACGTGCTAAATTTTGCTTTATCACGTTACTCCCATATATAAGTGAATTTTTGTTAGAAATTTTTATAACAAATAGTAAAAGTATACAGTACTTCTATAAAATCACATTTCTAAAAAAATATTCAATCTGTTTTCAGATATCCAAACTCAAGACATAAAATATATTAGTACTAATATTCAACCAAAGTTTGGGAAAGATACTCTAAAGTCTAAATAAGGTTCCAGAAAAGTGTCTTCAGACAACCTCCTACATCATTTGTCTGTAAAACTAGTACATGACGATAAAACTTTAGTTGAATGTCTCTTGGGCCGATCCACCAGTTAATTGCTAGCAGCTAATTTTAGCTGTAGTGGATCCAAACATGACAGCTAATTCTTAGATAATGCTCATTTCATTAGCTAAATAATAACTATCCAATTAGTTGATTCAACCCAGCTAATTCCAGCTAATCAGCTAATGAATTAGTTGGGTGGATCCAAACAGTGATTTATAAGGGATGGCGATAAAATGACTCTCTTGCTTAAATACATGACGTTTGAACTGATTAGTTTGCCCTAAGTAGATAGGGTAATTTACCACAGTGCCCCTTGGATATCGATCTCTATTTGTATTCTAGAAACGGAGGGGGCCAGAGGAGTAACTCTGTAACTGCCTTCCCCATTTTGTGCTGGAAAGTTTGGACTATACGGAGTATGAGCAACGGACTCAAGATGATATACATGGAGGGTGTAGCCACCAAATAAGGAGGAAAATGCCAGCCTTTCTTCTCTGCTATAAGCTGCCGGTGTACGTTTTCTGCACGTCAAACAAACGTCACGAAAAAGGCAGCGTATTAATAGCCCCCCGGAAGCAGCTCGCTGCTCAGGCGTACATCCATTTGATCCGGCATGCATGCTGCATTTTCTGGTGATGGGGACAGAACATTAGCATAATAAAATCTGATGAATAATTTCTACTGCAGCAGAACGTACGATGTAGCATGCTTACGTAAATTACATGGTGCGATCATGTACTGATAGTGATCAGTAGTCAACGAAGGTCGAAGCGATATCTCGTATCGAGTGGATCGTTTATTATCATCACGTGGCAACACAGTCAAGTGGAGGCGTCATGATCGGAGGGACACGATTCGGCAGATAATATAATTCTAATCGCGTGTCAAATGTAACTAGAGCAGAGCTCGCGTACCCGCAAAAAAAAAGGTAAAAAGGAAAAAAAAAGAAGAAGCAGAGCTAGCGTAGGTAGAGTAGAGGACGGTAGTGCTCGATCGGTGCGGCCGGCCGGCGTTCCGCTGCAAACATGGCTCATGGCTGTCGCGTTCTGATCTACTCGAACTGCAGGTTGAGCGTCCGCGGGCGGCTCCGATCACATCGTCCACGCTACATTTTGGGTTAGGCGAGTGGGACTGTGACAGGGGTGGTCTTCGTGGGGTATGTTGCCAATGTTTCGGTCGTCCAATTATACTGGTAGCCTGTTTTCAACTCCTGATTTTGTCACCCTTGTTGCTCCATGGCAACCAGAGTGTGTTTTCAAAGGTTACCTTCCCAAAATCTCACCTGTGCGCCATTGCCACTATCGTTAGTGCCGATGCGACTTCCTCCTCACCACTCGACGCTTGTGAGTCCTTCGACGGGTCATTGCTCTCTAGTTTCGGCAATAGACACTCCTCGTACTTTAGTGCCCTTATACTTCATCTTTGACATGATCTACTTACCAAAACAACATGTTCTTGATTTTCTTACCATTAGAAAGTGTGCAATATTTCAGGCTTACATTGTGCTTTCTCCCATCTATATATCTTGTCGATGGTCCATCAATTCTGTATTATCTATCAGTTTCTAAGATGATTAATTGCATGTCTAGACTCCCAGCAAGGCAGCATAGTCTTTAAAAACACAAGAAAGAACTAGAATGATCAATTCTACTAGTCTTACTGACATGTATCCCTTAGCTTTTTATAGTTGGAACTGTCATTGACTCATCATTAGAACAATACTTGAGTCACTGGTGAACGGTGTCATGACTTATGGTGCGACGACAACCTGCAAGGGGTAACTGGGTAAGGGTGATGGGTTAGTTGGTGGAGGCCATATGCCCCCCTCTTGACATGTGAATACAAGAGTCTAAACAATTGATGTCTTTTTATCCGGTGATAAAATTTATAATATATTGCGTAGTACATAGGTCTTAGTTAATAATCTACTACAATGTTTTTTTATCTTTTATCGGGGTGTTGTTATGTGTTACGGTCTTCTCCTTTCAATACATTTATAAAGAAGAAAGAGAAATAACAAAAACATACTACCTCCATTCTAAATACTATTTATTATTGACTTTTTTCATAACGTTTAACCATCTGTCTTATTAAAAAATATACAAGTATCATTTGTTTTGTTTGTGAGTTACTTTAGTTTAAATATGATTCATTATTTTGCAAATTTTAGACCAATTTTTTGAAGGTGAATGGTAACACTATGAGAAAAAGGGTCAATAATAAATAGTAATTTAAAATGAAAAGGGAATAAAACAAGTAGAGCTGCCGAAAAACAAGGAATGGATGGATATATAAATGCAGACGGAGATTCGAGAGACGTCGTACGATCTGCATCCAAAGAGATAGGACACCGTCGACATAGATTTAACCGATCTTCAGTCGTGTGAAAATATAGCAACTCATCTGTTGTTTCTCTCGAAAACAAGTGCGGTGGACCGTGACACGCGACTGGTGGACCGTGACACGGCCGGTGGAGCGGGCGGGGCGCATCCATGCAGGCACTTCAGGCGCCGCTCACATGCCGCGGCTCCCTCCCAAAAGCCAAAAGCTAGCGCTCTCGCGTAGTCGCGCGCGGGACAGGTAAAAACCACCGCGCTAGCCACCGCTGCTCCAGAACCCTGATGGCTCCACTTCGGCCGCCGCGCCATCATGCCGTCGCTGAAAACCCAAACCCCCGGCGAAAAGAGCACGCGGAAATCCCCTCGCCCCGGCCCCGGGATCGCTGCTAGGGTCAGCCAAAGCGTACGTGAAGCCATGATGTGTTGCGGTCAAGTCCGTCGCCTCTGTCGCCCGGCCACTGGCCGTACGCTGCACTTGGCCTCTCGGCCCGGCCAGCCGAGCGGCCGATCGAGCGACGGTTGATGTGGCACCACCGCCGGTCATGGCCGTCATCTATCCGGCCGGGCACGGGGATTAGATCGGCGGCGGCGCGCGGGCCCGGCCGGCCGATCGAGCTCCAAAGTCGCGTGAGTGACAAGCCGCACTGGAGCTGGAGCGGAGCTATAGCTTTTGGTAGCGATTGTCGAATCTGTGCACTGCGGCGGTGGTACCACACACACATGCTAATTTGGCAATGGCATATTAGGATTTTTTTTATATATATAAGCATAGTGCTGCTACATTATAGTATTATACAGGCGGTATTTATTCGATCGGCTACCAAAGTTATTGGACAGCATCATGGCGGAGCGGCTTTCAACTTCAAAGGGCGTCAGGGCAGGCCCAACGCGGTAGCTTGAGTGGTGGCTTGAGAAGCCAGGTAGGTTCGGACTCCACGGTGTATGATTTTGGTAGCCCCGCAGGCTGTCAGTGTGTCTTGCAGAAGTAGCAGTAGCTTAGGAGAGAGAAAGAGAGAAGCAACGTTAAAAATAAGGGAAAAGTGATGCATGCTGGTCCTGCTGGGTGTGGCTGCGTTGGACGACAAAACCTTTTACTAGTACCCAACTACTTTTTGCTTGCGTGGTCAATGAAGCCACCAATTTCATATGCCTCGGTTGGGCCTGCCCTCATCCAACGAATCAGGGCAGTGCTCTGAGCCTCTGACCGCTCAAGTTCTGAATTTGAGGATGCACGCAAAGACCATCCAAGTTTCACTTGGACGTGAACTTCATCCGTTTCAATCTTCTTCTTTTTTGCGGGTACATGTATTTCATCCGTTTCAATATATGGTACATGTATTTTATGCCGCAATTAGTTCGTTTTCCCCGGCCCCGATTGAAGTTGTAGATTTGCAATCCCCGTATCATCAAAGAGAAAACGAATCCCTGATCGCTCCAGCAATTCACAACTTTACATCTTTCATCGAGTATCATGTACAGTATCGCGCGCCACACAGGAAAGGATACGTCTCTGTCCTTGTGCCTTGTGCGCGCGACACGCATCATACACAGAGTATGGCGAGAATGAATGCGCGTGGCGTTGCTCCTCACCCGTCAGTCGTCACCGGACGAGTGCAACGAATACGGCAGCAGTACTGTGGCGCCACTACGCTCCTTGTTAGGGTGGCACAGTGGAATCCGGTCCGGCCCGCTATACCCACGAGCCGGCGCCCCATCAAGCCCAGGTCCACCGGAGCCACAACCAACCAAGGTCCAGGCGTCTTTTGGGTTGAGTTAGGCCTGGGTCTTGGTTGGTTGTTGCTCCGGTGGACCTGGGCTCAATGGGACGTTGGCCCGTGGGTATAGCGGGCCGGGCCGGATTCCGCTGCGCCACTCTAACACTCCTGTCGCCGTCCATCTCCATCAACGGCGAGGAGAGCAGGCAGCACAGCTGCTGCGTCCTGCAGATGCGATGCGATTGGCCAGGACCAGCCTCCTTAAAGTTTCCAAATCGACGATGCGGCGTGCCGGCGTGTCAACGGAATCGGTGCCCGCCCGCACGCGCGGCGGGAGGCGTGCCGGTGACGACGCCCGGGTCGGGAACACTGGCTCAGGACCAGATCCAGACGGCGTAGTAGGCGACGGCGGCGTGCTTGAGCTGGCGCAGCGTGAGCAGGAAGCACTGCATCTGCGCGAAGCCGAGGCCGAAGCCCAGCGCCGCCCCCGCCGCCTGCCCCACGGACCGGATGCCCTCCCCCGGCACCGCCCAGAACAGCGCGCCCCACGCCCAGCTGAACCCGCCCGCCACCGCGCACGCCACCGCGAACATCCCCACCGCGTGCCCGCCCGCCATCCGCGCGCCGCCGCCCAGCCCCACCGCCTGCGCCCCCACCGCCGCCGGCACCGCCACCTGCCACGACGCACACAGCCACCTGTCAGGTCGTGCCCTGCGCGTGCACGTAGACGTAGTACAAGCAGCAGCTGGAAGGACAGAGCGAGCACGCGCGCACCTGGCAGAGGACGATGAGGACGCCGCCGATGGCGCACATGGCCTCCCGGCCGTACTCCCTGGCGGCGAGGGCGGACCCGAGGACGCCGCAGGTGCTGACCAGCACCAGGACGGCGTCGCCGGCCGTGGCCGCGGCGGCGCCGCCGCTCCCGCAGCCGCCGGTGGCCTGCGACAGCAGCGGCAGGAACAGCGTGGTGGCGTTGGCGCGCGTCAGGCGCAGGAACACCTGCAGCGTCGCCACCACCACGGCGTACGTCAGGCACCGCTCGTGCCTCGCCGCCAGCCGCCGGAGCGAGCCGCCGCCGTCACGGCTGCTGCTGCTGCTGCTCCCACGGAAAGCGGCTCTCCTCCTCTGCTTCGTGTTGCACGATCTTTGCAGGCCGGGAGCTGCGCCGGCGATGTTGCACGAGCAGGGGAAGACCAGGTCGACGTGGACGTGGCTGGTGTCGAGCAGGTCTAGAGTCCAGAGCTGCCACAGGTCGAGAGGGTCACTGTCCTCGACGACGACGTGGCTGGATTTGGCCTCTGTTTCCTCGTTGCCGAGTCCATGGATGAACTGCCCACCGTGGCTTGGGCTGTGAAGGGCGATGGAGCTGAGAAGACTGGCTACCAAGCCACCGACGGCGTCCAGCAATGGCAGCAAGCCAAGGCACAGCGACTGGAATATCATGGCGCTGCACGCTTGCTTGCCCTGTCAAGTTCAGAACGTTTTCGTCAGTTACTAGCGTTGATTTCAGCGGACGAGAGAATAGGATCCTTCTTTTTTTTTCTAAGTGTTTGCAAAAGAGTATTAAGAACTAGGAACGTGAACCACGTACACGTTTAGTCTAGTGGCAAGGTGAACTACTGTAGTCACTAGCTTCACCGTACGAACCCCACACCCCACAGCACGAGCTGAAGCACAGGTGCTGCGCTGAGGCACCATGGCCCAGGGCAATCCCTGCTCAGCATTCCATTGGCTGACGATGACAACATGTCTGTTATCTGCTCATCCTGAACCCTCCCTGATACGCCACCATTTCCATTTGTGCTAATTTTGCATTAACTGAAGATGAAGAATGGTGTAGTTGAGGCGTCGACATCTAGCAGCTGGAGTGAAATAGGCAAAGTTCGCACTCCTTTATGCTTGTGTTTCAGATAAAAGGAAAAACCTATAATAGGGAACCTAATATGAATGAATGCTTCGGATGTTTCAGATCTGGCTTCAACTTTGTGGAGGTCCACCGAATCCAGTTTCTCTCGCCAATTGCGCGGGTACGGTTGATGCCATGATATATGATGCCGATGAGCCAGCCGTGAGCTCATGCCCTCATGGTACGGTTGAACTATGCAGCCATGCAGGGAGGGTTGGACTGGAGGGAGATAAGATGCTGGAGGCAGCAGCAGTAGTGAGTGCCTTCCACTTGCACCAGGACCGAGCAGCGAAGCCTAACTGTAATTGGTCAGTCCGTCAGTGCTTCGTACTTCTCCATTGCCAAAGCTCGGCCCCGGCCCCGGCCGTCCTAGGATGGATGAGGCAGGCACTCGAGTCCCATCAACGTAAAGAAAGCCTAGCTCGGTGCCGCCGGCCGGCCGCACTGCTAGCTAGACTGCACGGATCGTACGCAAGCGCCAACAACGCCAAACGGGATGGAACGGAGTCGCGTCGTAGGAAATGGATTGACCAGATCAGCAATTTGTTACTGTACTCACCTCGCGCGCGATGCCCAGTTCTACGCCTCTTCTCCACCCCCTTATTACTTGCTCCGTCGGCGCGGCGAGCCCCGTCCACCGCGACTCGTCATGCGGACCGGCGGGCGTCGGTCGCCGGGCGCCTCGGTGTCGCCGGAGACGCGGCCCCCGGAGCCCGGCCGGCTTCCGGTTCCGGAGAGCAGAAGCGGAGGCAGCGGACGATGACGAGGGTCGCAGCACAAAGAGAGCCTATCCGTGTAATCCCCCACTGCTCGTTGATAGCCAATTACTACTGGTGGTGCGTGGGTGTGAAGTGAGAACTGACAAAACTCGATGGACCCCCTGCTGCTCCGATCCCGACGCGACTTGTCTTGTTGCCGTCTGCTGTCCGCAACGGCAGCCGATCGATCGCCCTCGTGTGTACTGTAGCTATATGTAGCCGCCACAGAGACGGGCGTCGCCGTCGGATCTGAGCACGGACGGCCAGGGATCAGACACGGGCATCGATCCGGCGGCAGATAAAAAGGAGAGATTAGGTTAGGCAAGTGTTAGCCCTGTGGTTGATCATTTTCACGTGTCTAGTCACATGAGTGAAGGAGATGACTAAACAAGGGAGTCAATGCGATACCCCGTAGCAAAATGCGAGCCAATCCCCGATCGAAAGGTAGATGGCCATGGTGGTCCCAGTCCCTCCCAGGCTCCCACAAGGCCATACAAAAATGGCGAAATCACCAACTGGCCCGGCACGCACGTCGTGTACCGGACGCGATCGACCGTGACGGATTTTTGCTGGCGATTCCCGATTTGAATAGTATACAAGTAGTGTATACTATACTAGCACTACCAGAATGATGCACTTTGGCACCGGGTGGGAAACCCACTTTGTCACCGGGTGGGAAACCCGGTCCGGTGCTAAAGGTGGGGGCACTAGCCAAAAAATATTTGTATATTTGCATGTTATGGGATTCGAACTTGAGACCTCTTGGCTCGTACACACCCACCACATGTGATAGGATTAAAGATGCACTCCTTTTGAAGTAGCATGTGACACCTACATTAGCACCGGATCATATTTACGAACCGGTGCTAAAAGGCCTTTAGCACCGGGTCGTAACATCACCCGGTGCTAAAGGATGACCATTTAGCACCGGGTCGTAACACCACCCGGTGCTAAAGGAGGAGGGCCCTTTAGCACCGGGTTGTAACACCAACCGGTGCTAAAGGGGACTTTTAGCACCGGGTCGTAATACCACCCGGTGCTAAAGAGTTCCCGAGGGCGCCCCAATTTCGCACCCGGTGCTAACGTTACATTAGCACCGGATCTTGAGTGCACCGAGGCATACGAGGGGTGCGGATGTGAGTTATTCTTGTAGTGTAGTGCCTTTTTTTTTTCTTTTCGGTCACGAGGAACACGTGCCGGCAGGCCTCATTTGTGATTTTGCAACCACTGTGCACGGCTTTGATGGTCAATAAATTAGACACGGGCGTACTTCAGCGGTCTGAGTATTCAAATACGTGCCCATACGAATGCCGTCGCTATCTTATATTTTTGTACAAAATGAGATATGCTGGTGACGGAGCACGTGTAGTGTCAGGCGTGTTCGATTGGTGTACTAAGGCGGTAAACGTGATCAGGTTCTATTCGTTCCAAAAGCTGCGAAAACGGTCTCAACCTTCACATCACCTGGCCATACCTTCGCAGGAACTATCGGCACTCCGCCACATCAGCACAAATAACTGGACATATGGAAGACATATGTCACTCACTCCTATCAAGGGGCACTTTCTCATCTCCATAATCAAAGCAACACAGTTTGTTCTGGCAACAAATTTAAACTTATACCGTGACAAATCATTTTTTCCATGACCCATCCGTTGGCGCGCAAAGTGTGGCCTCCACAGAAGAAGGAATGTGACTAGAGTGAACTCCATCCAGTTCGTTATATACGCCTTCGTCTAACACAAGTGGCAGGCGATTCAATCGATCCTAATGAGTGACGACCACCTCAATCTCTAAGCAGCTACCATCTGGTGCTTATATGACCCCCACAGGAACTGCAGATGCAAACATATGCCTTATAGCATCATTATACGCTATACAAAATTGCCACACACCACCAAGTTTGCAGCCATTATTTAGCATATAATCTGGATGCGCAGCAACGCAGCAAAAGGTGACCAGAAAAGTGATTCCCAGAGTGCAGAACCCAACATTATCAGGCGACCCATAACTTCTAGTCCTTGTGCCAAAACCACGCCATCCGGCCTGAAATCTTCCTTCTCATCGTACCTCTCCATGCCTTGACAGTAACAATTAGGGGTGGATATCGAGCCAGCTCGGTTCGTTTTGGCTCGGCTCGTTCGAGCTCGTTAGCTAAACGAGCCAGCTCGGCTCGGCTCGTTAAGGAAACAGGTAAAAATCCTAGCTCGACTCGGCTTATTAAGCTCGCGAGCTGGCTCGTTAAGCTCGCGAGCTAGAATTAAATTTAAAATTACCACAATAATATATATAATATAAAAATTTATAATATTTATATGGTCTTAATACCTCCAAAATCTACTCTATCATATGATAATAATAGAATATAACCATAACATCATCTAGAACTACGCATATAGTATACATATATTATTATTAATTAATAATTTACTCATTAGTTTATTAAACCTTTTAGCTCGTTTGGCTCGCGAGCAGCTCGCGAGCCGGCTCGAACTCGCTCGTTATACTAACGAGCAAAAATCCTTGCTCGGCTCGTTAGGAATATGCACCGAGCCGAGCCGAGTCGAGCCGAGCCGGCTGCGATCCGAGCGAGCTAACGAGCTTCGAACATTTTGTCCAGTCCTGGTAACAATCAGTGTTCCGTCACAATGAACAGAAACAACAGAATTATATCGTTTTTCTAAAAAAAGTCAAGAATCTGGGCTGAAAGTTACAGCCCCACCCCCGGCCATGGGAGTACTAACTAACTTATGATCATCTCACAAGCAGAGGTTCAATTAACACTGTGAACCACCCAAGCAGTGATAGTCCATTGATGGCGCGAAGTAGGCAAACAAGCAATACAGTCTGACAATTTTGCGGAAAGCATAAGATGTAGCCCGCAAAGAAGTTACTATTACATCAAGTCTAGCTTACCAAAAATTCTCGCGGCGTAACGGCTAGAGCATTGAACTCCGGGGTCGATGAAACCCTTGTTGTCGGCCCAGGTTTGAATCTTGGTACCAATTTTAAGACAAAATTAGAGGGATATCTCTCCTCTAGTCGAGTTTTTTTTTACATCAAGTCTAGCTTAACCCACCAAGGCATCAATACATCAAACATATACATACCCAGTTACTACCACAGCACTACGTTAGAATATCTAGCTACAGTGAAACATTCATCGTCATACCGCTGCGTCTAACAACAGTGCTTCCAGAAAATTAAGCTGCAACCTTAGCACAAACTCATGCAAAGAGTGACCAGGCGACAGTGACTTCCATTTTACAGAAGCCAACAGTAAGTTCCTCACAGGTTCTACCCATTTTGCGAGGAGTGAAAATTGCATGAACTTCCACAGCTTCATCTTTCACCTTTTTACTACGTGTATTGACCGAAACTATCAGCTTTCCCTCAAGCTCAACAGAAACAACAGAACGTGAAAGCAAGATGTTATCACCATCAAGCGGTACCTTTTCGTCATCTCCAAAACAAAGCAACACGACTTTCTCATCTTCTATACTAGCTGTACTGGCAGCAAACTGACCATGAGAATCATGTCGCCATGACCCCTCAATGACCTTCACACTAATCGTGGCCTCCAGAGAGAAAAAAATATCGCCAACTGTAAACTCCAGCGTGCTAAGCTTGCTTGTGTAACATTTCTTAAACAGGGATGAATCAAGCTCGAAGGCATGGCTCTTGAGTCGGGGAGCCAGAAAGCTTAAAACTCTATCCTCAGATTCAATATTACCCTTCACTTTCAGCTCAACCTCCAAGACCACAGGATCCGCAAATACAACAGCACGGCTAGGACCTGTCAGTACCAAGGATAAATCCTGCATGCAACACCATTAATCAAACAGTGAGGACCAAGAAAAAGAATATAGTTTATAACACAACAAATTATAAGGACAGAAAACAGCACAAAAAATGATATAATTTATAACACAACTGTTGGAAGAAAATATTAACAAGTGAAACAAAAATATAGTTTGCTGTGTGCCTATCATCAATGTATGTTTTATTTAGAACACGTGTTTTCAGAAGAAATGGGGCGTACAGGAAAAGCATGTAAGCACACCAATTAAAGAATAAAATAAATGCACAAGGTCTGTAGATGCATTGTGGAGGCACATGCAAAAGGTCTAGAATTCATATTTCAAGCAAGACTCCACAGGTCTTCATGTTGCCTGATAACATTCATTTATTCCCTAGGTGTGGAAATACCGACTTCAGCAAGTGTGTTGAATCAATTCTTATTTTCACCAAGTTTGACTTACAAGTTAGTTTAGCTGGACTTATATTTTGCAACAATATGGTTATTTTAAGACTAAAATTTAAGACACGGCCCATCCACCTCATTATTCCACAGTCTACATAATCCCAATGTAAGAAGTAATCACGAAAATTCTACAGACAGGGAAGGATCAAAATGTAACAAGTACTACAAATCAGTGCACTAAGCAGTTCCACTTGTCTATTTTTTTTATACAGATACTGACAAAGATTTTAGCATACCCTGATACGGATGAGACGGATATCTAATTGATTAAGTTGGGTGCAGATATTTGTATTTGTGTGACGACATATCAATGTCGAGGATAATGCATCCCCCTGCATTGCAGCAATTTTTTTTATTTGTTTCATGTTAGGAAACATGAATCAGAGACTCATCAGATTGCAATAATATGTAGATGCGAGTAGTGGGAATAAAATAACATTCTGAATAGCTAAAGCCCGAATTCAAGCATCAGAGATTGTTCATCAGATGGATAGGCTCCCTGTATCCTTAATGTAGAACAACGCTTGTCTCCTACCAAATAGGTTCTCGGAAAAAAAGAGAGGCACGTTGATTTCTACAGCATAACAAAATACAGTCCTCTTCTAAAAGCTTCCTAGAGCATATCATTGAAAAAATAAACTGAATAGATTAACAAAGATCAATTGGTATGCAGAAACAATACATACAATCGCAACAATTTGGTAGCTATTAGCCTGTAGCATGAGACGAATTAAATAATAAAAAACATACTGCAGACCTCTTGGGTTAGGGTTTGGCAATGATCCCTCCTGCGATTGAAGATGATGTTGCAATTGTGATCTAGTCGGTCACGTGTGGCAACCATACCATACACATCTAGCGGAAACTGTAGACCTCTTCTTAGTCCTGTCACTTTGACTGAGAAGATCTGTAAAGTTTGATGCAGGTGCCCACCACGTGGTGAGGGCTCATCTGTAAAACGCTTGGCACAGATAGGTGCTGCGAGTGAAGGATATTCCCGATGAGTTGAGATATTCAAGTCATATAGATGCAGTGACAGCAATAATGAGAGAAATAAATAACATCTGCAGGCTATTGCAGTTCATAAGTCCAGTTTCAGATCCTATTGCATATATCCCTTCAAGATATATACAACATGAAAGCATAGTACGCTAGAGCATGGCGAACATGCATTTTGAAGGAAAAACAAAATAGATTGCAAGGAGTATACAAAAAATCAAGATATTTGGTTGAGTGTTAAACCAAAGAATAGTCAATTTTGAATAGTTTCTTTCTACAGAGACGAGGAGAAACAAAATCCACCGAAATTCTATATTGAAATAGATGGAAACATTTGGAGAGTTCGAATATCTTAACCTAAGAACACAGTTCGCACATAAACGGTGTCTGTGTTTGGGGAACTAACACTACCAGAATCAGATAAGAAAAGGACTGGTAACATCAGGATCCAGACAACAAAGATTAACAGAGCAGCAGCCCTAACAAGAGACAACATCAAGTTCAAAAAGGCCACACCCAGTTATGCGTGCGTAACAGATGGGTGCCATCCATGCGAGCGTAACAGATTGAGTAACCATCAGAACAAAGAGTGGAATAAGGAACTCACTTTCGTCCTCAAAGTAACCATAGTAACCGTGATACAGACCATCCCAGAACGCGCGGAACTGCTTAGCTTGGAAGGCGTAATAGTCGGTTAATTGTTCTTCGTCGACAACTTCATTCAACCAACCAATGAACTTGGCGACACCAAGCCGCTTCCTCTCTTCTGGATCGAGCTCAATCTTCCTCTTCTTCGCCGCTTCATCTTCTACTGGGCTTCCACTTTGTGGTCCCCCTTCAACTGCACCTCCAGCTCCATCCCCATCTCCGCCTCCGCCTCCGCCTCCGCCTCCATCTCCGTCAATCACAGGCACGAGATCGGTCGCCGGCGCGGATTGGACGTCACGTCCTCGCCGCCGTCACCGCGGAGAGGAAGGAAAACCTCAATTCGGTCGGGGGGGTAAATCAGGGGCTCCTGTATGCCTTCCATGTGCTAGTCAAGCAACATGGCTTAGAGGTCCATTTAGGCCCAATACACTAGTACTATTTATTAGTACCCGTGCATCCACGAGACTTTTTTCACTCCATTGTAAAAAATTCGCATACGTACTGTATTCAAATATTTTTTGGCACGAAATTTTATTAGCCTCCAATAATTTCATATGATACCAGATTCAACATTTTTGTCAACCCAATTCAACATTTTAATAATATTGATTCAACATTCATAGAAAACTAATTCAACATTTTTCTAAAAAATATTGAAATAGTATATTACAAATGTTGAACTAGTCTACGGTAAATGTTGATTTAAAAAAACAGGTACCAAAAATATAAAATATATCCAAATTGGAGCTTATTTTGTTGCATAAATTCTAACTAAGACCATGGTTCAAACGGATTTGAAAAATGATCTATAGTTTGAGAGAAAAATGAAATCAAAGATCAAAATCTAAAAGGAATCCGTCCGCATGCGCATGCAGCAAACTCCGTAACCGCGTCCCAGCTGTTGAAGAGATCTGATCCGACGGAGGAAGAGGAGATGATGAAGATGATCCGACGGCTCCTAATGTGGAAGCTAGATGGCTAAAAAAAAATTTCGGAAGCCATATAGGATTCCCGTAAATCAGGTAGCCCTGTAATGTTAGTAGGCCCACAAAATTGTTTCAGCCCAAAGTGACCAAGACCGCTCATCTCGTCTTGTTCTTGGGCTGCGTTTCTGGTGGCCCATCAGTAATTTCACTCGATCCCTCTCCGCCATTTCGTTTTCTTTCTTTTCTTCGCCGGCGCAGACGCAGCAACACCTGCCGGCGAGCTTTCAGTTCCAGGTAGCCCCACGAGCACCCCACGAAGAAGACAGAGTCTACCACCACACGAGCCTAAGGTCCGGGAGCGAGTAAAATGCCAAGCACAGCCAGACAGCCGTCGCCCGGCCACGCTGCTTAATTTTGTCTCTCCAAAGCCGACTGATTCTCCTTGCTCATCCGATCTGCAGGCGCTTCATTCTATTACTCCACACGTCGCGATCTGGGGAGTAGCTACGAGGAGGAGAGCTTGCGACTGACAAAAAATTCAAGGTCCGTGGGGGCTTGCTGAAGAATTGAATAATTTGGTGAGCGACTGAGGGCGCGCACCTAACGAATGCTCACGCTGAAGAGTCCTCGTCAGTTATATATAAGTGGCGCAGCACCCGGCCACGGCCCCATCAGTGCATCAGCCTAGCTGTTCCGTGACGTCAGTTGTAGTAGGTAGGTAAGCCTGCGAGTGAGCTAGCATGGCCGGGGGTGGGTTCGCCGCGGCCGATGGCGGCGCTTCCGGCGACTACGGCGGCCGCGTGACGTTCTCCGTGGTGGTCACCTGCCTCATGGCGGCGTCCGGCGGGCTCATCTTCGGCTACGACATCGGCATCTCGGGGGGCGTCACAGCGATGGAGTCCTTCCTGTCGGCCTTCTTCCCGGGGGTGCTGCGCCGGATGGCCGCGGCGAGGCGGGACCAGTACTGCGTCTACGACAGCCACATCCTCACGGCGTTCACCTCGTCGCTGTACCTGGCCGGGCTGGCCGCCTCGCTCGTCGCCAGCCGCGTCACCAGGGCGGTCGGGAGGCAGGCCGTCATGCTCGCCGGCGGCGCGCTCTTCTTCGCCGGCGCGGCCGTCAACGCCGCCGCGGTCAACATCGCCATGCTCATCGTCGGACGCATGCTGCTCGGCTTCGGCATCGGCTTCACCAACCAGGTAGAGCTTCACTACTAAAATCTCTGTAGTGCCGTAGTTGATAGTTCATCAGCCTGTGCATATTACTTAGCACAATGGTATAAACTAGCATTCTGTCCTTTTTTATGCAATATAAACGGCAAATAGTATCATTTCGTTAGGATAAGACGACTTTGACTGATAATTATTCGATTGATATATATTTCAGTTATATGAAATAAATTTATAATCATACCAACTCATAAGCACTTTTGAACACGGATATAATGTCCTCAATTTTAAGTTAAAGATGCATGCTGGTCAAACTGGAGTGGAAGCACTAGCTCACTGCTTTCTTATTTCATTTTTCTGTACTTGGTTTGGTGTGAGATGTGGATATGGCAAACTGCATCATCTCGGCACAAAATCGAAGCCACATCGTCAGCCTTACTAAGAAGCGTAGCAGCTCTTCCAGAAAAGGGAAAAAAGTTGGTTATAACTTTTAGTCAGATTGAGGCACAACATTGCTTTGAGATAGATTTTAGCTTAGCAGACAACTATATATATATAACCATCATGGCACTAAGCTAAAAGGTACTACTCCGTTCTTATTTATAGGTCATTTTGGCTTTTCTAGATTCATATATATTTTTATGCATCTAGACATACACTATATCTAAATACATAGCAAAAATTATACACCTAGAAAAGCCAAAACAACCTACAAATAGGAACGGAGGGAGTAGCTCCCTCAGTTAAATAGTTAATGAAAGAAGAGTTTGTGGCTCCGATGTTTGTTGTGGACCTCTAGTATAGTGCATTGATAAAGCAACAAACAAATTAACATATCCGATCCATCACTAATCCACCCAACTATAACTAGGAGGTACAGAATTTCAATACATGCATGACTAAACCTATGGCCATGTAAAAGTCTACGATAAAACTTAGGACTAGTTTGTTTTCTGTCCTCTGCTATTTGCTGTGGAATCTAGTTTGCCATATATGATTCTTTACCAAATAGTTAGTGTTCTTCTAGAGTTCTAGTCATGAATTAAATGGAGCACCAAAACTTAATTTGTTGGCAAATGTGATGTGATGTGAACTTAGGCTATTTCCGGTGCGAGTTTCGTAGGAGCTTCATACATATTAAATAAGGTGACACATTAGCAATCAGGATGACATGCCATGTTAATTATGAAGAGAGAGAGGGAAAAAGTTTCATCCCGATGAGTCAATGGAATTAAACGGTATAGAGTGTCTATGAAACAACAACATGAAATTAAACTATTGTATTGCAAGGGTAATTTCAAACATGATTTCATTTTATTCTTGCTGATGTGATCATCTTGGAAACATCAATATGAAATCCTCACTGAGATTAGCTTTATGTTTGACAAATTGAGTCTCTGTGTTTGGTAATAAGGTACTCTCACTCAAAATTCCTACATAGAACCTGAAGTGATAAGTGTTGTCCACCAAGGGGTGTAGTTGTTGGGTACTACCGTACTAGGCTACTAGCACGCAAAGATTGGAAGGGTGGTTGCGACCTACTGAGGCTCGTCCTGCTTCATTTTATCGCTGTCCCTGTCCCTCGAGGTAGCTAGAGCCCGTGGCTGGTTTTGAACCCACCCATCGCTCTCAAGCTCGACCAGCTGATTGAATATTGGATGCACAGTCGCGTCGCCTTTTGATCGGTAGCTGCAACTCGTGCAGGCATCCAGCTTTCTTGGAGTAGTTGGCTGTCCATTTCATCACCTCTAACCTCCTCGGAACTCAACTTAATTTAATCCTGCCTGTTACTGTTATTACCTTGTGCAACTAGAGTGATGTACGTACCATGATGACTGACACGCATGTGCGTGACAGTTTGAATGCACGAGCTCATGATGTGACGTGATCGATGTTTTTTTTTCGCGACCGTGCCTGAGCACGTTTTTTATTAAGAGGAAAGAAGTGACGTGATCGATGTTTAATTTGCATGGCCATGGCTGCAGGCGGCGCCGGTGTACCTGGCGGAGACTGCGCCGCCCAAGTGGCGCGGCGCCTTCACGACGGGGTTCCAGCTCTTCCTCAGCATCGGCAACCTCGCGGCCAACCTGGTGAACTACGGCACCTCGCGCATCCCCGCGTGGGGCTGGCGCCTCTCGCTCGGCCTGGCCGCCGCGCCCGCCGCCGTCATCCTAGCCGGCGCGCTGCTCATCCCGGACACGCCCAGCAGCCTCATCGTGCGCGGCCGCGCCGAGGAGGCCCGCGCCGCGCTCCGCCGCGTCCGGGGCCCGAAGGCGGACGTCGACGCCGAGCTGGAGGACGTGGCCCGCGCCGTCGAGGCCGCGCGCGTCCACGAGGACGGCGCGTTCCGGCGGATCCTCCGGCGGGAGCACCGGCACCACCTGGCCATGGCCGTGGCGGTCCCGCTCTTCCAGCAGCTCACGGGGGTCATCGTCATCGCCTTCTTCTCCCCCGTGCTGTTCCAGACGGCCGGCTTCGGCAGCCGCGGCGCGCTCCTGGGCGCCGTCGTCCTCGGCGCCGTGAACCTGGGCTCCACGCTCGTGTCCACCGCCACCGTAGACCGGTACGGGCGCCGGCCGCTGCTCCTCACCGGCGGGTTCGTCATGGTCATCTGCCAGGTGGCCGTGGCGTGGATCATGGGGTCGCAGGTCGGGGGCGACGGCGGGTCCGCCATGGCGAGGCCGTACTCGCTCGCCGTGCTGGCGCTGACGTGCGTGTTCTCGGCGTCGTTTGGGTGGTCGTGGGGCCCGCTGACGTGGGTGATCCCCGGCGAGATCTTCCCGGTGGAGATCCGGTCGGCGGGGCAGGGGATCAGCGTCGCCGTCAACCTGGGCGCCACGTTCCTGCTCACGCAGACGTTCCTCTCCACGCTGTGCGCGCTCAAGTACGCCACGTTCATCTACTACGCCGCCTGGGTCGCCGTCATGACGGCCTTCGTGGTGGCGTTCCTGCCGGAGACGAAAGGGGTGCCGCTCGAGGCCATGGGCGCCGTCTGGGAGAGCCACTGGTACTGGGGCCGCTTCGTGAAGCCGACGGCAAAGATCGCCGAGGAAGAACCCTGACGAACTGACGGATGGCGGGGCTTTGTTTTTGTGGGGGTGACAGGCTTCCTCGGACGTTCCCGTTCGTTAATCGCCTCAGTTTGTCTGTCGTGTTCAAGACTTGTGCGAGTAAAAACGGAATTCAGTGCTCGTTCATGTTTGCGGTTTTTTTTATTAAATACGTCATGTAATGTCCAATAATTGGGTTAGAGTTGGTTGACCAGGGTGAGGTTTCTGTCATAATTTCTGTTACCGTCTATGTAACAAAAATGACTCCGTGGCCCAATGGATAAGGCGCTGGTCTACGGAACCAGAGATTCTGGGTTGGATCTCCAGCGGAGTCGACAGTTCGTTTTATTTTTTGCCCCAAGCTATAATTTTTGCATCAAAATGAATGAGCAAAAAATACTTACAGAAAGCCCTTTCTGATATTCCAAACTTCGTTCTCAGAGGTCTTCCTGTTTGAGTGGATATAGCAGGAGGTACATCTGACGTTTTTGCACAAAATTGCATTATACTCCATCCATTCTCAAGTAAATGATGTATATAACAGCACAAGCAATAATAATCTAAACATCCAAAGATGCAATAATAAGAATCTCTGATGAACGAAATCTGGCAGAAATACTCCTTTTTGATTCGTCCACGTCGCCTCCTAATCTCGATCGTCAGATCTCGCATCTACGGTGAAAACTTCGCCGCGCGTCAAGGCCTCAAGGCCGTCTTTCAGCCTATTCTCGACGCTTCGCGCCGCATTCCTCCTTCCGTCCTCCGCCTCTACGGACTACGGGTGCCCCGCCGCCTGCTTCCCTCTGCTCCCCGCCTGATGCGTCGCCCGGGCATGGGACATCCCTCCACCGCAACCCAGCTCGTCTGTTCTGCATCGACTCCTTCCATAATGTATCGAGCAGATGGCGAGGGGAGACTTCGAGAGCGGCTGGGCGGGAGCGCTTCTGTAGACGGGCCGGGGACACGGCGGCGACGGCGCACAGGCCACGACAAGCGGAGGTGCAGCAGAGCGCTCACGACTGCGGCTGCAGGCCTGAAGCTGCGTCAGCTGCAGCGCATTGCGCGCGAAGACGCATGCGGCATTGGTAGTGCTGAGGTCGCTACGTCTCTCCCCTGTGCGAGCAGCGCAACACCACCAACGCCCGCTGCTTGCCGCTCATGGAGGAGCCTTGCGCTCTGGTGCCGTGCAAGGCACACACTACAGAGAAGGCGAGCGGCTCGGGGAGCTACTGAACGTCTTAGCAGCTGAGCAGTCGTGGACATGAACGACGGCCATCAGATGCTCGAGAAAATGCCTGCAAGGAGGGATTACGCTGGTGGCTTCTCCTCCCCGACCTCCGTTGGCCCAGCCTGCAGTCCAAATTGATGGAACAAACGGAATCACAGTGTACAAGAATGCCATTTTAGTCAATTCTGAAGGATCAAAGTGGCGACCAGAGAGGGGGAGTGAATGAGAGCTGATAAAAATTTTTCTCGAAACTCGGCCTATGTCCCAAAGTCACTCGCCAAAGATTCCTCACAGCCTTGCCAAGGTAGCGTAGTCACAGCGGACCTACCAACCCTAGGAACAAGCTAGAACAAATTAACAAGCGGAAGCACAACTCAAGAACCAAAACGATTCGCAATCTGCCTGGGTCAGCTCGGACCGTCCGCACAGGGGTCGCGGACTGTCCGTGGTCACGGCGGACCGTCCGTCTAGACAAGGCGGACCGTCCGTAAAATCACCTCAAATCTCCAGTAGCTCCAGGCCCTTTCGCGGACTGTCCGAGCTCCTACCGCGGACCGTCCGCCAGTGTCACGGACTGTCTGAGGAGGTCACGCGGACCGTCCGTGAAAACACTTAGCCAAATCCAAGACAACACCGTCGAACTCTTCTGGACGGACCGTCCGCCAATCACATGCGGACCGTCCGGCAACCTCGCGGACCGTCCGCCAACTTCGTGCGGACCGTCCGAGAAACACGACGGACGAACAGAACGAACAGCTACAGTAACCCGCGGATCTCTCCTCCCAAATCCATCACCGGATCTCCCAAACGGCTAGAGCTCTTGAGATGAAACTTTAGGGAGATGATTAGCACCCTAAGGGGAAGCTATGCCCTAAAAATCTCGGCCTCTAACTTCCTACAACAAGAGAAATCGCGGATCACACGGAAGAACACCTTCTCACGAGTTCATCCCAAAAACTACGAATCGAGTCCGATTCCCGGCGTTTGAGAGGGCAAGATCACACACAAAGAGGCGCAAGGCACTCACCCATGATCCCCTCAAACAAATCCGGAGCCAAACGGTCTAGAAACGAAGAATCGAGCCAAGAACGAAAATAGCACAAAAAGGAACTCGAGGAGAAACAAAGAGATTCAACTAGCACTTGATTTCATTCCAACAAACAAAGGTCAGATTCTATACAAGGCTAGCAACCTCCTAAACATCCTCCCGCTAAGATCGACATGAAGCACGGGCAAGCCTAGAGAAGCAAGAAAGAAATGAACTAGGGTTCCAGAGACATTACTTGACATCCCCTCCACCTCCTATTTATATTAAGTGTCCTGGTGAAGGGAAGTGAGCATAGTACCCCTACAACTTAACTCTACGATACACGCCCTCAAGGGCAAAACGGTAAAGTTGCAGATAACTCCTCCGGCTGGGCACGCCGTCCATCCGGCCTTGCTTCCCTCCGACGCAAGCTCCCGGATCCCGCCACGCGTCCACCGCTTCGAAGCTTCCCGAACGCGCCCGGATCACCGTCTCCGTCACGTTGGGCCTTCGGGCTCGGTTTTGAGGCCCAAACCGAGAAACCCTCCTCCGATGGTTTTGTGGCCCAACCATCAAACCCCGCGTACAAGCTTCGGTCGTTAGCCGCCACCTTGCACCGGCTCCAAGTCCACGACTTCGTCTTGCTCTTCTTGCACCATGTTGACTGCACTTGATCCCGTCTGGCCACCGGGTCCCTCGAACCAAGCCTACTTGTCTCTCCTAAGACCTTTCGCACTTGTTCTTCACCTGCACCAACACAAACCAAGTCACACCAACACCTGCAGTACTAGGCCAAGAGTCAGTCCACACAACGTTGTCAATCACTCATCACACTGAGAAGCGACCATCCACCGGTCCTCGGACACACATGTCCTCAAATTCTTAACCCATCCCTTGTCTGCACCTTGAGCTCTGGGAATGCATCCATGGTAGGTCGACGGGACAAGACGACAGTTATGACTGTCTGCTCCTCCTTGATGTTTTCTGAATTAATGTGGATATAGCATGGGCCATTCTCATTTTATGTGCTTTTATTTCCTCAAATCTGATCTGTTTATTTGACTTAGTGCAGGTGGAATCAACAAACAAATATTAAATACGGCCATTTTGCATCCTGAAAGAGGTAACTCAAGCGCTCTTACTCGATTTACTCATACGTGCACTGAGTAAAATGATATATGCAATTAGATTTATAGCTTAACTTTGGAACTTACACCATGTCCGGAGATATTTTTCCAATCACCAACAATTAAACAGTCCTCTCTTTTGCCTTGCTGCAATTCTTCTTCGTTTTGGTAAAAAAAAAAGCACCCAGGCTGTTGTTTCAATATTTCTTTTTCCTCTTTGGGTCCCTTCATCTGATTAAATCTCTACATTGGTTTGTTTCTTTTCCACTGCAGTGACCATAAACTCCAAACACTGAGAGCAGTATGAGGCGCAGAAATAAAAGAAAACTCAAAACATGTACAAAATCTTGTTCTGTAAAATGTTAAATATGACAGGGTTATCTGCTCTCCCCTATAACCATCGATTCCACTGCTATTTCAATTATGAACTTGATATGCAAGTCATTTTTATCTTCAGTTAACACACTATACTACAACATTTCGTACATTTATGTACAATCAATCATCTGAACAAAGGAGAAAAAACATATACTACCTCTATTTGGTCAAATATATTAACAAGATTTAAGATATTCATACCGATATTCTCTGCTTGTTTTTCATTTCTAAGGATGCCGGCACTCTATTCTTTTGCAACAGCCTTCACCATCTTTGTAAAGTTTATAGAATGAAAATCTTGGAGAAAGGAAAGAGCAAAGAAGTATAGTTATTTTTTTGGAAAATGACATGAACATTTTTTTTTTCTGCAGCCAGCAACCAGAGATGCAGTGAAGCTTGCATGAAGGAAGGTAGGGACCCCAGCGCACACCGCACAGAACCGAGAACAGAATGTCAATGAGAATCATGGTTAGACTGCTTGCCCTGATTACTGTATTGATAAATGGCAAATCCATCATGGGGGCTGGTTTCTCCGCCAACTTTGCGCAAGAACAAAACAACAGTACTGAAGCTCTAAGGTTGTTTAGGGAGTTTGATGCTACCACCTTATCAATGACCCAACGACACAAGCTAAAGATATCTTTTTTTTTGCTGAACCAGTTCTTCCATTGTCTCTTTGTGTATCTAATTGACACTATTATAGACTAGAGTTCTGGAGGGTACATCTAACGATACATTACATTATCTGAATACTCCTTCAGATAGCACAGAACTCAATCTATAGTCGTGCACTCGTGATGTAAACAAGTGTAAACATATTAGTCTTTGGTATGTGCTACCTCCGAACTATACCAGGATTTTAACGGATTGTTTATCAAATAGAAAACCGGCAGGGTCTCTCTTTGACTCTTCACTATTCGGAGGAAGTAAAACAGAGACACAGCTATATGATTATTTAAAACATATAGGCCTGACCCCAAAATGGGGCGGCAACGCCGCGCCCAGGGTTTCTAGTAGAAATGAGGCACAGTTGACGTTTTGCACAGATGTGCATTCTACTCCCTCCGTTCTCAGGTAAATGACGTTTATGACAAGCTATTAACAGAACACACAATAATCTAAACATCCAATGATGCGATAAGAACAGAAATGAGTCCAGAATAATTATTGCACAAAGTTCTCAGTTCGGAGGGACTAATACATAATGAGTAGCACAAACCAAAGATGAGACCACACATAGGCGTATCAGATACGAGCCAAGTGACCGAGTCAGATTCTGCTGACTCTACATTATATTAGACTAAAGATATCCAGCATAAATTAAGATCCCCAAGCACGATTCAAGAACCGGGTGGGTCAAGAAATGCACACGCCGCGCGCTTCAGTGACGAGGGGAGCTAGCCAGTCCGGATTAGAGCAGTCCACAACAATTAGATCAGTGCGATGCTGCTCTCGCCACCGGGGGGCTTCCGGACACCACCAAGGTATTCCCGAGGGGCAGGTGTCCCATCAGCGAAGATGTCACTGCCGCTCATCTCCTTCAGCTTCGCTGAGCTTAGAGACTTCTCGGCCGAGGCAGGGGCTTCCTCCTTGAATATGTTATTGCCTGTCAGCTCTTGGAACTTCTGGTTGTGGATTTTCTTTGCTGTCTTCGCTACAGGCTCTTCGCTGAACGATATGTTGCTTGGTCCTCCAGCAGGCTGCAAAAACCATTTAGTTCATTCTAACATGATGAAAAGTAACTAGCTTTTGTTCTAGAGTGCTCATTGTTCTATGCACTGCTGTTAGCCTAGCTAGTGTCTTTCATCATGTGAAGGCATACAAACACATTCCTTGTAACATAAACAGAACAGGAACTCCAAAATTTCCCCTGTTCTATTATCCTATATAATGATAGCACAGATAACTATCAAGTGTATCAAATCAACACGGTATCAAGCTCAAGGAAGATTCAAGCAACAATATAAAAGCCCAGCATCAAATTCTCTGTTGATCAGACATTTCACCATAAACAGATTTGATTGCTGGTATAAAAAGCAACAGCATGCACTAACAATCTAACATTGTATTGAGGAAGTAGGCATGCAAACAACAGTACCACAATCACAGCAAGCACATCACATAAGAATCATTAATGTATGCAGTACAGAATTAGGCATGTGCATAGTGGAAAATTGTATTAAAATAACTAGCAACTAAATAAGTGAAATAACTGCATCACTCAAAGCAACATAAAACCAATAAAACCATATAAACAACTGTGCAGAATGAAGTACCATATTTTCCATGTTCAGCAATGTCTAAACCATATAAAGTTGGAGCTGACATATGTTTCTGTGACAAATCTCAAGATATGGAAAGCTAAATTTTATACAATAGGCCTTTGGCTAGTTAAATGGCAGGACATATACAGCCAAAGAAAGAAATTAAATGTGCGGAAAACATCAACAGGAAGTCTGACAATGCCACTTACATTAGATACTTTAACCGACGTGTGGACACTTCGCTGTGGAAGTGAGAAGTCCACATTTCCTTGTAGCTCCATGTTACGAGCAGCCAATGGCCTGGCAGGAATCTCAGGAGGTGGACCAAAGATGTCACTCCCGCTAAGCTCCTTAGTCTTGGCTTCAGAAAGCTGCTTATTGGTTTTAGCATCAGCATCTTCTAGAGTACCACTAAGCTCTCGCTGCTTAGCCACCTCAGGTATCGACGATGGCTTCTTCGGTGAAACACTTCCATCAGCACTAAATGAGATCTGGCTTATTCCAGTCACAGTTTGCTGCCAGGAAAAAGTGAATCACATAGTAAGAAGGCAATACTTCCGTGATTTAGAATTAATCAATGCAAGCTAATTAGATAAACATAAGCTATAATCAAACATGAAAAGTTATTAAGCATAAAAGTTACAACCTAAACTTAACACATGAGAAATATGAGCTCTAGCAGATGCAGTTCCTTTGAAATATCAACTATATTGCCTTTCATTAACAGAAATGGGATAAAATGTGCCAAAACTTAGCATTATGTCCACATAAATCACCGATATAAAACTAAGAAGGGGAAAAGAGGTTCAGTTAGAAGGATTTGAATAAGGTTAGTACCTGGTACATCCTCAAGGAAGTTTTGTTAGCAGACATTGAAGCCTCTGAATCACCATTTTCACTCTTTTCAGCGAAGATGCCACTCCCAGTCATTTCCTTCAACTTTGATCCAGAACAAAACTTCCTTTCACTAAAATAGGCCAACAGGAAGGTTAGTATTCAATATATATTTTATCGCTGAAGAAGCGCCAGAGATAAATAGGAAGCAATGCTTAAAATTACATAATGAGCTATAAAATCCCCGAAGAAGTGCCAGAGATAAATAGGAAGCAATGCTTAAAATTACATAATGAACTATAAAATCCCCAGCTGATTGGCTACCATCATCCATTGCAAGCACTCCATCAGAGAATTCTCCGGCACACATTTTTCATGTAAAACATAAATTTTCTACAATGAACACACACAAGGTTCATCGCAATTGCCCAAAAATTTGCAACACACTCGAATTTAAAACAAAATTGATGATACTTTCAAATGACAGAAAAATACGAAACATGTAGTGGCACAACTACAGCCTGCGTCAGGGAGTTGGTGCACAGCCCAGCATCACATCACTCTAGAAATATCCAATTCAAATCGGACACTTGCTCTCTGCATCACTGAAATCACTTTCAGTCAATGCTAAAAATCTTGTACTACACTATAGCACCAACTACAATCCAGTACTGATACCACGATTTGGACAGGCTTGCTTGCACCGTACCCCACACACACGGTCCATCCTTGGCATGAACCAACCGCCCGCAAGTGACAGCTCCCCAGCTTCCACCATGGGAAGGCGTCGCAAGCATTAAAGCACGCAGCCGCCACCTCTCCCTAAAGGCTAAACCCCATTCTCCAAAGTGCTTCTCGCTAAAAACCCGAGCAACCCAAACAGGCTCGCTAGCTGCTGAGTTTGAAACATCGACCGGATCGACCTGGGCACGCGTAAAAACAGAGCAGCGCTACACGTCACCAGATCGGATCGGAGTTCAGATTATGCGAACCAGAAACGGAGCAAACGACACAGATCGAGCGGATCAGGGCGGAATGCGGGGGGAGGAATCCCCAGATCTCACCTCTTGCTCAGATCCTCGGCCTCCTGGTCGGTCACCGGCGCGCCAAACATCGCCGGCGTGATCCCCGCCGCCGGCTGCCCAAAAACACCACGACCCACACGAGTCAGCCGCGTCGCACAGCAGATGTAAGCGAACCGATCGATTCATTATTCACAGGAAGCACACCGACGCGGCATCGAGGGGCGGCAACGAACCTTGAGGCTGGGGCGGGAGGACGCGGCCGGCGAGGCCCCGGCGGGCGCGTCGGGGCCCGTGGCCGACCAGGTGAGCAGGTCCGCCGTGTTGGTGTGCGGCCTCCGCACCGGCACCGCCCTCTCCATTGCTCCCCTTCCCTCCCTCCCTTCCTCCGGAGCGGCCGCGGCGCGGGGGGTGGCGAGGGATGCTTGCTTTCGCTCGGCACTTGCGCCTGCCCCTGCTCAGCTCGGCACTCACGCACGCAGCACGCTCCCTTGCGATTTCTTCGCAGAGCGGAATGGCAGCGACAGGCGCAGGCACACGACACACCTCGTTTCGAAAAGATTTGCCGGTGCGCAGCGGCAGCCGCAGCACCCATCCACCCCCCGTTCACGTGACAGTAAGGCTGACGTGTGGGGCCGGACGACGCTGGAGCCACCTGTCGGTGTGGTGTTGGGGGCGATTTGCCGATTTTCGAGTGGGGAGTGGGGAGGGCGTTGCTCCCGGGGGGAGCAGCGGATCACTGATCCGTGTAGGCAAAGGTGTTTGCCTTTCTTCGGGTGTACGTGGCCGCAGATGAGTGGGTCCGTGTTGGAGGGACGGGTTGGGAGGGTGTTGTAGAGGATCCTGGGCGGGTGGGGTGCCGGTGGGCACGTGGTTCGCCCTCTCTTCGTACGGAAGCTAGGCTCGCCCACTGACAGTATGGGCCACGCAGGATCTACTCTCGGTTGACCGCTAATTGCGTGGCTAGGACGCCTCGGTATCAAGTGGGGTCAGTAAAAGGCAGGATCCTATTGCATGCTGTACTAGTATATATTTATGTAATTCCTATATTTTTCACATTCTGAAATTTAAAAATCTGAATTAGTGATCATAAAATTATTTTGTTGTTTAGGTCGTACTGAAAAACAAGTTTTCATACAAAATGCTTGTATGGTAAACTAATATGTAAGACAGAGGATCACTAGATGGCCAAAATTTGTAAGTAGTGGGTTTGAGCTAACCCCTTTCGTTTACGATTCATGGAATGTGCTTCATGTTCCCCGAGTTGATGAGCATCATAGTATGCCTAAATCTTAGGGCATGTTTGTTTGAGTTGCAGCTTTTGATTCGGAAAAGCCAATACTAACTTTTACAAGATGTTTTTAGCTTTCTGAGCTTAGTAAGCTACAAAAAGCAGCTTTCCATATAAACTCAGTTTTTCTTAGCTTTTAACTTTCTGGAAGCTGTGTGAGAAGAAGTTCGCTGTTTGTTTGAGTTTTTGGCTTTTCAGGCTAAAAGGCTGAACAGACATACCCTTAGTCTTGTTGGAACCGTGTATCCGTAACTTAATTTCTAACGCTAGCTAGTTTTCTTTTCTATGTCATGAAATGTCCAGATTAAACTACAAATATCGGCCATGCAGAATCTAAAGGAGATGTCGACCATCACTCGTAAAGCGCAACCATAGAGAACAATTGCAAATCTTGATAATTAATGATGCACATAATTTTATTTCTATTTTCAGTCATGAATCACATGACATATATATCACAATGGAACTCCACATTCATTCAGCTTTCACGTTCAGAAAGCAAACGAGAACACCTTCAATTCTGCTCCAGAAATGTCCCTCGGTTGTTTAATTTCCAACTAGAAAGTTACACCCTCCGCTTCAATCCCCATGCTTAGGTGAGCAGATGAACTTCCATCAGTTTTCCACGAAAACGAACTCCCTGATCGAAAGAATGTTAATTCCGATTAATATTCGTTTAATCCGCACATGACATATACCACATTAATTCTTTCAAAGACTATCATCATCGTTGTAATTATTATTACCGGGAAACTGCACATGATCCCTGAACTGCAAATGGTCATCTGAATCACATGCGAACGAGTCCCAGTCCCAGTCCCATGTCAAGATGTCATCGTCATCGTCTGTCCATGGTGGCGTCGTCGACGACTCGATGATCGGAAACAACGGCGACCATGGCGTTGTCGGCGGCGGGACGCGCGAAGGGAAAGCATATGCTTGCTGCTGTCTGTTGTTCGAATTATCAGTAAGGTTCATCGTCAAGAGCGGGCTCGTCGGAGGTTGGTGCTGTTGCCGCTGCTCTTCTTGCAGCAGCAGCTGCTGCTGCTGCTGCATCCGCGCGTCGCGGTGGCCGCCGCCGCCGCCGGAGGAAGAGGAGCCGAAACTGAGCACCAGCCCGCCGCTTGGGGCCGCCGGCGGCTCGTCCGGGACCACGACGTCGGGGGTGGGGACGGGCGCCGCGTTGCACGTGTGCTCGTACATGTAGGTCACCTCGTACAGTGGCAGGTCGCCGTCGCTCACCTGCTGCACCAGCTTGGAGGCCATGCAGTTCCTATCTTCGCGGTAAGAACATCTGAAATATAGCCTGCGGTGACATATGCATATGCATCAGGGCATATATTGGTGCCATACTAATTTGGAAGTTCAATTGCAAATATTATTGCAATCTATAGAAAGTAAAGAGGAAGTTGCTTGCTCAAAGTCCAAAGATTAGCTGCTCATACATACTCATACCCTAACAGGTACGTACCTATTCGCCACAAAGATTATGATTTATGAATTGAATGATATAATTAACAGTACTACTTGACAAGTAAATTAAATTACCTAGGGCAGGGAGCGTTCTTGATGGTCTTCTGTCCATATTTTCTCCATAGGTGGCCATCAAAGTAAGGCGTGCGAGTATGTTTGACCTGTGTAAGCTTATCCTTCCTGCAGCAATATTCCATAACTATGTGAATCAGGTTTTGTTAGCATATATATGAGAATTTCTACAAGCACATCATTTGCGTGCATGACGCTAAGAATGTTTGTTTTTAGATGAATATGAGAAAAGTGCTGATGAAGACCATGTCCCACGAAGAGTCGAACCCACGACATAAGGTTGTTACTAAAGCATTGCAACCACCAAGCTACAGGCTCTTTCACTGAACTTCGAATATACTCCTATATAGGAAATGAATTGAACGTCGTTATTGAAATAAGTTTCCTAAATAAAATATACAAATCGAGGCTTGTTTCTCTCGAAAATTATATCATCACATATATAGTTTAGCTTCTCTCCGGCTGGCCCATATGACATGTGATGTAGCTCCACTGGACCACTAGTAAGAAGATTATATATATATCCTCTGAGAGAAATTAAAAGGAGATTATCGTATGCATTGATATCGCTTTCGAATGTCAAGTGTTTTTGGCGTTTTCTCTAGAAAGGAGATTGAGACCAACTCTACGCAGTCCATTTATTGACGACGTCGCTTTCGAATGCAGTGTGTTTTTGGCGTTTTTCTTTAGCAAGTAGACCAACAACTCTTAGAACTCCAGCAACAACTTACATAGATGAATATCATTTCCCCCCTTCTGACTTGTATATACTAATACTATTTATTCCCCTCTTGCTTGTCTAAATCTTGCTCAGATTGGCACCGAACCAATCGAGGAAGGCAGAAACGGCTCTACTAAAAACTACAGTTACATATTTTGGCAGTTTTCTTTCCGATAATCAAGCTAAGGCCATATATCTAGCCGGCCTCTGCATCAACTAAGGATGTATTCTCACAGATTCAGTACACAGAACACGGAAGCTGCACGCCGACCGAACGCGAAATCAATCAGAATGCATGTTATAGGTTCTGTTTTTTAGAACCATGATCAGAGATACAAATGATAAACATGAAGTATATATAGATATGATTATCCGTATCCATGGGTGAATCTTGGTGGGAGAATCAAGTATGAAGACATACCTTCTCTTTCGGCCATCTCGTGGCGCGGGCTCCGGCGAAGAGAGGCCAAAGACGCCTCCTTGGCCGTAGGGCTGGCCGGGCTGCTTCTTCCTCTTCAAGCACGGCGACGCCATATTCTTTCCTATCTTTAATTATCTAGCTAGGGCTCCTCGATCTAGTTAGCTACTCGATCGATCAACCACTGCACTGTACCAAGCAAGGCGATGGAGATGACAGGGAAGGGGACGAGAGGCTCTGGTTCGTGGGAAAACGGAGGAGAAAGATTATTAATTGCCAGGCGCGCACCAGCTACGAGCTCTCACCGGCAGGAGAGGGGGGCTCTAATATATGCCGCGGGGAGCTCAAGGAGCACGTTGCTCCGATTTGTTGCCTACTGAAGGGAGAGGCGCGTCGTAGGGTCTTTTGATATATTGGTTTGAACGTTTTCAGAATTCAGATGCTACACTCTATTAGCAGATGCATGCATCTGCAAATCCGTATACTCAATAGCAATTGAACCATGTGCTTCATGATGCAGCCTCGAGATGGGATCTCGGGGATCCCTGGCTTCGTGTTGTGCGTTGCTTCTTGCCAGTATGAATATTTACGATTGTGTTCCTTCAAATTTGTTTCTTGTTTTTGAAAGTTTCAGGGTTTCTCTAGTGCTCGTGTACTCCAATTAATTGTCACATGCATGATGCTTTACTTTGAGGGGTGAGCCTCTCTTAGGCTCTCTTGTCTATCGATCTACAGGAGGAGCTACGTCGGAGGTTTAAAATTACGGCCATATTTCACAAGATAACAGTCAAACAATGAAACAAGTTGCTCGGATGGGAGTATAATACGGTGTACAGGACAGCGGAGGTTATCAATACCGAAACACCCCACGTTTCTTTCGGACCTAAGCTAAGCATTGTTTAGTTTGCGGCTGCAAGTTGTTGCATGCTCATCAGCGATGTTTAGTGCTTTCTTTACGTGAGAGTTGCCAAAACCGATATGATCGGATCACCGTATTGTTTGCTGCAAGTCGCACGGTCAGAGATCAAGTGCTTCTCTTCACCTATAGAGTTGCCAAAAATGATATGATCGATCTGATCCGAGACGGCTTTACGATGCACATGCATGCATCGACTCTTTCTATGTCGGCCCTGCTATATACAGGCCGGAGGCAGTGTGTACGTATGTACTGTGTGCCTGTACCTATTGTTGCCAGATATCAGGTGGTGATGATAGTAGATTAATTTCAGAGATCAGTGGGCTTGTCATCAGCTACTCAGCTAGTGGCTGATGAGAATTGTGCCGGCAAGTAAATTGTTTCGGAGTCAACATGCTGACAGGAGTAGCGCTATGGAATTTCTGTGCGCTACTAAAAAAAGGTTTTAAGTGCGGGCAAAAACCTATTTGCAGGGGTGGCGCTGCCCCTACTTTTTCAGCTAGAAATAGCTGTTTACATGTAGCTTCATCTCTAATGCACCACACAGTCACTTGTGACTTCATGAGATATGATTTGTTTTTTATTAAATCTGAAAGGATTTCTAGGGGCGCCCTAGAAATCATTTTTAGGGGCGGGTGATGGCGCGACCCGCCCCTGTAAATATTTCTCTATTTTTAGTTTTATTTTTTCTAAAATATAGACATATATCTATATATACTCATGTATGATATATTTCACATATCTTATGTATTTTTCGAGTGGTCAAAATATCACAATCACAATACATATGTACAAATTGCATGCAGATTCACATATACTACATTAATTTTATAAAATCTATAGTTATAGTTGTGTATGGAACAACTAGTGTCTAAATAATCTTGTGATTCTAAACCATCTTAAATAAAAAATATACAAACTATAAAATTTAGATCAATATTATATATATATTCTATATTTCAAACTAGATATATAATATTGATTTTTTGGACAACTAAATGTTCTGAAATGAAAAATTTGTCAACTACAAAGTTTTAAGTCTCGTCGAGATCTACAAATAAAGTTTGTATTCATCCAAAATCATATAAAAAATTTATAAACTTATTCGTAGGAGGCCATATATCCAGGGGGCATGCCATCACTCGCCCTAGAAATGATTCCTATTTAATTTGTAGGGGCAGGTGATGGGGTGACCCACCCCTGGAAATGGGTGAGGTGCCACTAACAAGGTGTTGGAGGACAATTAGTGAGGAACATTGGCGGTATGGATGAGCACCCATCTTGATCGGTTAACGAACATAATGTGAGCATGCAGTACATACCAGATTGGCAGTTCGGGGGGGGGGGGGGGGGGGGGGGGGGGGGAGACATGATTTTTTTTTTGGAAATGGTTAGCCCGCACATATGAGGATTACTATGTAGCACCCGAAACTTCATACCTTCTAGTCGCCAACAAGGAAAAAATGATGCACTTATCACACAACACAAGCCGCTTCCTGCTATCTGACGTGGCTTCACTTTAGTCATTGTTTTCTTGTGAATCCATGTACGTGTTGCCTCAAATGCCCTCCATCATGGATTAATCAATTTGGGACTACGTATACATATCAGCCTTCTTCACTAATCTATATACTTGATCATTAATAAAATCCAATCCGAGTCCCAAATAAATTCAGCAAATTTAAATTACTATTGTGCGTGATTCCAAGTGTATGTAGCTATGTAATTCAGATAATTAAATACACGTGAACCATTATATGTATGTGGCTGCTTGAAATTTTGAATGGTACATATATATCACAGCATGATATTGTTTTACTTTTAGTATTATATATATGTCAAACATATGTCCAATCCTCGTTGGCATATGTGAGAACATATTTTTAGGACTTCTTTTGTAGGGTTGAAAGGTATATGATGTTGGGAACGGCTATGCTGTGCTAACAATAAACATTTTTTCTATCAATCAACTAGTAATTTATTATGTGAGTAGGGGATCATCATCATGGATTATTACTGCTAAGTTTAACAAAATGCAAGGTGCACATTGCGATTGTGGTATGGAGAGAAAGTTCAGCATCTTATATTAGTGAGCTTCCTTAAACTGGATTGCAATATTTAATTTCTTGTAAAGTTAACAACGGAATAAGTTTCCTCCGCAGAAAATGTAGGAAATGCATAAATTCCATAAGAGTTCTTAAAAAAAACTGCTCTCACATTCCAGGACCTCTAGCTTGAGACTCCATTCAAGGCTTGAAGCTTTGAATTGACAGCCTTGGTGGGAGCAGCATCAGGGAGCCCCAGCTGAGACGCAGCCAAAAGAGGATGAGGGCATAGTGACGGCAGGAGCTAGCATCAATCTTATTAATTTGGACTGAGGTGATTAGTTTAATCTCATTGCTTACTTAGCTTATTACTCCGTATCAGATGGGGCTGTGGCAACAACAGCAAAAATTATTAATGCAACTAACCAAAGCTAATAGACTCTTCCGCTGAGCACTCGACGCGGGCATCTTTTTAAGACAAAGTGAAAATAATGTAATCGAATCAGCACGAGTTTTTCTTGGGAGCAAGGGCTGCAGGCTGGTCCACTTGGGTGGCATCTCATCAGGCATCTACGTACGTACCTTAAACAATTTTGGATGCATGCCTTATTAATTTACCCACTAGAGCAGAAGTATCTGGTCTAGATCTCGTTTAAGATTTTTCTGGGCATGCACCGTACTGGTCGAGGTTGACGATATATAGCATAGCATATGCAAAACCCAGGTTACGGCGCGGATTCAGGGGCTCAAGTATCGAAACTACTCTATACACGGATCGATTTGTTTGAGCTCCTGGACATCTTCTCAGTATGAAAAGCATACGCAGATACCAGATAGTGAACTTTTCACAGAGGTTCTCGAAATTATAAAAGCTCTCATAAAAGCTGAATATATATAGAAAGCAAAAAAGCTCACCTTTCTTAACCCAAAAGGCTAAACACATTTTCTAAAAGTTACTATTGGTTTTTTAAACCAAAATCCTGTATCAGTTTTTCAGAAACCTCTAGAAACTGCAGCTCAAACGAACAAGATTTAAGATAGAACATTGTGGAGATTGAATGGATTGAGATTAACAAAGTCATCAAGAAACTCTATGGACGGGTACATCGCCGTAAAATTATCAAAAAAAAATGCGACTATCTGCTAGATATTATGTCGAATATTTGTACGAGTACGGTTACGACGAGACTTAAAGTTGTATTTAGCAGTATAGGGTAGAGTTCGTGTCAAACTCTGTAATCCAGGCCTCCTCATAAATATAGGGGCTGTTGTTGTAACCATGACGACATAATGACAGGCTCGCAGGGGCAAGGCGGCACGTTGTCGGGACCCCGGAGCGACCGGTGTTGCGGTTTGGGGAGGAGTGCCCGTAGTCATGCCCCGGAGATGTAGGCTTCGACTGAACCTCGTTAACAAAGATCGTGTCTCCGGTGCCGTCTGTGATCTTGCAAGTTCGTCTTGGTAGATCTAATCGGCGCTTCCGCTGGAGGATATTAGCGGGCGGCTCGTCGTCGCGAGGGCTAATTTTCTAACAAATTGGTATCAGAGCGGAATGTTGGAAAACATAGAACATCTCAGGGGTCACATGGTGATGGGGGAGCCTCGTGAACGTCTCCGGAGGGTCACACAGGGTGTTGTGACTGGAGAGTTGGACTCGAGGCCTGGGATAACGTCTTCTGGGAGATCACATGAGGTGTGTGTGATGGAAGAGTTGGGTCCGATGTGTGACAAGGGAAGATTGTTAGGTTTAGTCCCACATTGGAAATTGATGGTGGGGAGTACAACATATAAAGCGGATAGTCCTCATATATTAGACTAGTCTTTTTGGTTGAGTTAGGCCTGGACCTTGGTTGGTTGTGTCTCCGGTGGACCTGAACTTGATGGGGCGTCGGCTCGTGGGTATAGCGGGCCGGGCCGGATTTCGCTGCGCCACTCTAACACTACCCATCTTGAATCGGTTACTTTAATCTAGGTAAACATATTCCATAATAACAAGAACCTAATCAATCAACTGGGCTTAGCTCAAGCATATCGGCTTCTATTATGCTTAGGTCTAGTTCGTAAATTGGATCACTGACGTTGCACTAGAACCAATGATAGAACATTGGAAGAACTGAACTCAATAATCCTACCATACCATTGCCTATTCAAAATGGGACCTGCGGTAGGTGCTTATTTAGGACCAATATACGTCGATTCCAAATGATCCTCATGGTAAAAATGAATGTGTGTTCTAGGAACAGCATGCGTGGGGCTCAAGCACGCCTTACCCGAAAAATTATGAATAGGGAACCTTTGTAGTTTGTACTGGCAGGAGGGAAATCTTTACTTTTCACATATTTTTCTTTCCACTTCTAGGGATACATACGTCTTGATTGAACTATATAAATCTCTCTCTCTCGCGCGCGTGCGGCAATCATCGATCCTTCTAGTTTTTCCTTTCTTCAGGTTCAGACATATCACTGGGCTTTCAATCAATTTTGAGAAAAGTACGCTGGTGCCAATGAACGTGGATGATCACACAGCAGCCCAACTAGCAGCTGTCTTTGGATGCCCAATCGCCTCATTCCCACAATCATATTTGGGAATGCCACTTACGGCTACAAAGATCAGGCCATCGGACTTCGCCCCTCTAATACAGCGGTTTGGATCCTCTATCTCAGGATGGCGTGGCAACCTGCTCATGCCAAGCGGCAGAACAGTTATGCTCTCCTCTGTCCTCGTTAGCTTGCCTGCATATGCCATGTTGTCTATGGCCCTGCCTCCAGGTATCCTACATGCCATGGAGAAGCAATGCCGTGCCTTTCTATGGACCGGGGAACAGAAATGTAATGGGGGGCAATGCAAAGTGGCATGGGAGGTGGTGTCTCTTAGGAAGAGTCAAGGTGGCCTAGGCGTACGAGATCTGTACAGACAAAACGACTGCCTCTTATCTAAAATGTTATTCAAGCTACATGAACCAGCGACGGCGCCTTGGCAGACATGGCTACAAAAGGAATATAGATGGCAAAGTGGGAGAGACCTGGGGGATGCTCACCACCTCGACACGCCAGTCTGGAAATCTCTTCTAGCTCTACTTCCTAATTTCAGAGATAAAACGTCAGTGATCCTTGGCTCTGGTGAAATGGTGTCATTTTGGTTGGATCATTGGATCGGCCCAGCGCCGTTGGCTCAGCTTATACCTGCCCTTTATTCATTCTCCACTAGGCCTAACATATCAGTGGCTATGGCATTGAGCGATCAGGGCTGGGAATTCAATCTGCAACCGAGGTTATCATCTGTGGCCACTGAGGACCTCCACAAACTTCAGCAGGCTCTACAAACTATCCAACTGCAACCAACGCAACCTGATGTCAGATGAATTCTCTGGCCCCATTCTCCACGGCTGAATTATACCGAGCAATGGCACCATCGGTCCCGAAAGATCTACATGCTCACCGAGTCTGGGCCAATTATGCTACGCCGCAAGTCAGGCAATTTCTATGGCTCATACACAGACATAGACTACCCACACGAGCATTACTACTGCATCGAAATATCACCGACAGCTCAGCCTGTGCCTCCTGCAATCACGAAGAGGATCAACACCATCTATTCATGACATGCGCTAGGGCCAAGCTGTTTGGCAAACTATGTGTCCCTCTTGTCCAATGGATCAGGTGCAGATCCAGGACCTATGGGACCATCACATGTTGCAAGGCATGGACCAGCGATTACAGTCCACAGTGATTTCAGCGATCTTATGGAACATTTGGAAGGCAAGAAACCGGAAAGTATTTGACCAAGAAGAAATGACGACAAGAATGGTGGTAAATGCAGTGGCCAGCGATTTGCACCTATGGTTGCATCGTGCTAAAAATAGAACACATGCTTTATGTCTTAGAGATTGGAGTGTAAAAGTTTTAGCTGTAATAGGCTAAATTGTGTCTTATCTTCCCTTCCTCTACCTTCACAAATCCTTGTATGCCCCGGACCTTGCATGCATTTATACAAGTTCAGGTAGGCAATTGCCTGCCGTAGTTCAGCTCAAAAAAAAAGAGGTTCAGACATATGCACGGCACCTCGCTTCAAAAGTACTCATTGTTAAATACAGAGGATAAGTATTCACTACAAGAAATATGTTGATCCATGATGAATTTTCGATGACATTCTCACGGAACGTCACAAACATGCTCACATCCATGATGTTTTGCATATTTTCATCACAAATCAGAAAATAGTCCATTTGGGCTCGAATTTGGGCCCAATCTCTGTGACGAACCTCAATAACTGTCATAGATTGAAAATAAAAACGTCACAAATTTGATACCGTACTCAATCATAATATTTACAAAACAAATCGGTGGTGTATAATAATATTACATTTGTTTGTATAACATAATATATTTAGAACTAAAAATATGGGAAAACACAAATATGGGTGGTGTATAATAATATTACATTTGTTTGTATAACATAATATATTTAGAACTAAAAATATGAGAAAAACACAAATAAAGAATAAAAGAAAAAAGACGAAAAAAGGCCGTATCCAAGGTCTTGAACACAGAACCTTACACTACAAATTTGCAAGACTTACCATTATGCAATGAATTCATTTGTGAACAAATCTCGTTTATTTTTTGTATATCGTTGTTTTGATCGCCACGTAATCTGGACACTCGTTGCCAAGTCAGCCGGCGTCCCACGTGGGAGATCACCCGCCCGCGCTGCCTAGTATATATATTTCTGCATATATATACTTCATAATCTGCTCATACATCGATTCCCATGAACCTACTTTTAGGGAACCAGAGATGCAGCCAAGCAAACGAGGTTGTGAACATATATGTAGTGACGAGGGCAAGAACTTCATCGATCTCTAGTAATTTGGACCCCTGATGAGGTTAGTACTCTAATCCCGCTTCTTTATTACTTAGATTTATTCCCAGATGGGGTGGCATTGTCGCTACAACAGCAAAAATAATGCAACTAACCGGGCTAATAAACTCTTCCGCTGACCAGCACTCGATGCGGGCATCTTTTCTTTTTAAGAAAAAAAATCAGGGAAACATAGTCTGAATTGATCCACCTATATATCTGCAAGGGCCGGGCAGCTAGCTACTCCACTTGGGATTCCAAAATGCCAGTGGCATCTGCCATCAACCGTAAACAATCTCGTCTAAGGTTTTCGTGGTCATCCACAGGTCGTGATCGAGTTTGACGGCATGTAGCAGCAGCTGGTTCAAGAAAAGGAAACCAGACGCTGCTACGTGCTCCACGAGCTCCCACGACGCTAACGGACAATGCTCGGTCGCTCGGACGACGCGGCGGCGGCGTGCATTTTCAGTTTTCACACATACACGGCCGCGGTACGTCGTCGTCACGGCATCTAGTTGTGTCCAGGCCGGGCCTCCCCGGTGTAAGCTCTGTAGTCTGTACTCGAGTCATTCCTACAGAAATATGCATTGATTATATATAGCCGATAGCGGTAGTGGGCTAGTTGGCCAAAAAGATAAAGATAACGATAATCGTTCTAGGTCTCATTGACTACTGTGCAGTGCGCCACTTGATTGTGTTGTCCATACCATGAGTGTTTTTTCATACTGTATTTGCCTTAGTAGGATTTATCTTTTTTTTGTTTCCCTCTGTACGAGTAGAGTTTTAAGTTGAAATTTTATAGAGTGATAAAGACATTGTAAAATATTTTTAAAAATATATTATGAATTATTATTATTATTTTGATAGGCTATGAAGTAAAATATTAAGTTAACCAAAATGATACAAAAATAAGTTAACCATGATGATACAAAAATGCATGGAAAATAACAGTGAAATATTATAATATATTCTTGAAATAATTTATGTTTACTATCACATAACAAAATTTGAACTTAAAACTCTACTCGTGCATGGAGAAACAAAGACGACAAATTTTATAAAAGGGTAAGTTCAACCAATTATTTAAATAATTGTGGGAGTAATTTGAACTAAAATATAGTTTAGGAGGTTATCTAGACTTTTTAGTTCCATATTTGAGAAGAGTATTTTGGACTTTCTCCAATCAACCTATGAATTATAAATGTAGTAGAGATGATGTACGAGTATTATAGTCTGAGCTTGCCTCTCTTGGCTACCATTATATTCCCACAAGATGTTTCACATCCACCTATTTGCAGGGTCTTAATCCTGTTGAAACTTCTTAAGAGTTGATCTCTAAATTGTTTTCATTGTCATAAACTTCTTAAGCTAGAAAGGAGCATGGAAGTGCCCCGAGGGAGGATGACGGCACCCTCACCCTGCGGGCACCATGAAGATAGCATGCATGAGTTACCAATGAGTTACCAACCCATGTGGTCAAAGAAGGGGGCCGGTAATGAGCATTTAATGCACCCTGCTATCACTCGGTAGTTCCCCGTAAAAACATCATCATTACGGGATGGCGTGTGGGCAAGGACATGATAATAAGGCATGGCAATGAGAAAAAGGCCGATGTACGTCAATTGCCAGGTAGATACGATACATGACCCACACCTTAGGAGCTGGTGCACTTTGGTTATTGGAGACCCGCTTGTTCCTTCTTCGCTAAGGCTTCGGGGGATGTGCTCACGAATCAGGTCAAGGGAGGAAGAACGGTGAGAGCAACCCCAAGGCGCATGTTGAAGATCAATCGGCTCCGAGGCGCCCCTAGGTGATACAGGGGACACATAGTATGACGGGTTCCTTTCACACAGCTCACATTAGCCAACATAAACGAATCATATTCACGATAAGGCCATATTTGGCAGAGCTCCTTTTGAAAGCTTTGCCAAACAGTTTTTTCAGAGAGAAGTGATTCTTAAGTGATTCTCTGAAATAAACTAAAAGGTTGAGAGCTGAAAAAAATAGCTTCTCCTGATTCTGAGAAGTGATTATCCCTCCTGATTTTGAGAGTTTATGCTAGATAATCGAGTAGAATCCTTTTCAACCGCAGAATCACTTCTTTTTAAGAATCGGCTCCCACAGAAAATTAAAATCAGATGAAGCTCTACCAAACATGCCCTAAATGTATCGGGGAGAGAGGTGTTCATGACTCATGCGCACCTTCGCTCACGAAGTCTCCTCCACCCATACCAATGCATGGCATTTATCCACCCGTAAAACTTCATCTCCCCTTGTCGTCTGGTACCGCCGCACGCACCCTTTCATCTTCTCAAGTTGTTCGCTTCCCTGTCGTATTGACTTGTCGTCCTTCCTTACGTGACGTCTACCGAGAATCTCTCTTTTTCGTGCTCCTTATCGATGTGGAATCAGCGACACCCATGACTTCCACTCACCTTTGCTTACGAAGTCTCCTTCACCCATAGAAACACATTGGTATTAATCTACCCACAATACCTCACCTCCTCTTGTTGTCTCGCGTCGCTGCACACACCCCTTTATCGTCCCACATCGCTCGCATCCCTGGAATCGACCCGCCATCATTCCCGAGTATAGTGTCTGCTGAGGATCTCTCCTTTGTCATGCTTCTCATCGAATGCAGAGTTGGTGACGTCCACGGTTCCCACACGCCTTCGCTAATGAAGACTCGTTTACCTGTAGCAACGCATGAGCACATTTGCTAGTTCACACTAAACACAATAACTGCCCATATATGTGCTATAAATTTGTAGCACCCTCACGTAGCACGGGGGATTCGATTTTTTCGACCATGCAAGCAATACATTAAAAGCACATGACATATGATATTACGCTTCTGAGTGGTACTAACCTGTCTAAAACATTAGTCTCAATCTACGAGGCATCGATCCATCTCAATGAGTCGAGATAGTGTGCTTTCCCTAAGGCTGGATCTCTAAAATGGGGTCCGTCACCGACAGTGATTTTATTAATCTCGATGTCTACCCGTCCGTTCTCCTCGATGTGATCATAGAGATAGGACTTGCGTACACTACCAGAATGATCAACATCTGCACCGGGTGGGAAAGCCCTTTAGCACCGGGTTTCCCACCCGGTGCAACTAATCCGAGGCTAAAGGGGTACCCCTTTAGCACCGGGTTGAATAACCGGTGCTAAAGGGTCCCTTTAGCACCGGGTGCAGCCACGACCCGATGCTAAAGGGCCTGCCCCGCAGCGCCTTTAGCAGGGCCTTTAGCACCGGTTCCAGACACAACCCGGTGCTAAAGGGCCTGCCTTTAGCACCGGTTGCTGTCTGCAACCGGTGCTAAAGGCCCCGGATTTCTTTTTGTTTTTGCTTTTTTCAGTAGCCATGCATGCACGTCTATATACGTGTATATACGTATATATTCTAATATGTGTATTCTAATGCGTATTCGGCCGACTCTATATTCATATTAGCTGACATTTCATCAAAATAGAAGACATACATATTACAAAAGTAGATATTCATGCATGTCAACTCGAGTTATATATATTTAAACTGTATTTTCTACTTAATTAAGATTGACGACTTGTTGAACTGTCCGGCACGTCCTCCAGTACTGGCGAGTGGAATTCTCCTCGGGGATTGACGACCTCGTCCCAGATCCATCCGACGAGTTGTTCTGCAATTGCGTCAATTCTTTCTAGCTCTAGAGCCTCTTCCTTCAGGCTCAACATCTATAATTTACAAATAATTGAAAGATATTTAATCCGCCGAGTTGGAGACAATAATTGTGCACTTAATAATAATGGAAATGTGTTTATTATTACGTACCATAATATCGTGTTGTGTAAGCTTTTTATGTCCCCAATTCCACATGTAATCGCAAACATAGTATGCACATAAATTATTTCCCTTCCCCTGTTTGGCACACTGTCGACCAAAAGAAATTAAGTAAAATTCATATAATATATTAGCCGAGGCCTACATGTACAAATTACTTGCTTACCGGAAAGCCAATGTTCCATTTTAGTGTTTCATGTTGAATACCCGGGTGTTCTTGACGAAATTGATTCTAGGCCCTGCGAACAAAAAAATTGAGTTAAGTCATTGCGAGTGTAAGGGGTGAATTAAGTAGGGGAAAATATACATCACCTTGTCATCATGTCCATGATGTTCTGTAGTTTTTCTTTTGGGGTGTGCAATGAATCAAAGACGTTCACGATACCCCGGTCAAGACACAATATTATTAGGAACCAGTGGAATCTGTATACATGTATACATTATAATCAGAAATGAAATAGTACACAGACAGTATAAGAAGAAGCCTGTGTATGTACTCATTCGATGTTGTACGGGATTAGTATGGAGTCGCAGTAATTTTGTTTCTTAATATACTTGTATAGGTTTCCATATGTTTCCTCAGGATTCATCAATATCATTTCTTCACATATCCTTCGAGGATCCACGAAACCAACGTCATATATTGAGGATCTCCGACATTTTTGAATCTCCATTCTGCATATGTTAAGCAATAAATAAAGCCCGCGTCAGCATAGATTGGAATTATTGTTTTCAAACTGTGAATTATAAGCAACAACAAAGTACTTACAGTGTCCAACAGGTGATCAAATCCACGTCCATGGCGTCGCGGTGGTACAGCTCATATATATCCTGAAACCTCAGCCAGACCCAATCCTCGTTACCATTGTAGAAATCATGGTCCTTCACGCCTACTTTGATCATGCGCCGTTTATTCCTTCTTGATTCTTCCAAGTACCACTCATGGAATCGGCGCATCTTCGTCTGTAGCTTGCTCTCCATTTCAGGAGGGACCATAGGCTCGCCAAGCTTAAACGGCCACTTCAACGTTGTGTTTACAGGCACCTCTTCTTCCCCTAGGACTTGCGCTCTGGATAGTCCAGTCTCGGCCATTACTCGTTGCACGTTAATCTCGTCCAGAGATGGCAATGGACCCAAGGGCCGCTGAGGTTGCTCGCCGAGCTGAGGAACCTTTTTGGATGGGCCCGCCTCCTTATCTACAGCTTTCCGCTTCCGGCGAGATTTCAGTAATGAGCGGTCATAGTCTGTTACTATTACTTCCTTCTGTTGATCCTTGCTCAAATTACCGAGGAATGACTTGACGACAGTGGGATCAAGCTTCGGCTCCGGCTCCGGTTTTTTCCTCCACTCGGCCATTTGCCTCTTGTGTCTGCTTTGACCGAGGCTTCGAGCTCCTCTAGAGTCTTCTCACCCGCTTTTTTCTCTGGTGCGGGCTTCTCTCTGGTTTTCCGTGCCTTCTTCCCTGGTGGAGTGGGGGCAAAGGCTTTAGTGCGGCGTCCCCTCTTCGGCGGAGGGGGCGGAGACCTCCGCGGCGGAGGAGACGGAGACCTCTTCGGCGGAGGAGACGGGCTTGCATCAGGAGCTCCCGGAGAATCGTCATGATCCGGTGGATCTCTTGGAGACGGTGGAGGTGACGGAGGCTTGTTGGTAGCCGCAGGTGTACCGGGTATGACGACGTCTGCCTTGCTCCATAGAATGATGCAATGAGAACACTGACCGAGTTTTGTTTCTCCGTCACCTCCGGGGATGTCAAGTTCCAAGTCTTCCCAGTTGGTGACGACTTGCTCCACCTCAACAGGTACGTAACCATGTGGAATGTCATTGCAGTGCCATTTTTGCCCTTCTTCCACACGTTTGGTCATACCGTATGCGACCTGATAATTTAGTAGTCACAAAGAAAGTTAGTAAATGAATGGTATTTACGGTGAAATGTATGCAGTACGAACTAAGGTCGCATACGTACCACCACAACTAAGTTCTTCTGCCTGACGACAAGCTCGCACGCGGTCCGTTGAGTTATTACATCCACGGGGTAACGGACCGCTTCAGCGGCCTTTGTGGAAGCGTGACTGCTTTGATATTGTTGTGGAGGGCTAATAAGGGCCGCATTTTGGAGAGGTGCATGCTCTGTGGAACCGGTCCCGCCTGCGGCTTGTTGGAGAGGTGCATGCTCTGTGGAACCGGTCCCGCCTGTGGCTTGTTGTATCTGCAGCCATGCTACCTTCATCCGTCGCTCCATCTCTGACTCCATTTCTTGGAGCTTTGAGCCCTGGGCGACAACCGTTTGCTCTAGGTCCCTCACCCTCTGCTCATATTCGGCCTTCTTCCTCGAACGGCTCCTATAGGTGGCGGCGTGCTCTTGGAAACCTTTCTTCCATGAGATGCTTGTGCCTACGCCGCGCGTCCGTACAGGATGCTCCTTGTTCCCTAAGGCATAGGTTAGCTCATCTCTGTCTCTATCAGCAACAAATTCTCCCTTCTCAGATGCCCTGAGGATATCGAGGAGACGCTGAGCTAGTTCTCGCAAGTCCTCGGGAAAAACTAAGGAGCCGTCGATTGGGCTTAGGGTGCCTCCATGACCATAGTACCAATGCTTGGTCCTTGTGGGCCAGTCATGTGTCGCTTGAGTGATGCCTCTAGCATATAGATCTTCTTCCATCTTCTCCCATTTAGCGATGCTTGCCTTGTAACCTCCCGAACCCATCTTATGAGAGTACTTCTTATTTGCGGCGTTTCCAGCGTTTCTAGCGCTAGCCGTTGCACCCTCTTCGGAGGTTTTGTACTCAAGGAATGCTTCCCACTCGTCATCAGTGATCTTCTTATACTTCTCAGGATCCGGGGCCTCTCCGGTTTTGAGAAATTGCGAGTACAACTTCTTCTTGAAATCCTGAAACAGAACTGCCATCTTCTTCATTGTCCAATCCCTCAGTTCTGCTTCATGAGTGCTAGGCCAGTCGAATATTGCCTTTAATTCCCTCCATAGCATCTCCTTCTCTGTATCGGGGAGCACGTACTCCTCAGTGGGGTCCGTGGACTTCCATTTTCTGATACTAATGGGCACATTGTCCCGTACAATTACCCCGCACTGAGATACAAATTTCTTGGCCACTTTTGGGGGCTCAACTGGCTTCCCGTCATCCTCCACTCGAGTGATGTGCAACTTGACATCCTTCAGCTTCTTCGTGGTCGATCGTTTTGATTTCTTAGCTCGACTTGTAGAAGCAGAGGCGGGCTACACAAATTACATATATACGAGATGATATAGAGATGATATACATAATTGACATGTACAGTACAAATTTATGTTATCTATATACACACCTGACTAGACGAGGGCTCGTTACCGGCCCCTTCAATTGGACACGTTCGCCCTGGACATTGGCGGCCCCTTCAACATTTTCGGCCCTTGCAACATTGTCGCCCTGGATATTGTCGTCCCTTCCAATGATCCCCAACACATCATCCATGGACATTGGTTGGGTTACAATATTAAAAAGTTGATTCGCAAAGAACGTGTCGTTGTCCTCTTGCATGGGTGGGACGGGGTTGTTGTTGTCCGCCATCTATAGAATTAAAAATAATTGATAAGAAATATATACAAAGCATACATATTCCCAATATTTCTTACATTTTCGCTAAGGGGGTCGGTGCGTGAAAAACGGATTCGCCAAGGGGTTCGGGTGCGCGGTGTGAATTGATTCGCCAAGGGGTTCGGGTACGCGACGCGAAGTGGTTTGTTAAGGGTTTGGGTGCGTGACGCGAACGGGTTCGCTAAAGGGGTCGGTGCGCGAAAAACGGATTCGCTAAGGGGTTCGGGTACGCGATAGAATTTCCGATAATAAACATTTTCGATAGTATACATTATACAAACATATAACATTTCCAATATACATTTAAATGAAGCATAGAATTTCCGATATAAAATTTCCAATATACATTTAAATGAAGCACATATATTTCTAATATACATAGAATTTTCAATATACATTTAAATGAAGCATATATACATTTAAATGAAGCATAGAATTTCCGATATAAAATTTCCAATATACATTTAAATGTAAATATTTCAATAAAATGCATTTCAATAAAATAAATTTCCAATACATATAAAGCATATATATTTCTAATATTTCCAATACAACGCATTTCCAATAAAATAAATTTCTAATATTTTCTAATATTTTCAATACATATGAATCATATATATTTCTAATATTTCAATACAATGCATTTCCAATGTATGGTTTGCGAACCAAATGCGCATGGCCAAACACGTTCGCTAAGCAAATGTGCATGGCCGCCATGCAACGGGTACCTGCACACACAAACACGTACACACGGCACGAAGGTCGGCTCACAAACATGCACGCACGGCACGAAGGCCGGCTTCACAGAGGGCTCACCGTGACGGGCGGCGGGCGACGGCGGCGGCGAGGGGACGAGGAGCGGCACCGGCGCGGGGACAACGGGCGGCGCGGGGACGAGGGGCGCCGACGCGGGGACGACGACGACGGCGGGGACGACGGGCGCGGGGACGGAGGCGCGGCCCGGGACGAGGGCGGCGGCGCGGCGTGGGCGTGGGGACGACAGGCGGCGGCGACGTGGGCGCGGGGACCACGGGCGCGGGGACGACGGCGGCGGCGGGGACGACGGGCGCGGGGACGACCGACGGGCGCGGCTGAGGAGACGAGGGGGCGCCGGCGGCGGTTTCGATCTGTGAGGAGATGAGGGCTAAGTGAGGGAGGGGAGAGAAGTCCCCGGCCTATATAGGTCCCCCGTCTTTAGCACCGGGTGTAGCCACGACTCGGTGCTAAAGGCCCTTTAGCACCGGGTCTGTACAGCACCCGGTGCTAAAGGCCCCCCCTTTAGCACCGGGTCTTCCCACCACCCGGTGCTAAAGGCCCTTTAGCACCGGGTCTTCTACACCCGGTGCTAAAGGCCGTAACTGGCGCCAAACGAAAATTGGTGGGGGCCTTTAGCACCGGGTGCAGCCACGACCCGGTGCTAAAGGACCTTTAGCACCGGGTGGTGGCTGCACCCGGTGCTAAAGGCCCCCCCTTTAGCACCGGGTCTTCCCACCACCCGGTGCTAAAGGCCGTAACTGGCGCCACACGAAAATTGGGGGCCTTTAGCACCGGATTTTAGATCAACCCGGTGCTAAAGGCCCCAAATTTTCGTTTGGCGCCAGTTTCCAAACCGGCCTTTAGCACCGAGGGCTACTATTTGGGAATCTTATAAATATAGTTTTTAATATATAGTTATTAATATTTGTTTTAATTCAGTTATTAATACCTATTAAAAATATATATTAAATAAGAAAATCATATAAATTACTAGAAAATCAATATAAAATGCTAGAAAATCTAATAAATTAATAGAAAATCTTATAAATTACTAGAAAATCTTATAAATTACTAGAAAATCAATATAAAATGCTAGAAAATCTTATAAATTAATATAAAATCTTATAAATTAATAGAAAATCTTATAAATTAATAGAAAATCTTATAAATTACTAGAAAATCTTATAAATTACTAGAAAATCTTATAAATTACTAGAAAATCAATATAAAATGCTAGAAAATCTTATAAATTAATAGAAAATCTTATAAATTACTAGAAAATCTTATAAATTACTAGAAAATCTTATAAATGACTAGAAAATCTTATAAATTACTAGAAAATCAATATAAAATGCTAGAATTAATAAAAACAATCTTATAAATCAATAGAAAATCTTAGAACATAGGTGGAACATAAATGCAAATATAGTCATTACAAATTGGGTGGAACATAGTGCAATTAAATTACATGGCATCATCGTTTACTCGGACACTAATAAACTTCCTCTTTACAAATGTTCCTTGATTGTGATCACGCCGTAGATACGGTGTCTCCTCCGCCGCTAACAGGATGCTTGGGTCATCAGCCACTGAGAATGGAGGCCGGCCATCGAGCATATTATAATCTTCATCCGTCTTGTCCTCAACTCCTACGATTTTTCTCTTTCCAGGAAGAACTATATGACGCTTTGGCTCGTCTTGTGATGGGTCCAATTGCTTACCCCCACATTTCTTATCCGCCCCTTTCTTCGGTCTGCTAGCCATGTCCTTCACATAAAAAACTTGTGTGACAGCTTTGCCCAGGACGAACGGTTCGTCTAGAAAGCCAATCTTGTTTAGGTCCACTAACGTCATTCCATAGTCCGCTTCAACTTTAACACCTCCTCCAGTCAGCTTCACCCATTGGCACTTGAACAGTGGGATCTTCAAAGGTCCGTACTCTAGTTCCCATATCTCCTCTATGATTCCATAGTATGAGTTTGTATTGCCATTGGTGTCTGTCGCGTCGATCCGGACACCACTGTTTTGGTTGGTGCTTTTCTTGTCCTGGGCTCTTGTGTAAAATGTATACCCATTGATGTCGTATCCTTGGAATGTCAAGATCGTGCTCGATGGACCTCTAGCTACAAAAGCTAGCTGCACATCAATGCCCTCGACACCCATAAGACGTCTTCGCAACCAATCGGCGAAAATACTATTGTGTAGACGCTGAATGAAGGCCGCAGACTTTGTTGAGTTTTCGTCCCTGAGAATCTGCATGTGCTCCTCGATGTATGGAGCAACTAAGGTTGATTGTTGCAAAACTGTGAGGTGCGCTTTACGAAATGTCTCAACGTCCTTGATCACCATCGATCTTCTCCCTAGTGTGCCCTTTCCACCAAGTCTCCCCTCGTGATGTGATTCGGGCACACCAATCGGCATAAGATCGTCGACAAAGTCAACACAGAATTCAATGACCTCCTCTGTTTTGTATCCCTTAGCAATGCATCCTTCTGGACGAAAACGATTACGGACATACTTCTTTAGGACAGCGAAGAACCTCTCAAATGGGAACATGTTGTGTAGAAATATTGGGCCCAATATACGAATCTCTTTGACGAGGTGAACCAATAGATGTGTCATGATATTGAAGAAGGATGGTGGAAATATCATCTCAAAGCTGACAAGACATTGCACCACGTCGTTCTGTAGCTGATCTAAATGGTCTGGATTGATCACCTTCTGAGAAATTGCATTGAGGAATGCACATAGCTTCACAATGGCTTTCCGCATGTTAACTGGTAGCACACCCCTGAGTATGACAGGAAGCAGCTGTGTCATCAATACATGGCAGTCGTGAGACTTCAGGTTTGTGAACTTCTTCTCTTTCATATTTATTATTCCCTTAATATTGGAGGAGTAGCCAGACGGAACCTTGATACTGTTCAAACATTCAAACATGCTTGCCTTCTCTTCTTTGCTGAGAGTGAAGCTGGCAGGACGCAAGTACTGGCGTCCTTTGTCTCTCTTTTCTGGATGTAGATCAGTCCGTTGCTTCAATCGTTTCAGCTCCTGACGTGCTTCCAGTGTATCTTTTGGCTTCCCATAAGTACCCAGGAAGCTTATCAAGTTCACGCAAAGATTCTTCGTCAGATGCATCACATCAATCGCGTTACAGACCTCTAAACGTTGCCAATAAGGTAGCTCCCAAAAGATAGACTTCTTCTTCCACATCGCGGCACAACCATCCTCGCCCATCGGAGCAGCCTGGCTTCCGTCTCCCTTGCCAAACACCACGTGTAGGTCCTTCACCATATCAAATAGCTCTTCTCCACTCCGGTGTCTCGGCTTTGTACGGCGGTCAGCATTCCCGCCAAAATGCGCACATTTCTTTCGTAGCTCATGCTTCGCCGGAAGGAATCGACGGTGACCCATGTACACAACTTTACGACAATGTTTCAAATACATGCTTTCGGTTTCCTCTAAACAGTGAGTGCATGCTTTATATCCTTTGTTTGATTGTCCTGATAGGTTACTTAGTGCAGGCCAGTCGTTGATGCTTATGAAAAGCAGTGCTCGAAGGTCATACTGCTCCTGCTTGTCCTCATCCCACATGCTAACACCTTCATTCTTCCACAGCTGCAAAAGTTCGTCAACCAATGGTCTTAGGTACACATCAATGTCGTTGCCAGGTTGCTTTGGGCCTTCGATGAGCACTGGCATCATAATGAACTTCCGCTTCATGCAGAGCCAGGGGGTAGGTTGTAGATACAAACAGTCACGGGCCAAGTGCTATGACTACTGCTCATTTCACCAAAAGGGTTCATGCCATCGGTACTTAAACCAAGCCTAACATTCCTCGCATCAGGATCAAACTCTGGGAATGCTCTGTCGATGTTCCTCCACTGGGATCCATCGGCGGGGTGTCTCAACATGCCATCCTGCTTACGTTCTTCTTTGTGCCAGCGCATCAGTTTGGCATGGTCTTTGTTCCTAAACAAACGCTTCAGACGGGGTATCAGAGGGAAATACCACATCACCTTCGCAGGGATTTTTTTCTTAGAACGCTCTCCCCCAACATCACCAGGGTCGTCCCGCCTGATCTTGTATCGTGCGCAGGTGCAAACCGGACAACGATCCAAGTGTTCGTAATGTCCATGATAGAGGATACAGTCATTAGGACACGCATGTATCTTCTGAACCTCCAAACCGAGAGGGCAAACAACATGTTTTGCTTGATACGTCGTCGATGGCAATTTGTTACCCTCTGGAAGAATCTTCTTTACGAGTTTCAGTAGCTCCTCGAAACCCTTATCAGTAACACCATTTGCTGCCTTCCACTGCAGAAGTTCAAGTGTGCTACCCAACTTCTTTAGCCCCTCTTTGCAATCTGGGTACAGGTCAGTCTTGTGGTCCTGCAACATGCGCTGTATCTTTTTCAGTTCCTTATCATTGCCGCAGTCTTTCTCGGCATCACGCAACATTTGCCCGAGTCCATCAGTAGGTTCATTTTCCTGAGCAACATCTTCCTGAGCATCGCCTTCCCGAGCAACATCTTCCTCATCGGCATCACCCATTGCAGCATATGCAAAGGAACCGTAGTATTGAGCCAATAACGGAATGTCGTCATCGGCCTCGTCTTCTTCATCTTCATCCATTAGAATTCCTCTTTCACCGTGCTTCGTCCAAACAGAATAATTCCTCATAAAACCGTGCCTCATCAAATGCACCTGAAGACAACCTCTTTGTTTGTACGATTGTATATTTTTACAATGGGTGCATGGGCAGAACATGAAACCGGACGGCGTCCTGTTAGCCTCGGCGGCATCGAGAAACGTCCTAAGGCCATCACGGAACGCCTGAGCGTGGGGGTCCCCGTACATCCATTGTCTATTCATCTGCATTATTAACAAATAACAAATATACAATACAATTTAAAGATAAAAAAAATTAATATATAAATAAATACAAATTATAATATATATTCCATTATATAAATAAATTTCTAAAACTACATTACTATATTCATTAAATAAATAAATATACCTTCCGTTAAATAAATAAATAACTATTCTACCTTTTAATAAATAACTAATAATATATATTTCATTAAATTAATAAATAACTATTCCAACTTTTAATAAATAAACCTCTCTAATAAATAAAATACATAAGCCTTATAACTATTCACAAGTCATATAAAACAAAATACTAACTAGCTTACCTTCTCTCTCCATTTAAAACACAACATGAACACTCTCCACTATGAACTCAAGATCTCTCCTCTCTCTCCTCCAAGAACACAAGCTCTCTCTAGCTAGCTTTACTTTGATTCACAAATCCCTCTATTTCTAAATCATAGAAGGATTACAAGCTAAATAAAACATTAGAGAATGAAAGAGTGTACCTTGTAGTGCTCCTTAGATGAGTAGAATCTTCACAAATTTTGAAAAAAATTTGGGCAGCACCTCCCCTCCCACGGCCGAGCAGCATGAACACAGCGCCTAAGTGTTCAGCTGGCTCGGCCGGGGGAGGAGGAAGGTGCTATATACAAAAGACATTAGCACCGGGTCGTGCCACGACCCGGTGCTAATGTGTCCGCCCTGACACATCTTCGCGCCGCCCCCGCTCCTAGCCGTTGGACCCGGTGCTGAAGCCCCATCAGCACCGGGTCCAAAAATGGCCGAGGCGGAGAGGGCGGGCGGATGTGAAGCATTCTGGTAGTGGTATGTGTGTATTGATATCTGCATATGGTCTTTCAAAAAATTAGAAGAACAATGTTAATTCTAATTAATAATCATGATCCCTTTATAACTTATATATGCGCTTAAAAATCATAATCGGTGTTATAAGTATTACATGGAAATTGCACACGATCGCTGAAATGCAATTGATCATCTAAATCATATAGGAGCGAGTCCCAGTCCATGGTCGAAAACATGTCCCCCTCCGTCTGTCGACGGCTGTGTTAGCGATGATGACTCGATGATTGAAAACGACGCGGAGCACGACGTAGACGGCGGCGGCGCTGACGACGACTCAATGATTGGAAACGAGGGAGACCACGACGGTGCCGCCGGCGGCGGCGGTGGGACGTGGGACGGGAAGGCTGGCAGCTTGTTGCTGTTCTTCGAACCATCAAAGTTCATCATGAAGAACGGGCTCGAACTCACCACAGCAGCAGCAGGCAGCTGGTTTTTCTGCCGCTCGTGTAGCTGCCTCCCCGCGCCGCGGTGGTGGTTGCCGCCGCCGGAGGAACCAAACGTGAGAACCAGTTCGCCGCCGCTAGCGGCCGGCGCCTCGCCGTAGCAAACATCGTGAGCCGGGATGGGCGCCGCGTTGCACGTGTGCTCGTACATGTAGGTCACCTCGTACAGTGGCGGGTAGTAGTCGGTCACCTGCTGCACGAGCTTGGACGCCAAGCAGTGCCGATCTTCCCGGTAAGAACATCTGAAGTATAGCCTGCAGTGACGACATTTTCACGCGTGCAGTGCATGCATGAGGTAAGCATATTTGGAAGCTCAGATGGCAAAATTTTGAACGAAGCAGAATTGTGAAGAATACTGGAAAAGTAAATTACCTTGGGTAGGGAGCGTCCTTGATGGTCTTCTGGCCGTATTTTCTCCACAGGTGGCCATCGAAATAAGGCGTGAGCGTCTGTTTGACCCATGTAATAAGCGTATCCTTCCTGCATGCAGCAACATTCCAGCATAGAGATTTTTTAGTATGGTCATCTCAAATAGCCTAGCTCACACGGGAGAGCCCACATAAAGTTCTGTAAGACCGCACACGCCACTTGCCCTTTTTTGGACTCACTAAGGTTATGGATTGAATGGAATTTCAATCATATCAGAAATGAATTATGTGGGAACCACATGTATACGCATATGCATGGAATGTATATATGTCCGAAATTGAAAAAAAAGAAGATCGAAGAAATTAGCCGATACACTTGTTATCGTACGTGGGAAACATATGATCATTTTCACTAATGGATTGGAAAGCTAGCATGTGGTGGATTTATAAAATACTAAATCTGACAAATGCTCGAAGAGAAGAAATAATATACAGTTGTTACAGGATAGTGCTGCAATATCTCTGAGGTATCATTATATATCACGTGTTGTGTATACACATCAATTTAGCATAGGTTAATCTAGGGTTCCCTCGAGAATGAGAGACTCCATTGTGGAAATATATTTTTTCGAGAACTATTGTGGAAATATATATATATATATAGGAGATCAAGAAAGTGTAATGTTTTGTGAAAGGGTCTCTAGTCTAGTGGTTAGAGCACCTAAGTAGCACCCAACAGACCCAGGTTCGACTCCCTGCGGGAGCGAATTAACTGGGTTTATAATAAAAAAATATAAAAAATAGGTAGGGGCTTCTCCCGACTTCGGTCAAAAAAAGAAAGTGTAATGTTTTGTGCTAAATTGTGGAACGTAATTAACATGGATCATGTTCCAAAGACTTGCCCACTTCGAAGAATGATGAAGAATAATATGCTTCTCTTATGAAGCATGCATTTCTAGAAATGGCTTGCTAGCATGATGGTAACGAAAAAAATCCTAATAAACCCTCTTTTTTAACATAGTGTACGTGTAGTCAGTAATCACCACCAAAATTACTTTGAGAAAAATTCATTATATATATCTCCGTCTCAAAAAAAATGCATGATCTTCCAGCGGGGAGAGACGCGACCTCTCTTCGGCTAGTCAGTAATCACCTTCTCTTGCGGCCATCGCGTGGAGTGGGCGCCAGAGGGGAGAGACCAAAGTTGTCATCTCCTCCCGGCGAGGGGCTGCAAGATCCAGACGATGGAGATCCGATGATGACGCCTCCTCTGCCGTATGGCTGGCTGCTCGGCTGCTTCGTCTTCAGGTGCGGCGACGCCATTGTTTCCTAGCTTATTGGCTAGCTGTATATGCTCTCAAGCTGCTAAATCAACTGCACCGGTGTGGGAAACCGGAGAAGGATGAGGATGCAGGAGATTGGCAGGCGCGTAATACCCTTTCTATGCCACTCGCCCGGCCACTCTCACCGGCCAGAGAGGGGGCTAGCTTTTTAATGGCGGGAGCTCAACGGCGCACACGTTTCGAACACGTTGGCCACAGCGATTATTGTTTATGCATTCAATTTGTTGCCAAGTGACGAGAGAGGTGCATACGTTGCCGGCCGGGGTCATTTGATATATTATATTGGGTTGTACGTACGTTTGCAGGTGTTACAACCTAGAAGATGAATGCATCTCTGCCACCGCGTACCAAGTGAACGAATCTCATGTGCTTAATTATAGCACTTTTTAATGACTTGCTAGTATGAATACTGATGTTGCATTTCTATCCGTTCAAATTTTCTTCGTTTTTGGAAACTTCTACTGCGCGTACACTGGATCACGTACTATCATAACACATGCTGAGGCCTGAGGGTGAGCCGGGCAGCCGGCTCTTACGTACTCAGGTGAGTTGCGCGTCCATGTTTAGCTAGAGGATACTCCGTATATAGCTATCTTCAGAGTTTTCAAAGTATGGTCAAATTGCACCAAGCAATAGTACGTCTTATTAGATGTGTATTCCAAGTGGGATCGATTATAATACGAGGTCATGCTGTCAGCCCAGTGGATCGGAGGCTCCCAAAATTATTTCGAGCCGCCCCACGTTTCTATCGATCGGCGGCGCTCTTATTTTTAGCAGAATATTTTAGCAGAATTATGTAATTTTTTGGGTAAGTTGCCCAGACGTTAATGTCACCTGACTCACCTGATGATACAATTGCCAAAAACAAATGTTAAGATCGATTTGATCTGAGACGACTCTATTTATACATGTAACTTTATGTTGAATTGTCAGCGTGACGTGTTCCGGCACTTTATTATGTTGGTTTTTTTGGAAAAAGAAATCTGGATCATGGGTTAGCTAGCTGGCGGTGTATATGAAAGAGAAAAAGTGATCCAAAGGGGAGCTTCTCAAACGTTTCTTCCTAAATAAGCTCAGTGGTAGAGTGCTCTCAATGTCGGTTATGTTTTTTCATGTTTCTGGACGGTTATCCATTTTTATATGTAAGCGGCTCTAGATTATATGTGAAGCTAGAAATCTTAAAAATGCATTACTTCCTTACCGGCCAGATAAAAAATGTCTCTGGGACTGGTCGGTATCCAATTTTACCCTCAATCTCCGAAATGGTTGTTTGTCCAACGGTATAACCTATTTATAAATATGTGTAATTATAGAAACCGACAGTGGTGAAACATTAGTACCATCTGTCGGCGTCGAGAATGGCCGGCACTCCCTGAGCCGCACAGAAAGTGCGCTGTGTCTCGTCCCTGGTGGTCGATGCGAGAAGCCAACACAAGGACACGAGTTTATCCTGGTTTCGGCCGCGGGGCCGTACGTCCAGCAAGGGGTGCTCGCGCACTTGTACTAGCTTCGCACCCTGGTGCTTGCAGTGGGGGGCTACAAGTGAAGGTGGGAGAGGAGAGTCGTTCTCCAAGTCCCGGGTCGGAGGAAGAAGATGATTGAGGCGAGTGCCGATGTCGTGTGTGTGTTCGTGTCTGGGCGTATGCCTGGACGTGTGAACTCTCGGGTCCCTCGTACGTGGCCCCCTGACTATCCCTTTTATATCTCAAGGGGTAGAGGGGTTACAGTCTTGGCTACAGTAGATGTCATGGGACGCCCCCTACATGGGGGCCCTTGATTCTTGGCGAATCCGTGCCTCGAAGGCGAGCTGGGTTGGCTTTTGGCGCCGGTCGGTGGTGTGGCGAGTCCTGTACTCGTTCTGTCGGGGCTTCGAGGGGTCGCACGGTCGTCGTGGTGGTCGAGTCGTTGTCCGTGGCTTCCTTCGAGGGGTCTCCTGCCCTGCCCCGAGGGGTCGATTACCCGGAAATTACGGGGGCAGGTGGACAGGAGCTGGCATGTCGTACGTAGCTGGCATGTTGTCATAGCACTGTGGTCAGAGGCGTAGTGGCCCGGCCTGACGGACCGGTACGGTCGGCTTTCGCCCCGTCGGTCGTGTCAGGCTTGATGCGTACGGGGCGGCTGGCTTCCTGCTGACCCGATGGCCCCTATACGCGTCCCTACTACCCCACCACCCTAGTGGACGGGAGTAGGCAGCATTAGGGTGCTACGGCGCTTACTGTTGCCACAGTGCGGGGCGTGGCTGCCCGTTGGCGTAGCGAGCAAGGGTCAAGGGGGTCGTACCCTGTCCCGTCGGCCGTATGATGACGCTTGACCAAAGTTCGCCCCTGGTCGTCGTCGTCCGTACTCCTGCTCGAGGGTCTCCACGCCCATTCGAGGGCGCTCTGACGAAGGAGGCGACGGGAGTTGGTGGAATAGCGCCGCGGAGTGACCGGGGCCGGATGCGTCGGAGGTGCAGTGCCGAGCACACTCTACACAGTGGCTGCCTGTCCGCGTCATGGCGGTACGGCGCGGTCAGGCTTTGTCAGGGGCGAAGTGCGGCCGAAGTTTCGCCTTTTGACTTTGGCGCCCGGCGTGGAGGCTGGTAATGAGTGGTCGTACCGTGCCGTGGCGGTCTCTCGAGGGGTCGAAGTGTCCCCTGGCGAGGCGGGGATTTGAGTCCCGTCGCTCGAGGGGGCGGTGCTCCCTCGAGCGAGGCGGATCTCGGGCGCAATCCCTGCGGGCTGCTGTTGGGCCGCGTCGGGCCGTGTGATTTTGTATGCGCAGGCCCAAAGGTCCCCGGAGACAGTCTTTTTTGCGCTTTTTTGGGTGATTACCCCGATGATTAAGGGGCCCCTAATTACGGTCCCGACACCATCAGAAAATGATCCGCTGGTAAAAATATCTGTTTATACCGTCATTTTCATATTGACGGTTGCTATCCCGATGGTAATGACACTTCAGACCCGACGGTACATGCATTTATTGTAGTAGTAAGAGGAGAGTACTACTGTATTCTTATCAGCGGGGACACACCAATAGATTGACTGGAGATCAGCAAGGCTCTCATGCTGTAGCTGATGATCTGCAGCAGCAAGTAAATTCGCACCGAATCAAAACAGCGAAGCTAAGACTATCGCTATGTGATTTATCCAAAGCTACAAATAAAACAAAATCTGTTGTAGGCAGCGAGCCTGCTTACTTGTTTCTTTCATAGTGTACACCCTTTTGGGTGTTGCGCATGATTGATAGGTTATATACTGCTTGAACACAACGACATGGCAGAATACAGTGAAAGATGAGTTGAAGAAGCCACAAGTCTCTATGTACTTGTACATGGTAGCAAGGTCAGCACCGCAGTGTGAGTAACAGTGCCTCTACATATGACATACAATCACAATCAACAAGCCAGCTGTTGATAGTTCAATTGAATGACCAATGTGTTTGAATTGAGATCAGGATCATGGCCAGTTATAGTAGTATCACCCTTGTTTCCGCAAATGAGATCCACTTTAATTTGAGGGAGGTTCTGAGCAAAGAAAACATATATAATTTAAAGGAATGTTGTACTCCCTCCGTATCGGTATTAGATGACGTTTTAGACAAGATTTTAATCAAACATTGGGAATATAAATCATGAATAACTTTTAAGTCGTTGAGTTTGGAAATGTGAAAACCATATGAATAGATTTGTCTTAAAAACTATTTTTATAAAAGTATAAATATATTATTTTTTAATAAATAATTTTGTAAAAATAAGAAGTCAAAGTTACATTTTAAAGACCATGTCGTTGTCCTAAACGCCATCTAATACTAATATAGAGGGAGTATGGTTTACTTGCATACATACCAAGGTCATTTCTTTTACGGCTTGGAATGCACGAGCCATCACCAAAACATTTTCTCCGCATCGAGTTCCATAGCAGTACATTGCACAAATTTACCCTCTCAACAATGTAAGCCCATGCTTTAGTATCCCATTCATCATATATGGTTTCCACATATATAAAAAAATGTCTGTACGTTCCAGAACCTTTGAATCTTTTTGTTGACGGCTTGACCATATATGTACATGAGCGGTGTGTTTGTGTGTGTGGAGTGGGTGGGTGGGGGGTGAGAAGTACTAAGATGATTAGTGTAAACTCCTTGCTTCTTACCTAATCAGATCCGAGTTGGCAACAGCACAACAAATAATTCAACGGGCCGGGGGATGCAACGCAAGCAAAACAAATGCTTGGTGTACTGACCATGACTAACACATACTAGAGCTAGCGCATATCAGTTGAGCATGGAAGGGCATCTAATACCCTAATAAGCATCATCGGCAAATGATTGTGTAAAAAAAGATTCGCTCTTCTGATAAAATAAATGATGATCAAGTAATTAGCATGTTATTTTGGGAGCAGGGTCCACGCCCCCTGGAGAAACTATATATCAGTGGCGTCTGTTGGCATCAAACCATAAACAAGAGTCTAAATACCTGTACCCTGCTAACGGAGATCGAAGGAGGATACAATCCAGATCGAGTTTAGGACTGTGGTTATGCATTGATCGAGGCACGCTGAGGATGCCAGCCCCAAGCAGTAAGGGCGTGGATCAAGCTAGCTGCCGTGTCTTATTGCCAGAATGTTATGAAACGAGCTTGTTGGATCATCAAGAGCTTAACTTAAAATTGGAGCTTCCTATATTGTGGTAACAGGAAAAGATCCTAGGTGATCAAGAGCATACCAACATGAACATATCATTTTAGGAAAAACAAATTCAAAAATGAAATGCTTGAAATAAATTGCAGGAAGTAATAGGGAAAGTAGACAGAGGGATTTTTTTTCCATGATATCGAGGAGTTGACGCTCTCCCCAATACATGTTGAAGCACGCACTATGAGTTTTGCTTAGGATATAACCCATTCTCCATATCCAGAATGATGGGTTTCACATCGTGTACAACAACTTGAACTTTGGGCTCCCATAATTTCCAAAAGCTCACAAAGAACACAATTTGTCACCAATAGGAGCACCCACTTGACCAGCACTAAGCTCAACTGCAAGCAAGAGAGATGCACAGTCACTACTAAAACTTACTAAGCATGTCCTTAATCATGAATTAATGAAATTTCAAAGCTCAAATCTCCTTCAATTCCTTGGCCCTTGAACTCTCACAAGATACTTCAACAATTCATCAGAGTGGCAAGAGAAAACCCAAGAGGCCAAATGATGTGGTATATATAGGCTAGATCACAAATGCTAGCTTTTTGCCAATAACTCCCCTAAAAACATATATCATCAGATGATATGATGCCTTATTATTGGACACCATCGGATGATCTGGACATCCTGAAAAAGATTTAGACGGATGAAAAGAAGAAAGTGACTTTTGTTGATGACATAATACCATCAGATAATATGATGCGCCTTCTTGTTGGCCATCGGTTAATCTCATGATGTGAACAATAACCTCCAGAAGGTATCTAGCTATATAAGTAATCCAGTGCAAGCACATGAAAAAAACCTCCAGAAGGTTTCGGGAACTTAATCATTGCCAGCCCATTTATCTGATGCCCTCCAAGAGCACTATAAGATAATCTAATGCAAGTAGACATGACTCAGGATAGACATGTTATGTATCCACCGTTGTATTTGGCTACCATTGAATGATCCGATGCATCTTTTCCATTTGGATCTCATCCACTTCAATCTTCTTCGAGTCCAATCCTTCCTTCATTGCTTGTCAACTCTTCACTCAAAGAAGGGGAGTTTAGGTGATGACGTGGCTACATGAGGTTTGAGAGAAATCTTGAGTGGGATGTGAGTGGGGACTACTTATATAGGTATTATAGATTCTACTAAGATACATCTAGATTGTGAAAGGGCCTCGAGGATCTGAGTAGCACGTAGCAGATCCAGGTTCGACTCCCTATAAGAACGAATTAATTGGGTTTGAAATAAAAAATATAAAAAAATATGTAGGGGTTTCTCTGCTGACTTCGGTCAAAAAAATAGTCTAGATCAAGATGACATGCATGTAGGCTGGAATAATGTATTGGGGCATCTTTTTTAGGGATGAGAGTTATGATCATGTAGTAACATGCACTCTTCAATCTGACCATCAGAAATGGACCTAGGATATGCCAAAATTGGAGTGAGCAACACCGCGTGCGTCATGTCATCATGGCAACCACTACGGTTTGTCCGGATGAAAATACGGAGAAAAAGATATGTATATGACGTAATAGTGTTTATTCAACTCCCGCGGACAGAGCCGTCTTACACTCTTGCTGAGCATTGTAAATCTCAGCGAGCAATATTTTTCTCTTAGCAAAAACTAGCACCAGCCACCAACCAGCCAGCAGTATCTTTCTCAGCAAAACCAGCACCAGCCACCAGCCAAACAAACAGGCCGACTTGCCTTGCAACAACCATCTCTTATATGAGCTGGAGTGTTGGACAAGTTTTGAGCAAATGTAATAGCTCAACCATCGAAGGCGGCCTTAGTCATAATTTTTGCTTGTTTGAAAGATAGGAACCTTGCACGTTCATGGTCCGAAGGCCGGGCTCCCGAACGCTGGATAGGTTTCAAAGCACCATTCACTACAGTACTAACAAAGTTTCCCCATGATTCTTTTGCAGGCGGCCAACAGATTTTATATATTGTTTCTTTAACTCTGAAATAAATGTCAGTCGTTAGTTTGTTTGGGACGACTAATGTTGCTAGTAATTAATTGAGGAACTTGTATATCTCGATGATGCGAAGTGACATACTGGTGGGAAGCAAGCCTGTGAGATGCAGCCAAAAGTAGATGGGGAGAGAGTGACGCGAGGATAAGCACCATACTTTTTTTTTATCGAGACGATTAGTCTAATCTCGTAGCTAATAACCGAGCTTAGCAATAATTATTGGGTGGCAACAGCGGCAAATTGAGCAATAATGAAACAAAGCAAGGTGCCGATGGCGACATGACAGCTCTTCCGCCTGAGTCGAGGTAATGTGACAGGGCATCCGCAACTGATAGCGGCTGAGTATTGTATGGAATTGGCACGTGTGTTACGTTGTGGGAGCAGGCCCGTCCACCCATGCATGCATTAGATAAAAAGCTAATTGCATCCGGCGTCAACGTGTACCATGATAAATAAATAAGTCTTGATGCCTTATTTCACAATAGATCGTGAAGGAGCATCTTGTCCAGATCTAGCATTAGATAGAGGTTGTGTACTCTCGAGAGGTCGACGTTTCTGATGATGAGGCACGGATCTAGAGGCCATGGACCACAACATCGGGTGTGTTTAGTTCCAAAAAGAGTAAAAGAAAGTTTGGTGAAAATGTTATATCGGACACTGTAGCATTTTTCGTTTGTTTGTGGTAAACATTATCCTATCATGACCTAACTAGGCTCAAAATATTTATCCATCAAAACCATGTAATTAGTTTTTATATTTATCCACGTTTAGTGCTCCATGTATGAGGAGAGATATTTGATGTGATATGATGTAATAGGTGAATAGTGAAGTTTAAAGGGAGAATTTTTGTAAAGTTTGTGGAACTAAACACATCCATTGTGCTGCACTCGTCTGCGCAGGCCCGTGGCATATATCAGGGAGCTTGTACAACAACGGCAAACTAGCAACAACGGAAAAAAAATAATGCAACTGGGAGGGAAGATGACGCCGACATGACAGCTCTTCCTGACTCAGAGTCGCCTGACTTGGATGCCCGGTAAGCATCGGCGGGAGGAGGTTGAATTTGGGAGTAAAATGTTCGTAATCATTGCGCTACTGTAGCATTTCGTTTGTATTTGTAAAAAAATTATCCAAAATTTGATTAATTAGGCTTAAAATGTTCGTCTTGTAGAGTACAACAAAACTGTGCAATTAGTTTTTGATTTCATCTACATTTAATACTCCATGCATGTTATGACATTTTGATGTGATGGGAAATTTTCTTTTTGCATTAGTGTATTTGGGAGTTGTTTTTGGAACTAAACGGGCCCTAATCTGGGTGTGTTTAGATCCCACAAATTTTCCATCCAAACTTCACTATTTACATATCACATCAAATATATCTCCTCATACATGTAGCACTAAATGTGGGTAAATAAAAAAACTATTTGCATGGTTTTAATGTACACGACGAGACGAATCTTTTGAGCCTAGTTAGATCATAATAGGACAACGATTACCACAAACAAACAAAAAGTGCTACAATGCGTACAGTGTCTGATGTTATATTTTCACCAAATTTTACCATCTTTTTAGAACTAAACACAACCTATTTGAAATTCTGCGCGTGCTCTAAGCAGGACCAATAATGGTACCAGGTACTCGTCCAAAGCTGACTGGAGGGCTTGTTTGGTTCGGACCCCGGCAAAGCTGCCTGCTTGCTCCAGGCAGCAAGCTCAGCCGTCAGCCTTGTTTAGTTCTCAAAAAGCAACCCTAAAGTTCAGTATAAAAAGGAATATTCGTATCAAATTAAAATGTCATAGCATGTATGGAGTACTAAATCTAGATAAAATCAAAAACTAAATGTACAGTTTTATTGTATTCTGCGAGACGAACATTTTAAGTCGAATTAATCAATTTTTGAACAATTTTTCATACAAACAAACGAAATGCTACCGTGGCGCAATGATTGCGACGTGACCGCAAACCCCAAATCCCCCCCTATTCGGTCTGAGCTGACATTGCTGCCTGAGCGATGAGCTGAGCAGCAATCAAACAAGCCCTAAATTTTGATCGATCGTGAGAAGGTGCAGCTCGTCGAAGGCCTTATTTAGATCCCAAAAGTAACTCCCAAATTTGCTATGCAAAAAAAATATTCCACATCACATCAAAATTTCATAAGAGTACTAAATGTAGATGAAATCAAAAACTAATTGCACAGTTTGGCTGTGCTCTGCAAGACGAACATTTTGAGCCTAATTAATCAATTTTTGGACAATTTTTCACAAATACAAACGAAATGCTACAGTGACGCAATGATTACGACGTGACATTAAACTCTCAAATTCCACCTCCCAAATTCAACATCTAAACAAGAGCGAAATCTGAAATCAGGCTCCAGAGAACTGAGGTTTGCCACTGGTCGAGGTCTGACGATCACAAGCCACAGTCCAGAGCACACAAGTCGACGGTCTTGCGGCCATTTGGCAGCTCCAGCGGACGGCAGACGCTGCTACGCGCGCGCTGCATTCCCCTCCACAAGGCGCATCCAATACAACCGTAGGCGCCCGCTGCCCACTTGGAAATGGAACCCCTCGTCGCGTCCATGAAATGGAAATTACAAGGAGTGACCACGACGTCCCAGAGGATCACGGGGCTCCTACATGACTTCTGTGTGTCAGATTAATAAACAACATGGCTTTGAGACCCAATAACACCCAAAACACACTAGTACTACTATTAGGTACTTATTCACGCATTCACGCGTATCTCTAAAATTAGACTTTTTTATTCTGTTACATACAAAACTGTGTATGTAACTGTATTTAAATTTTTTTGTAGCATGAAATTCTATTAGCCTCTAGCAGTTTCATGTGATATCAAATTGAATATTTTTTATCAACCTGATTCAACATTTGAAAATTATCAATTCAACACTTAGAAAACTATTCAATATTTATTTCTAGAAATGTTGAAATAGTATATTACAAATGTTGAGATAACATGTGAAAAATATTGAAGTAGTACATTTCTAATGTTGGACTAAATTCAATATTTATTCAAACCTAACAATTAATATATTTGAACAAACCTAACAATTAGATTCAATATTTATTAAAACCTAACAATTAATATATTTGAACAAACCTAACAATTAGATTCAATATTTATTCAAACCTAACAATTAATATATTTCAAAAACTATTTCAACAGTTCTCTCATAGAATATTGAAACAACATAATAAAAATGTTGAACCGGTTTACTGTAAATATTGAATATTTAAAAAAACTAACAAAAACATAAAATATATCTAAATTGGAGCTTATTTTGTTGCATAAATTGTAACTCAGACCATGATTCAAACGGATTTGAAAAAGGATTTATAATTCGAGAGAAAAATGAATTCAAAGATAAAATTCGAAACAGAATCATTCTAGTTCGCTTCGTGCATGTTATCAGTAGCCACGTGAGAATAGTTGTCCATGTGCACCTCTCGATTGCAGCTAGCTCACGTTTCCACATCCATCGCGTTCGTTCATCCAATTCACACGAATCTCAAATAGTGAAAGCCTGCTAAAAAAAACTTCGGGAATTTCCGGGAGGATCATCAGCACCCGCTGAGCCGCTGGTGGCGGCTGGTGGGCAGGGATTTCGAATTGGAAAATGTCCTTTCGGCATCCCTCAACTATTGTCAAAGTCTGATTTTAGTCCCCCATCTCTAAAACCGGATATTTGTGGTCCCTCAACTCTTGAAACCTGTTCTTTTTCATCCTCGGTGGTTTTGATGGTGGTTTCAGAGGAGGTAAATTGTAATCTAGTCGAGAGTTTGAGGACGTAAAATGGTCTTTTAAAAGAAGGTTTGCAAATATATTTTTTTCTTAGAAATTTGATAAAAAATTTCCTAAAATCTGATTTAATCTTAAAAAAATAAAAAATGTTTTAGATAAAAAAATATGAAAGTAGTTTCATTTTTTTAAATCATATTTTTATGACCACTGTCACACCTGATTTCCGAAGAAAAACCAAGTGTGTCTCATATGTGCGCCAGGATCATGTTTACACACATATGATAGACAAAAGAGTGTAATATCAAAACACAGTATTCAAACGTACAAGAGGTTTAATAACTTTATTACAATATTCTTTATTACACACTCGGGAGACACGAAGGTCTTATCGAAGAACACACGATAGCTAGGCGTAGCGTCTTCATCTTCAACTTCCACAGGCATCTTGACTGGGGGAAGCGCAAGCCTCAGAACTCGTCACAGTCGTTGTAGTACTCTTCACCATTGTTCTTCTCTGAATCAGCATAAGCAAGCGTGAGTACACCTAACTAGGTACTTAGCAAGCGGGGGGAAGATGCAAGGCCACAAGGATAGGCTATGGTTCACAGCAGTGAGCTTTTTAAAGTTGGTCAAGTTTTATTAGCAATTTCCTATTTGCTAAATGTAAGTTTATACCAACCCACTTAAGCATTTAGAAACATCTCATTCCAAAAACCAATGAGTAAAACCACAATTTAAATTCCATCTTGAAGTTCAATTATCATGTGAGGGTCCAAGCCGCTCTTGACCGTGAGCACGACTGATCGATCAGTTTTTACTCTACAGAGGTTGTACACTTTCACCACAGCTCGTGTTCCCCATGTTGCCCGGGTTTGCAAGGACCTTAAACACTTCCGAGGTGAGTGGCTAGGGGTCCACTTCGAAGCCTTTACAAAGGTGTGCAAGAGACCAACAACCCGCAAGAGTTACAGCTGGGGCGGAGCACAACCCTACCTAATGGTCAGCACCTTAGCAAAGGCTGCTACCCCAAGAGGACCGAGTTGTACCCCTTCAACCCCAAACCCCCTATGCTCCTTTCGGATAAGGCCATCAGTACAATCACACCCCTAATTAATTGGCTAAGGTCAGAGCCATATGACACCATGGTTGCACTGTTTTCTTGGGTGGTTCTCCATGTTCCGATTAAAGAATAGTATTCTTGTATTAACCATCATTAACCATTAAAGTTGCCATGATATAACCAATACTTTATAAAGATCCAAATTTTATCATTCCCAAGGTATAGCAACGCTAAGCATAACTAACCCAAAACATTATTTAAATCGGGGTTATTACAAGGAATCATGGATAAAAGACTAGGTAAATCCTTAAAAAGGCGTTCCCATCAAATTAATGCAATAAAAGTAAATTTTAGTTGTCATGTAATTATATAGGACAAAAAGTAAATTAATGCTAGTTTGGCTCCTGAGTAAGTGGTCTTAACTGGTATAAAATGAGCAACCTTGGTTAACCTATCCACAATAACCCATATGGAATCGTAACCATCACGGGTATGAGGTAACCCTACAATGAAATCCATACCAATTTCTTCCCATTTCCACTCAGGTACTTTCAGTGGTTGCAGCAATCCGGCTGGTCTCTGATGTTCTGCTTTTACCCTTTGGCATATATCACACAAAGCGACATGAGCTGCAACATCCCTTTTCATTCCGTACCACCAATACCTCTGTTTCAAGTCTTGATACATCTTGGTACTACCAGGGTGAATAGAATATGCTGAATCATGAGCTTCCTTCAGTATAGTCTCACGAAGACTATCAACTTCTGGCACACATATCATGTTCCTGAACCAAATAGTTCCCTGGTCATCCCTCTTAAAATCCGGAACTTTTCCCGAATCAATCAGCTTTCCATATTCTTTAATCTTTTCATCTGTTAACTGTCCTTCTCTGATCTCTTGTTCAAGTGTTGATTCGACTTCCAAAGTCATAGACTCACTCTGGGCAATGATCCCTAAGTTGAGTCGTTCCATTTCCCAACATAACTCTTGTGGTTTTAACCGAGCTATAAGCATATTTGTCTGACTCTTTCGACTTAAAGCATCTGCCACGACATTAGCCTTACCGGGATGATATTGAATATCCAGATCATAATCCTTGATTAACTCTAGCCATCTGCGATGTCTAAGATTGAGATCCTTTTGAGTGAATATATACTTCAAACTCTTATGGTCGGCAAAGATCTGACACTTGTTACCAATCATGTAATGTCTCCAAATTTTCAGTGCGTGCACAACGGCGGCCAATTCTAAATCATGAGTAGGATAATTTTGTTCATGTTTCCTCAATTGTCTGGAAGCATAAGCTACTACTTTTCCTTCTTGCATTAGAACACAACCAAGACCTAGGCGCGAAGCGTCACAATATACGTCGAACCCTTTGTGAATGTCTGGCATTATTAATACAGGGGCAGTAGTCAACCTCTTCTTCAATTCTTCAAAACTAGCTTGGCATTTATCATCCCATTTGAATTCTTTTCCTTTTTCTAATAAGGTTGTGAGAGGTTTCACGATCTTTGAGAAGCCTTCAATAAACCTACGGTAATATCCTGCCAATCCGAGGAAACTTCTGATCTCAGGCACATTCCTTGAAGGGTTCCAGTTCAACACATCCTGAACTTTGCTTGGATCCACTGCTATTCCTCCATCTGTGATGACATGACCAAGAAATGAAACTTCCTTCAACCAAAAGTCGCACTTTCTGAATTTGGCATACAACTGATGCTCTCGAAGTCTCTGCAATACAAGCCTCAAATGTTCTTCATGTTCTTCCTCATTCCTAGAGAATATTAGAATGTCGTCGATGAACACCACTACGAACTTGTCAAGATATTCCATGAACACCTTGTTCATCAAATACATGAAGTATGCTGGAGCATTTGTCAACCCAAAGGACATGACGGTGAACTCATACAATCCATATCTAGATGTGAAAGCTGTCTTAGGAATGTCCTTTGAACGTATCCTCAACTGATGATAGCCAGATCGTAGATCTATCTTAGAAAATATTTTTGCACCTCTCATCTGATCAAACATATCCTCGATCCTAGGTAAGGGATACTTGTTTTTGATGGTAACTTCATTGAGAGATCGATAGTCTACACACATCCTCCTAGAGCCATCATTCTTATCCACAAAGAGAGTAGGAGCTCCCCAAGGTGACGAACTAGGACGGATAAACCCTTTACTTAATAATTCTTCTATTTGTTTCTTAAGTTCAGTCAAGTCCTTAACATCCATTCTATATGGCCTCTTAGATATAGGAGCAGTACCAGGTAAAAGTTCAATACTGAATTCAATATCTCGGTCAGGTGGCATACCTGGTAAGTCATCTGGAAATACATCCGGATATTCATTTACTACTTTGATATCTTCCAGAGTCTTGCTTTCCATAGAATTTACTGTTCCGCCTTCTGTTAGTGAGGGAGTTGCCACATATTCAATTGTCTCCTTGAGGGCTGGTTAAGAGCACTGACTTCTTACGACATTGAATAGATCCATCCCACTTGTATAACCAATCCATTCCTAGAATTACATCTATTCCCCAAGATTTTAGAACTACCAAATCAGCTGGGAAATCTACTCCCATGATTTTAAGAGTTACTCGTGGGCATAACAAACTGGCTTGCATTTCTCCGCCCGGAGTACTAACTAGAAATGGCTTTTTCATAGCTCTCATAGATAAATCATGCTTTGCCACAAATTGTTCGGTTATAAATGAATGCGTTGCTCCAGAATCAAATAAAACTGTTGCAGGTATAGAATTAACAAGGAACATACCAAGCACAACTTCTGAAGCTTCCTGAGCTTGTTCAGCAGTCACGTGATTCACCTTTCCACGAACATAGTTCCGCTGAGCCCTGTTGCCTTGTGCATTAGAGTTTCCAGGACGAGTCTGAGATGAAGGCTGCTCGGGCCTTTGTCCATTGCCCTTCTGTGGAGTGTGCATCCCACGCTGAGGACAATTGTTAGCATAATGTCCTAACTCTCCACATTTAAAACAACCATTGGGCTGCACTGGAGCATTGTTTCTCATAGGAGCGCCTGTGGCATTGCTTGGGCGAGGAGTGGCAGTAGTATTGCTTGACCGATGTTGTTGAGGGTTCGGAGTGCATGGTGATTGCTGATTAAAGCGTTGAGGCTACTGAATGAACGCTGCAGCTGCAAGTTCTGTGGATAACCTCTATTTTGTCCACCAGAGTGGAAGTGAGAACCCTGAGGGGAATTATAGCGAGGGCGAGTGTTGCTGCTAGACTGTCCCTGAGACTGGAATTTGCGCTTATGTCCACCAATCTCTTTGCGCTTGCTCTCCAGGCCTATAGCTTTGTTTAGGAGAATCTGGAAGTCTGGAAAGATGTGACTTTGCAGCTGATAGTTAAGTGGCCCTATGAGACCTTCTAGGAATCGCTCCTGCCTCTTGGCATCAGTGTTGACTTCATCAGGAGCATAATGAGACAACTGGGTGAATTTGTCCAGATATTCGCTGACTGACATATTGCCTCGCTTTAATGCGAGAAACTCTTTCTGCTTAAGCTTCATAACTCCAGAGGGAATGTGATAAGCCCTGAAGCTATTTCTAAACTCTTGCCAAGTGATGGTCTGTGGATCAGCATGAGCAGCAGTGTAAGCTTCCCACCAATCAGCCGCTGGACCCTCAAGACGGCCTGCTGCGTATAGCACCATCTCACGATCGGTGCACTGAGTCATCTCCAACATCCTAGTCACAACCTTCAGCCAATCATCTGCATCTAGAGGATTAGAGGAGTGGGAGTAGGTAGGAGGGCGGTGGCTCATGAACTCCTTGTGCCTATCCCTGGGTGGCTGAGGTGGTGGTGGTGGTGGTTGATTCTGCTGAGCTTGTAAGTTTTGAACTGTGGTGGTGAGGTTTTGCAATAGCTGAGTCTGGGCAGCTAGGAACTGTTGCATATACGGATCCATTAGTGGGTTAGGTGGGGGAGGTGGTGCTCGGTTTTGCTGATTTGCGATATGAGCTCGTATCACAGGTGGGATATCCTGTCCTGCTCCTGACCTGGTGTTTACCATCTGATTGTTAGAGAAAGGTATTTCAGATAAGAACTGAACGGATAAGGATGAGTAAAGCATAAGGGGTTAAGATTAATTAAACTAATTATTTTATTAATGCAGTTGTGGCCATCACTCCACAAAAGCATTCATTCATCACAAAGATCCAACTCAAGCATGTGTTCAACCAACCAACCATTATTACATCGCATCGTCCTCGCAGGAACGGATTTATCGAACAAAACTGAAAAAGAAAGGTAGGCATCTAAACTCCTAGCCAAGACGAGTAGCAGCTCCTGGGGCGCCATAGCGAAGCTTCTTGCGCGGTGGAGACGCGGTGGTGCAGTGCGGCATCATCTCCTCAGGGGGCGCCTGTCCTGCGAGCTGTGCCTCCAAGCGTGCAATCCTGGCATGAGCATCCTGGAGCTTCTCGTGCAGACTCTCAACCTCAGAAGTAGCGCTCTCCAAGTCTGTGTTGAGCGCAGCAGTGACTCGAGCCAGAATGTCCACCCGATCATCTCCTGTCTGAGTAGCAGGTACCACTGTGTCCTCGGTACCACTCTGGCGGCTAGGCACGTGACGGAAGTCGGACTGGTGCAGCGTCTCACGAAAGCGGTGGCTGTAAGACCAGAGAGCTCTCCTAGTAGCATCACTGACGGCAGCCTCCTCAGTGGAGAAAGGAACAGTGCTATGATGTGACGTGCGAACTCTCCATCCAGTAGTCCCAGGTAAAGGCACACGGATGTGCACCTCTGCAATGAAGTAGTCCTCCAGACCAGGCTCCTGGTAGTGTTCGACCACATAGTTTGGCTTCATGGAAAATTCCAGGTGCACCAACAATTCCTCCAGCAAAACACAGAACTGACCACCCTCATCCACCGTAGAGTGTTCATGTTACTCTGGTCCACGAGGGCGAGGCTCTTCTTCTGGGTCTTCTTCCTCATTGTCATTGTTATTATTGTCATCTTCCTCTTGATCATCAGCATCCATGCCAGAATTATCCTCATCACTAGGTTCATCATCGCTGTTGTCATCCCCAGAATCATCCGGGTCTCCTCCAGCAGCATCCGGTGCAGCGACGTCAGCAACAGGGGCAGCTGGTGGAATCACTATGTCTCCATCAGCATCAACCTCCAGGGGAGCGCCATCGAACAACTGGGGTGGCTCCTCAAGGTATTCTTCCTCTTCATTCTCTGGCTGTGCCTCTGGCTCCACCTGTGGCTCTGCATGTGCCTCAGGCTGTACCTCCACTGGAGCTTCCTGAGCTGGTGCCCCTGCCTGGTGTAGGAGAACAAACGGTCCAGCTGGGTGAAAGCCTCCAGTGCGCATGCGTGCAGTCTGATATTCCCTGACCATCTGATAAGACAAAAGCTGAACTCAGTATAGAATAAAACAAAATGATGAGATTTTTAACAAAGAAACAAAAATAAATTAGATTTTTATGCGTAAATAAGGAAATTTTGAAAGATGACATGGCTTTCTAGATCTTGAATCCTTAATTTTCGATCAGTTCTATCTTAAGGCTGCGTCCTACAGTCAATATGGCTCTGATACCACTTTGTCACACCTGATTTCCGAAGAAAAACTAAGTGCGTCTCATATGTGCGCCAGGATCATGTTTACACACATATGATAGACAAAAGAGTGTAATATCAAAACACAGTATTCAAACGTACAAGAGGTTTAATAACTTTATTACAATATTCTTTATTACACTCTCGGAAGACACGAAGGTCTTATCGAAGAACACACGATAGCTAGGCGTAGCGTCTTCATCTTCAACTTCCACAGGCATCTTGACTGAGGGAAGCGCAAGCCTCAGAACTCGTCATAGTCGATGTAGTACTCTTCACCATTGTTCTTCTCTGAATCAGCATAAGCAAGCGTGAGTACACCTAACTAGGTACTCAGCAAGCGGGGGGAAGATGCAAGGCCACAAGGATAGGCTATGGTTCACAGCAGTGAGCTTTTTAAAGTTGGTCAAGTTTTATTAGCAATTTCCTATTTGCTAAATGTAAGTTTATACCAACCCACTTAAGCATTTAGAAACATCTCATTCCAAAAACCAATGAGTAAAACCACAATTTAAATTCCATCTTGAAGTTCAATTATCATGTGAGGGTCCAAGCCGCTCTTGACCGTGAGCACGGCTGATCGATCAGTTTTCACTCTGCAGAGGTTGTACACTTCACCACAGCTCGTGTTCCCCATGTTGCCCGGGTTTGCAAGGCCCTTAAACACTTCCGAGGTGAGTGGCTAGGGGGTCCACTTCGAAGCCTTTACAAAGGTGTGCAAGAGACCAACAACCCGCAAGAGTTACAGCTGGAGCGGAGCACAACCCTCCCTAATGGTCAGCACCTTAGCAAAGGCTGCTACCCCAAGAGGACCGAGCTGTACCCCTTCAACCCCAAACCCCCTCTGCTCCTTTCGGATAAGGCCATCGGTACAATCACACCCCTAATTAATTGGCTAAGGTCAGAGCCATATGACACCATGGTTGCACTGTTTTCTTGGGTGGTTCTCCATGTTCCGATTAAATAATAGTATTCTTGTATTAACCATCATTAACCATTAAAGTTGCCATGATATAACCAATATTTTATAAAGATCCAAATTTTATCATTCCCAAGGTATAGCAACGCTAAGCATAACTAACCCAAAACATTATTTAAATCGGGGTTGTTACAAGGAATCATGGATAAAAGACTAGGTAAATCCTTAAAAAGGAGTTCCCATCAAATTAATGCAATAAAAGTAAATTTTAGTTGTCATGCAATTATATAGGACAAAAAGAGTATGCGGGGAGGGCCACTTGCCTTGTTCTACAAAGAAATCCTCTTCTTCTTTAAAATATTGTCCTTGATCTGTTTCAACGGGCGGCTCAGTCGCAACAGGCACGAGATCTACGACCAAGCAATAAAACATACAATAAGAAAAACAGTACATCAAGTATTGGAAAATATTTTATAAAACACGTACCAAAGATTCTACACGTTTGAGGACCTAGACTTGATTATTTACAGACGGCGAAGATTAGCAAAAGATTATTGCATGGCACAAAGAATGGAGTGATTGAATAATTGAAAGGTCAGGACGTTACAAAATTGTATTGGATGATATATGTGCTTGGAAATTTTGAAATGTTCATAAACTCCTTAGATTGTACTTGCGTACACCAACCATGTGCATGCAAGCATGGATTAAATTAGTACTAGATTACTAGTACGTGGCTAGCACATCTAGAACTGTGCTACTGTGCCTGATGATTTTCATATGCGATGTTTGGAGCAGGACATGGAATCAAAAGTGCGTGCAGCTAGCTGCTTCTGCATGCAAATGACGGCACCAACAAGGATTAAATAAATTGAACAGAGACATGTCCCGAGTACTGGACTGGTTTTGACATGGCGGTGTTTGATTACTCTTGGGCTACTAAACTTTCTGTTTCTTGACAGCTTAGAACGGAGCGCGCACATGCAAGGGAATGGTACTGCATCAGGATTCTGTCAAAACGAAATGAGTGCAGCACCGGGATACTTCTTACCCGCGTACGGTGATCAATGGCAAGGAGTGGAAACCGGTGTGGAAGGAGCGTTGATGGGACGACAGCAGCTTGGTACGAGATGGAAACTTCAACGTCAGACGCAACAACTTAAGTCCGGGCAACCAGAAAGAGAGAACGTACAAAAGACGGGAATCGGCATTACTCAAAGACTGAACATGATAAAAGACCGACGATGTCAGAGCAGAAACCTCACTGGCAGCGGCGAGCGTTCCTGCCGATGGATCGACGAAGATGGCGAACTTGCCGCAACCCAGGAAGGATGATATGGAGAGAGACAGAATTCAGAAGTGATGATCGAGAACAGGGACAGGAGAGTCTGCGCCTTTTATAGGTGTGTCGAGGCAGTGGAGCGGTCGTCCGTGGAGATATCTGCAGATCATGGTGGGACTTGCGTTACTGCCACTAGTGCAGCAGTTTGCATCACCGGTGGTGGAAAATTGAAGGAAGGGACAGTGGGGATTTCGTTTTGCTAGACTGTGGTATTGACTGGACATTTTGTGGAGCAGTTGCAGAAGTTCTAAGCGACGGCAATGGAGCGTGCATATTAGAGGCGGTGCAGCCTTCGGCAGGAGGAGGGGGAAGACGTCGTGCGTGGGTGCATGCTGGCCGTTGGGCCTTGGCCCATTCGGAGATAGAAAAGAGAGAAGTAGATTAGCTTAATGGTTAAGGCCTTGATTAGCAAAAGGTGAGGCTTGCAGGTTGGAGTTACGTGCATGGAAAAAGGCTCTAAAGAATAGAATAAAGGGAGAAGAAGGATGGGTTGGCAAAACTATATTAAATGAGATGGATAAATATCGGATGGAACAAAGATTTGACTTGGGATTAAAATAAAAGTTTGATTAGGATTTAGAAATTAGATTGGATTAAACTGAAGTCTAATCGCATTTTTCAAATTTAAATTCATTTTTTTTTCAAACAAAACACAATGCAAGTCAGCATGAATGCAGCAATTCACTTGTCATGCTATAAAATTATTTAAATGATGTTTAAATACTTTTAGGCTCAAATTAATTGATAATTTAATTAAGTCCTTAGAAAAAATTAAGTCTAGTCATGTTGCTATGATTTATTTGTGATGGAGTTTTTAGGGTGTTACAACCACTTTAGAGCCATACTAGTTTCCATACGTATCAGACCAATTATAATAAATATAAATAATGGGAGCAACTACTTAGTAAAAGTTATCAAAGTGAATGAATAGAAAATTAATAATAAAAACTATCAAAGCAAATTAATAGGAAATTAATAAAAAATTGTTTTAGATCGAAAAGCTTTGATAGTTTTTACTAAGTAGTCGTTCCTGTTATTTATTATAATTAGTCTCGTATGCCTATAAACTAAAAAAAAACATAATTTTAGGAGAACTGTTAACAAGTCTTATATTTTTCCAATCTAAAACGACTTTTATACGAACTTTTAAGATTAAACTAGATTATAGGGTTTTTTGTAACTTTTCTAAGAAAAAATATTTGCAAACCATTTGTTTTTTCAAAAGGACCCTTTCACGTCCTCAAACTGTCTACCAAGATTCAATTTACCTCCTCCGAAATCACCATCAAAACCATCGAGATGAAAAACAACCGGTTTCAAGAATGGAGGGACCACAAATATCCGAATTTAGAGATGAGGGACTGGAATCAGACTTTGGCATAAGTTGAGGGATTCTAAAATGATTTTTACTTTCGAATTTTCGATCGGTCCTTGCTGGGCCTTCGGCTGACCGTAAGAGAAAACGACCGACGGCCTTCGGCCTTCGACGATTTTAATTGAGCGCGTTGACCGCCGGCCGTGAATGGGCCTGTGGGCTGAGAGCCTGACGGGCTGCGCACTCTGGGCTGATCTGTGTAGCCCATCATGCCGACGAACCACAACGACTCTCGGCTCATTAGGGCCCACGTAATCACTTTCTGTTCCTTTTCTCACTTTCAGTTTTCCCAATACTCCACGCTCCTGTGTGTTCTGTCTTTATGATTTTTGTTCTCTCGTGCACTCATGAACTGAAAAATGAAACTGATTCCCCAATTGCGGAGACATAATTAAACATTCTCAAAAGTTTATGATACATGTTCAATGTATTGCAGTTTGCAGGTAATTTTGGTGAATAGTGTATCTGAAGTTGTACTACTATCCTCACTGTCCTAAAAATAATGATTTTACTGGACGTTGTCAAAGTGTCGTTGGAGGGTTGCGGAATGCGGCTTAAAAGTGAATCAAAGCGCAGCGGCCCCTACCCTTTTCCTCACTGCCTTGTGGGTCCTTCGCTCAACTAATGTCCCGGCGGCGTAAAAGCGATCGTCGAGCCCAACCCCGACGGAGCTGCGAGGCATGCGCTGCCACCGCGCTACGTCTACGTGTCCAGCAGCGGGCACGTCGAACGCGAGCCACGAACAGAGTAGAAACTTCAGAAATGATGATTCCAACAAATCGGATAGATGTGATGGTCAAATAAATCTTCACATGCATGCTTGAGTTCGTCTCGAATCCTCAAAATTCGCAGTTAAACTAGTTACACTTGCCCTTCGATTCTTTCTGCAATCTACTGACTGAACGTGGCCGCGAGGAACATGTCCTCCTCGTTCCCGACCCACCCGCACTGCCCGGACCGCTCGCCGGCGCCGCAGCACCCGTCCGCGCCGCGGGGTCTCCTCGCCGCCTTCGCTCCACCGCCGGCGACGACGGCGCGGGCGGCGCTGACCTCGACCAGCAGCCTGGGCGCTTTGCGCCGCCCGCCCAGCTCGCGGCCCGCCGGCGCGAGCGCCAGCCACCTCTCCGCCGGCGCCGCGTCGTCCTTCGGCCACGCGAGCTCCGCGCGCGCCAGCGCCCGCGACGGCCGCCTCCTCCGCGCGCCGGCACCCAGCAGCGCCGCCGCCAGCCCGCCGGACGGCGGCGGCGGCCTCCAGCGCAGCTCGAACGCGATCGCCCCTCCCGGCGCCGCGGACCCCCAGCGCTCGAAGCGCGCGAGGTCGCCCCAGGACGGGTCCCCGGCGCCGGGGCACGGGACCTCCCGCGTGTCCACGCGCAGCCGCCGCCGCCCGTCGCCGGCGGGGACGTAGTACCGCACGAAGAGGCTGCCGCCGCCGTCCTCCAGCTGGCCCGCCGGGTCCAGGCCGGCCACCCTGACGACCTTGACGCCGAGCTCGAGGCTCGGCTGCCCGCACAGGCTCGCCATCCACGTACTCTTGCTCTTTTCTTCAACGACGTACGGGTCAACGAGAACGCAGTGGAGCACTAGATAGCTACTCAGTTTGCACGATCAGCAGCAGCCTTTAGCCGTGTGAGCGCAGAGAGGAGCTAGGATGAGCAGAGATATAGGAGTTTGCTGCATGTCCGGCCCCGAATATATAGGCGGACGGGACACAGGAGTGCGTGCCCGCGTGGTGCTCGGTGAAACAACGGCCCCCGCTTTCTCGAGGGAGCGACCGGGAGTGGCCGGGTTCGTAGCTTTCTAGTGGGTGGCTCGCCGTCGCCGCTCGCGCTGATCCGACCTCCCCCGCGTGAACCCTTGGGCGCGTCCAAGGGCGGAGGCCGGGTGGTTTGCCTTTGGACATAGAGGAGGCACACGAGTGGCCGCGCGCCCGATCACCCGGCTGGTGGCCAGATAAGGATGCGCCGCGTCAAATGGCGAGGCCGATATGGTTAACTACGGATTCGAACGCAGCAGCGCCTTTTCTTTTCCACTTGAGCGCAAGCGTTCGCGCATCTCTGATAACCACCTCCACTAAGCTGAACTGACGGATGGATCTCTGATAACCACCTGCACTAAGCTGAACTGATGGACGGGGTCATTCTCCAGTTTAATACTAGTACGCGGCGCGATCCCAGCTTTTGGCCGTGCGGAGGCTGGAGCAGCCGACGCACGGGGAAAGCCTGCGGAACGCGCACGACTGAATCGCAGGATCGGATTCAGATAAGCAGATGAGGACGGGCGGGCGCTCGAGTTGCAGTACACCTCGGACCGACGCTCACGCGAGACTAGTTTACTAGCCGGCCGGTTATTCTAAGCGCAGCTTTGCCGCCGTTTCCTCTACGGGGATAGTGTCAAACGTGTGCCACAGGTGGTGATCCGTGCTCGGAAGAAAGAAGCTCAGGCACCGAGTCGAGTGGGGCCTGGAATATGCATATGCCAGGGCCCAGGGCCTGGAAGATCGCTTTCTAGTTCCTAGTGCTCGGTTGACCAAGGAGCCACTGCGGCACTCCCTGTGTCCCTGGTGAGAATGGTGGGGTACCTACACTACACTAACCCTGAATGGGATGTTGACAAATTCAATCAACACCACATTCCGCTACAGGTTCCTAGCATCATTGCAACGCCGGTCAGCTCCTTTTTCCACTGGGGCATGGGCACCATGCCATCTGATAAATGATGAACCAGGCCCCTCAATATTCATCATTGAGCTAATGAGCCAATGGCAGGGTTTTGCAATGTTGACCGCACGAAAGATGGTCCAGTTGACTCCCAGCAAAGAGCGTCTGACTGAAGGCACCATCTGCTTTTTATGATCGACAGCAAATTGGATGATTGGATCCCCCACTGACCCACAGCAAGTCCAACCCTGTATTCATATTCTGTACAATCAAAATACACAGCAGGCGGTGGCCTAAATATAATGTTCACAACAAATGGTTTTGACCGCTTCCAATAAAAAAAATGACAGCGTGCATTTATGAAGAAATGCAGAAATGACACAAAAGGAACCAGCGGGGATTATTCTCTAACTAAAATGAGCATTCTTGCAATAGTAAGACACAAATCAACCATGTCCTTCTGACTAGGGAACAGTGAGGAGCTTATTTGCAGCTGCAATGTCAAGGGATGGAGGTGCTGTCAATTACGAACTCAATTCTGTTGTGGGTGTTTTTGCTCGGTCAGCTTCGATCATAGCTTTGATGTAGAATTCACCGGCTTTGTATGAAGATCGAACCATTGGTCCAGATGCAACATAACGGAATCCCTGAAATTTAAGAATCGAGGCCATGTTAGAAATTAAGCCATTCTGTCTTAGTGGCTCTAGTTATCAATATTTACTAGTTTACCCTTGTGGACTCATGTTTCCCATTTTACCTTTTGTATCCCCTATATATATGTACTAGCTTGCTGCTATCGAAATTGCAATGAAATGAAAATCCAGTTTATGGGCCAACAGGCCATGACATTTTGTCAGCATCCCAGAGAAATATACAGTGTGAAATATGACAGTGCACTTAGAGCTCGTTAACAGTGACAGATTCCGGGCCAAAAGGGACAATGATAATAATCAACTTTGCAATTGGAGCGCCGTGGCGGCATACATGAAAATGTAATGTAACTATGTAAGTTCCTATATCTTCATTACTATTGGACAAATATGTATGGGCTAGCAGATAGTTTGTTCTTAGCGATACATTTCATGTAGATTCTAGTCATGCTTCTTTGTGTGCAGCATGTTCCTCATAGCCAACCAATAATGTCTAACAATCTACAGATACCATTATTGTCTTCTAGTTTTATGTTTTGTATACATTGTAACTTAGTGTTATTGCTGAAAATTGGTTTGCCATGTACAAAACGAAGCACAGGAATTGTGGCTGGTGATACATGTTATGTAGAATATGAATAGCTATAAGGAAAAGTCAGATTGGGGGAAAACAGCTAAAGAGGTCAGATAAAAGAACCATGTATAAGGAAGTATGTGGGGGGCATGGGCATACCATTTCAACACCAAGGGCCCGATACTTCTCAAAGGCTTCAGGTGTAACATACTCAGAAACAGGCATGTGACGTTTCGATGGCCTCATATACTGGCCAAATGTTATAACATCAACACCAGCAGCCCGAACTTTCTCCATGGTGCTAATAACCTGATCCGGAGTCTCCCCACAACCCAGCATTATTGATGTCTTTGTAAGGGTACCAGGAGGAGCATACTCTTTTGCCATCTTCAGAACATCTAAAGATTGTTTGAAATTTGCACGATGGTCTCGGACATTTCTTTGCAGCTCTTCCACTGTTTCAATATTGTGTGCAAAAACATGCAACCCAGACGTTGCAACCTTCTCAACACAGCCCGGATCTCCACGGAAATCAGGTACTGAAAAAAAAATAGTAGCATGAGGGTTAATAGTAATACAGCAATTTAACAGAGGATGATCGACCCCATGCCAAAATGCAAGTAACCAAGCAAAATGGACGGAACATGTCTCTTACCAAGTGCTTCAATAAGCATTTCTGGCTTCAAAGCCTTTAGCTTCTGTACTGTCTCAGCAAAATGACCACTGCCCTGATCTGGTAAATCATCCCGGTCAACACTCGTGATGACTATATATTCAAGGCCCCATGAGGCGATAGCTTGAGCAACATTGGAAGGCTCATCAGGATCTGGTGGAGGGGGGGTTCGAGATGTCTTGACATTACAGAACCTGCAAATTGTTTAATAACTTCTCAAATTCATAATATGGGCCTTAAACTCATTTCTCCAAAAGGTGAATTATATCACAAATGACAAGAAATCAACATCTTGCCATGCAGGCTCACACAAAACTAAAGTTTAGATGAGGCTGCTAAAATCATGTGGCCTAAATAGCAAAACCTGCAGGTTCCCTTAAAATGGACGCCAAAAACACAATAGAATAAACAGATTTTCTATAAAACTGCTTCATCATATAGGAAACATCCATTCACTACATAGAACTACAAAGTACTGTCTATGTGTTTGTAAATCTACATACTCAGTCATTGCAACACAGCAGCTAAGATCCATTAAGCATTAATTCACATCCTGAGCTAAAAGTATACAACATCCAGGAGAAACTGCTGAAATATACAAGAATGCAAAATCAGATCATATGAATTCAAACAGCACACAGTGCACTGCGGTTTGTTGGTCTAAACGTCTAGCATACAAAAGCAAGTGAATTGTAAATAGCACAATCTAATATACTTAACCCAAATCAAGCAGTAAAATGAGTATGATGAATTTCTTACCTGCAGCCGCGCGTGCAGGTATCCCCAAGGATCATAATTGTGGCGGTAGCGGTGCCGGTCTCGCCGCCGGACCAGCACTCACCGAGGTTGGGGCACCGCGCCTCCTCGCAGACGGTGTGCAGCTTCAGCTCCCGCAGCTTGGCCTTGATGGACGCGTACTTGGCGCCCCCCGGCACGGTCTCCTTCATCCACTTGGGCTTGGGCAGCGGGCGCTTCCGCGTCCCCACATCCACCGAGTAGGTGAATTCCCCCAGCGACGGCGCGTCATCCTGCAGCCGCCGCCGCAGTTCCTCGAGCCGCCCCGCCGATGGAGGGGCGGACGGGGGCGAGGCGACGGACGAGTCGAGGGTTTGGAGGAGCGATGGGGTGGAGGAGATGGAGCGGGAGGGGGCCTGGGTCAGGGCCCGCGCCAGGGAGGCCGCGAGGTGGCGGCGGCCGTGCATGGCTGCAGCGGCGGCGGCCGTGATGCGGCGGCGGTTGGTGGGGTATGGGGACGGCAGCGGTGGATGACGAGATGGAGTTTGTCTGGTGCGGGCGTTGAAGAGATTGATGAAAGCGAAATCCTGTGGAGCGTTTTGGACACGGGAAGGCGTATTCTGCTTCCTATCAGCCGTCGTCTGAAGACTTGAACTAGAAACCAACCTTGGTCAATCTTTACCGACTTAAACATAAGATCTAATGGGCATACTTTACTCTTTACCGTAAACTTCAATCGACATAAATATAAGAGCTAATGGGCATACTTGACTGTATCCTATTGTCATCCACGTCATTACCTGATCAGCTTGAGTATCTAATGCAATGTTCATTGACTTGGTGATTTCTAGTCTTGCATTGCTCAATTCAGTACAGAACGAAAACCAAAAGCCAGGGTTTAAATAAAGAAGAGAAACTTGCTTTCTTTGAAATTGTCTTTACATTTTGTGTCATGTCTGTGAATTCTACAAACGACTGAGAGAAGTAACATGTTACAAATAATAGAATTGCAGACCCCCAAAAATTATCCTACAGAGAGGCTTGTGCCCCCTTACACAGATTTACAATGATACAGACACCAGTTCACAAAAAGTAAAATGCTTTCCTGTTAGTCTAGAGCGTACAAAAATGGAGCACCTCTGAAATGTTCCATTTGCTAGCTTGGAACAACAGCAAAGTGTACAGGGTGATCATTTTGCTTCCGGTAACTTCTGCGGCAGGCAAGCAAGCACACAGTGATATTCAATGAGCAATTGTTTCTAAACTATAAGTGCACCAAGTTCTTGGGGTAGTCTTGCTCTCTACCGCAGCTAAGAGTCCTTCCAAAGGAAGCCCTGAAAATGGAATCAGTGACAGCAATAGGAAGGCAACATTTACGACTCAGTTGAATTTGCCAATTTCCATCTTCTTCTTGATTGCTCTCTGGCCATGGTATACAAATGAATCTATGATTCCAGAAACGGTGAATACACCTGCACATCAAGAAGACTTTGTTCAAACCAAGAACTTTCTATTTTAGACAACCCCAAGACATGACTATAATGAAGTTTGCATATTCAACTGGCGATCCAAGAATGATCCTTATGTTTAATACTCCGTAAGAAACAAGTCAGGAATAGTCTAAATACAGATAGAAAAATCAGCAGCCAGATTTGGAACTATATCGGCAACAACATTTTGCAATGCAACACAGGTTTAAAGGTACATCGTCCAAGCGGGAAAAAAACATGTTTAAAATTTCAAATGTCCGACTGAATAATTAGCAGTTAATAAACATAGCTATACAGGAAAAGGTGCATAAGGGAATGGCTAGTAGCATAAATAAAAAAGGACACAAGGAGCATTACCACCAACAATTGCGCAAACATTGGTTAAGAAGTGCAAAAATGACACATGTTGCTCTGTGAATGTGACCTGCAAAAGACATTAGTGCCAAATTATACTCATGTACTAAAAGGTGCCAATGCAAAATGCATGTTTCAATACTAAAAACATCAAAGTATTTTCCTATCACTGAAGGACAATAAGCGAAAATCAAACAACTGGAGTAAACAGGAAAACCAGGTCAACCCAGCATGATCTATCTTCAATACAATCAATAGCGCTGTTAAATTTAAATACCTCAAGACAGTACCTTGATTGGGGAAAGGTCGTAAAAGAAAAACACGCCAGGAAGAGCTTGTATCCGACCACTCTCACTACTTCTAAAATGTTCCGTCACAGAGAACTGCAGCAATTAGTAATATCTTAAGGAACACTTCAAAATCATATAAGTACATATATGTGCATCAGCATCATGAGAATGATTATCCACACAATGGAAAAGGAGAAAGAAATGACCTGATTTGAGAGGATGATGTGATCATTTATGTCAGTGTAGACAGTGGGAACTACCTGGAAAGGAAAATATAATTATTCTTACTTCAGTCATGCTACAGGTATAAGAATTAAAAGAAATAAGAGCAATGGAACTACCAACACAACAAAAATTGTCTATACTTTCTTATTGCTTATAGGATAGGACAAACCTTGATGAAGTATTGATACATTCCATAAGATGAATGCTGCATCCATTGCGCCCTATGCGTTTTACAAGTAAAGAATGTTAGATTGCCAAGATTTTATTAAAGGATATTGTCTCACTTTCTAAGAAACCGACGAAACAGCATATGAGAAAATTAATAACATAAGAGCAAAGGAAGCTACCCGTCAAGGGGGTTAACCACACCAGGAAAGGATTCTCCAAAACTTAACTTATTTATCTTATGGCTAACCTGGCATAGTAAAAAAAGAATAAAATAGTTAATGTAGCACATGCTGGTGCAAATAAAAATCATTTGTGGAAGTATGATTACATTGAAGCTGTCCTTCTGGAATGGAAGCAAATCGTGGACATGCACATTTGACTGCTGGAAGCTTTTTCCTGGAGCAAAGTGGAAATTCCCAGCAACCTTGCTAACTTCAATGAAACCATAAATATTGCATCCTTCACCTTCTTCATCCTTTATGCTTTGAAGGAAGCCCTCCCTTTTGCACTACAGAACAATGCACATTAGACAAGATAATTGTCTCAAAAATAAAGGAAACAAGCTTTACACAAAATGCACGTTATGTTACACATGTTGCAGTTAGTTATAACTCGGAATAAATGGCTGTACCTGGTCAAGCAGATCTGGATTGGATACACCCCAACCTTTTTTCCTGTATGCTTCCCGAACATCTTCACATGTGTTACAACATTGATCATCAGACTACATTCAGTTAGGAGAGAGTTAGTCCAGGTTGCATTACATAGCAATTTGATTCATCTGAATAAAAAGCAATTAGAAGAAAAAAAACTTCAAAAATCTTAGAACTGAAAATAAATGACTGGTCAACGTATGGAATTGATTAATAAATCTTAAATCATATCCCTCAGAAAATATCAACCAAATGGAGTAAGGCGATGGGTTTCAAAGCAACACTGCAATTTTGTGGTAGAGTAAGTGAAATGAAGAAGTGTTCTAACTTCTAGCAAAACTGAAAATGACTAGCACACAAATATCCGTGACACTATGTATGCAGTATGCTTATTGCTCTGTAATCCTTTAGAGTATAGGATTGAAACATAGGGTCACATAAAAAACTTCAAATGACAAAAATTTTAACATGGTAAGCTAGTTGGCATCAACTGACATGAAGTCTTCTTTTCAAAGAAAAGCTAGAAACGGTGAAGAAGCTCATTTACAGGTCACAGAAAGGCAAATTGCGGAGATCAGAACAATAGAAAGTAAATCCATGCGTTATGGAAGTCCAAAAGTAGTCCGTGCAATACAAAAGGCAGTAACACAATGTATATATATGGTCAGAGATGACTCAATTTATATCGTGCAATTGAAAAAAACATACTTCTTGTGCACCATAGCAAGAGCCACAATAGGTTTCATTATGTTCAAGCCTCCCACCATGATGTTGCAAGGGCTTTTCCATCTGTTACAAAAGGGGAAGGAAATGTGTATCTTTAGTTATAACAAAACCTGCTAGGATTTGAACAACACGAAGCACCTAGAAGACAAGTTACTTATGAATCCAATATTTACGATTTGACACAAGAAGGCACTAATTCATATGATAGGTGCAGAACAAATCATCATTAGCATGCTATGAAACTAGGATAGTTCCATGTACAGAACAAGCATTCTTAATACTTCAGATTTGTGATTTTTTCGACACGTATGACTTCAAAGCAATGTTGTTCCATACTCAACATGCATCCATTGCGACTATCAACAGCACAAGTAATCTGACCTTCATCCCACCAACAGAATCTTGTCTAGTAGCAATAACATTGCCATGGGCATCAATTCGCTGCTTGAATATATCATGTTTCTACACAAGAGCATTAAACCGGAATAAGTTAGGTACTGACAAAAGCTATAGATTAATACAGTGTCTTTAGAAATATATCAAGCAACAACAAAAATACACAATTGCGTACCACATCAAGGTGCTCCTGCCCACTGATGTCCATTGCGTCAAGGCTAATTATAGAACATTGAAGGGCTGGGAAGGTAACATCAAACTGCATTTTTGGCATCAGATAAAGAATCAAGCCGCAGAAAGATAAGGGTTAAGATTGGAAAATGTATGATAATCAACAGAAAATATACAAGAAAGGAATGAACAATTCGCAAGGAAATAAAACAGCTGTTTTTTGGCTGTTTGTGAACACTTGGTAAAAAAAGACAATGAAACAGTTTGAAAAATATAACTAGAATTACAGGAAACCAAAGAATCTCAAATTAAAGCTATACAATACATTTATGCGAAGCTTTTCTCCCCTTGAGGTATCCACCCTTAGTGTTGTCTCCGTGACTGCGTGAAGATATAATCCTGCATGACGATTCATTACAAGGTCAATACCATGTATACTGAGTAGGTAACATTGATACTTTAGCTACCCTTGTTATTAATTCCGGTGATCAGTGAACGAAACCTTAGCTAACAAAGCAACCAACCAAAAACACAGAAGAAAAAGTACCTTCTAATCTCAATATTCTAATAGAGCTGAGAATGTGTGTACAAGGTTAGAATCGGTAGCGACCATTTTCAACATGGCACCAGCAAAAATGGGTCAGAAATTTCGCGTGGTTTCCTGATTTACCAACCACAGCGGAAGCAGCAGAAGAGCCCTCCTCAACTTTCCAATTACTAGTGAAATGTAACAGAATCCAGGTCATACAAACACTATAGTCCAATAACCAGCTCAATTCCACTCGCATAGACCGAATTACGTGTTGCCATGTCCATCTGATCCCCTAACCCTCTAACCGCGCCACGAGATCTCAACACATCCAGGGCAGAACGCAGCACAATCCTAACGCGACCGTGGTCGACACATCGCTGGCGCGCCCGCATCTAGCATCACCGACGATCAAAACCTAACCGTCCGGACCGGATCGAGGTTCGATGCTCAGGGGGAGGAGAGGGGAAGAGCGGGAGGCGTACGGAGCTCGGAGACGAAGAGGAGGAGCATGACGACGGAGGAGGCGAGCGTGATGATGCCGCCGGAGAGGGTGCGGCTGTAGAAATCCTCGTTCACCTTGGGGTAGGCGTCCAGGTTGCGGAGCTTGGACAGGAGCCCGTCCATGGCTGACGGGATCTCGGGGAGCTGCCGGGGCTGCGGAACCGGGGGAGACGAGACCGGCGGCCCTGCCCCTCCCTATTTTCGCTTTATTTTCGCGGATTTGCTCGATCGAAACGGAAATGGAGGATTGAGATCGTGGTGGCTTTTTTTTTTTGGTTGCACCCTGTTCGAGGGGGTTTCGCACCTTCGCATTCGCAGGGGGCAGAAGTTTGGCGTGTTTTTTCTTTTTTTTTTACTCCGATGTCTATTTGCTCCGATGAAAGTCAGAAAAACATTTTTTCACCGTAGGGCAAAACAGTTCCCAATCACATTAGCAAACTTCTAAAAATTCTCTCTCCAAACTTCACTATTCACCCATCACATCAAATCTCTCTCTTCGTGCATGGAGTATTAAATGTAGGTAAATAAAAAACTAATTATATAGTTTTTTATGTACGCGACGAGACGAATCTTTTGAGACTAGTTAGGTCATGGTAGGACAATGTTTACCATAAAGAAACGAAAAATGCTACAGTGCGCTAGAGTGCCCGATGTGACATTTTTATCAAACTTTCTCTTCCTCTTTTTATAACTAAACACACCCTTTATCGAATGTCCGAGTCTATTTGCTCCAATGAATATCAGACAATCATTTTTTACCGTCAGACAAGGCAAAACTTTATTGAGTGTCCGAGTCTATTTGCTCCCATGAAAATCAGAAAATCATTTTTTACGGTCAGAACCAGTCTTTTTAACGAAAGCACATTACACTAACTCATACCAACATCGACATCTCCCAATACATTCTTTACTCTCTTTATTTTATTTTTATTTACGTACTATATTTGATTTGTCCTAAGTTAAAGTTGTCTAATTTTGATAAAGTTTATAGAAAATATCTAAAATATCAAATGACTAAATTTTGATTATGCATATGTCTGTTTTAATATTTCTCTATAAATTTGATCAAAATTAGAATATTTTAAGTTAAACAAACTTAGTGTGATATGTGTAAACAAAAAGGGGGAGTACAAATCACAATCCACCAAATCAATTGACCGGGTGACACGAGTAATTATGATTGATTAGAGAATGCATCCTGCGAAGAAACATAGTTAGAGAGAATAATTAAGGTGAAACTTCATAGAATTGTGTTTTAAAACTAACCTTCATAAAAATGACATATACAACACATGATTGATCTGGGTATTTCATGTTTACTGTCCCGATCAACACGACCGAGTCGTTTTCGTATTTACCATATTTACACATCTATCTATATCTATATAACTTATATAATTGGTACCCACTATAAGTCATGGTTGGATTTCTCTCAACCCTCAGCGCACCACGTCATCCGCTTACGTCATCCACTCACAAGTCATTTACTCAAGGATCACCCCACTACAAAACATGTAAGCTATCACCTCATACGCCACGTCATCATCCACTAGACCATTAATTTATGTCTCTCACCGATTTCCTGTGACTAATAGCATATATACATCTTTGCGAGTATCACGCTACAAAATAATCACATCAGATATACATAAAAGATCAATCATTTAACAATTATTATCTGTCAAAAAAATGAATATATTAGTGTCGTTTGTAAAAAAATATTACCATGCAATCACCTTAGTTTTTATTTTGCAATTGCATCTTAAAATTTTATTTAAAAATTCTTACAGCAAGTAAAACTATATTCTCCACGTCCAATCTCTTCTCTCCTCTATCCTTCTCCACATCCTGCTGTTCTCCTTGTCCCTTCATTGATTCTCCTGACAAGTGATTTCTTGCATAATAAATTGTTTCATTTTCTCTCTTGTTTATTGTGCTATCACATCATTATTTTGCTTTCGCGTCATTTTATTTAACCATTCTGAGTCATCATACTGGGACATATGGAACCAAAAAAGTAAGGAAAAAAGGCTAATCATCACATGAATAAATATATATGTTACTTCTGTACAGTACACTTGTACACCACTTGCTCAGGAAATCTAATACTGAAATGCATATTTAAGTCGTCCAATATGAACACATGATCAAGCGTGCTCTCATTGTCTGGTGGGTGACTCGGATCCCCGTTCTCCGTGTGCGCACCACGCACCACAGTACCGCACGATGATCGTCAGTTCGTCACCCGCTTCAATTCGGATCCGATCCAAACTTATGCTCGCCTCTGAAGTCTGACCCTCGCATCATTCCTGCAACTACCTAGTTAATTTTATCAGCCAAAAAAAATGTTAGCATGTGCAAACATCGTGCTCGACTGCTCCCTCTAACAAAAAAATAGTCACCCCTGACTCTCTTCGTAGTCTTTATATCACCCTAGCTCATCATCCATACTCATCAGCATCTTCAGCTCACGCTGACAGACTTTGCGAGCTACTAGCTCCGATCTGGGCATCTGGTTGTGTGCAGTATGGCCGGCAAGGCACTCTCCTTCGCGGTCGTCCTCTCCTTTGTGATCTCGGTAGGTTTTCATTCTCTTACATTGTGCTGGTAATTCATATTCGAGCATCTTATCCTCACCGTCCATTTTTGCCTGCCGTCCCGCGTAGGCCGTCGCCGGATCCAGATCGCCGGCGGACGTGCAGCTAGCAGCGCCGCTGCAGAGCTCCGCGGCGGCGGGCGGGGGCAACGACGACTACGAGTGCGTGTACACGATCTACGTGGAGACGGGGTCGATCTGGAAGGCCGGGACGGACTCGGTGATCGGTCTGGGGCTGCGCGCCGCCGACGGCGGCGGGTTCACCATCACGGACCTGGCCCGGTGGGGCGGGCTCATGGGCGCCGGCCACGACTACTACGAGCGCGGTAGCGTGGACATCTTCAGCGGGCGGGGCCCCTGCCTGGCGTCCCCGCCGTGCGCCATGAACCTGACCTCCGACGGCTCCGGCCTGCACCACGGATGGTACTGCAAGTCCGTCGAGGTCACCGCCGCCGGGCCGCGCGCGGCGTGCGCCAGGGCCGCGTTCGGCGTCGAGCAGTGGCTCGCCCGCGACGCGCCGCCGTACCAGCTCTACGCCGAGCGCGGCGGCTGCGCCAAGAGCGAAGAGTGATGCTGCTGCGGGACCGGGACAGGAGGATGATGTCGCTGTAGTGGCCTTTTCTAGTTTTTCGTGTCGTGTCATTCTCTTGTGTTCTGCTCTGGTTCGCGGAGATGCAGCATGTTGCCGGCGTCTCAGGTGCTTGAACGCGCGGTGCAGTGCGTCAATGTTCAGGAGTTGTCCTTGTGCTGTTAAAGATGGAATTTTGCGTGAATATAATCGTCGGCTCAATCCACAATTGCTGCCCAGTTTATAACCAAAAGCCAAAACTGAATCGTTTGATTCTGATTTCTGAAACCTATACAGTGGAGGCGAGTTGTTGAGCAGGCGATGTATCCCCCAAATTCTATCGCGACAGTGGATTTACAGTGCAGTTCATGCTGCATCCTCGTCTGCCTCGCTACATATACATGTTCAGGTCGTCATGGACGAAAATGGGCCAGCCAGTAGCCGAGCTGTACGCGGGACACACGCACACTGCACTGAAAAACTCAGAATTCCCCATCCAATCAATCCACGTCTATCGCGTCGACCTATCGCCGTGGATTTGCACAATTAATTCTGCCCCCGCTGCGTGCATCACGTTAGCTCTGGCCGACGCGTCCTGCCTCGGCTTGATTTGGCGTCGCCGTCGATATTCGCCAACTACCCCGACGACACGCACGGCCTCGCCACATAGGCCCCACACCGATCCGATCACTGGCCGCGACAGGAACAGCGCCACTGGTCGAGCGCACGGCGCTGTGTAACCAAACGTTGCTGTCACGTATGTACTGTCACGACCGACCGGGCCGGCCGAAATAATGCTGAAGCCTCTCGGTTTAAAGTCAGAAGTAACTCGAACTTCAACTCTGCTGGTACGCAGCGGGCAGCGAAGCAAAGCCCTGTGAGCCCCATAGAGAGTCGCGCGAGCGAATCGCCCCCTAGATTTTCACTGCTTCTGCCTTCTATCATCGTGATTCACGTGCGGACGCGGCAGCGTTAATTCCCTGCATTACGAACGCGCCGGAGGACGACACGGCGATGGCCGATGATGAATATGCCGCCTCCGCGCCTCGGATCCTCCTACTCAACTCTTCCTCCAGCTTCTATAACCTCAAGTGTTTCCTTTCAAAAATAACCTCAAGTGTCACTGTCCAGTGGGGCCGTCTCCTGGCCCCAATATAACCCTCCCCACAAGGCCCGCCGCCAGGCCCCTTCCCCTGCCTGCCCCTCGGGCTCAGTCTCGTTCAGCGCGCCTCGACTGGGATCGAAACAGCACCAGCGGCGAATTCCAAGCTCCCGCCGGCCACGATGAGGCTTCCCCGGAACCCCTGCCTCCTCCTCCTCGTCTTCTTTGCTGCCACGGTAAGCTCACCAGTCACCATCTTGCTCCTGCTCTCCGCAGCGTCATGGAGTCATCGCCTGATCGATTGAATTATATCCATCCCCTACGATACCTGACACCAGGCGGCGTACGCGGCGGCGGCGGCCGTGACGGACTTGGGCGGCGGCGGCGCGGCCCTGTCGGACCCGGCGAACCAGTGCGTGTACACGGTGTACGTGCGGACGGGGTCCATCTGGAAGGGCGGCACGGACTCGACGATCGGGGTGACGCTGCTCGGCGCCGACGGCTCCGGGATCCGGATCGCGGACCTGGCCGAGTGGGGCGGCCTCATGGGCGCCGGCCACGACTACTACGAGCGCGGCAACCTAGACATCTTCAGCGGCCGGGGCCCCTGCATGCGCCAGGCCCCCTGCGCCATGAACCTCACCTCCGACGGCGCCGGCGCGCACCACGGATGGTACTGCAACTACCTCGAGGTCACCGCCACGGGGCCCCACCTCGGGTGCGCGCAGCAGCTCTTTACCGTCGAGCAGTGGCTCGCCACCGACGCCCCGCCCTACCGCCTCTACTCCGCCGTCGACAAGTGCGGCAAGAAGCGCGGTGCCGCGGACGGCGGCGGCGCTGCGGCCGCGCTGTAAATCGAAAGCTCCCGGATTCAGATTCAGCTTCTGCACTGTGTAATTATGTAGTAGGCGTGATCTCGATCGGATTACCACGTTCGTCGTGTGGGGATTTCTTCCGCCTCCTTTTTCCGCGAGGAGATGGATCTCTGTAGTACGGGTACGGTGAATAAAACCAGCCACCGGTTCTTCAGGCTCCCAATGCTGCTGTGCTGTGTGTTGTGTTGTCCATGGCCGATGGGAGTTTTTGTTTGACTCGGCTGAGGCTGTTTGTATGTCTGCGTCAGTTCATTGGCCTTTGGATGCGGTTTCTTGCCACTTGGCACTGGTTTCTCCGTGTCTAGTTTAGTTTTTTTTTATTGAGAAAGACGTGTCAAGTGCGTGATTGTGAAGACGGGCGTCGGTAGAGTCCGTACAAGGAATCGACGAGTGCTAGTTTTTTTTTTGAGAATTATCGACGAGTGCTAGTAGGCCTTTTGCTATTCTGCCTGCTCGCTCCACGCCCATCTTGGGCTCTTGCCCAGCAACCATGAACGGTGGGCCGATCGATAAAGGAAAAAGTCCTATTTACCTCCCTGGAAACAAGACCGAGTTCGCGAAACCACCCTAGATACGAAAACCGGGTGAACTACCTCCCTCAACTTTTAAAACCATTCACCTTGCCTCCTTGCCATGGTTTTAAGCGGTTTTCAAGGTGGTTTTACCTTTTTCAATTGAAAATAAATCTCGTAAATATTTATTAAACCACAAAAAATATTCCTAAGCTTCTAAAAATTATGAGAAAAATCCTAGAGATGGATTGAGATGCAAAAAATCTAAATAAAATATTTAAAACTAGTGAAAATGACTACAAAATTTTCTAAAATGTAAATTTAATTCTAGAAAAATGGAAATATATCCAAAAACTTAAACAAACATAAAATTTTCTAAATATATCTTGAATAATTTTCTCAATAAAAACATGAAATGAAGCCAGTATGAATACATTCATCGTAAATGCATTCAACCATCATAAATGTAGATATAGATTTAAATATTATAATATATATATATTAATTTTTTGTATATATTTTCTATTTTGCTAGAGCTAAATCTAAATTTTAGAAAATTTTATTGATATTTTCACTAGTTTAAATATTTTATTTAGATTTATTGCGTCCCATTCCATCTCTAAAATTTTTCTCAGAATTTTTAGAAGCTTAGAAATATTTTTTGTGGTTTAATAAATATTTACAAGATTTATTTTCAACTGAAAAAAGGTAAAACCACCTTGAAAACTGCTTAAAACCACGGTAAGGAGGCAAAGTGAACGGTTTTGAAAGTTGAGGGAGGTAGGTCATCCGGTTTTCGTGTCTAGGGTGGTTTCGCGAACTCGGTCTTGTATTCAGGAGGTAAATGGGACTTTTCCATCGATAAATACCTTCCGGTGGCGGTGGGCCTGGGCAAGTGGGCAACAAACAGTCTTCGCTCGTTGTCATGATGATTTGTTGCTCTAGTGCTCTCCCGTACCCTCACTCGCCAGGGATCATGTACTCATGTTCTACATAATAATAAAAGTCCAATGAAGGCCCACGGTCTACATGGATTTCGTCCGATCTCTTGCTATGGTGCTCTTCTATCCATACCCTCACTCGCCAGGGAGACTCCGGCCGGTCACAGGAGTCAGGAGGTGAGCGGCACGGAGGCGAACTCCTCGCAGGCCACAGGCCTTCAGTGAGGCCTTCACATGATCACTGCCCTAACCTAATGAGCTCGCGGTTCGCTCACAAGCTCACCCCCCGTCCACCAATTGTTCATGTCTTTGGATTATCAAACAATACTCCAACTCCAAGAAGCAAGAAGCGACCTGACGTTTCTTAGGACGCATTGGGGCCTCACGTGCATATTTGGCCACCACCTCCTTAAATGACAACACATACTAGGAAGAATGGCGCGCTTCGCCGCGCCCGGAGACGCCGCATGCTCAGTTTTGGATGGAGCACCATTGACTGTTTAACAAAGCAGAATTATCGAGAAAGGAGGTCGCTTCATAGCAGGGATACGTCGGTTTGCAATTTGCATATTTTTTCCACAACAAAACAGAAGCAGGCAACAATGTCAAGCTTAAAACCATGTAACTGATTTACCACAGATCATGCAATCTTTGTTAATTTGTTTCTCTTATTTTTCGGATCCAAACTTGTTACCACGAATAAACATAGTACATTGAAAACCTGATAACATATATATTTTGACAGAAATGCTAAACTCTGAATAGGCAGTGCCATTCTGTATCCGGAATCCCATGGTGGTAGTCCTTCAGCTTTGTGCAGTTGAACGAACAGTCTTTGGTGTTCCCTTTAGTCCTACCATCAGAAGCAACTCCTAATTAGATTTGAAGTGACTCCACACATTAGGCTGCAAAAATTAAGCGAAAAATAGAACTGTAATCAGTATCTTCCTAACTGTCTTGTACACAGTGCATTAAAGACCATGCTTCTTCACCTTTCCCTTTTCAAACAAATTCAAGTAGGATTAAAAAACTCTGGAAATACAGTACTGATACATGATTCATGAAAAAAAATGCAACACAGGTCATCAGAAGCACAAATTTTGGTAAGCCATTATAGAAGAACTAACCTTGGCTTTAGCAAACATATGTTTCTTTGTTCGGCGTCAGCTGTGGGTGTACAAAAATGAAATATGAAAACATAGTCTCCCCTGCAATACCTGAGTAACTTTCTGCACCACACTGAAATTGATTGAAACATAATGGAACATCAATTTTCTTTTCACAATGGAAACTGATGCTGCACAAAGCTCAGTCAGTAGGTACTTGACATTGAATGGTTATTCTTGTAAGATCAGTCAATATATATGGTATTAAACAGTTCAAAATTAACATGGAATGGTATCCCAGACATCTGCATATGAACCCATTGCTCTGTAAATATGTAGGTAGGATTGATTTGAAGCTTCCATACCAGAATTAACTACAATGGTAAAAAAGAAACCAGTGAACAGTATGTATTCTTTGCTAACTCAAAATGGGAGACAACAACAATGTCTATAAACTGTCCAGAAGCCACGAAACTATTAGAAGCAAAAAGAAAATAGTAATGTAGTTTATCTGATTTACTAAGAAAGCTGAAGCACAAAGCTAGATAGGACTGGAATTGGTGTTGAATGGTCTAGCAGAGTAGCAGTTAGTGTTTGCACAAAGAAGAAAACATACACCTCATCTATGCCCTTCCATTGCAGGGAAATGGTCATCTCTCTGTTTTTGTTGGCAGCGGGTACTACAGATCCTATATCATTTTTCTTCATCTCTTTGTTGATGCCCAAGAAAACTATAGTTTGATTTAAGGCAATAATGAAATGAGATACCATTCTGAATCATTTAATTAAGATGACTCTGTATCAGACCATGGAGAGGTGAGGGCTGGTGGATCGACCGGAAGAGAAGAGGGCTCTAGACAGATGTCGATGAGGGATCCAACAATGGAGTTTTATTAAGTTGGAGCGATGCATTCATTTCAATTCACTGATGCTCCATTAGGGAGAGAGGGAGGGAGATAAAGGCAGTGTAGCTGTACCTGTGTTTGATGAAACCGGTTTGCCGGAGTTGAGGCTATCAGAGGAGACCGTGGTTGTATAGTGGCCGCATCTTGTGCAACTGGATTATTAGAAAACAGCGTGGGGAGAACCATTGATGAGGTTGTGGCACTCAGCTAATGGCGTCAGTGAGCTCCATAGCCCTTCTTTGGAGCTACGCATGTGGACACCAACTCATGGTTAGGGTTGTGGTCGTCAGGTAGCAAATGTTCCATGGCCAAATCCCCATATCAAGAATGAAATCAGCTTGGGGGGAGAGAGAGAGAGATCGAATGCGGAAGCAAGGGAGAGAGATGGCTGACCAAAGCGGCAACGACAGCCGGCGGCAGACAAACTGGGTACCAGGAAGCAGAAGATGCATAAATCGGCAGGGGTCACCATGGGCCATGGCCTGTTGGAGTGCAAGGAGGACCGCACACTGCAGCTGCAGCAGCCTCGACGCCAGCGCCGCCGTGGGCTGTTTGTGGTTCGATTTGGAGATGGAGGGAGCGGCATAGGCGGTGAGAGCAAGGGGATCTTACATATATGGCTGGGTGAAGAAGTTGAGGAGGCGACGGACTGGGCGACGGAGCCGCGATGGTGTGGATGGGCAAGAGGAAGAGGATTTCGGGTATGGGAGTGAGGAGACCCCGCACGAGGAGCCGCCGGCGGCCGCATGGACCCGCACGCCGCCGCGGGAGGAGCCGCCGCCGCCCGCCGCGGGAGGCGCGGCACCGCGGGACGAGCCGCCGCCGGCCGCCGCGGGAGTGCCCTCCCGGGATGGTGACCGGCGCGGGTACACAGTCCATGGGCACGACGGCGCCGCCCTCGGCAACCGTAACCGCGCGGCCAGGGACCGTCACCACGCATCGCCGTCCTTGCCGCGGCGTCGTCGTCTTTGCTGGCCGCCGGGGCTGGGGAGGGGGCGCGTAGGGGGGCGGCCGAAGAGCCCATGCGAAAGACACAGGAGAGAGGGCGGGACCGGCCAACCGGAGAGGAGATGCGGAGGAGAGGGGCCGGTGGGGGAAGGGAGGGGACCCGTGCGCGGAGACGTCGCCGCCTGCCTCGACCCGCACGGCGCCGCAGGAGGACCCCTCGCCGCCCGCCGCTGGAGGCGCGCCGCCACGTGAGGAGCCGCCGCCGCGGCCGGAGCGACCTCCGGGTATGGTGACCGACGAGCGCAGGCAGTCTGCGTCGAGGACGGCGCCGCCGTCGGCAACCGTGAGGACGCGTTGCCGTTGTTGCCGCAGCGTCGCCGTCCTTGCCGCCGCCGGGGCTGTGGGGGGCCGCGTAGGGGTTGGCAGACGGACCAAGAAGGGGGCGGCGGAGGGCGGGGAGGGGGCGGCAGAGGCGCCGCGGAGGGCGGCGCGGGCGAGGAGGTGGCGCTAGATGCGGGGAGGAGGCCAGAGAGAGGGAGGAGCGGCAGCGACGGCAGAAGGCCAGGAGAGAGCGGACGGAGCACCGTTTTCTTCAGTGGAGACCGACGTCGGCCACGGCAGGCACGCGTCGTTGCGGAGGCACGCGCAGGACGCCGGCCGATCGATGCGCGCCAGCGCCGCGTGGGGGCCACGCGGCGGGCGAGGACGCGGTAAACCTCGGATGGTCCGGTAATTCTTCGGCGATAAGGCTATTCGCACTCCTACTTCAAACACATCCTCTAAAGAGAATATTTTCGTTTGGTCATCAAGATTTAACAGTACAGTTCCAGTTTCTTTCTCCACATTTGTCGTACTCTATTTGCATTCATTTATACCAACTACCACTCTGTGGAGCCCATGTTATATAACTTTTCTAACTCTCCCCTCCCATCTTTTTCTCTCTTCCTCCCTCCCTCTCCCCGCCGGATCCTATTCCCCTCTCTTCCCTCCCCCCGACCGCCGCCTCCGCCTCCTCCCGGACCGCTGCCTCCTCCCGAGCCTCGAGCTCCTCCCCGGCCTCGAGCTCCTCCTCGGCGGCGGCCGCGCTCCGGAGCCACGAATCGACGACGAGGTGAGGCATGGCGGCACCGGATTCGGAGCTCCGCGACGGCGAGCGGGAGGAGGAGCGGAGGCGACCGCGAGCGCGAGGAGGAGCGGAGGCGACCGCGGCGGTCAGCGCCACCCCTCCCTCTCCCTCTCCTCGGGCGACGGGCGGCTTGCGCGGCGTCGGCGTGCGGGTGGCAGCAGCAGCGCGACGACGGCGAGCGGCGGCGGCCCGCGCTGGGGCACCGCGGCGGCCGCGGATCGACGGCGGGCGGTGGCGGCCCGCGCTGGGGCAACGCGGCGGACGACCGCGGCTTGACGGCGCCTGAACCTGCCCTCCCGACCGCCTCTCCTCCATCGGCTCTACTCCTTGCCGCGGAGGACGGCGGCGGCGGGTAGGTGGCCGCCATCGCCGTCGAGCTCGATGAGGAGGCCCACTCCCGCGTCAAGGCGAGCGCGGCGGCGGCCTCCCCTCCGCAATGCGCTCCCAGTCCCAGTCCACGCGCTCCCAGTCCCAGTCCACGACGGCCGCGGATCGACGGTGTGTGCGCGTCGGACGGCTCGCGGCGGCGGCCGGGCAGGGCGACGGCGCGGCGGCCTCCCCTCCTCTCCGGTCGGCGGCCTACCCAGATCTTGCACGACGGCGGCGTCAGCGGGAGGCCATGGCGCCTCTCCACCCGTGCCCCTCCGCCGCGCTCCCCCTGCTCCCTCTCCGGCGGCGAGGAGCTCCGGCGACCATCCCTCTCCCTCCTCTTCTCCTTCCCTCCCTTTCCCTCGCACAGTCGCGCGCGCAGCCGTTGCCGCTCGTGGGCCCCGCGCCACCGTGGCGGGGTAGCGCACGTCCGCGGATGAACTCGATTTCGCGGATACGCTCGCCTCGCCGGCGTGCCGCACGCGGTGCCACTCCCCGCTGCAGAGCATTTTTTGCTTGCGTATACGCTATGAACTGTAGCGTTCCCCCTACCGTTCCCCACTGCGAGTAGTCTAAGGAGTTATTACACTTATGCCTCGCCTTTCCGTTCTTCCCGTTCAGAAAAGGACCGGAAACTTAACAGAACGGGTGGGCCCAGCCAGCCAGCAGCAACGGAACCGCCGGCTAGCTTGACGCTGACTATTCTCCCAGAAGTTCGAAGGCAAACGCTCATGTGCATTCGGCGTCGATCGGTTGCGATGATATCTATCGCGAAGCTCGAGGCGGGCCATGGCAGACAAGTCACCGTCGAAGTTGTGCTTCCATTCTTACTCTGTACTGTAAGCAGCTTCCCCCGGCCCTGCGGTCATCTCCAATAGATAGAAACACCGTCGGTTTTATAAATAGGTCCCACAATGATTTGATATCTACTGTTGTATTTTCAACAATGTATAGAACCAGGAGGTGGATCTATAAACGGGTCCCATGCCTCCACTCTCTCTTTCCCACTTTATTCTATGGAGTCAGGTTCTGGGAGCGGCTTCTCTATAGAGTCGACCTCACAGTGGTAGGAAACTGGTTTCATAGGAGAGAGAAATCTATGGAGATGCCCTGATGCGCCCGCGGGACATGAAGAGAGAATCTTCCCCCCTAGGTTTTTTTTTCTCCCTAATCGTGACCGTCACACGAACCGTTGGCCGATGCATGCTCGCCACACCTCGCCGCCGGCCGGCCGAAGAAGCTTCTAGTTGCTGCTGCGCTTTCCTTCGTCACCGAGATGTTCCTGCCTTCCTTCCTCCCTGACCTCCATTCGCCTCGTCATCGATCCACTACAAGAATAACTCACATCCGCACCTCTCATATGCCTCGGTGCACTAAAGATCCGGTGCTAATGTGACGTTAGCACCGGGTGCGAAATTAGGGTGCCCCCGGAAACACTTTAGCACCGGTTGCTAACATCAACCGGTGCTAAAGGGTGACATTTAGCACCGGTTGGTGTTAGCAACCGGTGCTAAAGGCCCTCACACTTTAGCACCGGGTCGTAACACCACCCGGTGCTAAAGGGCTACCCTTTAGCACCGGGTCGTGTTACGACCCGGTGCTAAAGGGGGTGTCATATGCTACTACAAAAGGAAAGCATCTTTTATCTCATCACATGTGTAGCGTAGGTGAGATGGTTAGGTGGGTGTACGCGTGCGAGCCAAGAGGTCTTGAGTTCGAATCCCGCAACACGCAAATATGCAAATGTTTTTTGCTAGTGCCCCCACCTTTAGCACCGGTTATTTTACCCGGTGCTAAAGGTGGCACCCTTTAGCACCGGAAGATTGGCACCGGGTGGGAAACCCGGTGCTAAAGGGGGTTTCCCACCCGGTGCCAATGCGCATGATTCTGGTAGTGATCACGTGTACTAGACCCACGTCAAACGATTAGCTAGGCTAGCTTCCTGTTATGCATGGTCCATCGCGGTGACGCGCGCTGGCTTAGCTTCAGTTAAAAGTGACAAACATTTCCAACAGGGGGTAAAGTGTGCGAGACTGCGAGAGTGAGTGGGCTTCATGTGCACGTTGGTTATTTACAGTGCGTACCTAACCAGTGGCGGCCCTTCCGGCCCCGAGGCGCTGCCACGGCGATCGTCCTTCTACAACCTTCTCCGCGCCACGCCGAGATTCCGCGGGAGCGGGACCCGGCCTGCTTTTTAGGCGGGGTGCGCGAGCTCAGCTCACTCGCTCACTCTTCACTCACCCACGCTGCATCTATCACTACACAGTAGCCACATAGCCACATCTGAGCCGTGTCAATGGAGAACTGCGTAGATTACTACCAGAAGAAGCCTGATGTTCATGCTGCCAGCAAGGCAGCCATGGACGAACTCGAAGCCTGCACCAAGGACAAGGGCAAGCAGGCCGAGCCGGCGGAGCCGGAGAGCCAGGAGGAGTTCTTCAGCGACTCCGAGTCGGGCTCCGAGTCCATCGAGATCGCCGACCTCAAGAAGCGCATGTGGAAGGACCAGCTGCTGCTCATGAAGCTCGAGGGCCGCTCCGGCCGCGACCGCCCCGACGGCCCGCAGCAGCGGCGGCAGCGGCCCGCCACCGCCGACCACTCGGGCCAGCCGGCCCAGGCCAGCAGGGAGGCGGCGGCAGTGGAGTCGCCGGAGACCCGGTACCAGCGCAAGGCGATGCTCCGGGCGCAGGACGGCGTGATCCGCCACATGCTCAAGATGATGGAGGCCTGCAACGCGCGCGGGTTCGTGTACGGCGTCGTGGGCGAGGACGGCGTCCCCGTGTCCGGCTCCTCCGACAGCCTCCGCGGCTGGTGGAAGGACGACGTCGGCTTCGACCGCGCGGGCCCGCTGGCGCTCCTGTCCGACCCGCCGCCGGGGAGCCCCATGGTGGCGTCGGCGGCGGCGGCGGCGTCGTTCCTCCACGGCCTCCACGACATCCAGGACAGCACGCTGGGGTCGCTGCTGTCGGCGCTCATCCAGCACTGCGAGCCCCCGCAGCGGAGCTTCCCGCTGGACCGCGGGCTGGCGCCGCCGTGGTGGCCGACGGGGCACGAGGCCTGGTGGGGCTCACAGGGCGAGGCCCCGGCGCACCAGGGCCCGCCGCCGTACCGGAAGCCCCACGACCTCAAGAAGGCGTGGAAGATCTCGCTGCTCAGCGCCGTGATCAAGCACCTCAGCCCGCGCTTCGACCAGATGCGCAAGCTCGTGTGGCAGTCCAAGCGGCTGCAGCACAAGATGAGCGCCAGGGACGCCGAGACCTGGGCGAAGGTCATCACCCAGGAGGAGGCGCTCGACCGCCACGCGCAGAGGGCGCTGCGGATCACGCCGTTCGAGGAAGAAGAGGAGGTGGACGAGGACGGCGGGTCGGAGGCGGCGGATTCCCCGCTGGCGGCGGCGCACGTCGACAAGAGGAAGCGCAAGGTCGGCGGCCAGGGTGACGACGACGACGGCGGCGGCGTCGACGTCGGCAAGGCGTTGATGGCGCTGCCGGACATAGATTGTGTCCCCGATGCGGACCGCAGCTCGATCGACGAGCTCATGAGGCTCTATTACCGATGCCTGCAGGGGACCGAGGACTACGACGACGGCGAGCAGCACGAGACGAAGGGCGCGGCGCTGGCAGCCGGAGACGGAGGGCAGCACATCGTCCAGGTCGCGGAGACGGCCGTGCCGGTGGCGCACGATGCCATGCTCCATGGTTTGCATCAGCAGCACGGCGGCGGCGGCGACGCGTCGGTGCAGGAAGAGGACATGCTCGGCAGCCTACTGGGCGTCGCTGATATCGTGGACATGAGTGACTTCCCGAACAGCCCGATCTGGCAGTGGCAGTTTACGACTGACTAGAGTGGTGAGTTGGTTACTATTAGACAAGTCTAAGTGGAGTGCTGTGTGCTAATTACTTATGCATGTTTAATTATTTATTTCCTCAAGTTATTTTGATTTTATTTCGGTGAGCAATAAGCAAGCTAAGTTTGTTCATTCGGAGTTCTACCTTCAAGATTATGGAAGAAACTTCTGGCATCTGCAGCGTAAGGATCACACACGTACGCCTCGCCACGGTGAAGATTCAGATGCTACAAACTACCGGTGGTGTCTTGTGTGAATGGTTGCGTCGCCGGTCACATATAAAGTTGCTGCACAGCTGCAGAGGAAAATGCAAGTGACGCAGCATGCAACATGTACATATATCGTTGCCCGCAAAAAAAAACATGTACATATATCATCGCCCCTCCATGTTAATCAAATTCGGTTCAACAGGATACACATTCCCATAAATAGTATCTTACTATTACTAATTGGAGGCTCCTTTTGGTGACTCTACGTTAATTCTCACGCGAAACACTAGAAAAAAGATAAATCCTAAAAATTCTCACAAAAATCAGAAACATTTGGCCATCAATTTAATATATCATAATTATTATAACCGTTAGATATATTCAGTTTCTTAAAAATTACCTGTCATTGTAAAATTTTAGCCTAACATAACCCCTTTATTTACTTAAAAATTTCCCACTTCTGCCATTAAAGAAAAATCCAGCCGACAGCCCCTGCAAATAACGGCAAAAAATATTACCGAATCAACAACCCATCGAGCCTAGCCTTTGTACTGCTCCTTATTTTATATTTTTAATTCTGAAAAAAGGGTTCTGCCATTAAAAAAAATCCAGCCGAGAGCCCCTCCTGATACCGGCAAAAAAATATTACCCAACCAACCCATGCTAGCCTTTGTACTGCTCCTTTTTTATATTTTTAATTCCGAAAAAAGGTAAGAGTAAATAACTTGACCTAAATAACTAGAGAGAGCATATGAAGAAAATATACACGCAAATGAATGATCATTAATTAATAGCTTCTACTTTTGAAAGAATAGCCATGTGACATAGGCAAGTTTTACTACACGGTACTCTAATTTCATGGTGTATGCCGTTTTACACTAAAAATGACAAAATTAGTTGAAGAACACCAGGCGGTATCCTAGAACAAAGAACATGGTGTCCTACTGCAGTCGGATTATTTGTTGCAGAACACCATTGATGTCATACGGCAAATTTTGCCATCTTCGGTGTATTGCCAATTTCATGATTCATGAAAATCAGTGTGTTGTAGCAATTTTCCTTTTGATAGGCAAATTTTGCTACATGTATGTTAAATTACTCGCATATACTCTACATTTATGTTGCAAACATATTCCAATATTCTCGGATACAATTGTGGCATTAATTTCCTAACTACAAATACAAGAAAGAATAAAGAATAATCGGTTGACCCAAAATCTATCTATACTATAAAGATCTAAAACTTTCGAGGGCCGACGGACCCACCAGTTATTGAAACATTATCCCTCCTATGACCCCACCTGTCAGATTTTTTTTCGTCAAACCACGCTTGACCAAACAGCCTTACCCAGACTACTCATCGTCAAAATATACGGAAACCAAAAGTGACATTCCCTATGAAGTATAAACCTAGGACTCCCCATCGCCAAAACAACAGCGTCATGATCGGCGGCATAATGAAGGTGTCGCGTGTCGCGCGGGCATATTTGACATGGGAAGAAAATGTACATGCAAAGAATATATCATGATTATAAGTTTTGTAAGTTGGAAATCATCCTCAGCTAATCGCCGCTGAAGTTTCCATGAAGAGCATGCATACACGGGTAACTTCAAAATTGGAACACAAATTTTTTATACTTATTTCCATCAATCAATAAACAATACAGAAATATTTTACTATACATTATTTAGTGGTCCATGTAGAATCTATTTGGCATACACGCTGATGATACATTTTTTTGTGTGTAGGAATATAAACACACCGTAAATTTTCAAATTGGAACGATGTAATAATCTTAATTATTTGTATCGACTAAAGATTAAAATGCTAGCCCGTGCGGTAGCACGGGTTGATGGACTAGTTTATAATAATAGTTTGTCCGCTCCAAGGTGTCAGACAAATATAGGATATTGTCAGGTTACCAGAAGAAGCACCAGTTCGTTACTAGCTCACCGCCACATTTTTCTTGACTTCTGTGTGGTCAAATAAACTATTCCGCGTTGCCTAGTTTTATACTCTGTTTCTATCAAGGAAAAGTCCGGCTTACTCCAGAGTAATTAGTATAATAGTTTGATTTTCAACGTTTAACTGTAAAACCGGGTAGAAATGACCATTCAACTATTAAAACCAGACAAATTTGGTCCTTTGAGTGGTTTAAAAGGTGATTTTTTCTTTTTTTTAAAAAAAATAATTTAATCTAAAAATCGTAGATAATTTATTTTAAATCATAAAAATATGAAAATTTTACCAAAAAAAATCTAAAAATGCACCTATCTATTAGTGCTCCATTTAGAATTATTTTGACCTCATCCATTATAATGTAAAAAATAATCATTTAAAAGAAAGACATGCATAACTAAAAGCAATAAAACACGAGGACACATGCATATATGTGATATGAATATCTCCAATTAGTGTATGAATAGACAAGTTATATTTTTATAAATTTTTTTGTACTAGTTTCAGATGCTTCCGATTTAAAATAAATTAGTTATAAATTTATTGATTATATTAAAAAATAGATTTCTAGAAAATGCAAAACCACCTTTGAAACCAACCTAAGGACCAAGTATGTCCGGTTTCAACAACCGGATGGCCCTTGATATCTGGTTTTATACTTTAGGGTGGAAAATCAGAATATCATACTAATTAGAGGGTGTAAACTAGACTTTTTTCTTCCATCAATGCCACGAAACGGCATTCATTTAGATGATGCCATCAGCTTTTTTGTCAAACGCAAGGGAAAGGAGACAATTTTATCGTGTTCCGCTGGAGAGCACCTAACTCTCTCTTCTTCCCGTCTCCAATAGCTTTCACAATTTCGGCACTAGATTTCTTTTTTCCAAAACAGTAGTACGCAAATGTATACACCCGAGCACATTTATCTTTATGAATACACGCAAATTCTACTTCTATAAATATCTCCAAGAGTCTAGGTCAGCAGATATCTAGATTTACGAAATCACCACGAACATATCGTGGTCGACGGGCACGTCACCTACCGCTAAAAGAAAAAACACCGATTAAATTCTGAAATAAATTTAGAAAAATGCGATACCCATGCTGAGCCATTAACTTTGGTTATGCCTTTGTAGCCCGAAGGCACAAAATGCCTTGGCCATATAAAAGTTAGACCCGAGACTAATGTCTTGAGTCTATTGTCTATCGAGCCAAATCAAGGGGATGGAAAATCATTTCTATACCGGTGCTAGATCGGTCGGCATACATCTAGCATTGTGTTCTTAAAAAGCAGTAACAAGTTTCTAAGGAAAAAAATTCCTCACTCATCCTGCCTTAATTGATTCCAGAAATTAATCGATCCAGACTATACATACATTACATGGTACATACATGAAAAAAAAAGAACTCCCCATTTGATCCACGCACACCACCCAAAAGAAGCCACGAACACAGATACATTGCTGCTACGCTCTTCTTTGCCTCCAATCCAATCGATCCCATGCAAAAGTCCATTGATGATGCATGTGTCTGAGCGGTCTGAATTCAGATGCCGCCCTCACCACGCGCGCAATCGTGAACCAAACCAACTCGGCCGATTCGATCGATGAGTACAAGTACAGACGGCACGGTCGCCGGTGGCGAACAAATTATAGGCCGAGCGCGCCGAGCGGCGTCTTGCCCTGTCCTGCCTCGAAGTAGAAGATGAGCATGGCGAGCATGGCGAGGCGGGCGTGCTTGATCTCGGCGAGCTTGAGCCGCTCGAGCTTCTCGGTGTCGGGGATGTAGACGCCGTCCTTGATGTCGCCGGCGAGGCTGAGCGGGTCGAAGAACTTGCCGCCGGGGTAGCCCTGCTCGCCGGTGAAGTTGGCGAAGTTCTCGGCGGTGCGGGACCAGGGGGTGGCCCACTCGACGGCCTGCGAGTCCGGGTTGAAGAAGTCCACCCACCGCTTGGACTCGACCCACCCCATGAGCAGCAGCTGCGTGCCCAGGAGGGAGCCGAAGGAGAAGGGCGCGATGGCGCCCGGGTCGGCGCCGGCCTCGAACCAGGGGATGCCGCTCCACGCCTGGCCCACGAAGATGCCCAGCACGGCGGCCATCGCCCACCGCCCGTGGATCAGCTCCGCCTCGCGGTACCACTTGAGGAAAGCCGGGTCCTTGCCCAGGCCCAGCGGGTCGAAGCCGAAGTCGCCGGGGAGGCTGCGTGTATGTAGTCATGGTGAGTTCCAGCTGCTTCACTCTCAGGTCTCATCAGCTAATTAGGAAAGGAAGGAAGAAGACTAGAAGAGACGGCGGAGAGAAATGCTGCATGCTGGTTGTGAGTGACTTACGAGCCGTCGAGCCATGGCGGGTTGATGAATTCGGCGTCGCTCTTGAAGGCGGGGATCCACGACTTCTTGGCGGCGGCCGCGGCGACGACGAGCGCGCGGCGCGGCGGGGCGGGCTTGGCGGCGGCGACGGAGGCGGCATTGCTGGCGAGCGCGCGCCTGGCCCCGAGGAACGGGGTCTTGAGCACGGCCGCGGCGGAGGCGGTGGCGGAGGTGGACGCGAGCGCCATGGCGGCCTAGCTGGTTAATGAACGCAGGTCCCTCCCGTGGCAGAGTTTTGTGGCCGGCGGCGGTGGGTCTGTTGGAGACGTCACGGCGGTTTGATATTTAATCGTGGCGTCGCGGCGCAGGGCAGCCACAAGATGATGGATCCGGGGGGGCGCGGGAAATCTCGGTGCCGGTAGGATGGATAGGGCGCCGGCCAATGGGGAGCGCGCGCCATCGGATTCCGCCGCGCAGCCGGGCGCCACGTGGACGGCAGCCTCCCACTCGTGATTCGGGGCGTGTGGTGGGGTCCTGCCTGCCTGTGTCACTGCGCCTCCGTGGCGAGAGGGACGGACTCACTCGCAGGAGAATGGCCGTTGCACCCGCGATGGCGATATTTTACCTTCGGAGGAGGAGATGGCATATGCCCGCCGGCGCCGGCCGAGACGACGCTTCAGCGTGACAAGGATCTTTAGCATTTTTTTCCCCTGAATTTTTGAACTTCATCAAACTGGAAGAACCATTAAGAAATTCACAGGCGCCGACTAACGGTTCGTGGGGTTCAATCTGTACAAGAAGCTTATGCCCACAGGCGCATGCAGTTGTATGACAATAACATCAGTAAAGCAGCTACGATATCCTTGTTCTCATTGTCACAGCCATGATGATAAAGTAACCAGGAGAGATTTTCACTTGGAAAAAGATAAAAGAAAAGAGCTGTCCATATCAACGTGTATAAAGTTTCGTGGTTACAGATATACTACTATATAGTAACAGGCTGACTACTATGAACTGAACTGGGCCTCAGGAGCGACAAAGCCATCCTATACTTGCAGAGTTGCAGGCACTAGCATTTCATGACCAGCCTGTAGAAGTAATCTCTAAACCACAGCGGTGTGTAATAGAGCGTGGTCAGAAGAGCAGTGAACTGCCCGTAAGCGAAGAAAGATGGAGGATTCTTCTTCAGAGCCGATGCGACCACCTTCTCTGCAAGCTCTTCTGCTGGAGTAGACCCGGGGCCCTGGGAAACGTCAGTCCTGGCTCGGAGCGATTCCTCATACTTCTTGTAGTACTTCCATTCATGCATTTGATCATACTTGGCTGCCGACTTGTTCCCAAGATTCGACTTTGTTCCTCCGGGGGCAACAATCATCACATTTATGCCGAAGCTTCTTAGTTCAAGCCTACAGTGAAGTGAGCAATTGTCAAGTTAGGATGGCAGCTATGAAAGAACGAAAGAAGTATGGAAACAGAAGCCACAAACCATCAGGTAGCAAACTGAAAAAACTTAACCTCATAAGAACAAGACATGGAGTAGTACAAAAGCAAATTTTGGACACCGACACATGTCTCATGTATTGTTGCTGGGTATCAATTATCTGATGTGAAACTTGACAGCAGTCCTAAACTAATCGCATCAAGATATAATTAGGAAATACTATAATAATACTCCATGCTACTAGCTGTTACTGTTCTGTATTTCATAACAGTTAAATACAGAGTTCTAGATTTAAAACAGGGTATTTAAAAACAATATCCCAATTCTTAAACCTAAAGCAATTCCAATCCAAGATATGAATTTAAACAAATTCCAACCCACCCCCACCCCAATACTCACACATTCACACCAAAAGCTCTAGTTCATCATTCACTACAAATAAATGAATACAAAGAAAACGAACCAAAGAACTACATAGCCCATTAGGCCCCTGAGATTCTTGGCTTCAGTTTTTGATGCGGAAATAAAGATGTCAGACATAAGAATAGATAATACTGTTCACAAACCTTAGCGAGTCACTCAATGCATGAAGAGCAGCTTTTGATGCTGAATACACACCAGCCCATGGTCCAGGTGCCATAGCAGTAATACTTCCAACATTCACAATTGTACCTGTCCTTCTTTCCATCATGTGAGGAATAACAGCTTGAATCATCCTCATTGCACCTACAATGAATATTGTTCAAGAACATGTGACAAAACATTATCTGAATCTGAAGAAAAGTAAAATGGGAGCCATCCAAGCACATCAACTGAAACCAACAAACTGTTCAATTCTTCAACAGCTCAACTAGGTTAAGCTAGTTGGAATTATATCCAGTCACTTTGGTTTTAAAATCCAATGAGATAGCAAAGCTAATAGTTGGCAATCTTATGCTTTCAAAAACTACACAAGTTTTGGCAGTGATAATGGAAGAGGGGTCTAATTGTGCCCCTGACTTCACTGGTTGAGATTTTACTGGGTGCTCTGTTTATTTAGCCTCAAGATTCCTACTCGTAGTCAAAGGAAATCTGGCCACAGGACTGTATATGATTTGCGATTGGATTGTACGCAACTACACATACTCGAGGATGACCTTAATCAATTCGTTTGCCACTAAAAATACTCGTCCTTGGGTAGATCCAACTAAAAAAGAGACTGTAATCTTCCATGAATCTGGCATATTCAGATTTCCGGAATCTAAAATTATATGCTCCTTCAACACCATCGCAATCACGGAATAGCAGCAAAAAATGCGGTACTGGACGGCAAGCAGAACAAAAGAAGCAAATTTTATCCTAAGAGAACGTACCATAAACATTGGTGTCGAAGACCTGTTGCAAGGACTCCATGGGCACCTCGGCGAGCGGGGCGACGAGGTGGACCCCGGCGTTGTTGACGAGCACGTCGATGCGGCCGTGCTTCCGTAGCGCTTCCTCCACGGCGGCGCGCGCGCTCTCCTCGGACCGCACGTCGAGCTCCACCAGCTGGAACCGCGGGTCGCCCTTGAGGTCGCGCATGGAGCCGCGCGACCGCGCCGTGGCCACGACCGCGCACCCGGCCGCCGCGAAGGCGCGCGCCAGCGCGCTGCCGATGCCGCCATCCGAGCACCCCGTCACCAGCACCACCGGCCGAGACCGGTCCCCTTCCTCGCTGCCGGACGCCGCCATCGCCGGGGTTGGGATTCTTGGCCCGAAGCCGGCGGGATCCGGTTTCTTGGCTGGCTGTAGGCTCGTCGCGAGGAGTAAAGTGCCGATTCGCCGAACTGGCGCTGCGTAGTGGCGTACCAGACTCGCGTAGTCCCGTGGATTTTTTTGTTTTTGGTGAAGAGAAGGTAAAATCCTGTGGATTTATACTAGCCACCGGGAGGCCGGGAAGGAGAGGTAGGTAGTTCGGCTCCGGTGGTGTTAATTTGCTGTTGTTGTCGGATTATGCTTGAGCGACTCTGCTCCGTCCTCCACGTCGATGTTGTTCCGAAATGGAGTCCGTGAAGGACTCTAATCGAACCAAAAACTGAAACCATAGTACAGTAGGAATCCTCGCCGTCGTCGGCAGAACAGAGGAGGACAGAGATATGGTATACTGTATGTACGTACGTACGTTATTAATTTATTATACTGATGAAACAATTAGAAAAGGAGTCTGTACCTACTTTGTGTTTAGTTATTATGTTTCTATAAGAGCAACTCCAGTGGAGCCCTTCAAATTGAGGTCTTCAAAACTTATTTGCAGGCCCATCTCTAAAAATAGAGGCCCAAAATAAACACTCAACTTCAGTGGGCATATGAACTCGGGCCTTTATTTCTTCGTGGGCCCACCTGTCAGCCGCATCTACATCTGTCTCCCACCTTTGGAGGGGGAATTGGAGGGGGGGCTCCTATGTGGCTTTCATGTGCTAGTTAAGCAACATGGCTCAGAGGCCCAACTAGGCTCAAAAACATAATAGTACTACCTAGGTCATCTCATGCGTGTATGTATTTCTCATAATATTTTTTTATTCCGTTGAAAACAATCGTACGCGTAGCTATATTCGAATTTTTTGGAATGAAATTTTATTAGCCTCCAGCAGTTTCATGTGATACTAGATTTAATATTTTTGTCAACCTAATTCAATATTTTAAGAATATTGATTCAACATTTATAGAAAATGTTGAAATAGTATATTAGAAATGTTGAACTAGTTTTCGACGAATGTTGATTTTAAAAAACTATCAAAAAATCTAAAATATATTTAAATTGGAGCTTATTTTGTCGTATAAATTTTAACGAATACTACGGTTCAAACGGATTTAAAAAATGATTTACAGTTTGAGAGAAAATTGAATGTGAAGATCAAAATCCAATGGAATCTTTCACGTCTGATTCATGCATGTTACCAGTCTTGTGGGGATAGCCGTGCATGTGCATCTCTCGACCGCGGACACGAAACAAATAGCGTGGAGACACGGGGTGCCAGAGATGCTAATCGGACGGAGGAAAAAAGTTGCACGAATCTCATACTTTGGAAGCCAGCATCGCTAAAAAAATTCCGAAAGCCATATAGGATTCCCGGAATTGGAGGGCCTCTAGGAATGGAGGCTTGGAGGGGAGATTTGGAGGCCTATGCAAAATGCAGACCCATTTGAAGGTCCTGCTGGAGTTGTGTTTTTGCTCCAAACCTTTAAATTTTAGAGTAGAGGCCCATGTAGAGGCCCCTGCTGGGGTTGCTCTGATAAATAATATACATGTGCTACGCTGATCGTGAGAAGCAGAAAAGAAAACGTACTCGCAGCAGGCAGATCGAACTGATGGGAATATGGTTTCACGTCGATGTCAAACTTAACCGAGTACAACTGCTACAATGATCTTCGAACACCCCTACCACTGCATTGAAATTGTGACAACGTTTTAATATATCGTAACCATGGTTTTCCTATCATTTGACGTTCTTCTTGGAAATTTTACAACAGGTTATTCAAACATTATGTTTTTTTAAAATAATGCAGATGTTGAAAATAGTTGATTTTGTCGCTGGGCACTGATTATGTGGTGCTATCTAGATGCATGTGTGTTACTACGGGATTCTTTATGAACGGAAAAGATGCGGTTTGTAAACAGCATATCATATATAAATATAAGACACCAGCATGGTGATAGTTCCAATTTGTTTGAACTAACAATGATTACAAACAAAATATTTAATTGTTATGCCATTACAAGCAAGCCATGTACTTCTACCATATAGACAGCAAAACAATTTCTTTAATCCTACCTGTCCGGAGTTTGGGAAGATGAGGTCAGGCGAAAATTACAGCACAAACCTCATGGTCTCAAAATGGTGTGTCTGTGGGTTCAAAAACTCGAATAATGGTTATACTATGTCTTTTGTCTTTTACTATGTACTGAGAGCCAGCTAGCACGCTCTGCTACAACAGTAATATGGATCCTTTCCCCTCCTCTTCCTAAATGATGATGCAAAATGTTTTTGAGATTTTAGGAGGATGATGCTAAAGATAAGTACTGGTTGGTAGTTGCTCTGCAGTCTGCACGGCTTGGCTAATGGGGCAACGGGCCAGGTTCAGTTTAAGTTGGGCCAGGCTGTGCTGCAGTAGTAGAAGAGATCGCCTGCAGGCAACCAGGCCCACACATGATGCCGTTGCTGCGCGCATGCAGTCAACGAAGTCGACGCGAGCTACGCATCGGGAATTCTCCGGAGCTCATCCTCTGTGAGTAGATTACATACACTAATTAGCACTAGTATTAATTACCAATTGTTTCTGGGTGAAAGATGAGGTGTTGCGTACGTGCCTGCGTGTCCTCTTCTTCAGAAAGGTCACCAGCGCAGAGGACAAATCTCGCCGCACCAAAACTCTGTCGTGCTCGGTCCAAGTGTCAAACACTGCATCTTCTTGGTGACTAGGAAGCATGGAAAGAGGAACGACATTTGCATTCAGAGTGAGCCGAATCCTGAAGCTGTTCTCCGGTGGATGAAGATGAGTACAGTAATTATTAACGGTGATCTTCCTTTACTTCTCCTAAAGTAATTTTGTTCTTCCATTCTTTTTTCAAGCAGCCACTGATGAACTAACAAGTCCAATTAACCGCATAGTTTGCCTTTACACACATATGTTTCCCCACAAGTAGGAGCTGAAAACGGATGGCCGTTTCAATTCAACATGGATAGAAATAAGCTCTTCATGCGCATGCTTGCAGTTGCAGTGCAGTGGACTGAAAGTGCCTACACCGAGGGCCTCATCAAGAAGCAGCTCCGGGCCCGCCAGCTTTGGGATGCACCTTCTTCTTGATCAACCCAAAGAGGCCGCCTCCGTCTCCCTTGCTGCCAGCTTCTTCAGCAGTAGTCTTCTTCCCTGATGCTCCGGCGCTCGGGGCCTTCTTCTCCCCTCGTGCCACCGAGCCGCCATCGGCGGTGGCGGCGTTCGCTTCTGCCCTCCTCTTCTCCTCCTTGCTGGCGGCGTTCTTCAGCACGTAGGCCTCGGCGAAGTCTCCGGTTATCATGGACGCCATCTTCCTGTTCTTCCGCAAAGGCTCTGCAGATTTTTTTTCCTTTCCTTTACACCCTCTCCTGTACACTGTACTGTGACTGTGTTGAGCGTATAGAGAGGAGCGTGGCACGAGCTGTATATATAGCGAGAAAGGAGACGAGGAAACTTGGTATCCAAGGTAGGTAAATTGGAGTGTAGTTTCGGTTCTCTTGACTTCTTGAGCCTTTTGACGATTTGGCTTTGCTTGGCTGATCTCTGCAGGCCGGGCCGGAGAGATGCCACCACACACCACAGCGTACTACATGATTGGCGAAACGTTCGCTCACTAGCTAAGTAGCTAGACACGAGCGGCAGTGATAACTGCATTTGCATCTGATAACGACTTTTCATGCGGATGTGCCTGTCAGGCTGTCACTAACCCACACTTGTGCGGTCAAGCCAGGAATTAACCCGGCGTGATGAGAAACTTCCTACTCGATAGTCTGCGATCATCACGTCGTGATAATCAATGATACGACGATGACCCTATACTGTGGACTGATCACTGACTGATCATCACGCACTCGGTCGTGTAATGAAGTGTTTAGTTTAGCCATAACCGCGATCGCTGTGGCCTGCAGTACACCGCGTAACCGAGCCCTGCCTGGCCACCATCGATGGTGCCGGAATCTCTTGCGAACTGTGACGACCCTGCGACAGCAGCTGCCACTCGCGACCTGCTGTAGTATATCATGGCCGGTGGAGCTTCAGAGTTAGTGACAGTACTACGTAGACTAGGCTCTAGGGTATACACACAGTATTAGCTGCGGGAACGTGTCTGGCGTGGAGATCAGTTGACTCCTTCGGCAGTTTGGGAGTGGTTTCTTATGGGTTAATTGGTCTCTCGATGGGTCTCAGTCTGTCAGCTGTATCCGTGGAAACAAGAAGCAGGGAAGAACACTGTAATCACTGATATTTCACCAATATGTGGCTGATGGGTTCCTGAATGAAAAAGGCATGTGGATGATATTGTTTACCACTTTAGCTTTTTCCAAAGAAAGGGACGACGCAATCACGCAAGTGCTCACTATAAACAAACTGTACGTACTATGAATCATAATAGGTCAGATTCATCCCTGTAGCTCGATGATTTTTTTGAGATCAGTGACGATTGTCCTTCTAGTTCGTCTTGCCTACCTATTTCCTGATGAGAAGTTTTTCCTTCTCAGAGCTCAATGCTCAAATATTGTAGGTGGCATATACATAGGCGCAGTGACATGTTTATAAGGAGGGTTTTTATGGTGTTTGCAAGCTAAGAGCAACTCCAACAATAGTCCCCAAATTACGCCCTCCAAATACTAAATGAGGGCTTCGTCTATTTTTTGAGAGCCTCAAATTTTGTTTTGACTCCAACAATAGCCACTAAGAGTGGAGGGCTCCTTGAAGGCCTCCTAGGAATAGAGGGTGGAGGGATGAATTTGGAGGCCTCCCCAAAACAGGGGTCAAGTACATGGCCGACTGGAGTGCAACTTTTTGTTTGGTCCTCTAAATTTGGGCTAGGGGCTTGTTTAAAGGTCTGATGGAGTTGCTCTAATATCTCTCTTTTAACAAATACCCCTAAATAACATTTGATGCGCTAAGGGGTAATATTATATAGAAAATATTTTAAACAAATTACTTAGACCATCTTCGGCGCAGAAGATTTCCTCGGCTTCGGGGTGGTGCCAAAAAAAGGTTGACATCTTGGGACGTCGTTCACCTCACTAGAGGCATTGTTGCAGCAACACATGTCCTTCTAGGAGGCATCAGGGCGACGCCACATTCATCTTGTATGGTGCCAATGCACCCCAAAATTTTTTTGACATTAACTGCACTCATATTCACTGTATATTTGTCTAAAGTTTTGTATCTTACTTCAGCTGTGCACCAGGGTTAATCTGTAGCTAGCTTCGCCCCTGGGAGGCATCATCTTGAGGATCCATCCACCATTACTATTTTTGAAGAGTTTCTGGTCAATATTTGTGGAGGCCCTTATTACTTGACTTTGGAGATCCCCTTCGAACACCGCGTTTTTGTACTATTGCTTCTTTTAATTGAAACACGTCCTCATATGCGTTCTCGCAGTCAGTTACATTCTTCTTAGATGCAATAGGAATAAGAGGAACATAATTTTAGTGTTCCAACTTGTCCCAAAGGAAAGCAGAAAATAAGATATTCAATAAATAGAAAATTACAGCACTTCCAATTGTTTTAATGATGAAATCCACATCATTACTAATTTTCCCATCACCTTCTAATAAGATCATCAGTCAAAGTTCCTAGATACCCAAACAATGACAAAAATTAGTATTCACTTTTGATTTTTTTCCTAACAACGTTTGACAATTCATTATATTAAAAATTTTAGTCTAGATATACGTAAAAATAAATAATTATTTAAGTACCTATGATGATAAAGTAAACCACAAACAAAATAGACAATACTTAGCATATTTTTTTTGAATAAAATGAATGGTAAAAAGTTATGAGAAAAAGTTAACAACGAATAGTAATTTGAAACGAAGGCAGTAATAATGTGCTCCCTCCGTTTTTGTTTGTAAGGAGCACACTTATATTAAAATTTAAACTTTACAATCTTTAACCAATAATTTTTAACTTTCATAATGTAAATTTGAAATTGTTGGATTTGTAATTTTTTTCGGGTGATTTGTAATCAATGTAGTCTCCAATGACCATACATTTATAACAATAAATAATATAAGATAAATGAATCGTTAAGGTGTGATTTAGAAAATCATATCAAATCTGACCATATCTTATAAAAATGAATGAAGGTAGTAGCAATTAATTAATCCACGGTGAAGGAACGAATTTTATTGCGTTTTTTTTTGGACAACTGTTCATCTTCTCCCCGATGCTCCCATTCCATCTACACTAACGGGCCTCAATTTTGAACTTGAAGCCTGGCCCATCCATCTGCCCTGAGCAAAATACAAGAATGTCGTTTGGGTTTCGGTCGGCCGATCATCGATCACATACGCAATGGCGGCTGATTTGCCGTGCGTCGATCTAGCTGCTTCAGTAACCAGCCGGGACGCCGCCTTTTCTTGGGTCACTGACGGCGGTGAGGTCGCCGCGGCGCTCCACGTTGTGCACGACGAGCTGGCTTATGGTTCCCCCGGCGAGCGGCTTCAGGGCGTGGCCTCTCCTCTGCAGGTCGGCCCTCGTCGCGGCGTCGAGCTCGAAGTGGTCGCCGGTCACCGTCGTCCAGTTCTCGTACAGGACCACGTTCGGGATCAGCTGCGGAAACGCCAAATTAGCAAAACCAAAGCTCATCAGTCAGAAGGAAGAGCAGGAAGCATCTAGCCGGTCGGTCGGTGGCGGGTCTATCTCAGCGTGAGGCGTCACGGCATCAGCTTTTTATTTTTCATTGATGCTGTTTTTCTTTTTCTGAAAAAAGATATTCGGACCTGGTGATACACCCTTGGCGCCATGACAGAAGCCAGTGGATCCATGTTCTTGACGAAATGGTTCAGGAACACCTCGATCGTGCCAGCAGGGATCATGGCACCGCCGCTGGCGCCAACTGCAGCCTTTAGTTTCCCGTCCTGTCGCACATAGCAGAACAATCACTAGTTTTCAGAAGAAAAAAACTGCAGTTCATTCAAAAAAATTGTGTTCATCTTCAGAAAAGGTGCAATTTTCTGACAGATCGTCTCAACTTCCATTTCGCGCTGCAGTTACCTTGAGAACTATGGTCGGAGTCATGGAAGAGAGAGGGCGTTTCAGAGGGCTGACGAAATTGGCCGGAGCCGGTGGTAGGGAATTGGCCGTCGTGTTCGCCGGCATGGAGAAGTCGTCCATCTCGTTGTTGAGCAGAATGCCTGTGCTCGGGGAGACGATCAGGGACCCGAAGTACGAGTTGACGGTGCTCGTCATGGAAACCGCGTTCCGCTCGCTGTCGATGATGGACAAGTGGCTGGTTCCATGGTCCTGAAGGATGTTCCACCTGAAACACAATAAGTTGATTCATGATATCATATTATCATCTGGGTGGGTTTATTTTCTCAGTAAATTAAGATTTTATATGTTGCAAAAAAAAGGTGTTATTTACCTTCCACCATAATATTTGGGGTCAAAGGTCATATTGTCGTAGATGGTTTTCTTCAGCTCAGCAGCAAATTTTGGGGACATCATGTCAGACACAACCCCGTTATCATTCACAAAGTCCGGATCGCCAAGGTTCATCTTCACCGCGATGTAATGTTTCAAGGATTCGATGAGGCGGTGAATCCCAAGAGAGCCATCGAAGCCAGAAGGAATCCCATACTGAGCAAGGATGTTCAAAATCTATTTTCACAAGTGAACAGGGGTGCTGCTATTAGGACCCCATCGCAAAATGGAAACAGAGATACGTATGATCCAACAAATGGATAACACTGATCAGAGTTCAGAGAGCTTACAAGCAGCATCCCGGCGCCGCCGGCCGACGGCGGCGGCATGGTGATCACCTGAAGCCCCATCACGTTCTCCGTCAGCGGCCGCCGCACCTTGACCTGGTACCTCCTCAGGTCCTCCGCCGTCACGATGCCCCCGGCCTCCCCCACGTCCTTCACCAGCCGCTCACCCACCTCGCCGTGGTAGAACACGCCGGGCCCGTGCTCCGCGACGGCCCTCAGCGTCTTGGCGAGCCGGGCGTTGCGGCACACCTCGCCGGCCCTGAGGAGGTCGCCGCCGGGGGCGTAGAGGGCCCGGATGCCGTTGTTGGCCAGGATGCCGTCCCGGGTCGCCTCCATCTGCATCCGCAGGTACGGCGAGACCCTGAACGCCACCGCGAGCCGCGCCGACGGCAGGACGAGGCGCTTCCATGGGAGCTTGCCGTGGCGCCGCCACGCCTCGTACAGGCCGGCGATCTCCCCGGGAACGGCGATGGAGAGGGCGCCCCGAGCTTTCAGCGTCTCGTTGCCGCCGTACATGTCCTGATGAACGCATGGTTGGCAGTTCTAGTGCTCAATCTCAGATTCTCACGATATTTGGACAGAATGGACGTAGAGAACGATCGTCCCAAACTTACATTACCCTCAATCAGTCAAAGAACAAAATATAGCCAGGTTATAATAAAAATTCAAAAGCTAGTTTTTGCAAGAGCTTTGCTTTGAAAGTGATCTGATGTTATCTGAAAGGCTGAATCGGTGACTCTTTCTTTATGTCAGTTAAAAAGACCTATCATGGACGCATGTGATGGGAGACAAAGCATCTTGACAACACGCAGATTTTGTGCTTGTACACTAGTAGTGGCAATGGACCGATAAAGGGAGTCTTATCTGATTCATCTTGGGCACGGTTGCTGGAACCGTAAACATCAGCCCTGCTATCTTTGATTCCTTTAGGCTTTCCCAATGTTCGTTGTGGTTGTGCTTGTGCATGCACCGGCCCAGTCGCCCAGATGCTACAGCGCAGCAGCACCGTGGGGGCACCGGCAAGTGGACGGAAGCGTGAAGCCGTGAAGCGCTTTCCACACGGCAGGATTAGAGCAACGACAGAGACTGCGCTGGGAGCCTGGGAGAGGGCTCCGGATATCTACTGGATAGATATAGGCTAAATCTTGAAGCTAGAGTTGAAGATACAGATATATCAGTTTGCTTATAGTTGGTATAAATATTAATATTTAAACTATGTTAATTTAGTCTACAAGATATAGACTGTATCTTAGAGCCAGAGCTGTGCTAAATAGACGAGCCACGTGGTTGTTTTTCCCATCACTCCAAGGCACATCCCCACAGACGCAACAACACTGCCAAGGCTATCGAGAAGAAGACAAAAGATCCCTAAGCAGCCGCAACCATCTGAAACAACTACCGAGTACTAGTGGTTACTCGTATTTGGCATGATTAATTAGTTTATACTCCATCCTCTTGTCACAATTCCTTCACTACAATGTGACAAACTATTACTACATGTACTGCTATGCTGTGACAAAGGAAAAATGCCGCTGGTTCGGAGAAAGCCGCTCGCAAATTCCTGTGGAGAAGACGAGGGCATTGACTCACCTTGGATGCGGCCAGGGGCGCGGTCTCGCGGGAATCGTACACGACGGCCGTGCCGTCAGCGAGCCTGACGAGCATGAAGGCGCCGCCGCCGACGCCGCTCGACGCCGGGCTGACGACGCCGAGGCAGAGCGTGGTGGCCACGGCCGCGTCCACGGCGGTGCCGCCGTCGCGGAGCGCGTCGCGGCCGATCCTCGAGCACCGCGGGTCGTCCGCCGCCACGGCGCCGTGCGGCGACGTCACCACCTCCCGCCTGCGCCCGCCTGTTGGCGCTGCCGAGGCAGCGGCGCCCGCGCCGGCGAGCAGGAGGAAGAGGAGGAGCGCGGCGGTGGCCGGCGCCCATTGCAGACGTCGGGCTGCAGGGTTCAGCGGGAAGACGGGTGCTTAGCAAACCGAGTCGGCAGTGCTCTAAACTGTGTGTGGTAGTGTCAGAAGAAGGAACTGAGAAAGAGAGAAGATCGTGTACCCGCCATGGCGCCGGGAGAAGAAGAGTTCGAAGGACTTGCCTCTTTCCTGGTTCTGAGAGCCTCTGAGGCTTGGGTTTGAGGCTCAGTCCCCAGTGTATTGGGTTCTATACTTCTATAGACATCTAGGATATGAGGAGCCAAAGGATAGAGTAAAATACACGAATGCTTCCTAAATTTGTATAGAGATGTTATTTAGGTCCTTAAATTTTTAAAATGTATTTTTATGTCACTCAACTTGTGTTAATGTGTTATCTGGGTCATAAACTCTCAAGATGTATTTTTAGATCCTCAAACTTGTACAGTGGTGTTATCCAGGTCTACAAACTCTTAAAAATATATATTCTCATAAACTAATCATGGGTATCATCACCGGTCCAAACACGTGAGAAGATGACGACTTCACCTTATTCTCGCACTAGATCTCTCTCTTTTCTGCCGCATTATGAGAGTTTGGGACCCGAATGATATATTAGAAAGTTTGGTGACTTGAAAATGAATTTTGACATATTAGAGACCTAGATGGCACATCTAACAAGTTCGGAGATTCAAAGGTGCATTTTGAGAATTTGGAGATCTAAACGACATTGCATAACAAGTTTAGAGACCGTTGGTGTATTTTACTCCAAAGGATATGTCCGAAATAATAAGATTGCATGAATCCATCTACTTGAGATGGTTGATAATTTGAGATGGAAGTTCAATTATCAACGAGTATATAAGGAAATAAATATTTTTTTCTACCTGCCATTATAATTGTATGGCTCTTAATAATGTGGTAGGTAGCTAATGAATAGTTTACCTTTTTTATATATGTTCTCTGCTATTATTTTTTACTCTTAAATATAAAAAATAACTTGGCTATAAAATATTGAATTTGTTAAGCACTTTTAATGTTCAAAATCATAAAAAATACACGAATTTCTTGTATTATTCATAGTGGAGAATTTTAATCAATTTAGAAATCCAAATATATATAGTAGTTGTCCTAAAAGATATTTGATATGCTACATTATATCTTTTGCGCTTTAAGTACAAATTACGTTGCGAGCTTTGTTTGTTAGGCTACATATTTCAAAATCTATCCAACTAGTTGGAATCTTTGATTTGGCACGGGTGCTCATATTTTTTGAAAAAAAATTCTAATTCCAAAAATTAACAACACATATGTGTTTGCGCTGTGTTTCTTAAAAGAAGCACAAAGAATCATTTTAATTTTTTATTGTTACTTTGGGATTTACTAAGTTGATTGTGATGTCATGTGCGCTCAATGGATTGATTTGAACATTTACTGACCATCTTCTGGATTTGTATATATGCATGCATGGTGAGCCTTAGAAAGGATTAGCATCTACCAAAATATTTCTTTTTCAACTATTATATATTAATTGAAAGGAGAAAATAAATAAATAAATAAATATATATATACATACAAAATAAACCATCATGCATATCTATGATCTATTACAGTTTGTAATCATGAGTCCTAAGAGATAAGAGGGCTATCTTAAAAGAACACAAGTTGGATATGTAACCACAATCCATTGTTCATACACCCCTTCTATCTTATTCCTAAAATCCTCATAGATTATAGATATATTTCTATCAAGATATATTTCTCCCTCATTGACACATATAATCTATCAAGGTATATTTCTTCTCAATTCTTTGTCGTCATCAAACTAGAATATAATACATCTTGCAGCCCCGATAGAAGTTACCCTAGCCATGGGTACAAGCTTGGCCAGTTTTGTGCCGGGTGCTAAATTATATCGTGTCAATGTAATATGTACAGTAAGGCACACAAACATGTACATGTCTTATACATAATAAATAGATGCACCTCTCTCCTCGTTTCAACTCCAACTCTTCCCTTTCCTACCAGACATAACACCATCCCTAGCGGCCTCCCACCCACCCTATGGCACATGAGCTATATCCCCCCGCCAGTGAGTGGTGCTCAAGTGGTGCATGGGTGATCTAAGCTAGAGCAGCAGCTAAGGCGAGCATCAGCAAAGATGAGCGACACATGGGTGTTGTGATATGATCCAAATTCACAGACGGAGCGAAGCAGAGGCCCATCACCAGAGGTTTGGGCCGGAGCAATGGGTACCGTGTGTCTTTCTCTCATGAGCGCACAGTTTAGTCCCACATCGGCAACGCAACCAAGCTCGGTCACATGAGCTGCTTATATAATAGAGCTTTGCCCTTGATGAATAAATCATCCTCTTGTAAGCCACCAATAGGCGTTGTAAACACACACCTCATATAGTAAAGTTTTGCTGGCTGGCGCCCGTGGTTTTTTCCCTTCTACATTGGGAGGGTTTCCACGTTAAAATCTCGTGTCTCCTGCGGTTTGATTCCTTTACTTCTTGTCGTTTATTCGTCATCATTTACAACAAGTGGTATCAGAGCCGGTTTCAGATTCGGTTTCCTTGATGTCGACGACGATGAAGTTTGATCTACCGCTGTTGGATTACAAGACGAGGTTCGCGCTGTGGCAAGTCAAGATGCGGGCTGTTCTGGCGCAAACTCGTGATCTCGATGAGGCGTTGGATAAGTTTGGCAAGTCGTCCAACGAATGGTCTGATGAGGAGAAGCGCAAGGATCGTAAGGCTCTGTCTTTAATTCAGCTTTATCTGTCTAATGATATTCTACAAGAATGTCTGCATGAACAGACTGCTGCTGCACTCTGGCTGAAACTGGAATCGATCTGCATGTCGAAGGATCTAACCAGTAAAATGCATATGAAGTTGAAGCTATTCACGCTCAAGATGAAGGAGGGTGATTCAGTGATGAGCCATATATCTGTGTTCAAGGAGATCGTTTCTGACCTAGCGTCGATGGAGGTTAAGTATGATGATAAGGACTTAGGTCTCCTATTGTTATGTTCTCTGCCAAACTCTTTTGCAAATTTCCGTGACACCTTGTTGATTAGCCGTGATGAACTAACCGTTTTGGAAGTTTACGAGGCACTCCAATCAAGGGAAAAGATGAAAGGCATGGTGCAGCCTGACGGATTGTCGTCGTCCAAGGGCGATGCTTTGCAAGTGAGAGGCAGACCGGAGCACAGATCTTTCAATGAAAGTAATGATCGTTACAAGAGCCAAGAAAGTAGAGGGCGTTCTAAGTCCAGACCACCCAAGAAGTTCTGTAAGTATTGCAAGAAGAAATCACATTTTATTGAGGAGTGTTGGAAGCTTAAGAACAAAGAGAACAAAAAAAAATAACTCGGATGGTAATGCATCTGTTGTTTCTGGTACTGGGAATACTTCTGATTCAGGAGATTGTCTGATTGTTCTTGTTGGTTGTGTTTCTGGTCATGATGAATGGATACTTGATTCTGCGTGTTCGTTTCATATCTGCACTAACAGAAATTGGTTTAGTTCGTTTAAGCCAGTGCAGAAAGGAGATGTTGTGCGTAAGAGAGACGATAATCCGTGTGACATTGTGGGGATCGGCTCAGTTCAGATCAAGGCTCATGATGGCATGACACGCACGCTACAGAATGTGAGATACATACCAGGGATGACCAGAAATCTGATTTCGCTCAGCACACTTGATGCAGAAGGATTCAAGTACTCCGGTTCAGGCAGAGTTTTAAAGGTATCAAAAGGTTCTCTTGTTTGTTTAGTAGGTGGTCTGAATTTTGCAAAGTTATATGTCCTAAGAGGAAGTACTTTACATGGTTCTGTTTCTGCTGCCGCTGTTACTAATGTTGAACCTAGTAAGACTAACCTTTGGCATATGCGTCTTGGACATATGAGTGAACTTGGTATGGCAGAATTGATGAAGAGAAACCTACTGGATGGTTGTATTTTGAGTAGCAAGAAGTTCTGTGAGCATTGTATTTTCGGGAAGCATAAAAGGGTAAAGTTCAACACTGCTGTTCATACCACCAAAGGTCCTCTTGATTATGTACATGCTGACTTATGGGGTCCTTCTCGTAAGCCTTCTTATGGTGGTGCTCGTTACATGCTTACTATTATTGATGACTACTCTAGAAAAGCATGGCCTTATTTTCTGAAAAATAAAGATGATACTTTTGCTGCTTTTAAAGATTGGAAAGTGATGATAGAAAGGCAAACTGATAGGAAGGTGAAGGTGCTTCGTACTGACAATGGTGGAGAATTTTGTTCTGTTGCATTTAATAATTATTGCAGGCAGGAAGGCATTGTCAGGCACCACACCATACCGTATACTCCGCAGCAAAACGGTGTGGCTGAGCGCATGAACAGGACCATCATCTCGAAGGCTCGTTGCATGTTGTCCAATGCACGGATGAGCAAGCGCTTTTGGGCTGAAGCAGCTAACACCGCATGCTACTTGATAAACAGGTCGCCTTCTATTCCACTTAATAAGAAAACACCTATTGAGGTATGGTCTGGCACACCCGCTGATTATTCATAGTTGAAAGTTTTTGGCTGCACTGCTTATGTTCATGTTGATAATGAAAAGTTGGAGCATAGAGCAATTAAATGTCTTTTTCTTGGTTATGGTTCGGGAGTTAAAGGATATAAGTTGTGGAATCCCGAAACTGAAAAGACTTTCATGAGCAGGAGTGTTGTTTTCAATGAATCTGTGATGTTTAATGACAGTTTGTCCTCAGATCATGTTCCAGATAATTTTAATAAAGGGCTGCAGCATATGAGCGTGCAGGTGGAGCATGTAGATGATGATACAGACGAGCAGGTGGAGCCGCCTGTGGATTATCAGGAAAATCAAGCTGTTGATGATGAGGCTCATGATGATGTTAAGCACTTACCACCTGATTTGCAGCTAGAGGAGGATTTACCTATTGCTCAGCGCAAGTCAAAGAGAAATTGTGGACCTCCTAAACGTCTCATTGATGAGTGTAATCTAACCCATTATGCTTTGAGTTGTGCTGAACAGGTGGAGAATTCACATGAGCCGACCACATATGTTGAGGCCATTGATTGTGCTGATAAAGAGAAGTGGATTTCTGCTATGCATGAGGAGATGCAGTCACTTGAGAAGAATCACACATGGGATGTTGTACCATTGCCAAAGAAGAAGAAGACAGTCCGCTGCAAGTGGATCTTTAAGAGAAAGGAGGGTTTATCTCCAAGTGAGCCTCCAAGGTATAAGGCAAGGTTAGTAGAGAAAGGCTATAGTCAAATTCCTGGTGTTGATTATAATGATGTTTTCTCTCCTGTGGTAAAGCATAGTTCCATTCGAACATTCTTTAGTATTGTTGCTGCACATGATCTTGAGCTCGAGCAGTTAGATGTGAAGACTGCATTTCTGCATGGTGAACTTGAGGAGGATATATACATGAACCAGCCAGAAGGGTTCATAGTGCCAGGCAAGGAGAATTTTGTGTGTAAGTTGAAGAGATCCTTGTATGGTTTGAAACAGTCCCCTCGTCAGTGAAATAAAAGGTTTGATTCATTTATGATGTCACACGGCTTTAAGATGTCTAAATTTGATAGCTGTGTCTACATCATGCATGTTAATGGATCACCTATTTATTTGCTCATTTATGTTGATGATATGTTGATTGCTGCCAAGAGTAAAGTCGAAATTGCTAAGTTAAAGAAATTATTGAGTAGCGAATTAACATCAAAGATCTTGGTGCTGCTAAGAAAATTTTGGGCATGGAAATTACCAGAGATAGAAAATCTGGTGTGCTATTTCTTAGTCAGCAGAATTATATTCAGAAAATTCTTCAGCGTTTCAACATGGATGATGCTAAGCCTGTCAGTACACCTATTGCAGCTCATTTCAAATTGTCGGCTGCTCAGTGTGCTAGTACAGATCAGGATATTGAGTACATGTCTAGAGTTCCTTATTCTAGTGCTGTTGGTTCTTTGATGTATGCCATGGTCTGTTCTCGTCCAGATTTATCTTATGCTATGAGTCTGGTTAGTAGATATATGACTAATCCTGGTAAAGAACATTGGAAGGCAGTTCAGTGGATTTTCAGGTACCTCGGAGGCACTGCAGATTCTTGTTTGAAGTTTGGCAGAACTGAGAAGGGACTTATTGGCTATGTTGATTTAGATTTGGCAGATTCTTGTTGATTCAGGTTATGTGTTCACTGTTGGCAGTTGTGCTGTGAGCTGGAAGGCCACTTTGCAGTCTGTTGTGGCTTTGTGTACTACTGAGACAGAATATATGGCTATTGCTGAGGCGTGCAAAGAATTAATTTGGCTGAGCGGATTGTACTCTGAGCTGGTTGGGGCTGTTTCTTGCATTGATTTATATTGTGACAGTCAAAGTGCTATTTACCTTACCAAAGATCAGATGTTCCATGAGAGGACAAAGCATATTGACATCAAGTATCATTATGTACGGGATGTGGTTGAGGAAGGTAAGCTGAAAGTATGCAAGATCAACACTCATGATAATCCAGCTGATATGATGACTAAACCTGTTCCTGTTGCTAAGTTTGAGCTATGCTCAAGCTTAGTTGGTTTAGTTAATTAGCCCAAGAGGCTATTTGGCGCCAGTCGTATTTTTCTTCGTGATGATTCAGGATGAAGTGAAGATGCTGCAAGAGAATTTGTCTCAAGGTGGAGTTTGTTGTGATATGATCCAAATTCACAGAAGGAGCGAAGCGGAGGCCCATCACCAGAGGTTTGGGCCGGAGCAAGGGGTACTGTGTGTTTTTCTCTCATGAGCGCACAGTTTAGTCCCACATCGGCAACGCAACCAAGCTCGGTCACGTGAGCTGCCTATATAATAGAGCTTTGCCCTTGATGAATAAATCATCCTCTTGTAAGCCGCCAATAGGCGTTGTAAACACACACCTCATATAGTAAAGTTTTGCTGGCTGGCGCCCGTGGTTTTTTCCCTTCTACATTGGGAGGGTTTCGACGTTAAAATCTCGTCTCTCATGCGGTTTGATTCATTTACTTCTTGTCGTTTATTCGTCGTCGTTTACAACAATGGGGACGAGCCGCACAGAAGGCAATAGAGATGTGCCGCACCTACAGACAGCAGCGCGGTAGAGCCGAGCCATGCTTGGTCCAAGTGCCGGTGGATCGGGTACATCTAGGAGGGCTACTTGATCTGGAAGGAGCACTGTTAAGTATGGGTGAAGGAGATGGCAAACTGGCGGATCAGGTGAAAGCAAAGGTTGAGTTCCACCAATTCCGCAATGTTGGTCATGAAGGTATGGCTCCTTCAACTACAGTGCAGACAATGAGATCGAGGTTGTTTCCTGCATGGTGGAAAACTCGGTGGTGGTGGGACTTGGATGTCGTGGAGGTAATGCTCATCCCTACGTGACCCCTGCAACCAGAGGCGGAGCTGCACCTAGGGCTTCCCAGGCCGAGGCCCTAGTCGCAGCCCATGGAAGCCCACGTCCCCTCATTAGTTTTTGACCCAGAAATCATAGATCGGATGCCCCAGCTCAAAGCAACTAGGGCAAAGAGGCAAGGCAGCAGCCAGCAATCCGCCGTCGCTCCTGCCCAAGGCCGCGACAGCGTGACGGCAGTTGCGCGAGCTGCGGGGATCCTACCGCCGGGCGTCAGGCGCCAGTCGTCCTCTGCCTGCAACCTGCCTGCCTGGACGCCTGGTGCTCCACCACGCCTCCACTCCACCCGCTGGCCGCCCAGATGCCGCATCGCCGCCCAGTCTACCCGTCGCCAGCCACCTCCTGGCCTCGGCCTCTCTACTTGCCCGGCTGCCAGCTGCGCTACTAAATTTTGGCCCTAGTCGTGAGCAAGAGCTGGCTCCGCCACTGCCTGCAACCAGCTCCTTGATGTCCCTCTATCCAAGACTTAAACCTATCAAAAAAAATGATGTATATGTCTGTTTCCTTCAAATATCAGTGACACGTGCAACGTTAACATATTTTTTTTTCAAAGTTTACACATGAAAGGGTTGTCGAGTACATCATGTATGGTTTCCCGTATTTTAATAGAAATTTTTTTAAGTTATATTAGCGACGAATTAATGGGTATATCATCAACCGTACCACGGTGTATATTGCATCCTTTGTACCCATGTTCATATATCAATCTATAAGCTCTCGAAAACAAGTGATGTCAATCTTAGTGGGGCTTTCATGAAGAATTTTATTTTGCTGATGTGGCAGAAAGAGAGAATAGAGAGTTTCATGGCATGTGAGAGGACTGACTCGGTTACCAGTACAATGAAAGAGACTGGCATCACCCTCACCAAACAACATCACCGGCATTGCTGAAATCTATGGCTAATGAAAATTCAGGTGGGGACGACCGCGGTGAAAAATCAAAAATGAATGTTTTCTCCCAAACAGGGATTTCCTAAGGAAACATATCTTTAATTTTAAAATCAAATAGTTGTGCTAGTAATACAAACCAAAATGAGCTCTTCTTTCTTTTGTTTATTTTTCTGAAACCACATCACCTGAGAAGAATGTATAAATGTATAGTACATGATGGTTGGAAGGGTCTAAAGAAAGTGGATAGAAAAGACTTTTTGGCCAATGAATGTATGGCTATTATTGCCACCCTATGGGTTTGCTATGACATGGCTCCTATATGAGTCATGTCAATGAACAAATCACCTTATTACACTTGTCAAAATACGTGCTAATAGGAAATGAGTCATGGAAGTACTGGTAGATAAGGAGATATCGATATTCACTTAAAGATATGCACTTGTCAGATATAAAATGACGTCGTACACATTGGTCGGTGAAGTCTTGTACATTCGATATTTCTATCCGATCTTCACGTCAAAGACATCACAGCCCGGAGAGCACCCGGTTTGACTTCAGGATATGGGCGCGTCAGCCAAATACAACAAACCTCAGTTGACTTCAGGAAATTCATGGGGGCGATGGCTTTGGTCAACTTAGATCTAGCGATCAGTTGCATTGTAGTACTCCCCACAGAGACACAGCAGAAAAGCCATCTGGAACTGATCCCGGATCAGATCAGCGATCGATGAGCCAGCACTGCATGTATGTGTGATAATTTAAAGCTGAAGATATCTATCAGAGATCACGGTTCAAGTCTTCCAAGTACTGAAAGAGATAGGGGGAGCAGCAGCACGAGAAGACTTGAACCATCGCCAACGATATACAAACTGAAATGGATGAATAATGCAGCCTTTTCTTTCAACAAAAAGGGACAATTCGAGGCCCTGCTTTCCCGGCACAAGAAATGTCGGATAATTGGCCGATTGGACATCCCAAAATTTATGTTTAATACCGTTGGAGTTTATCAACAAAACTTCAGATGAAAAGATTACAGTTTATTATTCGCAGACAGCCTGTCTCTTATATTGGACGAGCTAGCAAAGTTTGATTATGAGGGTCCATGTTTCGAGTTGGATGAATTTATATTGTGTGTCAGGCGTTCCATGCTTTCCATTTTAAGTAATTGGAGAATGTTGACAAGATGATTTTTTAACAGAATGTTGACAAGATGTTTGTTAGATGCATATCATACAACAAAACATTCTCCGATTTTCTACTCGTACCAAAAAATTGTCCTTGTTCAAAAATTTTGTTTTTCTTGGTCGGTGGTATGAAGAGGATAGATGATAAACCAAACTCGACACGCAAAAACCTACCAGGCAAGCCGCTTTGGGAGCATATACTAATCTTTACCTCTTTACCTGATTATAAAGCAAGGATTGATTCTACGGTACGTCATAATTTTGATTCTGCGGTACGTCATAATTTTATAGAAAACCCCCTGTTATTTTTCCAAATCAATTTGCAGTCCTTAATCCCCCCCCCCCCCCCCCACGTATCCTCATATGTACAACCCCGTTAATCATGTACTTGCCCGTCCGTGTCCATCGTGAATCCAATTCCGTATCAAATCGATAAATCATCTCTAATCCGACTCCTACTTGAACTTACGGAAAATCATCGAATCAAAACTTGATTGGAGAATACAAAAGGAGATGGACTATCGGTACATGGCAGTATGGCACAGCGCCCGCGGAGCGCTCCCAATTTCGCATGAGGATGTCGTCGGCATCGAGTCTGGTGGCCGTGGCGCCGCCGCCTATATTTGTTGCCAATCCATTGTGAGAGGTGCCTTTTTCCCGGCTTTTGGTATGCACTACCATGTCTTATCTCCTCTTGTACTACCATGAATCAGACCGCTCGCTCCATGGCGCAACGCCCACAGAGAGCAAGCCCAATTCGCACTCGAGGATGCGATTGGCGTCGAGCATGGTGGCCATGGCGTTAGCAACAAAATTCACCCCACCTATCCTTGCTCAAGACAACTCGTCACTACCGTCCATCAGTCTAGACCACCACGGTTTACCCAGAGGAGGCACGTACCGCGGCAACATGAGCTCGTGTGACAAACGATCGAGCAGAAACCCTTGATTCATGTGCACGACGAGCACCAGGCCAGCCACTGGCTACTATATAGTGTTGCAGTGCGCCATAGACCTGGGGGATGGACTGCGGCGGCCGATGGCTCGCGCTGGGGAGGTGTCGTGATAGTCCGACATTCGATAACGTTCTGCATAGGGTGGCGAGGTGAGAGTGGAACCCGGACAAAGGCATTCAAACAGAATTGTAACACTACGCATGTACGCATGTTGCAACGGTGAGATGGGTGCCTCCTCTCCCTCCTCGCTAATCAAGCCCCGCCACCAGCGGTACACACACTTGGCACCGTCGAGCCTGCACCTGGCTGAGTTTTATGTCTAGCAATACTGCTGATTAGTATACAGGAATTGTCTAGAACTATAAAGTAAAGAATGGGTACGGTACTCAAAACTAAAAATTGTACCATTAGCATTTAGCAAGCAACCAGTCATATGAAGGGGGGCTTGCATACTTTTTCTGAATATTGTTTCAGAGATTGTGTGATGCCAATTTTGCATGCTCAATATTCAAAATAATTTTAGTAAACACGTATCCATTGGTGCTTAATGACCACCATATATATAGTTCTAAGTTGATTTTATCTTTTGGATCAAGTACTATGATGGCTTGATTATTGTATATTCTGAAGTTTGAACCACAAAACACACCGGATAAAAGTTTGCTAAAAATCAAGATCCTAATTGGATGGTATATAGATTATAAGGAGGGGATGTATTATATATTGTAAATAAATGATTTGGCTATTTGGATCAAGACGTAGGTTTAGCAGCTAGGCTCTAAAAACAACTAATAGCGAGCTAAATGAGGCTATAACGGACTATAGATGCTAAATTATACATGATTACAAATAGTGGTACCCTGCCTCAAAGAGCTATAGCGGGAAATTTAAAACCTCGATGTAAATCTGACGAAGAACATTTGACTATAGTAAGACTGGACCTCACCCGTAGCAACGCACACGGGCACGTTTCCTAGTCTATACTATGCAGCTACGCTAGTTTCAATAACAACAAAATGCTTGCTTAAAAAATATAATCCGGATTAGGATCGGGGTATTGAACCCGACGTGAATCGAACACGCAACCTTCTGATCTGGAGTCAGACGCGCTACCATTGCGCCACGGATCCGGTTTGTCACCAAATGCCAAAATACTCTATATGTACGTAATTAGAATGCAGTGTGCGCATCCATCTTGGAGGTCTGTGTCGCGTGTTCCTACACGGCTACACGAGCCGAGAACTGCAAGTGACCGTGATTGATCCGGCAGCATATATGCAATGCGTCCCCTCGTTCCAATCTTTTGCGAGGAAAGACAGCGTTATGCCCTTTTTCTTTGAGAGGAAAGATAGCATTATGCTGCACAGTGAGCAGTTGCTCACTGAAGCCCAGGCCGTGCACCGTCTCCTCGATTGAACCCGTCGCTGGCCTGCACACTGCGCTCCTAGAGTATTACCGATATGGACTGTATGGACAGGTTGTAGTACCATGTAGGACAAGAGTACAATACCATTTTATGCATTATATTGGCAGTTACTGATGGTCTAGTTTTGAATTCAGGGATCAAACATCGTAAGCACAAGAAAAGCTTCACTCGAAAATGCAGCTGTGTATGCATGAATGAGAATGACCCAACCAACAATATAGCTGCCTGCATATATAAACACCTAGTTACAGACCAAAACATGACTTCATAGGGGTAAAACCATCCAATATGAAGTACACAACCTATACATATAGGTAAAACCATCCAATATTTTGTTGGTGTATCAGATGGGACCCAATGCCTTCATGACTTGGCTTCTTCCTAACACAAACAAGTTTTATGATGGTGCTATAGTACGTCCTCCAACTCATCTCCCGTAGTTTTGAGAGCTAAATCAGCAAACCAACCAACATCCAGTTTATAAGAAATAAACCGATAAACCATCTTACATACTCCGCAAGGCATGACTACTCACTAATGACAGTCGTGTTCAACCTCCGCCATCGTCAAGGCCCCAGTGCTCTCAAGTCTTTCGTAGTCCACAAACAAAATAGAATTCAGGTGTTCAAGAAGGCCGAAGAACAGGCCAACAAAATAGAATTCAGGTTTGTTCGAGTGTTTCACCTTCCCTAAGCACGCGATTTTCTGATCTTCCGATTGCTGTGTCTGCTTGTTTCTGCCCGTCCGATCCCTGCCTATCTGTCCGCGGCTTTTTTTTCCTTTGTGCTTTTTCGCTGACAAGCTGATCCCACATGTAAGGACTAGTGCAACTTAAACTGTGGGAATCCAATGGCGGAAGCAGACACAGCAAACAGCTGTCCAGCATTTCCTCTGTGTATAGGAGAGCTGGAAGCGTAATAACCCTCGTTTCGGATGATCGATCGGGTCCATCCAACTACTCCAGCGTCGGGCCAAAAGGTTGGTGCACGTACAGGGGGTAGGCAAGAACGCTTTGAACACGCACGCCACAACTGCCGCAACGGTTTCTCGTTAGCAGCAGCGGCAGGTTAATTTGTTCGAGCCCCCCAAGGCCAAAGAACAGGATCAAGAAAAATAGAATTCAGGCGCGGTGCAGTCCTGCAGACGGACGTGCAGTCGAGCACACAGAGGGATGGGGTTGAAGGCCGTTTCGCTCTCCCTCCGCTCCCCGTCGGTTACGGCGGATTGAACACCCTGCCCCTCTCCGTCATACCAACCGCGCCCTTCCCCGGATCGATCAGACACATAGGCGTCCGTCCGATGAGCCGTGCCTGCCTGCCCATGCACTGCTCCGTATTACTCATATTCAACCGGGCGGTTCCGGCGGCCGGTCATGGTGTACACGTCCATAAAAATTTATTATCCCTTCGATTGTAAATTTACGGCTATCGTTATCGGTCAGCGTTTTCGCTTAGGAGGTCAGCAATTAATTCCACGTGTCCCTTAACGGCTGCCTGGAAGTCTCGAGACTCACGGCTCCCATCGGTAAAAATATCTGATCCAACGCCACCATTATTTTCCTCGTGGCTAGAAGACTCTCGATTGCTCTTGGTCAATTCTTCTCCTATTTCTTTTCATGCGCTCCCCTGCTTTTCCTCGTCGGCGCCGATGGTGGCCTACCATCTCTTGGCCACCTCTTTCTGAGTCGTGGGGCGCAGGCAATGGCGGAGGCGGTGGACCGTGGGCGGATGGCAGCTACAGCTGTGCGGGCGATGGTGGCCCACGGCCGGATGGCAGATGGCGGCCACCATCGCGGTGGAGGCCGAGGCCGTGCGAGCGGTGACGATGGCCACGACTGCGGCTGCGGTGGACGATAGCGACGGCGGCACGGGCGGACGCAGTTCACGGGAGAACGTGCAGACGGACGATTGATGCGCAGGAGCGAGAGGTGTAGAGATGTAGGTGGTCGTGAGCCTCTCTTTTTCTGCTCTGTTTTGACGACGGCGCAGGGCACTGATTCGACGGCTTATCTCGCCTCCTCCCTTCTGTTTTGAGCACCGCCACCCCTGCGGCAGGACCAAGCGGCGCGGGTGTGCGCCGCCGCCTCCCTCCTCGGCGCGTGGGTGGCCGCAAGCGCGCGAGCAGCGGCGCAGGTGCGGCCCTTGTGGGCGGACGCAGGCGCAGCTGCCGGCATTCAGCGACGACGGTGCGTGGCCTCCTTCTGAACTGCGATTGTGCGGAAGAAGTACTTTTTCGTGAGGTGCTGGACCTACCAAGGTGAGTTTTCCTCCCGTCGCTGTCCTCCATTTGCTGGATGCCTCACTGCTTCTCATGGAAACAACGTACAAATCTCTCCTAATCGGATTTTTATTCACCAGATCGAACTCACCCCGTCCAAATCGAGTTATGCTGCAGTGCTGTCACTGGCTGTCACTGTCCCAGCAAGGAATGGGCACAGCACAAAAGCTGAGTAGCCGGCGGTAGGAAGTAGTGCAGGACTCAAGCTAGGCAGGCTGGCAGCAGCAGCATGTAGGTGGACGAAGCCAAGGAGCGACAGGATGCAACAGATAGAGCAGCAAAAGGGATGGGCAAGAAAGGTATAACATCACCTACTCATGGGCTCAATGTACTAATGCAAAATTCATCCATTAAGCTGCCTTTTACGGTCTTAATATACTGTTTGAGATTATGTAGATCCATTCTTTTAATGCCTTGTCATTTAAGATAAATTAGATAACACAAGGACAATTGAATTGCACCAATGCTAACATAAGCATGGTCCATTCTGTTCTGTGCAGAAGCTGAAAAGAAGCCATGTGAAATTTGGAGAAGATGCAACCATTGAAACAATTTATCGAAGTACACAGACTAAGACTCCCTTTAATGCTTTCTAGCAATAATCTCAGCTCATTTGGATCCAAGCCTGCATTGGAATTGCTTCAATATGTAAGTTTTCTCTTCTCATAAGTATCTTGCTACAGTTGTGGGCAGATTGACCTTGAACTTTCCTTTTTTAGGTATCAGAAGATGCAGGAGTGGCAATGTTCAGATTTATCTTGTTTGTGGATGTGCAATTTTATTATTTTTTTAGTTGGGTTAGTAGATAGCCAATGATGCTGACACCATTGTGTGTCTTGTTATATGCTGTTCAGGAACCACAACACCGCAGTAGAGTGGCTAACCACCGGTACCAAAGGTATTAATCCATCTATGTTACCTCTCAAAGTAGATTATGATTGGTATTCTTCTCAGAGCACTACTCTTATTTTGAGTTGTGTAAATCTCAGAGTAGCCATTATGGAGGAAAGAAAAAATAGTATCTCAGCCATTGCCAAAGTCATAGTAAGGGTCTTGCCCAGAGCAGTGACAATTTGTAACATTTATATGGACAAAAATGTTTATCTCTGTGCTCTCTGGTGTTTTGTTCGTAGATTTAAATGGAACATATCGTAAGTAGATTAAAGAGCCCAAAGCTGTCTTGTTCCTTCAGTAAGTGCAATTCAGTAGTATTTACCAAATTATCGATTGGTTTCATTAGTGATATAATTATGTTATGTATTGGTAGGTTTGCATGATGAAGCCTACCTAATTCTTTGTTTCTTACACATTTAGCAATAGTAATGGATCTTTATTTTATCAATTTATCTACCTCTACTACAGCCCAAACATGTGAATATTAGTATTAGCATACTTTTAGTGTTGTTGTTATAAAGTTAATGGTGCCCCCCTTAAGTAGCGATGTTCTTAGCTAAAGTCAACACCACTGGCCTTTAATTTACTAAGGACAATTAATCACATCCTTGCAACATGCCACTATGCCAGTGCAGTGGACAATAATAGCATTGCGCCTATTGCTCCCCTTGGCACCAGAATACTGAAATGTTCCTCTCTCAATTCCTACTGATATAGTTGATCTGTTGATTTTAACATAGATATCATTGCCGTACTCTTGAATTCATTAACAACTTTCCTTTTAATTGGTGGCAACCATCAGGCTGCCGTGCTATTTGTTCAAGGTAACAGCAACATGTCAATGCATGAAGCTTCTGCACTTCTACATTCACTTACTGCCAATTACTTTTCTTTCCATGTGTTTTTTCACATCATTCCTACTAAATTTCGTAGGCTTATTTTAATTAGGTCTTCTGATTTAGCTATTTCCATGAATTGCTATAGAATAATAGAATGCTATACGGATAGTGCTAACCAATGTGTACTGCTTCTTAGAGAAAAAAAATAGCTTCTTACCACTGATGCTATTTAGCAATGGGACAAAAGGAGTACATTGATTTTTTTGGATTTATAATTCTTTCATAATCGAGTTTCATTTCATGATTAAATACTCCAGTAAGGTTGCGGTTAGCGGCTTTTATATATCTACTTTTTTAGAACATGTCCAATAAGATACAAAGAGAACACTGATGGTGATGGGTTTGAAGGTAGGTTTATTGACTTCAAATCGATGCAGGTACACAGTTCAGAGTTCATGGATTCTCTATTATATTTCAGCTCTAGCTGTTTATCCTTGCTTCTACATTTTGCTTTTTTTTACCACAGATAAAGGGGTCGGTAAGTATGCATCCGCAGCATGGAAACATACGGCTCTACGCCAATCTCCTGCTGTCCTCCACGCTATCAGTGTTGCTGTTTCAATAAAAAACCTGAAGACTTAAGATTGGCTTCTTAGTTAATTATTGTGTGAACAAACTACCAATGTAACTATTATAAATTATATGTTCCTATTATAACTCAATACATCGAACTTTTGAAACTTATGTGATCCCGTAAACTATATGTACTTCATGGTACTCAGTTACCATCAGACTTAATGTTTTTATGTTATATATTATATAATATATATTTTCTGTTAGTTTCTCGTCCATACGGCATCTCGGCAACCATATATCAATACGGACGCGCGCGGGGGCGCGCGAATCACTAGTGTAGCTTACACTTACGCGTGGTATATTCAATGGCAAGCAGCAGCAGCTAGATAGCTACTACCTAGCTCTCGTAGAGTCGTAGATGCATTCATGCTGCCGATCGAGTGACTCGCCTTGACTGGTGGCTCCAGTACGTGTGCGCTCATTAACCAAACCGTGCTGACAGCAGGATATTTTTCTGTACGCGCGACCAGAACTCCGATCCATCGCTGCAGAAGTGCAGAACAGGGCAGCAGCAGCAGTATTATACTGTACTGCGTCTGCATCATCCACGGGAATCGAAGGAGACGGGTCGAGACCGTCTCGCTGGCTCGCTCTCGCGCCATTACTGCATCGCCGAGCAGGAGCCCCGGCGCCTGTGATGCCGGCATAAACACGCGCGCGCCGAGAGAAGAGAACAAGCAGCCACGCCCACAGAGCTCGCCATTGCTTCCCCTCGCACGCACGCGTGCCGCGCGCACGCCCATCATACGAGCACATCTACTCCTCCCGGCCTTCCTCGTTTTCTGTCGGCTTCGTCGTGTCCCAGTCCCAGCGACCTTTTGGCTGGCCCGGCCGGCGCAAGGGTTTTCCTGTGAATCCCCCGCAACCGGCCGGGGATCCTGTGAGCACCCGGCCCGCGCACGCGTTATGGCCCGCTTCGTCTTGCACGCGCACGCCGAATTCTGACGCGTATATAGCTGCACGCAACGCAAGCACAGCCACGTCTCATCTCATAGGCTCATAGCTACGTAGCTTCCCTGCTCGCCGCTTTCCTACACCTACTGCTCTGTTTATCCTTGGCGAAACATATCGCTTACCTGCCCATCTCCTCGATTAATTTGAGCAAGGACCAGGAAGCTAGAAATGGGCGCCCCGACGGCGCTGGTGCTCGCGTTCATGCTGGTCATGGGCTCGGCTTGGCCGCACGTTGCCGACGGCGTCAGGACGACACCACGTAAGTTGATCATCGGCACTGTAGATCCTTTTATCAGCAACTTCGCGCTAGTGCCTTATTAGTGGTATTCACTATTCAGTTCAAAATGTCCACCTGGCTTTCATTATGAAAAAAAAAACATGTCCACCTTTCATGTTTCCATATTTGGAAAAAGGTTGCCGCATATATGTAGGCATCGTGCCACTGCCAATATTCTGTCGTTGGTCGTACTAGATGACGTGACAGGACATGTGGCAGAGACTGCATCCTATCTCCGAACGACAGATAGAGACCTGACAACTGCTCACCTTTCTTTCCGTGTCCACGGCGCAGCAGACGCGTCAGGTCCGGCTGACGGCGGCGGCGTACTCGGCGAGGCCGCACCGGCCGCTGGTGCAGGTTCATCAAGCAGGAGGGCTGACGAGCCAGACCGAACGGCAGCGGCGTTGCTGCCGGAGGGAGAGGAGGAGGAACATGAAGGGGAGCTGTGGGCGAAGAAGGAGAGCGTTGCGACGGGGTCGCGGCTGCCGGACTGCGCGCACGCGTGCGGGCCTTGCTCCCCGTGCCGGCGCGTCATGGTGAGCTTCAGGTGCGCGCAGGCCTCCGAGTCCTGCCCCGTCGCCTACCGCTGCATGTGCCGCGGCAGGTTCTTCCGCGTCCCCACCCTCTAGCCGTCTACGCTACAAGTGCTGAAGTGCATGTGGTGGTGTCCAGGATTCCCGTGTCGTTTTTTGCTCGCCTCGTTCGTTACCTTACCTATACTAAGTATGCGTTCGGCCTGAACGTTTGTCGGTCGCCATGTGCATGCCTTGGTATGTAAACTACCCTGTTATCGGTGCTGTGTGTTGTATATGAACAGGCTGCTGCGTGTCTTGTCTAAATGTGATAGTAGTGCTAGTCGGCTCTTGTACGGTTCACACAGTCACAAAGACATACAACTATACAAGAGCCTGTGTTGTAGGTTTGTGGCGGGTTACGGAGTAGGTGCCGTTGCGAGTTGCCTGCTGCCTGCTGGTCCGCTTCCGGGGAAACGACGCCCGCTCGGCCTTACGAAATGTGAAGGGCTGTAAATCGAGCACGTTCAGAAATAGTAGCCTGGGCAACTAGCGCACAGTATTCAGTATAGGGCTGTTTGGTTGTTGGGCTAACTCTGGCCTGACCACGATTCTAAGCCTGTCCAGCTTTAGCAAGAGAGTAGTGTTTGGTTGTCTGTATTGGCTAAGCCAGCATAAGGTTAGATCTTGTTTGGTTGTCTGGCTTATCTAGGTATCATCACCTCTTCTATGGCAGGGTGAGCGTAACTTTATCTTCATCGCCTTTCCAATTCTTCCGAGTTTCCTTCTTTTTCTCCGTGAGCATAGCAACAGAAAACACATATATTTCTGATTTACTTCTCGATTTCCCTTATCTTTGATATGGGCTCGAGGCTAATCTTCCAATCAAAAATAGTCCGAAGACGAGCAAGAACTCGATTATAATTGGTACAGGATGAAATAGATATGAACTCGAAGTGAAGTAAACAAATCAAGATGCAGTGAAACAAGACAAACAAGACATTGATGCCTTAATCGAGTATGATAGAATAAACAAAGATCGATAGTTCATATAAGCAGGCTGGAGTACACCAAGAACAGGCGGAGGATCCAAGCAAACAACAGATCAAGAACAGAATCTTTTCTCAAGAAATTATGTACAGAACAGATCGGCAGATCTTGAAACGAACCAATTTGATGCGCATCGAACCAAAATCTCACTCCCTAAAGGCCTGAACGAGACTAAATTAATTGTATATGCTGCTCCTGCGGCGAAGTACAGGGGCTACCAGCTCCTTCCTCTGACATCCAAGAAGCAAGCAGCTCGCCTTCCGTGCCAGCCCCAACTCCTTCATGCGACTTGCCTCGAAGCTCGAGGTCCCACAATCGCCATCCTCCTCGCCTGGTCTTGTTTGACCGCCGCCGCTCCTCGCTTCGAAGCTCGAGATCCAGCAGTGTCGCCGCCTTAACTAGATCTGGGAGTGGAGTGTCGCGTTTAAGCGCTCAATCGCCTAGCGCCAAGCAGACACAGTGCCAGCGGAGGTGAGGGAATCGAGGTGGAGCAGCACCGCGGCGGAGGTGAAGCTGAGGCTGCGGCGGCGGAGGAGCTTGGGCGCACATGAGAGAGTAGACTAGCAGAGGGGCGTGACCGTGTACTGGGAGGTGAGCAAACTCAGGAGGTTGGGTGCGAGTAGCCTGGCTCCGCGAAAACGCTCGGCATCCGCGTTTCCAGCAAGCCTGGCCCCGACCCCCTCATTGCATTACCTAAGCCTGGCTAAAGGCTCTGTGCACCCAACCAAACGTTACGACGCTGCATTATGCAAGCCTGTCCAGCACTTGACCACCCAACCAAACAGCCCATATATATAGATGTGCAGTGGCAGTGGATTTGTTTAGGCTGAAGCAGGCGAGCAGCCAAGCGAGGCCCCGGCAGACTACTGGCACCGACGCGTGCATGCATGCATGATTGAGCGCGCGCAGAGCAGCAGCCAGCAGTGCTGCGCTGTGTGCGTAGCACCCAGCACGGCCCAGTCTGCAGGAGGTCACTGGCTCACTGCCTGCACTGCTCGTCCATCCGTACGCGCGTCACCCGGCTGTTCGCAGCGTCACGCCGCCCTACAGGCTCAAACTCTCAAAGCACGCAGACGCAGCCACACAAACGTCTCAAAAGTTTTGCCTTCATGGACGCGTCACCTTCGCTCCACAGGCAGAGTATTAAAGCTACTGATCGAGCTCGACAGAGGCTTGCTTGTGTTAGGCCGTTCATTATTATCTCTAACGATTAAAACAAAACTTACTGCGGGCGGTCAGGTGAGGACAGCAGGTGCAAACCAATTAATTCACCTACAGCTTGCCAGCTATCAGCAGGCCCAACCAACTACGCACCACCCTATCATATGCACAGGCGAGAATTCCTCGCGACGAGACGCTCAGCTTAGCGTCGATCAGAGAGAGCCCGGTTTCACTTTCACCTGGGGCCGGAGAGCTCGACGGCGTTGAGGTTGTATGTGGAGTCGACGATCCAGTCGTTGTGTTGGCGCGGGGCGCGCTCCGCTTCCTGCCGCATCACCTCCACCTTCTGCCACTCGTCCCACCGCTCCGCCAGCCCGTCGCCCTCCAGCATCCGCACCACCTCCGACATCTTGGGCCGCTCCATCGGGGACCCCTGCGTGCACAGCAGCGCCACCTGGATCAGCGCCTCCACCTCCCGCTCCACGTACCCGCCCAGCAGGTCCGGGTCCACCAGCTGCTCCAGCTTCCTCTCCTTCAGCAACCCCTTCACCTGCAACCAGCACGCAGCTTCTTTCAGTTTCTTCTCAGATGTCCAAGCCAGTCAATGTTCAGGCAATGGCTGCTTACCCAGTCAAGCAGCATGACGTCGTCGTCGTTGGCGAGGCGGGCGAGATCGAAGGCCCGCTGCCCGGTGATGAGCTCCAGGAGCATGATGCCGTACCCGAAGACGTCGGTCTTCTCGGAGGACTTGCCGGTGGAGAGGTACTCGGGCGCGATGTGCCCGATCGTGCCGCGGACGGCCGTCGTCACGTGGGTGTCCTTGTAGTCCATGAGCTTGGCCAGGCCGAAGTCGCCCACCACCGCCTCGAAGGTCTCGTCCAGCAGGATGTTGGCCGCCTTCACGTCGCGGTGGATGATCTTGGGGTCGCAGTGGTCGTGCAGGTACGACAGGCCCCTCGCGGCTCCCAGCGCGATCCGAGACCTCGTGTCCCATTCCAGAGGCGGGTCGTCTGGCGTGCGTTCTACAAATCCCAGCACCACGAGTGAAATCAGAAACAACCCAACCTAAACTAGCTAGGAGTATACAAATAAGATAAAAGGTTCAAATGTAACAGTTCGCCTTCACCTGCAGCTAAATGCGGAAGAAATGTTTAGGAGGTGGGAAAGAATTGAGTTACCTCGAAGACGCGACGCGACGCTTCCATTCGCCATGTATGGATAGACCAGCAGCCGCTCTGTGGGTGTCATGCAGAACCCACGGAGCCGGAGCAGATTCCGGTGCACCGCCATGCTAATCAGTTCAACTTCTGTTTGGAACTGGAGCTCTCCTCCAGGTGTGCGTTCCTCCTTTAGTCTCTTCACCGCTACCAATGAACCATCCGTCAGTCTCCCTTTGTACACCTTCCCGAAACCGCCCCTTCCTAGGACGTTCCTATTGTTGAAATTGTCCGTAGCAACTTGAAGCTCTCTGAGTGAGAACCTCTTGAGCTGTCCAAGGTGGACTTCTGGATCCTCCTCGGCTGAATGGAAAAGAGAGGATATCAATGGAATGAATAGCACAGATGGCAAGAACAGCAGTACCACACTGGTATATTATACTGACCAGGGACATCGAAGAAATGTTCTTCAGGTTTACGCCTCCGCCACAATAAAAATACAATGGCAGGCACAGCAAACAGAAATGCAGCGCCAGCTGCGGCACCTCCAGCAATTGCTCCAGTGCTAGAAGCACCTGAGGGAATGGAATTGACCCAGTTAGCATATCTCAAGTACAATTCCTTGATCATGTGACTGTTTTCCTCTTATGTAAACCTCAAGCATCAGTAGTATTATATGCAATAATATAAAGCTACAGCCGATCACCTTTTGATGAAGTCGGTGTTGGGGGATTGTATGGAGGGGGTGGAGAAAAAGGAGGAGCCCCAGGACAAGGCTTTGTAGTACCAGGGCCACAGAGATTTGGATTGTTAGCAAAACTGTGACAAAAGGTAAGGCTCGTCAACATCAGAAGACACATTTTTTTCTCTCAAAAACTCGCAGGGGAGCTGAATCAGAAGATGCAGTTAAGCATCCAAATTCATCCAGACATTACCTTATAGGGGTGAACAGTGAAAATGAGCCAGTTGATGGCACCTCTCCTGAGAGATTATTGTTTGAGAGATCCCTGCAAGATTGTCGGAACACATTTGTCATTGTCAAAGATCCTGAATGGCTGTAACGATGTACAATAGGGCGACAGGCAACTTACAGAACTTGGAGAGTGGTGATAGAGGTCAAGGTTTTTGGAATTTGACCAGAAAGACTGTTGTTATTAAGACGGCTGGCCTTGCAGGTAATATCCAAAAAACGAAAACGTTATAATCGTTCCAATTGATAATAAGCATAGTGATAAATGTAACAAGTAGCAAGACAAGAACTGGATGATGGGTTTTGCCTTTCATTTTAAGAGTTGAAAGTGGGTGCATGGAAGTTATGAACACAAATTGGAAAGTACATTTCGGTACCCCATGTATATTAGTGTTCTGAAAGATTTTTTTTTCTCTCTCCACGTCATTATCAGAGAAATCAAGCCCGCAGCAAAAGTCAGATAACTTATACTACCAGTACCAAAATAGAATTAGTGAGCTGCCAGGACAATGGAATAAACTTACAGAAACCTCAGCTTCAATAGTTGCCCCAAGGTGTCAGGAATACCACCAGTAAAGTCATTGAGGTACAGATCCAAACTGACCAAGTTAATTAAGTTCCCCAATTCAGGTGGTATTGGCCCACTTATGTTGTTACTGTAAAGTTCCCTGTTGCAAAATGGTAAAGGTAACCATAAATTCAACACAAAGGAAGGCAATCCTATATGGTAGGGTACAATATTTCTCAGCAATCAAAATATGTAGGAAATTGAATGAGAAATGGGAATTGTCAGGAGCAAATAAAAGGATATGTAATGCACCCAAAAGCATGCACATATATTTATGAAGCTCAGGGGAAAAAATAAGCTTTTATGCTACGTCAATATTGGAACTGAAGGATGCGCCTTATGGCATCATAAAACTATTAGCACAATTATCAAAATCATGGATGGAGAAACTTACAGATATTGCATATTTTTCAACTGCCCAAGCTGTGGCACCAATGGACCTGATAGTTGTGCATTTCCAAGATCACTGGCAAAAAAAAGGGACACAGTCAATATCTATAACTTCTCAGTATTTTACCTTACAGGGGAATAAACAAGATCATCATCAACTTACAGTCTGATGACACTGTTATCAGTGTTACAAGTAACATGGAACCATGTACATGGATTAACCAGTGTGGGATCCCAACTCTGCAGCACATTGTTAGTATCTTTCAGGCTTTGGCGTAGACTGTATAGAGCATCACCTGCCAGTAAAGTATCATCACAATAAGCAATAATCCATCATTAGATATTTAAGAGGATACAAACTTTTCATTGATATGACATTAAATATTAATGTTCTTTAATGTGGCCAGGCCTTTTGTCTTTATTTTGGTTTATGTAAATCTCTTATTTAGGCAGCAAATACATTTTTTCCAATAGGTAAAGATCCGTATCAAATAAGGAACATGGATTCGGCGTGCAGTATGACTAGCGTGTAGACTCTAGACTAGTAATTGCTAACCACCACTTATAACTGCTGAGTTCGTTTTATAGTATCACCTCTTAATCATGACAAGGATACACAGCCACTATATCAAAATTGTTAGCATTTAAAACAGCATGGTTTCTTTCCACGCGTGTACTAGGAAAAGAATGCAAAATCTCTCAACTGTTCTTTTTTTCCACATGTGAACAATGCACTCTTAATGATTAGGCTGTGATTTCCAATTATAAGCAATCAATCCGCACGGCCATAGCACGCACAATTTTATACCAAAGTAACGCACACATTCATCTTACCGTTATGCCGGCTTCAGTTCATTCTAAATGGAACCACTTTATATAAATAGCAAGTACAGTTTGTTCACTAACAACCTACCGATTCCATATCTACGATAATGAAACAAATTAGTCAGATAATTATGACTAAAATGGTGACCACCCACCCATCCCCCAAAAAATCAGATTTGTTTTCTTCCACCAGCGTTCATGAGTGGGAATGTACTACCTTTAGCCAAACAAATAAAATTGATCATATCATTTCAGACTCAATGGAGAATTGGACTGAAAATTTATCCTATGAAAATGAATCAAAGACCAAAGTTTTGCACCATAAAAAAGAAGCCCTGCGTATGCACCTTCATAGTAAAAACATCCAAAACAACAATTTTGACAGAGTAATACAGTCCTTCATGCCCACTCATAATTCGCGGAGAACCAATAACTCCCTTTGTAGGAACCTTGAGGTCCAAAATAGTTCTAGACGCGACATGAGTAGACAGCATAATCTACTCCATTTCTGTGAATAGACCGCACATATTCCAGAACGAATTTCCTTCCATGTTTGTGCAATCAGCCTGTCCAGATGTAACGAGACGAACCCGTTTCGTACAAACATCGCCATATGGAGAAGAAAATGACAAAACGCTATGAGAGACAAGCGCAAGCCGGACCACCAAACCACCCCCAAAGCAATCAGTCAAAGCGAGCGGAAATGAGAACTGCTGGCTCCGCATTTCATCCCCCCGTTCAGCCCCCCACCTATCTATCAATCGAGGATTGTGGAGTGGTAGCGAGCGCTAGATTTCTGGCCGTCGTCCCCAGATTTTCAGCCATTATCCCCCTCACACACAGGTAGAAGAAAACTCGCCCGGCCCGCCGTGTGATATACTATCCATCAAAACCCAGAAGAATATAACCCACAGATTGCATTAAGCAGTGGCATACCCTCCGTGTTGGCGATGACCCGGCCCACGCCGACGACCATCGACAGGACCGCCGCCCACCACCACCACCTCAGCGACACCGCCGCCATATCCCGCCGACGCCTGACCCGCCTCTCGCGCCTCAAAACCACGCGCGCGCAGGCTCTCACGGCGCCCCCCGAGCTGGCCACGCCCGCGACGACCTCACCCAGCTGCCGCCGACGACGCCGCCGCCGCGACAGCTCTGCCACCGCTCCTCTCCGACGGGAAGCGAGAGATTTCTCTCTCTTTATTTTTTCCCTCCCCTCCCCTGTTTTTTTTTTACCAGCGTTTTCTCAGCTCGGGGGTTTTAAAACTTTGGCGAGGCTTGCGTGTGGAGTCCGACCCAAAAATGTTCCACTGGACACTGGTAAACGAGGGACCTGCCCTGCCCGAAGGAGATCAAAGTTACCCCGCGTTATCCGCGTAACTTTACTGACATGTGGGACCAAAGTTTGAAGGCCCACATGTCGGCCGGTGAAAACATGGCCGTGCCATGCGGGGTTTCCTTCGGGCGAGTGCGACGGGGTTTAGCGGGGCTGCGGCAGCGGCAGCGGCAGCAGGTGACGTGTGCGTGATGCGGGGCTGGGGATTTCGTGGACGCGGTGCTCGTACGCTTGTCCCAAGATCACGAAATCGAGAAAGCCCGTGTCTTTTTTCGAAAGGCTTATCGAGAAAATCCGTTTCCACTTTCTTTGGTAAAGATGTTTCTCCCTTTTCTCGTTTCCCCGTTTATAAAGAGAGAAGCAACAGAAAGTGCCATCATCGGATAATCGGTAGTCCATTCCCTAATTTTCTTTCACTATCGTGCTAAGTTCCCAACTGCTGAGTCTGCATTGGTGGAACCTTATATGAATGTACCATCCAGTGGGGTTTTTAGCATTTTTAGTGAGTTTGATAGAGCATGGGTATGATTTGTGGTCAATGGAGTTTAGATCAATTTTGATTGATATACCTAATTTGGAAGGGTAGAGACACCAGGTAGCAAGTTATACACGGTTATCCGTGTGTGTGCATAACCATCGTGCTTTTTCGCTATGATTAGATCAAGATATTGCAATGTGTGATTTACGTGGAACTTCGGTTACATGTTGAAAACAAGTTACATAACGATATACTCCGTAGTTATCTAACTATATTTTTAGAAATGAGATGTAAGTGGTGCGATTTCATTGCAGTGTTACAAGTGAACCGAGAATTTTACCTTTAAACGGAAAATGGTCATGACATAGCATGGTATACACAGCTTGTTCACGCATGCGGAGAAATTATGTCAGCCCACGTGTTCTCTCTCAACTAGTCAAAAATATAAAACCGTGCGATTCGGACAAAACTTCGGTTACCTGTTGACCAAAAATTGTATTATATCTACAACAAACTTCGGTTACGATTGATTAAGTAACCAATTCTTGAAAATGAATGTAATTGGCACGGATTTATTGTGAAGTTATGAGTGTACCAACTACTGAGATTGGACTGAACTTTCTTCTAATATTGACGCGAAAGTTCAGTATTATAAGTATTTCCAACATAGCAATGCAATTACCTGTACCGACCAATTTTTGAACTTCTAACGTAGCAATGCAATTGCCTTTCGTTTTATGTTCGTTGCATCCACTTGTTTTATAAGTATTTCCCTTTTTTTCTCTTAGTATGCCCGTGCTTTCTCCGTTTTTCCTACATTTCCGTGGACTCCTGATGTAAAATGAGGCTCACTCCGGGTCCAGGTAAAATCCAAACCAGTTTCCGTTTCAACTTCCAGCTATTACCTATTATTGACGCAATATTGCTAACCACCTCATCATCATCATTTTTAGCGGCATTGCAATGTACATTGTATACCATGAATGCTCTCCAGTCTCCAGAGCACGCATACTTGCGTTTTAGCAGCATACGTCACTGCCAGTGCTTTCTTTCTCGTCCAGAGAAAGCAGTGTACGTTACCCGTAAAAAGAGGCGTACCGTTTCCATACGACCCGGAGGCCCGGAGCAGTGGTGCGGTGCGGTGCAGTGCAGTGCAGTACGGCCGGTCCATGCATGTACTGGCACTCGCCGTCACGCAGACTCTCGCACCGCGCCGCGCCGCGAAAGGGCCCACCAGTCAGGGGCCCAGCCTTCGGGCGCGCGGTCAAGGGTCAAAGGTCCCCCCGTCGTGACGGGATCCGGTGCGGCGCCCGTAATCCCGTGCCCCGGCAGAGCGGCAGGCGCGGCCCGGGCCCCGCTCTCCCTCTCTGTCCTGTCAGGGCCCCGCGGCCAATGGGGAGGCGTCACGCGAGGGGGGTGTTCGCCGTTCGGGATGACGCAGGGGGCGTGTCCTAGCGCGTGGAGGGGCCACGTTTCGTTCCGATGATTGCGGGGCCCAGCGAGGCGCCAGCTAGGATTCCGGTCAAAATGCTGGACCACGACGGCCTGCTGTTTTGAATCTTTCCAGCCGGCATTTGGATTCAAAACCTTTGGTCTAACAGACTAACACTGTATTACACTATCCTTCTCTGTGTTCTTGTGTAGCCATAGCCCGTAACTGCATCCGTCGTTCGATCTTCTCCCATCCTCAACAATGTAAGTATGTATAGGGCTGACACCGGTGGAAGTAGAACCTTATGAACAATAATCACCTCCTGAACGAGCTCAATCTCTTACATGTAGAATTTACATGCGTATATTTTACAGAGGTGAGTGCAGAGTTTGCAAATGTATATATAGATATTATATGTTGTACTAGTAGTTTGTAAAAAGATAGTAAAAGAAATAGAGCCTCGTTGGGACAACAGTTTCTTGCTGATCGTAATAGACATCGTGCTAGCTCTAAATTGTTGAAAGAAAAGCATGGGAAAACACAATTTGGAATTCATTTATGTTCCATTAGAAAGAAGATTAAAGGTGTGGACGAACTTGAAGCCATCAACCGAAGATGTATTAGATGCTATATCCAAATTAGGGTGTATTAAAGCAGTACCTGGTCACCCTTAAAACCCAGACTACATAGAAATAGTGTTGTTGATCGCAAACCTGCAGGTTGCAGTAGCATATGAAATAAGGGAGACTAGAATTTATTCCTTCGTGTCTAAAAAAAAATTATTCCTTCGCAAAAAAAAGTACTTTTTGGATCGACAAAGTTACCTAGCTGTCCAACCTTTCAGAAGGATGGCTATTGCCGTTAAACCTTTCAGGATTTGTCCAAACCTTTCTCGTTGTCGCTTCCATGGCTGAGAAATGGTATCGAGAGAATAATATGGTTGTCAGACTTGGCCAAAGCATGGCCTTGATTAGATCCTAAATTTCACCCGTAAAGTTCACTATGAAAAAGAAGGTTCATGTCACATCAAAATATCGGCACATGCATGAAGTACTAAATGTAGATGAAATCAAAAATTAATTGTACAATTTTATTGTACTTTGCGAGACGAGCATTTTGAGCCTAATTAATTAATTTTTAGATAATTTTTCACAAATACAAACGAAATGCTACAGTGACGCACGCACTACAAGGTGCTAAATTTAGGGTGCAAATTTTGCATCTAAACAAGGGCCATATTGGAGCTTCTTCTTTTTTTTTAGAGAGAGAGAGCACAAAGCATATTGGAGCTCCCCACGTGGTAAAGCTTATTGCTGGAGTGCTGGACAGGCCCGGAGAGATTCCATGGACCGTACGATTGTTCGTTTGTTCTCGGTACTCCCTCTGGCCTCATCCACCGAGCTTGATCCCTAGCTGCCTTCTGGCCGGCGTGGTTTTGACTTTTGACTGATCAAAACTACGCGTGTCTTGCTTCTATCAGGTCAGTTTGGACTCCGCTGATCGGAAGGTCACACTTGACAATCCTTCGATTCATGCTTATTTTGGCCCATAACCCCAAGCTGTTGGGCCTGTCAAGAACGGAACCCCCAGGCCCGATAAGAACCTAGAAGTCGGTGAAACTGTTTGAGGCCTAGTTTTTGCCCAACTAGAAATTCTAAACCGATGCGGCCCAGTGGTTCTAACCAGCAGAAGTAGTCAGGGGTGCAGGACAAGGAAGCCTCATGCTCGCCACAGCCCAAGCCTTATACGCGTGATGACATTTGTACTTAGCATTTCATTTTCGCGCTGAACTACACGTTTCCGAATAAATAAACATAAACATACACCGGGCCGTGGAGTTGCATTCGTGGGAGCACGGATTCGATTTCGCCGGCCATCGCCTTAAAAATCTTTTCAGGTGGCAACGGCTGACGACACCGCTGACGAACGAAGCAATCAGTGGCCGCAACGACGCGCCAATAATTGGCAGTTCCGAGCCAGGATTCCCCTCCCGCCCTTCTCTTCTTCTTCTTCCTTTTCCCCTCGTTTCTTCTCGAGCCAGGATTCTGGTCCACGGTAGGCCGCTAGTTTATCCTCGGCGGGGCCCGCACCGAACGGGTTTGACCTCGCGCCATTGGCCGCAGGGGCAACTTGATCCCGTCCGTCAGTCGCATGCTCGTGGTCGTAGCTTGCCGCACTGGGGCTCTGCGATGATGGGATCTTGCTCAGTTCGCCGCGGAATATGGCCGTGCGGGCGAACACGATTGGCCTGATTTGCTGCGGGGTGGGGGAGTATCTGAATTGGTTAGCTTTCTCCGATCTGAACGCCGCGGGGGGTTTCGGTGGTGGATCCGAAGGTTCTCGGCCTAAAACCTGTAGCTTCCTCTGTTTTGTGTTCTCGGCAATTGCGTTTGCGGAGTAGTTTGCTTGCTGGGCTTTGCTGCCGCACTTCCTCTCTGCCTTTTGTGCCGAGGAAAGAAAATAAAAATACACTTATTATTATCTTGTGACGCTGGAGCACCCGGGTGTTGTTTTCCTACGAAAGAGCGTGCAACTAGCCAGCGGTGCGTCGTATATAAGTACTGTAGTAAAGTGGGGGTGGCGGGGCCGTGACGTGGCGCAGAGGTTGTTTTCGCTGCACCTGTAGAGAGTTGTCATCCGAGACGCAAAAGCACGCTTGTGGTATCTCCGGGACAAAAACGTGAGAAAGACTAGGCTTTTTTCCCCCGCGTGACGAGTGCGCCGGCTGACACGAGTGGCGAAAAAGGCGGTGGCGTGATTGGCTCGCCGGAGGCTTCACCAACCCCTCTCGCTCTGCCTAAACAAATCCACTCTCGGCTGAGTCCGTCGGAGTGGCGGAGAGTCGAGAGCACGGCGAAGCCAAACTAACCACGGTTGTTACCGGTAATCCTACTTCGTAGCACAATGCACGTCTGCTCAATGACGAGACGAGCCACCTAACCCGGCGGCTCCACAATTCTTCGGCGACTCGACTCGCCCCGCGCCCACCAGGCACCAGCCCGGCCCAGCTGCGGGCTGTGGGCTCCGCGCCCAGTGCCGGCCGGCCTCTGCGTGCGTCACCAGCGTCCCCGAGCTCGCGGCGGCAGCTTCCGCGCCACACGCCCCGCGGGGCGACGACGTCACCCTGCCGCGGCGCGGCCACCACGCTTCCCCAATTCCCCCCGTCCATCCCAGTCCAGGTCCAGGCCCACCGTCCAACGAATGGCGGCGCGCTACGTGCCCCCGTCCCAGAGGCCGGCGTCGGTCGGGACCCGTGTGGTGTGTGGGTCCTCGAGCTCGAGGCACACCCAACCCAACCAAAGGGGCCAAGGCTACCCGGGAGATGCACCGCGGGATTCGGCGCGGGCGGATGACGGGTGGGGTCCGGGGGTTACTCGGGCCTACCTGGCGGCGTCCCCAGAGAGAGGCCCAGCGGGGAGGGGGAGGCGCGTCCCGGCTCGGGCGCGCGAGCGGCGGTAAAGAATCGGAGGCGCGGCCCGTGGGACGGCGACAAGTGCCCCCCGCCCCGGCCAATCCCGTGCGCCGCGCGGGCCCTAGCCCAACCAACGGCGGAGAGCGAGTCGCGCTCGCGCTCGCGCGCCCCCGCCGGGTCCCCCCGTCCGGCGCGGAGCCGGAGCCGGAGCCGAGGCCGGGAGAGGACACACAGCACAACAAACCACACAACTCACGGAAGCCAACTCTGCGAAACGGGCTCGGGAGCCACTACTACTACGAGTCGGCTCGTCTGGGGCAGGCTCTCGACTCGGGTGCGCACGGACGGCGGATGGGAGGAGAGACGGCGTCGTGCTGCCGCCGTGTAAACCGCGCGTGTGGGCACGCCGCGCGCAACGGGCCAGCCAACGCCGGCGGGGGCCCGCGACGGCGCAACTTGCGTACGCGCGGAGCCTCGCGGGCCGTAGCTTGGGCATGTCGCGGCGCCGAGGCCATGCCTGCCATGGACCATGGAGGCCGACACTAGCTTTTTGGCGAAAGCGATGGGGAGGATGGGATGGGGTCCTCCCTGACACACTGCTCCGCTCACAACTTGTGCAGATCTCAGATCTGCCGCCTGCGCATGCCAGTTTGTCGTATGTTGGGGTTGTGATTGCTTGCTGTGACTTGGGAGCACGGAGTACCTCTACAAGCTCCTAGGAATGTAGGAGTAGTACTTACCTTGACTAGTTTTTTTTTCCTACGAGTACTTACCGTTTGAGTACTACTGGTAGTATCGTTCATTAAGACCTTGATTCTCAACCCGAAAAAAGGCAGTATCTAGCAGTAGGCGTTGTGTAAAAAGGCTATGGTCTGGTCAATGCAATAAGTCGTCAAGAGTGCAAAGTCGTCTTTCCAGTGGAAAATTATGCTCATTTCACAATTTTTTTTTTGTTCCCGCAGCTGTTTTCCCCTAATTCATGTGACTTGTGCTGGACTAAATAATTGGATAGAAGCAAATTCTCATACTTTTGATTCACCGCCTGAAACAGTAATTTTCATAGCTCTGCTAGATACTACAGTAGTAGCTTCACCATGCTACTTGTCCCCAGAATCCATTGTTTTTTTTATACTTGTCCCTAGAATCCATTGTTGGATGCCAAACATCAGACCCCTACAAAAACCATCCATGGAAAGGAACGTAAAAAGGAGATAGATCAAACGTGTAAAGATAACTTCTACTAAAAAAATTATAGCTTGGAGCTCTAGCATGTAGCATCTGCTAACAAAAGAGATGGACATCCGCGTCAGCCCCACAACCCACCTATGTGGGCAGGTAGTTGTATACGAGTATGTTAAACAATCACTTTGGCATGTAAAAAAGAGACAAAGAAGAGGCGCGAAATGAGTTGGTCCACATCAATTCCATCTTTCTACAGAGAAAAAAATCATTACTCCTGCTAGTACTCCGTACTGCATGTACAGCCCGTCGGTATACCCCGTCGGTATACCAGCCAATTTGCATAAACAACCCCGCGAGCGCGAGTCGACGGGGGAGTCCCGTTCTCCAATGCCGAACAGACGCGGCCGGCGGGGCTGTACGGGTCGTCGCCCCAAATCGACGAGCGGCCAGATCCCGCGCGGCAACCGCACGCGCGGGAGGTTGCCCGCCAAATCCAACTCCCCGTCGCCTTCCCCTGTCCAGGTTCGGAGGAGCTCTCGGTCAGTCCGCCACCGCCGTCCGCCGGGCATTGGAGGAGCTCGCCGGCGGGGAGGAGCGCCGCGGCAGGGCGGAGGACCTCAGCTGCTGCAGGAGAGGTAGGGGACGCCGGCCCCCTCCGCCAAGGCGCCATCCGTCGTCCCGAGCCGTGGCGGGCTGCTCCGCCCCGGCCGTCGCGAGCGCCGCGACGAGCTGCTCCGCCGTCGCCCAACAGGGCACGGAGAAGATGCAGCTCATGGAGCCTCTGCTTCTTTGGCGCCGCCTGGGCGACGACCTCCGTGGAGCCCACCAAGGCCGCGGCGATCTCCGTCCACGGGGAAGGCGAGCCCCGCGAGGACAAGCGGGACAAGGACCGCCGCCGAGCAGTCCGCGTCCGGCGCCACGTCCAGGACGTCCACCTCTACGACCGCGGTGACGAGAAGCTCCGCGACGCGACGAGAAGCTGGGCGGCGGCGTGAGCGGCTGGAGGGCAGCGACGCGAGCTGCTGGATGTGGCGCTGCTGGAGCTGGCGAGCGTGCTGCACGTCGCCGGACCCGCAGTCGCCCGTGGCGCAGCCCGCGGCGGCGTCGGCGGCGCAAAGCGTGCGGCCCCAGAAGCTGGACGAAGGGCAACCCCGATCCGTTTTGCTGGACGGAGGGCCACTCGTTCGGTAGCCGTTCGGCAGTATAGAAAGAAGATAATAATCAGGGGCACTTTTGTCTTTTCGCGTATGTCAAGGGCACTCAGCAGCAGGAGAAAGAAGACGCTCCTCTACCTAATTTTGCCGAAATGTTAAATATTAGGTTTGCATAATATTTTATTATTTCTTCTATCAAATAGCCACATAATGGTATACACAAATGTGTATATGTAGTTGATCCTAAGCTAGTGTAAAGCATTAAACAGCTTATAGACGGTTTCCCTGTCTATGAATTGTATAAGCTGTCTATATATCTGTCTGTATGCTACGTTCGAGGTTGTACAGACGACCCGCCTTAGGGAGTGTGCACAATTGTCAGCACATGGGCGAGCCAAGTCAAAAAAAAAACGCAAATAAACTAGTGCCCACACTGCACAGCTTGGCGCCGCTTGGCTTGCCAACCGAGCTGAGCCATCAAGCCAGGAGGAGTCTTGCCAGGTAATCCCGCCGTCATCCACCCATCCGCCGTCCCACCCCCACCCGCACCCGCACCGAGGAACCCTACCAATCTCGCCTCGTCTCGTCTCATCCCAGCGCCAGCATTCCATTTCCATCCGCAAACGGAGAGCCCCTCCCTGCTCTGCTGAGAACACAGGAGGCAGGCAGGCAGCCACCAGCCCACCGCCGCCGGTTCCCCCCGCCGCGTCCGCTGACACCGCGGCGAGCCCGCCCGCCCCTCCTCCGCTCTCCCCCCCGCGCGCGAGGTGACGCCTTTACCCCGCCTCCCCTCGCCACCGATTCCTCCCTCCCTCCCTCCTTGTCTCTCTCCGTGATTCGTATGCGTGCTCTGTTTCTCTTCCCGCTGCATGTATGCGCGTGATGTTACGGGCGTGAGAGGAGAGGTTCGGGATTAGTTGGCGCCGAGTCCCCCCGTTCAGGCTACGTCTTTGATTGACGTTTCGATTGGTTGGGTTTGGGAATTCCCTTTTCTCGTTTCCATCTCCTGGTGGTAGGGTGGTGGCGACGCTGCTTAGCCTGTTAGATCTGTTCTGTCCGCGCCATGTCGTTCTGCGCTTTTGCGAGGAGAACGAGAATTGCGACTTTGCGAGATTTGGGGGGTTCCTTTGACACCTACTAGGATGGCGTAGGCCGCCTCTGTTTTTGGTGGTACCTGAAGGTTCTTGTTTTGGGGTGGTCTGCCATTCGGACGGTATGGGGCTCTGAACCATGTTTACATGGAGAAAGGACACCCGTTTTGCTTTTTTTTTCCTTCAAAAAGAAATCCTATGAGCGTCGCCTTGTCCTGATTTTGTTTCCCGTCTGGATATACTTTAGAGTTTAGAGACCCATACTTTAGAGTTCCTTGCTGTTGGGATTTATGTGAAGTATGTGTGCGAATTTGACAGCAAGCTGTGTTTCCCTAAAGGTTTCTTATAACCTGGTCAAGAAAAACCTTGTCATGGTTCCAAAATTCAAGGGGTTTCAGTGTGCTCATCATCAAGCAATAGGACGTTTGAACCCAACTAGTCAACATTTATTAGCTAGGGCTAGCAAAGATACGGAACAGATCTGTTAAGATCTTACCCCTTATGATTCCACCTGTGTAAATTCTTGCTCCATATATCATTTGGGCAAATCATAACCTGGAATTCTGTAGGATTGGTGATCCCCTCCTCTCTCTCTCTCTCTCTCTCTCTCTCTCTCTCTCTCTCTCTGTCTCTATTATAGAGAAAGATTGCACTCATGTAACTTGCCCATGTTCAATGATTTTATGTTGCTTGCACTAGTTGAGTTCACAATAAAATTCCTTCCGAAGTCCCCAGCGCTCTACTCTTTCTTCTTTCATGTGTTGGTCACCTTGCATTGACTTAAGAAATCATCTTTTTTTTTAACAGTACAACTGCATTTTTACTGGCTTTAACATTTGGCAAATTTGACTACTGATAATTAGTATATCAGATAACATGTACCATACATTTTAATTTCTGAATCTTACCTAACACCATGTTTTTTTTGTTAATTTCAAGACTGTTCGACCACAAAGAATTTGGATGCTGCTGCCTATGCATGATGTCAACTACTGGAGACATTGTTTAGTGCTGGAGAAACTGTGCAGTTTCGGATCATAAATTCCCAGAATCAAGGCAACTATGGACCGTGCAGACACATCGGGGTTTGTCAGTGGTGGTTGCTTTGGTACTACACTCCTGTTGATATTCTTCCATTTCGTCTATTCTACAGTCCGTTTCTGAAAGATCATCAACATCCCTTCAGCCATCAGCCCCTGTTCTTTGAGCTCTCTAGTGTTTTATCTCATTTTCTCTCCCACCATTGTGTATCTTAACTGCAATGGAGAACAGCTACATGAACATCCCCCACCCACCTCTGATGAGTGACCCCTTTATGTTAGTGGGATGCTCAACACCAAGCTCCACCATGGAGAACATGGGCCAAAGCACATTCTGTATGGATGGCATGAGCCCAGCAATGGCTACCTGTAGCCATGTCAACGAAAATATGCAAATAATGAATGGCATAACAGTGAGAGATGATAGCAGCAAGTTAGTCCTTGGATTGGGTCCAACACCCAATTTTTATTCCGCAGATTGTCAGTCCACTGGTTCAAAACAAGCTCAGAGATTGTCCGGCCAGAGTTCCACTTTCACTGATCCAGGGATGTTGAAGCTTGGCCTTCAGATGGATGGTGGAGAAGCAATTCAATATCTGCAAGCACCGAATGGGACAGTCCATTCTTTTGGTGTTGTCGATGAGGCTTCAACATCTGCTACCGTAAGAAACATGGGTGGTTACATGCCATCCTTGCTCTTTGCTCCACGTTCCAATTCTACTGCCAATGAGGCACAAGTAGAAACCCCAGATTCTCTAGACCTCACACATAGCACCGATGACAGTCAAAATCTTCAACAGCATCTTCAGCTCAGCCCTGAGCCTTCTGCAATGACCGAGTCTTCATTTGGTGTGAGTTCTGATGTTGTCACTGCAACAACTACATCAGAACAACGTAGCCATCCCCGGCATCCTAAGAAATGCAGGTTCAAGGGTTGCTCCAAAGGTGCAAGAGGTGCGTCAGGATTGTGCATTGCTCATGGAGGTGGGCAGAGATGTCATAAACCTGGATGCCATAAAGGTGCTGAAAGCAGTTCTGCCTACTGCAAAGCCCATGGTGGTGGCCGTCGGTGTGAGGAGCTTGGTTGCACCAAAAGTGCAGAAGGAAAAACAGATTATTGCATTGCTCATGGTGGAGGCCGCCGCTGCGAACATCCTGGCTGTCTTAAAGCTGCACGGGGTAAGTCAGGGCGGTGCATCAAGCATGGTGGTGGGAAGAGATGCTCAGTTAAAGGTTGCATTCGGAGCGCCGAGGGGAAGGCTGGACTGTGCATTTCTCATGGTGGTGGCCGACGGTGCCAGTACCCAGACTGTGGCAAGGGGGCTCAGGGCAGCACATTGTACTGCAAGGGGCATGGTGGCGGCAAGAGGTGCATCTTTGATGGATGCAGCAAAGGCGCAGAGGGTAGCACACCTCTCTGCAAAGCTCATGGTGGTGGGAAGCGATGCATGTTTGAAGGAGGTGGCGTCTGTGCAAAGAGCGTGCATGGGGCTACTGAATACTGTGTGGCACATGGAGGAGGGAAGCGTTGTTCCGTGCCTGGCTGCTCCAAGAGCGCCCGTGGCCGCACTGACTGCTGCGTGAAGCATGGTGGCGGCAAGCGGTGCAAGGTTGACAACTGCGGCAAGAGTGCCCAGGGGAGCACGGACTTCTGTAAAGCCCACGGTGGAGGCAAACGGTGCACATGGAACACGGGCTGTGAGAAGTTCTCCCGTGGCAAGAGTGGCTTCTGTGCCGCGCATGGTACCTTGATGGCTAGGCAGCGAGAACAAGAGGCGGTGAAGAATGTAGGAAGCATGATTGGACCAGGACTCTTCAGCGGCATCGTGGTGTCGTCAGCCACCGTGGGAAGCAGCATGACGAACGAGCACTCGTCCTCAGGCATCAGCACTGCGTCTGACTGCGATGGCACCGTCAGGAGCCAATCGATGATTCCTCCGCAGGTGCTGGTTCCTCGCTCCATGATGCCCCCTTGGACTTCTGAGCCGGAAGATGGGGGCAGAGAGGGAGGTCATGTTGTTCCTGAGGGGAGGGTGCATGGTGGTGGCCTCCTGTCACTTCTCGGTGGCAGCTTCAGGAACGCTGATGTGGAAAAGCTTTGAAGCTAGCGCTTTTCCATCTGCAAATTTGGTCAGTTTGTTTGTATATAAACAGGGACGCTTTGCTGCCTATTGAATTCTTATTGTGCCTTTTTCTTGTTTAGATAAACGTTTCAAGTTCCATGTATGGTTAGTCCGTTGTAAAGTGGTGACTGGCAATTGTTGTGAACGCTTTTAGCTTGTTGGTTCAATCATAGTCAGTACTGCAATAAAATTTGTGTATTTATATTGTGCTGCTCATCTGTTTGTGCATAATTTCTTATAAAGAAAATTTGATCGATCGTGGCATCGTAGGGCGCCTCTGAATATTTTCTTCTGAAATCTGAATGTTTTCGGTCTAGGTTAGTCAGCACTGCAATACAGGCTCTCATAATATTTATTACGCTATCCTTATATGGTCCCGTGTAATATTTCCATTTCTCCTAATTCACGTGTTGTTCTTGGCGCTATAGTTTAGTATGGTTAATGCAAAATGATCTCGTCATCCGGAAACCCCTAGTTCTGCAATAACTCGACACCTACATGTTCCATTTCGATTGAATTCTATTATCGCAAAAGCTTGATTGAAAAAAAAAAATCTGTACTAACGGTGAGATGAAATGAAAAGTGAGGCGAAAAGGGAATGATTAAGCGAATAACTTGATTAAATTAGCCGATCCGATCTCTCCACGAGAATGTGTGCAGACTTCTTGTTTTAGGGTTCTTTTACAGTTGAACTTTAGTTGGTCCAAATGGTTCTTAAGACTTTGCTCCTGAGTCCTGACAGTAGGATAACATCTCTTGCTGCCTTCATAGAGTATCTTGAGTGTAACATTCACTCTCAATCAACCACTCTCAATCAACTATATTACCTGTTGTAGCATTCAAAAGTGCAACATTCCGAATGAAGTCGTTTTTCCCTTGGATGAGAACGGCACACGTATACCTTCCTTTAATTATTTTTACTATTGACCAAAAATCGGCAAGTAGATCCGAAGTCAATAGATCTACCATTTTTTTTTGAGAATCAATAGATCTGCCAATTCAATCACATATGGTTGAACATCTCAGATCTTTGAACAAAAGATGCAGCGCGCGATGAATAATGCGAAAGTAAACGATGGCACAAATAATCTGAGAGTAGCCGCCATAAACTAGAGTAGATATCAGATCTCCAGAAATAAAAGAAGCACACGGGATGCCAGCATAGGAATGCGAAGCTCTTTGTTTAAGACCCATTTGAGCAAAGGCCGGAGAAGATCAGCTTATCATCTTCATATATACATCTGCCACTACTTGTCCCAGCTGCAGCACATCTCCTCAGTCTCCTCTTGTAACGTGCACCCTAGTCTGTGCCAGTAATGGCTAGAGCTGCGTTGCTCCTCCCTGCTGCTCTGCTGCTGTGCCTTGCATTGGCCGGCCGTGCCGATGTGGCGAGGAAGATGGTTGGGGTCTACGAGCTCAAGAACAAGAAGGGGGATTTCTCCATCAAGGTCACCAACTGGGGAGCCACCCTCATGTCTGTCATCGTCCCTGACTCCAAAGGTATGGAGAGAATCAGTTTGCATAATGTTGGTTTACATGGCTTCTCTGGTGCACCCAAGTGGAGAATAGGATTCTTGTAATAGAGTAATTCTACGATGTACTCTCCTTCTCTCCCCCCCACTTCACAAAACTTGGGATGTAAACCTTATCCTTTTAATCAAAATGTTCAGGTCGGCGTAAGCCTACCGTAGGTCCCCTCGAAAAAAAAACATGCTTATGTAAATTTCTTGCTGCAGGGGACTTGGCCGATGTCGTCCTTGGGTACGACACCATTGCTGAGTATGTGGTAAGATGACAGACCTCTATGTTCTCACACTTCAGGCTTCAGAAGAACAGTGTATGCATTCCTCTTCCTGCAGTGTTCTAACACGGCGGTATTCCGCAATCTCTGCACAAACAGAACGGTTCTTCCTACTTCGGGGCGCTGGTCGGCCGTGTGGCCAACAGGGTCGCCAAGGGCCGCTTCGTGCTCGACGGAAAACCCTACCACCTATACATCAATGATGGCAAGAACGCACTCCACGGTATGCTCTCGTTCTCAGGTCGCTCTCACGCATGGATCGCGACGTGCTGTCACCCATCGGATCACTAGTTTAATTAGTCTCGCCGTCGTTGTTCATCAGGTGGCCACAGGGGGTTCAGCAAGGTCGTCTGGACTGTGAAGGAGTACGTGACTGACGGTGACTCCCCTTACATCACCTTCTACTACCACAGCTTCGATGGAGAGCAAGGTAAACAAACGCAAAATTGGCAATTCCAGCAATCAAATTATGTGCAGTAGTCTCCGCAAAAAAAGAGTCCAATCTGCAGTGTCATCCAGTGATTGCGATTAGTTTTAGATTTTGTTTATGATTAGCCTCTGACCTTATGCCCCGGCCTTGCCGATGAGCTGACTTTATTTGCACATGTTGTCCTCGAATAATCGTGCTTATATACGCTCAAATCAATGGAACGTGTTTGCACGTGGTGGGCAGGATTCCCGGGCGACCTGGACGTGTACGTGACGTACCGGCTCTCCAGCCCCTACGACCTGAGCCTGCACATGAACGCGACGGCGCTGAACAAGGCGACGCCGGTGAACCTGGTGAACCACGCGTACTGGAACCTGGCCGGGCACGGCAGCGGCGACGTCCTGGGCCACCTGATCCAGGTGTTCGCGTCGCGGTACACGCCCGTGGACAAGTCCATGATCCCGACGGGCGAGGTCGCCGGCGTCGCCGGCACGCCCTACGACCTGCGGCGGCCGACCCCCCTGGGCGCCCGCATCAACCTCGTCTCCGGCGGCGGCGCGGCCGGGTACGACGTCAACTACGCGGTGCAGGGGCAGGGGTTCACGCAGGTGGCGTACGCCAAGGACGCGGCGTCCGGGCGGGCGTTCGAGCTGTGGGCGAACCAGCCCGGCGTGCAGCTCTACACCAGCAACTGGCTCAAGGACGAGAAGGGCAAGGCCGGGAGCGTGTACCAGAAGCACGGCGCGCTGTGCCTGGAGACGCAGGCGTTCCCGGACGCCGTGAACCACCCAAACTTCCCGTCGGTGATCGTCAGGCCCGGCGGGGTGTACCGGCACGACATGGTCTTCAAGTTCTCCTCCTAATTAACTAGTCGGTAGCTGTGTTGTGTGAGTCAGCGTGCCAAAATGTTAATGATGTACAAGAGGTGGCTCCTGCAAGCTAGCTGTGTGCTTGACTGCTTGTGTAACACAGAAAGGTACGGTGCATATGGTGCGTGAATGAATAATTAATCTTGTGCTGAATTTCTTATAGTTGCGTTCGTCAGGATGTTTAAGGGATTTACATATTGTTGGATAATTACGTAATGGCTTTACTAAATTCTGAATATGATAAATCATGGCATGAACAGAAAGTAGTATGAAAAACTAATACTAGTTGACAGAAATAACATAACCACAATTTAGTAGGGTTCAACCGCGGCACACATCTTGAGCGACTGCGGACAAAGAAACTGTGAGAACGAATGGTACAATTGCCGCAACAACTGTGCTGCGGATTGCTCGCAGCAGCTGGCAGCGAAAGTTGATTGTGCGATGCAAAATTTGACTTAGATGGAGGACGAGCCATGATGATGAACTTGAGCGATCACGTGGAGTGTTTCCTCAAAACCTTATTTGCCCTCTCCTGATGTAGGATCACAATGAGAAAGGATTCCAAAGACATGTTGTTCCGTTCGCAGGTGTTCGGGATGAGGTAAACTACGACGACGACACAACAATAAAAAGGCAAAACCTACCAAAGTCACATGCTCCCAAGATAACAAAACTGTAAAAGGAAGCCATACACCTGCAGTGAAAGGATAGATTTTAGCGGACCATTCATACGTGCGTTGCATGCCCGCGCCGTTTGCCCCACCCCATGGCCGGCCTAGCTCGGCAAGACGAGGTGAACGATCACGTGTATGTGGCTTTCATTCTCTTCCATGTTACTTAGGGGAGTGGAGGCCACCTACATATTCCATGCTACTTTCTTATGCATACATAGTCTTTTGAGATTTGCTTGAAATTTTTTAATTCTTATTGGACAAGACCCATAAATTTCATCATACATACTCTCATACTATTGCATTATCGGTTAGGAAGTAGATGTTTATACGATCTTTGTTAGCTACTTCATTTTGGTTATGTTAAACTTGTCCTACGTTATACGTTGCATGTTTATACGTCACTTTACAAGATGGTTTTTTTACCCTTACCCCTTACCCCCCCCCCCCCCCCCCCGAGATGTTGTCCACTAATGACTCAGGAACGTGGAACCAAATTGTTTAGACCAATATTGCTTACACTGCACCAATGGCTCCTTTCGGCCTCATCTTCAACATGCAAAACTGATGAAGGCAAGGACCTCTCGAGTAATTGCACAATGCCATAAGTATGGACATGATTTGTTGCCCACCTCACCCCTTGCCCAGGCCCATATGGTACAAGATCCATTTGTTTGGTAGGTTGGACCAGGCCATTTTGTTGGCTCGAAGCATACATCTTGCCCATTCTTAAAAAAAACATACATCTTGCCCATCATGGCTTGGCTTGAAGTGGACATAATCATTTCTCTACCTGAGCTGGGCTTGGGCTTCCAATTTTTCATTATAAAATAAATAAAATAAAATTATCAGGCCAGCTTGATTTTTTAGTAAGGCTTCATGTGATCAAGCATGGCCCTATAAGAGCCGTGGGCTAGGCCGTGCTATGCCAAAAATTCTTAGGTGTGGCTTCACTCGTGAACCAGGCTAGCTCGATGCACGAGGGAGCCCACACAGTAGTGTTGCCCATGTAGGCAATAAAGCCGCGAGTTTATCTAGGGTTCCCACATCAACACCTCCACTCCCACCGCCATCCCTACACCCATTTGCGCCGGTCTCACCGTTACCGGTATTCCACTTCCACGGCGACGGGTTGTCACCTCTCCTCACGGATCCAAGCGTCGCCGAGTGAAAAGGTAGATCTTAGATCCCTTCTCCTCTCTTGATGTTAGATGCGCACCTCCTCCATTTATGTTTATTTGTTGGTGATTTTTGTTCCTCTTGTTTTCCCCTTTTCTTGTCTCCTCCTCTCTACATAGTCGATAGTATAGTTGAACTTTGCAAAACTCTGTTAACAAGTCGGGTATATGTGATGTGAACCAGGATACTCGACTTTTTTTTAACACTTCAACATTGAATTCTTCCATTTCAAATGCTCTACTACTTCCTAAGACAATTTTTTAAAATTTTTCCTAGCAACAAAAAAGTTTTTTTTTTTGGGGGGGGGGGGGCAACCTCACCATTTTTCGATGAAGGTGCTCTGAATTTTTAGATGTGCATCAAACACAAGCTGCCCATAAACACAAGAGAGTGCACGGACACACCTTTGGCTTGGATTGGCTTGTATCTAATCCCTACCCTGGCCCAACCCTATTTTAGCAACTGATCATGCACTATATCCTCTTGCAGCTTCACGTTTTCAGATAATGCTATCCATCTTTGGGGTCTGCATCTTCATAAACATTTCCATGCCCTTGACTCCAATTGAATAGAGCAGAGGGATGTCAACACTATGAAAATTTTCTGCATTTGTTATACACAGATGGATCCAAAACATGTTGCTTCTCCACAAACATGTACTTACATTCTCATTTGGGACACAAATCGAAGTCCAAAGATATGAGAAGATTTAAACTAAATAAATTCATATGGGGAACGTAGATCAAAGTACATTGTATATAATTGTGAGTACAATGCACCGGCAATCATCAAACTTTCCCAAGATGTTATCTAAATATCCATGCTCTTAAAGTCCACATCTAGATCCAGAAATTTGTGAAATGTAAAATTGAGGTTCAAATCATCATAACTAATGTCATTTCTATAGTATATATAACACATATGAAGTATCATGTTTGTGTGTCATAAAGACTACATTTGTGCTAATTAGGGTGATTTACACCTCATATGCTACACTTAACAAGTTTAAGTGTCCAATTGTTCTTTGTAGGAGTTTATAGGTCTAGATGACACAAGGAACAAGTTTACCATTGTATTTACTACATAATTTTCAACATGTTATCAATAATGATCAACGGCCTAAGGGAGCTCGAAGATGCGTGGACTCTGGCTCCATGGGAGATTGGAGTTTCCGAGGCCTTGGTTGCATGGGCGAGGTTGATGGCATTAGGTTCAGTGGAGGAAAGCTTAGGCCTATGAGGTTCCTCGGCGAGCGGGGCAAGTTGGAGTTGTTACTCGTTGGAGATGCATCTAGTAGCTATTGTAGAGAACACGAGCGGTAGTGAGGAGACTATCAATTTGCATGTATGTCTTGTCTAGTGATCGGAGGTAGGTGGAGGTGGGAGGGGCAAAACAGATAGATGGCGGGGCAGGGGGAGGAGTGCCCCGTTAGTAGTGAAACTGTGCCACACATGTCATCCACAGTAATAATAAACAATCCTAGAAAGGATAGATAAATCAATCAACCACATGCTTTGGAATAGATCAAGAAGGAGAAAAGGCAATGCACAATATTAGCACAATGGTATTGATTTCACTGAAAAAAAGAAATACTCTAATTTTCCAAGACAGAAATGAATCAAACCAAGTCGGGTTGGCTAAGTGTGTCCACATCACTTTATAAAACGAAGAAGAGTTTTCACGCTTACTATAGTAGACATGTCTCGAGGATCAATAAGCAGAGGCGGAGCTCCAACTAGGGCCGCCCAGGCCGCGGCCCTAGTCGTGGCCCGCAGAAGCCCACATACCCCAATAACTTTTGCCCCAAAATTATGTATCTAAGGCCCAGCCCACTACGCGACTAGGGCAGTTCTGCCGCCCAGGCGCGCCCACCACGCGAGCCGCGACTCGCGCGAGGCCACCGCGACACTTCTGCGCCCGCCGCCGCGTGAGCATCCGCGATCGCGACTCCGCGTCCCCGGCGTCCGGCCGCGCCCGCCACCGCTCCAGCCTCCAGACCTCGTCGTCGCCGCCGTGAGCCAGCCAAGCAGTTCGCGTCCGCCCCGCTGCCGCTCCTGACCGAGCACCGGAGGCCGCGTCTGCCCGCCCCCCGCCGCTTTTGCCGGAGCCTGCCGCTCCTGCGGCTCCTACCCGAGGCCCTAGTCGTGAGCAAAAGCTGGCTCCGCTACTGTCAATAAGAGTAATAAGAAAGAGAAGACGACCTAGAGGCCGGGAGGCTTCCTATTGCTTGCCATGTTAGATTGTCTGCCTAGAACGTTTTTTTTTTGCGGATATTGTCTGCCTGGAAGTTAAAAGGTGCAAACAAGCAAACTTTATTCTCTCTCATGGCAATTTTTTGTATGCACACGAAGACAAGCCGCACAACAACCACTATGAATCAACCTAGACTTTTGAGGCTGTGCCACATTACATGTTCTTATGCTCTTTTTTTCACCCTCCCACATTTTTTGCATTCTACACAATCTTGCAAGTATGGAGATCCTTTAGTTGGCACCAAAATGGATCTTACGTGCGGCCTCATTCACTTGTAGTATTCCCGCCCAAAGAGTGTGAAAAATACTATAAAATTAAGATATATTTCTCTCTAGACTTTTCCTGTCCCACCTACCCCTTCAACCAAACACACCCAAACCCACAACAGCTTGGACATCCCCTGCTTGGTGGCTGCCGTCGACGCCATGGCGATTAGTCCGATTACTATGGGCCTGATTGGTTCGCTGTTAAGTGTAGCCTGGCTCGCATATGGGGCCAGGCTCTCCGTGGCCAGGCTCATCCGGTACAATGATGGTATGATTAGTTATATGTATTACGCTAACTAGGCTACAACTAGAAGATGTTTGGTTACTCGTACTAGAACATGTTGCATGAAAAAAATATTTAAAACAAATACTATTATAATATTTGATTTGCATAAGTATGTTTTAATATATGTGATACTATGTCATTAAATCTTAATCATCTTTCAAAACATTAATATTATTTAATATAAACTAATGATCTACTTAACCAGACATTAGCCGCATCCAGCGAGCCTGGCTTTCCATCTGCGTTTCCTGGGAGCCAGACTCGCAGGTGCGTTTTGCATGCGCCAGACCTGGCTGGCGACGCTGTCCAGGCAACCAAACTAGCGTGCACTGCATCCCAGGAGCCTGGCCAGTCTGGACATGGGCAACCAATAAGTAAGTTTCTGCGTCGGCGGTGCGGGCAACGGCACCTCCGATAATTATCCTACGGGAGCATGGCTGGAAGAGGTGATTACGAGTCGATTGGTTGGTGACTAAGTCTTGAGCCGGTCAAAGTTTGGGCATGCCAATTCTTGGGTCACCAATTAGTTTAGTATCAAAATTTAAGCATATCACACATTGTTTCTACCAAAATTTGGGCAGATTCTTTGCCTAGATTTTGGCAGGGAACCAATCGGGCCCTACCTGCGTGATGGAGGAAGGTAACATCGAGCGTGTGAGACTGCCAGGCTGGATCCCTTATTCATGGGACGCACAGCTTATGTTGGGTGTGCTTACTGATGCTTGATGGAGCCAAGGACCGATCCACCTCCCGCCTCCCTGGATCTGCAGCACAGCCGCAGAAGGCCGACACCGGGTACTCAGGGGAGGGAAGGACGACAATGGTAGGAGGGCGTGTTGGGGCTAAAAAGAGGAGCGCCGGCGACGACGACGACCGGAGGAAGGGCGACGCCGGGCAAGGTCAACTAAGGGCTAGTTTGGGAACCTCCTCCCCCGCCGGGATCCCCTCTCCTTTCCGGAGAAATCTCCCCGACGTAGGTAGGTCGGGCGTTCTTCCCGAGAAAGCGTACCCCGGGTTGAAACGTCCCAAACCAGCCCTGAGAGAGGGAACGACGGGGACGACGCGTGCATGAGGGGGCGGTGACTGATGGGTGCCGATTTAGGGGTCAGCCATCCGAACGGCCGAGACTGGGCCAGCCGAACGGCTGGGCTGATAAGCCCATCGACATTCAGCCGATTTCAGCCCACACCTAATCAGCCGAACAGAGCCGAAACATCACTGCAGAGGATCCGGTTCCTCAAACTTCATCGCTGCGTCTCCCGTTCACCTCACTCGTGGGCTTCCCCCCTCGTCGGCGATTACTGGGCGGCGCCGCCGCCTTCGCCTTTCTTCATCACCCCCTCGCCGGGTCCTGGTGCAGCCCTGCGCCAGCGACGAACACCCACAAGGTATCTCCGCGCCTTCCCTTTCCTTTCCTTACTGCTGTGCGAAACCTAGCACCCAAACCCTAATGTAAGCCATTTCTGTTCGGATCTGACCCATTTCCAAGTGTATGCGTGTGTTACACCTACTAGCTTCGTTTATTTTGCAAAAACTATCGATTGCGCATGTGTACAGTGTACACCCCTGTTCTATGCTGGTCCGCCGCTGTTTACAACTGGCTGTAAGTTTCGCAATTTTAGGTAACATTTGTTTCCTTTTGGGCAGGGTTTGGAAACTTCTTGCATGCTCACGTGTTCGGCGCTGATTGGTGAAAATAGTTTGGGGGTTCTGAGGATCGAAATTCTGTGAATCAATTTTACAAAGAGGTCAGCTATTTGTACCGTCTAAAGGTGCGAAGAAATGGAATGCAACAGGGATGAGGCCCAAAGGGCAAAGGATATTGCACAGAAGAAGTTTGAAGCGAAGGACCTGCAGGGTGCCAAGAAATTCGCTCTCAAGGCTCAGGCACTCTTTCCCGATCTTGAAGGCATTGCTCAGATGATTGCCACCTTTGAGATCTATCTTGCTTCGGAGGTGAGGGTTGCTGGGGAGAAGGACTGGTACTCTATCCTTTCTGTTGCCTCGACAGCAGATGATGAAGCAATCAAGAAACAGTACAGGAGGTTGGTTCTTCAGCTCCATCCCGACAAGAATAAGCAAGTGGGTGCTGAGGGTGCTTTTCAGATGGTCAAAGAGGCATATACGGTGCTATCCGATAGAACCAATAGAGCAGTATACGACCAAAAGAGGAATGTAAGAGCATTCCAACATAGGACAGCTCAATCAAGTAAGACAAGTGTGACTCCTGGTGCATCTAATGGCTTCTATAATTTCGCAGCTAATGCTGCCGCCACATCCAAGCCGACAACAAAGAAGCAAACAGCGGGGCTAACAACACCTGCCGTGCGCCCGCGGCCACCCCAACCTCCACCACCATCCGCACCCCCTCATGCACCTTCCCCTGCTACCCCTGCACCTGGAGCAAAACCTTCTACATTTTGGACCTCATGCAACAAGTGCAAGATGAACTATGAGTATCTCAGGGTGTATCTGAATCATCATCTTCGTTGCCCTAGCTGCCGTGAGCCGTTCCTAGCAAAAGAGGTACCAATACCAAACGGCAGTGGTACAAATCAAAATGCAAGCACCAATAGAAATATGCAGTGGGGTCCATTTTCAAGGGCTGCTGGTGCAGCTAGTGCTACTGCATCGTCTGCTGCTGCTGCTCAAGCTGCTAATGTAGTTCATCAGACGTACGAAAAAGTTAAGAGGCAGAGGGAGGAGGCACAAGCAGCGGCAAGAAGGGAAGATGCTCTTCGACGGAAGTACAATCCTCTAAAAAGGCATGCAAGCATGTCAGAGAACGTTAATCTTGGGACAGGTGATGTTGCATCTGGAAAGAAGATGAAGACTATGGTTAAGGATGCTGGAGGTGGTTCTTCATTGGGGCCTATGAATATATCTTTTTCAACTAACATTGGGGCCTATGAATTTCAAGGCAGTAATGGTGGAGCTACTTGGAAACCCAGGCCTCCAATCCGCATAAGTTTAGCTAAGACCTTCTCTCAGTTGGACGTTAGGGGCCTTTTGCTTGAAAAAGAGAGAAGTGAGCTGAAAAACAAGCTGACAGAAATAAAAACAAAAACATCCCAAGTTGCTGCTAGTGGAAAAGCGAGCAAGAAACATGTGGTTAAGGAAAATGGAGGGGATGATGACGCTACATCTGGCGATCCTACTGCCAATAAAGATGTTCATATTGATCCAAAAGAGATTGGTTCTAATACTAGCTCAGATGCTGAAAATGAAGATGATGACCCCTTGTCTTATACTGTTCCTGATCCTGATTTTCATGATTTTGACAAGGATCGCACCGAGGAATCTTTTCAAAGTGATCAAATTTGGGCTACATATGATGATGAAGATGGTATGCCTCGTTATTATGCATTTATTCATAAAGTTCTCTCCTTGAAACCATTCAAGCTCAGGATAAGCTATCTCGAATCAAGAACAAATAGTGAGTTTGGGCCTTTGAATTGGGTTTCTTCTGGCTTCACAAAGACATGTGGTCATTTCAGGCCTGGTAAATATGAAACCTGTGATGTAGTCAACATGTTCTCGCACCAGATGAAATGGGAGAAAGGCCAACGCGGGGTTATCAAAATTTATCCACAGAAAGGTGAAATCTGGGCTATTTATCAGAATTGGTCCCCTGATTGGAATGAAGATACTCCAGATAATGTTCTCCATGCTTACGATGTGGTTGAGGTAGTAGATGGTTATGATGCAGATCATGGCATTTCCGTTATTCCATTGGTTAAAGTTGCTGGGTTTCGAACAGTATTTGAGCGCCATCAGGATCTGAATGCTACCATAAAGATTTCCAAAGAAGAGATGTTTCGGTTTTCACATCAAGTGCCTTTTTACAGGATGTCAGGCGAAGAAGCTCCAAATGTTCCCAAAGATAGCTATGAGCTTGATCCAGCTGCTATTTCTAAAGAGCTTCTTCAAGGGGCCACAAAAGCAGTGGAGGCAAATGGAACTTCCTAATGTTGATTGAGGCAGTTGGCGATGGTCTGCCTTGGCTGACTTACCATTTTGAAGCAATCAAGCAAAATTTGTTGACATCTGCAAGTTTAATAGTTTCTCTTCTACAGCTTTTGACAATTACCTTTGCATAGAAGGGTTAGAATGGGGCCAGTTATTTAGGAGTCAGCTACTTAGCTGCTTCTGGTGTAATTAGGGTGCTCTGACATGAATTTTGTCGTGATACTATACTTAGTAACTCTAAATATGGGTGAGTACTAACGTGAAGCTCATGCAGCAGTTTTTAATGCCAGTGGTGACATTTGTTTTTATCTTGAATGGATCTAATTCTTTTTTCTGGGAAATCAAAACGCTAATTAAAATATTATGTCACGTCCAATTTGTTGTTTCCACTATATTAAAAGCACCCGCATATTGTACATGATATTTAGCAAGGCTACATGTCATAATTCGTAAATTCCTCCCTGCCGTGCTGCAGCCAGCACATTGGTTTGTGCACTTGTTTGTGACAGCTTCTGTTCCTTTCGGAATGAAAGGTCTAGTGGAGACATCAACCGTCTGCCCTGCTCAAGGTAATTGGTATCGTGATACTAGGCGGTATCATTTTTTGCCTGGTAGTATCGAGGAATCAGGATGTTATCATAAGATCGGGATACCATCAAATTTTAAAAAGTACATAGTTCTATATAGAATCTGCAATATGTTGTTCGAATTGAAGCATACAGTATTAATTTTGACAAATTTAATTGATATTTTATAAATTTGAGTGAACTTATTCACACTATTTTCAATCCACCTTATTTTAAATAACATTTTCGTAGGATTCTCGGGATTGTAGGATCGGGATACTGTAAAAATTAAGATAAATTAAGATGCTAGGTAGAATAATTATTGTTTCAGCTTGGTGGGGTCGTAGTATCATAAGATACTACTATACTATCGGGATTCTGACAACCTTGGCCCTGCTATCTTTTTCGCTTCTTTTCCTTGATTCAGAACTGTTCCTTAAAGTATCAGGCTAAGTTAACTTATGGTACTTTGCAGGAGAAGGCCATTGATGAGTCGTCACTGAATACTGCATATGACATTCTCAAGACCATCAAGGCATAAGAAATCAGTGCATTTCTGTCATGTTTTGCTTCAGTTTTGCATTTCATGTCTTACTACAAATTTCACGGATGTTTTCAGGTGTGGAACCCCTGAAGTTGATACCACTGCTTGTCATGTGGTATGGAAACGAGCCTGAGTAGGTACGACTTTCTTTCTTTACTTTTTTTTATAGTATTTTTAGAGCTATTTTTTTGTCAAAAAAAGATTAATACTGTTGAAGGGTCAAAAAGGAAAACCTGTCTTTGCTCTGAATGCCTGCTGCATTTTCCGGTAGTAATAGTCTAGGGCTAGTCCCAATCATTTGTATCGTGTCACATTCTCCAAATATGCCATATCACATGATACTATTGATGATACAACTACCTCAATGCATAATATCATATGTTATTTGTTAGGTCCATAAACAATTAATCGTGAGCCAATTGGTTGGTTCCATTTTCAATGCATTGGATTTCATGCCCAGAGTGTATCTCCACCAAGATATAGCTGTCATCTCTCTCTTCATTAACTATGTGCCATGTCATCTAAAAAAAATACTATGTGGCAATAATTAATAACTATGATACAATGCACTGGACCAGCGTAATAGATGGCTTAAAGCCCTAAAGATCTGCCCGTAGTCCTGTACCTGCCTTTTCCCCATCACGAACAATTAGTCCATATAAGCTTTTGATGCAGTGGCGGCGTCAGATTAAGATTCCGTCTTTGTTTGCGTATTCATGTGGCATCTCGAACTTTAATTGTGCAATGTAGGGTTTACTAATCATGAAGGTAATAGTAATAACGGAGCACCTCATGAAGGGCTTGTTTGCTTGCAGTCCTGGCAAAGCTCGGTGTTCCCAGGCGCACGATTTCGTCAGCGTGGTGGTGGAGATGGCTGCCTGGCCGCACCCCTGCCTGCTAGTCTGCGACTAAACAGCCCCGAATTGCTCCTCACTGTGGTGCGGTCCAGGGCAGGAGAGTGATGGTCTCCCTCTCTACAGTTCAGCAGCAGTGGAGATTTAGCCTTTAGGTATGTTGTTTGCTTTGAGATTGGAACATGTTTTTGGAGTTGTCTGTGGTTCTTTTTGGCTTTTTTGGGGGTGAGACATAGCCACATAGGTAGAAGTGTAGAACCCCTTGTATCTTTGCATAGAATCAGATTGCAACACATAATCTGAGGAAGTATCCGATACCCGTCTTGCCCTGGATTTTGTCTGATGTGCAGATGCTATGACAGGAGCATCTTGCCATGCCTTTCCTTAAAGGGTGATTGAACTCCTCACCTGTGTTCTAGTGAACCGATGGGATCTACAGAAAAGAGGGCAACACAGGCTGACTACACAAAACATCGGATCCTTCTTGTGAGAGAAGTAGAAACAGGTACCTCCCAATTCACCTTTAAGTCATAAACCAAAGGTATTTGACGAGATTCTATTACCATGTATTATACCATATATGGCAATACATATATAACAAATATTGTGAAGTAAGGGGAAAAGACAAGAACATTAACTTTAATCAAGGGTCCAATTCAGTAGAGGAATATATTAAAGAAACATGGTTGGTGTACGCATGTTACTCACCTCTAAATCCTAAATCATAAGCATTTCATGGAGTTTATATTCCGAGCGGATGGACAGGTTGACGGACTGATTTCATTGAAACGGTATAACCTGGATAAAAGAAAAATGTTACCAAGTGTAAGGTTAAGCACTTGCACTTGTCTTGGGCTTTATTTAATAATCCAATATGCACAGTACACAAAAAATTATGTCATGATTCAGTGCCATATATATATAGTCTTATGTGGAAAAAAATTAGTACTAAGATATTGTATGTCCTATAATGTATTCGTTTTCTCATTCCAAGTTTTAAAATGAGTTTCTGACTGAATAATTTACTAAATTTTAAATGCAATTTTTATAGTTGGTGGATTTGTTCATTAGGGTAACAGCCATATAAAACTGAACTCCCGAAATATGTTAGCTGACAACCTGACTACAGTTGTACAAATCTAATGCTATGTGTTCTATATTTGGAGTTTTTCTTTTTGCTTATGACTATTGTGTGCAAGGTTGGATGAGAGTACTTGTGTTGAAAGTTGAGGTGTATTATATAAGTGTGTTTAATTTGTTTATACCACAGGCACGGTTTCCATGGGTTTTGATCATTACCAAAGATGCCACATGCAATGCATACTAAGGGGACAAGAGGAAAAGAGGCACATTTAAATTAAAGTACCAGAAATTCTAATTTTTCAAAATAAAGTACTGGTAATTCCCAGATCTCTAGAAAAAAAGGAGGCATTGGATTAGAGCATGGGGATGGTAAGTTTGACCTTTTGTTACTGGAAACTTGAGAGAAGAATGGTGAAGGGCATCTCACCATCTGCATATATACATCTGTTCCTTCTCTCATCTTTTAGGGTGCTGCACAATACTCTGCGCTAACAGTGTCATCCAATGGCTAGAGGTGTCCTGCTTCCCGTTGCTTTGCTGTTGTTGTGCCTTGCATTGGCCTGTGGGGCTGATGCGGGGAGGAAGACGGTTGGGATCTACAAGCTCAAGACCAAGAAGGGAGATTTCTCCATCAGTGTCACCAACTGGGGAGCCACCCTCATGTCTGTGAATGTTCCTGATTCCAGAGGTATGGTTTCCTTGCTTCAAGAATCCATGCTGCATACTGTTTCATGATATGATGCATGGTTCATGACAAGCTTGCAAATTTCTTGCTGTGTAGGAAACCTGGCCGATGTTGTCCTTGGGTATGACACCCTTGCGGAATATGTGGTAATGTCACAAATCTCTGTTTTTTGCAGTTGCAGAGTGTTTTGGATCTTAAAGATCCTTCTAGCTTCTTGTAGCATTCAGATCTAACAAAATAATCGATCTGCTGCTGCAATGCCAAACAAAGCAATTTTTATTATGCAAAAAAAACAAAGTGATTTTTTATGCTTCTTTTTCATGAACCGAATTTCTTGGTTTTGATCTATAAGAGTAAATTATACTTATTCAGGACGGTTCTTCTGCCTTTGGAACTGTGGTTGGACGAGTAGCCAATAGAATTGCCAACGGCAGCTTTGTGATCGATCGAAAAACCATCCGTCTGAACAAAGATGGCACGACAGTACTTCACGGTAACCTTGGGAATTCATTTCACTTTCTACAACCTCGTGTGTGTGTGAAAATCTCGACACAAACTATATATATGACTGATGGTTTGCTAATTATGTTTGTGCGTGTATAAACCATAAGGTGGCCACAGGGGGTTCAACAGAGTCATCTGGACGGTGAAGGAGTACGTTCCCAGTGGTGACTCCCCATACATCACCCTCTACTACCATAGCTTTGATGGGGAGCAAGGTGATGAGAACCGATTCTTTTACACCCAAAAAGTATGATAGTCTTAGAAGATGTTTGCCGGGCATGTATTAATAGAGGAGAACTTTCTTACATGTAAATCTTCGTAATACACCAACCTCGCTAAATTTGGTAACTCCAAGAAGTCGGTCTGAAGTCTGAACAAGTTGAAATATTTAGTTGACTATAATACTTGTTCCAATGAGCTGACTTACACTCGTTTATACTCCACGAGACCCCAAGTCTAGTCTTAGAAACTCTTGTAAATCTTTGCAATAAGCTGACCTTGCTGAAATTTGTACTCCACGAAGTGAGTCTGAAGTTTGAACAGGTTGAAATATTTAGTCCAGTCATACACGTCCCAATGAGCTGACTTACACTTGTTTATCTTCCACGAGTTTTAATAACTTGCCCAAAACGCGATGACCCGATGCATCTGATGGTTTTGTAGGATTCCCTGGCGACCTAGACGTGTACGTGACTTACCAGCTGGGCAGCCCGTACCACCTGAGCGCCCGGATGAACGCCACGGCTCTGAACAAGGCGACGCCGGTGAACCACGCGTACTGGAACCTGGCCGGCCACGGCAGCGGCGACGTCCTGGGCCAGCTCATCCAGGTGTTCGCGTCACGGTACACGCCCGTGGACAAGTCCATGATCCCCACGGGCGAGGTCGCGCCCGTCTCCGGCACCCCCTACGACCTGCGTGTGCCGACGCCCCTGGGCTCCCGCATCAGGCTCGTCTCCGGCGGGGTTCGACATCAACTACGCGGTGGACGGGGCCGGGCTCCGGAAGGTGGCGCGCCTCCGGGACCCGGTGTCTGGACGGGCGCTGGAGTTGTGGGCGGACCAGCCCGGGGTGCAGCTCTACACCAGCAACTGGCTGAGCAACGTGACGGGCAAGGGCGGCCGCGTGTACGGGCAGTACGGCGCGGTGTGCCTGGAGACGCAGGGGTTCCCGGACGCCGTGCACCACCCCAACTTCCCGTCGGTGATCGTGAGGCCCGGAGGAACGCCGTACCGGCACGACATGCTGTTCAAGTTCTAGTTCTAGCTAAAGGTTGGAGATCATGTAGTCGGCAAGCGAGCAGGAAGCGATCGGCCATGTCTTTTGCGGGTTTTGTTGTAATAAGTTCAGTGTACCCAAAACGCGGTGTCGTTGTTAGAGGAGTAGTAGAGGTTTGCTCCTATGCCACTGAAAAAAAAATGTATTTGAACTCTTGACTCTTGCTCTGCCCGTCAGTATCTTGGCACAAAATAGCTGATGGACATAGTTCCAGGGCCGGCAGAAGCTGCGGCAAGTAGCGAACTGTGCGAGAAGCTGAGGCCCAGGGCCAAAATTCCAGCATTCAGGCCCACGCGGGGGTGAGATTCCTATACCGTACTTGTGTGTCATGCGGTTTGATGTGATATGTGTGCTTGGGCCAGTGCCGTCTATTTACTCTTGTGGGCAGTAGCCCACTTAGCCCATCGCGCCCCAACAGCTGCAGTAGCGTGCCCATGAGATGAATCCGTCCATGAGACCATGACGAAGGAAGGTGCTGACAAGACCAGTCCAGGTGGAGATCTCATCTGAGCCGGGATACGATACCCGCATCCCTTTCCAGTGTGAAACTCGAGCGCGTGCAACAAGTCGCCTCCCGTGCTAGACCGTTCCTGCTCCACGTCCGCAACGGATGCGATCGTACGACTTGTATGCCGTGCGTGTCAGCAGGTTCCGGCTCGACTGCTGCTGCAACAACGACGCCGCGCCCGCGCTCCCCGGCGACGGCACGACACCCTAATTGCTACAGTACTATGCTGTATTGCTGTGGGCGACAAAAGGCTAGCACTGAGCTGTTTCCGGACGCAGCACGCGCCGAGCGAGCGATCCTGCATTACTGCTCGCCTAAGGGTGGTAACGGATCATGACCCGTTTGTTCCTTCACAATCTAACTTGGTCCTAACAAAATTTAGTCTAAAAATAAGTATTATTTTGGCCCGGCCCTAATCCGGCCCGATCCTTAGAATTTCTGGTACAAAAGGGCCCTTTACCATCCCCGTGCTCGCCTGATCAGAGGTGGATCTCTGGCTCTCCCGAGTGCGCCGCAGCGTACGCACCCACTCAGCACAGGGCACCATATGCATGCGTGTCAGCGTGGAGTGGATCCGCCTAGCCCATCGAGAGCGTGCGTCCATGTTCCGGCGCGGCGCTGCGCTGGGCCACGGCGCCACCATCATCATGCGGGGCACGAGGCCGCGCCGAATATTCGCCGTGCATGTGCCCCGCGAGTGAAAGCAGCCACCGTTCATCCCGCAAAGAACGGACGTTGGATGGGCGCGGAGATTTGAGAGCCCGCGCTGCGGACAAGGAATGAAACGCCCGGCACCGGCACGGCACGGGACAAGCGCGCACCCCCCGCCCCGCGTGCTATTGCTGCTGACAGTTCGTTCAATCGGGAGCAGGAACCGAGGAGGAGTGACCACTTCAAATTGGCACCATCTCATTCTTATCTCTGACTGACTGCACGTCTGCACATCCCTCCATCCCAAGTCGCTGTCGCCGCCGGTCGTCCCGTCGACCCTTCCGTCTCCATCTCCCTTTTTATTATGCCCAGGCGCGCAGCGCGTTTGCACGGCCTGTTGACACCACGCTGAGCTCGCCTAGGACGGAGGAAGCTGCTAGCGTAGCGCCTTGCCATGGCTAGAACGCCGCCGCCGCTCCTCGTACTGCTGGGCGTCGCGGCCCTCGCGGCGGCCGGCGGCGCCAATGCGGCGGGCAGGAAGATGGTCGGCGTGTACGAGCTGAAGAAGGGCGATTTCTCCATCAAGGTCACCAACTGGGGCGCCACGCTCACCTCCGTCGTCCTGCCGGACTCCAAAGGTGCGTCGCGCCGCCGCCGTGCGCCTTCTCTTCTTATCTCCTTCCTTCCTTCCTTTTTTGGACGAATCCATGGCGCCCGTCGATCCCCCGTGCTGTGATCAGTAGTAGTCCTTTGCTTCGGGTTTCTGCATGCACTCGGTGTTGCTCATTCGGAGTGGACGACTGACACCTTGCCGGCCGATTTCGATTCGCAGGGAAATTGACTGACGTTGTCCTTGGCTACGACACCATTGCCGAGTATGTGGTAAGCTCCTCACAGCTCCCGTTGCTCCAAATTTATTCTTGTTTGTTTTCAGAACTTGTGGAGCATACTGGTATCCTCAGTTTGGTTGCTCTCTCCATGAGTTGGGACTAGTATGAATCTGTTTTCACCTCGTTGATCGATCGATGCACGCCTATTTTAGGACTGCACAACCTAGTCAGAATCTTCGGGATTATACATACCCTCGGCATGCATTCCTTTCCAAACTCAAACGGCCAATTTTCACTGAATTTTGCATCAGCCCCCCTTCCTCACCGTCCGGGTTCATTGCCATTGATTTTGCGCCTAGTTTTTATTCACGAAGCAGATATACCCAAGTTAATCGCCCACCTGAATATCCGGCGAAACCGCAGTCAACCAGTCAATCATTGAGACTTTTTTTTTATAATGATCATTGAGACATTAAAAACCAAGCGATCATGAACTATAGTACAGACCTTCTCTGTCGCCTTCAGTTTGAGCTCAGTTTTCTACACACATCACACATGGAGGTCCCAGGCATTGAAAACAACCCCCACAGAAAACTGAGATGTGTTGGCCACGTCTCACTCTTGTAAGATACCGCATCGACACAAGAAAACAAAGATCAAAGGGAAATACAAAATTACTCCGGCAACCAGAAGAATCGACAAAGCGATCAGCTGGACGCAGTTTTCTTTGTGCTGGTGCCTGCCTGTCTGGTGGCCATGTTACCCGTGAGATGGTGTGTGAGCTGAGGGAAGACACCTTCACCATGTGACCCGTCTTGCACAGCTACTTGTTCCCCAGTTTTAGTAAGCCATAAAAAGATTTCCTTCAACACCCTAGTCTCTTTTTCTGATGCTTCACTTTCGCTGTGTGCAGTGTGGATGCGACTGAACAGTAGCACTAGAACCAGCATGTTTTTTTGAAACAAAGGACACTAGAACCAGCATAGCTACACGCAAACTCTTGTGCCAGCTGGCAGAAAAACTTTTTATATATAGTTCATATGCAATATTTTTTAAGCAAAATGTTTTGTCCTTTTGTTGAAAAATAAAAATCTACAATCGTAGGAAAGGGCTTTGCACAGTATCACGTTGTTCCTGTTTTCTTCCTTGGCCCTGTTTGGATCCAAGTGTTAGTGTTAGTTTAGAGCAAAATAACACTAAACTAACACTTTGGATCCAAACATATATGTTATTTTGGTGTTAGTTGGGACTAACACCCCCCAAAAAACTAACCTCTTCATGAGGTGGTAATTGGTGTTATTTCTGGTGGGTCCCACCCTATTCACTCCACTTTCTCCTCTTTCAATGATTGTAAAAGTAGTTTTACATGCAAACTAACACAAGGATCCAAACACAATTGGTGTTAGTTTGTTACATGTTAGTTTGGGGTGCTAAAGACTACCACTAACACTAACCCTAGAGATCCAAACATGGCCCTTATGGCCGTAAATAAAGCTCCTAACATCAACTTTTTGCCTTTTCCTTTTTGGTCAGAATGGCAGTGCTTATTTTGGAGCGCTCGTCGGACGCGTAGCCAACAGGGTAGCTAATGCGCGCTTTGTGCTCGATGGAAAAGCCTACCATCTGTTTCGTAACGATGGCAGGAATGCACTCCACGGTACGCTTCAGAGTCCAGAGACTTCAAAATCTTGTTCACTTGTGAGAGCTTGGTGCTCATGAACACTGGCTGAATTTCCTTCCTCTTGTTTATTAGGTGGTAAGAGGGGCTTCAGCAAAGTTATATGGACGGTGAAGGAGTATGTTGGTGGCGGTAACTCCCCGTACATCACTTTGTACTACCACAGCTTCGACGGCGAAGAAGGTATAACACCACTGCAAAATGATGATTACCTACAACCCCATATCACACGTGTTTGTACTTCTCTGTAATTAGGAGTAACCATCTTTGAGAAAAAATTCAAACTTTTTGGCTATCCCAGACAGGCAAATCTGGAACATTTAGTTCTGGTACTGAAGATTTGACCAACTGTAGGGAGCTGAATTGGCAGTCTGAAAACGGCACGTCGATCTGATCCATTGTAGAATTGACCGACCCAAAAACGAAAATGACACGTTTGAATGATCCAATCCATTCGTAGCTCCACAAGTGCTAAAATAACATACTCTGCTCGCATGTGAACCTGCAGGGTTCCCAGGCGCCCTGGACGTGTACGTGACGTACCAGCTCTCGAGCCGCTACGAGCTCCGGCTGCACATGAACGCGACGGCGCTGAACAAGGCGACGCCGGTGAACCTGGTGACCCACGCCTACTGGAACCTGGGCGGGCAGGGCAGCGGCGACATCCTCGGCAACACGGTGCAGCTCTTCGCGTCGCGCTACACCCCCGTGGACGCCGGCCTGATCCCGACGGGCGCGGTGGCGCCCGTCGCCGGCACGCCCTACGACCTCCGCGCCCCGACCGCCGTGGGCTCGCGCGTCCGGGAGATCTACGGCGGCGGCGCCGGGATCTTCGGGTACGACACCAACTTCGCCGTCGACGGCGTGCCCGGCGCGCTGCGGAAGGTGGCCGTGGTCCGGGACGGCAAGTCCGGCAGAGCGCTGGAGCTGTGGGCGAACCAGCCCGGCGTGCAGTTCTACACGGGCAACTTCCTCAAGGACATTAAGGGGAAGGGCGGCAGCGTGTACGGGCAGTACGCGGCGCTGTGCCTGGAGACGCAGGATTTCCCGGACGCCGTGAACCACCCAAACTTCCCGTCGGAGATCGTCAGGCCGGGGCAGGTGTACAGGCACGAAATGGTGTTCAAGTTCTCGTTCTAGCTTCTTCTCTCGATATGTCATGACGTACGCACTGTAGCTGAGACCGGAGACACAATAAGTATCTGATTTGGAGGAAATTTGCAAATAGTAATGTTGATCGCTGAGATTGTGTACCTGTGGTAATGTTTCGTGACGAAATTGTTCATTCATCGAGAGAAAAAAAAACGCCGAGGGGAAAAGCAAACGTACCGAGAGCCCATCATGTCATTGACGCCTGGGACCGATTACGCCTGTGGGCAGCGGAATTGACACGTCACAGTTCATTTCCCCTGCCATGCCGGGCACGGCCTAATCTTGCTGGGCATGGCCTGGGTTTGGCCATCTATGAACTTGACAAAGATTGACCTTGGACCCTTGGTTTTGTTATCGTCTTGTCTTCGCCTAAAATGATCTTGTTAACTGGGCCAAGCTTCCAGGGGCCTGATGATCTCTTGGGTTCACTGGTCTCAAACCACGGGATAATAAGATAATAGGATAATCGTAATTATATTCCATCCAAGCACCAATAACCACCTGATTTTACGTCGTGCTTGATTGAGCACAGTACACCAAACGCAACCCCGCAACTAGAACGAGAACTTGAAGATGCCTGTACACCTGCCCGGGGCTCAGAGTCTGCGACGGGAACTCGGGGTGGTTCACGGCGTCCACGTACCCCATGATTGACGGACACCGCTGGCTAGCACTAGCAGAAGCACAAGAGCAAGTGAGACGAAGCACGGGCAAATTGATCGCCTTAATATAGGCGGGAGGCGGGGGCTCCTATGATCCTATCTGGCTTGTGGAAGCCAGGAGAGGTGGCTTAGAGCCCATCAAGGCCCATCAACACGACCTCCTCTTTTTCTTCCTCCGTCCGGCCGCCGCCACCGCCCCCGCCGCGCCGACCCGCCCTTCCTAACCCGATGGGCTCGCCGCCGCCGTCTCCTTCTTCCCCGGCGCGACCTCCACCCCCGCCGCCGCCTCGGCCGGCGTCTTGCGCGCCGCCGCGCCGTCCGCCCACCATCCGCCCCCGCCGCTCCGCCCCGCCCTTCCTAACCCGGTGGCCCTCGCCGCCCCCGCCGCCGGGTCACCGCCCACCGGTCGTCCTGCCCCGCCCGGCCGGCCGCGCTCCCGCGCCACCTCGCCTCCGCCGCCGGCCGCACCGCCACCACCGCCGTACCTTCCCTCCACCCCCACCTCCTTCTTTTCTATGGCCGGAGGCCATTGGAGGCCCCACTCCGGCAACCCCCGAAGCCCTAACCCTAATCCCGCCGCCGCCGGCCTCGTCCACCGCCCGCGGCCGGCGGCGACCTCGCCGCCGAGCCGCTGCCGCCCACCTCCCACCCCGCGCGCCTCGCCGGCGAGCTCCCGCACGTGGAAGAAAGAAGATGATTGGAGGAGGAAGAAGATGATCCAACGACCATGTGAAAGCTAACTTGCTTATGTGGCTTCCGGAAGCCATATTTGAATGCCGGCGGGAGGCGGCTATCAATTGGGGGCGATGGCGATGTTTTTTGGACAGGCTTTCTGGGCCTATTAAGCGCGTTGGTTCCGGTCTCCTACTTTCTGGTCCTGTAGATCTTGTTAAATGGGCCAAGCATCCACGGGCCACGTCCTAGCCCACTAAAAGAAGTCCTACTGGCCTCGTTGCCGGCGGCGGCGGCCGGCGGCGCTCACGGTGACGGCGACGTGCAGGGTCACCGAGTCATCACGCTTCTAAGTTCTAACATCGCCTCACACACGGTCATAGGCTCCCGGGACAAAGAACGCGATGGCTCGATGGGCACGGCGCGGCAGCTACCGCACAAGGCGAATCGAGGGAATCGGATACGTGCAGAAAACCCCGGCCGCGTGCTCGTGCATGATGGCAGCCCAGCGCAACCATTGGACTAGTACTACACATCCGGAGAGGAGCAGCGACCGCTTCAAGCCCGTCCAAGCCATCGCCAATCGCCATGGCCCCCTCCTACTGATAGCCGCCTATATTAGGTGATGACTGATTAAGTGATGAGTGCCCGTCTCTGATCTGTCGCGGCATCTCGGCAGCTGCATGCCTGGCCGCCATCTCTGTCCCCGTCCCTCTCCTTTAATTGTGTTCCTGTAGTCCTGTGCAGCTGCGCTTCTGCTGCAGGCCGCCAATGGCGCGAGGTGAGCTGTTCCTCGCGCTGCTGTGCGTGGCGGCCGCCGCGCTGGCCACCGGCGCCGACGCCGGCGGGAGGAAGATGGTCGGCGTGTACGAGCTCAGGAAGGGGGATTTCTCCGTCAAGGTCACCAACTTTGGAGCCAGGGTCATGTCCGTCGTCTTCCCCGACTCCAAAGGTACCTGCAGCTAGATTCAGTGTTCTTGATTCTCCTTTCGCCTCTGTGTTGTGTTGACTACCCCGTTGCTGGGATCTTTCGCCCCCTTTCGTGACACCGCCAAGCTTGATTGCTGTTCTGCAGGGAATTTGGCTGATGTCGTCCTTGGCTTGGACACCATCGCTGATTACGTCGTAAGATCACCGAAACCACTCTGAATGTTCTTTTTTCTGCCTTTCTTTTCATCCATCTTTCTTCAGCATTCTGTCGTTAGAAAAGAAAAAGATTTGTGTGAGAGCAATGCATGGCAGCCTTTTCATTTCCAACAAGTTCGACTTTAAGAAAGTGGTGTGCACGCCAAAACGTAGAGATTGTTCAATTTCTTTACTCGCGGCATAGCCTGATGCTTTCAGCGAGGTTCAAGAAATCATCTAGTACCGTCGCTTGGTCCTTTGTTCTCTTCTTTCCATGAACTCGACTAGTGCCATCAATCTTTGAGACGATCTAGTTGCACATCATGCTCACTTCTTCATGCATCCCACTTGGTATACGTTTAAGAGTTAAGACATCAAGATGATAATGCTATGAAAACGAGGGAAAGAGAACAGTACTGGGCTACTGGCGCTGGCGCCAGCAGGTCGACGGACATTTGTAGCTGTTCTCTGCTTTACTTACTCATTATTGTAGTCCCTTTCGTAAGGTCGTACTCATAGTGGACAAAATTGCTCAGAGAATTTTCAAAGCACGAGCTAATCTTCAGCCACCAACCAGATTTCAGAAATGTTCAAGACAAAACTGAACTCTTATGTTTTAGAGTACTTCTATTTTTCTGATGAACCTGTCCCAAAAATACAATGTGTTTAAGACAATCTATTGGAACACCATGCTCGCTTTCCATGATGCGCCCCACTTTGAATATGCTCGAGATGATGTAAAAGGTGTCAGCTTTAAAAAAAAGTTTAGAAACACGGGAAAAGAGAACATTACTGGGACCAGGGTGCAAAGGAAAACACGTGGTAAATCATGAAGAACCGACCGACACTCGTCAGACATTTTTTTCATGGTCCTCTGATCTGATTCAACACACGGCTCCGCTCGTCAGCATATGCGATTATTGTAGTCCTTTTTCTGAGATCATATTAGTCAAAACTGTATCACGCCAATAGAATTTTCCAAGCATGATATAATCAAGCCACCAACCAAATTTTCAGAAAGGCTTATCTTATGCTTATCCACAAGTAGGCAATCATTCAAGCTGGAATGAAAATGATATCTTGTTGTGTTATTTCCTCTGTCTCCTACTCATTTCAAGTTATTTTCCGCAACTCTGTTGGACCAGAACGATGCCTACTACTTTGGGCCGATAACGGGGCGCATCGCTCAGAGAGTAGCCCGGGGCCGGTTCGTCCTCGACGGCAAAGTCTACCACATGTACAAAAACGACGGCAATAACACAATTCACGGTAGTCATCGATGAACCGTGCCCAATGGATTGGCTTGCCACTGTTCCTCAACGAAATAATTCACTTGCAATTGAAACTGTATCTGTTCATGAATTCAATCAGGTGGTGGCAGAGGGTTCAGCAAAAGCATCTGGACGGTGAAGGAGTACGTCGGCGGCGGCGACTCCCCGTACATCACCTTGTACTACCACAGCTTCGACGGAGAGGAAGGTACAGCTAGCCACAAATGAATCATCTATCAGTACTCTAACTTGATATAAATTTGAGCAATAAAGTTTATTTGTATCATTCTCTTCTAACGAGCAGTGATGGTAATTTGTAACTTGCGATCGAGCAGGTCTCCCGGGGAGCGTGGACGCGTACGTGACGTACCGCATGTCGGGCCCGTACACGCTGGGCGTGCACATGAACGGGACGGCGCTGGACAAGGCGACGCCGGTGAACTTCCTGCTGCACTCGTACTGGAACCTGGGCGGGCACGGCAGCGGCGACGTGCTGGGCCACACGCTCCGGCTCTCGGCGTCGCGGTACGCCGTGCTGGACGAGGAGCTCCTCCCTTCGTCGGGCCGCGTCGAGCCCGTCGCCGGCACGCTCCTGGACTTCCGGGCGCCGACGGCGATCGGGGCGCGCATCCGCCGCGTCGTGAGCGGCCGCGGCGTCGGCTACGACACCAACTACATCATCGACGGGGAGGCAGGGATGATGCGGCCGGTGGCGCACGCCAGGGACGGCGCGTCGGGGAGGGCGCTGGAGCTGTGGGCGAACCAGCCGACCATGCAGCTCTACACGGGGAACTACCTCAACCACACCAAGGGCAAGGATGGGGTGGTGTACGACAAGTACGCCGGGTTCTGCCTGGAGACGATGGGGTACGTGGATGCCGTGAACCACCCCGAGTTCCCGTCGCAGACGCTGAGGCCCGGGCAGGTGTACAGGCACGACATGGTCTTCAAGTTCTCCTTCTAGATGTGCATGTGTGAGATTGCATGCGTTACATTGTGCCTGTACGTGCGCAAGAAAGATGTAAAATCGATCAGGTGGTTATTGGTGCTTGGAGGGAATATAATAAGAACCCAAATACGTGAACCAGATGAGAAGGCGGACAACAGTTGTACGCCAAACAATGGAGAAAACGAGATCAAAGGCCCAAGTTTCTTTGCGCGGAACTTCTGAACTTCACTTCTGATGATTGGCTTTATCCTGTCAGCGAGTCAGCGTAAAGCTCCCCGTTCTCCCCGTCCTCGCTGCCCGCGCCGTCGCCTCGCCTCCGCCGCCGCCTCCCACTCTCATCCCGCATGGCGGAGGCCAAACCCCGTGCCCAAGCTCCGGTCGCCGCTGCCGCTCCCGCTCCGACGTGGGCGCAGCGGGCCGAGGCCCTGACCCACATCCTGACCCACCCGTCCCACTCGCCGTCGCTCCACTCGCAGCTCTTCCTCGCCTCCCGCGTCCCGTGCCCGCCGGCGGGGCTGGGCTCGACGACGTCGTGCCCGCCCTTCCTCTGCCCCGGCGCCTCGCTCCTCCGCTGGGCGCTCGCCTCCGTCTTCCTCCCGCGCGCGGCGCGCCTCTGCCTCCCGCCCTCGTCCTGGCGCTCCCGGTGCCCCTTCCAGCTCCCGCCGCCGCTCGTGCCATCCGTGGGCATCGAGCCGGCCCCCGAGCGGTGGGGCGACGCCGAGCTCGCGGCGTACGCGCGCCGCCGCCGGGCGCGGAGGGGCCCGCTGACGGCGCGGCCGCCGATGTCCGTGGCGGGCGTGGTGCTCATCACCGTGCCCAGCGTCGTCATCGTCGTCGCCGTCATAAGGGAACTCTTCTGGGGGCCTAACCGCATCTGAGGTGCCGTTGAGGTATGCTACGCGCCAGAATTGTTTGATACTGAATTACTGATAGACACTAGTATGCAGTTGCAAATTCGTGTAGTTGGCTGTGATCGTGGCAAAATGTCACGTTATTTGCAGTGATTTTGCACAAGCCGGTGTCTGTCGGCCTCAGTATTGCGTAAACCGCATTGAACTTTCAAACTTGTGATTTCATTTGGTATATATACCTGCAAATGCAACGGTAATCATTGGTATAGGCTAGGGGCTGCTTGTTGCTCAGGAATACAGATTTGGGTGCTTTGCTGCAACAAATGCCTTGTAGCAGACTGAAGTAATTGATCTCAACGAAGGCATTATGTAGCTGAAGATTTTGGTTGAAGCGCCTGACTAGTGACTACCTGCAACTGCAACATGCTCGCTACAGCTTCTTTATAGTCTTCTAGTATCTGTTTTGGGGCTGCATCTTATTTATGGCGACATGCTGCATTGCTGAGTTTAAATTGGCGCAGGATGCTGGATCAGGATTCAGGAAGCACAGGGATCTCGGCTGCTCCATCAAACACCTGGGGCCTATTTATGCATGCCTGGGGCCTGGGGGCACAAGAGCAGGGCACACGGACACGGACCACTCCAGGCTCTTCATGTCAATAGAAGCCTCCTCGTGGACCACCACCATCAAATCAATTTACCAATCTGGCCAGATCGGCAGCAGCCTATGGCTGTGTCATTCGGTGTTGTTCTTGTGTCACCAGAGACCTCTCTTCTTCAGTATTTGGCCTGTAGGAAACAAGTTCCAGAAAGATCAACATTCAATTTGTTGATCAACATTCAACATTGAAGGGATACGTATCTGTCCAGGTGCCCCATATGTCAGCCACCTATTTTTTGCTGATGATACTCTAATGCTTGTTAAGGCAACAGGCCCAAGAGCAAGCTGTCTACAACAAATCTTGGAATTATATGAGGAGGTTTCTGGCCAGATGGTGAATAAAGAGAAAACTTCAATTTTATGTTCAGTCCTAACACAATGCCTCAAGTGAAGGATCTAGTCCTAAATGAACTGGGTGTCCAGCACATTGCTAGCAATGAAAAATATCTTGAGCTGCCAATTTACATTGGGAAATCAAAGAAGAAAGTGTTTGAGTATATCAAGCAGAAGATATGGGCCAGAATACAAGGTTGGCAAGAAAAGCTTCTCTCAAAAGCAGGAAAAGAAATTATGATTAAAGCTGTGGCCCAAGCCATCCCAACTTTTGCTATGTCCTGCTTCGACTTGACTAAAGAACTATGTGAAGATATATCAAGTATGATTGGGCGGTACTGGTGGAGCCAGCAAGACAAAGTAAATAAAATCCATTGGGTTGGTTGGGAAAAGATGACTAGGTCGAAGAAGAATGGTGGACTGGGCTATAGAGACCTGTATGTTTTCAACTTGGCGATGTTAGCTCGACAAGCCTGGAGGTTTTGGCCGAACACACTTTGTGCCCAAGTATTGAGAGAAAAATATTTTCCCTCAGGAAATATTTTGTTTGCCAAACCAAAAAGAGGAATTTCATACACATGGAGGAGTATCTTGAAGGGACTGCAACTCCTAAGAAAAGGGTTGATCTGGAGGGTGGGAAATGGAAACTCAATTAACATTTGGAAAGATCCATGGATTCCTCGAGGAGACACAAGGAAAGTAATTACTCCAAAAGGAAGGTCAATTATCCAAAAAGTTTCTGATCTTATCAACCCAGTTACGGAAGACTGGGATGAACAGCTTGTGCGGGATACCTTTCTGGAAATGGATGCAAATATTATCTTATCTCTTCCAATTTTCTCTCAAATGGAGGACTTCCCAGCTTGGCACCCCAAAGGGTTTTTTTCTGTTAATTCCGCTTATGCTTTGGGCATCAAAATTCGAGACCGGCAAAATAACAACGACGCGTCTATATCATGTTCTGGAGATAGTGGCTTTGATTGGGGAAAAATCTGGAGATTGTTGCGAACAAGGTTAAAATATTTGTTTGGCGCTTGGCTCATAACTCTACAGGTTAAAGTTAACATTGCTAGAAGGGGAGTGAAACTCGATACTCGTTGTCCAGTCAGTTGGAGGTTTGATGAAGATCCAGGACATCTTTTCTTCAAATGTAAAGAGGCAAGACACTGTTGGAGACTACTAAATATGGAAGAAAAAGGATTGAACTAATGGCAGAAACCTCTCCAAAGGCTATGTTGGAACGTATCTGGGGTTATGATAATGAGTGTCAGAGCAAAATTATTCTCTTTTTGTGGCGTTGGTGGTCTGAGCGTAATAAAGCTAATGAAGGGGAAAGGCCCAAGTTGGCACAACAAATAATCAGTGATGTTCTCTTTCATTTGCACGCATGCAAGGATGCAAATAGAACAGAAAACAGGGTACATTCTTCTGCTTGCAACCCAAAATGGAGGCCACCACCTGAAGCCGTTTATAAAATTAATTGTGATGCATCCTATATCCCAGGTTCACACAAATCGGGGTGGGGTTTTGTCATAAGAAATCACTCAGGTGAGGCTGTAGTTGCAGGAGCCGGCTGGGCTGTGTTCTTGCTGTCTGCACAACATGCTGAAGCCATTGCGTGCTTGAAAGGCCTGGAGATTGCTACGTCTTTTGGGATGAGACGGGTCATTGTAGAAACTGATGCTGCATTAGTAGCAAAATCACTTTCTGACCCAAACTTTGACAGATCAACTCTAGGCTCTCTGGTAGGGGAGATCAAAAGCTTAATGTATAATGAGTTCTCTGAGCGTTCTGTCTCTCATGTGTCCAGAGTTTGTAATGTAGTTGCTGATACTCTGGCGGCCATTGGCCTCAACTGTGATGATGGTCCGTTGCTGTGGCAAGACCAGCTTCCAGACTGTAGTTTTGTTGGTGCTGGACCAAGTGCTTTAATGAAATAATGCTTTCCTTCAAAAAAAACATTCGATTTGTTGGGGGGATGGCAATGTTCTTGACTCCAATCAAGTGCGACATATCGTTGGATTTCTTGGGCTGTGTGTTTGGTCCATCTGCCTGGACAAATGTCATCGACAAGAATGTTTCTGGCTCAATGTCACAAACTCACAATAGATGATATCTGTTGCGCCCGTCGTGCTCGTATAAATTCCTCCATGGAACACTGGGCAAACTGAACTCAGATATCTAGTTGAATGCCCGGCCATGTCCAGCAAGGAGTTTTTTTTAATACTTAGCAAGGAGGTTGGAATGTCCACTTCAGGCTGAGGGGATTAGTATAAACTAGGCAGTCCGATTGTATGGTTTCTTTGTGAGTGTATTTCGTTTCCCACAATGCTTGATTACCTGGAACTGGAAATAAGAAAATTTGCATGTTCTTTTGTTTTCTGACAAAACAAAGGTTGTTCTGTACGAGTCTGAGTGTTCATGGGAAGCTCATATCATGCGATGTACAGTATGCCATATGGCCGACATTTCTTTAATGTATATTATGCCATGTAAACTGATAATATGAACAAACTTTAATAGGATCGAGTTTGATTCCCTTTTCAAATGTGGGCAACTAAACACTATATGCATTCAGCAAAATATCACACAACAAAACAGCCCTTAGTGGGCAACTATAGTTACTAGTGTAAACGATTTCAGTCAGGATATAGCTGAGGTCACCATCAGTTCTTCTCTGTTGTAAGGCTGATGAATGAACATGTATAATTTTCCAGGCAAGTGTCACTGTCGTCGTCTCCTTGTGTGGCGGTGCTTCGCTTGGGCTGCCCTTGTGAAGCTGTCGGCCTCGGTGACGAGCCCGAGAATTGGGGAGTCCACCTTGTTGGCCGACCCGCTGCCGCTGCCACTGGACGGCCCGGAGAAGTTTGAGGTGGACCCGCCGGACGCCGACGCCGACGCCGAGCACGACGCCGAGTACTCCAGCTCCCCGATCCCATCCTGTGAACCCCACACAATGCAGTGTCCATCACCCATCAGAATCAGCAGCACAAGCAGATCATGGGGAAATAAAAGACGATCAGCGTCATGCTTCGTTGTTCTAGAAGGCAGAAAAAGGCAGAGCAGATCACAGTATTTCTGAGGTGAAACAAAAGACAGTGGCAGAAGATTCTATGCAGTCGGCACACATTGAGCTGGGGTTTTAATTTGCTACAGGAAAGTACTCTGCCGCCATATTTATCGTCAGGCGTACAGTTAGAGGGCTAGTGGCAAGAGAGAGGCGTACTCCCATGATCCCATCACCGATAAGATGGCTGGATTGGGTACCAACGATCGTAACATGAATTTGAAATGAAATACTTGTAGTAAACTAGATCATGGTTTATGAGGCAATGCAAATCTTTTATTGCCTCGCTGCTGTACGAGCCGAGCTCTGGTACGGTGGAGGCAGGTGGCCACCGCATAGTGCAAGCGATCGGAGGCAGAGCAGCGTGAAATCGAATCGAATCAAATCGAAACGAATCGGATCGCGTACCAGCGCTTGGTGCTCGTCGTCCTCGGATTGGCACGGCGTGACGGGCGCCGCCGGATCGTCGTCGTCGCTGTGCGAGGGGTGCTCCGGCTGGACGACGACGCTGTAGAGCTCGACGATGCGGTCGCAGTTGTCGGCCCACCAGGTCTGCGCCGCCCACGCGTCGCCGAAGTAGTCCTCGCTGAAGCGGATCCGGCGGAGGTGGTTGGTGCCGTCGCCGCGCGACACCAGCGTCATCAGCACCCCGGGCTCCGGCTCCGCCGCCCACTCCCGGTCGCCCTCCTCCCGATCGCCAGAGGCGCCGCCGCCGCCGTCCAGGGGAGAGCAGCACTTGTCGCAGTGCTCGTGCTTCTCTCCTCCTTGCTCCCGCTCCCCGTGGGCGCCGAGGCGGTCCTCGTGGTGATCGCCGCCGTCGCCTTCGTGCGGCTGCGCCGGCGCGATCTTGGCGGAAGACGACGACGCGGCCGCGGCGGCGTCCTTGTCCTGCGGGTCGTCGGCCTCCGGGTTCCGCCGAGGCCTCCGTCGCCGCCCTCGCCGCGGCTGGCCATCGCCGCCGCCCGCCGCCCTCACCTTGATGAGGGACAAGGCCTTCATCTGCGCACGCCACGGACACAACGTCACATTACAGACGTAGCGCCATGGAGAAGGGAACAAACAGGTGGGGGTGACGTACGCTCTTGGCGATGATGCCGACGGACTTGGCGACCGCGCCGCCGCCGCCATGGAAGCACGCGTGCATCTGGACGAGGGACCCCCAAGGTGCGGGGGTCTCGATGGTATCTACCACCTCCGCTCCGCCGCGCTTCCCTTCTTCCCCCGCGCCGGGCCGCTGCACCTGCTATGCTCTGGACCTCTGGCGCTGCTGCGGGAGCAAGACGGGGAAGGATGGAAGGAATTTGAAAGATGGGAAGGGCGGCACGGAATTAACGGGCGGGCGCAATCAATGCCGCGGGATCGCCGTATTTATGGCAAGGCGTTTGGGATTTCCATCCCCCTCTTTCCAGCTCGCCGGCCAGCGTGCCACTGAGCAGAGCAAGAGCTCGGTCGCCGCCGCGGAACGCGGGCTGCCGCCGGAAGCGAGGCGAAACGCATGCGACGCGGCCGATGCGGAGCGCGGCGGCCGCCGTGGGCGACGCACGCGGGGCGGAGCCGCCGCCGCCGATGCGGGCAGGGCGGATGACGTGGCCGTTGCAGGCCTGCGCAGACGACGCACGCGAGGCCGAGCTCGACCGCCATGATGCTGGGCGGAGTCACGAAGGAGCAGGTGGGGCGGGGGACGGACGGACGGACGCGGCGCGAGCGCAGATGCGAAGCATGCCGGCGAGCCGGCCACAGACGCGGCCGAAGGTGGAGATGCTAGTTGGTTGCAGGCGTATAGGTGGAGGCGTGGCCGGAGCAGGCTGCCAGGCACGAGCTGCGGGGACCGGCCGGGGAGAAGATTTCCCGGCGGCGAGAGGAAGGTGAGAGAAGATAGAAGAAGGGAAGAAAGAGAAACTCAAGACAATTAATTGCTCATCGTCAGTCGCTTGATTTTTGGGACTCGACGCGCTGGTGTGTTGGATCGGCGGCGAACGATCGAGATCTGGTTTCGGGCCCGTGCCCGTGTTTCCTTCTACAAAGCCCGGTTGCATGCTATCGGGCCCGCGCGGCCGTGAGCAAAACCCGTTTGCGTTGCGCCAGCACTTCTCCACTCCGACTGCATCTCCGTCGCATCCTCCTCGTATCCTGTTCAGTGCGCGGCGACGCTGAGGGAGGAGGGATCGGCGATTCGTCTCCGGCGGGATCCTCGGCGGCTGTCCTCGGCGATCGTCTCCGGCGGGATCCTCGGCCGGAGGGATCGGCGTTATACGTTCACATGCACGCGCGTGCCTGGCCGTGCCCAAAAAAAAAAGAAAGATTGACCAAGGACTGCTGGCCGGCCTGCTGCTTCCAAATCCTAAGGATAACAAAGATCACGAAATTAATATAGAGAATCCAAATAGAAAAACAAAGACGAATTCAAAGCCGTCCAGAATTCCAGATCAGCCAAGCCCGTCGCTTACCAGCGCACGCGCGAGTACCCGTCTACGTATATATTAGGTGACCACCGCTCATCGCGGCCAGCTGCAATCTGTGGCGGTGGTGGCGCTCCGTTTCTGCTGGATAGCGTCGATTGGTCAGCCATGGCTAGCCCTACCCGTCGGCTGCTCCTCGCGCTGCTGTACGTCGCGGCGGCGGCCTCCCTGTCACTTTGCGCGCAGGCCACCGGCGCCGACGCCGACGAGAGGAAGAAGGTCGGCGTGTACGAGCTGAGGATGGGGGATTTCTCCGTCAAGGTCACCAATTGGGGCGCCAGATTGATGTCCGTCGTCCTCCCCGACTCCAAAGGTACGTGCATTTCCTGCTGTTGCCTCTGAAGTCTGATCCAGGCCTTGATGTGGTCCTTCGATTCTCCCTTTGGTTCTTCCCGGCCCAGGCTTGAGTTCAGGTTCGTGGCTTTGCAGGGAACTTGGCTGATGTTGTCCTCGGCAAAGACACCGTCGATGAATACTTTGTAAGAATCAGCACACGCCCCTCTTCTTCTTTTCTCTCGTCCATGATCTTTCCTCTGCATTTTGTGTGCATTGCAATTACCATTTGTTTGGCAAACAGAATATAGAACCGGGTCAGCACATCTTATCCACTTGCTTCTCTTCTTCATTTTTTTCCCTGGCGGGTTCAGAGGTCATATATGAATTGTCCACTCTTCTAGAATGTCAGATTTTGCAGTCAATCGTTCTCCAAATTATAACTTGCACATGTTTTCTAAGTGCCTACAGCTCTTCTTGTTAGGTTGATCTCCCGGCCCACACGGCCCAAAGGCCGTGGGCCTGATCCAGTCCGCGCCCTGATCGGGGGCGCCCAATCTTACATGGTTGGAGGGCCCCTGTCACCCCGCGCTATAAAAGAAAGGTGGGGGCCGCCGGCTCAAGACACGAGGTTCATCTGAGCCGCCACGATCCACCGACACACCTATCCGATCTAGGGTTAGCGCGGGCAGTGACGGGAAGACCCGCCACCGCCGCCACGACGTCATCGCCGTACTCCGTCGCCGCCCCGGGCCAGTGCCGTTGGCGACCAGAGGGCCGGCACGACCTGCTACCTCGACCTACATCTACGCCTGCACTGCGCGACGCTGCCTTGTGCAGAACTTCCCCAAGCGAACCGGCCATGGCGACTGGAGCCACCGCGACCGGCGGGGATGGTAAACACCGACCCCTTCTCGCTGTTTCTCACGAACACAGCACACACACACGCACATACACGACCAGATGCACATATCCTATATGTATCAATGTTCAAACAGAACTAACAATGGTATCAGTTAGCCTCGTTGTTAGTAGATCCAACTCGGGAAACACGAGAAATCCGAGAAAAAGAAGCAAATCGAACTCAAACCCTAACCCTAACCTTAGATCCAGAGTGGACTTACCTCGGTATGCCGCCCACGGGCGGCGCCACCGCCACCCTAATCACCCTACAGATCTCCTCGACGGACCCGCGCGCGAGACGCACGCGACTCCGGCGAGGAGGCCCGAAAGGGCGCAGAGCGGCGGCGCGGCGTGACGACGCCGTTCCCGCGCGCACAGATCCTAGCGCAACGGATCTCGCCGGCCATGGTGGCGGCAGAGCTCCGGTGGCGCGCCGGCGGTAGGCCACCGACGACGCGCGCGCACGCGCGTAGACCTAACTACGGCTAGAACAGAGAGGGGTGGAGAAGGAGCACCGCTGGCCATGGCTCATAGGCCATGGCGCGGCGCGCGCAAGAACTGCGGCACGGCGGCGTGTGGCCGCCGGCCATGGCGAAGCGCGGCGGAGCGGCGCTGAGCGCCGTTTCGCCCGCGAACGAGAGAGAGGAGCGCTGCGGCGCCGAAGGAGAAGAAATGATTTAGGGTTTCGGGCGACTCGCGAAGCGACGGGGTTTTATACCTCCGATCTCAGCGCTCGGCCGTCCGATCTGATGAATGGCCGAGATCGACGCGGGCGGGGGCGCGGCTGCGGCGCTGGGCTGAATTGGCGGCCCAGGCCCAGGTTGCGGCCCGCGCGCGCGCGAGGGGTTGCTGAGCAGGCCGAAACAGTATTGGGCCGCAGCCGCGAGCTGAATTTCGGCCCAACAGAAACAGTTATGCACAGTAGCTTTTCGCATTTATTTGAATTGATTTCAGTCAATTTTGCTCAATTTGAATAGAAATTTGAATAGAATTTGCCCCTGTTTAAATTTGAACCAAAGGGATAATTTTCAGAGGGTAAATAGAGTATTTTGCTACTGTCCATGTGAATTTATTTAAAGTTTCCGCTGCTAAATATTTATTTTGACTTGCATTTAAATTTGAACCAAAGGGATAATTTAATTTCAAGTCACAGATAAAATTTCAGATTTATTGTGATATTGTTATTTTTCTGACCAAAGTTGATAATAACAATATTATAATTTTATAGATGTTTATTGTTGCATTATTACTTTTTCTGCCCAAAGGTGATGAAGTTTAATGTAATAAGGCATTGTTATTATGTTATAATATTCTCACTTAATATGAATTAATTTCAGCTGCGGGTTCCATGATGGTTTCCATCAAGGACATTCCCATTCTTAAAGGAGATAATTATAATGAATGGTATAAGAAGGTAGACTTCTTTTTTACCATGACAGAGCTGGACTGGGTCCTCACTGCACCGGTTCCAGTTGAACCTGAGAAGCCCGTCAGAGGGGCAGATGTGACAGATGCTGTTTGGCAGCAGACAGAGCAGGCCTATACGGTCAGCAAACAGAAATTTGACACAGAGAATGCCAAATGGATTACTGCTAACAAGAAATGTTTGGCAGTGGTCAAGAACACCATAGAGCCTTCTGTTTTTGGGGCAATTAAAGATTGTCATAATGTCGTTGAGTACTTGGCGAAGTTAAAGAGTCAGTACACTGGCTCTTCAAAGACCTACGCCTCTCAGTTGATCAAGCAGTTGATCAACGCCAAGTACACAGGCGGCATCAGAGAGCACATACATCGCTTAATTCACATAAACAATAAGCTCAAGCCAATGGATGAGGACTTGAAAGACAGTACCATCATTCATTTGGTTTTTGCTTCATTGCCAGATGAGTTTGAGAACTTCGTTGTTAACTACAACGTTAGTTCTGAGAAATGGGACATAGAAAAGACCATAGCGATGTTGGCTCAAGAGGAGGAAAGAATAAAGATAGCACGGGGTAACAATGTTAACCACGTGCAAAAGAAGAAAAATAACAACAATGCGTCTAACAATGCAAAAGGAAATCCCTCCTCTAAGGGCAAAGGCATTCAGCACTCCCAGCAGCACAGACCTAAGGATGGGCAAACCACAGTGGAGAAAGATCAGTGTCTCTACTGCAAACAGAAGGGGCATTACAAGAAAAATTGTGCCGCTTACTTAAAGATGATCATGGAAAGGAAAGGTGAGAATGTTATTTCATTCGTAAATGAATCTCTGTATATAGATTATTCCACATCTACTTGGTGGATTGACTCAGGAGCAACAATTCATGTTGCAAACTCTTTACAGGGATTCCGTTCGACGAGAACTACTCAAAGAAATGAAAGACGAATTAAAGTCGCAAATGGAGTCGAAGCAGAAGTGAAGGCGGTGGGCGACCTTCTCCTAGAGCTCGACACCGGATTTGATTTATTTCTTAGAGATGTTTTCTTTGTGCCTAGTTTACAGAGGAACTTAATAAGTGTATCTCGTCTAGATGATGATGGATATGGATGTCATTTTGGAAATGGCATGTGTGTAATAGATTTTAAAGATACAGTTACTACTATTGCTTTTAAGAAAAATGATCTTTATTTGTTATCACTACGTGAAAATGTGAATTCCGTATGTGATGTGAATGCGCTTGTATCCCCACCCACAGCTCATAATAGAAAACGAAAGAGAACTCAAGACACGTCGTCGAAATTATGGCATTGTCGCTTAGGCCATATTTCGAGGGGGAGAATAGAAAGGCTGGTTAAGAATGACATTCTTCCTCCTCTAGAGTTCTCAGACTTAGATAAATGCGTTGATTGCATCAAAGGAAAATACATAAAGATTACAAAGAAAAATGCTGAACATACCGCAGGCGTTTTAGAGTTAATTCACACAGACATCTGTGGTCCGTTTTCAGTTAAAAGCATAGACGGTTTTGACTCGTTCATTACTTTTACCGATGATTATTCCCGTTATGGATATATTTATCCAATAAAAGAAAAATCAGAAGCGTTGGATAAGTTTAAAATATTCAAGGCTGAAGTTGAGAATCAACATAATTTAAAGATAAAGATAGTACGTTCCGACCGTGGAGGGGAATACTATGGTCGGCACACCCCATATGGCCAAGTTCCAGGGCCTTTCGCGAGGTACCTAAGGGAACAAGGTATAGTTGCACAGTACTCTATGCCGGGCGATCCTCAGCAAAATGGAGTCGCTGAAAGACGTAACCGTACCCTTATGGATATGGTGCGAAGCATGATCAGCTACTCTACACTACCAGTGAGCTTATGGATGGAGGCTTTAAAAACCGCCATCTATATTCTCAACAGAGTTCCCAGTAAAGCGGTGCCAAAAACACCGTACGAGCTGTGGACAGGCAGAGTACCCTCATTGAATCACCTACGGGTGTGGGGGAGCCCTGCTGAGGCAAAGATATTCAACCCGACCATTGGGAAGCTAGATCCCAAGACAGTGAGTTGCCATTTTATTGGCTACACAGAGAAATCAAAAGGATATCGTTTCTACTGTTCTAACAAAGTCACAAAGTTTGTGGAAACGAGACATGCTGCTTTTCTTGAAGAAGAAATGATACGGGGGAGCATGGAAACTCGAAAGATTGATCTTGAGGAGAGGCGGGTGTGCGCACCCAATCCAATGATTCAGGAGCCATTTTTCGAACTACCTGTTGAGCCTACGCCGTCGGTGCCAGACACTGCGGCTCCAGCTCCTGTGGTGGTTCTTCCTGTGGCAACACCGAATACAAATGTGGAACCTGTTCCTCAGGATCCTATAGAAAATGTTGCTGCAGATCAGGGGGAGCATCAACAGCCTCCAATAGAAAATGTTCCAAATGTAGAGGCCCCTAGAAGGTCTCAAAGAGCAAGAAAGTCAGCAATTCCTGATGATTATGAAGTGTATAACACAGAAGAGTTTCGAATGGAGGATGATCCTATTTCATTCGAACAAGCCATGAGAAGCGAAAACTCATCCAAGTGGCTTGAGGCCATGGAAGATGAAATGAAATCGATGAGTACCAACCGTGTTTGGGACTTAGAAGAAATTCCTAAAGGAGCCAAAACAGTAGGCTACAAATGGGTCTACAAGACGAAACATGACTCCAAAGGGAATGTGGAAAGATTTAAAGCGCGTCTTGTGGCGAAGGGTTTTACACAAAAGGAAGGAATAGATTACAATGAGACTTTTTCTCCGGTCTCATGTAAGGATTCCTTCAGAATCATAATGGCATTGGTGGCGCATTTCAATCTCGAATTGCACCAGATGGATGTAAAGACGGCATTCCTTAATGGGGATCTTGAAGAAAAAGTTTACATGGCTCAACCCAAAGGTTTTGTCGTAGAAGGAAAAGAACACATGGGATGTTACCTAAAGAAATCCATTTATGGGTTAAAACAAGCTTCGAGACAGTGGTACTTGAAGTTCAACGAAACGATAAAGAGTTTCGGTTTTAATGAAAATGTTGAGGACAATTGCATTTATGCAAAATTCCAGAAAGGAAGTTACATTTTCCTCATCCTTTATGTGGATGACATTCTACTGGCAAGTAGCAATGTCAACCTATTATTGGAAACGAAGAAGTTCCTGTCCTCGAACTTTGATATGAAAGACCTTGGTGAAGCCTCGTTCGTTTTGGGAATCGAAATTCACCGAGATAGATCAGATGGGGTATTAGGATTATCTCAACAGACGTACCTGGAAAAGGTTCTAGAAAAGTTCTGTATGCAGAGGAGTAAGCCTACTCCTGCGCCAATAGTCAAGGGCGATAGATTTGGGGTTTTTCAGAGTCCTCAGAACAGTTATGAAAGGGAACAAATGAAGACAGTTCCATATGCTTCAGCTGTCGGAAGCTTACAGTATGCACAAGTGTGCACACGCCCTGACCTAGCATTTGTTACCAACATACTTGGCAGATATCAGAAAGATCCAGGCCTCGAGCACTGGAAATTAGCGAAGAAAGCTTTACGGTATGTGCAAGGCACAAAAGGCCTCATGTTAACATATAAAAGAACAGATTCCCTTGAGATTGAAGGGTATTCAGACTCAGACTTTGCGGGAGATGGAGATGATAGTAAGTCCACGACAGGCTACATTTTCACTCTCGCAGGGGGAGCTATATCGTGGAGAAGCTCTAAACAGACAGTGACAGCAACATCCACGATGTATGCTGAATTTATAGCATGTTACGAGGCATCTTGCCAAGTTGAATGGCTAAAGAAATTCGTACCCGGATTGAAAGTGATAGATAGCATAGAAAGACCACTAAAGATGTACTGCGATAACCAGCCAGCAGTGTTCTATGCTCATAACAACAAGAAAAGTACGGCTACCAAGTCGATAAAGATAAGATTTTATTCTGTTAAAGATAGAATCCAGGATCACACCATAAGTCTCGAGCATATTAAAACAGAAAAGATGCTCGCGGATCCGCTAACGAAAGGCTTACCGCCCAACGTGTTCAAGGAACACGTAGCCGGCATGGGGCTAAGGTATTGCCTATGATCTCTGGATTAACAGGGCCCATAGATTAAAGAATCTATTTCTGAATAGGGGCGTGTACAGTAGCTATTGATTCTATCGACGATTGAGTCGGGACGATGAGATATGCTCTGTGCACAAATCTAGGATGGAATAAGGAAAATTGTAAAAGTAAAAGAAAAGTGATTGTGAGATCAAAGGGGAGATTGTTAGGTTGATCTCCCGGCCCACACGGCCCAAAGGCCGTGGGCCTGATCCAGTCCGCGCCCTGATCGGGGGCGCCCAATCTTACATGGTTGGAGGGCCCCTGTCACCCCGCGCTATAAAAGAAAGGTGGGGGCCGCCGGCTCAAGACACGAGGTTCATCTGAGCCGCCACGACCCACCGACACACCTATCCGATCTAGGGTTAGCGCGGGCAGTGACGGGAAGACCCGCCACCGCCGCCACGACGTCATCGCCGTACTCCGTCGCCGCCCCGGGCCAGTGCCGTTGGCGACCAGAGGGCCGGCGCGACCTGCTACCTCGACCTACATCTACGCCTGCACTGCGCGACGCTGCCTTGTGCAGAACTTCCCCAAGCGAACCGGCCATGGCGACTGGAGCCACCGCGACCGGCGGGGATGGTAAACACCGACCCCTTCTCGCTGTTTCTCACGAACACAGCACACACACACGCACATACACGACCAGATGCACATATCCTATATGTATCAATGTTCAAACAGAACTAACACTTCTCATTTTGCTGAAGTTACGAGTCCAACAAGCCGCAGAGTCTGAATCTGAAAATTCACAAGCATGAGCTAAAATTTTCATCCACCAACCAAACTTTTGAAAAAGGAAACTACAAGCTGCCGACCTCTCGAGATGGAAGAAAATGATACTGTATTACACTGTGGTGTACAGGGTGGCACCCATCATTATCTTCCCCTAATTTAACGCTGACAAAGATCGCGCAGATATTCGAGATCATGCAAGTGCTGACACGCAATTACGCATCATGTGATTGGCTTGCTGCTGAAATTTCAATTTAATCCTTGTGTGTCCCCACCTCTGTCTCACACAATCTCTCACATCAAGTTGTTTTCCTGCGTCTTTTTCCTGTTGCCACGACGCAGAACGATACCTCCTACTTCGGTCCCATAACCGGCCGCGTCGGGCAGAGGATATCGCGGGGCCGCTTCGTCCTCGACGGCAAAGTCTACTACCTTGAGAGAAACGATGGCGAGAACACCATTCACGGTACGGCGCCAGAGGATTTCTCTGACACTTGCAACTGTTCTTGAAGCTAGGAAATGATGATTCAGTTGCTAGGGCATCTCTGTTCGTTAATTCATTCAGGTGGCGGCACGGCGTTCAGCAAGAGCGCCTGGGAGGTGAAGGAGCACGTCGCCGCCGGCGACTCCGCGCACGTCACCTTCTTCTACCACAGCTACGACGGTGAACAAGGCTTCCCGGGGAGCCTGGACGCGTACGTCACCTACCGGGTGTCGTCGAGCCCCTACACGCTGGGCGTGCACATGAACGCGACGGCGCCGGACACGGCGACGCCCGTGAACCTCCTGTCGCACGTGTACTGGAACCTGGCCGGCCACGGCAGCGGCGACGTGCTCGGGCACACGCTCCGGCTCTTCGCGTCGCGCTACACGGTGCTGGACGGCGAGCTCCTCCCGTCGGGCCGCGTCGCGCCGGTGGCCGGCACGCCGCTGGACTTCCGGGCGCCGGCGGCGATCGGGGCGCGCATCCGCGAGGTCACGGGCGGCAAGGTCGCCGGGTACGACGCCAACTACGTCGTCGACGGGGAGCCGGGGGCCATGCGGCCGGTGGCGCAGGTCAAGGACGGCGCGTCCGGCAGGGCGGTGGAGCTGTGGGCGAACCAGGCGACCATGCAGTTCTACACGGGGAACTGGCTGAACCGCACCAAGGGGAAGGGCGGCGCGGTGTACGACCAGTACGCGGGGTTCACCCTGGAGACGATGGGGTACGTGGACGCCGTGAACCACCCCGAGTTCCCGTCGCAGACGCTGAGGCCCGGGCAGGTGTACAAGCACGACATGGTCCTCAAGTTCTCGTTCTAGGTGCATGATTAGATTTTCTAAGTTTGGGTACAAGGGAAGCATGGGATGTAAAATCAGTTGGTTATTGGTGTTTGTAAGGGGAGAAATAACAACCTGTGGATCAGAGGAGATGGTCGATCACTTATTAGAAAGAGCACTAGCTCGATCGTGCTTGAACTTTTTTTTTTGAAAACATAACCCATTTTAATATAATGATTTTTAATCCGTCCAATATCATATTAGGCAAATTTTGCTAGACACTTTAGTTTCGTGGTATATGCCATTTCACGCTGAAACACTTTGATTTTGTGTTGTAGCCATTTTTTCTATATTATATCTTTAAACCAGCCTTTTTTTGCAAAGCAAAACACTGAAAAAATATCAGCAGATTATAATTCTGAAATAAATAAAAAAATACGAAAACACATATTGAGTTGAGTACTAATAAATTTTACCGAAAAAATCTTATCAACTGACCTGAGAATATGGACCATGGCCAGCTTTTCACACCAATCACACCATTCTAGGTGATGTGACACTCAGCTCATGAAAAAAAAAACGTGTTGCCCTACACGACCGTTTAAGTTGTTTACACGGCTGTAAACCTTACTCGACTATTTACCATGCAGTTTAGGGCCTAAATGGTGATTAATTTCACGGTCCAGCCGTTACATGGTAAAAAATGGTAAATCTGAGATTCAAAAAAAATCCTATAAAAGAATGCAATTCTAGGGTTGAGATTGACACAGTTATGAAGAGTAGTATGATCTTTTGCCAACCACACTAATTTAGCTAAAAATAGTAATTATCTGCATGCACCAACAACCTCCATATTTAAATTGGTGGGATTAACACATTTATGAAGGGTAACAGGGTCTTTTACCAACCACATTAATCTGTCTAAAAAACACTAGAATTGTATTCTTAATGGGACAGAAGGAGTACACATTTTACACAGAACGGCAGCTATGCAGTTGTATACGCCGAGTAACCCATTTCGAACAAAGTTTAGGTGATATGGAACATTGAAAAACAAACTTTTTATATGAAACTTGTAGTCTTCGAAACTGTGTAGTTCCATATCGTTTAGGAGAACATTGAAAAACAAACGTTTTCTATTCACCAGAAGTAATTGAGATGCTCCATGATTAGCTGAAAGCTTTAGACAGAAAGTTAAGCGACTGTTTCGGTCAGACAAAAGTTATGTGAAGAATATAGTTTTTCCGGTGTATGACAGCATCACCATGTATCACGGGCCTTATTCTGGTAGCGGTCTGCTAGAATGCAGAAGGCCCACGTTCAGCAGGGCATATGCCCAGGCCTAAAACATGCAGTCCACCAAAAATATACATACAGAAAGGGGGGGAAAAAGGAACTCGCACGCACGCTTGAATGCTGGCCGGCCCATCCCAAGCTTTGGACTTCCAAGTCAAACCCTTCTTCTCTCTCCCTACAAATGCCCAGCCTTTTCCGGGTGGAGCGGCACTACCTGCTCCACCAGACTCGCTCGGTCCACGATCAAATCAATCCCCTCTTAGCTTAGCTTCCTAGTTTTTTTAGATAATGGATTAAAACCAGCCTTGACCAAGAATGGCTACGGCCACAAAGAAAACATCCAGCTTCATCTACCCGTGGGTAGAGTCAGATCAGATTATTACAACAAAATAAAAGAGAAAAAGCTGACGGGAACGTTACATCCCCAATAAGGGGCTCTAGTAGTCCTACGCAATAAGGAGAAATATTGGACACCGACCATCCTTGAGGATTGAATGCTTCTTCCAAAGCAACAGCACAAAGACTTGGTACAGATACAACCTGCCCACCAAAATCCGAGCTGTTACGCCATCGAAAGCCACCTCCGCCTTGAGTTGAATACTGAGGAGGGTGACCACACGGGAGAACTGTCCGGCCTTGGCGAATCAAGAACTTCGACGACGCGCCTACACTGCCGCCGCCGGCCTGGAGAAACCAGGCTAGGTTTTCACCCAATTCTTGAACACTCATAGACGCAGTAGGAGACGGACTATCCGACGTCTTCAGCGGCGCCTTCAACAAGGTAGGTGTCACAGACACTCCACCGCTGCCGGCCCGACAAAACACACCAGGCAAGGTCTTCACCCAATCCGCCGTAATCTTCGTCAACACTGCGTCCGGCAAACGAGAAGGACACCTACACCGGAAGGACACCAACAACTTCGCTCCAAAGGCAAGGGGCCCAAATCCGAACCGATGCCGCCACCGCACGACGACCAGCACGCCGGCCGCCCTCAACGACCACCACCATACGGAGAAAGGCACTGACGACAGAGGGACCGAGGATGCCCGGATCTAGGTTCGCTGGACCCAAATCGGACCCCCGCCGCCACAACGACGACCCGGATCGGAAGGAGAAATCCCCGCTGCGGCGAAGACGTGCCGCCGCACAGGGGCTCCAGGCGTCACCCGACGCGCAAGACTGCCGGCCACGCCGCTAGCCCGTGCCCGGCCGCCGCACGCCACGACCAAGCCACGGCCGCACGCCCGCGCCTCGCCGCGCGGCACTGGGCCACGCCCAGCTGCGACCCGCCGTCCCCGCCGCAAGTCCGGCCGAAGACGCCCCATGCGCCGCCGTCGCGTTGCCGCCACCGGGCACTCGCCGAGGACGTGCCGCCACCGGATCCACGCGTAGCCGCCGGAGAATCGCCCCGCCGCCATCATCCCCAGGTCCACCGGACTTCCGGCGAGGCCCTCCGACGGCGGCGAGGTGGAGGACAGGAGGTAGAGGGAGGGCGGCGGCGGCGACGGCTAGGTGCCGCCCGTGCCGCCAGGGAGAGGCGACGCGGGGGCAGGAGCAAAAAGCGGAGCTGGAATCAACCTAGCCGCCTGGTGATATCGAGAGCGAATCCCCTCTTAGCTTAGCTTCCTAGTTGGCCGCCAATGGCGAGAGGCGAGCTGTTCCTTGCGGTGCTCTGCGTCGCGGCCTCCGCTCTGGCCTGGAACGCCGGCGACGCCAGGAAGACGGTCGGCGTGTACGAGCTCAAGAAGGGGGATTTCTCCGTCAAGGTCACCAACTGGGGCGCCACGATCATGTCCGTCATCCTCCCCGACTCCAGAGGTACGTATGGTTCTCCTCTTTGTGAGTTGTGAACCCTCCCTTGTCGTTGGGAATCCTTCTTTCTCGTTCATGGCACAAGCTTATAGTTTCAGGGTCGTTGTTTGTCTTGCAGGGAACTTGGCTGACATTGTTCTTGGCAGGGACACCGTCGCTGAATACGTTGTAAGATCACCAGAACCCTCGATCCTAAGGTTCTTTATCTCGTGCTCTCGATCATTTCGTCGATGAACAGATTTGAGTCTCAGGAAATAATGTAGTGCAACTAGTAACACTGACACTCTTACGCCCCCTCGGAGAAAGTAACACTCCAATATTCAACTTACTGCCCTCTTAACTTAACTGCCATGGCCTGATATTCTGTACTGTTGGATAGGACCCAGTAGCTTATCCTCGTGATTGATGACTCAACTACTATCAATATTCAACTCTCTATATATGTTTCAGATAACCTTCCCTGCTGATATGATTCATCATGACATTATTTTGCGTATTACATGCATCCCCCGCTCAATAGTTAAGTACATCATTTATATTTTATTCTTGTAAACTTATTAAGACATCTATTATCTCTATCTCTATCTAATTATAAAGCAAGGATTGCTTCCACGGTACCTAAGAAACGATTGATTCTGCGGTACGTCGTAAATTTGCAAAATAACCCTCCATGTTTTACAAAATCATCCCGCAGTCCCCAAATTCTCCTGCAACAGCATGCCGTGTCGTTCCCTCTCCCAATCCGTTTCGTCTCCTGTGCCGCTCCTCAGCGTGCGTGAGACGGACAGCCGCGCCAAACCGAAGCGGTCACCCTCACGCTTGTTCCTGCCATCGCCACCTGTTTCAACGCACGCACGACGTATATGTATAAACAAGGCGAAGGTTGGCGAGCGGCGCGAGGTCAGCGACGTCCTGCATGTGCGCCGCCTGCTGGGGCTCCCGTACGTCCATGTTCGGCCGTGGCGTGGAAACGCGATGCAGCGAGGGAAGAAGGCAATTATGGGAACTACGTCGTAGGGCTACAGATGGACGTGGTGCAGATCTTTTTCCTATCCAGAGAGTACGTGCTGAGTTTCCACCTTTGGCACTGAAGATGTCGACGGGGAGCTCCGTCGCTGCTCGCCTGTGAGCTTTGGTGTAGTCGATTCCAATGGCCAGCGGTAGCACCAGAAAACCCCCGAGGCTGCCCTCTTGTTGTTGCCTTGTTGGCTTTCAATGCCTTCGCGGGCCTCGGCATGGACATGCTGCAGTTGCCGCCCATAGGAAAACCTGACAGTGAGTAATTAAGAGAGAGAGGGAATCGGAGAGATTTGCATGGAGGAGCAGATAACAAAGGAGCAAGATTGTTGCTACACTTGGATGGACCCAATCAATCAAGTCGTTGGCTCAGCCTGAGCAAGAGAAAGGAGAATGGAGAGACTAGAGAGCAGCACAAGGATGAGATGAGCAACCTGAGTTTCTGCTTGCAGGGCTGCTTGGAGTGGAGTTAGCTGTGTGAGGGTGTTCTGGTTTGTTCGATTCACTTAATGAAAGAACCTTGATGTCACCTAGAAGGGGGTGAATAGTCGTAACCTGAAATTAGCACTAAATGCAGCGGATTAAAAACACGCCTCAGGCCAAAACCGGAACTTCCGGTTTTCCAAAACCAGAACTTCCGGTTTTGTTCTGAGCCGAGGCAAACCAAGTGCTAAACCCCTCTAAATGAGTTTCCAGACAAACCAAGTTGTAGTGCAAGCTTTGGGGATGTTTCCACAAGTCTTCCAAGCTCCTGCACTCACAAACACGAATACCCAAGAGATTCACCAAATTCACAAGTATGGCAATTTAAATGGTGTTGCAAGCAAACCAGCGAGGAGACACAAGGATTTGTTTCCCGAAGTTCAGATTCGCCAAAGCAAATCCTACATCTCCGTTGAGGGCCTACTAATAGGCGGGCTTATACGAACCAAGCCACTTCCCTCGCTCCACTAGTTAGCTTCTTCCCTTGCGGAGGCGAAGCACGACCTGCACAAACTTCACAAGGCTCACCACACAACTTGGGAGCTCTTGAGCGACGCCTAGCCGTCTAGGAGGCTCCACCTCCAAGAGTAACAAATGTAACACAATGACTTGATGAAGCTCAGCAGTGCTCAAGGGTTTCAATGCTCTCAAACAACTCCTCTCTCACACCCAACTCACTAGATCTAGCAAGGATCACACAACCTCACAAAGAGGGGTTGGGGAGAGCTCAACTATTGCTCTAGAACAGTTCTGAACGACCACAAGGCTCACAAGCAACCCCAGCAACAGCAGCAAGCTTTGGAGGGGAAGGGAGAGTATAAATACCCAGCTCCCCAAAACTAGCCGTTAGAGGTCAGTGAAAACCGGAACTACCGGTTTCTCAAAACCGGAACTTCTGGTTTCAAATAAACTAGCCGTTACAGGCAAAACAGGACATGGTCGGAGACTCCGGGACACACCCGGAATTTCCGGCTAGACCCCACACCGGAGCGGTACCTGGAACATCAATGTTCCGACCCTATGTCAGATACTCCGGGGTACAAAGAGGCACACACAGTTTCTGTACCAGGAAGCTCCGACCCCTTGTCGGAAGTTCCGGCACCCAAGTTAGCCGAAAGCTAAGTGTAAGTGATGTGCATGTGTCTCTCAACAACTCACATAGGTTACTTGAGCACTGAGACTTTAATCAAAGTATCATGTGATGCATCCCTCTTAATAGTACGTCATACCTAAACTCAAGATCAATAATAAATACTAAATCATCCACTTGAGCTTCTCTTCTTGTATTCTTGCCATACATAGTCAATATCTCTTCATGAGGGCTGCATCATTTTTGTCTCCTCATATTGAGCACTTCAACCTTGAGCTAGTGACTTGAACCAATATTCAATGTATATGAATGAACTTCACTTCTAGTTCACACAAGTCACTCTTCTTAATAGATCTAGAAAGATTGATGCTTTCCAATGCCAAGCTCTCCATGATCTAAGTGCTTGGGGATCAAGCAAGTAGTGGTTTCTTCACCCTAGCAAAGTACCTCGGCCACAAGACGATTCTTGTCCTTCTCCTTGCTTAGTGCCTCGAAACCATACTTTAGATCAACCCCTCCACTTCTAGTCAATTTGAGCTTCGCACTTAAGAATGCATCACGATAAACCTTCAATGAAATCTATTTCTTCACTTGAATTTATTTCCCATTTCACTCTTGAAATCTCCATGAAATACTATCTTCTTCACCACAAGCAATCTTCTTAATATGAGACCATCAAATATGCGGTACATCGTATCTAACATGTATCACCAATGAGTCTTGTTTTATCCATCAAATGTTATGATATATGTATCAATATAGTCCAATACTTGTTCTTGCTTTTTCCAACAAGAGCTATGCTATATGCACCTATATAGTTCAACACTTGTTCTCCTTGTCTTATGAGCTCTCAATAATATATATCTCATTAAATATGATATGTCAATCCTTGTCAATGAAGTTGTACTTGCTCATAAACTCAAAAAGGCCATTAGATCTTTAATCGTGGTGTCATTTAACTCACCAAAACCCACTAGGGGCCTAGATGCTCTTTCACTTAAGGAACAAGATAGAAGTAATAAGTAAGGACGATAGCGACAGGAAGGATATGCAAGTTTCTGCTTGCAGGAAAGAAGATGAACATGACAGGAAGAAGAGTGTGGCGGACTGGCGGCGCCTGCTGGAGAGAGGTGGAATTTAGAGAGAGAAGATGATAAAATGGTAGATGGCCCTACTCCAAAACAATTTAGCCCACGAAATAAATTTAGCTATGAAAGTTTAATACAATAATTACATTAGGCTATTTTTAAGAATCAAACTAAAAGAAAACAAAAATAATTTAACGAACAAAAAAATATGTTCAAAACCAAAGAAGTATTTCCCGATAGATAAAAGAATAGGAACTGAAACTTTTCTCGTAACGCTCAAATTTAATTTTGTGAACTGAACTCGAGCGGGACCTCGGTTTCGGATTTTTCTTCAGACATTTTATTTTTAAAAATACCTTGTTATGATTGAATCAAGAGAGAAATAGATAATTAGCTCAATACATTTTTCGGCCTGAACATTGAGATTGAACTCAACTAAAGAGAAGTTTGGACACAACAACAACTGAAATTATAAATGACACCAATTATAGATAGGAGCCTTGACTCTTGGTTTATTTTTGCCTTACCTTGTCCTCTACCCTCGCATGAATCAGACACATGCATGTTCGAATATGTGTGTTGCAAGATAAATTCGAAAAAGACCCAGTTTTAATACTCGAAAGCATGAGTGGTAGGTTAAGGGGACCGTACGCGATGACTACTTGATGTGCTCAAAAGCGCCAACAAAGGAGATAGCTCACATCTTCCATGGCGAAAAAATGCAACCTGGAGAACCTACGGGTGCTTCTCAATCCATGCCTAATGACATCGATCCAACTCAGGGAAATTGATTACAGCTCACGTCGGCGTAAGTCGGGTACGTAAAAAGATGACAGTTACACCCGTTTGCAAGTGATGATGGCAGTTATTCACAATCAAAAAGAGATCAGCAGAATTGTAATTGGATGTGGGGAGCAACGAGCTAACGACAATTTTGTGCTAATTTTTTTCTCCCGTTGCAACACACGCGCATAGTTGCTATCTTATTACAATAGAAGCAAAAGGAGCCACCGGATTCACCGAGAGGGCCTAGAAAATCCCACGTTAATCTAAAAAAGAGAAGGATATATGCCGTCGGATTTTATGAAGATCTAACGGTCTATATTATTCCATTAATCTAAAAAATTGAAGAATATATGCCGTCGGATTTTATGAAGATCTAACGGTCTATATTATTTCGTTAATTCAAAAAAGAGAAAAATATATATCATCGGATTTCATGAAGATCTAACGGTCTATATTATTCCGTCCGCCGTGGCCGCCGTGCAGCCATTTGCCGCCGTATCAGGCCTCCACCGCGTCGTGTGGCCATCCGCGTCCTGCGCGGGAGCCCTCCACCGTTGTTGTACTGTCGTCCGTGGCCGCCGCAAGAATCCTCGCTGTCGCTGCACGCCCGTCCGCCGCCGTTGCGGGAGCCGCCCGCATGCCTTCGGAGTTTAGGGCCCGGCAGCTCCCCGCACCGCCTTCCGTTAATTCAAAAGGAGAAGAATATATACCATCAGATTTCATGAAGATCAAAAGGTCCAAATTATTCCGTCCGCCATCGCCGTCATGCAGCCATCCGTGGCCGTCGTATGAGGCCTCCACCGTCGCCGCACGGCCGCCGCAGTAGCCCTCCACCGCTGCCGCGCGGACGTCTGTGGCCGCCGCGGGAATCCTCGACGTATCCACGCGACCGTCCTCTACCATTGCCGCCGCGGGAGCCGCCTGCGCACCTTCGGAGTTCGGGGTCCGGCCACTCCGCGTGCCGTCGGAGGCAGGCAGGGCTGAGGCTGCCGGCCTTCCGTTAATTCAAAAAGATAAAAATATATACCATCAGATTTCATAAAGATCTAAAGGTCTATATTATTATGTCCGCCACCGCCGCCGTTCCACCGTCCGTGGCCGTCGTATGAGGCCTCCACCGTCGCCGTGCGGCCGCCGTAGGAGCCCTACACCGCTTCGTGCGGCCATCCATGGCCGGCGCGGGAATCCTCGCCGTTGCCACGCGACCGTCCTCCGTCGTTGCCACCGCGGGAGCCGCCCGCACGCCTTTGTAGTTCGGGGTCCGGCCGCTCCGCATGCCGCCGGAGGCCACTGGGGCTGAAGGCTACCAGTCGGGGAGACCGGCACCCCACGCCGCCGCTAGAGAGGGGGGGAGATAGAGTGAGGGAAGTGGTGGCGTCGATGAAAGTAAAGAAGAAAACGGGATGGGTGGGCTCACGTGTTGGTAGTTTGTATAGAATATGAGATATAGAGGATAACAGGTGTAGAAGAGATTGATATAGAGGGGAGAATCTCAATGACTATGACCGAATATTTCTTTTAGAGGATGAAAATAGAGTACGGCGAGTGCGGACAGCTTTAAGCCCCATGTGCCCTATCATGTTCAACAATGAAAGGAGTACAACACGTCGATCTGCACGGGTACCTGATGAGATGTGCTCGGATTTAGGACGTTCAACAATGTTGTGAGCATAGTAGGAGAGAACAATTCTCCCTATCCGAAGGGAGCGAATCGGTGCCGAGATTGAGCACCATGCATGGCCGCGCTAAACACTCAGTGTCTTTACCAAAGCAAGTGGAAGATTATAAAGCATTAGTCGCGCTCAAACCAATATTATTCCATTAATCTAAAAAGGAGAAAAATATATATCATCGGATTTTATGACGATCTAACGGTCCCCATCAACCCAATGAGTCGACCGAATATGAATTAATAAATAGACAGAGAAAAATAAATAACACGAGAACTCAGTGTCAACATTGAACCCGGTTACTATGTACGTAATTTGTTTACCTTGGAATAAAACTTCATCTCATTTGAACTCCAAACAACTCATATGAATTGTCAAACGGAATGAATTTGACGAGCTGTATGAGTTTGTGGTCTCTAATTGTCCAATTAACGAACATATTAAAATGTCAAATTTTACATCTTACGGAGTATTTGCTCAACCTTCAATTCTACAGTTTTTGTATCTATTATCTTAGTGTCATTATCAAAATTTATATAAAATAAGCTACCACATTTGTCAAGATGTAATTAAAAAAAGATGCATATGACGTTGTTGGTTTTTATGATGATCTAACGATCTGATTATTAAAGAGTCGATATCTAAAACCAACAACTAAATCATATAATCATAACATAAGAGTACGTGTTTACACAAGAGTTGGGTTTCTAATTATCCACTCTTTCCTTTTATAAAAAACAAAAAAAATAAATAGCATAGTAATAACATAGGTATGCCATCAAATAATCTAATTAGCAGCAGTATCACGTTATCAAAGAAAGTGAAAAACTAAGAGCTATTTTCGCTGCCGAGGCATCGACTCCTATCGCTATGTTGTGCACGTTTTAGATTCAAGAAAGAGAGCTGTGAGAAGATAGAGATGTAAGAGAGGAGCTTTGTGTCTGCGGTGAAGTGAATAGCTGCTGAAGTTGCTATATATAAAGAAAAACATCCACAATTGACAATTCTTGCACATCGAGGAGCAGTCAACGACAACAATAATTTTTATTCTCCAAATTGTAAGGACGTGTTGTATGCTCATCCATAAATGGGTAGAAAATTTGTTGTGTATTTCTTTCAAAAAAATAGTGAACGTTAGGGTCGATTTAAAAAAAAATATTGAGCATCAACCAAAAATATATGAAATTTATATTCAAGTTTGGAGTTAACATTAATTTTGTTGTGAGGGGAAGATACATTTCACCGTCCACTATTATTTTACCATTGTGTGGGGAAGTAGGGATCAAGAACTTGGGAAAAAATGAGCGGTAGATTTAAGGGTATGTATAGTAGTTCTAATTATTTGTATACTGCCATAAGAAAACTCTACACGGGTGTAAAACATAAGAAATAATTTATCACCATATGTGAAACTCCGTGACATAAATTTATATAATAAGACAATACAAAGTTATAATACTTTGAATAAATACCAAAAATTGTGTTGCATATGAGATGTTTTATTTTATCATGGATTCATGTTTCGCGCCACATAGTATGATGGTAAAAAAGAATTTGGGCCATATAGAAAAATAATATTAATGAAAAACATTCAGATAAATATATTATTATGTAAAAAACCATCAAATGGTTAGAAACAATAGCTAGCTACCCGCGTTGTTTACGCGGGCCACCTTGCTAGTTCAGATGATAAGACATAGAAAACTGAATGCGGGGAGGACCACGGGGACAAAGTTTAGACCTATTCTAAGATTAAAACATCTTGTAACTACTCCGTAGTATTCAATGTCATGTGGGCTACAGGCTACACAGCTGCTAACATTTCGAGCTGATGACCATTCCCAACAAAAATGAATAAATCACCGGATGGTATATCGCCACGCAGAACGACACCTCTTTCTTCGGCCCGGTGGCCGGCCGCGTCGCACAGCGAATCGCCCGGGGCCGCTTCGTCCTCGATGGCAAGGTCTACCATCTGGCCATCAACGACGGCAGGAACACGCTTCAAGGTGACTCGCCTGCTACTCTGCTAGATGTTCTGCTCAGAAAACAATCGCAGGCTCCATGCATGCGCTATGCCCATCCAATTGCTTAATTTGACTTGAACCATCCAAATCATTTTGTTCGTCTATTATTCAGGTGGCGGCAGAGGATTCCACAAGGTCATTTGGACGGTGAAGGAGTACGTTGGCGCCGGCGACTCCCCATACATCACCTTGTACTACCGCAGCTTCGACGGAGAGCAAGGTAGACATTGTCGTATATATATAACTATATAAGCATATCTTCTCCGGAAATCAAGCCGTGCTCAAATGGAGTTGTTGACGTTTCTGAAACTTCTTTTATGAGAAGAAAAAAGTTTAGGTTGAGTTATGTAATGCATGTACTATCGTGTTCAGGTTTCCCGGGGAACCTGGACGTGTACGTGACGTACCGCGTGTCGGGCTCGCGCCCGTCGTACGTGCTGGGCGTGCACATGAACGCGACGGCGCCGGACAGGGCGACGCCGGTGAACCTCCTACAGCACACATACTGGAACCTGGGCGGGCACGGCGCCGGCGACGTCCTGGGCCACTCGCTCCGGCTCTCGGCGTCGCGGTACACGCCGCTGGACGCCGAGATGCTCCCTTCGTCGCCGTCGGGCCGGGGCCGCGTCGCGCCCGTCGCCGGCACGCCCTTCGACTTCCGGGCGCCGGCGCCCATCGGCGCGCGCATCCGCGGCGTCGCGGGCGGGCGCGCCGCCGGGTACGACGCCAACTACGTCGTCGACGGGGAGCCCGGCGCCATGCGGCCCGTGGCGGCAGCGCGGGACGCCGCGTCCGGGAGGAAGCTGGAGCTGTGGGGCAACCAGCCGTGCGTGCAGCTCTACACGGGTAACTGGCTGAACCACACCAAGGGGAAGGGTGGGAAGGTGTACGAGCGGCATGCGGGGTTCTGCCTGGAGACGCAGGGGTATCCCGATGCTGTGAACCACCCGGAGTTCCCGTCGCAGACCCTGAGGCCCGGCCAGGTGTACAGGCACGACATAGTCTTCAAGCTCTCGTTCTGAGCGCACGATTGGGGTTTCGGATCTTTGGTGAACTGTAACTGTGTGCAAAAGCAAGCTTGGCATATAGAATCAGTTATTTGTTAGTGTTTGGAGAAAAAATTAGCAAGTCTTGGGTTGGGCCTGCGTTATGAAGAAGTACACAGCTGGCCCCATTGTGGGCTGGGCACAGTTACACAATTGGATTGGGCCGCAGGCCTCAGCGAAGTAATGGGCTCATGGAACTGGGCCTTCACTTGGCGCGGCCCAAACCAACGCTCCCGCTCTGGCCCGCCAGGTCTGATCGATCCCAGCCGTGCAGGGCCCATCCTACGGCTGAAAACCACTCTGGCCCGGACGGTAAATGAGATACCGTCCACCCTTGGTCGGGAACGCGGCACGGTGCCGGCGGCGTAGCGACGCGAGGCGAGGCGCCGCGCGGCCGGTGATCGAGGACAGAGCGCCGCCGTCCATCCCGCGCGTCCCGGCCGGCGTGCAGATTCTAGCCTCCGCCGCTGATCAGGCCAGTGCCGTGGTGCGCCGCGCCGCGCCGGGCCGGCTAGACGGCGAGCATTTCGGCCTCGCGTTCGTGGCGCGCGCGGCGGCGGCGGCTCTCCGGCGAGGTTGCAATCGGAACGGAGGAGCTCCAGCCGGCGAGGTTGCAGCAAGCACGTCGAGGACGCGATCGAGCGCTCCCCGTCGGCTCCTTGTACAATCTGCTTCGTTTCGATTCTACACTGAGCCTGGGCCAAACAGCCCAAGTCTACCGTCGATTAGTGTAGGAAACCAAACAGGCCAAGACAAAAGCCCCGGGCAGCACGTAAAAGACCTCGACAGCACACACGCAAGGCCCGGGCGTTTCTTTCCTCTGATCAGCCTCTACGCACTCACGTATAGCTAGAGGACGAGCACCGATCTTGCATCAACAACACCGCGTCGAACGCACGCACGCTGCCTCGTCATACTCGCGCGCGCTGGTCACACCGGATCGAAACGCTCGGCCCGGCGTCACACGTTGAAGGGACACGCATGGACAGACCTGATGCAATGGCCAGTTGGCCGGCCACGCGGGTTGGGCATGAGGATGAGCGAACATATTTGACACTGCCAAAGGATTGGAAGTGATCGAGAAGAAACTGTGCAGGCTGACGGGGTGCTGAGTTACGTATTCATCCGATCCAAGCGATATGGGAGAATCGATCATGCACTAGAGGAATGCCGCGTCCATTTGTTTGGATCGAATGAAAAGATTTGTTTGGATCGAATGAAAAGATCAACTACTACACTGTTATTCCGCTAGCTCCGATCGATCCTGACGAGCGGCAGCAGGCACGCGCACGCAGTCCTTCGTCCCTCTCGATCGATCTCATCAGTTCTTCTTCGCCGAGGGCTCTTGCACTGCGCCGTCCTTGGGCTTTGCCTCAGCAGCGTTTGGAGGCACCGTCGCGGCCTCCACCTTCTCCTTCGGCAGATGGTGGTCAGCTTTGACCTCTGAACCCTGCAGACAGGTGCACAACAAGGTCGCGGACGTATCAGCAGCGGACAGCAGTGATGGCACAGCATCTTCAAGCTAGAACCTACTGATGAAATGACTCTACCGGTACCTCTGTGATAATCTTGTAGGCCTCTTCTGGGGACTTGGTTTCCAGGACTTTCAGAGCTTGCTCCTGTGTCAAACGAGTCAAACCGGGGTAACTACATGCATGCTCCAAACAGACCAAGCTAGTCAAACAGTAGTAAATAGATGCTCTGAGGAAACCTAATTAACGAGCCAATCAACAGTGTGCTACTGAAGCCAATGCAGTACTCACGTCACACAATTACTACAGTAAGCTCGTGGGAATTTGACGGCAGCAGGAAAGGAAGGCCACACTACACATGCTACACTGTACTATGTCTGTATTCCTAATCAACTCTCTTACCAATTTCGCAAAAGAAAAATATAGAAACCAATAGATCAGATTTGGAATGGAGTTCCTCACCAATTTTATGTTGTTTGAGGCCTCTCAGATTCTTTTCAGATTGCCCCTCCTTTTCTCTACATATTGCTACTACCTTCTAATGATTTCCTATTTGGGTGCATCAAATTCTCTAAAACATGTACGGATTAGCCCGTAACCATTAGAAAAGATGAAAAAAGATCACTAGATCAGTGTTAAAACACCCATCAACTGTTGCCAAAATATAGATCTCCAATTTCTAAAATTCAAATAACACATAAATGGCGCGAAAACTAGTTTTGAAAAAAGGCGCGAAAGCCGACACATATAAAGGGGCAAGTGAGTACTAAGATATACGGATCGTACATCATACATACCCTAGCATGCTTGATTTCCTTGCTTGACAAGGTGAGCGCCTCCAGGAGATCATCAGAGTTGGAGAGGTAGGAATCAAAGCTGTCATAGCTGTCAAAGCTGTCCTGCCTCTCGATGGAGCTCATCCTCCTTATCCTTTGAAGAGAGGAGGAGATGATGATGATGATGTGAGTGGAGTTACTGGCACAAGAAGAAGGTGAGCACACAATGCAAGATCAGGACTCAGGAGTGAGGCTGAGGACAAAAGCTCCTTTTGTAGGAGCAGGATGCAAAGTGAGACGGCACTTGGGGGAGGAGATCACGCAAGCCGGTTGCTGACAGGCGCCGTGTGCGGTGGCCGGGGGAGGGTGTCACGCGCTAGAGGACGACGGACGAATGCGAGAGCGCATGATAATTAGGCGAGGCGTAAAGGGCTTGCCTGCATTCGGAGTTTGTTTTGAGTTGCAGACTTGCAGTTGAAGTGCTCATGGCGAAAGTCCATGCACGTCTCTCTTGTTCAATCTCACGGTAGCCAACTAACCATGCATATGCATGCATATTCTCGAACAATGCTAGCATTGGCGCCGAGAAAGACTTGGCATCAGTCCTTCAATTATCCCCTTTCACTTGACCAAGTGACCAACTTCGTACATAAAAAGTACAGACACTAGAGTCAGGAAGGGATAGTTCAATTTGAGTATCAGATAAACCGACCGCGAATCGTATGATGTGTTGTCATGCGACGAACACAAATGCCTACCGGACCTCTTAGCCCACAGGGTCCATCGTGCCTTGGCCCCGGCTCAGCCCGGAAGGAACAAACGCCACATGCGTGACACGGCACGGTAATGGGAATTTTTTTTTTTGAGAATTCGGTAATGGGAATTGTTATCCCTGTTAAGAATCGGATCCAGTTTTCCCAATCCCAATCGAAGAACAAGACGTGAGAAGATGTAGATTAGATCATGTTTCCTTTCCCATCACAAACACAAAGAACACATGAACACAGATATAGGTGGAGCTTCAGGTCTCTTTCTCATTAGTCATAGATGAATACAAGGTTGTTGATTATATAGATGTGGGAACCTTCAGGGATATATCTGGTATAGCCCACAATTATCCCTTAATTAGAGATTTCTTAACAATCCCAATCATGCATACGTGAGCCGTTATTCTTTCACTGTGCCTGGGCCGGGCCGCCTCTCTTTTTCCACCACCGGCCAGCCCACCCACCAACAACAACAGCGGCAGCCGTGGAAAAGAACCGGCCTACTAGATCTTTGTTTGAGCGTGACGGCAGCGAGCACTGGAGATCGAGTCGTGGAGGGCTCGGAGAGCGACCCTCAAAGGGGGAGAGGAAGACGAAGGGGCGAAGCGGAGGACGATAGACGCCGAAGCGGACGGTGCAGTTTGAACTTTGAAGACGAGAAGATGGAGGCGGAGGAGAGCGAGGTGGTTAAGAAGAGAGAATCGGAAGGAGCGGAGGAAGGCGAAGCCGCCAAGGAGATCGTACAGGAAGGGGAACGTGAGACGTCCAAGATAGAGTCCGCCGCGCAGGAGAACCGGCGGCGTAAGGAGGAGTTTGAGAAGTGGTACAGGGAGCAGGAGGCGCAAAGGCCTGCTCCGGATCCAGAGAAGTGGGACGACTACAACGCCTTCCAAGCTAGGTCTTTCGAAGAGCGGTGGACCGAGATTTATGGCTGGGCGTACGGTTCCTTCAACGACGAGAGTGAGTGGGCTTGCTATTTTCTCCTTCTCCTTTTACGCGCTAATTACTCTCTCAGTTGATTCGTGTAGCTTTGGTTCGTACTCCATGTATGACGAACAACTTCTAGTGCTTAATTACTAGTGCTGTTTAGTCTGCTATAATCTTCAACTCAATTGAATATCCTACAATTGCAGCTAAGATACCTTGCAAGCGTTTTACAAATAAGCCCGGCGGCAGAAAGTGTGATACTCTACAGGTATTTTCAGTCAAAGTGGCAGAAATACATGGAGGTTTACAGTGGCCGCTCCTTGTGTTCGGTACGGTGGCCCTACGCGACGCGGTAGATCACAATCGCAATATTATCTTTGACCGCGACAGGGATCACTGCCAAACCCTCACTGAAGAGGTTCATAATCTCCAATACTCTTATTATTTCTGTATTCTTGCTGTGCTGCTGTAACACTGTAATGTTATTTTCCTGCATAATTTTCTCACGCCTCCTGTGTCTTAATTAGTTATTGTCGTTACCATGCAAGCATGCATAGAATTACTACCATACAGGCCTTGTATCCATAGTTCCTCTGCATGGGCTGATCTTAATCAATATAATCTATCAATTGCCACCTTTTATTATCTTTTGAGAAATTGCCGTACATTGTGGCCTCATTCTATTGATTTGTAGAAAATTAACCTGTATGTAGAGTTTCCTTATCAGTTACACTGGATTCATATGTAGACAGCTTAAACTTTGCATGAACAAGCAAGAAAATGAAAATAAAGTGGCATATCTCAGAACTCAAGCACATGTCTGTGGGTTTAATCATAGAGAAATGCAGACCAGGAAATAACGATCCATGGCACAACACATGTTAGATTCAACCAATTACAATTCCAACTGGCGCGCTTATTAGATTATATTAATTATTGATCCAGGACACTGAATAAAATGAGCTATTCCCAAAATATGGAGAGCAGATGATTGCTGTCAGGTATAGGAGCCCCTATGGAAGATTGCCTGGAATGCATATCTGACAAAGACTATTTTATTCCCTTGGGAGCTCCAGGCCCTTTACAGCTGCTGCAACGATGTTTGGCATACCCATTTTGTGTTTTGGTTCCTCAATCTGTGAAATTTGGTCCTTCAAAAAAAAACTGTGAAATTTGTTGTGTCGTGCTTTCTAGTTGTGTGGTGGTTTCCCCTGAATTTGACTAGAAAAAAAAAGTTTCAGGATAGTTTGAAATGCATTGCAGAGCATATGGATTCTGAATAAAACATGTTTCAGTGTCTTCGGATGCTATGCATGTACCAATGCCTTAAATGTAACTGTACTCTCACGATTTGGGTTATACACTTGCAGTTGTTATACTGTTAGTGTTTGTACTGATTATGCTGCTCAATGTTTGCCTCTTCTTTGACTTACACGTTTACTTATTATCTATTCAATGGTTTTTGCATGCAGGATCCATGTTTGGTACTGACAGGTCCTGTCCGTGCTGTCGTTTTGTGTGGTCGTTGGTCCTTCAAGTTTCATTGAATCTGAGGAGCACCACTGAGTCGGAGGATAAGGAAATAAGCCTTCTAGCTGTTCCATTTAGGAGCAATTCTATGCCATCTGAGTCGATCCTGATTAATAATCATTACACCAGCAGGCTCACCACACTGGAGTTTGCTCTTGGCCATATTGTTTACTCTGTGGAAGCGACAATCAGTGTGGAAATCATTCATGGATCATGGCCGGATGATTGTCTTGGTCAGTTTGCTGCCCGTACTGCCAGGATAGACAAGAAAGTTGTGTTGCTTGATTCTGGAGGTGGGGGATTGCTTGTTGCTGGGGATGAGGTCAAACTTTCACGGCGTGTTGTTTCTGTTGAATATGACGGAAAGCTGATAATCTCTGTCAGGGGTTTGCAAGGTGACAAAGTTTTCCTCGGTGAAAATTGTTTCACTCCTAAGCATACGGGCACTTGCTGCGGAATACTGGATATTGGCCCATGCAGGATGAAAGTGACGGTCGCTTGGTCCCTTCTCGATCTATTCTAAACCTATCAGACCCCTGATGGAAGTACTAACATTTAAAAGGCAATGTGCCATGGTATGCTGATGAATGTTCCACACTCGGTAGTCTGTACTGTAACTACATTATCAATGGCAATGTCGGATGATCGACACAGTGATTACACAAATTTCCTCTGAAAAACGAAGGGGACTTAAGATGAACAGGGGTTTCTGAATTATTGATGACCCCGAAGAGTTGTAGATTACTTAATTGACCTATTGCAAGAGCGGTACCAATGCAATAAACAGCCCATCCTGTGCTTGTTCGTTCAGAGAGAGTGGACTTCTAAAAAATAAAGCAACAAGACAAAATGTCCAAAAGACATTCAGTTTACTGAAGAATTTGATCAAGAGAAAACTCAGGAACAGCCATAGGAAGGAAAAAAAAAAAGAGGAAAGAAAAGTGGTAAAGGTACAAACGTTAGCTCTCCTGTCCCATGACACCTGCTGCGGTACATCTTACATTCGCACACAAATATTTATATGACACCCCCACTACGTATCTTGTGCTGCATGCACCCCATGGATGCAGATACAGCCCGCATCATCAGAACTTGAAGCCGAGGAAGTTGGGCGTGCCGGTGAACTTGAGCCACAGGCCGCCGTCGATGAAAGGCCCGGTGGTGAACTGCTCGGCCTCCTTCCTGCCGATGACGCGGAACCCCGGCCACTTGACCCTCATGCTGGTGCCGGCGCCCGGCCCGCGGTTGTTGTACTCGGCGTAGTAGAGCGTCTTGATCCCGAAGTCCCCGTTCCAGGGCATGTACCCCTCGGGCTTGATGAAGTCGGCGATGGTGCTCTCCATGATCACCAGCCGGGAGAACTCCTTCCAGGGGCGGCCCAGGTAGGAGGGGATCTTGAACCTGTCCGGGAAGAGCTTCTGGTCCGGCACGAGGCGGCAGTTCTGGATGACGAGGCCGGACTTCATGTTGGGGTCGGTGCGGCCGTGCGCCGTCACCGAGTTCTGCTGGTTGTCCATGGGCCGCCGCGTGATGATGAGGCAGTTCTGGAACACCGCCGCCGAGTTGCCGAAGATGAAGTCGATGGTCCCGGAGATGACGCAGTTGCGGAAGAACTGGCGCCTGGCGTGCACGTACAGCGTGTCCTGGAACGCGTCGAACCGGCAGTTGTAGAACGCCCCCAGGTCGCCCTGCACGCGCAGCGCCACCGCCTGGTGCCTCTCCGCGCCGGCCGTGTTGTGGAACCCCATGTTCTTGCAGATGAACCCGGACGCCTCAATGGCTACCAATCATCAAACAGGTTTAGTTTGTATATACATGTGCGTTAATTATTCGTGGCATAAAATTATAAAAATGTGGTGGCTCGATCAGCTCACAGAATGTGGCGGTCTTCATGGTGGTGATGCCGTCGGCGAAGCTCTTCTTGCCGGTGACGCGGCTGCGCTTGGGCCCGTCGCCGTACATGAAGACGTTGACCTTGTCCTTGGGGATCATAACGATCTCGTCGTAGAGGCCGGCCTTGACGTAGATGACGTACCTGGCGGTGTTGCCCTTGGGGATGGCGTCGATGGCCTGCTGGATGGACTTGAACTGGCCGCTGCCGTCCTGGGCCACCACGGCGTTGGGCTTGGGCTGGTTGCCCGCCGCCAGCAGCTTCCTCTCCGGCGACCGCATCCACACGGGCCACCCCTGCTCGTCCTGCTCCGACAGGAGGCGCCGCCGCGAGTCCTTCTTGAACATATCCAGGTCCAGCTTCTTGAGGAGCCCGCCCAGGCTGTTGGTGATGGCCAGCGCGTTGCTGCTGAGCTCGGTGGCGTTGCGCAGCACGGCGTGCATGTCGGCCTTGAGCTTCTCGTCGACGAAGCCGTCGATGCAGGTGTCCATGAACGTCATGACGCCGGTGAGCCACGTCTCGAGGTCGTCGGAGCGGCTGAAGAGGACCTTGATGTCGCCGCCGGCCATCTCGAGCATGCCCTTGAGGTCGTCGACGGCGTCCTCGAGGAGGCTCTTGCAGTCCTCGCGGGCGCTCTCGGTCATGGAGTCGCTGGCCTTGGCCTCGCCGATGGCCTTGGAGTTCTCCACCGCCGACTTGACGGACTCCAGCGCCACCTTGGCGACGCTGTGGAAGATCTGCTTGGGGTTCTCGGTGCCATTGCTGGCCTGGGAGAGCGTCTTCTCGCACGACTCCTTGTACAGCGTCGGAGCGCACAGGGACTGGACGGACTTGCCGGAGGTGGCAAGGGAGGCCTCCCCAGGGACGTCGAAGTCGTTCCCGGCCTTCTTGCCGGAGCGGGTGACGGTGGCCACCACGCCGACGACCACCGCCACGACGAGGATCGCCGACAGGCCACCTAGGAGAGCCTTTGCCATCTTGGCCGTTGAATGGGGGAAGGGGGCCAAATTTATAGCGGCCTTGACCACGAAATGGCTGCCGTACGGACGTCCATGGTTTCACCATTGTCGTGTGGCGGGCCGTGTTCTGTGGGAGTGGCCATTTTTTTGACGTGCCGAAGAGCATCGTCTATTTAAGGTCTTTGGCCCTGGTCAACGGGGTTCCCGTGCATATTTGGATGATTGCTGTCTCTTTCGTAGCTGTTCTGTAGCACCTTCCCAAAATGGGCTGTGCTACTTTTGCGACAATGGACATTACGATCAACTTGCGTTCAACGAGTGGTCATGACGATCATAGCTAAACATGGCTGAATGTTTACTAAGCTTTGTGCTCAGTGATCTTCCTTTGCTTTAATTTAAGCTACATGAATCATTTACTATTTGTTGCATAGTTTTATGCTTATAGAAATTTCACAATAGCATAACACTGACAACTATGATTCATTTTAGAATAATAGTAGCTTTTATATTTCAGTATCTTTGAATTTTGATGATTGATCCATGTTCTTCCAAAGCGCTGGCAAGATTTATGGTTTCGGATTGAGGCTCCATGGTTTTGGGGGTTTAGAAGAGATTGATGTGTCAACCTGTGTGCAGTGGTCAACGATAGGCTTGATATGCAAGTGGATATCTAATGGAGTTTTTGAGTCTTGTGCGGCATGCTATTTTAGTTTATTTCTCTTCACTGAATAAAATACATGGCATGCTATTTGAGTTCATCCCCTAGGTGGCCTCTCAACGAAGAAATGCCTGGTTATCATTCATCAATTACAGTAATTTCCATCTCATTTTCCAGCATGTTTTCTGCCTAATTAAATTTTACCGAATCACATTTTCATTTATACTAAGAGATAAAGGAAACGAGTGAGGGCTCGGGCCTTTTTTATTTAAAATTTGAACAACGCAACAAATAAGAAACGGCTGAAAACATGATCGAAATCACTCGGTTTTCAGGTGCACATTTCCTACCCTTCTTCTCTGTCGTAAGCAATAAAACAGAAGGTACTTCATGTGTAAATTGGCATAAAAATGGCTGCAAACAAAGTACTTCCTCCGTGCTTAAACAAAGTGATATTTAGAAAGTATATGTTCGAATTCTGTATAGGAACCAAGAAGGTTGCAAATACTTATGAGGAGCGCTGTGACGAAACATGCAATCTTTTTGGAATGGATACAAAGGTGGGCCGGACAACTACGTCGGCTGTTTTCTATCTGTCTGTACGTCGGCCTAGTGGATGCTTTTCTGGATGGGCCAGCCTGCCAGAAATATGGCCCGACCCGAAAGCTTTGCCCGTGGCCGTAGGGCAGCGATGGCGGCGGACGACGCGGAACGGAGGCCGGAGCTGGACCCGTCGGCCGTCGCGCGCGGGGGGACGCTCCCCGTGGCCCAGCCGCCGCACGAAGTCTTGATGTTTTAATTCTGCAAAATTTCAGCTTCCTCTGGTCGTTTTTACTACTCTTTTAGCTGCTTGCGTCTTGAATTGATCCCTTTATTCAGTAATTTCAGTAGCAAAAGCTCCTAGTTAGTATAGCAAAGACGAATCTTGGGTTCGTTCAGATCGATTTGAAGCATACACATCCAATCGGGTCGAAAATTTCATCTGAGAATTAGGATGATCTAAAATCGCCGGAGCCGCCAGCAATGCTAGCACAACACAGCATCACTTGCCGGCACAGTCCTGATCGTCGTTTACATCGAAACACGCCTTCCGGCCACGGTTGGGCCAAGCAAGGTGCCACGCTACACCGCCTTACCAGTATCTACACCGGCCGGCGTCGCGCCAGCCGGCCGGGACGTAGTACGCTAGCGAGAGAAACCAAACCAAATCATCAGCCGTGGTGCAGCTGCAGCTGCAGCAGCCGCGAGTAGGCGCCGTCGGGCCTGGACACGAGGTCCCCGTGGCTCCCCTGCTCCACCACGCGGCCGTCCTGCACGACGGCGATGGAGTCCACGCCCCGGATCGTGGACAGGCGGTGCGCCACCAGCACCGCCGTGCGGCCCTTCATGATGCGCTCCAGCGCCTCCTGCAGCACGCACTCGGACTCGGCGTCGAGCGCGCTGGTGGCCTCGTCCAGCAGCAGCACGGCGGGGTCCTTGAGCACAGCGCGCGCGATGGCGATGCGCTGCTTCTGCCCGCCGGAGAGCTGCACGCCGCGCTCGCCCACGGGCGTCCGGTACCCGTCGGGCAGCGCGCTGACGAAGCCGTGCACGTTGGCCACCTTGGCGGCCTCCACCACCTCCTCCTCCGTCGCGCCGTCGCGGCCGTAGGCGATGTTCTCCAGGATGCTGGTGGCGAACAGCACGGGCTCCTGCTGCACCAGCCCGATCTTGAGGCGCAGCGACTTGAGGTTCAGCCGCCGGATGTCCTTGCCGTCGATCATCACCTTCCCGGCGAGCGGGTCGTAGAAGCGCTCGATGAGGGCGACGACGGTGCTCTTCCCGGACCCGCTGGCGCCGACGAGCGCCTGGCTCTGGCCGGCGCGGATCCGCAGGCTGAAGTCCTTGAACACCATCACGTCGGGGCGCGTCGGGTAGGCGAAGTCGACGTGGCGGAGGTCGATCTCGCCGCGCACCGACTCAACCTGCTCGGCGTCCGGGTCGTCGGGGTCGATGCGCGTGCGGGAGTTGAGGATGGCGAAGACGGAGCGGATGGACTCCCCGCCGCGGACGATCTCGGGGGCGAGGCTGACGGTCTCGGCGACGGAGTTGGCGGTGATGACGAGGACGACGAAGACCTTGATGACCTTGGAGAAGGTGGAGGCGCGGGTGCGGACGAGGTGGGCGCCGAACCACAGGATGAGCGCCTCGGAGGCGTAGAGGGAGAGCTGGGAGAGGCCGAAGAGCGCGCCGGAGACCTGGCTGCGGCGCAGGCTGTGCGCCTGCGGGACGCGCAGCTCGCCGCAGAAGAGGGACAGGATCTTGTCCTGCGCGTTGAAGGCCGCCACCGTGCGGATGTTGCTCACGCCCTCGCCCGCGATCATGCTCGTCTTGGCGTGCGCCTTGGCCGTGTCGCCAGCGAACCCCTTCATCGACAGTTGCTGCCATCAACCAAAACACACACGAATCGTCAGTCAGTCGGTCGGTCATCGTCAGAAGCTAGCTCCAACGTCGTCACCGCAATCATTTCATTTCCAAGTAAGCAGTAGCACACGCATGCGGATGGCGAGACTGAAAAGGAAGTGTACGAGTGATGCCAGTGCGTTGGTGTAAAAGTGCTGACGGCCCATGGACCATGGCCTGATGGGCATCACTGATGAAAGCCAGCCAGAGGGCCCATGGCTTGGCTCCCATGCCATGCGTCACGCAATCTTTACGAATCACCACATCAAAGCAAATTATTGCGAGCATGGCCCTGTGGCTGTGGCCCGAAAACGAGAGGCTGGGGGGACGGGTACACGACGCGATCGCGCGGCAACAGGACACGGCCGCAAAGCCTGCGAGACGGCCATGTGCTCGGACTGCGAGTTCGTAAAGCCGCCGGGCCGGGGGCCCGGTGGAGCAGCAGAGGCAGAGCCCCCCAGATTCCCGTGCACGAGGCGGCCGTGCACCGGACGGACACCGCCGCTGCAGCCTCGCAGGCCCAGCCGCCCAGGGACAGGAGGACCACAGCCACGGGCGTGAGGAACCCTATGACCCTATCCATGGCGCCGTGCACCCCCAATCACTCCGAAAGCAAGCGAGGGGAAGGGAAGCTGCTGCTGCCGCGATAAATGGCGCGGCGCCTAAACGCTGTCTGGCTGGAGGCGTCGGTTGCGAGTATTACTAGTAATCTACACGGAGTTCTACGAGCAAGAACGTGCGCTTGCAGACGGGATTAAAGCGGTTTGGCAGCCGGCGCACATGCCTCGCACGGTAATTCATGGCCGTTGCGGCGAAGCATGGGCCGCGCGGATCCTAGCATGACGTGCCCATGAATTTAATTGTCCCCTCCTGTCCCCAACTGATTCAGACGCCCAGGTGCAACGGCCGTCCGAGCCCGAAACGGGGCGACAGCCGCGCAGGCGAGGGCGCCGTGCGAAGCGCTCGGTTGGGGATAAAATAGCTAGGTCAATTCCTGCTGATCCAGTTTTTTTTTTTTGCTGATTCTGCTATAGGGTTGCTGACCGGATTTCTAACCCGCCTTGTGACTGAGATCGAAGGCGACTGAGTGAATGGCAATGCATAATGGAGGGTAAATGTGATTGTTGCGGTTGTTTTACCTGTGCGAAGTTGGCGAGGACGAGGAGCGGGAAGGTGATGAGGATGAGGAGGGCCACCCGCCACTCAATGATGAAGCCGACCACGAAGGACACGAGGAGGGACGTCATGTTCTGCAGGATCACCGATATCCGCTCGGCGATGGCGGACTTCACGTCCGCGGCGTCGGTGGCGAGGCGAGCCGCCACGAGGCTGGAGTTGTTCTCCTCCTGGTCGAACCATCCCACATCGTTCCTCAGGATCACTGCCAAAACAAAGCGTTACATTACATTGTCAAGCAATGCACATTGTACACAGACGATGGGAACCGAAACATGTGAAGCGCGGACAATGGATTCATACCGGCAAGCATCATCCTCCGCACCCTGGTGGTCAGGTTTTCGCCCATGATGCTGAAGAAGTAATGCTGTACAAGGTAGGCGACAACGGCATACAGTCCGGTTCCAATGTAAATGAACACGTACTCCCTGGTCTTGCTCTCCATTTTGTTGGGGTTCCGGTAATAGAACACTTCGATCATGTTGCTCATCACAATGGCGAATGTGGGGCCGATGAACCCAGACAGGATGGACCCGATGGCGCCCAGGATGGTGTAGGGCCACTCCGGTGCGTTCAGCTTCAGGAGTTTGAAGAAGTAGCCCCTTGGTGCTGGGTACTTTCGGTCATTGTCGGCGTTGGAAACCATCTCGATGCGGCCATCAGCACCCGTGCTGTATGAGTAGCTCAGGTTCCTCAAGCTTCCTGACCTGAGGCTCAATGAACGAGTGGACAGGGAGTTGCTCAAGCGGGACGACCGGGACTTGCGGGTTGATGGGCACGCACGGTTTCTAGCTGTCTCTTGAAATCTGATGAGGGCGGCGTAGGCACCTGAGCTACCCTTGGCAAGGAGCTCATCATGAGTACCAGTCTCAACAACCTGGCCTTGCTGGATCACGGCGATCATGTCAACACATCTGATGGTTGATAATCTGTGCGCGACCACGACGGTGGTCCTTCCAACCATCAGGCGATCAAGGGCTTCCTGAACAATACTCTCGGAACCAGCATCAAGTGCACTAGTGGCCTCATCTAGAAGCAGGATCTTTGGATTCTTCAGCATTGCACGAGCAATGGCAATACGTTGCTTCTGACCACCAGAAAGCTGAAGCCCCCTCTCACCCACCTGTGTTCAAAAAAGAGAGAGATTGATCATTGCATTCAAGATGTTTGAATTAACCTACAATGAAGAGAATGTCCACAAAAAAGACGAAAACAACATAACTAACTGAGGAAATAGTTGGAATTGTAGGAAAAAATCGCTAATTAGGCTCATAAAATAAATGAACATTTTGAAATCAAAACATTGCAGTACAAGCCAGTAATCATATCATTAGAATAAAAATAGAAGTAGAACCCACATGAGTGTTGTAGCCGCTAGGAAGAAGAGCAATGAAGCTATGGGCATTGGCGGAAGTAGCAGCAGCCTCAACCTCAGCCATTGTGGCATCAGGCTTGCCATACAGAATATTCTCAAGAATTGTAGTGGCAAAAAGTGCAGGCTCTTGATTCACCAAACCAATCTGATCCCTGAGCCATTTCAATTGCAGCGTCTTGATGTCCACATTGTCCAGCAAAACTTGCCCTGAAAAAACAATCATGATCACTTATTGCAAACTTAATTAGACTGACAACGACAGCAGGTGTACGTTTCATCTACATACCCTGATTGGGATCGTAGAACCGTTCAATGAGAGCAACAACAGTGCTCTTTCCAGACCCACTGCCTCCAACAACTGCTGCAGTTTTTCCAGCGGGGAAGAAGAGAGAAAAGTCACGGAAAATCATGACATCTGGACGGGAAGGATAGCTGAAGGCCACTTCCTTGAATTCTATGTTGCCATGAACTTCATCAAGGCACCTTCCATCAGCAGTGTCCTGAACTATCGTTGGCCTCTGTCTTATCACCTCCAGCAGCTTGTAGCCGGCAATCTTCCCTTTGCTGAATGCTCCAAGATTAGAAAATGATTGCCCCAAGCTCCTGCAATCAACAAATGAACGAATTGGTTAGAATGGTTCAAGCTGCAAAACTACTAGAGATAAAAGTGTTGAAGAGCAATTTAGCACTGACAGGCCTCCGACGATCGCGGAGAAAATTGCGGTGAAGGCCTTTCCACCATCTGTCTGACCATTCCGGATGAACACGCCCGCATACCAGAACACCAGTGCCCATGACATACAAGCAATTCCATAGGTGCAGCCAATGCCAAGCCCCTTGGCCATCCCAGCCTTGTACCCCAGTTTCAGGGTGTTCTGAATCGCCTCCGAGTAGGAGTTCAGGGCCTTGGTCTCCCCAACATAGGAGTAGACCGTCCTCACCTGGGCGATAGCCTATGCAAAACAAAAAGGTGAAACCATGGCATCGAAATTTCTAACAAATTTGCATAAGAAAAGGAGCAAAATATAGCCTTTCCCTACATTTGAGCTTGTCACCCAAAGAAGAGGTAGCCAAGTACAGCATGGGTGAGAAGGACTAGTTCACGAAAAGGTGGAAAACGACATGGGACGTGAGATTATCCATCGAAAAGGGCTGATTGGATCTAACAAGAAAGCTTGAAAGGATCCAAAACGACATCATATATTGATGCCATGTGCCCAGCTACCTCAGCTGCATTGGACTCTTTGACCGGGACGAGCTAGAGCCCACGCACTCCACAGTTCTCTTCCCCACCCATCTCGATTTGTTGGCATGGAAAGGAGTTTCCAGAAATAGTGCCTGCCCGTATCAGTGGTTGGGGGATGGGAGATGCTATACCTGCTCGGCTATGATTCCGGCATTGGCGTACGAGTCCCGGCTCTTGGAGGTGAGGCCGGTGAGCGTGTACGCGTACAGCCCGCCCGCGAAGGCGATGCCCGGGATGACGGCGATGCTGAGCAGCGCCAGCCGCCAGGCCGAGACGAACCCGACGACCAGCCCGGCCAGGAACGTCGCGAGGTAGTGGATGAAGTTGCCGACCTGCAGCCATCATTAATACATTTCCTCCAATCAGATCTTTGGGCACGCAGGAGACATGAGCCGCCGCCGCCGCCGCCTGAGGTGGCGGGGCGCGGCATGGGCAGGAGGACGGGTCGGTCACCTTCTCGCCAATGGCGTCCTGGACGAGGAGCGTGTCCGTGGAGACGCTGAAGACGACGTCGCCGGTGCGCGCGTCGGTGTCGAAGAAGCCCACGTCCTGCCGGAGCACGGCCTCCAGGTAGCGCCGCCGCAGCGCGCCCACCTGGCGCTCGCCCGTGTACATCCAGCACGCGATCTCTGCACGGAAACAGAGCACGGGCTAAGAACGGGGATGCGCGCCGCGACTCCGGCGAGAGAGGGAACGGCGGGGCCGCGCAGTGCAGTGCAGGTCTAGGTACCCACCCAGGTAAGAGGAGGCGCAGACGACCAGGCCGAGGTAGACGAAGTAGAGCGAGTACTGGAGCAAGCAGAGACTCGAGAATCAATATTCACTCATGGCAGCTGAACTGAGGGAAGAAATCAAACGGAGCCGGGAACGGCGAATGAACGAATACGTGCCTTGGACACCTCGTCCGTCATGCGGCGGAGGTTGTGCTGGTTCTTGCCGAAGCCGTTGACGAGCTCGCCGAAGAGGAGGAAGAACACCGGCATGGCGGCGCCGTGCACGACGGCGCCGGCGCTCCCGGCGGCCATGAGCAGCCAGTCCAGCGGGTCCGCGAAGCCGAACAGCTCGTGGAACGCCACGCTCTGCTCCGGCCGCTTCTTGACCGCCTCGCACCCGCCGCCGGAGCCGCTGCAGCTCCCCGCCTCCGCCTTCCCCGCGTCCTCCGCCATTGCCACGCACGCCGCGCTCTCTGCTTCCCCGGCCGGCTCTTACCTTCCTCACGACACGAGAGAGGTGGCTCGCCCTCGCGGCCTAGCTTGGCATCGGATCTAAAAGAAAACCCCCACGGAGGCCGGCGCAAGCTCAGGGCTCACTCAAAAGCCGCTCCTCTTCTTCCTCCTCGAGCAGCACCCCGCTGCTCGCCTTTGATCTTATACCGCAGTCCGCGGATTATTTTGGCCGGGCACTTACACTTGCACTTGGGCGCGCTTAAAAAAAACCCAAAAAATATAGCTCTCCGCTCTTCGGGGCGAGTAAAGTAGGAGTGGCAGCATGCCAGCATAGGAGTTTGAGGCTGCGCTCCACCGGAGGGGTCAGGTCACGCGCGGCGAGCATAGGCTGCCAACGCGCCATGGCATCAGCCGGTCTGAGCCTCTGAGCTGCGCCCCTGCCGTTCGTCTGTTGCGGTGGTTTCCCGGGGGGTGTGGTCACTGTGCGGTGAGCGTAGCGGCACGGGAGGCTCGCTGACATTTTGGGGCCCATGTGCCAGTGAGGTTGGAGTATTCACAGAACCCTCCGACATGGCAGCAGAGCGGTGTGCAGCGTACACGGCGGAGCAAGTGGGTCTTGGTCGCACTCGTACATATACGCGGTACACGAGAAGATTACGTATACGGAGTACAGCGACGGATGCGCGCAATTGATTTTACCTTTTCCCCTCTTGACTTTGATTGAAGGAATGAAGGCACGGGTGGGGTGGCTTACACAGGCGGTAAAAAACAGACAACGAAACAGCAGCCAGTCTGCGTCTCTGAACCCGACCTCACCGCACCCACCGAAAAGTTACCCGCTTCTGTTACGGCCCGCAGAGCGTGGGGGCCACGCCTCGGGAGGCAGAGCAGGTGGGTCCCACGAGCGTGGCAACGGCTTGGAGAACGGGGTGCAACGGATTTTGTAATTCTCTCTGTCTTTTATCATTTAGCTTTGCTATTTCATCAACCCCTTGCACCTACACGGAGTACTAATTTGGGAAGACATATTAGGAAATTCGAAAATAGAGCTATGTAGCTATTAATCAAATCACTTATCTAATCTATCTCTTGTTTTGTTAAATATTCTAATACAATCCTTATACGTATATATACCTATCATTATTCGTTTATGGTAGATCTTAATTAGCAATTACTCCACATACATTTTTATCCATATTTATGGTTTTCAGTTTATATTATACATCCATATATGCCTGATATTGTTTAATTTAACCTTTAGTTTCAGCTATATGTTTAATATGAAAATTGTTATTTTCATAGCTTCATCGTACATGTAGTTCTGCATGGTAACACAAATCATACAAAGTGTGCCTTATGTTAGTGCTCTTTTTATGTTAAAAATGATTAAGAGTAGGTAACTTAAAATCTTATATTGGTGTTATTTGGTTGGTGTGTTTTACGTTAGTGATGGTAGAAATAGATTATTTAGAATCGTTTATTGATATCCTTTGGGATATTTTTTTCTAAATGACAGTTGACAGGTGTGGGTAATTTAGATGCTAGATTACAAAACGATTTTTGGCTGTGTTTAGTTCCAAAAACTTTCCAAAATTCTCTCTCCAAACTTCACTATTCACCTATCACATCAAATCTCTCTCCTCATATATGGAGCACTAAACGTGGGTAAATAAAAAAACTGGTTACATGGTTTTGATGTATACGACGAAACGAATCTTTTGAGACTAGTTAGATCATGATAGGACAATGTTTACCACGAACAAATGAAAAGTGCTACAGTACGCTATAGTGTCCGATGTGGTATTTTCGCCAACTTTTCACGGGAACTAAACACACCCTTTCTTGTCTTTTTACAATGACATGCCAGGGTAATTTAGATGCAAAATTACTTCATATTATTTTTGTAATGCTAGAGGTAGGTAATTTAGATATTGATTAAGGGTTACTTTATAATATTTCATGATGGTAGATATAGCTAAATTTTTAGAAAATATAATATGATCAATACATATGATGGTTGGAGCTTACCAAATTGCTAATTTGATATTCTTTTAAGAAAATTTATAGGATTTATCTATTTTTATAGTGTGCCTCGTAAGGATTAGAATTTCTAAATCATTGGTGATCCGAATGCCTTAATTAGCTTGTTTAGATATCCTAAATTTCATATATTTAAAAATGAATATAGTGTATCTTTAGGGATCTTCAATATAGAAAAAAAAATCAATTTACATTTTAACTCTTGTTTTGATTATAGCTAGATTGAGCTTGCGCTGGAACAAGAATGATGTAGTGACTTAAAAATATCTTGGATGCATTTTCCTTTTCTAATTTAAAGAGATGGCTAAGTCGCACATTGACTTGGTGATGGGCGGCAACATGCGATAGTAGTGTTGTCGACCACCAAAAGGTAGAAGAGTGGTATGTAGGGTTAGCAACCAATTGCGGGAGTCGAGGTAGTGATATGCAACCCACTTAGTCTCCTATTGTCCAATCTGTTTTGTGTTATAACTTTGTCCGATTTAATGATGTTTTGTAACATATAAAAAATACATCCAAACAAAAAACATAACTATCTGCATGCGACATGCCTGGTTTTCCTATTAATAAGCACAAACCAAATACAAAACTTCAGTCAACTAGTAGCACGCACCGCTAGCAAGATTGAGATGCGGAGGTGGATAAAATATAACCAAGCTAAAACGAGCGCATCTGCACGGCATGTGAGCCAGCCCGAAAAATAACCCAAGAAAATGCGGATTCAAACCGTCATCACGCGCGCGGTGGGCTGTCAGATCTAATTGCGCAAGTCAAGTGTATTTTGTATCCATGCGGAACGACACAGTGGCGTGAAAAAGAATCGGGATTAGGGTGGATGAGGAAGAAGATTAGGGACTAAATATCAAAGGTGCCGCGGTGGCCGGTGGTTGGGGATCAGACTCGTTTATATCCTTTTCTTTTCTTTCTATATTTTTTCATGGATCAGACTTTGCTTTCATATCCCGTTGATCATGTATTTATATTTCTTATCGTCGGCGGTCAAAGAATCCTAGGAGCACGAAGCGGAGCCGCTGGCTGCGGCGGAGGGAATCAAGGGCGCGCGCCCGGCGTCCGGATCGGTCAGAGCGACACGACGTACACGCCCCGACGGCTGCAATGATCCGACGCAGAGGAATTTGTGGCATCACGGGACTCTCCTACGGGCTACGGTGCGGTGCTGTGGTGGGGGCGCCGCCGCGGCTTGGGAGAGTGTCGCCGGTGGCCCGAGTCCCTGACTCCGCTGGCCAGTTCCATAACTCGTTCTGTTAAAAAAAAAGTTTCATAACTCGACACGCGCCAAAAAGGTGTGATCGGGCACTGAATGCTTCAACGTTCGTGCCACTACAGCGCCAGCTTCTCAGCTGTCAGCTCCGGGGTTCTTCGTCGAGAGCTGCTGGGAGGTCAGCAAGGCTGTAGTAGTATTCGCGTTGCAATCGGCTATCCTATCGCCTTCAATGGCGATTGGCGAGACGGATTAAACGCACTGCATGGACGCCCTCATTACTCCGGGATCAGCAACGGGCGGGTGGTCGGCTTTTTCTGATACGGTTCGGACAGGAATCAATGCTCGGATCGCGCCGGCATTACGAGCGTGGACATGGACACGATCCCGACTTCACTCCGACTACTCCGAGCAGGTAGCGACGCCAAGCAAGACGCCGGCCGCGGCGTGCGGCGTCCCGTCGACATGAATAAGGAAAGTGTGTATATCCCTCCGCAATCAAGAGCCAGTGTATAGGATGATGATGAGGTGATGAGTCGAGAGGCAAGAAGACATGAGGCACGCGTGAACGCCGAAGAAGGCGGCACATGTCGCAGGGAAGAAGACGACGTGGGGTACGTTGTTGGAACAGTTGGAAAACTTTGGATTCGTTTGGCCACCCAGGGAAGGGAAAGGATGGGTGTTGAACTTGAACGATTGCATTGCATTTGCTCGGATGCCCCCGATGCGCGCCGGCCGTCTGCTGGGCTACTAATCCGTGCAGGGCAGGGTCTCAGACTCTCAGGGACCATCCTGCAGCTGCAGCTGCAGCTGGCCGGGAGGGAGGCCCAGCCCTTTTGCTACAACTACATGATGCCCCGAAACACGCCGCACCGGCGCTGCTGATCACACCAGGGGGGCCACCGGCCACGCCTGGCAGCTGAAACAGTAGAGGGAAAAGGAAGGTGGAGGCTCGGACACGGCCACGCTGTGGCGTATGCGTCCTGCGTGCCCTCGCTGCCTCGCACCCCCACCGCTGCGTGCTCACTCTACTTGTTACTGGTCCTGGGGCCGGCCAACAACGTGTTGATCCAAGGCTGTAACGTGCTGAGAATTTTCAGGGGGGCAAAAATGCATTTGGCTGCCATGGACGTACTCACGTACATACAACCGCTACGCTACTTGCAAGCCACCGACAGGCGGCCAGCTAATAACCCGGTGACTGAGGTGTTGTTGCGTTGCAGCACTGCTGCACTACTTCGGTAACATATGAAAGGTACATGCACAACACACGTTAATTCAGTTATTATGCAGAGCTCAGTAGCACTAGCTCTTGCTATTTCAGCACGTGGTATCACACGCGTGTGTACGTCTGTCGTCACGGGTGCGAATTGGCGTAAGGGAGAAATGCCTTGCTGTGATTGGAAGGGAGGATGAGAGTCAGTACACGAAGCATGCGTTGTAAGGCTTTGAGAATGAATAGCATGGAAAATTTCTCTCTCCAAACTTCACTATTCACCTATCACATCAAATCACATCAAACCTCTCTCCTCATGCATGGAGCACTAAACGTGGGTAAATAAAAAACTAGTTGCATGGTTTTGATGTACACGACGAGACGAATCTTTTAAGTCTAGTTAGATTATGATAGGACAATGTTTACCACAAACAAACGAAAAGTGGTACAGTGCGCTACAGTGTCCGATGTGACATTTTCACATTTCCTTTTCACCCCTTTTGGGGCAACTAAACACCCCATGTTGATCGTCTTAGCTTTACGCAGCGGGCCTCCCCTTGCCAGGTACACTCAGTGGTACTAGCTGATCCTGATGCAGTGATATGGATGCTACTACCATTAGGGTTACTGTCATGACTCATGTCACGCGCGTGTCTTGTCCCGGTGAGGATTCGGTTAGTTAGAAATAGAACGCGGGGACTGGCGCCCGAAGCTGCGCACAAACGAAACGGTTTCCGGCGCTTGTGGGGGAACACCGGAACAGGACGCCCAGAACGGGGAACGAGGTCGCTGCTGCCGCTGCCTAGGTTCCCGCGTGCGATTTCTTTTCCGTTCTCTGAGTCCGAAGCCGGCGCACTTCGCTCAAAAACAAATGGCGTAGGTGTAGGTGTAGCCTCGCACCACCTCGATGGCTCGCGCTCCACGGACCACCGCCACGGGCCCAAACTTCAAAACCGGCAGGAGCGCACTAGTAGACGCCAGGCGTGAATCTCCAGGCAGCGGCCGGCATATGCTCTTTGCATGACACGGAGAACGTGGCGAGTTGTTTTTTTATTGGGGGTGTTTAGTTCCCGAAAAGAAGGAATGAAAAGAGAAGGTGAAAATGCCACATTGGACACTGTAACACTTTTCGTTTGTTTGTGGTAAACATTGTCCTATCATAACCTAATTAGGCTTAAAAGATTCGTCTTGTTGTGTACATCAAAACCATGCAACTAATTTTTTTATTTACCCACGTTCAGTGCTCCATGCATGAGGAGAGATGTTTGATGTGATTTGATGGGATATGTGAATGGTGAAGTTTGAAGAGAGAATTTTTCCTTTTTAAGGGAGCTAAACAGGGCCACTGTCGTAAATCGGTTTCCATTCCATCGCTTTCGCTTCCACACTGATATGCAGTTCCGTTCCGGGCAACAGAAGTTTTTTTTAGCGTTCCGGGCAACAGAAGTTACAGCGCGGGGGCAAGCACTGTCTTGGCAGCGGAGTCACCGGAGGAAGGCCAGGCCAACTGGGCAAGGGCAGAAACAAAACAGCGAGGGTGAGCTGGCGGTCAAAGGTGGCCCGTGGCGCAGAGCTCAGGACACGTCGCGTCCAACAGTGGCCTGACTGGGACTCGATCCCGATGAGACGAGGCAACTTCACCGATGAGTTGGGTTCGGGTTCGGGTTCGCCGTTCGCGCGCGCGCCATGCATTTACCGTGCTGTTTAGCTTTAAAACTTTCGCCGTCGGCCGGGCCGGTCATCGCGGCTGACGCGACGGGATCGGGATGGGCGTGGCGGTAGTAGGACCGGAAGGAATCTAGCTCCAGCGTCGTCAGGCGCTCGCGTCCTATATCCTACTCCTACTCGCTCTCGTTTTGGCCGCTGGCCAGAGGCCAGTGGCACTAGCGTGGCAAAACGGCGAGCTATACGTTGTAGCGCGAGGCACACCGTCCCAGTACGTTGCGTTGGTCCGTTGGAACAGTAGCCCGCCGTCTGTACTTGCATTGCTGCAGCGAGACTAGCTAGCTTCGTAGCGGCTACAATATATACAGTAGGATGGATTTTGTTAGAGAGAAAAAACGGTCGGCGGCAAAGGGCAAATTGGAGCCATATCGATCCAAATGAGACCGCGGCCATTTCCAACCTTTGAGTCGTGTGCCGTGTCGCCAGTTGGCCGCATGGCGCGCATGTTGTCTGCAATCCTGCATCTGCGTTGGTACGCCTCATGCCGATAGCGATGGGCTCCCTCCCACTCCAACTGGCTGGTGCGTGGCGCCCGGCCACACGAGAGGTCCGAGGTGTGCACACAGTACAGAGACGGCGGCGGCGGCGGCGTCAATTGTTGTTGCCTCCATCTCGATGATCGTTTAGTAATCACGGCAAGGAGAACACGCGACGTGAGGGGGACTATTAAAACTCTCTGCGCTGCTCCGGACATGCGCCCATACCCATCCACACTGATGCATGCAGTGATGCAGGTGCTACGGAGTACGTACTAGGACCTCAGAGGCGTCGCATCGGATAACAGACATGTCGATGCCACGCCCGTACGTACTGTACTGGCTAGGCAGCCAGCCCAAAGTACACCGTACGGGCCTAGGCATTGTAGCAGGGTACGTACGCACCTAGCACCGCGCGCGTCGGGTCCGATCGAGCCCAGCCCGACGATGCCAGCTGCAGGCCGGCCGGGTCCCATGGCAATGGCAGGCAGGCGCGCGCCCTCACATGTGCCGGGTCTTCGCGCTCCCCTTCCCCTCCAGCCAGGCCTCCGCCTGCGCCCCGTCACGTGGCGCGGATGGGTCTCGGGCGCTCGGCGGCCAGCGCCGTACCGAGCTGAAGGTCCAGGCAAGGGCACGCACCCCGCGCATGGCCTGGCATTGCATTGTCATGGCAGGATGCCAGGATACCAAGGCCCCGCCCCGAGCAGGCGCCGCGAGGCGGCGAGCTAGCTCTGCTCCGTTCACACGCACGGGCGGGCGGCTGGGTTCGGGGGGCCGCGCGTGGCACCGGGCATGGCCGCTCACACCCATTCGAATGCGCGCGGGTTAGAGGCTTGCAGGTTTTTTAGGTGGCGGCTCAGTTCCAGAAAGATTCCGCGGTTAAAAATACCCAAGGGCACGTGCCATGATGCCAATTGCCAAGGCTGTAGCTGTAGGTGTACAGATTTTACAATAGTGATTTTACAAGTTGCTGCTCCGCCACTATTCTACGGAGTACTCGTTTCTAGGGACCTACTCGTTTCAGTGGGCGGTAACTTTTTTTTTAACAGGAAGAGGAGGCGTCCCTACTGATCACTGTATATATTGGATCAGTGAGCGGTTTGTAATCAACGGTGCGTTTGAACCGTATCAGCTTGCAGCTTCGCTCCTATTTGTTTTTGTTTTCTTGCGAGGTCCGTGCTTTTTTGTTGACGCCAGTGTCTTACTTTACTGTCTGCTCGGGTTGCCTTTTGCTGCGAAGCAATGTTTCTGAGTTTACATTTCTGCTTCGTTAAGTTTGAGACTTGAGAGAGAGTACGAGTATACGAGAGGCTACTGGCACGGGCCTGATCCATCGCCAGCGTGGGGAGAGTAATCAAACAAGCCCACGTCGTTGTCTGGCCTGTTTCGCTCGTCCCCCCACGCGCGAGAGAGCCCAGCAGAGGATACATAAACGCGCGGACAGATGACGCTGCCTCATGGGCTGGGACGGCACGTGTCATGTTGTTATGTTTGGGCCTGCCGTGCGGTTCCGTCTGGCATTGTGCGTGGTGTGGCCTGGGACGGGAGGACTGAGGAGATGAGTGGAGGAGATCGTCCACGTGCAAATATGCAATGCACTAGGCTAGCTATTCTTGTTCGTTCGTGTAAACGTACCATCACGAAAAACGCCGACATTAGCATGTGCAAGTACCAATGACCAGCTTTGGTACGTTGCGGAGTAATCCTAGAAGCAAGCTGCGAGCTCGAAGTCGGAAAGCGATACGGCAACAAGATTGGAAGGAGTTAGCAGCATCTACTACAACTCGACAAGTCTACAAGTATTACTATACTCCGAAATCCTCACTCAGTCACTCAAAAGCTCCGCCTCATGCATGCTCTTGCCATCCTGTTCGCGAACACGACCGCCTCACGAAATTGGGAGGAGACTATCTAGTGGCTTGGCAAGGCGGGTAACCCACCCACTCAAAGTCTCAGAACAAGGTTGGCATTTCACGTCCAACTACTGCGAGCATGGGACTCTACCGCCGTGTTTCTAAGATGGCCCGTGCATTGCTTTCACAGCTAGCTAGCGCCTCGTTTCAATTTCAACACCTGAGGCCAGGAAGCTCCGGGCCTCCGGCCCAGCACCACAGCTCCTGGCTCCGGCTGTAACAAAAAAAATTCCTACCGCTGCCGCCACAAGGCCACCCCCCAAGAACCAACCAACCGACGAAACGAGAGGCGGCCGAAGAAAACCAAAGCGAAGCCACGGGCACAAACGTCACCGGGTGGGCACGGAAAAAAGGCCACACGTTTGATCGAGCGCAGAGCGGGCGGCCATCGAGAGCCATTCGTCGATCGGGCTATCCAAAATCTGATCCCTCCCCCAATCCGGACCTCACGATCCCGCGCCGCGGCCCCGCTCACCACAAACCCGGCCACCCCAATCCGCCAACTCGTATATACACGGGCGCCCGCGCCCCGCCGTCCTCTAGCTTGTTGGCTTGTGGCTGGCGTCGTCAGCTTCAGCTTGATCCCGCCCCTGCTCGATCTGGTGTCCGTAGCCATGGCGTCGCCCATGCTCTCCGCCACCACCGTCCCGCTCCAGGTAACAGCCAGCAATCCTTGATTGTTCGTGCAGTGGTCGGCGTACGTGTCTCTCTTTGCTGCGCGATTCTGAACTGCAACAAGCTCTCCTCGACTGGGCAAGCGAGAGAGTGGGTTTCTAAGACGGTTTAATTTTGCGATGCCCAGGGCGCCGGCCTGTCCGAGTTCTCCGGGCTCAGGAGCTCCGCGTCGCTGCCGCTGCGGCGGAATGCCACCTCCGACGACTTCATGAACGCCGTCTCCTTCAGGACCCACGCGGTACGTGCTCCAGCACCCTGCATCATATATATGGTGTCGGAACGTGTCAGCTTATTAGTTCAATTCGTTGCGCGGCTTGGGGATGATGCAGGTCGGCACGAGCGGCGGCTCGAGGCGCGCGCCGACGGAGGCGAAGCTGAAGGTGGCGATCAACGGGTTCGGCCGCATCGGGCGCAACTTCCTGCGGTGCTGGCACGGGCGCGACGACTCGCCGCTCGAGGTCATCGCCATCAACGACACCGGAGGCGTCAAGCAGGCGTCGCACCTGCTCAAGTACGACTCCACGCTCGGCATCTTCGACGCCGACGTCAAGCCCATCGGCGACAACGCCATCTCCGTCGACGGCAAGGTCATCAAGGTCGTGTCCGACCGCAACCCCAGCAACCTGCCCTGGGGCGAGCTCGGCATCGACCTCGTCATCGAGGGCACCGGCGTCTTCGTCGACCGCGAGGGCGCCGGCAAGCACATCCAGGCCGGCGCCAAGAAGGTGCTCATCACCGCGCCCGGCAAGGGCGACATCCCCACCTACGTCTGCGGCGTCAATGCCGACCAGTACAATCCCGACGAGCCCATCATCAGCAACGCCTCCTGCACCACCAACTGCCTCGCGCCCTTCGTCAAGGTCCTCGACCAGAAGTTCGGTAATATATGATCGACCTATCCTGCGATCAATTAATCAAGCCATCATGTTCCGATCTACAGCAGCTTAGTTAATTACTGACATCGATCGATCGACGCAGGCATCATCAAGGGCACCATGACCACCACCCACTCCTACACGGGTGACCAGAGGCTGCTGGACGCGAGCCACCGCGACCTGCGCCGCGCCCGCGCCGCCGCGCTCAACATCGTGCCCACCTCCACGGGAGCCGCCAAGGCCGTCGCGCTGGTGCTCCCCAACCTCAAGGGAAAGCTCAACGGGATCGCGCTCCGGGTGCCCACCCCCAACGTCTCCGTCGTCGACCTCGTCGTGCAGGTCTCCAAGAAGACCCTCGCCGAGGAGGTGAACCAGGCGTTCCGCGACAGCGCCGCCAGCGAGCTCAGCGGCATCCTCGAGGTCTGCGACGCGCCCCTCGTCTCCGTCGACTTCAGGTGCTCCGACGTGTCCTCCACCATCGACGCGTCGCTCACCATGGTCATGGGCGACGACATGGTCAAGGTCATCGCCTGGTACGACAACGAGTGGGGATACTCGCAGAGGGTCGTCGACCTAGCTGACATTGTCGCCAACAAGTGGAAGTGAAGTGTTTGCTGCGTTGTAAACTCATCCTCGGCTTCAAAATTTTCCCCAGGCTCTTTCCTGATGATAATTTTCCCCAGACTCTTTTCTTTTCTCCCTTTCTCTCTTTTCTCTCTCCCTTCTCTCTGATTTTTCATTGTCGAGGGACGGATTATAATCGATTTCCGGCAAACGAAATCGCAACGCTGTATAATGTGGATCTGTAATATATACTATCGATTGCAAGGTTCTATTGTAGATTGATTCCAAACTGTTTGTTCGAAGACATTCAAATATGGCAATTTCGGAACAGGCTTTCTTTTAAGTTGTTCACAACATTTAGAAGCAGTTCAATCTAACGCAGTGATCATACAACTGAAACATTGCCTTCAAGTATGAGTTACAATAAATCGCCAAACAGAGTGGATGCAGTAGGAAGTAATGAAGCATCAGTCAAATTGGGCGAAGAAATGACCCAACCAGTATCACCCCAATTTGTCATTTTCCATAGACTTCACAGTTCACATGTTCGTCATCCTAGTTCCTTGCTGCAGAGTGCAGTCGGTGTATATGGTATCATGTAGGCTGTGAGCGATCAAAAGTATATGGTATCATGTAGGACAAAATTGTCAGACCATATAATGAAATGCAAGGATGACATATTTAAAGGCACTTTGATAGCTTCATATCGGATAACCCAATTCAAAATGCCCCATGTTTAGCAGAAAAGAAAGATTTGGCTCCATTGATCAAGCAGGATTGGCTGGCTACGTCCTACTAAAATCTAGCATGACAGACTCTACTGATGCCAGGATGAATGTTCATAGAGGCATTTGTAACACACTACTTAGTAGATCTAAAACAAGAAAAAATATGTTCCTCAGATGCTCTGCATTGAACTTGGAGATGGTATCCACTCTGTTTCAAGGGCCGCCATTGAAAAGGTTCCAATCATGAACATTGAAATTCATCACCGCAAGTTTGAAGATCTCGGACATTGGTAAGCATCCAGCTTGTTCAGCAGGTATGGCTGGACCAGCTGCCACTGCAGCAGCGCTTTCACTCAAGGGGCTGAATAAAACCAGACAGAATAAACCCATTAGGGGGGGTGTAACACTTGAAAACAACAAACACCAATCCTTCATTTTACTAAATATAAATATCATGGCACCGTGACTGCACTTAGATATGTAGGCTATACTGTAATACTCATGTGTCGAACCTTTAGGACCTTACGTCCTGCAGTACGTTAAAACCCTGTCATCTCCATTTAACTACTTATACGATTTCGATATTTTGGTTCTTCCAGTTCTAGAGCCGAGGTACAAAGCTGAAAGAAGTTTTTTCTATCTGAACATAAGGCTATTCCATAGTGCAAAGCTGATAGTGACTTGCAAAAAGATGGCATGTTTAAGAAGCAGAACATTTTAATCACCTACTAAATTGATGCCCGGTCTCGACATTATTGATCCTCAGTTTAAAATGTCAAGATGTATTCATACTTATGCAAGGATCCGAAATAATAAACTACTATCTTCTTATACGGACAGACAGACCAACAAATGGCAGTAGATGGTTGTTGTGTGATTTAAAATCAGAAAAAGCTTCTCAGCCTTCAGGGAACACGGCATGGTGAAAGTATTTCGTTCAAGAATAATATGAAATACCCATTAATAACAGGAAATAAATGATAGCTACAGGCCTTACTTTATCAACAGTGGCTCGTATGCGGTGATAAGTACATCTGTTGCTGCATTTTTGAGACGTATGTTTGCCAGGTAAAGCTGTAAAAGGAAACACGGCATTCAGTTTGAAGAGCCATTATACGAAATATTCTTAACAATATACTTATCAAGGATGGGTGTACTCACTCGAACAATGTTCTGTGCTTCTCTGCCCTGCCGCCCTTTTGAGACAGCCTACATAAACAAATGAAAAGAGGGAATGAGATCTTACCATGCATTTTTCTGACACTAATTCAGTGCTATTTCTCTATGATTTACTGGATATCAAGAAATTGAATTAGAAAGGTTAACATATTCATCAATATGCCGTTTGAAACATATATTCCAGAAAGCACAACATTCCTAGGATAACCACTTCTCCCAAATGAAGGCTATAAAATGCCTTTTCTCCCACTCAGTTACTTTCACTACTTTTTTACCATGAAAAGTGAGAAGGATGTACTTCAGCATGACCTAGCCATATCTTAATTTTGAAAGTGAAGTGCCATATGGGAATATTTAAGCAAACCAACTACTCACAATGTCTGGCCAACTTAGATTCATATTATTATTATTATCAAGGATGTTTAATCCCTACTGAAAACTTGTTTATTCTCCTTAATATGCACAACAGTATTACACTACACTTCTACAGCACCAGAATATTTTATCATCTCCTCCAAAGCACGAAAACCATCCGACACGAGATAGATTGATCGGGGTGACACACCATATTGATCAGTAAACAAGCTTACCATCTGGCCAACTGAAGTTGCAGCCACTGCAGGTGCTTCTCCGAGACGCAAACCAGCTAGCTCGAGTGTCCCAGAATGCTCAACCACCTAGCAAACAGACAAGCAACAATTCACCAACAAGCCATCTAGTTCAATTAGGTAGCATTGCCATCCAATGCACAGTAAGCACGCAAATAGTTCCCTGAACACATTGGCAAATCGCCGAATAAGTTCGTTACATGTCTTGGTGGCACTAACTAAAACAGTAGGCGAGTCAAGGGGCTGTTGACTTTTGTTTACCAAGTTGTCCCCAGCGTCTTGCTCGTTGGCGATGTCGCGCAGGAACCAGAGCGCGCTGCCGGCGTCGTCCACCTCGGTCTTGAGGTCGAGCAGCTCGAAGATGAGGCTCTCGTCGCGGTCCGGATCAACGAAAACCTCCTGCGCGGCACACAGCCCGTTCAAACAAAAATCAAACAAATTCTCCAAACAACAGGCAAACGCATCCCGCCGAATCAGAACCGCAGAGCGAGAAAATCGCACGAACCTGATGGTCGGGGACCTCCCGGATATTGCTCACGTCCTGAACAAATCAAAAAACGAAAGCCCAAACAAAGCGTAAGCGCGCGCGGAAAAGGTAAAGCTAAACCTCGGCGGGGTAGGTGGAGGTGGTACCTGGAAGCGGGCGGGGAAGGCGGTGGTGATGGCGCCGCCGAATAGAGGCCGCGGGACGCAGCTCTCCCCGGCCATCTCGAGCTGCTTCTCTCGGGGGTCTCGGGCTCTCGGCTCTCGACTCGAGGAAGGGGGGGACAGCTTCTAGAGCGTGGTGGAAGGTGCGCGGGGGAGGAGGGGACGGCGATTCGGGGTGGCCGAGTTATATAGGCGGCGGTGGAGGAACAAGGGCGGCGTCGCCGCGCGTCGATCTGACGCAGCGTCGTGGCAACGGCCCTGCGTGGAGGCTACGCACGCCGAGGAGGTGTCCCGCCGCTGCCGGTTTGGGTTGGGTCGCTCCCCTCGGCCTCGCGGCAGGGCGGGGAGGAGGCGGGCAGGCGGGCTGTCTGGGCCGAGTCGAGGGAGGCAGGCCAGGCCTACAAACCGACAAGGTTTCGGCCGTGGGCTGCCTTCCAGTGTCAACTAACAACCCATGGCACATCCTCTAAGAAAAACAGCCCATGGCCCATGCTGACAAAGCTGCTCCCTACACTAATACGAACCTTAACATGATGGCTTCAGTTCAGAACAACACAATTCGGCACATCTCATCAGACAAGAAAAGAAGACCACAATTAGAAGCACAGTACAGTTGCGAACTTGAAACCCGTATGTTACTGATAAGTCTATTTTTCATGAAACGATTCTCTATCAGCGAGCTGTGAGTTCGATGAGACGGTGCTCGCACGCCCCAATTCCAACGACCGAACCCAAGGTTGCCTTTCCTTTGCACATCCCGAACCAAACTAACCCAACGATATCATAAGGTACTAGGGCTGTCCCAACAGGTTGGAACCGTGGGTTCGGCACAATGCAAGTGCAGGGGATGCTTTGCATCAACAAAGACCATCGGGAGTTGGGGGATTAACTAGTGGAAAACAGCTAGTGACGAGTTTGGAAATAGACTAAAACAACCAAAGAGTAGGTACGTAGATGCATGAGACAAGCTATCCAATTAGTGACATCCATAATTTGGGATTCCGTGGCTTGCGTAGGCTATATAACGGCGATCCAAACCCAGGCTATATTCTTCGGGACGGTGGCGTAGAAGATTGCAAGGGAATGGTCGAATGGAGGATAGCGGGGATTCCGGGGAAGGCGCCAAGTAGGACATGCAGGATACAAGGAGTTTTGGCGCGCTCGGGTCGGAAATTTTTTTCCATGCAGGACTCCTGCACAATGCCCTCCGGGTCGCCTCGACCAATTTTTTTTCCCGTCGGGTCGGTGGTACGTTACTGGTTATTCTTGTTCAAAATACAGCGCCACCCACCATTATCTACCTGATGCTCGGATCAGCTTTCCAGGGACGCGCGCGCAGTCATCACTCATCAGGCATGAGGATCACCGTGCACTCGTCGAAGGCTGTCAAGCCCGCGTACGGTGCCAGCGGCGGCGGCCCGTTCGCAGCGGCGGACGCGGTCCCGCTCACGGTGTTCGACAAGGCCGGCTTCGACCAGTACATCTCCGGCATAAGCTTCTTCCACCCACCGGCGCCGCCCAACGCCGCCCTCGAGGCGGGCCTCGCCAGGGCGCTCGCCGAGTACCGCGAGTGGGCCGGCCGGCTCGGCGCCGACGCTCGAGGCAACCGCGCGATCCTTCTGAACGACGCGGGTGCGCGGTTCGTCGAGGCGACGGCCGACGTCGCGCTCGCCAGCGTCGTGCCGTGCTGCTGGAGCCCGCGCCCGCGGTGGAGAACCTGCACCCGAGCGCCGGCGCCGGCGCCGATGAGCCGCTGCTGATGGTCCAGGTGACGCGGTTCGCGTGCGGATCGATCGCCGTCGGCCACGCCATGAGCCACGCCGTGGCGGACGGGCAGGCCGCCTGCAACTTCCTGCTCGCGTGGGGCCAGGCCACGCGCGGGGTCCCCATCGACCCTGCTCCTGTGCACGATCGGGGCTCCCTCTTCTTGCCCCGAGTCCCGCCTCGCGTCGAGTTCGAGCACCGCGGCGTCGAGTTCAAGCCGCCTCACGGTGGCAACGCGTGCAACAGCAGCGACGGCGTCGACGACGACGAGGTCGTCGTGCACAGGGCGCACTTCACCCGGGATCAGCTCGCCGAGCTCCGGTCGCGGGCGTCGGCGCGGACGCCGGGGCGGCGGCCCTACGGCACGACGCTGTGCCTGGCGGCGCACCTGTGGCGGTGCATCACGGCGGCGCGCGGGCTCGACGCGGGCGCGGTCACCAGGCTGCGCGTCGCCGTGGACGGGCGGGCTCGGATGGCGGACGGGCCGCCGCCCGAGGGGTACACGGGGAACGCCGTGCTCTGGGCGTGGCCGGCCGCCGCCGCGGAGGAGCTGGTGGGCACGCCGCTGTGGCACGCGGCGGGGCTCGTGTCCCGGGCGGTGGCCCGCGTCGACGGCGGCTACTTCCGGTCGTTCGTGGACTTCGCGAGCTCCGGGGCGGTGGAGCGGGAGGGGCTGGTGCCGACGGCGGACGCGGCGGAGGAGGTGCTCTGCCCGGACGTCGAGGTGCACAGCCTGCTGCACGCCGCGTTCGGGGACCTGGACTTCGGCGCCGGGCGGCCGTTCCTCTTCATGCCCGGGTACCTGCCGGACGAGGGCTCCGTCTTCATCGTGCGGTCTTTCTCCGGCGACGGGGGCGTGAGCGCCTACGTGCCTCTCTTCAACCGCGCCATGGATAGGTTCAAGAAATGCTGCTACTCACTGGCAACGGCGGAGGCGCGTCTTTAGGATTTGGATTACGGTATGCTTTTGCTGGTACTTGTTGTAATGTAATCCGATCTCCGACACGCGGAACCAATTCGAAAGCTATGCAAATCGAATGCCAAACTCCAGGTGATATACTATCTCCTTGAAATATTTCATTCAGCTTCGGCCGAGTGATCATTCACTTTGTCTAAATAATTCTTTTCACATGACAGCGTTTTAGAATATCACTACGCCCACCATAAAATTTGCACACTCAAGGACTGAAGTTGGGTTATCAGGTCAAGAGCATCGCGCACAAAAAACATGGATGAAAAGTCGATAAGCCATGATATATTGCAGTACAAGCAAGCTATCAATACTTTCTGCACGACTAAGCACAGCAAACAATCAGCAGGCCAAGAAGTGTATTGCACGTACAGAAATCTGTCACACTAGACCCAACTAAGCCAAGCACCAAAACACCCCAAAAGGGGATGTCTTTTTTTCTTCAGCCCTTTGTGAACCTGTCCCACACATTCTGTAGACATAAGTTACCGGACCCGATCAGAATTGAAGAGGGCTCAGGTCTCCTCTTCATCCTCCCCGTCTTCATCTTCGTCTTCCTCATCAGATCCCTGAAAAACATTGCAGCAGAACAATAAATACAAGTATACAATGTATACGGTGAAACAATAGTAGTCAGCATTTCCAACCTACACATGCAATTAACAGGTGCCTGAAAAGGTGCACAGATATAACAAGCATGACTAGGCATTGTGCGGTGTACAGTGGATGTGTAAATGGTATGTTAACCAATATAACCATTTCCTCCAAAAAAAACCCAATATAACCATGATACATGACATGCCGGCAGAAGTATGATAAACCTAACAGCCAGGTGCAACAGAAGACAGGTTCATAGTAACAGGAAAAACAACTTGATAATACTGTAAGTCATCATCAGGGTAAGAAAGGACAGAATGCACTTCAGCCTAAGGAATACAGCTGCACACAAAAGACCTGGATTACCTCTTCTTCTTCTTCTTCATCATCCTCTTGTTCAAACTCATCTTCTAGTTCCTGCAAGGGAGAGTTTTCAGCACAAGATATAATGGTACCAAAAAGAAATGAACAAAATCACTATTCATAAAAGAACCACTAACATTGTTGAAACACTTCAAAGGATTAGGCCACAAGTCTTCCTTAATGAAATCTGCCACCTATGTAATGGAGGACATCAGAGAACATCCTCAGTAGGAATGTATATATGTTTATGAGGCCTCAACCTCAACATTAAGACCCAGAATTGTTATACCTGATCCATCTCGCCATGAGCAGAAAGTTTGTCATCTGTATCGCTGAACCATGTGAAAAAACTGAAAAGGAAACAGAAGACAACTTTACAAAATCTCGAACTAGCAACCCGATTGAGGTAGATATCACATAATACTATACTGAATAAACAATATAATGCAAAATCAGGTAAAAAGCAAGAGATGGACCATGTATGTATATTGGCTTAAACATGTTTTGTATGCCAAATCACAAGCAGCCACTAAACTATCGCACTAGTGTACAACATATATTTCACAAATATTTCAGCTATTTCAGGAGCTGTTGTGAAAATAACACAGAAATAGAAATGCGCTAGACCGTAAGATCTCAATGGAGCTAGCAGAATAGAGTAACATAGACACATCTAGTGAACAAGAATGACAGAAAGCATGCTATCCCTTGTAGGCTTGAATAATATCGACATAAGAAAAAAAATGCCATCATGCATAGATTGTCTGGTTATATAACTGTCCATCACTTACGAGAAACCAGCAAAGAGAGAATTTTGTTTTCAAACAGAAACTAGATACCTTTCATCAACCAGTAGTCGCTTGTCACCCTTCTTGGTGCATGTTTTTCCATTGACAATATCCTAATGTATAAATTAAAAAAAAACTCATTCTTAGCAGGAACTTGGCAAGTTAAACACGTAATGTAGTGAACTCAAGGCACACACCATTCCTTCCTTCCACTTAATGGAGGTAGCCTTTACTGTGAGTGTTCCATCATCACTCATGGAATATGTCTTTGTAAGCGTTTTGTCTTCAAAATATGGATTGGAAGAAAAGGTCTGCAAATTCAATGTCAAAAGATCATAAAAGCAATGTTTAAAAGAAAAAAATTAAAAACAAATAGTAGAAGGTTGAAAAGAAGCTTACCAGAGTAATAGAGCAGCCCGATTTAATATCCTCAGATTCGTCCACAAATATAGACTCCAAGTGTTTAAAAATCTGCAGCAGAATGAACATTGAAATTTCTTGAGTTAGTAAAGATGCTTTAATTTGCTGTCTGGTTTCAAAGAGTTTCACAGTATATAGGTGTTTTGGTTATTTGATTTTATTACTCTGCTAATTCATTACAGATATAAAAAAACTAAAAGCATGCTAAATAAAAGTACCTGTTGATCTTCTTCAGTTAGAAGAGCACCGAGCATAGGGTGGTTAAGGAACTGCAGGGTCAGTACACAGCAGGTTCACAGTTACTACTTTAAAACAAGGCCATAAGCACTTCCAATAAACGAGACGATGCAATTTAAACCATTTTAGAAATATAATACAAACCGCTGTCAGCCAGAAGTCTGGAATCTTCTGAATTACTTCATTACGCCGAACATAAACTGGTCTGCGAATTTTATTGTATTTCTGTTCCACCTCCAAAACTTTATCGCTAGCTTCCTCATTAACCTGTGATGAATTGATGCTACGACTATGAGATGCAGCCTAGAAATGAAGGTACATTGGAATGACCCACATCAAAAATGCATATGAAATAGCAATTCGTCATGCACATGGTAGTAACATAAATTTAGCCAGTGTGTTAGAGTGTTAGACCTATCACACTCACTACCAAATTTCAATTTCCAAAGGAATTCAACTATTACAAAAGTCTGTTCTCCTAAATCATGAGCCAAGCTATGCAATTGCAAGTTTCCACCCCCTGGCATAAGCTCACAAGCAAGTGAATTCCGACTTCAGATCCTGATATGTGCCTTGTTGCATTTCACTATTTCCAACAGAGCACAGAAAGTACCGAATTCTCGCACTAAACAGGGAGGGAAAACCCTCCATTCCATCCCGACAACCCCAAAACAATTCTCCTACTCAGGCTCAATCAAGTAATCTATCACCCAACGCTGCATCACAACGGAAGCATCTCGCAGGTCACCCTGAACCAGCAGGGAAATCTCCACTAAATTTCAGGCGTTAACAGCTGGAAAGACCACCAACAAAAACCGCACTCGCAAAACCCAGCGAGTCAAATCCCAATGCCGGCGCGATCACAATGCACAGCGTGACAAGTGAGGCGGATAAAAGTCCCAAACCACCTGGGAATCGAAGCGTCTCACCTTCTCGATCTCGTCCTGGACCTCCTGGAGCTTCTCGATGGAGAGGAGCAGGGCGCGGTCGATGGGCTCTCCCCCATCCTCCTCGGCGCCGTCGGTCCTCGCCCTCTTGCCCTTCTCCTCGGCGGTCCGCATCGCGAGCAGAGCCAAAACCCCCTTTCACTAGGGGCTCTAGGGTTTTAGCACTCCCCTCTGGGAGGGAGGCTGGCTGCCGCTGGCGTGCGCGGCTGGCTGCGCTCGGAGGGGAGGAGAAAACCGAAGGGCCGGACGGGGGTGGTGCGGCCAAGGGGTTGGGACGGCTACTTGCGGGGGATTATATACAGGGCCGCGCGGAGATTCGCGCTTGCCGCCGGTTTGAGTAGGGTTGGGCTGAGCCCAGGAGAGTCGTGATACTTTACCGAGGCAGCAGGCCTAACGGGCTGTATTGTCGGCTTAGAAATTTGGGTTGGACTGGGCCCCGTGAAGTCGTGATATTTTGCAGGAAAAAGTCCATTTTGTCTCCCTGAACTATCGGCCGAATCCACGATTCCTCCCTGGACTCCAAAACCGTCCGACTGGCGCCCTGAACTCCCGAAACCGGACACGTGACCCCCCCGGCCGATTCCACCCTGGTTTATGCCAACGTAGAGACACATGGCTACCGCCGCCCCTCTCCTCTTTCCCCTCCCGCTCCCCCTCCCCTGCGCGCGGCCATGCGCGGCTGCGGGCGGGCGGCCCTCCCTCCTTCCCCTCCCGCTCCCCCTCCCCTGTGCGTGGCCACCGCCGCTCCTCTCTTCCTTCCCCTCCGGCCCCCCTTCCCTGCGCGCGGTCAAGCGCGGCGGCGGCAGACGGCCGCGCGGCGGGCATGGTCTTCCCCTTCTTCACCGCGGCGCGGTCGGCGAGGTACGGGTCGGAGGGAAAGGTGGGCGCGGGCGCCGGAGCGAGAGAGGAACAGCTCCCCGCGCCGCGCCGCTGCCCCCATCCCCCGCGCCGCCCCCGCCAACATGGGGACGCACTCCTTCGACAGCACTAGAGCGAGAAGCATGCGCGGAGGTGCGGCACGTCGCGTCGATGGTCGTGGTGGCCTCCATTTCCTCCAGGGGCAACGGGGCTCGGTGAATCGACGACAATGGCGCCGGCGGCGGTGTCCTCCCATGGGTGGCGAGCTCCGGCGGACGGAACGACGACTTGAAGCGGCGAGGTCGATGTGGCTCGACGTGGGGAAGCTCGTGGTGGTCTCGGCTTTGCCCGAGGGAGCTTGGTGTCGGGCTTGAGCGAGCTGCAGGCGGCGGCGGCGCTGCACGTGGACGACGAGGCGGGGTGGGATACGGCGGAGCGGGCGGGAGAGAGCGCCATCGGCCTTCGCGTGGCGGCGGCGTTCCAGTGGTGGGGAGGGTTCAACGAGCGGTGGAAGTCATGCGGCTTGGTGTGTGGATCGACGTGGTGGCGATGGCTTGCTCCGAGGGTGACGAAGCTCAGCGAATCGGCCGCAATGGCGAAGACAGTGGCCGGCGGCGAGGTCCTTGCGCGGGCGCGCTCCTCCGGCGACGAGGATGGGCGGAGGAGATGTGGCTCGATGTCGCGAAGCTCACCATGCTGATGAATTGGCCCGACGGGCGGTGGCCGCGGTGATCGGCGGGCGGACACCGACGGCGGCGCTTGGCTCCACCAAGGGGGCGACCCTAAACCAGGGTGGAATCGGCCGGGGGGGTCACATGTCCGGTTTCAGGAGTTAAGGGTGCCAGTCGAACGGTTTTGGAGTCCAGGGAGGAACCGTGGATTCGGCCGATAGTTTAGGGAGACAAAATGGACTTTTTCCTATTTTGCAGATGCAGCAGGCCTAACGGGCCGTATTGTCCTCTCGGAGATTCAGCCAACTGGAAACGAGGATCCTATATGGCTTCCGGAAGTTATTTAGACATGATAGCTTCTAATGTTTGAGATTCGTGCAACTAATATAGGCCACACGATCTCGTCTTTTTCCTCACCTCACGCCGCAGTGCGCCGGGGAGCAGAGCCGGCCGCGGGTGGTGGTGGGCGGCGGCGGAGGTTAGGGTTTCGGGGTTGCCGAGTTCCAATGACCGTCGGGCATAGAGAAGAAGAGAGGGGGGTGGCGGAGGGAAGGTCTGGCCGGCGGTGGTGGCGGTGCGGCCGGCGGCAGAGGCGAGGCGGCGCGGGAGCGCCGTCGGACAGGCAATGGGTGGGGACCGGCGGCACGGGGCAGGAGAAGAAGCGGATTAGGAAGGGCGGGGCGCGCAGCGGGTGGATGGTGGGCGGGCGACGCGGCGGCGTGCCAGCCGCCGGCTGGGGCGGCGGCGGCGGTCGTGCGGCACGAGGAAGAAGGCGGCAGCGGCGGCGAGGCCACTACGAGCGGAGGAAGAAGAGGTGGGCGGCGATCGAGCAAAGGAAGAAGAAGAGGTGGGGCGGCGGGGGCGCTGATGGGCCACCGTGGGCCTCTAAGCCGGCGCCGCAGCCAGATAGGAGCCCCCGACTGGAAACCACTGAAGCACACCATCATTTCATCGTCTCCCAAAAGCTCTGCATATATAATGGGAAGGCTATAAGATCATCTAAAGAGCTATAAGAATACACTGAGGAAAACATAATAGTAACAGCGTATCAGAAGCCACGAAAGCTAGTACAATTACAAATGGCAGTTCCTGCTAGACTGAATTCCACAAACTGGCTTACAATCCCTTGATACTATCAGAAAACAGTTTGAATTCCAGTCCCATTCCACTTCATGTAGTATCAATGAACCGGGGTTCATATGTTATGCGGGGCTCTACCTATAAAAATCATTGGGTTCATCGATTTCAGACAACTGAAAACCGTGTCTACTAGCATTGAAAATCCAAAAACACACGCGAGTGCTCTCCAGAGATTACGATATATAAGATAAGATGCGTCGAGGGTAACCACTAACATCCTGCATAAAATAGTCAATGAAAACTGTCACATACCAGTTCCTACCAATTAGGCTATTACCACAATTCTAATGTAGCTTACCACAAAATAACTAATTTAACTGCGGTTAACATCTTGACCCTCATGTTGTTATTCCATGCCCTGCAATCTACTATTGCAGGACAGCTAGTCAGGGTAAATCTCCCGTGGTGCTATGCAGCACACCATCTGATAGGCTTCGGTGTCGTTCCAGGATAAAAATCCAAGCTCCAGCAGACAAAACTAACTCAAGACAACAGAGACTATGGCCATGGCATGCCATAGGCAAGCGATTGGAGTTGAGAGTTGTCCCGACTTGGCTCAACAGGGTCTTTTCATAGCATCCAATTGGGTTTGATCACCCCAAGAGAATTTCAAGATGCAAAGTTCAAGGGAGGAGGAGAGTTCTGGCTGTCCTTATCTTGCCATTTCCTGCAAAAAGAAAGAAAGCATATGTAACTGACAACTGAGATTTCTCCATGAAAACATATAGAAAAGGCATCTGCAACTGGTCCAACAAAATTCTGAGGTACCTCCCTCTAATCTGGGAAGTATTTCTCTCAAAAGAATGATCATAAGAAATGGTAATGAAGGTTATCCTTTTGGGAAACGGTCAGGAAATTTAAGCGAGGTTAATCGTCACAAGCACCTTTCTAATATATAAAAAAAAACATAAGTTGGCTGCACACTGAAAATAGTCCACTGTATAGGATAGGAAATTTGGCATACTGCAATTTGTTTAAGCCAAGAAAAAAATGAATAAGAGCATGACACTTGTAGAAAAACTGCTAAGTTTCAGACATGAACAATGATATATAAGCATATAATTTAACCAGTTAACTGAAAATTTACTGCTACTTTACCGATGGAATTCACAACACATTACCATGAGCAATTAATGTTAACCAAAATACCAGCTTCTCAATTTTCTTTCACCCAGATGCATCATGGGTGCATGGAAAATATTTTATGGTTCTGAGCAACTTCTTAATGGTAATTTATCAAATAGCTCCAGTCAACAGACTAAAAAAATAACACTTTTAACATATCTAGCGGTTAGCGCAATAGCAACTTGAAGTTTGCCAACGGCATATGCACATAATATTTTCAGTTTGAACTTATCCGCTGAAGCTGTTTTCAGCATTGACATTCTCATTGATGTCACATAATATGCAGCTGTCATTAGTTCATGGCCATCCAAAACAAATCCAAAGATACCATAAGTTACAGGGTCATGAAATTAATGTGTTGTTCGTACTGGTGATTTTGTAAACAGCGAGATATGCACTTCTCTTCATGGTTCATGATGCGATTATTTCACAGGTCAACAAAATGTTTATAAAGTATCAGTGCTTGCTCAGTAATACACATTTAACCATAATAAACTCAACATCAATTCATCAGCAACAGATATATTTCAGGGCTTCATGCAAACTCATTTATCTAAAGATGGACACAAATTTATTATAAGTGCTTGTTTTCTGGGAGCACTGAGCAACTCCACAAGCAAGTATCAAAGGAAGTACAAGCTCTGAAAACATATTGCAAAGCAAAGAGCAATTTCCAGTTAAAATATTAAATCGGGATGGGGAACAGGAAGTTTGGCTAAGAACACACCAGATCAGAACTCTGAGATACTACCTGATAGTTCATTTTCAAATTATTCTCCAATCAATGGGGGAGGCAAAGAACAAAATCTAGGATATCTGAAAGGGAACTTCCAAGAATTCTTCCTCATTGATCTTGGCAAGCCACTTGCTAAAGTTGGATTTGTTGGGAAAGATGGGTTGAAGCTATTACCTTATGATTGTTTTAGGAAGTGGAAGTGCCCTTGGCCGCTCATAACCATCTTTCGAAACATCTATTGCACTGTCATTTGATGCCTGCTCCTCATTGCACATATCATTGTCTTCTCTTCGCTGCTTAGGTTGTTGTCTTGATTCAGGCTTCCAGGATGCTTTTGCAAGTGACTTGCCAAGTAAATCAGCAATACTTAATGCCATCTGCTCAGCTTGCTGCACTTGAGGAAAATTATCTTCCTCAAAATGGTGTGACAGCCACAGATACATTGATAGGACCTGGTGCTTTGTCTCAAGGTCCAGAAGCTCAGTGTCATTTCTTGCAGAACCCCTTGGCACTCCCATTGCAATGCTAACACGACGGCTTTGGCTATAGTGAGTGGCAAATCTCAGAAGATGGTACATGGCTTTTGGATCTCTTATATTAACTGGGGCAAAAATAAAATTGTAGCGATCCTTGAGGGATAGCCCCTGGACCCTCTCAAGCATATTAGCAACCTTCTTGATACTGTCCTGCTGGCACATAAAATATGTCTTATCAATGCGACAATTATCACGAAATTTATCCAACAGGTCATTGAAAGAAAGGTCCGGGAATTGGCTGGCAAACATTTCCACTTGCTCAAAGCAAGGAAAAAGACCAACTTTCGGTGCCTCCTCAAATTGCTGCTGCAGGCACTGGATCAAGTAATCCAAATCGTCCTTCAAAAAAGTGGTTGTGAGTCCATCTGGGTAAATACTGCCCCTCCGACCAGCACGGCCAGCAATCTGCTTTACCTGCGAGGCAGGAACTGGTACCATCCTGTCCCCATTGTATTTGGCCAAGGTATAGAATACAACCCTCCTAATGTTAAGGTTCAGCCCCATACCGACTGCATCACTTGCTACAAGCACATCATACTCGTTATCCTGCTCATTGAACAGCTTTGCTTGTTGTCGCCGTGTCTCTGGTGGCAGAGCCCCATAAATAACACAACACTTGTGCTTTGTAAACTTCTCAATTGCCAGCTTCACCTCAAATATCTCCCTGCGTGAGAAAGCAACAATGCAGTCACCAGAGCGAACATTCTTGAGGTTCCCAAGAAGTGTCTTTGCCTCAACAACAAGCGGCTTGAATCGTTCATACTGATGCACCTCCAAATCATCTCCGGTATCTGCACAAATCTTCCGGACAATCTTGAGCACACTAGGGTCACCGCAGAGGTGTATCTCATCTGCCTTGATACCCAGCACAGCACGTGTCCACGCAAAGCCCCTGACAGGGTCGGCCATCATCTGTATCTCATCAACCACAGCGACTTCGTAGAGCTCCTCAGTGGACACCATTTCAATGGTACAGGCGACATGGTTGGCGAAAGGCACTTCCTTAACCTCCTGGCCGGTGCGGAGGGTGCAGTAGACACCAAGGGCATTGACCTTGTCGAAGACCTCCATGGCGAGGAGCCGGAGCGGGCTGCAGTACACCCCGGACTTGGCGGCGGCGAAGCGGGTGAGTGCGTTGTGCGTCTTGCCGCTGTTGGTGGGGCCGCAGTGGTACACGATCCGGCGGCGCATGGCGCGCGCGAAGGGGTACCAGGTGTGCGGCGCCGTGAGGTCGGCGGCTGTCATCACCGACTTGTGCTGCTTCAGCTCGTCCGCGAAGTTGGCGATGCAGAACTCGGCGAAGGCCGGGAGGAGGAGCGCGTGCGCCTCCTCGGCAGGGAGGGAGAGGAGATGCGCCGCGGAGTCCCGGGAGAGGCGCGGGAGGAGGAACGTGCGGAAGCGGCGGACGTAGGTGGGGAAGGCGGAGGAGGGGACGTAGAGCGCGAGCGCCTGGTCGCACATGGCCGGGCTCTTGGCGAAGCCGCGGACGACGGCCACCACGGCGTCCCACGTGGCCTTCGGGAGGTGGGAGGAGCTGGCCTCGGGGTCCCAGGCGCAGAGCTCGCTCCATAGCTTCTTCGGGTCAAGCGGCGGTGGTTTCGGGCTGGGATCACCGGCCGTGTCGGCGGAGGAGAAGAAGCGATGCTGGGGCGGGAGCCATGGGGACGGGGGCTGCGGCGAGGGGCGGGGGAGGTGGGAGAGGAGCGGGAGGATGAGGCGGCGGTGCGGGGAGGAGGTGGAGCGGCGGAGGAGCGCCGCGGCGATGGCGGCGGCGGCGGCCATTGGGTTGGTTTGGTTAGGCCGGCGGCATGGCAGCGGGGATGAGGAGGAAGAAGGGAAAGGGGAGGCGGCGCGCGAGAGGCGGGCCTGATGGGCCGAGGTGGGCTGGGGCAAAATGGGCGGGGGGCTAGTGCACAAATAGCAAGTCCTTTTGGACTCGAATGTGAAAAGCCGCTCTCCCTCCATTCCCAACCGCAATTCCGAATCCTCTCCCGATCGATTGCAGCAGTTGCAGCTCGTGCGCCACACACAAACGCACACCCTCCCTCTGGAACCCCCCAAGGCTCCATCGGATGCGGTGCCAGCCCTGCGCCGCGTTCACCACCGCGCCCTCCGCGCGCGCGAGCTTCAGCCGCCGGAGGGTTGTCGTCGAGGGCGCCGCCTCGGCAACCCACGACGGCGACGAAGCGCCTCCGAGGTCTGGCTATTCTCTTTTCCGCGCACTAGCGTTTTTTTTTGGCGCCACATGATTTTGAATGACCGTCAAGTAGTTTTGGTTTGCTACATGCTTTAGTCGTGTTCAGAATCACTGCTCAGTAGTTAGTGGTTCCACATCCGTCCCAACATCCATTTTTTTTTGTTCGTCTCAGTCATCAGTGTAATGTGTCCTGGATCGTACAGTGCGTTCCTTCTTAATACATACACAGCTCATCTGCGTGTTCTCGCAAAAAATAAAAAAAATAAAAAAATAAAATCGTACAATGCGTTAAACTTGTGCCAGGAGCCCAGGAGTCCGTTTGGCTCTGATAAGAGTTTAATTGCATTTCATATTATAGTTGGAAACTAGACCTCAGTAGAGCAATTAAGCAAGTGATGGTGGTTTACGTCCTCTCTGTAGTCAGGCTTTGGTATTAGGAATTAGGATACACTAGTACTACTGCCATTTCTACATCTTATCACTCTGTGCACTTGCATTAGGTGTTGCCATAGGATTGGATAAGTTTCTGTTTTTTTACCCTTTTCTTACTATTAGCTGGATGGTCTCTGTTCATTGTTTTTGTTTATGGAATCTTCCAGGTCATTGAGTGCCAAATGTCACCTTCGTGAAATGTCAAGCAAAACCTTATTGCTTGTATCAAAGAGGAAGCTTATTGCCTTGTCAGCCTTTTGTTTCAGCTTACATTCTTCAAGGTACTTATCAGGTTCGGACTAAGTGACACATAATTTAGGTGCTCATAGAAATTCATTCGGCGCCTTTTACCTTACCAGGCTATTTCTTTTTTGTAAGATGTTACTTGTTCATAAATTGGGCTCTTTAATTTGTCATTTTGTTACTGCAGCACTTGCTTTGGGTGACCCTTCTGTCAAAATTGAGGATGTGACTCCTAAGATTTTCCCATCTGGTCCATTATTTCCAACCGAGGTCAATGATCAGTTGAATGTGCTTCCTTGGTTTATACTATTGGCTTTTTGCAAAATATACTTACACCTGTTTGGATCATGCTCCTGAATGGCAGAAACGGATTGCAGAGCTTTTTGAAACAAATACTTACTCAGTCGTCAATATTTTTGATGCAACACTACGGCCACAGCTTAATGTAACTGGCGTTGTGGAGGTAAACTAAAAGCATTTTCATGTTCCAAGTTCAGTCTCAAAGAGTATTTGTTAATTGTTGCATGTTCCCTACAATTTATAGAAGCATGTACGCTATCACTGCTTCTCCATCTAATAGTTTGATCAAGCTAAACTAGAGTACTAGACAAAAACTTGCCGATTTGTTGTTCTGTTCTTGTTGGTATCTTTTCTGGATAGCATTTAAATGACATATTATTAATACTAATAAAGGTGTGGGAAGCTCTTGTTTGAATGAAACTTCTCATCCATTTTAGATCCCTGAAGGAAATGGTTCTGGTGTAGTCTGGGATGATTCTGGACATATTGTTACAAATTATCATGGTATGTTTTTTTTTTGAGACAATGATGCCTCCACTGTATATGAGACAATGATGCCTCCACTGTATATGAGGCTATGAGCAATATGAGCTCACATCTTTTTTGTGCTTCACAGTGGTTGGCAGTGCTCTTTCAAAAAACCCCAAGCCTGGTGAAGTCGTTGCACGTGTCAACATTCTTGCTGCCGAAGGGTAATTTTGTTGAATGAAATACATGAAGGTACCAGCATTCTTGTATATGCAAGACAATTAATAGCCTCCTGTGTTTACTTGAAAGGATACAGAAAAATTTTGAAGGCAAACTGGTTGGTGCAGATCGTGCTAAAGATATTGCTGTACTTAAGGTAAATGTATTTTGAGTTTTTTGACTAATGCAGGCTCTGTAGGAAGTCAGCCTACATGCATTGCCTTAGCTCACCCTTATCTCATTTCAATGTACCGCATCATCAAAAGAGTGTAGAGGACTAAGACCATTGCCAAATGTTTCTCCTAAGTATCATACTGGGTATCTGTTCCCTTCCTTTACACTCTAGGATCGGAAATCCAGAATCTTCCTTTTTCCTGGAGTTGAGAAACGGAAAACCCAGAACCTAGAGGAGTTGGGTATGTAGTGTGTGTATGTGTATTTTTTTGGTTTGGGGGGGGGGGGGGGGGCAGACAGTAGACCATTTTTTATGCTCTGCTGTATAATTCTCGATTGATTTCACATATCACCTCAGTTTTCTACATGTGTCTCGGTCAATTATTTTGTCGTTAGCCATTGAATTATCTGTCTAGTTTCTTAGATGACTCAGATGGCATATGTCAGACCAATAAATCTTTGAGAAAGTAAAAGGTGAAAAAAAACTTGAAAGGGTGGAATACTTGATAGCCTTTTCACCAGAAAATTGCATCTGTATTTGCCAACCAGAGTCCTTTTGTCTTACCTGAGTTCAATAATTGTGTTTATAAACTTTGCACTGTCCATTGCGTTGGAAAAATTCTTACCAATCAGTTTATTTCAATACCTAATACATGGATATGTAATAGGTTGATGCCCCTACAGATCTCTTGAAGCCAATCAATGTGGGACAATCCCCGGCCCTAAGAGTTGGTCAGCAATGCTTAGCAATTGGCAATCCTTTTGGTTTTGACCATACTCTAACTGTTGGTGTTATCAGTGGTTTAAATCGAGATATTTTCAGTCAAGCTGGGGTGACAATTGGAGGTGGAATTCAAACAGATGCAGCTATTAACCCTGGTAACAGGTTTGTGGATATGGTTGATTTTCTATAGTGGTTATCTTCTTCAAATGAAAATTGCAGTTAAGGTTTCAGAAATAAGAACTCACTTTAGAAGATACTGTTAACACCTAGCACCAATGCTTCAGTTATTGGTTTTATGTTTCTGTTATGCTGAGCTTAGCACTTAGACAATCCTAAACATTTTTTATCACTAGTGTTCCACCTAATTTATATATTATTTCTACTTGATACCACTTACACAATGCATAAAGAGGCTCATTGTCTATTGTAGAAAGTAAAATCTGGTGAATAGTATTTGACAATAGCCGTCATCATTGTATAAGTGACTATAGAGATGAGGAGTTGCTACTCATTCAAGTGACTAGCATCAGGCATCATGATGCACAGATTCTGAGTCAAATTCCTGCTCTAGCAGTTAGCATAATGATTGTGTCAGTGGTTAGTTTGTTACTTTGAAACTTTGTAAAATCATCATCAAGTTGTGAGACTGAAAGACTTTCATTTCTAACCTCTTTGTGAAAGCTATTCAGTTACCTGTTTCTCTGTACTTGATGTTTTGTTAGTTTAGACTTTAGTCTACTACATTCAATATACAAGCTCGACCTTTATCCTATCTGTACCCTTGTTTTAACATCTATTACCGTTTACCTAAGTTGAGCATGCATTTTTTTTCTCGAAAACGTTGAGCATGCATTTCAAGTGGTGATTTATATACACTAGGTCTTGTTATATCAAGAACTTGTACTGCACCATATATTTCTTCAGGAAATCTCAGGCAATATGATTTCTTCAACTAAAATGGTATTACAAACATTATGCTAACCATGTATTTTGATGAACCTCATGCAGTGGTGGTCCTTTGCTTGACTCAAAGGGGCATATGATTGGTATTAACACAGCAATTTTTACACAGACAGGTAAGTTTAGTTCCATTTTGCCATCATTTTTCTCAAACCGTGCTAGCAAACATGATAAGGTACCTAAATCCATAAAGTAGTCTTTATGATGAGATGTTTCTAGCAGATGTTTGCTCTTTATATACCTAAACAGTTACACATACCTCAGCATCTATGCTCTTTAGTCAATATCAGCTAAAAGACCATATCCAACAATAGTCTCACAACTGTTGCTTTCATATCTTGACTACCTGATCACGAAGTTTACTTACATATATTTCTGTTTCATTTTCTAGATTTCTTTGTTCATTGTACTGACTGTAGTTATGACTACATTGAATGACTTACGTTTTGTAGTTTGACATTGGCTTACATCCTAGTCTCCTAGAGGCCAAGAGTTTTTTTACTTTTTATTCTATTATATTACTATTCTCTTAAAAAAATTGACCTGCTAGTGTGAAAGATTCCACTATATTAAATTTATCTCAAGTTTATGTAGTTTCAAGGATTATCCTGAGATGACAATGTTTCTTCAATGTTGCAGGGACATCTGCTGGTGTTGGTTTTGCCATCCCATCATCAACTGTACTTAAAATCGCTCCTCAACTAATTCAGTTTGGAAAAGTATGTTGCCTGAATATCTTTCAGTGCATTACCATCTTCATACTCCAAAATTTTGTAAACTTGGCCTTGCAATCACCTGCTGCGCTTTCTGTGATGCCATATGTCAAGACAAGCTCGTCTGACATGCACAAATATTGTCTTCCAGTGAGACATATATCTCAATAGACTGTTACATTTAAGATGTTTGCATGCAGTTTTTTTATATTCCAATTGTTCCCAGTACAATGTTAGCATAGCACACAATTATTTTCATTGCAATGTTGTTTTTCTTTTTCCTTTTTCTTAAAGCAGGGTTTGGAAGTTGTCTACTGTAAGAGATTAGCGTTCAGCTGATCAGGTTCTTTGAACAGAATATGAACCTTTTCAGTGGTCGAGTTTTGCCTAACTAAAGCCTATTATCCCCTCTTCTCCATGTTAACACATTCAGTGTACATTCTGTTGTGCTTTGAAGGATCTTCTTCGCAAAAGTTTAAAGCATGAATAAGCAAATTAGGTTGTATTTGATCATTTTTGCTTTTTCATTGTTGAGGCATGTGCTTAGTTTCTTTAATCTGTTTTGGTCTAAGTTACTTTTACATTTATCTCCTAAGGTTCGTCGTGCTGGCTTGAATGTGGATTTTGCTCCAGATCCAATTGCATATCAGCTTAATGTTCGCAACGGAGCTCTTATAATGCAGGTATTTTGAATCCTCTGCTTTGTTGGCAAACAGGATGCTTCTGTAAATGTTTTATTTGCACTGGTAGTCTGTGGTATCCCTGATCCCAACATCTTTCTCTGTAGGTTCCCGGGGGCAGTGCTGCAGCCAAAGCAGGCCTAGCTCCTACCAGCAGGGGTTTTGCTGGCAACATCGTTCTTGGAGATGTCATCATAGCAGTGGACGGTAAACCGGTAAGCGCTTCTTGACGAAGTTCTATTCAGTCTTAGTATAATCTCCCCGGCAGGCTATTAAGATGTGACGGTCTTATGAATCCCTTCCTCTGTTCCTTGTACCATCGTTTCTGGAGCAGGTTAAAGGCAAATCTGACCTGCTGAGGGTTCTGGATGACTACGGTGTCGGAGATCAGGTGACCTTGACAGTCCGGCGAGGTGCTGAAACCCTTAAGGTAACCTTGCCTTTAGAAGAGGCAAATATCTGATGTGTTTGTGAAGGGGGAAAAAAACTCATGTCCGAGCTGTCGCAGTGTAAGATTGTATTGTGCATTGTAGCATCAGCCAAGCTGCTCACTCACTCTCCCATTTGAAGCAATTTCGCTAGGAAAAATGTCTATTCAGATCTCTTCGCCATAGGGGTTCATTGCACATGTTACTGTATGAGCTTCAATTCCCGGTCTTGTTTTCTTGACACTATGCCGCGATCGATCCAATGTTTCAGTGCCCGCCGAAACATCTTGTGCTGTCCGTTTGCAATCAGTGTGATCATCTTATCTTATCTTATGGATCGAAATCCATCGCGATTCTGTCCTCTCTTTCTTTTGCTGGCAAGAAGATCATGTAACGCGGCTGCTCGCGCGCAAGCGGGAAGCGCAGAAGCGGAGTGGCAGGCGAGGCGAGGGGCACGGCGCCACGGCGGCGGCGGCGCTGGCTCGGCGAGCGGCTGATAGGACTGGTACGGTGAGGCGAGGAATGTTTGGCTTTCCTCTCCCCGGCGCGCGCTTTAAGTTAAAACCAGTCAGGCAGCCAGGGGATTTACTACCCAAAGAAAGCGGGGAGAATGTCCCTGCGAGCGGCAAGGGATGTGTTTTTCCACCAAAAACACAAAAAATCTCTCTCCAAACGTGACTGTCCACCTATTACATCAAATCTCTCTCTTCATGCATTGATCACTAAACGTGTGTAAATAAAAAAACTAAGTATATAATTTTAATGTACACGACGAGACGAATCTGTTTTGATGTACACGACGAGACGAATCTTTTGAGTCTAGTTAGGTCATGATAGGACAATGTTTACCACAAACAAAAAGTGCTACAGTGTCCGATGTGACATTTTCACCAAACTTTTTCTTTCACTCTTTAGCCCTGTTTAGTTCCCTTCAAAAGGTAAAATTTCTCTCTCCAAACTTCATTATTCACTTATCACATCAAATCTCTCTCCTCGTGCATGGAACACTAGACGTGGGTAAATGAAAAAACTAAGTATATGATTTTGAGGACAACTATTATCATAAACAAACGAAAAGTGCCACAGTGTCCGATACGACCTTTTCACTCTCTCTTTTCACCTTTTTTCATGAACTAAACACACCCTTGGAACTAAACACACCCAAGGCAACAGTGGCAGCAGCAGCAGTGGTGGACTGGTGGCTTTTGCCGCGCGGCGTGGCTGGCGGCCGGGCGCTTCCTTCCGCTTTGGATCTTTGAACGGGGGAGAGGCTAGCTTTTGGCCTCGGACCCACCCGCAATCCAAGGCGAGGCGCGACGAGGAGGACAAGCACAAGCCGCGGCCGGGAAGAGGAGGGGGGAAGCATAAAGCGAGCGGCAAGCAGGAGGAGCTCGCTGTAGGCGTACAGGAGGCCGTGCCGCGCTGTTCTTCGCATAATCGCATGGGGAAGGGCGCTCGGCTTGCTTGATAGGGAAGCTTCCAAAGTGAGTACGCCAGGGGCGAATGAAAGCGGCAGTTTGGATTGGATGATCTGCAACCGAACCTAGAAAAAACAAAAGCGTAGCGCGAGGCCTACTAGCCGCTTTGTTTTCCACCTGGCAGAATCTTCCAAAATAGCGTTCGTTCTGTGATCCACAATACAACTGCATCGCGCTCTTTCCTTTCCTTCCCTTTTCTTTTTCTTCGTGGTCACGCCCACTTTCCTTTCAGTAATCCTTCAGTAATTGCAGTCCTCGGTAACAATATCTCGTACTCATCTAACACCTTTGTTTCTTTTCTACCGAGCCAAGCCACGGGGTTTACATGCAAGCAAGCAAGGCAAGTACTATGAGAAGAAGAAAAAAAGAGAGAGTAGCGTGTTGCCTTGTTGAGTGTACATCCCTTTGGGCTTTACGCTTTTGGACCGGCCGGCCGAGATCTCTCTCCTCCTCACCCGTCTCTGTTACAGATGCGGCCTAGACTATGAGAGAGGCCCCCCTATATTTACCGGAACAAAGGCGCGCACACAAGGCGGGGATCGCAAAACAACCAGAGATGGTGGAAGCTTCTCATATCGCCATTGCTCTCATGTCGCAAAGCTAAGCTCCGGCTCCGGCAGCAGCAGTGTGCCAGTGTCACTGTCGCACGGCTAGCAGCAATCTGCTAGCATCGATCGGTCTCTCCAGCCACTGCAAAAGGGAGCGAGAGGAGAGAATGAGAGTCCTCAGCCTTGCGGCGCTGGCGGTTCTTCTCGTCGCTGCTCTCCTGAGCTCCGTCCCTGCCGGGGTCCGTGGCGTCAGAGTGCCGGCGGCCGTTCTCGCCGCCGCCGGCGAGACGAGGAACCGGGGTGCCGCCGCCTTGCCGCCCGAGCAGCAGCAGCCAAGGAAGAAGATGGCTGCGGCGGCCAGCCTCGACGCCTCCAAGGAGGCCGCGGCGGGCGGCGGGTCCTCTTCCTCTCCTCCACCCACGGTGTTCGACCCCGACCGGATGAGCAAGCGCCGGGTCCGGAGGGGCTCCGACCCCATACACAACAAGTGCTGATCGCTGACGAGTTGAGCAGTGCAGTGCTCGATCATCGACGACTCGTGGTGCATGCTGCAGAGCTTCCAAGTGTCAATTCTCTTGGTTTTCTTCTGATTTTTTTTTCTCTTCTTCAACCTACTCCCTCTCGCTCTCCTTTTTATTTCCTTCCTTTAGCACTTTTTTTTCCTCTTTGGGGTTTGAAGAGCTGTTCTACCTAGGCAAACGAATTTTGCTACAGGACGAAATACTTGTACAGAGATGCATGTCAATCAAAGACGAATGAGATCCATGTGCTGTATGTATGTACTGTGTTTCACTCGATTGCTTTTGCGAATGTCTGTCTAAACGAGGTGCAAACGTTCCTCGGATCGAACGCGCGCATCTTGGGTCGTGAAGGGCGCTCCAATTCGTGCTGACGACATTGGCAGGGGAAACAAAACCGGGTGCACCATGGCCGGGTCGGTTCTCCGCTGGATATCGATTCAGACAGACTTCAGTGATGGCCGGTCGGCACCGCACCAATGCACGGCACCATCGGTAGGCTAGGGAGTACCGGCGGCGACGGCCGGTGATGGGTTGGCTCGGTTGACGATGGGACGGCGGCGGGAGACGAGACGCTGCGCTTGCATCAATCTAGCCCAGAGGCCGGGCCAAACGCCGACGGGCTGGCCTTGGGCCTGGACCGTGGAAATATTTTAACTTTTAAGTTTCAACCTTTCACGAACTTCTTTTCTGAAATGATTTTTTTTCGGGAGACTTCATATAATTTCTGCACAGAATGGCGCAATTCATAAGAAAATTCTTGCATATTCATGCGCCCTAGGCTGACTCCAACAAGAACATGCATTTTGGAGAGGCAAAACCCGCTTTGCCTCGTGTGCACAGTGAATGGCGTGGATAGCAAAAATTGTGTACTCCAACAGGTCATACATTTTGGAGAGGCAAAACGCGTCGCCACCCGCATCGCCATTCTGTTCTTCTCTCCCCGCCGCCCACCTCTCTCTCCCCACCGCCCGCCCCTTGCCGTTGGCCCCTCCCCGTGCCGCTCGCCGGTAGCCCCTCGCCGCGCCGCCCTGGGCAGCTCCCTTCGCGCCGGGCTCCCGCCGCCGCCCGCGACGGCGGGCTCAGGCGCTGATCTGGCCGGCGGTGGCTCGCGGGGAGCGCTCGAGCCGCCAGCGCTCGTCGTCGGCAGGTCCGGCCCACCGCCGCCGCCTCCTCACCCGGCCGCTCTCTTCCCCACGCCGCTCTCTTTCCCACCCCGCGTGGGCGGACCGGGCCCAGGCGCGGCGCCGCGGCGGAACGTGCCGGCGGGCGACGGGCGGCTTCGGCGGACGACGGCGGTAGCGGCGCACGCGGGCCGACGTCGTCGCTCGACCTCAGGCCCTTCGCCGCGCTCGGCGGCTCGCTGCTCCGGTCGCCGCGGTCGCCCAGGAGCTGGGACTCGCACCGCGTTGGGCTCGGCGGCCTCGTCGTTGACGACCTTGCTGAGCCGGCCGCCGGCGTCAGGAGCCGCCTGCTGGGGCCCCAGATGCGGCCTGCCGGAGCTCGGGGATGTGGGGACTGCCGTCGCCTGAGCTCCAATCGACGACGGAGGGCGAAGCTCCTCTGCTTCGGCCGGCTGCTCCATCCGGCCCGCCCCACACCGCTCCGCCTCCGACGCCACCGCGGCCCCTCCCTGCTCCTATGCTCCTCCGCGCTCGCCGTTTGCCTTCGAGGAGAGAGGAAGTGTATCTTTGCATCTCCTCTCTCCTCGGAAGGAAGTTTGCCTTCCCCTTTGCCTGAGCTGTTGGAGAAGAAATCACGAAGGCACAGTTACCGGTGGAAGGCAAAAATGCTTTTGCCCACAGTTGTTGGAGTCAGCCAAGTAGCTAAATGATACAGGAACGTAAACTAACGGAAATGACAAATAAATTTATGTAAAATTTTTTTACGTGACAACACAAATGTTTGCAGTGCAATGTTTCTGTTTTGGAAAAATAAGAAACTCAGTTTCCGGAGAAAGAAAAAGTACGAGGGTGACATGTGGGCCAGTGGCAGCCGATGCTTGTTCTTATTGACCCTTGGATCAAGCTACGGACAGCCGTCCGATCTAGGTCAGCTTCCGGCACCCTCCCTTTAATCCGCTCCCTGCCTCATCCCACCAAGTTTTTTTTTGAACGGAACATCCCACCAAGTTTTACTCGCCCAGGGTTTTAGCCGCCGCCGCCGCCCCCCGAGCAGAGGGAGAGAGAGAGAGAGAGAGAGAGAGAGAGAGAGGTCGACGCCATGGTGCAGCGTCTTACCTACCGGAAGCGGCACAGCTACGCAACCAAGTCCAACCAGACCAGGGTCGTCAAGACCCCAGGTGCGAATCCTCCCCCGCACGGCCTGATTTCCCTGGCTACGATTTGAGTTCTTTCCGCCGTCTGCGTTCTAATTGCCACGCGATTGCTTCAGGAGGGAGGCTTGTGTACCAGTACACCAAGAAGAGGGCTAGCGGACCCAAATGCCCGGTCACCGGAAAGAAGATCCAGGGGGTAAGCCACCGCACGCCCAATCTTTGGTGTCGTTCGTGCTGCGATAGTGTGGCTTTAACTTAGTGTACCAGCATTCTGGGATCGGATTAGCCTGTGGTGATAATGTGACTTCGGTGCCCAAATTTTCCTGCTGGCCTATTATATAGAACGAATGACTATGCAACAATTCTGTTTTATTGAATGATAGATTTGGACCTGTTATTACATGAATGTATTGCCTTTTTGCATGTTGCAGTAGTGGCTGAGGGTTCAATTTGTATTAATTGCAACTGTAATTGCAACAGTGGTAGACATGGTTGCTCAATGCAAATCAAATTGGTTATACAATCAAAGGAGGTGTTAATTATGGTCTTCAAATCTTTTGTTGCGAATCTTCTTGGACTGTATGTGTATGTCTGATATTAGTTGTCACATGAAGTGTTAAAAGTCCTTCAATTTTATTGTTGTTCCTAGTCATGGAAGCTTGCAAAGTGATAAATAATGCATCGATATGAAAGATTGACTTGATAATTTTCTGGTCCCTCGTGTATGTATCTGTCACTGACGTAATAATAGGGTGCTAGCTGTTTACATGTTGTGGGAAGTATATTTTTAGAGCAGTAGAGTTCATAGTTGCAGTTTCGTAGAACCTCCCTTGCTACTGTAACAATAATGCGCTGCAAGGAGCCAAGGAGTACATTGTTTGATGGTGCAAATTTGTTTCTTGCTGCATATTGTTATTGAGTTTGTTTGTGTAAGTTACAACAATGTTTGTTTTGTTTGTAGATACCTCACCTCAGGCCTGCTGAGTACAAGAGGTCCAGATTATCCAGGAACAGGAGGACCGTGAACCGTCCTTACGGTGGTGTTCTATCAGGTCAGGCTGTTAGGGAAAGGTTAGTATGATTTCATGGTTTTACCTGTTGATGCTGACTAGCATGGTAGCCTTATGTATCTTCTGTCCATTTTGCCTCCTGACATCGTGTGTTACAGGATCATCCGTGCCTTCCTTGTTGAGGAGCAAAAGATTGTGAAGAAGGTTCTGAAGATCCAAAAGACCAAGGAGAAGACTACTTCAAAATGAGACGGCCAAAGCTCTCTATACCCTTGAGAACTTTTTGGAGGATGATGGTGATCAATGCGTAGTAAAAATCCTTATCAGTAATGTAGGCTGGTGGTTTCTGAATTCTGAATCTAGCTAGAGATTTGGATCAATTTTCTATGTTGTCGGGTGGAAGTCCAGACATCTTCCATGTTCTGTTGCTGTGGCTGGCTATACCCTAAGTTATATATCCACAGATCATCGATGTGTTTCAGCATTATTTCCATCATGCGGCTCTTGAGAAAGAATTGTTCTAATTATGTTGCATGTCCTTCAGTGTGCCCTTTGGGTTGGTCTATCCTTGAAACGCTCCTTGTGAGCAACGTGATGTCTGGTTTCCTCTTTTAGGCCAAATCAAATGAATAGTTTGGGAGGCACAGGGGCATAAGATTATTAATTGGCTATGTTTTCAAGTGATTTAGTCAACTAAAGTATGCTGTCACTGAGCTGAACCGTTTCTCTAGGATTAACTGAGCATGTTTCTTCAGTTGCAAAGACAGAATTGTTTAGGATTTCAGTTACGCGTAGGTAGGGGTGGTAAAGGGCCCTCACTTTTATACTAGAAATTCTAAGGATCGGGCCGGACCAAAATAATACTAGTTTTTGAGCTAAATTTTGTTAGGGCCAAGTTAGATAAGTTAGATTGTGAAGGAACAAACAGGCCATGATCCGTTACCACCCCTGCCCGTAGGCTACCTTTAGTTGACTACGCTCGCACACAAGTTCACTACATAAATCAAGTACCCACGTCTGCACACTGCAACCAATTAACCAACACAATCTAAGCTAACTATTTTTGGAAATTTTCATAAATCATTTCGTAATTTTCAAAAACAATTCAACATGCTCATCGATCTCCAATTTTTGCAATATGTTCACCAGGTCAAATCTAGCAGGTTGTCAAGCTAGCTGCAAGGGGCCTGCTCGTGGTCAGTTGTTGCTTCATCAGCCGCACATCATGAGTTGTTTTACCCTCTGCTTTTTCAGCTGGTTTCGCAACTTCCTTTTCACTTCGTTTAAAGCTCTTCGCCTGCTGTGCCCTTGGTCAGATATCTGCAGATCTCGCTGGTGCAGGAAGTGCGCATAAAAATGAAGTTCTTCTGGAGGTCAAGCTCTTTCCATCTCTTTCCATCTCAAAAAATAATAGTGCAATTTATCTCAAAATAGAGAAAAGGTGACGCGATATCATAGGAGAAGCTCATGAGCTTTTTTTCCATCTCTTTCCATCTAAAAAAAGTGCAATTTATCTCAAAATAGAGAAAAGACAATGCGATATCATAGGAGAAGCTCATGAGCTTTTTTCCATCTCAAAAGAAAAATAATAGTGCGATTTCCATCTTAAAAAAAAGAAATAGTGCAATTATCTCAAAATAGAGAAAAGACAATGCCACAGGACAAGTTCGTGAGCATTGTTCCATCTCAAAAGAAAAATAATAGTGAGCGTTTTGCATCTCAAAAGAAAAATAATAAGAAAAAAATAGTGTGATTTTCATTTTCATCTTAAAAAATTTTGTGTCAAGAATGGGATTCGAACCCATGCCCTTTCGGACCAGTACCTGAAACTGGCGCCTTAGACCAACTCGGCCATCTTGACATATATATACGTGACTTAAACTAAATCTAGTTGTTTTAATCATATTAAATTATGCTTCAAAACTCTCCGGCTCATCCCAACGGAACCGTTCCGAAACCCCGCCACATCGAAATGGCGGCTCTCCTAAACCCTATGTTCCGGCGAGTCGCCGCCGCCTGTCGCCGGATCTCGACGCCGGCGGCAGCGGGGCCCCTCGTGTCTCACTGGAGCTCGCAAGGTTTGCCCCCTTGACCATCCCTTTCTCATGTAGCTGAAAGCCGATGCGTGCGACTTTCGGGTGTTTTAGAAATCAACCCCCTTTTTCTTGGTCCGTTAATGTTTCGTTGTGCGGGAATGTTGTGAATATCGGATTTCGTTGGATCCCACCAATTTCGCAGTGCCTAGTACTCGGGCTTCATATTTGACTTACTAATTTATTAGAACCCGAGATGCTCCCCTGAATTGAAGGAAAACACTGACTATTCCCCTGCTGAAACCTTGGACAGAAAGATACAGTTCCAGTCTGGTGGATGTAAGTGGCGGGTTCAGTGAGATGCTTGATGCCACACAGAGGTACTATGTGGTTGGAGGCAAAGGTGGTGTTGGGAAAACTAGCATGGCCGCATCACTTGCTGTGAAGTTTGCCAACCATGGTGAACCAACACTCATCGTGTCTATGGACCCAACACGATCACTGAGTGATTCATTTGAACAGGTATCTGAACGCCTATGTTGTGTACATGCTACTTGAATTGAGTTTTCAGCGTCTTTGATGAATCTCTTGCTTATTCTGTTCATAGGACTTGGGTGTAGGCAAAACTGTACGCGTTGATGGATTTGACTCTCTTTTTGCAACTGAGGTAGGAGAAGTTATGCTAGAATGTTTGCCATTCTACTCTGTTTCTTTTTCTCTGTGCTACCATGATTAAGCAGGTGCTGTCCAGTTGGAATATAAACGCCTTGGATTATGTTTGGTGGTAACTCATTCTTTCGTATTTTTAGCTGGGCCATTGCTGGAGTTTCAGTCTTAATACCGATATTTTAGCAACAAATCCAATAAATATATCTGCAGTGGTAGTTTTTTTTTGGAAAGGGAGTTTCTGTGAGTTGTCTATTTCAATAATAGGTTGGATCTATCCGTCTGCACTTTCATATATTTCTTTTGATATATAAGAAAAGGTGCAAGACCTCGATGAATTACTTCTGAATAACCTCAGAAATTATATGGAAAAACCATAGCATTTTGTGACTCATTGCTGTAAAACAAATGGTTCTGTTTCTTCAATCAAAGATAATCCAAAACGTTTCACTCCTGGCTGGACAGCTCCTGAGGGGTGATGATGCACTTGCATTTTCTGGCATCATAGATCTCTTTCTTGTGCTAGTTTGGCTTTAACTATCTTTTATATTGGTTGGCATGTTCTTTTTCAGATTGGCCATGTGAAGATAGAGGATGCAGGCATTGCATCTCTTATCAACAATGTACTTGGAAGGATGGGGCTTACACATGTTGATCCGGTATAAACCACCCAAAAAATGTGCATTTTCCTTCTCCATTTTTTTAATGGCCCTCCAGTATATCGTTAATCACATCACTAGATGAAGGCAGTAACTGTAAAGTTTCAAGCTATAGTTCTTTGTTGGTCAATGTATATTGATTGTTGCACCGATCTTCTCTTTATTGGTATTGTGCCCTGAGGTAAATGACGGTGCTTGAACTTTTTTCTAGAGGAGTTTCATATGCTTTGTTTTTGTTCTTAAACATGTATCATTGTATCGTTCCTACAGCATTGTAGTATAGTGGTCTGTTGATCCAGCATAGCACTAACAATTTTGGTTCTCTGCTGTCTAATCATATGGAGATTGCCACAAAGAAAACCTTTGTTTGCTACTTTGCTGTTGTTCAAGATAAGTTCTATTTCTTTTGATTTCTTGCTAGATCAAATGACTTATGCATACATTTGTCTTTCCTTTTATGGTTGCAAAGTCTATGCTCAATGGAGTTCTGAATAGAGTCCCCCCTGGACTTGAAGAAGCGCTTGCACTATCACAGGTATCAATCAAAACTTACTTGATTTATGCTTATGCACTTTCCAAAATTACTCAGCACTTAATGTGTATCCTTTTCAGCTGGTAAAATCAATCGAAACGCAAGGGGCCGATAAATATAGGCGTATTGTGCTGGATGCTCCGTCCACTGTTTGTCCCCTTCTCACCACAATATTTGCAATCAGACTATAGTCTTCATCTTTTAGAAAACAATTCCCGTCCACTGACATTATTTGACTATACATTTATTGCACAGGGATATACACTTAAGCTTCTCTCAGCTAATAATTGGTTTGGAAAGTTAGTCGGCATGGCCATTAAGGTGAGCTTTGATGTAACTAGTGATCTTATCTGTTATAACTCAATGCTACTTCCATGGAACTCATTTGCATGGGTATATGTTTGAACTTGTTATCTTTTTTCATTTTTCTTGTGATACTTAGGTAATTTGGACTCGGATAGCTATTAGTGATTATTATGAAAAAGTAGCAAGGAGATCAGTAACTTGATGAGGGAGTTTCTACAGTCACGCACCAAACTTGAGCTAGGGGTTTGATTAACATCATTTCTCTAACCACTGAAAAAAATACATTTGGACCTTTTCGTTTCTTTTTGACATTTAATCATATACTATATGTCTAAATCCTGCGAACTGTTACACCAAACTGTTTGGCTGGGTTTCCCTGTTTTGAGTCATTTGAACTCTGTTGGATTACAGAGTAAACGCGTTTTGTTCTGTTTCACCAATTCCAATGTAGACATGCTGATGTGAAATACCCCCTCCATTCTCTTTTATAAGGCGGACGCATATCAAGATTCAAACTTTACAATCTTCTACCAATAATTTAACCAACAAATTTTAGTTTTCGTAGTACAAGCATGGAATGGCTTGATTTGTAATCAAAAGTACTATCCAATGATCATAAGTTTGTAATCATAAACAATATAATATAAGATAAATGAATGATCAAAGTGTAACTTAGAAGACCGTGTCAGGTCAAGTCGCGCCTTATAAAAGCAAACAAAGGGAGTAGAAGGCGGTAAATTCTATGAAGCATGCAATCCCAAAGTCAGAATTCACAATAGAATTGACTTGCCTCAATGTGGCATACTGTAGACTGTAGTATACTTCAGTTGCAAATGCATATTAGTGGTATTGAGTTGTTAAAGAAGAGAAGTGGTACAGATAGGGTGTACTAGGCATAAAAGGCTACAAGTATAACAAAACTTCTAAAAGCTTGGGAATTGGAATTTTTTCCGGCAACATTCTTCCATTTGAGTTTTTTTCTGGGACCTTCAAAAATGTGTAATGCGTGTTACTGCACATTGTAATTTCAGTTTGTAAATGCCGCTGCATCCATGCCAAATGCCGCTTCATCCATGCCAACCTCTAAATTGTCTCCTGAGCAAGTACAAGTAATTGTAAGTGTGCAATAGTTCCCAGTTGATTTATATTATGGGTTGAAAAGCAAACTACAAGCTTATCATCTTCCTTGTTTCAAGTCTTCTGGGCTAGAGGAACTAAGGCAGCAGACTGCCAGAGTGCGTGAGCTTTTGTTTGACTCACGATCATCAGAATTCATCATTGTCACAATTCCAACGGTAAATGCTATCACCATTTATTTTACACTGCTACCACCATTTTTGCAATTGCAGAAACAGCTATTTGTTTTCAACTGTAGTTATACCCTGTTGACATCTGGAGTCATTTTTACTCTTGTAAGTGTGAACTCCCGTGAGCAATATAAACTCATTATTTTGCTGGGTATATTCACAGTCTGTCAATATAAGGTCACGAAATACAAATAAGTCTAGCTGCAGATGAGGACTCAGCTTAATGTTACTTTTGGCTTCTTGTTTTCTCAGATGATGGCAGTTAGCGAGTCATCAAGATTCAACGAATCCTTAAAGAAGGATGGTGCACACACAAGAAGGCTCGTTGTAAATCAAGTGCTACCAGCATCTGCATCCGACTGCAGATTCTGTGCTGCAAAACGGAGGGTGGGCAAACTTCTGCCATTCTTGCAGCTCGCAGCATTTCCCATGGCTTCTAGCACTTGATTTGAACAGGACACGTCCACGCACTACAAGTTACTGCTTTTGAATGGCTATATTGTGCGGCATATATTTATCAAAGGCTTGTTCCTGAATTGCACACCGCTTGTACTAGCTCTTGCCTTCTGAATTTTCAATCAGGGTGCAAGTATCTGAGTGCAAACTTCACAATTTCAGGAACAAGCACGCGCCTTCGGTGCTATAAGGGAGGACCGGGATCTTGGCGGCCTGAAGCTGATCCAGGCACCGCTCCTTGATGTGGAGGTGAAAGGCGTCCCTGCACTCCGATTCCTGAGCGATTCAGTGTGGAAATAGCTGACACCTTAGGAACCTTTTTTTTGTCGGCATTTCTTTAGTTCCGAGTTTCATCTTACTGGTGTCTACTATCGCCGATTAGTCACTGCAAAAGTGCGGTTAACCCTGGACACCAGAAGAAAAGAACCAGGATCACATTCTGTTCAGGTCCTAGAGCCGTAGACACTTTCTCACCTGCGGAGAAGCCCCTGGCTTAACACGTTTGTTTGTTACCAGTGTTTGTTCTCTGAAATTTGAAGGGATAGGATGGAACGAGAACGACTCAGCAGTGGGTCTTTCATTCTCTCTTGTATCCGCCAGTTCCCATAAGAACAATGTGCTCCGATTTTTTTTTCCTAAAAAAGAAGTCCAGACGCAAGTCGGTTTTTTGCTGACTCAACACGTACCAGTTGTGTTGTGCGGATCAACTGCGGCTCTGTATCAATCAATCCACGTACACTTCGCTGTGTCCCCGTCTCTTCTCAACAGGTGCCTGGACGATCGACGACGCAGCCTTCATGCCAAAGCTCTCTCCTTCTAGGCAACCATCGGTTTCCTGGACTGGAACCGTGAGCAAAAAGTTAAAAATGCCGCCCTTGGCGTACCACCATCACGCATGGCAGCTGTCGAAAGAAAACCTCCCTAGTTCCTTGGCCTGCTGCTGCAGGCATCTTGATTGGCCTGTTTAGTTCCAAAAAGAAACTCTCAAATACACTATGAAAAAAAAATTCTCCATCACATCAAAATGTCATAACATGTATGGAGTATTAAATGTAGATGAAATCAAAAACTAATTGCACAGTTTCGTTGTACTCTGCGAGACGAACATCTTGAGCCTAATTAATCAATTTTTGGATAATTTTTCACAAATACAAACGAAATGCTACAGTAGCGTAATGATTACGAAGTGACATCTTACTCTCAAATTCAATCTCCTAATTTTAACATCTAAACACCACCATTGTCGAGTTGGCTTTTACTTCCCCGGCACACAGCTAGCTTAGCTTTATCTGTAGTACGTCCTGTATCGAGATGTGCCAACGGGGCAGCGCTGGTTTGGCGATGCCAAATCGGAAAGCCAGTCGGGATCAATCGGCTTTCACGAAAATAAAGGCCAATAGCAAAAGAGGACCTCTGCAATTTTCACGTGCGCCCTCGATCTATCTCGCCCGTATAATATGACATTATATGACAAGACGACACATACCGGTGGTTGTAGGAGAATCAATGGCCACGCCTAGTCTGATTTTAGTCATTAATAGCAACTTGCCTCAACAGGGCTCTAGTACGTGTCCATTGTCATTCAATGAACGAAAATTGATAGTGCACTGTACAAGGATGTATTCGTCGATCTGTCCTATAGAACAAGTGCGCTTCCGCCTTCTAGCCTATTTTAGACGCTCTTCGTTCTAAATTATAAATCATTTTGAAACGTAGTAAGTGTTATCTGTAATTTCCGTTCCAGGCAATTGCTGTTTTTTATGGGCCCAAGAATAATAGATTTTCTAAAACATAATTATTTCTATGACCATAATACAGATTTAATTCTTAACGCCTAATTCAGCTGATTCTTACATATAGTTTGCAATATAAAAATAAACAACACTTGTTCCATGCACGTGTGGATCGATCTAATTCCGACGTACCGTTGCATGGCCATGCAAGTAATAAGAAGGAACATGCTCTGCAAAATCTAACCTAACTTCTACCTTTGCAAACAGATTCAGGTAAAAGGAGAGATCGAGCACAGATGGAAAGTTGCAAAACGGCGGGGCTGCGGAGGAGCGACGACGTATGCCCGGGCTGAGCCACACGTGTCTGCCAATCAAAACTGAAAGCGAATTAATGGCACGCAACTCCTTCCTCAAATGTCTGGCCACTCGGTACATGTGTAATTGACGGGTCTCATATAGTGACATCATACAAAACTATGTTTTAGCTCCCCACTACAGATTTCTCTCAACATGCAAGCTTGCCACATCATCCATAGACTAGGACTATCTATTTATGTCATCCATCGATCTTCTATGACTAATATCATCCATGGTCTTTGCGAGTGCAATGCTACAAAATTCGCACAATAGATGTCATTCACTGGTCTCTATTACCAATAGTATTCATGCAATTATCTTAGTGTTTCTATTTTTAAATTTAATCTTAAATCATGTATAATGTCGTTTGTAAAAAAAATATTGCTATGCAATCAATTTAGTGTTTTCAAATATTATTTAAGAAATTCCCGCGGCATCGCGCGGGGTACCACCTAGTATAATTTTATAATTTTAAGACGACTTCTTGTTATTTAGTTGTCTCGTATTGACAATAAGGTATTTTTAAATGAATATAGACCATTGATCTAATAGCATATTACCTCTTAATTAGGAGGTAATAGATTAATTGATTAAAAAAAGAATACCTTTGGATTTAACTTCCACGCATAATAATATTAGATTAGATCATTTTTTTCTGGCTGTGTCCTGTTGATGGAGTGAGTGTTTTTGGTGGACTCATGGTCGTGTGCGTGCGTGTATTGTGTCGGGGGTTCTGGCGTACTGGCTAGACGTGCATCTGCGCCAATGACATGTGTGTGCATGTTTTTGTGTGTTAATAAGGTGTGGACGTGTGCTGCCAAAAAAAATAACGTGTGGACGTGTGTGTGCATGTGTACGTTTTGTTTGGCGCGTGCGTGCGTTCTGACGTGCATGTGGTGTCTTGTGTTGGCCATGCTGGGCGTGTGTGTGCACATGTTTTAAGTTTCGGGTGTGTGAATGCTGGTCGTGTACCACTGCGCGGGACGTCTGCGTGTGGTTGCCGTGTTGGCGTGTTCTACCACCACCTCAAAAAAACGTAAACATCGTAGCGTTGTGTGCTGAACGCGACATCAATTTATTAGAAAAAAACATGGCATGGGTCACACACGATAGTAGTGTATGATACTTTTATATCACGTTAAGACATTTGAGACCTAATTTGAACAACCACCTATAATGGCCGCATGCATGCATGGTAATCGCCTAATCGGAATAACCCGAAATTCATTTTTACCTTTTATTAATTTTTCTAAAATTAAGGGTTCAGATTTATTTAACCTCTTACCTATTAGGAGGTAGTTTGTGGATGAAAAATGGAATATTCTTGGTTATACAAATATTGGGGAGTTGTTTGATACACCTAAAATTTGGCTCATGAAACAAGTCTTTCTTTCACACCTCTCTCCCTCCACATTAGCAAAAATCTAATATGACACTGCATGAGACAATCTATCAGATTGCTTAATTACGTGCAGTAATGTTGTCCTCCTAATTGGAGGTAGTTTTAACTCTAGATCAAAGTACTTCGTGTAGGCCATCACTGATGGGTAGTTTAGTTGAGTACCTTCCTAAAATATTTAGGGTACCCTCTCACCTCAAAATTACTACTGTATTAATTTTTTCATATAGAAATATATGAAAAATATATTATATTTAAAGTACATATGATAATAAAGTAAGTCGTATACAAAATAAACGATACTTGTATAATTTTTAATAATATAAATGGTCAAATGTTATAAATAAAAAATTAGTGTCAAATAGTAATTTGAAATGAAGGGTATTTGGGTTGGCACTGCGATATAGTTTCCAACTCGATCCGCTCATATTGTGAATACTAGAATATATAATGAGAATGCGTAGTTGATTAAAAAATCGAGGTTAAAGCAAAGGGAGATTGCACACTTCTGATTTTGTGGTCCATTTGGTGCGGCTTCGCCGAAAAGGCTTCAGCTGTGGGCTACAGTAGCCGGGGCACTATTTTGCATTGTTCTAAATTGTAGTGTGAAGCCAGAACGTAAAACAAGATAGAAAAATTAACTGAGGAATACATCAATCTATAATTTATGAAACCAAACGGGCTCTTAGGGCATGTTTGGATACTCATTACTAAAGTTTAGCACTTGCTAAAGTTTAGCAAGTTAGAGTTTAGCTTACTAAACTTTAGCAAAGAGGTGGTTGGTTACCTGTACTTATGGATCGCTAAAGTTTGTCAAAAGTCATATTTGCCCCTGCATGGTCCCCTCCTCCCCACCTTGGATGAGGAGAGAGAACGCGGGCACCAGTGAAATAAGTGAACTTTAGCATATTTTAGCAAAGTTTAGCATCCTTTTATGTGCTAAAGGTTCTGGAGTGCTAAAGTTTAGCAAACCCTTTTAGCAATTCATTAGCAGGAGTGTCATGTTTGGTCACAATTGGTGCGCTATCATCCTATAAGACCTAGGATGTGGTGGGCGTTGCATGTATTGGGCTGAATGGTCTTACCTAATTTCTTTTTAAAAATAGTATTATCCTAAATAAAATATTTTCTCCGAGTCTTTGACCCCGATTTTAAGTACCTCAAGACATGGAGACTGTACAGGCAATATTTGGAAAAAAAAGGTATATTGTATTTCTACAATAGAAAGAGTTATGCTACATATGTCGGTATTGTTAGTAATAAACTACTAATGTAAATCTTGTATCGTAAATCATTAGTAATAAATCTACTAATGTAAATCTTGATGGTGTTAAAAGAAAGATTGATCATCAAGCCAAAATAAAAACAAATGAATAAATAATAATCTAATGATAGATTTACGGGAGGGACATCTATTGAATCTTGGACCTTAGAACAAGATTGGACATCCTTGGATTAGCCTAAGATTTATATACATTTCTTAAACCCTATCCTCTCCATCCTTCTTTGTAAGACCCCACTCTCTAAAGCCGCACCACACAACGCTTTCGAGATACATGCACGCATAAATATAACACTCTGATTACACTTTTGTCCTTACTTTATGTAAAAGGATCAACCCGAAGGTGATCATAGACCACTATCGAGTCATCCAAATTAATCTGGGGGTGTCACATTCTTGTGACCCTATACCAATCTCTCTTGTAACCCTACCGTGTTGGCCAATTCTCTCCCCATCTCCGGTACCAGTACATGTTGCTTACCAGATTTCTCCATTATCCTCGTGTCACCATAATTACAAGTGACCTCATGTTGTGCACTGCTCTTGTCTCTGACCAGTTTTGGTGGCGCTCCCTCATCCATAGCTGCCATCCATGCGACACAACCTTACGAACCCAAGGGACGCACATGATGGCGCCGCCACCAACTCTAAGATCCATCACGCCACAGTGGAGACACCCCTGCCGCCTTGGCATCCCACGCCCACTGGCCAAAGCCTGCCTCGCAGGGGGGCGATGGTAGCTACAATATCCTAAAGGCTAACACTAGTCTAAAGGGAACATATCCAGTGCAAACCAACCTCTCCGTGTAAACTTTGAAAACCAACATGCAAACTTTGCCTAATCTAAAACATTAACTTTGTCATGGAAGCTGCCATCGTTGGGGTAGATAATACGATGCGTCGCTAGTGAAGAAGATGAACTCGATGGTAATTATAAGCTCCTCAAAGATCCTAGTTGCAAATTCGACAAGTCCTCACTCCTGAATCTGCCATTAATTAGATACTTTCTCCATTATTTAATATATGATATTTTGAACTAATATAATTCATCTTACTATATACTAGCAAAAGTGCACGTGCGTTGTTACGAGACGAATTATGAGCTAAAAGAAAATCGAAACCAACCCGCCAAATCAATCAATTGCATGCTGATGTGCAGTGCGGTTTCTTTTTATGTTATTCCTTCCAATTGTATCCGAAGTCAACAAAGAGGTTAGGTCGAGTGTGAGGCCGAAGTTAACGGTACAAATTCTCTTTGAGGCGTTAGGACGAAGGCATGGAAGAGCCACTGCTGGCGCCCATGTGCCATCGCAAGCTCGAAGTTGCCTCGAGCTCGTCAATCATCGTATCCTCATTGAATACAACATGATTTATGTTTTCTATTTGTTATTATAGGTTTTAAATCAGTAAATTTCAATTTCAAACACACTGGCACAATTTTAAATATCAAGTGTACTCAACGCATATGTCTTTTAATATGAATATTAAATAGCGCTCTTCATCCCAATTGGAACAGCTCGAGACTGTATCATCAGTATGGAGTTGAAATAGTAGAGTTATCCGCCCAAGGTTCATTTATGTATTTGAGATTTGAATAATATTTCCTTTCGGATTATTATTTGTCAATCACAAATATTGCTCCCTATCTCAATCGCAACAGCTCGAGATTGTATAATCAATATGGAGTTATCCATCCAGGGTTCATTGATATATTTGAAATAATAATATTAGGCATTTATTTATAAAGACAAAAACCATATTTTTCTTCTATTTTACGTCTTTTTAGAAGTTCCTATTTTTATTTATGTACTTTTTAGAATTATTTATATTTTTAGAATAGACATCCAGGCAAAGAACTTTGAGTTTTTTTCTACAATCACCAAGCATCACATGGGTGGCTCTCCTGCTGTGAACCTTATCACCAGGTCAACGTCGTCCCATCCCTTTCGCACAGGCACAGCTCTGCTCCTCTCTTTCTCATCCCTCTCAACTCTCAACGATACCAGGACTCTGGAGCGTGGTGGATCAGTGAGCGTGAAAAGAACGGCAGGAGAGCTGCGCGCAGCGGGTGGAGAGCGACGTGAGCCGCGGCGAGCTCGCGCAGAAGCACGAAGAGTTTGGTTAATGGCGCAAGAGAGGGGGAGAGGAGGAGGGCAGGAGGCTGCCGCCGGAAATTTTTTGTCAGATCCTGCGAGGGAAGAAGCTCCGCGTGTGGCGGCGCGGACCGGGGAACCGCAACAACACCGCTTGCTCCTGACAGCACCTGCCGCTTCTGTGCCTCAGCCCTGCTTCCGGTCGCCTCCCTCCTCGTCTTTGCTTTGCCTAAGCGGCAAAGTCGCGGCGGCAGCCGGCGGTTGGATGAACTTAACTCTAGCTTTCTTGCTTAATAGTAGTAGTACTGATTTGATTGGATGATTTTATCCTGGAGGCAACTGCAGCAATCTTGGACTTGCCTGGGACTCGAGAGAAAAAAGGAATTGGAATCGCATCCAAACTCCGGAAATCGCAGAGGAGACCGTCCGGTGCAAGTGATGACGTAAGCACACCGTACGCTGACGTCAGCTGACGTACCACAGAAGCGGGCGCACCGTGGAATCAATCCTTGCTTTATAATTAGATAGAGATATTGGTTCTATATTTAATTAAGAACGGATTTGGCATTGTTTCATAAAATAATACGGAGTACATCTTACTATATTGGTTTTATACCCTTGCGCTGAGGTGATCCCAACCTACTTCTTCACGTGTTATATAAACTAGTAGAGGTGCCAGTCAGCACTCAGCTGGAGCCCGACAGGGGAAACAGGGTCGACTCGTGCCACGGATCAATTCCTGCGCGGCGCATCGTATATCATTAGGCTTTTCGTACAGAGATACGCCATGGCGGTTGGTAAATCGATCTGCCCGCCAGAATACGTCGTGCCGGTGGCCTATGACCAGCCGCTCCTCGGGACCTACGACGCCGCCCGGCCGGAGAAGAAGGCGGCCGCCGCCGACGACGACGACGGCAACGCGAGCTTCCTGCAGACTTGCCTCAACGGCCTCAATGCCCTGTCAGGTGTGCCTTCTTGATCGCAAGGCTGTTATATTCTTCTCGATTCGCACCATGCATGCGCGCTCACGGCTCACCGTTGCTGATGATCTGATCAGGGGTTGGGTTGCTGTCGGTGCCGTACGCGCTGTCGGAAGGGGGCTGGCTGAGCCTGGCGCTGCTCGCCGCCGTGGCCGCCATCTGCTGGTACACCGGCCTCCTCCTCCAGTGCTGCATGGCCGCCGACCCGGCCGTCCGCACGTACCCGGACATCGGCGAGCGCGCCTTCGGCCGCGGCGGCCGCCTCCTCGTCTCGGCCTTCATGTACGCCGAGCTCTACCTCGTCGCCATCGGCTTCCTCATCCTCGACGGCGACAACCTCGACAAGCTCTTCCCGGGCGCCGCCGTCGGCCTCGGCCCCGTGTCGCTCGCCGGGAAGCAGCTGTTCGTCGTGCTCGTCGCGCTCCTCGTCGCGCCCACCACGTGGCTGCGCAGCCTCGGCGTGCTGGCCTACGTCTCCGCGACGGGCGTGTTCGCGTCGGCGCTCATCGTCCTCAGCGTGCTCTGGGCCGCCGCGTTCGACGGCGTCGGGTTCTCCGCGCTGGGGACGGCGGCGCTGCGGCCCAAGGGGCTCCCCACGGCCCTCGGGCTCTACACCTTCTGCTACTGCGGCCACGCCGTGTTCCCGACGCTCTACACATCCATGAAGGACAAGTCTCGGTTCCCAAAGGTATGAACAACAAGAACAATGGCCTGATTCGATGTACTACATGTTCATGACGCGGGCCTGTACGTTATATTACAACAATGAAGAACTCACTGGTCAACCCCTGTTTGGAATCTTAATTAATGAACAAGCAGATGCTCGCGGTATGCTTCGTGCTGTTCACGCTCAACTACGGGTCGATGGCCGTGCTCGGCTACCTCATGTACGGCGACGGCGTGCAGTCCCAGGTGACGCTGAACCTGCCCGCGGCGCGGCTGAGCTCCAAGGTCGCCATCTTCACCACGCTGTTCAACCCGCTGTCCAAGTACGCGCTGGTGCTCACGCCGATCGCGGCGGCCGTGGAGGAGGGGACCCGCGGCGCCGGCGCCGGCGCCGGCTCGGGCCAGGCCGTGTCGGTGGCGGTGAGGACGCTGCTGGTGCTCAGCACGGTGGCCGTGGCGCTGGCCCTGCCCTTCTTCGCCTACCTGATGGCGCTGGTGGGGTCGCTGCTCAGCGTGGGCGCGTGCATGCTGCTGCCCTGCGTCTGCTACGTCAGGGTGTTCGGCCCGCCGCGGCGCGCCGCGGAGGCGGCGGCGATCGTGGCGATCCTGGCGCTGGGCTCGCTGGTGGTGGTCACCGGGACGTACTCGTCGGTGGTGCGGATCGCCCACGAGCTGCTTTGACCAATTAGTTGCTGCGCGCGGCAGCTCGATTAGGCAAATTGTGTGCGCCTAGGAGGACAGGTTAGGTGCACAAAAATTAAGAAGATCACGCGCGCATGCCTCGTACCAAAATTGATCCGTTGCGATTGCGACATGATGGTGCAGTGAAGTTTGTCCTATGTGTACCTTTGTATGTAATGTAACTACTATTACATAATAGTATATATCTATGTTTTGTCCTGTATAAAGACTATTATCATTTTATTTTTTTCTAAGTTAAAATCATCTCAAGTTTGGTGTCATAAATGTAGATAAAATATTCAAATAGTAACAACCGAATGATACTTTTTTCTTAATTAAGTTTGTCCCAATAAGTCAAATATTCTCAGTAGTTAAGATTATTTAACTTTGTCTTAAGTCAAATCGTTTTATAAACTTTGTTAGACTCAAGGGAGATTGACTAAGAACAAAATTAGAAACTGAAGTAGTAACTCGCACGTAACAACTTAGCTGCCAAATTTGTCTGTTTCTCTAAGCATCATGGTTTCGCTATGAAACTATGAAAGTGATGTCCTAAGCGACACCCACCGCCCACTAGGTATATCAAGCCGCATTGTAATGCTTCGATCTTGGGGCCGCCAAGGTTTATTCGTAGATGTAGTTATACTTTGTCTAGGTTCATCCTCTCTTCTTCTCTCTTGCCTAATTAGGTGTTCATATTTGAATTGCATATCAAAACTAACTTCTGAGTATGATTTTAAAAAAGATTGTTTAGTTGCATGCAACCAATAAATGAGAGCGTGGAGGTGTTTTCACGCCATCATTAGCCTATCTAAAAACCTAGAATTATAGTCTTTATAAGGTGGAGATAATACATCATTTCTACTGTCACTGTCACGGTGCCCTCCTCCATTTATGTAGTTCACGCTGATGAATCTGCCACCATAGCCGAGCACCGGGCTAATCAGGCTTCACCGGTCGCTACCGAGGCGGCGAGGCTCTCGTTGCCTCTTTGCAGTCGGCACCATCTAGCAACCCTCTTGGCTCTTGCCTCCCGCAGCTCCGGTGGTTCCATCACCTTCTCGCTTCTCCCAGTACTGTCGCACACTCGCACACCACGCCCAACATTGATCCGGTCCAATTGTGGCCTTGGCGTTCGGACTTTTAACAAGTGATGGTTCATTTCATTTCCCAGATGAGCACGTGCCATTGAAAATTTCTTCACGCATTCGGAAAAAAAGAAGAAAGTTTTGCAGACGATAGACGGACAGAGAGAGTTTGTGGAATCTATCAATGTGTCATCGGGTTTGTTCAAAAGAGCTTGTGTTTGACGCGTACTACGAGCCTCGGTTGTACATCCTACATGCGTCGTTAATGTCAAGTCAGGGCAACTGTAACGGATTTGAGAAAACCAAAATCAATATAATTGCTTGTTACACCGGCCGATCCGTCGGCGCTTGGAGGTGTCAGAAGCACGCTGCCCATCGGCCGGGGAATCCAGGTTGCTGGCGTAGCAGGCCGGGTCTGCAATTCTTGGGCCTTCTTCTAGATGGCAACACTTGGGCCTTGGGGCCGAGAGGAGGACAGGTCTCCTGGGCCAACGATACTCATCAGGCGCCTGAAATAGAACGAGAAAAAGCAAATTTGAGGCTGAGCCGCCACGACGCGTGAGTGGCATTGAATATTTTCTGCAGAAGACAATGTAATGTAATAGTCTACTCCATAATCTACACTATAAAGAGAATTAGATTTGAAAACACTTTTCATCAACAAACAACCCACACCTACCTCACATAGGACCCACCTGTCGGGAAATTGGTTGATGAATGGTCAAAAAAGAGGGGGGAGGGACATTCCTATGTTGATTTTCCCCTCTAAACCCAATACTTTTTTCACCCAAAAAAGGACCCATCTAAATATACCCACATTTGTACCCACGTCTATACACAATTATCTCGTATTGCTAAAAGACAATAAATTAGAGAGTTTTCTCCATATAAATAAATGCTAAATATCATGAGTTTTGAGAATACCTAAAACTCTTCATACATCAGAGCGAATATAAAGTATTTTTAAAAGCGCTTTGCACTAATAAAGTGAAGTGATATCGTTTTAATACCTACATGTCATCAATAAACATGCGGCACGCGTTCTTGCTAGTCTCAAAAAAAATGTATAGTCTACTCCAACTTGCCTAATCACCTCAGTGAGAGAGAGATCCGAGCAATCTCTTCCGAATTTGGCATTCATCTTCAAACTGGGAACATATATAGATTAATATATACAATGTATACTTATTAGGATTTTTTTTGATACTTTACTTATTAGGATTGAGGAAGCACCAGTTCAGATGAGGATGGTTGAGGTGGCAGTTGGCACCCTATCCATCCGACCATCCACCCCTCATGCGCGGACGCCGCCGGCCCTGATCCGTTCTTCACCGTACCCTCCCGTCCCAAGTCCCCATCGAGCAACGTGCGCCGCGAAAATAAACAATCTCGTAGTATATAGCCATATAGATGCAGGACAAAAGACCTCCGCGGTCAGTGGGGCGATGGCGACGAAACGCTATGATTCGTGAAACGGCCGGCCCACCCGGCCAGGGGATCTGGACTGCTACGGACGTCGGCGGCTTGGCGCGCCATGGCTGGCCGGTCGTCGGGCACATGGCCGCAACTGAACGGCAAGGACGAATTGGCGTCGTCGTCCTATGGCTATGGGGCTTGAGGTAGGGATCGTCCTCTATCCTATATATCGTCCTGTGATCCTGTCCTGCCCTATGCAGCCATAGATAGATGGGTGATGGGTCTGCAACATCAACGCGTGCGCACCTTTCAAAATTTCACTCCCAAGTTTACTATATACAAAAAGAAGATTCTTTACACATCAAAATGTCATAACATGCATGGAGTACTAAATGTAGATGAAATAAAAAACTAATTGCACGGTTTTGTTGTGCTCTGCGAGACGAACATTTTGAGCCTGATTAATAAATTTTTGAACAATTTTTTACAAATACAAACGAAATGCTACAGTGACGCAATGATTACGAAGTGACATCGTACTCCCAAATTCACCCTCCCAAATTCAACATCTAAACACCACCTAACTAGATCGACGTTACTGCTGCAGTGCTGCCTTTGCCAGCATGAGGCTAGTCCCGACTGAGAATTCCATTTTATTGTTTCCAAGCGTGTCAAATCATTTAGAACGTTTTTTTTATACTAACGTTTTTGAGTTGACGAATAAAGGAACTACCTGCCTAGTGGTTATTTTGTCGTTTTATTGGCTCACCAATGGTGCGCCGGATTAAGAGAGGGTTAGATAAAATAAACTTATGTCAGTGCGGAATAGTTCCCGGTTTCTGAAAAAGTTGTTCATTCGGTTATACCTATACAAAGCGCATCCTCTCTGTATTCACAGGAGTGGTCCTAATTTTTCTCGAATATGCAGGAGAGCTGTATATTTTTATATTAAGAAGAGATGGAAACAAAAGTTCCAAATGAATTACAGTACTCCGGCGGAGGAGCAAACTCAAACTTACGCCTATACCTGCCATGCAGAAGCAACCTATGACCATTGCCAAACACTACTGCTACTACTCGTTACAAAAACAACCCAAATGTTTAGCTCCCGCCAAAACATTTAAAATGGAGATACAGTTATGCGGGGTTTTAGTCCTCTTCTCCTAATTCAGGTGCCTGTTTTTTGCTTAATTGATGGAAATCCATCTAGCTCCTCTTCCTCCTAGATAGATTGGTTCTCGTTTTTTCCATGCGCTTACATTGAGTGTTTTTTTTTTGCATTCGGGGTGTCGTATCTTTTGTTCATTAACAAACTAGGGTTTCTAAATGGATTTAATATACCTGTCCACTTATATAAGAGTTTATGTATTTCCTAAGTTTAATAACTCTTGAAATAGTTTAATAACTCTAGTCTGACCAAGGTTGTAGGAAATACAAATTATCTATAAATTTGGTGATTAGAATGGTTTGACTTCGGATAAACTAAAGAAATCCTTATATTAGTGGATAGAGTGAGTTAGTATGATAGCCTATGTGCGTGGACAGAGCAAAGTTGCTTAGCAGTTATGTAAATCATGAGGAACACATTCTATGGAGATAAGCATGCCACGTGTCGTACACATAACGTACTGTGAATGCCAAAGTCGTAGTGTGTAAGCGGAGATGCACTGGTAAAAAAACCAGAAGTCAATTCAAGTTTGTCCAAAAGTCACTTCGGCAGGCTGAAGCATTTATCCTCCCCGACCCGACCACTAACCCTTTCAGGCAATGCAACAGGGCGCAGCAAGCGCCGGACGGGAAGGTTGCCGAACCATCAAGCTTGGGGCTGTACGTATCCACCGTAGAAGAGTAGAAGACCATTGCTTGTTGTGTTGCCACGGTGTCGCTCAGACGGACCGCCGTCCGTCATCGACGTGTTCCGTCGCTTTTCTTCATGCGCTCCTCGGCAAGGCGACACCGGAGTCCGGCCGGCCAACAGCAGAGACGAAACGAACGGCCGGAATTGGATTGGCACCGTGAAAACCTGGGCTCCCGCTCCGGAAAACCTTTGGCAATTGGCGTCCTCTCCTACCGTGGATTTCGATCGCAGCCGCCGCGGCGTGCCACCGGTTGCTCGCGTCGCAGTCTCGGTCGCCAACTCGGCACGGACGGGGCCGGCACGGGCCGCGGCGCCGGAAACCATCGCGAGTTCGTGGCCCTGACGTCTGTCTCGTCTCGTGCCCACGCCCCACGGGCAAGAAAAACAGCGCAGCCTTCGAGTATTTACGGCTGGCGCCGCGCGGCTCGTGGCCCCGTGCTCTGTTTTGTGTTTGCCTCCGTTCCATCGCGTGCTTCCCTGCGTCCGTGCGTGCTTGCGCGGCGCCACCTGCCCCGGCCGGATAAGGAGGAAGGAGATGGCCATTGGCGGCTCGGCGGCGTCGCTGCCCGGCCTCGAGCATCCCCTCCTCCACGCCTACGAGCCGCGCAAGGAGCCCGAGGCGGCCGACCACGAGGCGCAGAGCTTCGGCCCGGATCCCGACGCCGCCGGCGCCAGCTTCGTGCGGACCTGCTTCAATGGCCTCAACGCCCTCTCCGGTGAGTGCTCCGCTCCCGCAATCTCCGTTCGTCTCAGTTAGTTTCGTTTTGCTCTGCTGGGTTGCTTTGCCAACGTTCGTGGCTGCTTCCGTTTTCAGGCGTCGGGCTGCTGTCCATCCCGTACGCGCTGTCGGAGGGCGGGTGGCTGAGCCTGGCGCTCCTGCTCGTCGTGGCGGCGGTGTGCTGCTACACGGGCCTGCTCCTGCAGCGGTGCATGGCCGCGTCGTCCCCGGCGGCGGCGCCGGCGCGCGGGTACCCGGAGATCGGCGAGCTCGCGTTCGGGCGCGCCGGCCGCCTCGCCGCGTCCGCGTTCCTCTACGCCGAGCTCTACCTCGTGGCCATCGGCTTCCTCATCCTGGAGGGGGACAACCTCGACAAGCTCTTCCCGGGCACCAGCGTCGTCCTCGACCTCGCCGGGGTCGGCGGGCCCGCCGTCGTGGTCTCCGGGAGGCAGCTCTTCGTCGTGCTCGTCGCGCTCGTCATCCTGCCCACCACGTGGCTCCGGAGCCTCGGCGTGCTCGCGTACGTGTCGGCCAGCGGCGTGCTCGCCTCCGCCGTCGTGGTCGTCTGCGTGCTGTGGGCCGCCGTGGCCGACGGCGTCGGGTTCCGGGCGCGGGGGAGGATGCTCAATGTCAGCGGCCTGCCCACGGCGCTGGGCCTCTACACCTTCTGCTACTGCGGCCATGCCATTTTCCCGACGCTCTGCAACTCCATGAAGGAAAAGAAAAAGTTCTCCAGGGTAAGTACGACAGCCATGACCATTTATGTTACTGATGAAGAGCTCTACACATAAGTAATACCTGAGAACACAGTGAATTCTTATTCTTTGTGTCAAATGTTTTCTTGAATGGATTCTTGTGTTGAAACTAGAAATGGAAATATAGTATAAAGCTAAAACAATGGCATTGTTTTTATGACAAGAGTTTCATCAGGCACCAAAACAAAGAACTGAAATGTAACTATGCTAGCCCTGATTACCAAGCAACTTTCAGTAGCAACATCTGTCCTGCACACTGTATTACAATTGATATATAATAATTGATCTAGCACCTCGGAAACAGTTAATTTTCCTTTCTATTGTTAGGCAGCAAAGCGACATGTCAACTATTTTGTCTTCCTACAGTAGTGCAATACTGAACACTAGAAGGATAACAGCCTGACAGTGAGTGAGCAGTATTCTGTACAGGAAATACATTAGAGAATCAAAAGTGAACTGAACTAGTGAACTAGCTAGATGTGATTTCCCTGCATTTCAGTAAAACAAATCATGGGGGTGTTCACTTCCTTGAAAAGAGGGGTGAAAGTTTGGTGAAAATGTCATATCGGACACTGTAGCGCACTGTAGCACTTTTCGTTTGTTTGTGGTAAATATTGTCCTACCATGACCTAACTAGGCTCAAAAGATTCGTCTCGTTCGTGTACATCAAAACAATGTAATTAGTTTTTTTATTTACCTACGTTTAGTGCTCCATGCATGAGGAGAGAGATTTGATGTGATAGTGAATAGTGAAGTTTGGAGAGAGAAAGTTTGGGGGAATTTTCGGAAGTGAACACCGCCCATATCGTTTGGTGGTACCTATGACTTAAAAATGATGGTGCCTCAGAGTCAGCCGCACTGCCATCTTATTGTCTGGTAGCAAACTGATGAAGTGATGAGTCAATTGTTTTGTCTTCTACAATGGTTCAATGTTGAACAGCACAAGGGAAAAATATCTGATAGTGACTGAACAGTATCATACCCATACAGTATTTTAAGGCTAAATCATTTTACTGCCCGTCTGCCCGAGTCCTGACTGAACTGAAATTACACTGTCCTGTCTTCTGATTGCGTAGGTGCTCGTCATATGCTTCACCGCCTGCACCCTGAACTACGGATCCATGGCGATCCTTGGCTACCTCATGTACGGCGACGACGTCCAGTCCCAGGTGACGCTGAATCTGCCGGAAGGGAAGGTCAGCTCGAAGCTGGCCATCTACACGACGCTGATCAACCCGTTCTCCAAGTACGCCCTGATGGTGACGCCGCTGGCCACGGCGGTCGAGGAGAGGCTGCTCGCCGGCAACAAGAGGTGGTCCATGAACATGCTGGTCAGGACCCTCCTCGTCGTCAGCACGGTCGTCGTCGCGCTCGCGGTGCCCTTCTTCGGCCACCTCATGGCGCTCGTGGGCTCGCTCCTCAGCGTCATGGCCTCGATGCTGCTCCCCTGCGTCTTCTACCTCAAGATCTTCGGCGTGGCACGGTGCGGCAGGGCGGAGGCCGCGCTGATCGCCGGGATCATCGTGCTTGGTTCCCTTGTCGCCGCGACGGGGACGTACTCTTCTCTAAAGAAGATTATTCACGAGTTCTGAAGAAGCCACAATCCACGTCTGACAAATACCTCTGTCGTAGAGTTGGTTTCCTTTTGTCATTGAAGTGCAGTTTGGTATCTCGAGATCAGCAGATTAGTACTATTAAGCAATTGCCAGATGTTGTAGATGAGGAACAAGAGGATCAGGGTGTCTTGACAAGACACAGGAGGATCAGGGTGTCACCGTGTCAGCTTAGATAGATATGGGCATATGTTGCTATCCCATCTTGAGGCATGTACTTTTGCAAGAGAAGCGTGTAGTCATTTAACACTGCAGGAACCTAGGAGGACACTCCAACTAAATCTGGCGCGAGAAGTAAGTAAATGTGGGGGTCTTGTTTCATTCTAGTTGTAATATAAGAAGAGCAGTTTCGCCTACTGCTTTCAGAGTTTCAGATGTTCAGGCCAACATACTCGTTGTACCGATTTTGTCCTAGTCAATTAGAATTTTGTTCTGGTGAATTCATAGCGGTATGTTCGGCTAAACAAAGCAAATTTGTGCATCCAAGCACTTTAATTTGTAATTGTACTAAGTATTCGAAACTGAGACGAATTGGCAGTTTGGCACACAAAAGTGTAGTGTCGGTACGAAACAAGAAAGAGTCCTTTACCCCTATGCCATTATAAAAGATGGTGGTGACCCGTATGCCACTAAAAAGTTCGGTCGCACCTGTATGCCATCCACCCAACTTTCTTTGACCTCCACGCCATTCCGTCCACTTTGCGAGCTGACGGTGTCAAACCGATGGGTGAAATGACCATTTTACCCCTGTGGGCCCCACCGTCTTCCTCCTCCCCGTCTTCTTTCTCCCGCTGCCTCCCCTTCTCATTTCTCCTGCCGCCGACCATCAGAGGAAGGAGCCAAGCTCCGCCCCCGGCGTCGTGCCGGCCCGGCGAGCTGCCCCCAGGCGCATGCCCGCCGTCGGCGGAGCTCGCCCGGCGGCCGCTCGAGGCGGAGGCGGAGCTCGCCCGGCGGCCCCCCGAGGCGGAGGCGGAGCTCGCCCGGCGGCCCCGCGAGGCGGAGGCAGAGGCGAAGCTCGCCCGGCGGCCGCTCGAGGCGGAGGGAGAGCTCGCCCGCGGCGGCGTAGCTCGTTGGTCGCGCCCGCGCGAGGCGGAGCCCGCCCGCGGCGGAGCTCGCCGGCGGCGTGGCTGCTCCTTCGCCGGTGGCAATGGAGAAGGAGGAAATGAGATGGATGGGAGGAGGAAGAAGGAGATGACAAGTGGGTCCCGCGTGTCAGTCACTGTCAATAATGTTCACGCCATTCCGTCCACTTTGCGAGCTGACGGTGTCAAACCGATGGGTGAAATGACCATTTTACCCCTGTGGGCCCCACCGTCTTCCTCCTCCCCGTCTCCTTTCTCCCGCCCGTCGGCGGAGCTCGCCCGGCGGCCGCTCGAGGCGGAGGCGGAGCTCGCCCGGCGGCCCCCCGAGGTGGAGGCGGAGCTCGCTCGGCGGACCCGCGCGGCGGAGGCCGAGGCGGAGCTCGCCCGGCGGCCCCGCGAGGCGGAGGCAGAGGCGAAGCTCGCCCGGCGGCCGCTCGAGGCGGAGGGAGAGCTCGCCCGCGGCGGCGTAGCTCGTTGGTCGCGCCCGCGCGAGGCGGAGCCCGCCCGCGGCGGAGCTCGCCGGCGGCGTGGCTGCTCCTTCGCCGGTGGCAATGGAGAAGGAGGAAATGAGATGGATGGGAGGAGGAAGAAGGAGATGACAAGTGGGTCCCGCGTGTCAGTCACTGTCAATAATGTTCACAGGGGGTAACATGGTCATTTCACTAGGCGGGTCCCACATGTAAAAGCCTCCAACCTAACAGATCATGAACGGAATGACGTGGAGGTCAAAGAAAGGTTAGGTGGATGGCATTCAAGCGCGACCGAACTTTCCAGTGGTATACGGGTCAACACCATCTTTCATAATGGTATAGGGGTAAAGGACTCAACAAGAAAAGGGGCAAAGGCCTTCATCTGGTAAGCTAAAAGAAGCTTCAAGCAGGCAAGGAGAAGCTAAAAGAAGCTTCAAGGTCGTCTGGTGTTCGTCATGCGAAGAACTAAAGTACATACACCCATACATCGATTCCGCACACTAGACCCTTCAACCGGCAACAATCATCCGTGTCACATGGCTCAACCAATTGCTAGAGGGAAAGTTATTACAGTGTTTTCTCCAAGGAGCAGAGAAGTACAGGGGCAGCTACAGGAACTGAAGCGAGCAGACATACAAGCAGTAGAAAACCGAGGAGACGAAGGGGTCGGGACGCCTCACGCGTGCGCAATCAGAGGGAGATGAAGCCTTCCTTGACGAAGAGGGCGAAGAGGAGGACGACGAAGCCGGCGGCGATGCACTGCGTGCTGGTCACCACCGTCTGCTGGTACGCCAGCAGCGTCACGGCGGCACCCACGCACCCAATCAGGAACCCGCTCAGATTCCGGTCCATGCCTCCTGCTCCTCTCCTCCGCCGCCGCCGCCGCTTCTTGCCTCCGCTCCTAGCCCTCGCTCCCAATCGCCCTCCTTCTTCTTGCTCGGATGCTGTTGCGTGTGGTGTGGACGAGACGACGGATGGGGAAGAAGAAGAAGGGGGGTTATAGCAGGAAAAGTCAACGGCTTCCGTGCTGATGAGGGGCCACGGAGTCAGCTTATGGAGGGCTCGGAAGGCCGGGGATGCCGTTTTCAGGCTTGGGAAGCGTCGATCCGGGATGTCACTTCACAGCTGCCTGCGGAACTTGCCGACCGGCCTAACCACTTTGTTATTCAACAGTTCTAGTGTTCTACTTGCTCATGGGACATTCAGATGGTCAGAATGCACTCATGTTTTGAAACACAGCACTGGTTCATATTGGCCCGAGAGCTCATTTTAGTGATAACTCTGGAAAAATGAAGTGAGGATGTATGTGTGTGATCAGGAGCTGCATCGTGTTAAGTTCAGAATTCGTTTCCGTTTTGTCTCTGGAAACTGAAGAATTGGGGGTCAGGGGAGAAATCAGATGTGTGTACCTGCAGAAGCGTAAACAAACTGGGCCTTAAGGCTTCTGGTCCGGACGGAGTTGGTGAAGAAGAAAGACTGGGCTCTGCTAAGTCCAGTCTTCTAATGGGCTACAATCATAGTTAGCTTTTTGGAGGGAGTTATTAGTAGTTGCTTCTCGGCCCAGCCCAGAGACTTCGGGCCTTTCTAATCCATCTGTCATGCCAGTTTTTTTTTTATACTTAGATTTGCAGTTGAGATTTCCCTGAGGAAGGGATTGCCGGTTGAGATGAACACAGCCCAGGAAGTCATGTCCTGTACTCCCGGAAAGTAATGAGCCTTTAACAAACATACAGCACTGCTAGCACATTGCATCGTTGTGATCCTGAACTGCTTCAACAATAATAGTAAAATGATATGATATCCTCTTTAAGAACATCATCCAACCATCACACTACGAAGCCTCTAATCAAACAAAAGACTGCATAATTCAACGCGGATGGATCCAGCCGGGACGGAATTGAAGCCCAGCCAAGTTCAAGCAGCACTGCTAGCACTCCACTACCGGAAGGAACAACAGAACAGACTAGGATTCGAGACACCGAAGTTTGGGTTCGGCAACGTGCTAGAGAACATTCCCTGTTCAGGCATCAAAGTATTTGCAACTTGCCGGCCTCGTTTGAGCAAGTGAGAGCAGGTGCGGTGTCAACCAATGCCCAGACGAGCTTTAGTTGGTGTTCGCGCGCGATTCATTGTCAAAGCCACCTAAACCAGCTTTGCTCAGCATGATTGACTAAACGAGCTGTTGGTTTCGTTGGGGCATAAGCTGCAGCTTCTCCTTCTCTCCCAGTAGAAACCTCAGAGGCACCCATTCATATATAACAAGGTCTGACCACGGGTGTAGTCATCCAATCCCAAGCAAACAACCAAAGCAACTCGCATCTGCAAGCAAGAATAGAAACCAGCTTAGCCTAGCTAATTAATCGCGCCAGGACTTGCTCGATCGTTGGGGAAGAAGGGACGCACGAACGCCATGACGAAGGACATTGTGGTGGAGCACGGCGAGAGCTCCAAGGCGCCCCTGGTGGCGCCAGTGGCGGCGGGCGTCGGCCGCGCCGTGGCCATCGCCGACGTCTTCCTCCGGTTCATCGCCATCATCGGCACCATCGGCAGCGCCATCGCCATGGGCACCACCAACGAGACGCTCCCTTTCTTCACCCAGTTCATCCAGTTCGAGGCCAAGTACAGCGACCTGCCGTCCTTCACGTAAGCAATCATCCCTTGCCGCTGACGATATATATGTTCCACGTCGATCCGGCCGACGCCGTCCACTGACGATAGATGTGCGTGCACCCTCCGATCCTGCAGGTTCTTCGTGGCGGCGAACGCGGTGGTGTGCACGTACCTCGTGCTGTCCATCCCGCTGTCCATCGTGCACATCATCAGGCCCAGGGCGCGCTACAGCCGTCTGGTCCTCGTCTTCTTCGACGCGGTAACTAATTTCCAAGTCACTTGGATTAATAAGTTAACTAGTGACTGATAACAAACTGACATGGCCTGAATAATCAGGTGATGTTGACCCTGCTGACGGCCGGCGCATCGGCGGCGGCGGCGATCGTATACCTGGCGCACAAGGGCAACGTGCGGGCCAACTGGTTCGCCATCTGCCAGCAGTTCGACTCCTTCTGCGAGCGCATCTCGGGCTCCCTCATTGGCTCCTTCGTCGCCATGGTCCTGCTCGTCATCCTCATCTTCCTCTCCGCCTTCGCGCTTGCCAGGCGCCATCACTGATAGATCGAGCACCCATGCATCCATCAGCCGTGTGGACGTCTCGTTGGAGATATTCAAGGGGCCTCTGGTCGATTTGATCGTGCATGCACCAATACTAGCGCATGCATCTGCTTCTCTTGTGTGGTTTCTATTCTTCTTTTGCTCTTTGGTCTGAATTGCTAGCTCTCTGTGTAATTGTGCCCTTCCAGTGTGGTCTGGTCCTCAACTATATAAAGGACGAGTCATATTCAGGTTTTTAGTTTGACGACGACGGTCGAAAAGAAAGAGTAATTTCAAATTTGTGAATTACTACGCAATGCTAGATGCATTTATTATGACCGAGACACAGGAATCGATACGAGTGGTCGAATTAATAAGGGCACGTACAACGGGTCGTAGACTCCCGTCGACATGCACTGGAAATTTGCAGGAAGACCCCCAGCAGCGCGTGACGACGGCCGACTCGGCGTCTCGTTCATCTACGTCTCGGGCGCGTGCTCCCAGGCTGCTCGCCGGCTACTGACGCGCGCTGTAGAAGCAGCTGCGAGTCGCCGACGACGCCTTCGATCCGATGCGGGAATCCTCTGTGCGGGACTTCTCGCCTTTGGCGCGCAAAGTGGGCGTGCACCCTCCGCTGCTTCTTCGGCCAAGGCCACCGGGGAAGAGGACGGTGGGCCGCGCTGGGGAAGACGACGACGGGGCCGTGCTGGGGAAGATGATGGCGGGCCGCACCGGGGAAGAGGACAGCGTGGGTGCTGTAGTGGTGCCGTACCAGAGGAGCTCGATCCACTCGTCGCCGGAGCAGATGTCATCGTGGCCTGTTCCACCACCAGCTCGCGCACCTGCTCCGCCGTCAACCGCCGCTTCGCCCGCTCCTGCTTCGGCCCGCCGGCGTGCGGCTCGTAGTCCAAGCCGGCCAGCTCGTCGTCGCCTAGCTCGAGCAGGAGCTGCAGCTCCTTCCGCGCCGTCAGCTGGAACGACCGCTTGCACCAGCCGCCATCCCCCGCCACCGGCGCCGCGCCGCCTGTAGACGAGGAGGCGGCCGAGGCATTCGCCGGTGTTGGGAAGTGAGGTGGCGGAGGAGCGGCGGCCGCTGGGGAGGGAGGTGGCGGAGGAGCGGTGGCTGCTGGGGAGTGAGGCGGACGACGGCTGAGGAGGGACGCGGCGGAGGGATCGGCCGGCGCTGGGAAAGGATTGGGGATTTTTTTTCACAGGAGCGACGCGAGGCTGGGTGCGATGGGATTTTTTCTGCGGGTGTCGGTCGTCGGTGGGAGACTCGTGTGGCTGGGGTCGTCCGTGGGAGACTTGTGTGGCTGGGATTGCGGGGAGTTTGGGAATTTTTTTACTTGTGGGGCCCACAGCTCAAGCCCTTGTTTTGGGAAAAATTTTGAACCTTTGGTAAGTTCTAAAATTGTATATAAATTTAGTTGATCATGCTGTTTGCGTAACAATAACTATATAAATTTTGATAACGTGCATTCTCTAGTGCATGCAACAAAATAACTACAAAGATCAATTGTGCACTAGATCACCATGAGTTTGTATGTCAAATGATGAATTAATTACCATGCAGATAGTCAAACAGACAGCCCATTGTACAAGCTGTCTGTTTAGCTGTCTGTTTGTATCAAAAAGACAGCAGCTGTCTCCACCGTTGTACTTGTTGTCTCAAGTCTCAAGCGGGCGAAACCGCGTCGCTTGCCGTCCGCGCGGCACAGGCGGCGCAGCACTCGCTCCCCTCCGCCGCGGCCCCGCGCCGGCGGCCGTCGAGGTAGTGCTGGTACACGTAAGACAGGAACCCCCACACGGCCATGAGCATGGCCACGGCCTTGACGCCCGTCATCCTGTCCCCGAACAGCGCCACCGCGAACACCGGCACCAGCGGCAGCGCCACCGTGCCCGTCACGCTCGCGAACAGCGACGACACCCTCGCGATCAGCCGCACCGTCCCCACGGCCGCCGCCTGCCAGCACACCGCCGTCCCCGCCAGCGTCAGCGCGTACCTCGCCCTCCCGAGCCTGAACGCCGCCGCCTCCCCCGGCAGCGCCCGCCAGTCCCCCGACGCGAGCAGCCCCGCCACCGCCACCGCCACCGCCGACGCCACGAGGTTCGTGTGCAGCTGCATCCTCAGCGCCCACCGCGTCGTCCGCGCCCGGATCACCCTGGCGAAGGCGGCCTCGTAGAGGGACAGGACGAGCGCGAACAGGGCGGAGGCCGCCAGCGTGAGCGCGAACCCGAGCGGGTACTTGCCGCGCGGCACGCTGCTGGAGGTGTGGTCGGAGGCGGAGCCCTGCACGCCGAGCAGGGCGGCGGCCAGGGTGAGCACGACGACGGAGTTGGCGATGAGCGGCGTCAAGCGCTGCGCGTTGATGGCGCGCGAGGTGATGGCGTTGAAGGCCAGCTGCGTCGCCGCCACTGTTGGAACCGAGGATCGACAGACGATCACAAGAACACAAGGATTTCCGGCGACGAACGCCTGTTTATCTTGGCCTGTTATTCCCTCTCGGCTCGACTGAAAACGGTGAAGTACAGAGGCTATTTATCAACCGGGGGCGCACACCAGGGAGCCCCGAACTCCCAGCCCGGCCACCTCTCCATGATCCGCACGATCCGGCCCTCAACGTCCCGGACGACTCAGCCATCTCCTGTGCCAACTGACATCCTGGAAACCCTCTAGTCCTAACCTCTTAGAGCATCTCCAAGAGTGCCTAATAATTTCACTCCCAATAACTCAGGATTGGCACCTTGTCAAAAAGTTTTGGGCATAGAAAATACCTCTAACTCCAACAGTAGTCCTATTTTTATTCCTAAAAACTGTAACTGTGAAACAGGACCACCCACCGTTTGACCGGATCAGGCCTCGTCAAAAAAAAATTTCGTTGCATCTAGCTACGACCAAATCAATGTCATACTTTTTATCGTAGCTACAACCAAATCAAAAGGACCCATTTTCCCCCGTAGTTGCATGTAGCACCGATCCTATCAAAGCTGCTTGACTTTTTTCTTGTTCAGCCGTATCAAAGTGTGACATCATGCATGCTTTCAGCTCGGTTTGTGAGACCATGCCACGACAATTAGATCAAAACACACACAAGCACTACATCTATGCAACATTTCTCATGTGGTGGCTGAATATCATTTCTCACAACAGTGGAATTTAAAAAATAAAGGGAACCAAGACAAGTGTTCCATCCACAACTAGCTCCATTGGTGACACATGGAAATGATGACATCTCAACTTCTTCTCTAGTGCCTTGAAGAGCAATAACTTCAATTGGAGCTGTACCAAACTGAAATGATACTGAAATATTCAGCATGTTCTTCTAGAGTGCTAGACTGAAATTCCAACTTAGTCTTGTTCTTCCTTTGTCAATCAAACTGAATGCTAAATCCTGGAAGGCGTATGAAAAAGTCAGCAAGAAAGATTAACAGTACAGCTGAACTACGTAGTTAATCTCATGGACTGCAGTGTAGTCAAGTGTTCACGTTTACGAAGTACCCATGGATAAGCAAAACGCTGAAATATTTTAATTGCATTTTTTTATGTAACCACAACAGGCAAAATGCTGCCCTAAACTTTGTAAATTAAGATGCAAGTGTCGTGCATACATGATTCACGAGAAGGTAGAGTACTAAGAGAGGTTGTGATGCACACTCAGATTAGAGAACAAATCTCAACACTCAGAAGCATTTTAATTGCATTGATAAAGGCATAAAGCTAAGAAGTTCTTTTTACGAGAAAAGGCAGATTCCATCCAGTACCCAAACCATTTGTCTTCAGAGGTACCACCGAGAGAGGAGATCTGCCACCACCGATGGAGAGGAACCCCTTCGATTCAAGGGAGACTGCACCTGGATGGAGGGGAGATGGCGACGTTGAGGCAGGGGTTGCCGCGTCGTCGATGGAGGAGGTCACACACTGTGGACCGCGGGGAAGCCGCGCCTTCGCCGGTGGTCGGCCTCGCTCTGGATGGAGAAACAGCGGTGCCCAGCAACGCTTCTGCTCGTCCACCCAAGATGGACGGCGGTAGAGGAGTACAGCCTGCAGCAACCCATCTACTGCGTGCGTCGACGGCCGAATAAATGGCGCGAGCGGGGAAGCTATGCGGGTGGAATCGTGGGAATCGAAAAAATGGCGCGGTTCGCTGGATTGGGAGTGCGGAGCCGCGGCGCAGATATTGGGTAAAATAGCACCGGTATCGGGCGTGCGAATAAATTGGCATCGGGATGAGGCCACTGTTGGAGCTGTATTTTTTTTTATTTTATTTCTAAAACTGGTTATTGGGAGTGTATTTTAGGCACTCTTGAGTTGAAGATGCTCTTAGCACTCAAACAAAACTCGCGCACACACGCGAGACACACGACACAAGCTAACGGGTAGCCAGAACGTGAACACATCAACGATCTGGACACCCACACACCAACGGACACGGCCCAGAACACACTGTCGTGTTTAACTCTAACAGCCACCAGCGAGAAGGTGGACACCGGCAGGTACTGCAGCGCGTACGCGTACGTCAGGTTGTCCAGGCCGAGCAGGACGCCGATGCCCACGTTGACGGCGGCCATCGTGGACGCCGCCGGCTGCAGGCGCTCCTCCGCCGGGGGCGGCGGCGGCGTCAGGAGCAGCGGGATGGCGAGGAGCGGCGCGCCGCCGGACTGCGTGAGCGTGGAGATCCACTTGCTGTTGCCGCCGGAATCGTAGTACAGGCGGCCGAGGAGGGTGCCCACGGTCCCTCCGCGGAGCACCACCAGCATGTCTGCCACCACCGTCATCCACCATCCGATGCTTCCTCTCGTCCACCGTCCTGTCGTGGCTTTAGGTTCATCACGGCGGTCCTGACCATTGCCGGGTTCCTCCTGCTCTGGAGTATCTTAATTTGTCCAAAGAAAGGTTGACACAGTTTAGTACGTACAACTAACGAAGAAAAGGTTGACAGCAAGTCTGACGCTGCTAGCTTTTGTTTTCCTTGGCACGCACAAAAACAGGAAGAAAATGCAGTGCGCCCCCGGCGCACGCGCGCCAGGGTGCGCCCCCGCGCGGATCGCCGCTCAACTGCAATCCGACGACGCGCGCTCCACGCTCGGCTCCGCACGCGAGAGATGGCTCGATCATCCGCTCGGCTCCATGCCCGGCTCCGCACGCGAGACTGCACCAGCTGCACGGCGTCAACCTGGACGACCTCCTCCGCGCCGGGAGGAAGACGGTGGACGAGGTGTGGCGGGACATCCAGGGCGCCGCCGCCGCGGCCTGCACGCAGGCCCAGATGACGCTCGAGGACTTCCTGTCCCGGCCCGGCGACGCCGCGTCCGCGGACCCGCCGGGCGCCGGCGCGCGCTGCTGGGCGCACCAGCTGCTGTACCAGCCGGCCCCGGCGCCGCAGCCGGGCCACCACCACCATCCGGGCGTCGGCCGCCCCGTGCCGCGGCCGCTCGGCGTGGGCCCCGGGCCGGTGCTGGACGCGCTCTACCACGACGAGCACGACGGCGGCGGCGTGGCTGGTTCGAAGCAGGCCGGCCCCGAGCGCGGCGTCGCGCCGTCGCGGAGAGGTCGAACGAGCGGCGCAAGAAGCGGATGATTAAGAACCGGGAGTACGCAGCGAGGTCACGCGCGGAAGCAGGTGTCGTTTGTGTTCTTTCTTGCCGACCCCAATTAATCCCCGCAGCACATTAGGACGCGCGCGGCCATGATCTTCTGATAATTGTGTTCTTGTTTGCATTTGGATTGGATTCGATGGGACGCGCAGGCGTACACCAACGAGCTGGAGAAGAAGATCTCGCAGCTGGAGGAGGAAACGATCGGCTCCGCCGAGGGCACAAGGTATCGCCGCGGCGTCGCCGCGTCGGACGACTCCTCGGGCTTGTCCCCGATGGCCATGACTGACCCCTCCAGCGCCTCCCTGTTCTTGATCCTTGTCGTACGTCTCGTCCATGGCGCCGTTCGTCGCGGCTGCCGCCGGCGAGCTGCTCCGTGACCGACTCCGTCGCGTCCCTCGGCACGACGCGCTCGGCGTCGAACATCCGACCGGCCGGCATGGAAGACGATTCGACGAAATCCTAACTGACCGAGCGGGGGAGCGCGTCAGGAGCCGAGCGGATGTGCAGTCCCGCGTGCGGAGCCGGGCGTGGAGCCGAGCGGATGAGCCATCTCTCGCGTGCCGAGCCGGGCGTGGAGCGCGCGTTGTAGGATTGCAGTTGAGCGGCGATCCGCGCGGGGGCGCACCCTGGCGCGCGTGCGCCCCGGGCGCACTGCATTTTCTTCCCAAAAACAGTAGAAACGTAGGTAGAATTTTAGAAAAAAAGTTAATTTATATGAACTCTGCAATCACTAATGCTACAGTACATGATACTAAGCTGTTTCCTACAATTTTGCTGGTTCAGGACGGCAGCAGAATTGACCACCACAGGAACAAGGCGAAGAAGACATTTGACTATCTTCAAACTAAACAGGAAAGGAAACAAACAGTTCCATGTGCTCGGTCAAGATTCACTTGAATCATTCGCAGATAATTAGTCGCAACCAAAGCAAGTAGAGAGGGGATATTTCTTGAAGTACCTCTGATTTGGAGCTGAATTTCTTGAGCATGTGTCATACTGCCGGCTGAATGTCTGAAACTCAATACCAGGAATAGAAGTTGCCTCTACTTCTATATGCTCGACTTGTTCTTGTCACTTCTTTCAATGAACAAATGAACAATGACCTCCAGGCAGCTTGGTATCCAATGTATCGTTCCCAACTTTTAATATTTCCAGTATGTTGATTGAGATATTTTTTTAAAGAAAAAAGTCCAGTTTGCACCCACCCTCCAACTAATATATGATAGTCCGATTTTCAACCTTGAACTACAAAACCATATACTAACAGCCGTGCAATTGTTGAAACCGGATAACTTTGGTCCTCTATATGGTTCCGATGGTCTTCCATTTTCTGAAAAAGAATTCTGGTTTGATATAAAACATTAATTTATTTTTAATCAGAAAAATATGAAATTGATGCCAATCATTTCTAGAAAGATATAATCCATCTATTGGTGCCGTACGTGCAGTTATACATATTTTTTTCATGTTCATGTTATTCATTGCTTGTAGTAATGCATGTTGTTTTATTTAAATTGCCATTTTGCATTGTATCAAATAAAAACAAAATAATCTAGATAAACACATGTAGATAGGTTATGTGTTTAGAAAAAAAAAGTAGTATTGGTTTCGTATTTTTTATGATTTAAATTGAAATATTTTTTTTATTAAACAGGCACATTTTTAATTTTTAGAGAATCAAATTTGTCTGGTTTAAACAACTGGATGATTGTTCATATCTGGTTTCATAGCTAAGAGTGAAAATTGGGTGATTTCCTCCGGAGACTGGTCCTACCGACAAAAGGTTAACAATTCTAGCTTGTTCAAAAAGTCACGGCTGCAACTTTAAATCAAATCCATCAAGCATCAAGAATAAACTTCATCGATGTTCTATGGTTGAGAGGGTTTCCTGTTGGGAGCTAGCATACAGGCAATAAGAAAGTAACAACAACTTCATCCAAAATCTAAGCTAGTGAGGAAAGGTAAACAATATCTCTACAACTTAATAAAACCAAAGAACGTAGTTGCGTCACCACTAAAATGGTTCTGCCTTCATCCGACCTTTGATTTATTTTTCTACGGTTGGGATTAACGGGCTCCCCTCCGGCGCCCCCCGCACACACGATCCCGCGCCGCAACCGTGGAGGTTCTGCCCGTGACCTTCCCGCTCCCGTAAAAAGAAGAAACCGCTGCCCCTCCCCCGACTACCGTCAAAGCAAAACCGCCCCCCTCCTCCCGGAGTAGTACTGCCCCGTCCCCGCCGCCACCGCGGACGGAAGGTTCTTCTTCTATGAGTCCGACTCCAGTAGCGAGCTAGGGACTGGACTTCGCCGCCTCCGACGGTGCGCCCAGGATCGCGCGGCGCGATCATCGTCCCCAGCCTCGACGACGACCTGTACGGCCACCGCCAACGGAGCTGCGTCGTGGCGTGGCATCGCATCTCCTCGAGTCCTGCGACGGCCTGTACCTGGCCACCATCACCTTCCACTACTTCCGCTTCGACTTGACTGGGGACTTCCACTTCGATTGACCGGGGATGGCCTGCGTCTACAGCATAGTCACAAAGTTCTCGGGTCGATTGGGTCGAGGAACGGGATCGAGGGTCGATGCTTTATAAAATTGTGGTACAGAGGGGTATACCTTTTTTAGACGAAAATTCACAATATGATACGTGAACCAAGGAGTATCGGGTCGATGACCCCGAAACGTGGTATAGAAGAGTCAAGGAAAACAAAAAAGGGAGAAAAAGATAAAAGAAAAGGGTTAGATGAGCTGTTTCAAAGCCCTCGCGCATATTCATTGCCCAATCTATGTTGCAACATCACTTCTACCTCATGTTGGAGCTTCTCTATGACGACCTCCACGACCTTGATCAGAGTTTACGATCCTACGGCGTGGGGACGATGATCTAGCGAAAATTGTGATGATGACCCATGGTGACCCCGACCCACGAATTGGGACGATGTTCCCGGGTCGTGGAACGTGGCACCGACCCCGTTTCCGGCGGCGTTCCACAGGATAGACGACATCGGTGACCGCGCGTTCTTGCTTGGCGCCTCCAACTTTGGGGCCTCCTGCTCGGCGAGCGGCCACGGGCTGAAGGCAAACTGCCTCTACGACGACTCTACTGGGTGAATCGCTTCGGCAGCGAAGGGGATGGGAGCCTGCATGTTTATGATCTGAAGGATGGCGGCCTGGAAAAAGTCCAAACTTTTGTGAGTGCATCGGCAGGGCTGAAGCCGTTTTGGATTCTTCCAGCCGCTGCTTAGCGATGTTTTCTATTGCTTTCTATGAACATCGTCTCAGGATTGCATTTGTTTAATCTATTATTATCTATTATCTTATTACAATAGAAGCAAAAGAAGCCACAGATTCGCCGAGAGGGTCAAGAAATTCCCACGTTAATCTAAAAAAGAGAAAAATATATGCCGTCGGATTTTATGAAGATCTAACGGTCCATATTATTTTGTTAATCTAAAAAAAGAATCTATCTATTATCTTATTACAATAGAAGCAAAAGAAGGCACCAGATTCACCGAGAGGGTCAAGAAATTCCCACGTTAATCTAAAAAAGAGAAGAATATATGCCGTCGGATTTTATGAAGATCTAACGGTCCATATTATTTTGTTAATTAAAAAAAAATATAGGCCGTCGGATTTTATGAAGATCAAACGGTATATATTATTCCGTTAATATAAAAAAGAGAAGAACATATGTCGTAGGATTTAATGAAGATCTAATGGTCTATATTATTCCGTCCGCCGCCACCCCTCCATGGTCACCGCGCAGCCGTCCGTGACTGCCACTGCACAGCCGTCCGTAGCCGCCGTAGGAGGCTTCCACCGTGGCCGCAAGGTCGTCCTTGGCCGCCGCGAGAGCCCTCCACCGCCGCGGCCGGGCGTCCGTGGCCGCCGTGGGAATCCTTCGTCGTCGCGGCGCGACCGTCCGCCTCCACGAGGTCATCCACCGCCGCGGGATAGAAGCAAAAGGAGTCACCAGATTCGCCGAGAGGGCCAAGAAATACCCACGTTTATCTAAAAGAGAGAAGAATATATGCCGTCGGATTTTATGAACATCTAACGGTCCATATTATTTTTGTTAATCTAAAAAAGAAGAAAAGAATATAGGTTGTCGGATTTTACGAAGATCTAACAGTCTATATTATTCCTATATTATTCCATCCGCCGCCACCCCTCCATGGTCACCGCGCAGCCGTCCGTGACCGCAACTGCACAGCCGTCCGTGGCCGCGCGCCACTGCACAGCCGTTCGTAGCCGCCGTAGGAGGCTTCCACCGTGGCCGCGAGGTCGTCCTTGGCCGCCGCGAGAGCCCTCCACCACCGCGCCCGGGCGTCCGTGGCCACCGTGGGAATCCTTCGTCGTCGCGGCGTGACCGTCCGCCGGCGCGAGGTCATCCACCGCCGCGGGAACCACCCGTGCGCCTTCGGTGCTCGGAGTCTGGCCGCTCCGCGTGCCGATGGAGGATGGTGAGGCTCGCAACCCTTACTGTGCCGCCACCACTATAGAGTGGGGGAGATAGAGGGAGAGAGATAGAGTGGGGGGAGTGGTGGCGTCGGTGAAAGAAAAAGAGAAAAAGAAATGGGTAGGCTCAGGTATTGGTAGTTTGTATTATAATATAAGATATAAAGAATAACGGGTGTAGAAGAAATTGATATAAAGGAGAGAATCTTAATGACTAGGCAGGAATATTTCTTTTAGAGGATGAGAATAGAGTACGACGAATGCGGACAGTCTGAAGCCACATGTGCCCTTCCACGTTCCTCTATATAGGAGGCAACGTTCAACAATGAGCGGAGGACAACATGTTGATCTGCACGTGTACCTGATGAGAGGTGCTTGGATTTAGGGCGTTCAACAAGGTTGTAAGTACATAATAAGTTTGGACATGATTAGATAAACTGTATTGACAATGGAACAACGAATATTTAAATAAAATTATATTTAAATTAAAAAAATCTAAATATTAGTATAAAAAACAAGCTACCCGCACAAATTTGCGCGGGCCACCTTGCTAGTTATTTTATTACAATAGAAGCAAAAGGAGCCACCGAATTCGCCGAGAGGGCCTAGAAAATCCCACATTAATCTAAAAAAGAGAAGAATATATTCCGTCGGATTTTATGAAGATCTAATGGCCCATATTATTTTGTTAATCTAAAAAGAGAAGAATATATGTCGTCGGATTTTATGAAGATCTAACGGCCTATATTATTTTGTTAATTAAAAAAGAAGAAACAAATATATACTGTCGGATTTTATGAATATCTAACGGTCTATATTATTCCGTTAATACAAAAAAGAGAAAAACATATGTCATAGGATTTGATGAAGATCTAATGATCTATATTATTCCGTCCGCCGCCACCCCTGTATGGTCACTGCGCGGCCGTCCGTGGCCGTCGCTGCGCAGTTGTCCATGGCCGCCGTAGGAGGCTTCCACCGTCACCGCGAGGACGTCCGTGGCCGCCACGGGAGCCCTCCACCTGAAGCGTCCCCTCAAGAGAGGGAACTTAATGTGATACAAATACCAGTCCCAGGATACTGGTTCACATTATTACAACAGATAGTTCAGTACATAAACGACATTACGGGAGACGGTGGCACTGCAGGGCCACGACAAACATAACTAACGCTAGACTCCAGATAAAAAGGTTGATGACATAGAGGTCTTCATCAGAGTGGATATCCATGCAGCTTCAAGCGGGTGACCCTAACACACAGGCAAAGGTTGGGTGCAGAACGAACCCCTCTAAACGACGTCCTCAGGCACAAAGTCCGGGTCTGCCTCTGTAACAAAATAAGCAAGGGTGAGTACATACGTACTCAGCAAGCACAACCACATCCACGGAAGGGGTATAACAGAGGCATGCAAGGATTATAACCAAGGCAGGCTTATGGCTGTTTTTGTGATAAAGCAAATTTTACACATGCAGGGGGTTTATTTTATAAAGGGGTTTTCACAGGCATTTCTTTTAGTCACATCATAAGAGCATGATTATTTTACTCCTGAGATTTTAAAGCTACCAGATTTCCCATCTGTCGTAGCCCATGCCAAAACCTTTTCTCAACTCAACAATCACCAAACACGTTCTTACACCAAAACCAGGGGACTAGTGAAGTGACCAAGCCGTAACTCGCCCAATACCGTGGACATGGCTATCCGGATAGGTTTTAACTCTGTAGAGGTGTACACAACCACAAGTAGGCTACCACAACATGAACACCTTAGTGCCAGTGCAGCTCCTATCAAAGCCATTACCCACCATAGCTAAACTGACAAGTTATCACATACGCGACCAGGGGGCTAGCAACCTACCAACGAGGTTCTACCCAGGGGCATACCTCACATAGATCGTATCCCCGGCTCCATGGCCCTCTGTTGCTCACCAGCTCACCACATAACCAACAGCTTAACTAGTGGGATTTATGCTAGGCCGTTGCCACATACAACGGTCGAGTGGTGGTACAATAAAAATGGGTTAGGCTAGATGACACATCAACATCATCCCAAAAATTGTGATAGGATAGACAACTCCCACCATGCTCAACCACACAGGTTCGAGCTCACCACGGCATTTCACACAAGAAATACCGTCTGTCTCATCCCACACGGATACTCATTTTATTCACAAAATCTGTCTCTTTTATTTTAAAACACGCACACAGTTGCTTTTGTAAACACCAAGTGATTGTAGTGGGGTATATAATAGTAAAATTTTTCCTAAGCATTTCTAGCAGTGACTAACATTCAAACAGAGCATTGTCATATTCAAACATTAATCTAGGTTGCCAAGGAAGCAGTCATAGCAATCAAGGAATGGCTATCCAACCGGGTTTAGCAGTAAAATCATGCAAGTTTTATAAAGCAAGCCATGGGTTGTGTTTATAAAAACTAGGACAAAAGTATGCATCAAAGGATGGGATTGCACTTGCCGTTCTCCCAACCCTCGGGGGATTCCTGCCCGGGGTCTTGGTCTCCAAGCTCCTGCTCGTAGCCCTGCTCCTCCTCGAGTCCTTCCTCGTTCACAGTAGAGTCTACAGCACACGCAAACAAGCATACAATAAATAAAAGAAATAAAGATTTCGCTGAGCTCCGAAAGAAAGAACGAAGAATGAGAGTGATGGTGGTGACATGATTATTCTTGAATATGGACTGAATGGATTGGCGAAAATATATTGGTGGTCATTGTGGTGAAGTATGGGGTCAAACGGGATTAATTTGGCGCATGAAATGACGAGTTTAGTGGGGTTTTAGGGCTGTTTTTAAAGAAAAGGACCTTTCTGTAAATACCGAAAAAGTCAGGGGTCCCTGGCGAAACAGATAGAGAGAGAGAATAGTGGCTGTGGACTGCGGGTTGATTCGGCCAAAGTTCAGGGGGTTACGTGTAAACGTGCCAGAGAGAGAGGGTTTATGCTCATTGGACCGCGGGTTAGAATAGGGAGAAAGTCAGGGGGTTATTCACAAAACGGCCGTCTTCTCCACGCGAAACAGAGCAAAAGGGGGGAGAGGCGACGGCGGCGCTGACCGACCGATCCGCCGGCGTTCCGGGCGGCGATGGGTCAAATTGACCAGGGGAAAAGAAGGAGTGCAACATGGCGAGTCCACCAAGGCCTTTACCTCGGGCGGAGGTGGCCGGTGCAGTGCTGCCCACGGGAACGGCGGCGGCGGCAATGGAGGTGGTGGCGGCGGCGTTGCAGCGGTGGGGGAGGTGATTGGAGGGGCGTGCGAGCGGGAGGTGGTGAAGGAGAGGTCGTCGGGCCCTTTTATAGGCGCGGAGGGGTGGTGAGGAGGCGAGCCGACGAGAGGGGGGTAGGCGGTGGTCTTGGCGGCCGGCGGGTGGAGCTTCTTTAATGGCGGCCGGGATTCACGCGGTGATTGGGTGGTACGGTGGTGCAGTGGTGGTGCTGTGCGGCGGTGTGCTTGGCGTGACGCGGCGACGGGACTGAAGAGGGGCCGGGCGGTGGCGTGGTCGGCTCGGCGTCAGTGGCGGTCGAAGCGGCGGTGGCCGTGGTCGGCGCAGCGGTGCAGGGGTGGCGTGCACGATGGGGTGGCTCGGCGGCAGCGTGCTCGGGTGGACGGCGTGGTTTGGCGACGACGGTGGCGGGGTCACGGTGGAAGGCGGCACGGCTGCTGCGTACGGCGGTCGGCTGCACGGCGGGGCGCTGGGTGGTGGCGTGGACGGTGCGGTTGGCGTACGACGCGGCAGTGGCCGGCGCCGGGCTTGGCGAGGGCGGCACGGCAGCGGTGCACGGTGGTTGGCTTCGCAACGACGAGAGGCGGCACGGCGGCGATAGTGTGTGCGACGAGCAGAGGTGGTGGGGAGACTGGTTGGCCGGTGCAGTGGTGGGGTCGGTGGACGTTGGAGCACGGCAGGGGGGAAGGATGGCCGGCGGCGAGCAGAGCTGCAGCGCACAACGGCCGGGGAAACAGGGGAGAGAAAAGAAAAGAAAGAAAGAAAGAAAGGGAAAAAGAAAGGAAGAAAGGAGAGGGGAAAAGAAAAAGAGAAGGGGAAAAGAGAGGGGAGAGACGGCGGGATTCGCGGCGGAAAGCCGACAGGCGGTCGACGACGGTCGGCCAGTGGTGGACGGGCCCGGCGGTTGACCCGAGAGCGGGTGACGCGGGATGGGACGGAACGGAGGGGCGGTGATAACAAGGCGGGGTTTTGGGCGGAAGCTGGAGCTCGGCGGTAAAACATTTGAAAAGATTTTCACCGGCGATTTGTTTAGGTGATTTTTCCCAGAGATTAAAAACGCGGGCGTTACAAACCTACCCCACTTAAAAGGAATCTCGTCCTCGAGATTCAGCTGGCTCCTAAAAAGGTGGAGGAACTCCTTTAAAGCATCTTCTCGTTCCCATGTTGCTTTCTTTACACTGTGTCTGCTCCACTGAACTCTGCATATCCGCACTTCAGAGTTTCTGGTCCTCTTGGTGACGGTGTCCAAAATTTTTACCGGTACTTCTTGATACCGTAGATCTGTCTGCAGGTCTATTTCTTCCTCCGGTATGTGTTCCTCTTCCGGCACTCTCAGGCATTTTCTTAATTGCGAGACATGGAATACCGGATGTATATCCGACATTGCTTCGGGTAACTCCAATCGGTAGGCTACCTTTCCAACTTTCTTTTGCACCGGGTATGGTCCGATGTACCGAGGGGCCAACTTTCCATGGACTTGAAATCTACGGGTTCCCCGGATGGGTGAAACCTTAAGATAGACAAAATCCCCTGGATTAAACTCCAATTCACGTCTCTTTTTGTCTGCATAACTCTTCTGTCTGGATTGAGCTGTTTTCAACTTCTCTCTGATTTCAGCTGCTTTCTCTTCGGCTTCCTTCATGAGTGCGGGTCCCACTAGTGTACGTTCTCCCACTTCTGACCACATTAGAGGAGTTCTGCACTTTCTCCCGTAGAGGGCTTCAAATGGCGACATACCTAAACGTGCCTGATAACCGTTGTTGTAGGAGAACTCAGCATAGGGTAAACTTTGTTCCCAATCTTTACCATAGGTGAGGACACATGCTCTCAGCATATCTTCCATAATCTGATTTACTCTTTCTGTCTGGCCATCGGTCTGTGGGTGATACGCGGAGCTAAAGTCCAACTTGGTGCCCATAGCTTTATGCAAACTTTTCCAAAATCTCGAGGTGAACTGGGTCCCTCGGTCCGAAACAATTCTATTGGGCACTCCATGTAACTTTACTATATTCTCCACATAAAGCTTGGCTAGTTTCTCTCCGCCATAATTCGTCCGTACAGGTAGAAAGTGAGCGACTTTGGTGAGTCGGTCCACTATTACCCATATAGAATCATGTCCCTTCTGTGTTCTGGGTAAACCTACTACGAAGTCCATTCCTATCTCATCCCATTTCCAAACTGGGATAGGCAAAGGTTGTAATAAACCTGCCGGTTTCTGGTGTTCGGCCTTAATCCTTTGGAAGGTGTCACACTGAGCGACAAATTGGGCTATGTCAGCTTTCATTCCTTTCCACCAATAGTTCTGCTTCAAGTCCAAATACATTTTGGTGGATCCCGGATGAATGGAATATGGTGAGTTGTGAGCCTCGTCCATGATTATCTGTCTAAAGTCTCCTTCCTTAGGCACACAAATTCTATCTTTATACCACAACGTTCCTTTATTGTCGACTCTGAAGTTTGGTGCCTTATTTTCTCCGGTATGCTTGCAGATCTGCACTAAATCCTTGTCTGTTCCTTGGGCTTCCCTGATCCGATCCTCTAGAGTGGACTGGATCGTCAGTTGGTGGCTAGCATTCCGAGGGATGATGTGCACATTTAATCGTGCCATCTCTTCTTGCAGGTGGGCATTCTTAGGTCTGTACGGTTTCCGGCTTAGGGCATCTGCCACTACATTAGCCTTGCCAGGGTGGTAATGAATTTCCACATTATAATATTTAACCAACTCTAACCACCTTCTCTGTCTAAGGTTCAGATCTGGTTGGGTGAGAATATACTTTAAGCTCTTATGATCCATGTATATTTCACACTTGTTCCCAATTAGGTAGTGTCTCCATATTTTGAGGGCATGCACTACGGCTGCAAACTCCAAGTCATGCGTTGGGTAATTCTGCTCATGAGGTCTAAGTTGTCGGGAGGCATATGCTACAACCTTCCCATCTTGCATGAGAACACACCCTAATCCTTGGTGGGACGAGTCGCAGTAAACGGCAACATCCCTGTGAATATCCGGTAGGGTTAGAACTGGGGCAGCGGTCAGCCTTTTCTTCAACTCCTGAAAACTCTTTTCGCATGACTCAGTCCAAATAAATTTCTTCTCTTTCCTGAGTAACTCTGTCATGGGTTTAGCTATCTTGGAAAATCCCTTAATAAACCGTCGGTAATATCCAGCCAAACCAAGAAAACTTCTGATCTCACTCACATTGGTTGGTTGTTGCCAGTTCGAGACTGCTTCTACCTTCTCAGGGTCTACTGCCACTCCTTCTGCGGTCAAAACGTGACCAAGGAAGGCTACTTTTTCCAGCCAGAACTCACACTTGCTAAATTTGGCATAGAGCTGGTGCGCTCTCAATTTTTCCAGCACTACCCGCAGGTGTTGCTCATGCTCTTCGGCACTCTTGGAGTAGATGAGTATGTCGTCAATAAAAACTACGACAAACTTGTCTAACTCCTCCATAAACACTTTGTTCATGAGATTCATGAAGTAAGCTGGTGCATTGGTGAGCCCAAATGGCATCACCGTGAACTCATACTGCCCGTAACGGGTGACAAATGCGGTCTTTGAGGTGTCACTCCCCTTAATTTTCAGTTGGTGATACCCAGTCCTTAAGTCAATCTTGGAAAAGTACCTGACTCCCTTCAACTGATCAAAGAGATCATCAATTCTAGGGAGTGGGTATTTATTCTTGATAGTGACATCATTTAGTGCACGATAGTCGATGCACAATCTCATGCTCCCATCTTTCTTTCTCAAGTACTGGGGCTCCCCAAGGGGACGTGCTGGGTCTGATAAATCCCATCTGTTGCAACTCTTCTAGTTGTTTCTTTAACTTTGCCAACTCTGAGGCTGCCATCCTATAGGGCCTCTTGGCTATAGGAGAGGTTCCAGGGACAAGCTCAATGGCAAACTCAATATCTCTATCCGGTGGCATTCCAGGTAGAACTTCAGGGAAAACATCAGGATATTCGCTGATTACCGGGACTTCCTCTATGGTTCTTGCTCTCATACTAAAGATCATAGGGTCTGGTCCACTTCCTTTGGTGTGACAGGTCACTTGCATTCCATCTGGGTTGGTTAGGTGCACTATCTTGTCAGCACAACCTATGAGACCATTGTGTTTGCCTAACCAATCCATTCCAAGGATCACATCTATTCCTTTGGACTCTAGTACTACTAGGTCTGCTAGAAACTCTACCCCACTTAAAAGAATCCGTACCCGTGAACAACCTAGTTGGCACTTAATATCACCTCCAGGTGTTCGGGTTAATAGGGGTGTCTTTAGTAGTACTATAGGTATTTTGTGTTTTTCCACAAAACTTGATGATATGAAAGAATGCGATGCCCCAGAGTCAAATAATACTGTTGCCAAAACTGAACTGACTAGGAACTCACCGAATACTACTCCTTGTGCTCCTTGAGCTTCCTGCGCGTCAATATGGTTAACGCGAGCTCGTCCATACGACTGCTGGGCGTTGTTGTTGTTGTTGCTGCCGGTGTTGGTGCTGCGGACGGGTACACGGTTGGCTCCAGACACTGGTGGCTTGGGTCCATTCACCGAGTTGGAGTAGACTGATACCGCAGGCTTGCTCCTAGGGTATGGGCAATCAGCGATGTAGTGTCCGGTCTCACGGCAGTTGAAACAGGCCCTTGCATTGTTGTTGTTGGTCGTGACTTGACTGACCTTGCTATGTGGGGGCTTCAAGTTGTTCTGGCTCTTGTACTGGTTGTTGGGAGCCTGGGAGCTTGTAGCCTGAATTTGGGTCCTATACTGCATGGGGGCCTGGGGCCTAGGTGCAGCGTAACCGGAGCTCCTGGGCTTCTGCGAGCGGTCCAGCTGACGGTTCTTGCTTTCGAGGAACTTGCGTTTATTCTCTTGCCTTGCATCCATCCTGGCCTTTTCTGTGACAATAACCTTGTTCATCAGCATATTGAAGTCAGGGAAATTGTGGGAGACTAGCAGGGCTCGAAGGTCTGGGTGTAGCCCTTTGATGAAAGCGTCCTGTCTCTTTGCATCTGTCTTCACTTCATCTGGTGCATAACGGGCTACTTCAGTGAACTCGTGGGTGTACTCCTCCACGGTCTTGTTTCCTTGTTTTAGTGCACGGAACTCATCTGCCTTGCGCCTCATGGTGGCGTCGTGGATGTGGTAGCGACGAAATTCTTCTTCAAACTCTTTCCAGGTGATTGCAGACTCGTTTGGGGAAGCTGCACAGTAAGTGCCCCACCATGCTAAGGCAGTTCCAGTGAGTTGGTGGGAGGTCAAGAGGACTTTGTCACGGTCTCCACATCCAAACGGTTCCAGCTTTCTCTTGATAGTTCTCAGTCAGTCATCCGCTTCCAAGGGGTTGCTGGACCCTCCAAAGGTGGGTGGTCTGGTTCTTAGGAAGTTGGTCAACTTGTCACCCGCATTGGGCCTACGAGCTGTCTCCTGACGGCGGCTGGCATTCCACACATTTTGCATGAACAGGGTGTGGTGGTACAAGGCTTGTGCCAAGTTGAAATCTGGCGGAAGCAGGGGTACGACAAACGATCCTTCATTCTGACTTCTTGGATGACTCGCTTCTGGTCCGCCCCCTATAGGCGCTTGTCCTTCGGGCTGGTTTTCTCCCATAGGGTCCTGCTGATCCACTTCCTGGTTCTCAGGGTTCTCTCTCCTCCCTTCTGGTGGCTCTCCTCCAGCTGGGGGGCGCGTCTCTGAGAGGCGCTAGCACGCGTGTTCACCATCTGCAGGTTGAGCAAGGCCTTCGTGAGATTGGGTTAGGATGCTGTTTTGAGTTGTTTAGTTCGCATTTTCGAAAAGGCAGAAACACTTCTGCCGAGGCACACACAGCACACAAGCTAACAAACAAGCACACAAGGTTTCATTCAAACAGCTGAGGGGCTACAACACTTGGGGTTCAACAAGACTCGCCCTACAAGGCGGGGTACCAGACATGGTAGGGAAACTACTGCTAGGGATACAAGGGTTCTTCGGACCAAGCTGGCTTCATTCCCATATGAGCGCTTGACTCTGGGTTTACTCGCGGGGCGAGTTTTCTTCTGGGTTGGAGCGCTCTTCTGGCGGTGCAAGTCGTGCCTGTTCAGCTTCGGTCAAGGTCCCATTCTCTCGAGGCGGCTCAGACGGTCCTTCTTCAGCGGGCGGTGATCCTGCGGGAGTTCCCGATAGTGCTTGAGGGTTCCCCACAACTTCTCCCCATGCCATGACAGGTGTTCCAAGTAGGACGTGGGGTTCTCCAATTGCTGGGACAGGCGTTCCACTTCTAGTCCAGTCCTGAATACGCAGGTCCCGAGCCTGCCTGAGGCTTTCCTGGGCGACTGCCTCACTGCTGACGGCAGCAGTAGCTCTTGCTTCAGCTTGGGCCACCTGGACTTGGTGCATGCGGACCGAGAATTCTGCTTGTTCGGCCCGGGAGGTTTGTTCCCTCAGGAGTTCAGCTTGCTCGTCAAAGAGTTGGTCCAAGGAATTGAGGTAGGTGACCACTTGGTACAAAATGGGTTCCTCGTGACGGCGCTGCTCCAAGTTCCTTATGCGGGCCCGCCAGACTGTACTCCTGACGACCGGAGGAAAGTATCTCATTGGGGTGGGGACCAAGTGTCTTTCAAAGATTCCGCACATGTAGCGGAGGGCTTTCCTGAGAGCCAAGGGGTAGGTGTCCTGGTGCCTGAATCCTGTGGCGGTCGCACGCCATGCTTCGACGGGGTGGAGGTCACTCTTGGCGACAACTATGACAACTCTGCAGCGTTGGGTCCCATGGTGCTCATACTCCCTGCTGTAGTACCTCGGGCGTTCAGGTACACCGAGGCGTTCCAGCGCGGGGATCAACAGGCTAGTGAAGCCAGGTGTGACTGGGCAGACTCCCTGGGTCCATCCTTCTTCCGCCATCTGAAACCAGGGGAAAAACAAAGATTGAACAGATGTAGGATAAAAGGTGATCTTTATTGTATAACTTGGTGGGGTACAAAGATCATGGATACAACAATGCTAAGATGGTAGTGCTAACTGGATACAACAGACTCTACTCAAGGAGGGGCCAGACTAGGTGCTAGTCTAATCTAAGGACTCTACCCTAGACAGACTCGACGTTTCTTCAGAGGGAGCTGATACTCTGGCACTTTTTCTTCGGTCTGTGTGCTCGCGTCCGTGTGGGTCATTTCTGGTTCTCCTTCCATCAACCCATTCTCCCTCCTGTAGGCTTCCAGTCTATCCATATACTTAGAGTAAGCCTGGCATCTAGCCTGGTGAGTGGCTAGGGAGCTGACAGCCTGTGTAGCTGTCACCTTCTGTATCTCCAGCTCCCCCTTCACTTCTTCCAACTCTTTTTCCGCCTTCTCGGCTCTGCGGATCTGGTGCCTCAGCTGTCCCGATGTCTCTCGGTACAGTCTGTCTAAGCCAGTGAGGTAAATAGACAAGTGTGACACAGTGTCCTCCATATCTTCATCTCTCCCAAGGTTCCTCATCTGGGCAATCCACTCACGTCCTCCACTCTCCAGGGGTGGGGCAAATCCTAATGCTGTTCCCACGAGGTACTGCTTGTAGAGTACGCGGAGGCACATCAGGGCTCTTCTTGCGGCTTTGCGGTAGGCATTGGGGCGGTCGTAGCCGGTGGCGTGGACAAACCAAGGTGCCACCTCCTTGTAAAGTGAGCTTTTCCCCACAAAGATGAACATCCGGCACCGACGGGTACCATTGGTGGTGAACTCCCGGCAAAAGTACTCGGGGGTCTCTGTGACTCCAACGTGATCCAGGCTGAGCAGCAGTAACTTGGGAAGACCAGGTTCTGCGGGGCAGACTCCTTCGCTCCAACCCTCGTCAACTAGCTGAGCCATCTGGAACAAGTCAAAAAGCCGTCGGTGAGTACTTGTGTGGAGAAAAGGATTTAGGCGAGAACAAACTAGTGAGAGAGAGCTAGAAAAGGGTCAAGATCCTAGGGTTACGTCCTACGGCCAACCTATCGGCTCTAATACCACCTGAAGCGTCCCCTCAAGAGAGGGAACTTAATGTGATACAAATACCAGTCCCAGGATGCTGGTTCACATTATTACAACAGATAGTTCAGTACATAAACGACATTACGGGAGACGGTGGCACTGCAGGGCCACGACAAACATAACTAACGCTAGACTCCAGATAAAAAGGTTGATGACATAGAGGTCTTCATCAGAGTGGATATCCATGCAGCTTCAAGCGGGTGACCCTAACACACAGGCAAAGGTTGGGTGCAGAACGAACCCCTCTAAACGACGTCCTCAGGCACAAAGTCCGGGTCTGCCTCTGTAACAAAATAAGCAAGGGTGAGTACATACGTACTCAGCAAGCACAACCACATCCACGGAAGGGGTATAACAGAGGCATGCAAGGATTATAACCAAGGCAGGCTTATGGCTGTTTTTGTGATAAAGCAAATTTTACACATGCAGGGGGTTTATTTTATAAAGGGGTTTTCACAGGCATTTCTTTTAGTCACATCATAAGAGCATGATTATTTTACTCCTGAGATTTTAAAGCTACCAGATTTCCCATCTGTCGTAGCCCATGCCAAAACCTTTTCTCAACTCAACAATCACCAAACACGTTCTTACACCAAAACCAGGGGACTAGTGAAGTGACCAAGCCGTAACTCGCCCAATACCGTGGACACGGCTATCCGGATAGGTTTTAACTCTGCAGAGGTGTACACAACCACAAGTAAGCTACCACAACATGAACACCTTAGTGCCAGTGCAGCTCCTATCAAAGCCATTACCCACCATAGCTAAACTGACAAGTTATCACAGACGCGACCAGGGGGCTAGCAACCTACCAACGACGTTCTACCTAGGGGAATACCTCACATAGATCGTATCCCCGGCTCCATGGCCCTCTGTTGCTCACCAGCTCACCACATAACCAACAGCTTAACTAGTGGGATTTATGCTAGGCCGTTGCCACATACAACGGTCGAGTGGTGGTACAATAAAAATGGGTTAGGCTAGATGACACATCAACATCATCCCAAAAATTGTGATAGGATAGACAACTCCCACCATGCTCAACCACACAGGTTCGAGCTCACCACGGCATTTCACACAAGAAATATCGTCTGTCTCATCCCACACGGATACTCATTTTATTCACAAAATCTGTCTCTTTTATTTTAAAACACGCACACGGTTGCTTTTGTAAACACCAAGTGATTGTAGTGGGGTATATAATAGTAAAATTTTTCCTAAGCATTTCTAGCAGTGACTAACATTCAAACAGAGCATTGTCATATTCAAACATTAATCTAGGTTGCCAAGGAAGTAGTCATAGCAATCAAGGAATGGCTATCCAACCGGGTTTAGCAGTAAAATCATGCAAGTTTTATAAAGCAGGCCATGGGTTGTGTTTATAAAAACTAGGACAAAAGTATGCATCAAAGGATGGGATTGCACTTGCCGTTCTCCCAACCCTCCTGCTCGTAGCTCCTGCTCGTAACTAGGACAAAAGTATGCATCAAAGGATGGGATTGCATCAAAGGATGGGATTGGTCTCCAAGCTCCTGCTCGTAGCCCTGCTCCTCCTCGAGTCCTTCCTCGTTCACAGCAGAGTCTACGACACACGCAAACAAGCATACAATAAATAAAAGAAATAAAGTTTTCGCTGAGCTCCGAAAGAAAGAACGGAGAATGAGAGTGATGGTGGTGACATGATTATTCTTGAATATGGACTGAATGGATTGGCGAAAATATACTGGTGGTCATTGTGGTGAAGTTTGGGGTCAAACGGGATTAATTTGGCGCATGAAATGACGAGTTTAGTGGGGTTTTAGGGCTGTTTTTAAAGAAAAGGACGTTTCTGTAAATACCGAAAAGGTCAGGGGTCCCTGGCGAAACAGACAGAGAGAGATAGAATAGTGGCTGTGGACTGCGGGTTGATTCGGCCAAATTTCAGGGGGTTACGTGTAAACGTGCCAGAGAGAGAGGGTTTATGCTCATTGGACCGCGGGTTAGAATAGGGAGAAAGTCAGGGGGTTATTCACAAAACGGCCGTCTTCTCCACGCGAAACAGAGCAAAAGGGGGGGGGGAGAGGCGACGGCGGCGCTGACCGGCCGATTCGCCAGCATTCCGGGCGGCGATGGGTCAACAATGAGCGGAGGACAACATGTTGATTGGCACGTATACATGATGAGAAGTGCTAGAATTTAGGGCGTTCAACAAGGTTGTAACCATAACAGGAGAGATCGATTCTCCCTGTCTGAAGGGAGCGAATCGATGTAGGGATTCAGCACCATGGTCGCGCTTAGCACTCTGTCTTTGCCAACGCAAGTGGAAAAACATCAAACGGTTTACCCGCGCTCAAACCCTTTTGTTGGTGTTTGTTAACGAGTTAGTGCAAGAAGTAGCAGAGAGAAAAAAAAAGAGAAGAATATATGCCGTTCGCGGCCGCCGCTGTGCAGCCGTCTGTGGCCGCCGTATGAGGCTTCCATCATCGCTGTGATCCCGTTCGCTGCCGCCGCGGGAGCCCTCCACCGATGCCACCTGGCCGTCCGTGGCTGCCGCGGGAGTCCTTTGTCGTCGCCGTGCGACCGTCCGCCGCCGAGAGGTTATCCACCGCCGTGGGAGCCGTCCGGGCGCCTTCAGAGTTCAGAGTCCGACCGCTCCACGCGCTGCCGGAGGATGGTGAGGCTGAAGGCTGCAAGCCAAGGAGACTTGCACCCCTCGCCGCCGCCGCCACTAGAGGGGGGAGATAGAGGGAGAGAGATAGAGTGGAGCGGGGAGTGGTGGCATCGGTAAAAGAAAAGGAGAAAAAAAGATGGGTGGGCTTAGGTGTTGGTATAGAATATGGGATATAGAGAATAACGGGTGCAGAAAAATTGATATAGAGGAGATAATCTCAATGATTAGGTAGAAATATTTTTTTAGAGGAAGAGAATAGAGTACGACGAGTGCGGACAGGCTGAAGGTCCCTATCCCAAATTTAGAAAGTCCAGAAAAAAATTGAACTCCACGGGTCCTATATTTATGAGGGCTATTGCTAGACTTGTAGCATTTTTATGGCCCTTAAAAAATAGAGGTGGCCTCCATTTAGTATTTGGAGAGTCTGGTTTGAGAGTTATTGGTGGAGTTAATCTTAATAATATAATGTTATTATCATATTAATTGAAGTAAAAATAATACACAATGTTGGTTTTTGGTAAGATCTAAAAATCTATATTAACCCTTAAAGTTCATTGATTAGAGTAAATGGAGGCAATATATTTTAAGACTGGTAGACATTATTCAAATGTATAGATTGCCATGAGAATACATCAGTCTGGATGGGAAGAGCATCTTTTCGAGTGGAAGCATATAATTGCGGATGGAATCCCAAAGAACATTCTTAGGTAACTTTCTTTGAATTGTTATCCTATTGGCTACAAACAAGAAATTTTTTTAAAGGAGAAACAAGAAATTTTTTTAAAGGAGCAACAGGCATCTAACTGGATATATCATTCTTTCAATATGTCCAGTTATATCATTCTTCAATCTGTCCTCGATCCACAATGTAAAAGCCACTCCAATTTATACGGTAAGTATATATGGTAAGTATTTTTGTATGTTGATATGTACTTTCCAATCAAATCATATGTCATAGTATTACAAATTTACATATATGTGCTACTTATACATAAGATGACAAGACACTGCCGCAAAACTTTTTGATAGACATATTATGGCCGAGGGGGAATGCGTATCGAAAGAGGCTTCCAAAAGGCGTACAAGACTACCTTACCCGTATCACGGACAAACGTCTTTTAAATAGAGATGCCTAGGAAGATTATAATATTTCGAACAGTATCCTACAACTAATTGATGTGTTATTGTCATTGATCTCTCTTGGTGTGAATGTTAATCTATTTGATTGTTTGTTTTGTTTAAATATTTATATGTTATTTGCTATAAATATTTTGTTGCCCGTAGCAACGCACGGACATGATCCTAGTAGTAGCTATAATAACGTTCCGTTGTATCAATCAAATGTACATTCATTCACACATAGAGCGAGTATACATCTGATTGATACGGCAAGATGTTGTTTGAACGTTAGTTTGTTTCGTGCAAAAAGAATATCATTTCTTCTAGAAACAACCTAAACTCAAAATCAAGGAGACCAAGACAAGAAAGTACATACAATATATACACAAACACTGCACTAGTGCTTCAACCACATGTAGCTAGATACGAACCGTCCGAATTATTTTGAAGTCTTACCTGAAATAGACGTGTATGGCACCTTCACCAGGTACGACGTACGTTTAATATATGACAGACTTGCAGTACTAGTTTTGCGTGGCAGATTCACCGAACTGTTGCGAATTTGCGATACCAGCATCAACCATTTTTTTCACGTAAGGTCAAACTCCGAAGCGGGACATTATGGCATGTACAATCCACACAGACAGCAGCTACTTTTTTATTGCCACATACGCAAAATGAGTTGACATGACCATTATTTAATAAAGAAAGAGAGCGTTGTTGTCTACTATCTCGTTTACTACCTTGGCCCGTGCTCCCATCCAAAACAACAAAAACTAGAGTGTGTATTTATTATCACACAAATAGTTAAATAGACAGTCTATTCTAGAGCAGTCTATTTAGCTATCTGTATGTGTTAAATAGACAGCAGCTATCTAAACTGTTGTACGTACTCTCTTTTTTAGCACAACTGTTGTACATACTTAGCCCTAAGCATGTCCTGCTGCTATAGTTTCGCATGCTTTCCTCCTTTTGTGCAGATCGTTATTTTGGGCGGGCTGGCTGTGTTCCTCAACCGTGCACCCCCTTGGGCAGGCGCGCCTCCTACGTGAAAACCAGCTGGGTCGGCCCATGTTTTCTGTCCGGCCCTTGCCTATTGCCTTGGTCTCTCACGGTCTCACCCAGTCCGTCACCCGTCCCCGCATCCGCACCGATCCCCGCCGCCCGGCTCAGCGAGACCTCCCCGCGCCGCCTCGTCGATCCGCCAGCTGCGGTACCACCGCGCCGGAGCCCTGTGTCCCATTCTTTCCCCAAAATCAAAGCCCCGGAACCCTAAATCACAGATCAGGCGCAGCGGTGGAGCAACAACAGGCTCACGCCGGGTCGCGGCACTCGGCCACCGGCTCCAGAGGCTCACGCCGGCTCACTGCCGCACTGGAGTGCGACCGCCGCCCGCGGCCCTAAGGCGACGGCGCGACGCCCAGACGGCCAGACCGTAAGACCTCCGCCGCCCGCCCGCCGACCGGACAGGGAGCCAGCGGCCACAGATAGTCCGAGACGGAAACCTTCTGCAGTTCTGCACAAACGGTGTGCCCCGCTCTTATCAGTATGGATGTATTGTGGACCTTTTTACTGTTCAACTAGAATTTATTTTTGGTAACGAGATGGGGAATACCCAACTCTATGTTCCTGGCTCCCCCACTGCTAATGGGAGTCTAATTTCATCTGAGTGTCACCCATGGGATTACACCCGGTTTGACTCCAACAATTTAGCTCTAGGATCAAGTACTATCAGTAGTCTCTGGTCGCAAAGCACTATCAGTAGTAAACTGGAATTTGCTCTGGAGACGGGGGTGTTTGGCACTTGAGTCGACTCTGCCTGATGGCTTGGAGCCTTGGCTCTCTAAATAACGAAATTCTGGTTCACTTGAACATAGATGATTCAAAATCTCTGCTAAAAACTGGATGGACTGTGCTCAATCAGTTTCCATATTCACTTGACGCGTAAGGGTTTTAATCTGTGCTAGTCTATTTGGACTCGAAATCATGTAATGCTCAAATTAGTAGTTGCTTGTGACATATTATACTTGGACTTGCTGTTTATGTAGAGAGTAAGCAATTGAGCATGTATGTTTCCTTGTTGCAGAGCATAAGGCGTGTTTATGATGTCCATCTTCCACTCCGTCATCCCAAGAGTAATGAGATCTAATGGGTGGAGATGCTTTTCCACCGGGATTCCTTCTGATACTATAGCAGAACTAAATAAGGTGGGCATTTGAATATCCCTTTTGGATCTTGTCTTTCACTACTACGTATTATTTGTCCTGTTGCCCATTATCTTACTGAAACTAGAGTACTAGACATGGTATGCATATTGACATGTTATAATAAAGTGAGATGGAATCCAGTCTTGAATTTGGTCCTCTAGGTTGCAGACCTATGTGTGATTAGAGTTTCGCTTGAAATTGAAAGCTACCTGAATAGAAACTTGTCTATGATGTTTCCCACGGGCCACACGATGATATTTTGATATCTCCCACAAAATAACATATGAAGATTTCTCCATGCTGTCAACCAAAACTCACAATACACTGAACTTACTAGTAGAAACATTTACAGCACTGCCACAGTACCAAATTATTGAGGTCCATATAGTTTGATAATGTGAAATGTGCCATTTTTTGCTTTACAAGTTGTGCTTATGAATTAGAATTTGCCACTAAAATTCGCGATATTACACTCTTGGTCTGAGGTGCTGAATTATACAATTATGTAGAATTTGTAATTAATGCTATATCTACAGAAGCTGGGAATAGGTCTCTGACATCTTGTGCAACGTCTTCATCGAAGTGCATTCAAAGGAATGACTAATAATGATTATCTTGGAATTTACAATTGTAGGAAATGGAATCAATATTTGGTGAATCTCCGGCTCCCAGTCCTTTAGGCTCAAGTCCTCCCCAGCAGCCAGCCCAACCTGCTTATGAAGCTGAGGATTCACAGCCAGTGCTCACACATACTGATAGCAGTGGGCAGGCAAAGATGGTTGATGTGTCACCCAAAGAAGACAGCAAGAGAGTTGCTATAGCTAGCTGCAGGGTCTTGCTAGGCCAAAAGGTGTTTAATTTGGTGGCATCAAATGAGATCGTGAAAGGAGATGTGCTTACTGTTGCAAAGATTGCTGGAATAACTGGAGCAAAGCAGACTAGCAACCTCATCCCCCTATGCCACAACATTAATCTTTCCCATGTTCGTGTTGATCTTACTCTCAATGAAGAAGATTCTAGTGTCGTGATAGAAGGGGAAGCCACGACCAGCGGAAAGACAGGGGTTGAGATGGAGGCAATGACTGCAGTAGCCATTGCCGGCCTCACAGTTTATGACATGTGTAAAGCTGCTTCAAAGGAAATTTGTATAACAGATGTCTGTCTACAGCACAAATCTGGGGGGAAGAGTGGAAGTTGGTCCAGGAATTGAAGGATTCAATTATTTCTCTGAGAATATGAACTGGAAGCATGATTTGGGCATCAAAACAATAGTCTTCACATCATAATGTTTTGATTTGGCTTTGAATGCAGGCTCCTGCGTTGTCGATTTGTAGTCCTCACACCAAAATCTTTTTGAGACATCATTTAAATCTCTGTACATTGTTCAATGTCTTCACAGTAGGTGGTCATATCAACTTAAATTCAGATCTATAGTTGGTTTCCTTCATGAGTTGTTTGTCTGTTCTAATAATATGATTACATTGTTCAATGTCTTCACAGTAGATGGTCATATCAACTTATCTCAGATCTATAGTTGGTTTCCTTCATGAGTTGTTTGTCTGTTCTAATAATAAAATCATACTGATGTGTTGTTTCTAATTCTAACATCATACAGTTTTATTGAACTGGATGAGCAAATATAACAGATGTACCAAAAGTTTCTGTCACGGCAAATTAAGTATGCTGACAGAAGATAGATAAAGTAAAGATTAATCAATCATATTGAAATTTTCATCCATTGTATTGGAAGGGCTGGAGTGCAGAAGCAACACTATTTGTTTCTAAAGTTTACAGCAACTGCAGCGCCTACATGAACAAATATTGTTGATAATGATATTGACCGGACTGTGGATGTGCTTCATCTGATGCAGGGAAATGCTTTCCTGCATAAATGTGAGACAGGTAAATGACTCAATGGCCAGTATCCTGTTCTGCTCTTAACCTTTCCAATTCAGTTTGGTATGCATGCTACTTCAACATTAGGGGGTGCCCACGCCAGTCTTTGTATGGGCCCATTGTCTTGGGACCTCTTCGTCCAAAACATGGGAAACGAAATGATCAAGTGGATATTATTTTGCTTTCATCCAGCTACTTTCTGACAAGCATGCAGAAGTTCAGAACTTTTCAGCTTAGTTCATATCGATGGATTCATTTGCAGATAACGACAAATTTTAATCCTACATTGCCTAACTGCTGTGACTTGGTGCATAATCAACCACATGTATCGTTTCTTCATTTAATTGGTATTGCTTTTGCTTTCTGGTGATACCCTGACGGTGCTATTACTTTCTGATGATGCAGGTAAACATATATATCTTGATTTGCCCAAACGTGGCATTGTTTAACACGTTGGCTGAACATGCTGGAGGTGAGATAGCGACTTATGAAAAAGGTACAGGAGCATTATCATAACCATATTAGTATTTGGTGATACTTCGTATTTGGTCCACCTTTGTTATTCTGTGATGACATGATTCATCTAGCTCCTGTTCAGCATGCAACGGGAAAAAAATCTGGGATTTCAGTTTTCACTATGAGAACTGAAATATTTTAGTTTAAAGGCTGAACATGCAGGGGGTGGGGCAATGAGTCAATGGTTGTATGTATATAACGCCACAATACAAATACACTATACACAAGTAACCGCTCTCAAGTTTCTCTAGATCTTTTGAAGTTGCTTACTTTGCTGTTACTTTCTGCTGATATGAGTTATACTTTCAGTAATAGCTTCATGGTTTGCGCTGGCACGCTGAGAGAGCAGCAATAAGCTACCTGCACAGAGCCAGCCAAAACACCGATAAAATGACAGCAGCGATGACCACTGCAAATCTGAAGTAGTTGGGATCCTCGCATCTGACAATCTGTGTAATCATTCTCTTTGTGGCAAATGAACACCTGCATTGAAGATTCGCGTGTACGTCGTTCTGCATTATTTGTAAATATATTGAGCTGGGGTATTGGATGACATGCAGGTTTTTGCACTTGTCCTGTAATGCGGCCATCGCGTCGACGACTTGAAACCGATGCCTCAGAAATGTCTGTTGCTTCAATTCTTTATCACCTTTGACCCACTGTTGGTTGCCAGAAGTGTTCGTCCTCTCTGGTGATGCCATCTGAAGAGGTCAAATTTCTATTAAGGCCTCGTCCCAGCCACTCAGAAATTGTTGCGCTGGCCAGCGGAAATAAGAGAGCGAGCAGCTAAGCCTATAACAAAATGCTGGCTCACCAGCAGATTTTGGTCAATGCTCCCTGGTGTCTGCATCCATACAGATCTTGCAGATCGTAATTTGACCGGCTGTGCAGTGAGCCCATTCTGTTTTTCAATGTGCAGTGCTATACGGTGGCATGGATGGTGTGTGTGGCCACATCTTCAGAATCGACGCACATTGCGCTGTTGTGAACAAATATGGAGGCTTCGAGCAAAGAGCATCCGGTTTAAGGGTGAAAAGATGCTCCATCTGGAAAGCACGGAAGCGTCCAGGTAGATCTGTGATGCTTTCTCATCTCTGGTTTCTGCTGTTAGTTGCTAACAGCCTAACATTAGCATCCTGATCGTTTCGGTGAAATGATTCCCCGGTTTCTTCCCCCTGAATCATCGACTGCCTACTGGCCCGATGCCTTCTTTTTCAGGAAAAAGGATCCAGAAATGGCGGGAATGCGAGTTAAACGTGATGACGATGATTAATGGGGTCGATAAGCTGGCCGTCATTTTCGGCTAGGAGGTTCGGTCCACTCGGACAGGCCAAACTAATGAATGCGCTGCCGTGCGTGCTCGCGACGGGATGGGGGCGAGAGACGTGAGGATTCGAAATGGCAATCGATCAGGTCAAGAATTGCAGACATGAATAGGTAAAAGGATGCTCAAAGATATGGTAGAATTACGTGTCCTTCTGGCCGTCATATTGTGACGCAGTAACATTTTAAGTTACGTCTGTCTCAAACTGTCAACTAGAACGGTGCCTGCTTGGGTGTCCCCAAGGGCAGCGCTAAGCCGCTCCGCTCTGCTAGTGCTAGGCGGAATAAACTGTAATCAGATTGTGCATGTTCGTATGATCTGGGCGTGTAATTCAGCATCTGCACTTGCTGTCTAGAGTAATGCATGTCCTTAGATGGTATTTTTAAACGCCTGCCGCCTCCGTGGCGGCATCAGATGCTAGCCAGCTCTGGTACGGTACACATCGGCACATACCAACATAGAATGTTTGCAGGGAACACACGTGTAGCCCTGCCGAAAGCCCGTGAGTACAAATGCACACGATACGTCCACAATATAAAATAGGTGCGTAAACCGGAGGTGTGGCACACATGGCGGCTTCGCAGCACCAAGCCACCAACAAAGCCGCGATGCAGCAACGGAAGCGATCAGGGATAATGTTGTTTAGCCATGCGTTCCTTTCGGAGACGAGTTGTTTAATGGCCCGCCAAGCGGCACGACGAAACGCCCAGCTCGATCAACTCGGTCGACGGCCTCCGTGCCCATCCCTCAAGTCGTCGTGGCAGCGGCCAGCTTCGATCGGCAGGGCCGCAGCCGCTTGTCCTGACCATTTTTTCCGCGACGTGGCTCCGGTGGCCAGGCCGCCGTGCTGCGTGCGTGCGGGCCGGGGTGGACGCTGATGTTGACGCGGTACGTGCGCGCGCCGCGATCGCCCGCGCGGGCGGGACTCTCTCCTCCTCGCCCGGGGCGCGCGTCCGTGGGGGTTGGCACGCGCGCGTCGCCGTCGCCGACGTCGCGCCCGCCCGACCCGGGCGCGCGAGGGAGGGGGACGCGGGCGACCCCCGCCGGGAACGGAAAGGCGTCGGGCGCCCGGCTCCCTCGCCCCGGCTTTGACTTGCCCCTTTCGTCGGGCTCGGGCGTGCCGTGTGCGCACCCGCTGGCTGGCTGCTGCGGCGGCGCGTTCTCCCGCGGATGGATGGCGACACGGCCTGGTGTGGTGTGGTGTGTCATCACCGCCCGGGCGGGCGGCACCGGTGCGGGTAGGCTAGCGGACTCGGGTGCAGTGGGGGGCACCGTACCAGCGAAAAATCGGGCTCCGGGGCTGCGGGCATTGACCAGCGATCGGACGGCTGGGACGAAGCCGGCGTTGCTTAGGGTGGAAGGTTACACGGCGCTTTCCGCCAGGGAATCGATCGATCAATCGATGGATGGAGCCTCATCAAGGGTGACCACGAGCACGAAGTGTCGTCTAGAAACCTCACAGGCCAACCTCACGCACACCCGTGGCCGTGCAATGATGAGGATCTGAAAGGCACGGCTAGTCGGCTAGCTCATGCGTAGCACGGCGACCGGTGAGCGAGCGAGGGCTAGCTAGTCGATCGCTAGCGGTGCACTGGTGCAGCAGCGTACGCGGATGACTACGATCGGGAGAAAGGAGCACTTCTGTCTGCTACCGGCTACCGATCTCGAAGGGAGCGGGAGCCATGCCTACGTAGAAGGGGGCAGACGCTAGCAGAGATTGCGATGATAGGGTGGCTCATCACCATGCAATGAGCCGACTAATCATTCCCTTCGACGATGATGGGGTGGGAATGTGGGACCCGTGCACTTGCACTTGGTTGGCACGCGGCTCAAATCACAAGCAACTCATTGCTAATCCGGAGAGATTTTTTGTTTTTCGTTTCGGCAAGGAAATGAATAGGGCATTTACAGAGTTTGTTCTCTGCATGCAACAGATGGTACGTTTGGGGTTCCATTCCATCAGCTGGCTCCTCCCGGCCGTTTGTGGGTAGATGCGGCTCCAGCTTTCTGAATCGCCTCCGGGGGCAACACCCGGCCTTTTTCTGCATTTCGGGTGCGTATTTTCAGATGAAACGCATCTGGAATCGCGCTTTTTTCAGGATAATTCTGTCTCTACCTGCATTTCGGGTGTGTATTGTTAGCTGAAACGCACTCTCACCTCAGCAAAAAAAAAGCTGAAACGCATCCGTAATCGCGCTCCCCCCCCCCCCCCCCCCCCCCACTGGATTCAGTACGCATCAGACGGCAATTCGTTGGAGCTTTCTTTCTGAATTGATTGGAAAAAACTGCAGAAAACTTCATTTTATACCAAACTCAGGAAACAGCCGAGCCACGTTTCAGCAGAGTACGTACTCCGTAGAATCTAATGCTTTTCAACTCCTTCCTTGTTTCAGGAAGGGTTTCCAGACTTCACTATCCATGATGTACCTGGCGGCCAGCCTCAACCCAAACTACAAATCAATTTCTTAAAAAAAACAAACTACTAATCAATCAGCATACGCAAATCATCTCAGAATCTACTAAACTTTTTTTTTTTAAAAAATGTACCTACACCAATAGTACAAGATCAGAAAACTGCTAGCTAGCTAGTCCATCTATAGATATATAAATCAGGCAAGAATCCCATCATCGCTCGCCTTATCCCCCATCTAGAGGCGACAAGCAGTGCATTTCTCGCGTATACGTCCAGTCCAAATTCCAATCCTTCGCAGCGGACGCGGGGTGTGGACGCCCACACGGAATAATGTGCAGTAGCCCTGTCGTTGTATGCGCGCCCCCGATCCGTTGGCGCCAGATGGCTCTGCGCCTCTGCGGGAACGGACGAGCCTATGATTTGGTTGGATTCTCGGCACCCTTGGATACATTTGCATGCAGAGGATGTTGCTGCGATATGATCATCCATCCATCCATCCCTCGGCCACTCCTTATCAACCAGCTAGCTTTGCTGGTCTGGTGCTGTGTGCGCTGTCTCTGAGCTAGGGTTCGTCGTCGCCGCCGGTGGATCGCTTGGCGTTTTGGGAGACCCATCGATCGATCGATCGATCGATCGGGCTGGACGTACTAGCACTAGCTCCTCCCCGCGCCCTCGTTTTTTGTCGGCAGGCCAGAATTTGGCAGCGGTTGTGCGGGATCGCAGGCGATTCTTGGCAGCGAGCGCGCTGATGCTGAAATCAGCACGGCTGCTGCTGAATTTGGCGTGCTGTTATTTTCTTTGCGCGCTCTCGATCGAGTTTTGTGACGGAGCAGGGAGGATTTTAATCAGTGCGGTCGCTTTCGTCGGTTAATTCCGGGGGTTTATGAAGCTACTCCTATATGATGTGCTCACCCACACGAATGATGGCGCGATCGATGCGTTTAGGAGACATCGTTTTCTGGAGCAGTTGTTAGCAGAACGGTGGATACTGTAACATTTTGGTCTTGTTGGTCAACATGGAGCTCTGTAAGTCTGTGAATGACTAGTAATAGTAAAGGAAGGACTTTGCTTATGTACTCCTGCAACCAGCGATTTTTTTAGAAAGGATTGCTATCAATGGTTAATGGGATTTCTTTCTCTCTTTTTTTTTGGAAAATAGGCATGCACTATTGCCCTCATCTAGTCATCTCCCTAGGAGTTCCTTGGCGCCACGTCTCTTTCTACTAAAAGGACGCCGTGCCGTTCCAGTATTTAAACCGGGCACCTCCGATCCCTCTCAGATTATTTTCCCTTGATCGAGTTGTCACCTTGAATCCGCCGTGCCTGCTGCTCCATCCCACAGGTAGTTGGCTTATTGCCACTTCCCCTTCTCTTGCTGCTACTCCTTTGCTCCGAAAGTATTTTCTTTATCCTCAAAGAACTCTTCAGTGTTCTATCAGCGTATTGAGTACTTCTACTTGCACCTATTAAAAGTTTCAGATGCTCGTTTCTTTCTGATTCTCCTGCCCGTGTACTTTTTTTATGCTCCGCCCATCTGTTTTGTTCTAGAGGGCGCTGTGTTGCGTTATGATGTCTTTGTTCGCGGATTTGTTTTGTTCAAGTGGTGCGCTACGGATTTTGATTAGCCATCACTGGAGCTTCTCGCTGATGATACCTCGTCTCGAATGAGCGATCATGTGCAGCAGCGCCAGTCTCATGCGAACTTAATTTCCATGCATAAATGTTTCAGGGCAGAGGCTGCGGTTGGCGAAACGCCAGAGAGAGCTAGGCCGGCCAGCTCTGCCATGGAGCAGGAGTTGCACCAGCCCATGGAGCTGCCCCCGGGCTTCCGCTTCCACCCGACCGACGAGGAGCTCATCACCCACTACCTCGCCCGCAAGGTCGCCGACGCCCGCTTCGCCGCGCTCGCCGTCGGCGAGGCCGACCTCAACAAGTGCGAGCCCTGGGACCTGCCGTGTAAGCACTTGACTGACCCCTCTCGCTCACCCTCCCTCCACCACCGGCATCTCCGGCGGCGTTCATGCACCCCGCGCATGGTATGGTATGGTATTGATCACGCCGCGATGAGCTTATTATTATCGTCGTGGTTGTCGAGCAGCGCTGGCGAAGATGGGGGAGAAGGAGTGGTACTTCTTCTGCCTCAAGGACCGCAAGTACCCGACGGGGCTGAGGACGAACCGGGCCACGGAGGCCGGGTACTGGAAGGCCACGGGCAAGGACAAGGACATCTTCAGGGGCAAGGCCCTCGTCGGCTCCAAGAAGACGCTCGTCTTCTACACCGGGAGGGCGCCCAAGGGCGAGAAGTCCGGCTGGGTCATGCACGAGTACCGCCTCCACGGCAAGGTCCCCGGCGCCATGCCTAGGGCCTCGTCCAAGGTTTGTTCCTGGCCGGATCACTAGCATGCATGCGTGTGTATGTGTGTGTGCATGTTTCGCATCGATCACGTCTGCTGATTTTGGGGCCCGGCCTGTTCTTGTGGGCACGCAGAACGAGTGGGTGCTGTGCAGGGTGTTCAAGAAGAGCCTCGTCGTGGGCGTGGCGCCAGCAGCAGCCAAAAGGGGCGCCATGGACATGGCGGCCAAGATGGACGACATCGCCGCCATCTCCCACCTCCCTCCGCTGATGGACGTGTCCACCGGCGCCGCCGCCGCCGTCAACCCCGCCGCGCCGGCACACGTGACCTGCTTCTCCAACGCGCTGGAGGGCCACTTCTTCACCCAGACGGCGGCGCCGCACGCCGCCGCCGCCACCGCCACGGACTACCTCGGCGGCCTCGCCTCCTCCTCGCCGTTCCTGTCCGGCTTCGCGCAGTACGGGGCGCCGCTGCACCACGGCGGGGTGAGCCTGGTGCAACTCCTGGAGAGCAGCGGGTACGGAGGCGTCGCCGCCGCCGGCCTCCCGGACATGCCCAGGCAGCAGCCGCCGTGCAAGGGGGGCGAGCGGGAGCGGCTGAGCGCGTCGCAGGACACCGGGCTCACCTCCGACGCGCACCCGGAGATCTCCTCCTCCTGCGGCGGCCAACGATTCGACCACGAGCAGCTCTGGGGCTACTAAGCACAAGCTTCTTCAATTCACGCATCACCGCGCGCGTTCATGGCGGATTAGTACAGCACTACTGTAAATAATTAAGCATCCGTGAGAGGGTTTGATCGATCGATGGATCGAGGCATGCATGCATCGATCGAGCTAGCTATGCGTTCCATCATTTGTTCGTGTGGTTTGTAGATTGTGATTAGCCGATTCGATTCGGGTGGTGATCGTAGATTATTGTTAGTAGCCGGATTTGGGGTTTGGGGTTAGCGTTATTATTGCTGTAATCACGATTTGGTGCAAGATTTCCTTGGCTAATTATGCCAGGCTATACCGATGGCTACCTTCACTAGCTAAGCTAGTTCGTTAGGCTTATCTAGTTTGTTTGTGAACGTCTCGCAGTCAGTGTGATATCATCCTGAACGCACCTAAAAGTTTGACTTGTTTATGATACAATATACTATAGTAGCCATGGTACTGGTACTACCTATAAGCTAATCTAGCATTGAAAAGCTCTGATTTGGTGCTTGATTGCTTCCCGGGTCTATGCTGCACTAGCATCAGCACTATGCACCAAGCATCATGCTACTTCTATCTATCTATGCCAATTGGCCCATGACCGGCACGTCCCAACCGTCACGCACGAATCTTAACGCGGCCACCCCCCAGTGATCGCCATCACCGGCAGTGAGATGAGCACGGCTTACGATGGCGCAAGCATTGCTTGGCCGGCCCATGTCACCGGCTCTGTTCGGTCGCCACGCCTCTGTCTCCACGCGCGCGCGGGCGCTGCGCTGCGCCGGGCCGGGCCGGGCCCCGCGAATGACACGGCCTCCTCCTCCTTCTTGTCACGTCGCGGGAGGCCTCGGCCCGGCCCCGCGCCTCCCATTGATTGATGGTGGCGGCCGGCTTTCCCCTTCTCCCTTCTCCGCGTGCGGGGCCCGCCGATTCGTTTCGTCAGAAATCAAAGGGGTTTCCGCTCGGGAGCAGCGGGGCGGTTAGGTCAACTAACCGATCGATCGGAGGCGGAGCCCTTGGCTGGATCGTCTTGACTCTTGACAGCAGGGGAGCTCGCCAATGGTGCAGGGACAGACAGCTCCACGAGGTGGCTCGACTTTAAAATTTTATGAGATATCTGCGTTTGTTTAGTGTTGTCCCGTATCTCCTGGACATCAACCCCTCTGGCATTCAGTTGCTCCCTGCCGATTAAAGATAGTGGTCGATTTTTACAAAAGAAATAAAAAAGATAGTGGCCGGGTTTGGTTTGATAAGGCATATGAGACTCCTGAATCCTGATGGTATATCCATAAATATCGTTGGCTTCTCTTCTGTCAGATGGGTGCACGCGGATTGGTGTCGTGGAGATGCCAGATCATCCACCTTTTTTTTTGTCAAATTCCATGTTTGTTTGTTGCCGAAAATCAAATTCGTGTTCTAATCACGGTAATAAAGAGTGGATCTACTCCAGTTATATGTCTTGACAGATTCCATGTCTGATGCTTTGCCGTTCCTTTTCAAAAATTGATCAAGTTCAAGGCATATCAAGCACAGAAAGTTATAGTTCAGCTTTTAGGGCCGGTGTCGCCAGGATTTTACAGCTTAATTTTGATTCAAACGTAATGGAAAGGGGATGATGGGTTGCGAATGATTGATGAGAGGTTTGCACGTCGAAGCCACACCGTAGTCCGTAGCGACGAGGTACTACCATCTCTTTCTGGAAACGGAAAACAAGGCTGCACACATGATCTCGTATGTCTCTCTCTCCAGCAGTGGCTGTCATCATTAATTAATCAGAGTCGCTGCCCGGCCCGCTGGTTTCCTACAGCGGGTACTGCTTCGGGATGTTCGTCGCGATAGTGCTCGTGATGTGTTGTTTGTGTCATTCCTCAGAACCTAGAGACGGTCCCACTAATCAATTGGAAAAACAAGATTTGTTTGGAGGGAGGATTGTAGAAAATGAACTCGTCATTCACAAAAACATAATTGAAAAGAAATTCCATCCCCCATGGTTGGAGAAGTGCTTTCGATGTCGGCTTGGTGTAGCTAGCCTACCGATTGATCGTGTAGATTTGGTGAAGCTTGTCTATAAAACAATCTCGATAGCTAAAGCTCGACATAGACCCAATAATATGAAGTTCGAACCACCTTTTTGTGTGTCATTGAATTCTAACAATATTTATTATTTGTATTCATTATTAACAAGGCTAACACAAAATAGCTTGAAGTTCGTTTTTTTTTAAAAAAAAATGAAAGCACAAGCACTACACCATGTCATTTATATGGAGGAAGCAAGTTGAGTTTTACATAGATTGATTACATAACTAAAGAAAAGTATTTAACTCTTAACTTGATTAATATGAAAACTATGACAAGCTAGGCTGCCACAAGCCTGCCTGCGCAGTCCGACCTCTTCCTTTATCTCGAGCAGCACCTATACCGATTCTCCTCCGTGGCTTCGTCAACAATTATATGGGGCCTGCCAAGTCAACTGCCCATTTCTTATTGACTCAGGCACTCTCCAGCTATCGAGTCAGGGGGCCTTTTACTTTGGGCTCTATAGCTGTCTCCGCCCGCGCGAGCGAAACGAGTTGGCATCGTGGCCATAGATTTTGCACTGAACTTTTTTGAATTCATCTAAAATTTGAAAAAGAAAGCAGTACTACTGCCCCTCAGTGGTCCTGATTGTCCTGATTTCTAACCCTGAATCCAGGTTCCAGGTTTGGCAAAAATAACTCTTTAGTCCCGGGTGCTACCACTCGGTATTAAGAATGAGGCCTAAAAGTCTGACTCTCATAAAATTCAAATCTAAATCATTAATTTCTCTACTGAGACAAATGATGGGATGAAAAACTCTTTCTCTAGTAAAACTCTACGTGCAAAATGGTATAAAAAGGTACAAAATATTCTTGTTGTACTCATTCTTCCATCAACTAAGCATGTACGGAGTACTTAGATACTCCGATTTATGCCCGACCGCGTGCCAAGCATGACGTGTTATGGAACCCACCGAGTACAAATAACAGCAAAGCCATTGCAAAGAACAAACCTCAAGTGGGGAGCGTGCGTTTGCTAGATTCGGACTTTGGTGTGTGCCAGGGAAACTGGGGTCATACGTGCCTGGGCCGCGCCATCGACCTGACCACGAGAAAATATTCCCAACCCGCTCAGCAATTTGTAGGCTTCTGGAGTTGTGGTCATCATCGTCATCAGTAACTCTGTTTCACCGTGCCATCGATCCAGCACGGGCTTTGCCTATTTCATGATTTCATCTACCAATACACAGGCAGGCCAGTACGGTGTGTTCAGTCAGTGCTCTTCGATCGGTTCTTGGGGCTTCTTGGCAAGTGTCCGGCGTCACGCGTCAGCAACGCTGGCACGTAACGATCGATCACGCATCAGGCGGTGAAACCAATCAAGACGGGGATACGGCATCGTGTCGGATGTGTCCTGTCAGGCTGTCACGGGACGGGACGCGCACATCTCTCCATCGCGTCGACGGGGATACGGCACGGCACGAGTCAAGTCGTGGCTGCTTGTGACAAGCCAGCGGATACGCGTGCGGACGTGCCGATCGGGGCGTTGTTTTCACTCCCTGAAATTGAAAAGGTTGCGTCCCCTCCCAGCGGCGCGCACGTAGATTGTTACGGTACGCCGATGCCACAACTGCATTAGACAGTTCGAGCACTACAGGGGATCCGAGAGTTCATAACGATGGGCCCGGCATTCCGAATTACTAGCATGAAGCAATTCAAACCGGGTCATTTACAAAGCCTGACACTCTGACAGATTTTGGCTAAAGAAGAAAAAAGAGACCCGCAGATTGTAGGCATCCATCCAAACGCGTCATTTACAAAGGCTGAAGGGCCCAGAGGTTCTAGAATAGTTGGCCCAATAAACTGAGAAGCCTGTACGCGGCCCAACAAGTGAGGAGCAAAATTTTAAAAAAAAAGGAACCGGTAGGATCGGGGATTTGAACCCGACGTGAATCGAACACGCAACCTTCTGATCTGGAGTCAGACGCGCTACCATTGCGCCACGGATCCGGTGGTGATAACTCTTGAAAGTTTAAGAGATATAATCAATGGTGTCACCAGCCGCAGCCAGCCTCGCTGGAATCCAAATTCTGTATGGTCTATGGAAGCGTATAAAAATCCGAAATCGGACTATTGGCAATTCAGCTGCTTACTTTGGCTGTCATCTGGAACTGGGGTCTGGATCGAAGCTGCTCACGATGCCTCGTCGCGACGATCGCGGGCTCTCTGCTTGGACCTTCGATGCACGGTAACTTGCCCCATCTACCTACCGAGGCTTCTTCCCCTCGTGATTGGCGAAGACCTTCCTGCACGGAAGTGCGTCGCCGTGCCGTCGTCCCCAGGTCGGTCAATCCTTTCATCCCCCCCCCTACCCTAGGCCATCTGTAAGAGCAACTTCAGTGGAGCCCTTCAAATCGAGGCCTTCAAAACTCATTTACAGATCAATCTTCAAAAAATAGAGGCTTAAAATAAACATTCAACTCTAGTTGGCATATGAACTCGAGCCTCTGTTTTTCCGTGTGCCCATCTGTCAGCCGCCTGCGCCTCCCCTCCCCTTCGCGCCGGCCTGACCCTTCCCCTCCGCCCTCGCCGTCGCCGTCGCCGTCGCCGTCGCCCTGGCCGCGCCTCCGCCCTGGCCGCCGCTCATCGCTCCGCCTCCCGTGCCGCCGTTGCCCTGCGCGTCTTCCGGGCGCACGGGCCTCTTCCGGGCCGCCGCGGCCGCGGATTCCAGCAGCCTGGGCGGGCACCGGCGCCGCCGCGCGCACGAGGAGGTGGAATTGCGCGCGCTAGGCCTCGCGCAGCGGCTGGCCTTCGTCGCCCGCGCGATCCGCGTCGCCAACGACGACAGCGAGCGCTTTCTCCGGAAGCTCCGTGTCCGCATCGACCGCGCCGGGATCCAGATCCCCACGGCGGAGGTGCGGTTCCGCGGCCTGAGCATGGAGGCCGAGTACCACATCCGGCGTCGTGAGGCTATGCAGGACGACGCTACTGCTGGCCACGCCGGCGTCCTCTCGCCCGCCGCACCCGCTCGGTCGGTCGCAGGCCCGACGCGATGCTGCTCTCGACGCGTCGCCGCCGTTGCCTTTGCCGCCCCGTTCCGGCGGCTCGGATGCCGTCGCGCGCGCCGCCGGTAGCAACAGTAGCAGCTCTCCTCCGACTGCTCCTCCGACGTCGACGACTCCAACGCCGGCAACTCCCTCTCCTTCCAGTTCCAGCAGCCGCCGCCGCTAGCAGACGCCGAGCTGGTCGTGGCGGAGCGCAAGGCCGGCGCCGCCGAGATCCAGCGCCTGCGCGCAGAGAACCGGCGCCTGGCCGAGGAGGCTGCTGCTTTGGGCGTCGGCGTCGGGGGCCTTGCCTCCTTTCTTGGCGACATTGAGCGGCTGGTTGCCCCAAATCGCCGCGGAGAGCTCGTACTTGCGCACCTCGTCGCCGTCGTCGGCGCCGCCTGCTGGCGCCGGTGGACCCCCGGCGGCGCGCATGTTGTCGTACTTGGTCCGGAGCCGGCGCACCTTCTCGTAGATCTCCGTGACGGTGAACTCGGCCTTGTCCAGGCCGCGGCCCTGGAGCGCGGCGTGGAGCTGGGACCCGGCCGGCGGCGCGCCGTGGGTCGCGGCGTCGGAGGGGTTCCGGGTTTGGAATGGTGGGACCCACGATTTGGAGGTGGGTTGGAGGCCCTCTAGGAATAGAGGCTTGGAGGGGAGATTTGGAGGCCTATGCAAAATGCAGGTCCATATGAAGGTTTTGTTGGAGTTGTGTTTTTCTCTAAGCCTCTAAATTTTGGAGTAGAGGCGCACAGAGGCCCCTGCTCCAGTCGCTCTAATTCCGTATATGTGGCAGGACAGGACACGACCGAACTGACGGCAGTACATCACCGGCCGATTTACCAACCACCCTGTCCTCTCCGGTCTCCGTGGTAGATGGTACTCTGCACCCTAGACCCTGGGCGCCATACCATACCATCATATACTCCACTAGATCTGATCCTTTGACCGCGTACTACGGTACGCCGCAAACGATACAGCAAGAAACAAATAGATAGACCACCACACCACACTGGCCACAGCGTGCATTAATACAGCGGACACGATGCCATGCCATGTCAAAACGAATCCGCCCCGAGACCGAGACCGAGACCGAGACCCGACCCCGGCCGCCCGGGGTCCGACGACCGCGGCCGTGCGAGCCCGTGGAGAATCCTATGCGCGCGGCGCTAGCTGCTGCTGGTGCACGGCCGCCCGCGGTTACGATTACGAGTCGAGCAGGCCGGCCGCCGGCCTGGTGATTTGCTTGGTCACGTAGCCTGGCTAGCTACCTAGCGCCGCGAGGCGAGGCGAGGCGCGCCGGTCCTTGCCGTCGCAGTAACCACGGGCACGTGACGCTGTCCTGCGAGCCGCGACCGGGCGGCCCGTACGTGGAACGGCGTTACGGCGGGGAGGGAGGGAGGACCGCGCGCCGTCGGTTGCGCTTGCGCCGTCCCGTTCCGGTGAGCCGTTCTGAGCGCTGTAGCGTGATTCGCGCAGCTGCACATTCCGGCGTCCGTGCTGCTGCCATGGCTGGTGACAGCGACGGAAAAGAAACACAGCATCAGAGGGCTTGTGGTGCTCGGTAGCACTACGCCACTATGCTTCTGGCAGGAGTAATACTAATACAGTAGCAGACTATTCTACGTTGCTCGTCGAATACATGTACATGAGCACGAAAATGCGTTAATTTCAAACAACAGTTTTTTTTTTGCTTTTTTTTTCTGAATCTCTCTTTGTGCGTTGGTCGTATGTTGTGCAGGGTGACAGAGTACAGCTTCTTGTGTGATCAGTAAACGCAAGATTTACGTGCGTGGAGGTATAAAGACGTGATTTTCTCGTGCACTATAGTATTACTGGCAGTACGTGTGTGGCGCGTAAATTTCGTCAGCTCCGTACCCACAAGTTCTCTTGAACGAAGTTGGTATTGACTGAACGTACGTGTACGTGCATCCACAACATACGACTACACATGCGTACGACGATACTACGTACATTACCCGGCCATTAAGCTGGACGACGACCAGAGACCAGTCGCTGGCTACACTGACCCCCGGAGCATCTCTAGGTAGTGGTATGGTAGTATGGTACGCATTAGGTACGCCGTTATATATCGTACTACTTCAACCGCTGACCGGAACGAGAACGATGATCAACTGATAACAAAACGCCAAAAAACAATACGAAACGCAAATATAAAACCTAAGTTAAGGCCAAAGCCTTGCGCCCCTCGCCAAAAAGGAAGAAGCCTATAGCAATGGATGAAATTAACGAGTGGTGAGTTCGTTCAAAAATCAAAATTTAACTAGTGGTGTATTAGGAGAAGAGAAATTTTCTGAATACATGCGGTGTTCATGAACCTCTGTTAGTTGATTGTTGCACAACACAATGTTAGCTACATCTTGTGACTAGAGTATCTAGCTACTAACTCAAGTAACTACTAAAACAACCATTGAACGGGCATAAATGTGATGTCTATTGGCATCATAAACTGTAACAGAACATGTGGAAATATCCGTTTGCATCTCTTGGTGTGTCGTGCATCTATAATTTCCGTTGGCACACAGAGTTCGTATATTCCATTAAACATGGCCGCTAGCTGCTCACATTTAGCCACCAGCCAGGCAAACGGGTCAAAGATGGATGTCAGTTGGAAAATAAGTTTCTCTATGTGTGCTAGCCTTATCACAAAAAACCAATTTTGAAAACAAATGGCAACTTAAGTAGTTTTGCTAGACAACACAGGTTGATATATATTTGATTCTAAATTAATGCCAAAGCCTTGTACGAGTAAATGAATTGAGCAGTAGCGTAGGAGTGGACTGTAGAGTATATACCGAACATATATATTTAGTGTTCATTTACCTCTGTAAGTTGAATGCAACGGTTGCATTGGGTTAATGCACAATACAACGGCACGTACCTACGTACATACTACGTATGACTCAATTATCTAGGGTAATTTCTTGTCACTAAGGACAGTCCTAACCCAAGACACTAGTAGTGAGGTCCATAGTCTCCACATGATCAAGAAACAAGTACAAGACACTACCCCTTCAACCCAAACGCTACTATTTCAAACTCAAATTTAATGACACTCACATCTCACTATGTCTTGGATAATGTGTAGAAACCATGTCTAATGCAAGACCCGGTTTCCTCCTCTTTCTTTATTAACTCACTTGACACGTCATCTTTTAGCCTATATGGCATGTCATTTTTAATTCTATGGACACCATCCTAGTCATGAGGTTGGGAATGGCCTAAGTAGTATCTAACTCAAGTAACTACTAGAACACCCATTATAAGGCATAAATGCGATGTCTATTGGTATAGTAAACTAACATGTAGAAATATCACCGTATATCATTGACTTGGCGTGTGCACTCTAAACCAGTGGTGGGCCCGTAGATCTATAATTCAATTAGTTGCATTGGCAAATGGAGTGCAAATAATCAGTGCCCACCACTGGTTTAGATTTAGCAGGGTGCAAATATATGTGCGGGAGTAAAATGGATGTCACTATATCAGTTGTAAAAATATTTTTCGTATACGTGTTAGCATTGTCAACACGATTTGTCAAAATAAATGACAACTTAATAAGTAGTTTTGATATTCAACAACATGGGCCAATATTTGTTGTACATTTCTACATGTCGTTCTCATTCAAATTATTACATTCAATCTAGGCCAAATGTACATTTTTTCTTTCTTTACATACCATTAATTGAAAAAACGACAAGTCACATCATATCATAGACAAGATGAAAATATATGAATTAATGATGCAATGCGACAAAAAAATGTATAATATTATTCAAGAAGGAGCTGGCTCTGGTTGTCCTTTGAGCAAGAGCAGGATTTACCACAATTATTTCTCAATGGCTAGTGGCCCTTCCGTAATAGAACTTATTTTCTCTCATTTTTTTTGTTTCTTGAAATCCTTTTGTACTGCTTTAACTCTCTTCACCTTCATTTCTAATATTATACTCCGTATTAATCAGTAGGGGCAACCCACCAGCCCCTCCTTTTTCATCCAAAAAACGATTTGCAGGGATTTTGCCAAAAAAAAATCTGAAAATGAAGTTTAGATTAATTAAATGACCATTTAGCGAGTGCAATCAACTCCTACAGATCAAAGCTCTCGTTGGATCATTTCAGAAGCGGTGCGGTATCTAACTTGGGTACTAACTACTAGAACAACCATTGAAAGAACATATATAAATGTGATGTCTATTAGCACTATGGACTACAAGACATGGAGGCGAATCCGTGGATACCACTATCTTCATTGCTCTCATACTTCTACGTACAACTATCATAACACAAATTGTGTCGAAGATATGTCAGAGGACATATTTGTATGGCATTTAAGAAAACATGAATGCGTAGGATTCAGATTTTAGGTTAGAAAATGCTGGAAACATGCATGTTTGTCTAATAAGGACCAACTTTGGATTTGACAAGCATTACTTAAACGGATCAGAGTCTATTCAATGAACTTGCAAGCAATTACAGTATGTATATCAGTATACGGAGTATGTGACAATGAAACTATAAATCGATATTTGATTTGGTAGTACCTTGGATCATGCATCGATATCAGTAAGCATTAGGTTGCAGATGTTAAGCATTAGGTTGCAGATGTTCCCCATTGGATCAGCTGCGCATCCTATCACCTTACAGTAATTGACGGTATGCAGCCAGGCCAAGATCAGAATAGTGTATATTTCAGGATAATCAGAAGGAAAATTTCTTTTTAAATGTGGACAAATCAAAAGAGGAAGAGGAACACATCAGTAATCCTTCTCTTTTTTCTCTGATCTGCCCATCGGCAATTGCCACCGAAAGCAATGAAATCCACACCACAGTAGCTGAAAGAGAGGACCCTAGAAAAGGGGTTTCACAGGACCACGTTTCTTGCCCAATAACCATCCCAGATCACGCAGGCGCATTCAAGAGCTGCTTTTCCTGCGCTGCATGTTCGATCCTTGGCGTGTGGATGTAGCATATGTATGTACACGTACTTACTGTACATTGAAGCATGCTATACCAGTCCAATATAAAATTTCCGCATTCCGAAAAGGAATTCTTTTCTTTTTCTTTTTGCTCCGTCTACGGAGAACACGGCAGCAGTGTATAGTGCCACACTGCCAGGGGGAACCAGTACGCGTGGCTGCAAAATGTCCAGTGCTATAAACGCGCGTGGGATTCCTCTCGCGATGTCGCCGATCCGGCTGGTCCTGTCGAGCCGGAGCCACTGAGGCAGCATGCATGAACATTGACCGTGTCAGTGTATCAGCAACAGTTGAATTAACTCACACTTCACCTTTGGTACTGCCAGTGCAGCGCGCTCACTGTTCGGTCTGTGCCTCTCATGCCCGAAGCCCCGAACTGAAGTCCTCTCCGTAGCCTTTCTCTTTCACCTATGGCCCCAGCTGGAGCAGTAATTTATTACTGGAAAGCAGTAACAACAGCCGTGTCCATCTCCATCCTCGGCTCCTCGCTTCCTTTTTGCTGAGGAGATGATGTGTGTACAGCCTGGGTTGACCCGTTGGCAGGACCCACCGTCAGTGGGACGCGCGGTGCGGTAGGGCCCACTGCCATTTCCTCTCTGAACGAGCTGAATGCATGGCCCCCATGCAGGATGAAAGAGAAAGGCTAGCTCTACATCTAGGGCACGTTTGATGGGCAGATAATTTGGGCCATGCTATTGCTATACTACCTCATACGGCGTGTCTTCGCTGATTAATGCCGTGGCCATTTCCACAGACGCACATTGCTTTCGGGTTCCTAGGACCGGGCAATTCCGGAACCTACCGTCCGAGAAAGCGCCGTCGCCCAGCGAGTCGGGTGGCGAGGCCACATCGCCTTGCCGAAACGGTGCAGGCGGCCTGCAAGGCGATGGGAGTGGATCACGCTGAACGGACGCATCGGGCTCCCGTTTCCCGTTGCGGGCTAGACACCAGGGTTAGCCCGCACTGATGGTGCTTATCTACTTCAGTAGGCGATTGACCTGCTTTTATTTTTTTGCCCACTGCGTCATCTCTGCATCCATTCCATGCCCTAATTAATCAAGCACCACCAGCTCGCAGCGCCTAATCACCGAACGGAACGGCCGCAGGTGTACATACTCACGTAGTAGTAGCAGTAGGCCGTCAAATCGAGCGTCGACGGGTGCCATAAACGGTTACAGGGTTACAGCACCGCACATGCGCTGCCGCCCCATGTCTGATGCCCAAAATGGCCGTGTGATCGCCGGGAAAAAAGGCTGATGAGGAGTGTCCACGGACGCAAGGCCGGCCCCGGGATCGGAGTCTACGCCGTGATGTGACTCTTGCGTGAGGATAATGTAGCGTAGCGTAGGGCAGGGGAACTCTGATGATGATTTGCCGATCGATGCAAACGCTGGAAATCGCAGCGGCATCAAACGCAGAATTCAGAAACCTGTCGTCTTCGATCAATTCGTACGGAATCCAGACCAAGGCCTGATCAGGTTACAGACAGGCTTCCTGGGGAAGGTGTAGTGTAGAGATGATTAGGCGAGGTAACCGTAAGTAACTCTTCGGCGCGGGCCGGAGAGAAGCTAGGGTGCACATGCGAGGCGAATGATGCCGTCCCCCGCGGCGAGCGGTGGTCCTCGGGCAAGGGCAGATGGCCGCGGGAGCAGCGGAATAAATGGCAAAAGCCACCCGGCGTACCGCCACGGCAGGCCGGGCCTCGCCATTGCAGGTTGGCGGAATTTTACAGGGTGTTCAGTGCCGGTACAGCGTCAGTGCTCGTCTTCTCCCCCTTTATTACAAGGGCCGACGACGGTGAGATGCTCGCGCTAAGACCGGGTGGTGAATCCGGGCTTACTAACTAGACAATTCGTCCCCCCGGCCGAGCTTGATGGCTAGCGGTACGGTGTACGTGTACTAACCGCGCAATTGATTGGTTAAGGACAGCAAGAGAGGAGAGAGGAGAGAGACGATCGAAGAGGTTAACACCGACAGATTCCCTGCTGAGCAGAGTTTACTGGAAGTGTAGATAAACCATATAGCAACGGGGTACTGTACTATGTACTCGGGAGTCAGAGGTATGAGCCGGTTCCGGAAACCGCTTGTGCGCAGCACGCATGGGCTCGACGGGGCAAATTCAATGTGAAGTTTGTGATATGAATATGATACGCGAAACCTGGCACGGCAGTCGCCAGGGCCATCACGCTGCATGCGCCCAGCTAGAGTCAAGTCACCCCCCCTGAAACGGCAACCGGCAAGCCGCAGCCCGCATCAGCATGCGGGAAGGGGCTCCGGACTGACGCCACTAGCCTTCTCTGGGCGCGGCACCGAAATCAATGAGTGAAACAAGAGGGTTTCCCGAAACACGCCGCGGCGATCGCCATCAAAGTCAATCGTTCGTCCAGACGGGGACGGGGACGGGGACGGGGCACGTACGGCGAGCCCGGGTTTTCTGTCACACCACACCCGTCGTCGATCCCGCGAGCCGACCGGGCCTTGCCCCTCGCGCCGCGTTGCGTTGCGCGTCGACGGCTGATATGATAGATATAGCTGCAAGCGTCGCGGTGCGGCAGCGGCGGCTGCAGCCGGCAGGACCAGCGCGCGAACGTAAAAACTCGGCGTCCGGCGCCACGCGACGGTGCCGTTCGTTGCAAGTTGGCGCGACGGAGCGCGTCGTGGGGCAGCCCCAGCCTTTCGTGGCTACAACGGGGCCAACGCGTATCATTGCGAGATCCGATCGGCGGTAGCGCCGTGCCGCCGCCGCCGCCGTCAGTTCACCGGCTGGGCTTGGCTGTCCGGCGCTCTCGCTTTGATGAGGCACACCGCACACACACACTGTGCGTTGCGTGTGCCGATCCAGCAATTTTGATCGCGCCATCATTCGATACAGTGGAGCAACGCCGTGCGAGATTCCGCTTGCCTACGAGCGGAGGCATCGTAGTCACGGCATCCGTCCGTCTCCTCTGGCCGATCGAGAGTACTCTAGTAGACTAGTAGGGCCGTGGCGTCGTGCCCGGGTCGGCGATGGGAACACGACACGGCGTGCGTATAGATGTCCAAACGGGCCGCCCGGCCCGGCCCTGGCTCGGGCCCGCCCTGGCCCGTCCTTCACCGTGCCGGGCCTGGCCCGGCACTATGCCCCACCGTGTCGGGCCGTGCCAGCCCACGGGCTGAGCCGACGGCCCAAGCCCGGGCCTGCGGGCTCATTTCGTGCCGGGCTAGCCCGACATAGCCCAACACTATGTCCTGGGCCGGGCCGCCCGACGGCCCACAAAGGCGTACACCGGCGCCACCTCCAGCGGCCGACGGCCGGCGCCCGGTGCCGCCGCCGCGGCTCCCCGCGCCGCCGCCCACCAGCCCCACCCCGATGGCCAGCGAGCGAGGCGACGACCGCGACAGCGAGAGAGGAGGCGCCGGCGACTCGGTGACGGTGAGGTAGCGACGGCGGTGAGGTGACGAGCGAGAGAGAGAGAGAGAGGAGGCGTCGGCGACTCGGTGACGCCGTGACGGTGAGGTAGCGACGGCGGCGAGGTGACGGACGAGAGAGAGAGAGAGGAGGCGCCGGCCTGTGCGCTGCCGCCGGCCTCCGCGTTCCTACCGGCCGGCTTGCGCGTCGCGGCGCCGCCGGCCTGCGCGCCGTCCCGCCGACGAGGTAGGGGAGGGAGGGGAGGCCAGAGGGAGTGGAGGGGCGCCGACGGAGGGGAGCTGTAGGGGCGGCACGAAACACGGAGGGAGGAGGGCGGCGGCGGACGAGTGGGGGAGAGTCAGAGAGAGGAGTGGGGGGCGGCCGGGCGGGGTAGGGTTTGGGGAGACAGGAGTGGGAGGGGGGTTTGGGCCGTTTTGGCCTTTTGGGGGAGGCGTGGAGCGGCTTGGTGGGCCGGGCCGCTCCCGCCTGGCATCCTGGGCCGATCGGCCTCGGGCCATTACCGGGCCACGGGCCAGCACGGGCCCGGAGCTGGCCGGGCCGGGCCGGGCTTGGGCCGGGCCAAAAATACGGGCTTTCGGGCGGGCTGTCGGGCTTTTTGGACATCTATAGGCGTGCGGCGTCGCGTCCAACTCACTCCTCCCGCACGGTGCAAGGCAGGGTAGGCATGAGCGAGCCCGGGGAATCTGGACCATCAGATCAGAGAGGCCCCGGACCCCCCCCCCCCCCCGGAGTGTTAAATGCTCGGCCTCTGATCGGGCGATTGGCAGCGACGGTTCCGCGCCGGGGTTGGGGTTGGGGTTGGGGGGGGGGGGGGGACGGCACGAGGGGGCGAAATCCCCGCCCTGCCCCTCGCGGCCCCATGGCACGCTGACATCCGGGCCCCGCGCGCGCGCGCCGGGATCGCGGCGCCCGAAGAAGATACCGCGCCCCGGCCCCGATAGAGGCAAACGCCAACGCCATCGCCACCCGCCTTCCTCTATTTATGCCGCACACCGACCTCGACGCGCCCAAGCCAAGGCCAAGCCAAGCCACGCTACGCAACACGCGCGGCTCAGTGATCAGTGCGTCGCTTTCTCGCTTTGGCACCCTGCGCTCTCTCTGCTCGTCCTAGCTGCTCACTGGCGCACTGCCACTGCTGGCTGCGCTCGTAGTCACTCACAGTGCCCGGCCTGCTGCTAAAAGGGCAGGATCATATCCCTCGCAGTCAATTGCCCTGATCCGGCGGGGGGTATTAAGAGGAACCAAGGAGCGAGAGGTTGAAGTGCGCACGGTGGTGAGCGTGTGGGAGAGCAACAGAGATCACCCGAGAGGAGGGTCGTGGTGGTGCTGCTGCTGCTGAGCCGCGGAGACGACGACGGGCGCCGGCGATGGGGCGATCGCCGTGCTGCGAGAAGGAGGGGCTGAAGAAGGGGCCGTGGACGCCGGAGGAGGACCAGAAGCTGCTCGCCTACATTGAGCAGCACGGCCACGGCTGCTGGCGCTCGCTGCCCGCCAAAGCCGGTGAGCAGCTAGTCTCGGGGTTTTAGTTTTAGCAGCATTTCTTTCTTCTGCGACGGTGATCTTTCGTTCGTCCTCCTCGCTCTCGTGTTCCTTACTGACGTGCGTGCATGGCGAATGGCGGCCGTGGCAGGGCTGCAGCGGTGCGGCAAGAGCTGCCGGCTCCGGTGGACCAACTACCTCCGGCCCGACATCAAGCGGGGCAAGTTCAGCCTGCAGGAGGAGCAGACCATCATCCAGCTCCACGCGCTGCTCGGCAACAGGTGAGCTCCCGATCGGTCCATTGCTGCTGCACATCGTGTCCTAGGAGTGTACCCTGCACCCACAATTCAGTCAATCGCACGCACGGATTTTGACTGGTTGCTTTAGGGGATCACCGGCCGGTCAAGAACAAAGAACACATACTCGGCGCCGTGCCCGCACCGTAGTCTCGCCACATTTATGATCGGGTAATGCTTGAGCACGACGAGATGGGGAGCATTTCCGAGTGTTTTTCTCGGAGTACGTTCAGTCACCGTACACATGTTCTTGCAGCGTTTTTTTACACGACGAACAACCTACGAAGTGATTAGAGAATTCTGAACCCTAGCGTAGCCGTACGAGAGGAGACATGGGGCTTCCTCCGGCGTGCTGCATTGCTCGTCTTTTTGCCTGACGAACAGCTACCGCTGAGCTTTCGTTGTGAACCGATCCTTCAATGCATAGGCATCAACTTGGGAAAAAGTGTGAAAAAGCTGGGCCATGGGAGCCTCTGCCCCGAATTTTCCTTTCTTTTTTCCCACATGATTCGGCATTCAAGCTGGGCATTCAATGGGGAGCCCGGCCCCCGTCGCCGGTGGACCATGGCGGCCTCCCTTGGTCCACTGTAGCCACCTGCTCTCTTGCCGTTTTGACTCATAGTTCCTGTCACTTCTGCAATCGTGTCTGTAGTCTGTACTAGGCCATGGCCATGCGCCCCGTTAATCATCGCACGCCTGCGGTTAATTGTTTACGACCGTGGTGGAGATTTGTCAGCGTGATCGAGTTCTAAAAGATTTCTTCGTGGCGTCCGCCTCTTTGGGTTTTTGTGTGTGCAGGTGGTCGGCGATTGCTACGCACCTGCCGAAGCGCACCGACAACGAGATCAAGAACTACTGGAACACGCACCTCAAGAAGCGGCTGGCCAAGATGGGCATCGACCCGGTCACGCACAAGCCGCGCTCCGACGCGCTCGGCGGCGGAGGGGGCGGCGCCGCCGCGGGCGCGCAGCACGCCAAGGCCGCGGCGCACCTCAGCCACACGGCGCAATGGGAGAGCGCGCGGCTCGAGGCCGAGGCGCGCCTGGCGCGGGAGGCCAGGCTGCGCGCGCTCGCCGCGTCCGCGTCCGCCTCCGTCGCCTCGGCGCCGCCGGGCTCCTCGTCGGCGGCGCACGGGCTCGAGTCGCCCACGTCCACGCTGAGCTTCTCCGAGAGCGCGGCGCTCGCCTCGGTGCTGGAGGCGCACGGCGCCGCCGCCGCGCGCGCCGCTGCCATGCAGCCCATGCAGGCATACGAGGAGGCGTGCAAGGAGCACGAGCAGCAGCAGCAGCACCACCACCACCAGCAGCAGTGGGGCGATCACGTGGTCCACGCCGGCGACGCGGCCTTCGCCGGGGCGGGGTTCACGGGGCTGCTCCTCGACGGCGGCGGCTTGAACCAGCAGGACCTGAGGCCGGCGGCCAGGGACGACGACGCGGCCGCGGGCGCCGGGCTGCAGGAGACGGAGGAGGAGAAGAACTACTGGGACAGCATCCTGAACCTGGTGAACTCGTCGTCGGTGTTGTTGCCGGCGTCGGCCGTGGTGCCCGCGCCGGAGGGGTACTCGTCGTCGGCGTCGTTAACGTCGTCAGTCGTGGTGCCTGCGCCCGAGGCGTACTCGTCGTCGGCGTCGCTGTCGACGTCAATGGCGGCGGTGCCCACGCCCGAGGCATACTCGCCGGCGCCGGAGTTCTGACTGGTGGGCCCTGGACACGTGTTCGCCTGCACACAGCCGGGCGAATGACACAGTAAATAGCTAGTGGGGGGATTTCGGAATAATAAGATAAGATTGAACTACTAATGTTGATTGTTAAATCGAGTTCTTCGGTTAATCTGACAGTACCCTGATCAAAGGTGTGAACAATATGGCTGTACTGAATTTAATTCTGTTACTCGTTAAGTTGGTCAAATTGTAGACCGTAGAACAGTGACCAGAGCGTATCATCTTTGCTCTGTAATTCGACAACCATCTTCACCCGCAGTAGAGTGGAGATATTTGAGATCGGAAGAACTTTTTCCATTTTTTTTTTGCTTTTTTGTTGGCACTCATGTATATCCCAGCATCCAAGATGAACTGTTCATGTCTGTATATTGTGTGTTATGGTGATGTTTATGTACTGGGGGTACCGTATATTGGTCTTTTATGTTCTGTAACTTCTGGAAAATAATTCCTTGTTTTTTTTTCTGATGAAGCACTGAAGCAGGAAAACGGATTGGCCGCATTTCGCCGGCGATAGAGCCGTTGAACGATGTTGGGCCTGCGATTGAAACAGCCCAAGCACAAAATTTGGCATAGCCCAGTGATTATCCGGCCCAGTTGTTTTTCGAGTCGAGCACAGCAGCTCACTCGAGTTCCTCAAAAAAAAAAAGCAGCTCACTCGAAGAAGAGAGAGGAAAGATAAGAAGGCTCTCGCGCAGCTTCGTCTTCCTCTCTTATCCGCGGAGGAAGAACCTTGGCCCGACACGATGCTCCCCATGGCCGTCCACCCCGCCACCACGCCGGCCCTCGCCCCGCGCGCCCGCATGTCCACGCCCAGACCTTCCACCTCCCTGGCCGCGGCCTCGTCCTCCTCCTGCTCCCGCATCGTTGGTTTCCAGAGCAGGAGGCTGCCCCGTCGCTCGCTCCGCAGCGTCACCGCCGCCGCCGCCGCTGACGCCGTCGATGCAGAAGAAGAAGAGGTGCAACTAGGTGGTGTTGTGGATGCACCTTACGAGGAGGAAGCGGAGGAGGTAATGGTCTTCTGAACCCACCTTATGCAGTAGAAGAGTCATGTTACATTGGTCTCCCAGTGCGCGAGAATGTCACTAAAACTCATGGCAAATGATTGGACCCTGATTCATCATTCTGGTCTTGAACTTGTTAGGTTCAGTATGCACCAATTGCCCCTGGTTAGTTTACTGTTTCCCCTGAAATTGGTATCAGTAGACCTGTCAAAAAAAATGGTATCAGTGTAGTCACAGACTCATAGCTAATAGAAGGGTCAATTCAGGTTAATTGGGTGCGTTGGGGCTATGTTCAGGCGTTGTTTTGAGCTTCTGCTGACTAGTATGTTGTATCCTTGTGTTGGAAAATAATGTGCAGCCTTGTGCTGTAGCTGTTGCTTATATGGAAAGAAGAGCTACACATTCTGATGCACTGAAAATGTTCTGAATGTTATGAGAGTGACTGTAGTTCAGTTCCATAATGGTATATATGTATGATCTTTCTTTTCATTGCCAAAACATAATTGTCTACTAATAACTAAAATGAGTGTAGGTTTTACAAAACTTCACTTCAGAATACCAATAAGTGCATTTTGGTTCACAGATACCAATGGTAGCAGACTAGCAGCATCATGAAAATAAAAAAGGGGCACAATAGCTTTGAGATTTCATTTTTTTCTGCTTATTTTTGTGATGGGAACTGTGTTAAAACTAGACATTTAGCTTTGCTATGATCGTGATAATTGACTTCATCCTCAGAATGAAAGTTAAAGATAAAATGAAAACTTGTTTGACAGTATAAGGTGGCGGTGCCCGAGAAACAGGACCCCATGCTGGTACTCAAGTTCATCTGGATGGAGAAGAACATTGGCATAGCACTCGACCAGCTGGTTCCTGGCTATGGCAGCATCCCTTTAAGCCCCTACTATTTTTGGCCGCGGAAAGATGCGTGGGAGGAGCTGAGAGCAAAGCTTGAGGAGAAAGAGTGGATCTCTCAGAAGCAGATGATCATCCTTCTCAACCAGGCCACCGACATCATCAACCTATGGCAGCAGGGTGGCGGGAGCCTGTCAACATGAGTCCTCCCCTCCCTATTCTTCCAGCATTCTAAGTACCTTTTTGTTGTTTTTTTACATGCCCTCTCTATTGTTAATGTTGAAGTCACACAGTACATGGCCTTGTAGATCGATTCAATCTGTTCTCAGAAATGGTTTTGTTCATCGAAATGATTGTGTGATTAATCTTGTTCAGCTGAACAATTTGGTCATGGATTGACTAGTTAATGGCTAGCTAAATTTTATTAGATTTTAGCCTTTTTTTTTGACAAATGCAAGTCAGCCACTTAATTAGCCAGAAAATGTGCCAACTTAAAGTAGACTGTTTTCTTTATGTGTGTCAGTCCGTTTTTACATTGTGGCCATCAAGGAATAGAAGGTACAAGGCCTTGTAGATTAATTTATTCCGTTCTCAGAAATGGTTTTGTTCATGGAAATGATCATGTGATCAATCTTCGTGGCTAAACAATTTGGTCATGGAGTGACCAGCTAATGGCTAGTTAGATTTTATTAGGATTCCAGTACCCCCTTTTTTTTTTACAAATGCAAGCCAGCCACCTAATAGCCAGTAAATGTTCCAAATAAAAATAGACTGTTTTGTTTAAGTGTACCAGTCAGTTTTTACATCGTGAGCATCAAGAAATAGAAATCGAGTATTCTGTTGTTTGGTTACATTTTTTTTGTCTGCCGACGAGAACAGAGAAACAAAGCTAGTGCTGCTCTTATGTGATGTTAGTATTATGTTTCCCATGTGTACCTAAAAAATGAAGACAAACTAGTATTTTTTTTTTGTTTCACAACACTATGAAATGCAAACCACTGACACGATTTTAGCAATACTGAAAAAAAAACAACAAAGAATAAGGTTACACCAACTAATTTCCAACGTCTTCAGGTCACATGTAAAATATCCTGGTCCAGCCGATCATTGATTAGATCAGGTCACATGTAAAAGTTAGGTTTCTTCTTAGAGCACGCGGTAACTGCTCTCGACAAGTAGCAAGAGGGGCGTACTGATGCTAACACAGTAACACTGAGAGCCTGCAAAGTTCCGTCTGGATTTGTTTCCAGCACAACGCCATCGACAGGCTCGCCAATTTCTAAACTGTGCTCTGCAGATCGTTAATCTGGTAATAGATCGGAGCCGAACAGCACAGACGACCTGGCATTAATCTGAGTACCCGGTTGTGAACTAGTTACTCTCTTTGTTTCCCTATATATAAATCAATTTGGCATCCCTGCAATCACCGGCCATCTGGGCCTCGCCGGATGCTTTGCTCACAGAGTCACAGCATGACACATCCCAATTTCAGTTGCCGCTCTCGGGGCCAGATTGCTGCTGGGCCGATTTGCGGCGTGCGCGATGGAGATCGATGGGGAAAGCCGGAAACGGCAAGAGTTGGGGGGCGGTGTCGCGCCGGCGCACGCCGGGCGCGCTCAACAGGCGGGCGTGGGAGGCGCAGGCGCGTCACGCGCGGCTGCCGCAAGCTTGCCCTCCCCTCCGGCCACCGTCCGTCCCCTCACTCTCGCCGTCTCTCAAAAGCGGCGAAAAGACAGCCCGCACGACGCACCTTATCATCTCGGCCACATGCACACCTCCCACTCTCCCAGGTGTAGGAAAAAGAAGGCGAGCTCGGCAACCTATTGGCTGGGAAACCACTTGTCAATTCGGCAAGTACGTCACCTTTCATTTGTTAACCAACGGCCTCAGGAGACAGTTTGTCACAAAGTGGCGTGTCACTTTACTTGAAACCTGAGAATCAGTCGGTGGATGACAACTTGGGAGCTCGGGAAATACGGGTCTTCATCACCTGGAAAAGGGCGAATCTACCTCGTATGGCAATGTCCCCGCACGGCCGCAATCTCGTCGCCTTGCCGTTTTTCGACCATCTGATGATTGACACTTGTGGCTGCGCTGGATTAAAGAATCAGATGGGAAGATGACCGGGGGAGAGAGCGACGCTTTGACGCTGATCTGGTGGCTTTACTAGGTCCATCGCCGATTTTTAGGCGGCTGTCTGCCTGGCTGAGTCGGACGGCGAGGCGGCATCGCCATATGGGCGCCCACATGCATGGGCTCCACCAGGGAAATCGGATCGCTAAAACCTAGTCTGGCTCGAGCTGCCATGTTTAGTACAGCCGCGCATCAAATTTAAAAGGCGGCTGTACGGATCCCTGCTGTCAGCCTGTCGCTGAGAGAGGTTTTCTGAATCACAGGGTTTTGTAGTTGGATCAGCTGGGGCATGTGTGTGTTCGGGGGTTATTGTTGGGGATTTTCACACCTATTGCAACTCGCAAACTAAGTGGATGTGGATCTCAAATATCGTGATGGGATCTTTTGTTTGAGTGACCCACAAAGTTTGTGCGGTTCCTTGTTGACATGTCCTGCTAATAATAAATTTTAATATTGTGTTACTGATTATGTTGAAACGAATTCACTGTGTGTGGCTTTCACTCAATATATTGTCCAACGGAGTGGATTTACCTGTTAACAAGAAATGCGGCATCTTATATACGAAAAATGCATAACAGACGAGACCGACACGTATGTGTTTTATTGGGCTCACTCGAGCACTCGGCCCAAGTTCTATAAGTCCAAAACTAGGCCCCAGACACATAATGCTTGGCAGGATTTCTTGGGCTCTCAATCTAGTTTCATTCCGCCGGAATGAAACAAAAAGGTGTTGTGGTATTGAAAGTTCAAAAATTCATCCCAGTTTCATATGAGTCTCAATCACACACATACTAGTGATGATGCAAATGTAGTGCCAATTAAGCGCGTCTAGCCAATTTCATAGCATCACTATTTCTAACATACAAAAACCATAAATGCAACATTACTTTATTTGCCTCCTGATTTTATCTACAAAATCTCAACAAAGCGTAGTTTTTCTAGCTTCCATTTGGTTGATAGAGATTTTTAGCTACCAACTATTGAAACTAAAAGAAGTTAACTCGCACATATAAAAAGGATGTGGCCTTATTAGCGATGGGTTGTATAAAAAACATTTCTACATATTTTTAGGAATAAAGGTTTTTGGTAACTATATCTACAACTAGGGCATATCCATTTCAATCCATTATAGTCCATATATATATGTGATATTTTCTAATAGACCGTTCTTAACATTAGAATAAAGTCTACACATACCTATTAGAAATGATGTGACCCTTATTAGTTAGAAGGGATGTATAAGAATGCCAATAGTAACACTGGACCCAATATGAAAACAGCAATAAGCCTAGAAGATAGTGCAAAAGAGGAAAACAATCTACAAAATCTTCCTTTCTAAGAATGAAAAGGAGCAATGTCCCCTATAGTGCTAGGCTAACAAAACTAGAAATCCAGATGCCCATAAATGCAAATATCCACGTAAAAGTAACGGACAGCTCGAATCTCCAACACACAATTGACCAAATTCGTGCTAATATTTATGCTATCCTTCCTTATCGCATCCAGTGGGAGGCACATGGGTAGCAGTTATCTTTCCAGAGACTTCCCTTCAACAACACATCGTTAGTTATACGTGGTTGAGCAGTGGCTCAGAGGCCTAAACTTATCTTCACCTGCAAAACTCATACTATGCGGTTCTATTTGTTCGACACGGTTACTTTGTTTAAGCATCCGATGATGATTATATATATCTAAAGTGTTAACTATGTCATGATAACATTATTTAAGCAGCAAATCACTTGTACAGGCATGTACATCTTAGTCTCCCGAGGATCAGGACCCAAAAGAAAATTGGAATTCAAACATAGGAAAACAAAAGGTACCCATGGTTGTGCTTCGCACCTACGGAGTATAGCCTAACTGCATCAACCGATGGTTGCTTTCGCTGGACAAGATATTTCTTTACCCTGTGGCAGGTAGAGGATGATTGACACTTGGAGTCCACAAAAGTTAGCGGCTCCCGACAAAGCCGCATCGTACTACTTGGATGATCCAGTTGGTGGTGTTTAGATGTTGAATTTGGGAGGGTGAATTTATGAGTATGATGTCACTTCGTAATCATTACGTCACTGTAGCATTTCGTTTGTATTTGTGAAAAATTGTCCAAAAATTGATTAATTAGGCTCAAAATATTCGTCTCGTAAAACACAACAAAACTGTGTAATTAGTTTTTGATTTCATCTATATTTAGTACTCCATACATGTTATGACATTTTGATGTGATGGGGAATCTTCTTTTTGCATAGTAAATTTGGGAGTGGAATTTTGGAACTAAGGCCGTGTTCACTTCCAGAATACGAACCCCCGAATTGGGACTGGCCGGCCTGACGCGCGTCAGGCCGGCCACTGTAGCGTTTCGTTTGCACGTGCGAAAAATTGTCCAAAAATTTATTAATTAGGCTCAAAATGTTCGTCTCGCAGAGTACAACAAAACTGTGCAATTAGTTTTTGATTTCATCTACATTTAATACTCCATACATGTTATGACATTTTGATGTGACGGGGAATCTTCTTTTTGCATAGTAAATTTGGGGGTGAAATTTTGGATCTAAACAAGGCCTAAACATGGCCAACACATTGGGAAATCTGCATCCTGTACGTGCTCATTTGCTACACCGCAACGTGGGATCGCTGTGGGGCAGCAAGGACCTCACATGAGCTGTGTTTCTTTGGGGGTGGAAATATTTTTCCACCACTTTGACCAATAATTAAAGGTATTAAATAAAATTAGTTTATAAAATTATCTTCACAACATTAAACTATTTCATGAGACCTATCTAATGAGGCCTTTGACCGCACGATTAGAGGATGGTTACTGTAGCATTACTGTAGCAAAATATAGATTAATTATGCTCGTCAGATTCGTCGCGCAAAGTTAGACTCATCCCTAAATAAGTTTTGTAAATAGACTTCATTTAGTACTCCATGCATGTAAGATTCCCTTTAAAATTTTTTTTCCGGGTTGGAAAGAAACACAGCCCGGCCGGATGGCTTGCAGCCATTTCATCAGCCAATACAAGACCAAGGGCTTCTTCGATCTCGGAGCCGTCCCATAAAAAGTTAACGATGACTGCCACTTTAAGGGTAGTCCCAACCCAAAATGTCCATAGATAATGTCTGTACTGCCACGTCACGTAGACATCACCTTTGGACACTGTCCTCCCAACCCACAATTTCTTACCGTGGGCCCGTATTAAATTCTATCTTCTCCATCCTCCTCTTTCTCTCCCCCTCTGGCCGTGACTCTCGTCCACTCGTTTCTTTTCTACCGTACCAACGCAATGGCGATGTGAGCTTCCCCAGTTCCCCGGGGCCAAGGCCCTGGGCAGATGCTACATGGCGGCGCCGGCGAGGCAGCGGCGAATGCGAGCGGCACGCAGGGCCATCTGCGCATGCGCACGGCGAGCTGCCGGGCGAGGGGCACCCGGGTAGTCGTGGACGTAGGCCACTGCGGCAAGCTGTCGGGCGAGGGTCTTCATTCAGGAAGCTCCATTGGCATCAATGTGTTGAGCTGAGTTAAGCTAGTTACTAGCTTGTTGACAATTGTCTTGAAATCCGAATGAAAATGGTGTCTAACGTGAAATCCTCTTTTCCTTTTCTTCCCATCACTAGAGCAGAGCATGCTTGTTCCATGTCTCCGTCACGCAGGGGAATAGAAGATGTTTGCCATCGTCGTGGTGTGTGCCAATTCCTAGCAGGTGGATGACGAGCGCTGTGCAGCCACGGCGAGCAACGAGCACGAGGGCAGGCGGGCGGTGAGCGGCGTTTGGGTGACAAAGCAGATCCAGAGCGGCGCGGTGAGGTCCGGTGTCTCGCCGGCGGAGGGCGGAACGAGCACGTGCCGCCGTCGGCCGGCGGCGGCGCTGGCCGGAGGCGCAGCGAGTGCACGGCGCTGCCTGCAGGCTTGCAGCAGCGTCTCTCCGACCGGAGGGCGTGACGACTGTGGAGCTGGCTGTGGGCCGTCGATGTCGTCTCGCCGACGAATCCATGGCGAGCGATTGGCTCTGCGGGAATTGCTTCGGCCGGTCCATGGGTGGGTCCGCCGAAAACGCCTTGGTTAAAGAGTCGACTCGGTGTCGTGCACGAGACACTGGTCTTAAGATTTTCCCCTCTCTCCTCGTTAATTTTGCTGCCACGAGTCGACTTGGAGGATTGGGACTGCCCTAGGAGTTGGGGTTGTCGATATGATGTTGGCTCGGTGATTGTAGTCTCTGTATAAATCAAAGCGTCTGCACCGTGAATGGATGTACTCATGTCTGTAGTTACGATGCTTTATCTAGCTAGCGGTCCTGCGACAAAAATGGTTAACTAATGTTCACAGTCCAACTTAAAAAAAAACCTATAAGCTTTATAATTACTTAATTAGTCATCTGTTAACTATTTTGAGCTTTGCCCGTCCTACTTTATTTGAAAACACTCCCACTTAAAAGAAGACCTATTTCAAAAAAAAACTATGACTGTGTTTGGTTCACGATCATTTGATTGATGCTTACTCATAAGCAATCATAGCTATAGAAACCTAACAAGGCCATCCTAGATGCCAAATAGTCATATATTGTATTATGTATTTATCATCAATAGTTTTATCGTATGTTTTGATAAACTTATATTTTATTATTTTACAAACAATTCGAAAACAAAATAATCTATACTGCTTCTATTTATCGTAGACGGTTTTTTCTAAGAATGCACCCTGCCACGTCACCGATCCGCACATCCGCGACTCTCCACCAACCAACACCAAGCTCACAGATCGTGTACTTTCTCAGACAAACTCCGGCATTCTTCTTAGTCTGCCACATTGTGTTTCCTTCATTGAGCAAACAACTTTCCCGCCAGAGCCAAACCATTTGCCTATTGGCCACTTTGACTTGCCTCTAAGATTGCCCCGCACAATTCACACAACCGCTTGCTAGAGTAATTTCTATGCCTAGAACTATCTATGTTTTCTGGGTTGCGATGAACTATATATAACGACTCTATACATAGTTCTAAATGTTACAGTATAATAAGTTTAGAATGCTCAAATTGTAATGAGAATGGTTTGGGATACACCGCTACAGTATGTTATAATAAACTTATAACCATATATATTACACTACCAAATTATTAACAACAAAGTATATTCTACACCGATGTTGGCTCGCATATATTCTAGTTGTGAACACTCAATAATCACAAAACCTTTGGTTCCATCGAAGCTAAGTAAGGTATTGCGCAGCAACTATACTCTCGAGTTCTTCTCACACGCAGACGGTCCATATCCAAGTATGTGAAGGATCGATTAACCCCAAGCTTGTGCTGCAAAACCATGCTTGTATTGCTCACGCGACAGGTCTCGCGCGCGCAGGCGGCGCGCTCACGTGCACATGTCTCATGCTATTAGTACCCTGCAGCTTCTTTTTTTTTTTGAAAGTATACCCTGCAGCTTCTTGGCCTGCTAAAACTTGTAAAGCCCTTGCGTTAATTAATAAGACGGACCACCTAATGCTTCTAAAGACGAAATAATAAGGAAACAAACCTACTAAGCTGCTGGTAAAATTATAATAACGTTCTCGTCCGTGTATGAAAAGTTGCTTGAGAACGCCCTGAGAAGGCTTTGACGATCCTTCAAAACTACATTGGCATATCAAACTTTCTTTAATTTATTAAGTGTCTAACAATATAGACCATTCATGCCCTTATTATACTATAACCTCTTTCCTTATTTAGAATTTAGAAACGGTCTCTCAATCAGAAAGAGCTCTTACTGTATCTTTGCGTACACTTGACTAAATTTTCTAATTAAATTTATTGCTCAAATCTATCTCTCACACTCACATTTGATTGCTTTATTAGGTAACTCACTCTCAGATTCACTTACGCAAAAAAGAAAAAGAAAAAAGTGGTATCAGCTTTGAACGAGGTGGCTAGTCTCTTACAAATGGTCATTTTATCGTCTACTCTGATCCACTGGCTACGAGTGAACTCTCATTTGGCCATTTGGGTGATGTGTGATACTCCATGGCAGTGTTGTGTTATCTCTGTTCATGTGATTAGTACGAACCAATTGCAATATAATAGTAGGTACCGTGTGATTAGCGCCACAATTTTCATATATGTACGTCTTAATTTATTGGCACCTATTATTATAAATATTTAGGTTTTGTCTATTATATTGTTGAAGATGATGCTACTTCTGTGAGATGCCTAGGTATACCGTATACATGACCTCAATGTCTGTTCAGATGGAGGGATATATATATATATATATATCTCTCAGAAGGTCTGACCTCACCAAGACATGATAATTTAATTTAAATGATCTTGAATCTCGATCGATGCTACCACCTTGATATATTTCAAAATCATAGGAAACCATCCTTGGACGACTGAGAATGATTTTTTCCCCTCTTTATAAGTTGGAAGCGTAGAAATAATGTACATATACCATCCCTAGTACTTTTGTTTTTCGATTATATCACACTTCTACTAGAAATGCTAAAGGTAGTAAGAAAAAGGATTTGATGAGGTTGCAAATTGGGACACTCGCGCGGTGACGTTTAGGCACTATGGTGCATTTGGCAATGCGCGTTTTGCTAACTTTTTGTGCGCGCAACCAATTTGAGGCATCTCCTTCCTTTCTTTCCAGAAGCTACCAAGCCCCATGGCTACCACCATTTCCAATAAATTAACCCGTCCTGGCGACCCTAGCCAATGGGGAGGGAAATCTCTCCTCGTTGATTTCCTTGCTAAATAAAGGAAAGCAACTAAAGGAAAGCCAACTTGCAAAGCCACCAGCAAAGGACTAATCTCTCTCTCGTCTTTTTCTCCTTCCTCAGTTCCTCTCTGTGTCCCTGCAATAATTCGCCTACCTGGGAGACCAGCTTGGAACCCTCTCCTTCCAGAGCTCCGGCAGGCCGGGTTCCCATCTCTGTCGCTCTCTCTCTCCCTCCGTTAGTATCCGTGCGTGCGTGCCTGCAAGATCGGCCAGAGTTTGATAGAGGATGGGGCGGGGCAAGATAGTGATCCGCCGGATCGACAACTCCACGAGCCGGCAGGTGACGTTCTCCAAACGGCGGAACGGGATCTTCAAGAAGGCAAGGGAGCTCGCCATCCTCTGCGACGCGGAGGTCGGGCTGGTCATCTTCTCCAGCACCGGCCGCCTCTACGAATACGCCAGCACCAGGTTACAACTGATCGATTCCATCATGGAAGTCACGCTTAGCTTTTAATTTGCCTGTATTTCGGCCTTCGGTTTATGCTTCCTTGATTAATTAGCTCAGGAGGTAGGTGAGGCTTTTGCTCGTGAAGTTTCATTCTTTCGGGAAAACTTGATTATTTGCGCCTACTTAACTTGAATCGAATGGAGTTCCTCGAATTATCACATATGCATATTTGGAAGCGCTGCTGGCCAGTGGCCATTTCCAGAGTTTGACCAGAATAATTTGACGTGGTTTATATTGACCTCTTAACTTCATGTTTGTATGGACTTCTTAACTTCAAGTTTAGAATAGTTGGGCAGATTTTGATTTCTCAACCTTTTGGATTAATATGCTTCACATATGTTGGTTTTTTAAGAATATCACTATAATTCTCCACCTTTGGGTTTTTCTAAAGTCAACTGGTACTCCGCCAACCACATCGTGGCCTCTGGTTGAGGCGGGACATTAGGGTTAGGAATCGCTCGGTCCGACCTTAGATCTGGGAGGAGTGCTTTGCCTTGATGATGGTATGTGTAGAGATGTTAGGGATGAGGAGCTTGATTGGTGCTTTGCCAACCACATTGTGGCCTCTAGTTGAGGCGGGACATTAGGGTTAGGAATCGCTCGGTCCGACCTTAGATCTGGGAGGGGTGCTTTGCCTTGATGATGGTATGTGTAGAGATGTTAGGGATGATGAGCTTGATTGGTGAGTTAGGATAGTATGATGTCAAAGATGGCGGCTAAGGGTGGCAGATCTAATTGTGTGTTTGACAATCAGAAATATAAAAAAAGGAAGGATACGGTACAAGTTGTGATCCACGATGATGATACAGACTAGATTTATAGCAACAATGCAGATTTAAGAGTAATAGGTGGCTACAACACTAACATGAGAGAAGAATGTGAGGGAAACCGTCTAAGAAGGGTGGAAAGCTTATTCAGAGATCCATACTATTGGATCTAGATTTGGGATTCGTTAAGTAACTATTAATAGACATACTTTTATAAACTCATTTCCTGGTTTTCTACTAATTAAATATGCTTGATATAAAAAATACGGATATAGATATGTGTCTTTTATGTTTACTTATACATACGTATCACGTTGATCCATAGTATAGGTCGTACCTTTTCTATGGCTAATTTTATCTATGAAAATCCCATTATCTTAGTTAATTCGATTTGCCTACTATCTACAATATAGAGAACCTCTTTTTTAATTTTCTCGAGTCTTATTGGTATGGTGTTGTCTTTGGCAGCATGAAGTCGGTAATTGATCGATATGGCAGAGCGAAGGAGGAGCAGCAGGTTGTGGCAAACCCCAATACAGAACTTAAGGTATGTCTCCATAAGTGAGTTCAACAGAAATTTGCTAAATAAATGTTGATCAACTGCATAGTATCGTTTTGATGCCCAAAATGTGGAAGATTTTCTGCTTATTTTTTTGTTTGATTCTTAGACTTTCTATTAAGGTTTAGCAAACAAAATCCTAATAGAGAGAGAATCAAACAAGATAGATAGATAGATAGATATATCCCGACACTGATCGCGTAGTTGTGTAGCCATAATGTTTGGTCTCCGCACACTGCATGTAGTAGGAAACTAAAAATAATGCTGTGCTCAGATCTGAACTGAACCATCATTAAAGTAATACTTGAAAGGACATTACACTGCAGCATCCATATGCATCACTATCGAAAAACGATTTCATGCCTTCGCCCTTTTGTAGGCATTATATATCTTTCTACAAATAATTAAAGTATGTTGATCTGGATTAATATAGAAAGATAGATTCATAACTGTTTAATATGTAGGTAAGGCTACTTACGCTTGTATCGAACTGCTAGCACTGGCGTCAGTTCAAATATGTGACAGTTAATCGGCCTATTACTGATGATTATATATATTTGACTTGGAAAAGGCATTCCAACCATATTTGCACATACACAAGTATGAAAACAGTAATGGACGTACATAAAATAGTTATGCTGACAAATAATTAAAGATATCCTGTCTTTGCTAGCTTTCTTTCATCAGTTTCATTATTGCTTAACTCGAATGTATTATAAGTCAGCTTGCACACGAGAAAATAACGAAAACCATCGTGGGATGATTCAGAAAGCTTAATTGATTTGATCAGTTAAAATTATACTTAATTAGAGTAGTTAGCTTAAATTCAGTTCCTACTTCAACGTGTCCATTACAGCGCATACCATTCTCGCTAGTAAATAGTGAGATCTTTCGTCCATTATTGCATGTAAATACCTAATTCCACGTGGATGTCAGATAGTGTAAACAATAAAACATCAATTTGCTTGTGTATATATACGAGCAGTGTATTGCATAACTGATAAAATAATAAGGTACTCCCTCCGTCCCGTGAAGAGTATAATTCTAGTTTTTCTCAGACAGATTAATGGCATTGGTAAATGACCATGCTACCCTCAGTAACCGTCTCAATCCCACTAAATTTGGCATAGAGGTTGTTATCACATGGAGATAATTATCTATTTTTAGAAAAACTAGAATTAATCTGTCTGAGAATTAATCATTTACCAATGTCATTAATCTGTCTGAGAAAAACTAGAATTGCATTCTTCACGAGACGGAGGGAGTAGTCATCAACTTTTTATGACACTGATAATTGCCACTATAGTGTGTTAGTTGTAATGTTGTGTGTCCAGGTTCACACGGTGGTCTAGGTACAGGGACTTAGTGTTGGGGTTGATCACCTCGCCTGGGTCGGTCGTAGTCGCGGTCATATCGCTCGTGGCGCTCCATCTCGGCTACGTCGCGCTCTCTGTGGCGGTTATCAAGATCCCTCTGCACATTGCGGTCTGGCCTCTGGAGGCAATCGCGGAGATCTCCATCTGATCGGCGGTCAAGGTTGCGTGGACGCAAGGCAAGTGCTGCCGTGATGTTGGCTTGGGGCGTACAGAACACCGCGCGAGCTCTGTCGAACTCACGCTCAAGGTTGCGTGGATGCAAGGGGTCGACTGGATCTCCTTCTTGATCGGCCATGGGTCTTCTTCTCTGGCTTCTGTGGCGCGGCGCCGAGCGTGATCTTGGTTCGCTTGACCCGGCGCTGCTCTTGAGACTGGGTCTCGTCATCCTGAGGAGGCTGGTCCTTGGATACAAACACCTCGCAGTCAGGCGGCGTGGTGTAGCTTCCTTCCGCATCATCCGAGTTCTCGGTTGATAAAAGGACGGTTGTAGCGACCTGGAACTCGCCGCAGTTTGGAAACTGGGTGGGATCTCAGATTGGATCTGAGTTACTCATCGAGGGTCCCGACTAGAGTAGTCGGCGGTCGTGTTCTTGAGCCTGAAGGAAAACTTGTTCCCTGAGCGATCCAACGCCTGCTCGGACATGGCGATGCACTCCGCGAGCGTGGCGTTGATGCGATCTAGCCCGACGACGATCTTGTCGGGCGGTGGGACTCGGCGTCAAGGAAACAGATCTGGGATCTGTTCCTAGAGGCTGAGCCGCTCGACCTGCCATAGGAACAGACCAATGATGTCGGGGGAGGCCTCCGAGCTTGGTGAAGCAGATCCTGCCGGCGTCAGGTTGGCGCTAGCGGAGCCAGGGCTGCTTGAGCCGGTGAAGAAGCTGATGCCCGGCAAGTGCTTGGGGTTGTCCTTCACGCTCACTGGAAAGGTTATGCCAGATCGATCTGCCATCAAGCTAACTGAATGGAAAAAGCTCAACAATCACAATCACCCCTACCTGGCGCGCCAATTGTCGGACCTTAGGACTGGCAATCCACCTAGGGGTACCCAAGTGGTTTATTCGTAGGCGAGGAATCGTCGAGCGAGTAGCTTGATGGTGACACAGGAGGCACTGATTTAGACAGGTTCAGGCTACCCGGAGGTATAACACCCTACATCATGTGTCCGTGTGTGGTTTGGTATTAATGGAGCTCGGACAAGCTTCAGAAAGCAAGGACGAGCGTATGGTTACAATGGTGGTATGAGATGGATCCTCCCTCGTGGGTTTGCCCTAGGCTGCCTTATATAGGATGACGGGCTAGAGTTTACAAGTCGGTTTGAATCTAAACCTACTAGATTACAGCTGAGGATCATATCCGAGTCGGTTTCTACAAGATATCCCGAGATATCCGATACGCCGCCTGCTGCATCTTCACTAAACTTGTCCACCAAATCGGGGATTCCTCGTGGGCAACCTTGTCGGGCATGGGCACGGGTCGGCGCTAATCTCCTCTAACTATGGGCCCAGTAGTACCCATATCCCACAATCGGTGTTCGATGGAAAGCTACTATATTCAAGGAGTAGTAGTGTCTCATGCACCACAAGGAGATCTGAGGTGGCAAGGGCATGGAACACGGTCTGCTAAATGCAGTGGCAAGAATCCTCCTCTAGCTCGTGCAAGAAGGGCGTGGCTGATGACAAAAACACTAGTCGCGACAACGACGATGCTTGCTGTTGTTGCAGCCGCACTAGTCATTGGGCTTTTTATTTATACCAACCCAAGCGTGGCCAGGTGCACCTCATGCTGGAGGACAACAACGAGCAAACATTGTTGATGGCATATGCAAGTCCATGCTGAATGATGACAACACATCATGGTCAACAACTTTCCACTTAATGAACTACAAGCATAGGTGGAGAGGCGGATGCTGGTGATCGACCTCTAGGAGGGTTGGTACCTCGACGCCGGTGCCACTAGCCACATGAGGACTTGGAGCGATGTCTTCGCTAAGCTCGATCGCACGGTGTAGGGAACCAAAGGTTCGATGACAGGTTGCTCATTGATATCCATGGTTGTAGTAGGGTGTTGTTTGTTGGGAAGAACATCTTGCACAAGGCTCTCTTCAAGCCTAATTCAGTGATCCGACACCTAAAAAGTAGCATCATCATAGCCATTGGCCAACTCGATGAGTGTAGCTCGAAGATCGAAGATGGCATTGTGTGTGTCTGGGACAGCTAGTGTCGTGTCATCACCAAGGTGAACCAAGGTTCAATTGGGTCTACAATATTCTATGCCTCGACATCGTGCGCCCTATCAGCCTCACGGTGCAGCACAATATTGACCCATGGCACTGGCACGCCCACTTCCAACCATATTTTGAAGCAATGCATCGGCTTGGATGCTAGGACATACTGCGTAGCCTTCCACAGCTGAAAAACAACAGCAACTAAAGAAGCAGAAGATGCCCGCTGAGTTTTAGGGGGATGCCATGGGAACAACCATCTTCCTTCTTAATTGGGCACCAATGAAGAGCCTCGACGACAAGATGTTTTTTGAGGTATGCGCCCTATTCGTTTGGATTGTTTCCAGCGAGCCAACAGTGTTTTTCTCTCAGCGAAAACCAGCGTCAGCCACCAGCCACCAACCAGCCAACAGTGTTTTTCTCTCAGCAAAAACCAGCGCCAGCCACCAGGCACCAGCCAAACAAACAGGGATCTGGATAGAAACCATTAACGAGTTTCTTGCATAGATCTGGATGTCTTGGATATGTGAAGGACGCGTACTAGAACTAGCGCAAGCTCAATGACTACAATACCCCGATGGTATTTAATTGTTATGACGATGGATCCAAAGTTTATTGCATACTCGAGCCCATCTTGGCCCATACACACATCTCGCCATGCCTTTCTTCAACGAGGATACCAGCTCGAAATGGGAATTAGCACTATTTGGTAGGGGTTCGAAAGTGAGTACCTTCTTCACTCAAAAATAATTTGCTGAAAGACATCGTTGACCACCTTATATGGTGTTGAACACGCTCGTTTTGTATCAATTTGCTGGAAGACACCGCCTCTATTAAAATAATGTTTTTCTCTAAGAGGAGAGAGAAAGATGAAGAAATGTTTGTTTTGCCCTTGGCCCCACTGGTCAGTTTTTCTTTCTTCCCCCTCTCTTCTTTCTTCCTTTGCCGTGACAATCGCCTTGCCTAAGATCCATGCCGACCGCCGCCCCCGCGCCCGCCCCCGCACTGCATCCTCCACGCGAGCCTGGACGCGAGCACGGGCGGCCGCATCCTCCGTCGCGCTGCGGGGCACCTCCTACACCTGGCCTCACTCCCACCGCTCCTCCTCGCGGCTCTCCTCGTCTTCCGCTCCGCGCTCCTTGCCGGCACGATCCGCCTCACCTTCTTCGCCGACAGCAACCCAGCCCTCCGCTTTCTCCTCGCACGGCTCTCCCCTCTCGCCCCGCCATCGCTGTCGCCTCCCTCACACCATCTCCCTTGACGCCACTCCCCGTTCACCTCCCATTCGTCCTCCCTCTCTGATGACGATGTCCTGGTCGGCCCCCTCGATCCCGCGGCCTCAGCCCCCTCCCGACACCGCAACGCCTCCTACCACCATGCCGTATTCACATCCTACTCCGTCGCGCCCAAACCCTACCTAGTGCCGCCTTCGCCTCCCACTTCTTCCTCGCTGTCCACAACGAGATAGCTCCGTCGAAGCCCCACAGCGCTGCGAGGCAACGAGCTCCACTTCATGGACTTGACCTGGTGCGATACGGCAGCCCAGCAGCCAGCGCAGCCCCTGGCTTGAGCATGACCTCGCGGCCCGCGGTAGCAGCCCCACAGCCTCAGGCGCGGGTGCGTTGCGAAGCCCCCGGTCTTGGGCGCTGCTTCACAGGAGGCGGTGACGGCCCAACGGCCTTGGGCACAGGCGCGCTACGCAGTCCCTTGCCTTGAGCGTGGCCCCACAAGGTCATCACTGGGAGGTGGGAGATATAGAAAAGAAAAGGATGATGGGAGACAGAGGAGGAAGAAAGATCTGACTAATAAGACCAAAGATAAATGGACATTTCCTCACATTTCTCTCTCCTCATCAGCCAATAAATATTATTCTAATCGAGGTGCTGTCTTCCAGCAAATTATCAGAAAACGAGAATATCCACCCGCATATAACGTGGTTAACGGTGTCTTTCAGCAAATTGACATCACTTTGGATCTCCTGTAGCAAATTTTACCAAAGTTTTACTGCCTAGATGGATTGTTGGCATTGGGTAGGTAGGACTCAGCAGTATTTAACCAATTCATACTAAAGTTTTACTGCCTAGATGGGTAGGCCACACTTTTGGCTACTGATCATACTGTAAGTAAGATTTCCATAACGTGCTGTCTGTAATTCTGCTCATCAGCACAAACTAGGAAGCGATATAAAATGCTCATCAGCACAAACTAGGAATCGAGATAAAATGTTGGTCAGCTGAAGCAGGCAAGTGTCATCACTAGGAACTAAAAATGAAGCCCTTCCATTGAGGTGTTTCCCTTCCTTTATAGGACCATGGTCCAGAGAATACCATTCTGTACGACTTTAAACTAACTGGAGCGAGGCCGAGACAAATCTTGCAGCATCTGGACTACATCCAAATGATCCTGATGTTAGTTATTTAGTGCAAGATAAAATGTCAAGCAAATAAAGGATTGTGTACAATCATAATTCTGTATTTCCTCTGATGCTCAAGTTCTTATATAAATAGTCGAATTGGCAGAACTGAACATACACCTTAATACAGTTGAATTTAATTCGCAAAAGAGAACAAAACAATAGGAATTTGTTGAGAAAACAGTATGCAAATGTGCAATTGATACAAAATGGTACTGGAGAACACTATAAACAATATAAGGAAACCTTCTAACCATACAGGCCCAGCCCATATGCCAACAGCTGCTCTCCAATGAAAGCCTTCTTTACCGAAGGAAGCCAACGCTTCTTAAGCTAACCATACAGACACAGCGCATATGCCAAGTTGCCAACAGCTGCCTCCAATGAAAGCCTTCTTTCACTGAAGGAAGTCAAAGCCATGCAATTCATTTCTGTTCTGGAATACAAACATTCAAAAACATGAAACCACCAAAACACATGAGTGATAGAAAAAAATGAAAAACACAATCAGAAGCCAATATATGCATGAATCCATACCCCAAAAGGATGTGTGATGCATGAATCCTTCTCAGTTTATATTGAATCTTTGACGATTATAGCCTCTGACAAATCCTGAAAGAATTAAACCACTCGCAATTTCACGCTTGAGCTTCTTCCAGCAAATTATCACCAATCCTTGACTTGTTCTGTTATATCTCCATCATTACCATATTCTTCATTAGGATTTCACACCCTCTGGGGTTGATTTAGCTCCATTGAAACGTCAGCAATTGTGTGTAAGAGGCACAGATAACAGCAAAGAATTACAGTAATGAGTATAGCATGGCAATATATGTCTAGCTTGGTCATAAAAAATTAATTTAATTATTTGTCCAAAAATAGAATACCAAAGTTTTATATTTGCCATAACTGCTTCCATGCAACTACCTGTGTTGTATATAATTTCGTGACTGAAATAATGGCATGGCATATGTACTTCAGTTATTTCATTAATAACAATATACAATTTACTCAGCTGATAATTCCACCATGCTTAGCAACATGTTTATATCAAATACCTTTTGGCTTCTCTGAATCTGGCATTACTTAACTGTGCTTTTCACATTCAATAGTTCTGGCAAAGGGAGGCAGCAAGCTTGAGACAACAACTGCACAACTTGCAAGAAAATCATCGGTATGGCAAGAAAACCCTGCAGGTTTTACAGATGTATGGATCAGAAAATTTTCCTAACATAAAAGGATCAAGATATGAATTTGCCTAACATAAAAGGGTCAATATAGGAATTGTCAGCATGAGCACAGATGCAGAACTTCTGAATCAGAAGGAATTGTCAGCATGAACACAGATGAATAACGAATCAGAAGGAATAAATTGTCAGCTTGAGCACAGATGCATAACTTCTGAATCAGAAACAAACACACAGTTGTCTGTTTCGACTCGACAAAGAAAATTCATTCTCATGTTTATTTCAAAAATATGCAGGTGTTTAAAACACAAGGTAGAATATGACCAATAAATGCTGGTATTCAGCATGCAAAGAAATTCTGTTCCTCATAGAATATGCAACTAAAAGCTCAGTCTAGTTTCTGAAGGTAAAACTAGAAACAGAAATTAAGAACCAAATATGAATCATACATTTCATTCATATGTCCTGGACTCCTGGTGGAGCAACCCAAGGACTGCAGGTAACAAGAACACGTCCAACACCAAATTCATTCAGTGTATGAATTAGTATTGGCATACAGTTGGGTTAGAATGTGATAGATGCTGTGTCCCCATAGGATAATCCATAGTTCATGCAGACATCAGTTCTCAAAAAACATGACCACTGGGGGAGACTCCCCCAAGGCTTTGTGCTAAGAAGATGCCGGGCAGCCTCAGTTTTCAGAAACAAGAGATGTAAAAGGCTCTAAAGATTTCTGAATCCTGATTTGTAAATCGATCTATTTCCAGCCACAAAAAGCACTAATACACATATAGCCAGAGGCTGGATCCTTAAATATAAATGTGATAATGTCAAGTAATAGATATCAAATAAATAATCAAACTCAAAGCATAACAATTAAGTAAAATGGTTTGATTGACTGCAGGCAGTTGATGGGACAAGATCTTTCCGGACTGGGTGCAAAGGAACTTCAAAACCTAGAAAATCAGCTAGAAATGAGCATACGTTGCATCCGGACAAAAAAGGTAAGCAAGGTAACCATTTTTTATCATTTACTACATTGCGTCAAGCAAAATTTTCAATTGACGTTCGTGATTATTATTTTCAGGACCAACTCTTGGTTGACGAAATACACGAACTGAATCGGAAGGTTCTGGAACATTGCATTATTCCTAGGAAATACAATGTCTGAGTGGATTTCAGTGAGCTGATTTTGTACTGGCCCATTTGCAGGGAAGTCTCATTCAACAAGACAACATGGAATTATACAGAAAGGTCAACCTAATTCGTCAGGAAAATGTTGAATTATATAAGAAGGTATTTGATAAACCAAGAAAGATAAATTCCCAGGTCATATGACCCACACATGATTGGCTCTAATTTATTTCTATGAACAGCTCTACGAGAAAGAAGCAGCAGGTGAAGTCAACCGAGATTCAACAGCACCATACAACTTTGCAGTTGTTGAGAATGCCAATATTCCCATTCATCTTGAACTTAATACTCCACCGCAAGAAAATGATGCCGAACAATCTGCGCCTCCTAAATTAGGGTAACCCTGCCTTTTCTGCATAGGATCCATTGACTTTGTTCTTATTTCTTTAGCGGTGTTTCATTTACAACTAACTGAAAACTTGCAGGTTACAACTAAACCCATGAAGACACGTAGTATGGCATTGCTTGTGTTCTCGTTGTCCTTGACGACTGCAACTCAAAGCAGCCAGAAATGATTGATTGCAACAGGCCTAAACTGTAAACACATAACAAAACAGATAAAACATGCATGCCACGGACGATTGGCAATGGTAGTGTATCTCTATCTCAAATAAGATGCATTTCATTGAAGAATGCAGAAAATGTTTACTTCATACATTATGCAAGTTTGTTCGACCAACATGAGCATGTCACAGTTACAGATTTCCATGTGGACTTATTAACAAAAAAAGATATGTAAGTGTGTATCTGGAAAGTTGAAGTGTTGCCTTTAGTGTTTTGATTCTTGAATTGAAAGTTGTGTATGCCAGAAGACCAGAACTGTCATTCCATTTTATATGTGCGTCATTCCAGGATAAAGAAGTAGATAAAGAAGTACCATAACGGAAACATAAATATTTGGATGTTCACTAATCATTTCTTTAATTTTCCACAGGAGAGTAACAGTTACATTCAGCCAACTACAGAGAAAATACGGGAGTGGTGAATTGCCATGTGCGAACAGTACCACTAGCTTAAGCTTATACGGCTAGGAAGATATTTGGCATACTGCTAAGACATGGAAATTTAAGCTTATGACCTTAAACTCACTGGAATTCAGCCGCTAGACAACTACAGCGCAATACTTTTATCTGGTACCTGCAACAATACCTCTTAAATAACAAATTTTGGAACATGTAGCTATATAGTCAAACTTCGACTAGAACATGTACTTTTATCTGGGACCTGCAACAATACCTCTTAAATAACAAATTTGGACCGTGTAGCTATATAGTCAAACTTCGACTAGAACATATTGGACATATGCAAATAATATGCCTAGATTTGTCTCAATCTGTCATTGGTCAATAAAAGGTCATCAACCATTTCTAAATGATATTCAATCATAATCATGTAACTTGGTGTCTACTCAATCTACACGGTTGTAAACAGCATTCACGAATGTAGACAAATCTGCTCTTAACAAAGAGAATTAAGGACTTAAATGGACACTTGGGTCTTCAGCTAATCTAGAATACCATGAATTCAGATGGCTTCCACACAAATCATGACATGCCAACAAACTGCAGAAACATTGAGGTCTTTGACAAGATCATGGTACCTTGAGTTCAGCTAAGATGAATTTACAGCAATCCATATATAGACACAAATAATATCACAATTTTAAGATATATAACAGGAACAGTGATCAAGTAGCTTACGATTTTTTCTTGCAAGGTATGCAGTTGCTGCCTCGAGCTTGCCGCCACCACTTGCAGCAACTATAAGAAAAGGAGAGAGAGAAATGTCAGATTAAAAGCTTCCAGCCTAGTATTTAAACAGCAATGGCTGGTAATCCCATTAGCAGATATAAATTGCAATATGACCCAACAGAGTGGTTATTACAAGATACCCATCTTTTACTTAGAGCATCTAAACTTTACACTAAAGGTGATGCAGTTTTTTCTTTTTTTATATTAAGGTTTCCTAAAAGTTGCTATTCAACAGAAAAGCAAAAGTTACAAAATCTCCAAATGTACTAATATAATGTTCATATAAATTACTGCAAATTTTAAGTGTTTTGCACTGCTGCAGAAACCTGAAAATAAAAATGAGACATTCCAGAGCAGCTTAGTATATTGGTAGGTTTCATCACTATTTCTGGTCTCAATTAATAGCTACTGAGATCATAAAATCCAAAGTCAGCATAAATTCAACTCCATTGAGTCAAAACAAAAAACTAACTACAAGCAAATATGATGGGAAGAAATGACAAGTGCCCTATGTTTAGCATTGACCTATTCAAACTACTATAACAGCAAGATCTATTTCATAGTTTAAGGTGGATCATGACAACTGTCCTTGCATCACACAAATATTATAAGGATCAACTTTAGCTGCTGCAAGAAACAAAAAAGGATTCAGCTGTGTCCTTGTGATCATCAGCAATTGAGGGGAAGTGAAACCGACAGCTTAAACAGACCTTTACCAGGGTAGGTAAGGTCAATTCAGTATGGGGTGGGGGATTGTTTTTGGTGCTTTTCAGTGGCATGCTCTGTCAATTAGAAAATGAAATGTGCCATAAGATAAATACTATGACTCTGGTGTTGTTCTTCAAAAACTACTCCGATACTTTCAGTTGGAAGAGAACAAGAGATGGAAAAGAAATCCCCTCAGCTCTCCCATTTTGTATGCAGAAAATACGATCGACTCATGGATAATATGACAACATTTACTTGAGACTTCAACGGCCAGAACACAGAACTAGATCCAATATAATATATTATGCATTTATGCTCATTGAGGAATCTTCTTTTAAGGCAATCCAGTACATGCATGGATATACACTTTATTGCATTAATATATGGGGTCCAGATATCGAGTAGAGCGGAAAGAATATAGTTTGCCTCATGTTGATGACAAGAGGCCGATCAAACTTGATTTGTAGAAGTACCATATATCGAACCCAGCAACATATGGTAGAAGGAAGAATCCCAGTTCACCTAATCTCTCTTCAAGTCTCCACAGATCATGCTAGTCACCTAATCTCTCTTCAAGTCTCCACAGATCATGCTAGTCAGGGTTGGGTACTACATCGGTCATAGGGAACCTAAGCCATGCAGGTAGGGCTCTCAAGAAAACTATGACCCAACATGCTACTTGAGCTCAAAATGAGCCAAGCTTGAATCTACAGCATGACACAGTGACTTTTTTAAAAATTGGAAGGCACTGTGACTTTGACATGATGATCCTTGAGTTAATTGCTAGAGCTCAAGTGCATACTCCAGCCCCTTTTGTTCTTCAGCTATTATAATCACAGCACAAAACGTCCTATGCAGTTTCAGCTTCCCTGACCCACAGCAGCCTATAGACTTAGCAATCGATTCCCAATCGCAAGAACGCAATTGGCAAAGACCTGAAAATCTAGCTGCCTTCATGAGGTTCTTGCTAGTGCATAACAACTATGGTTCATTGACCAATCTATCTCTCCAACTTTGGTACACCGTGTGTTCCCTTCCCTTTCCCCTGGCCTCTATTGACCCGCAGATACCACTGGGATAGCTACTGCATTAGACTGCACACCAATTCATCTCTATTGGCCCCTAAGAAACATCCCTTTTATATCGTTGTTATTGGTCAAAGTTTATTGCTGGGCCATGTTATGGATGTTGCAATTTTGCAGGGTTAAATAACATGTTCTCTCTCTAACTATACCTAGAATACTCTGTATTGTTTTCTTGTTCTTTTTTCCCATGACATTGTGATTCTTATCCATCCTATTTTTACCCGACACATAATTTTTAATATTCTCGATCAAAGTTACTCCTTTCCAGATTTTGATGTCTATTTGCCATAATTGTGAGCTAACAAGATTCGATGAGCTGAGCTCAAGCTTAAAAATCAACCAAGCCAAGGCCGAGATTCAATACCAGGCTCTAAGGGTTGAATTCCCAACCTAGGCTCAGTCAAGCTTAACTCACTGACAGCACTACACACTGGTGTGGCAGTGCATGAGCGCAAACAACGTTTACCAAGATCTCTCATCAGAAGAAGAAGGATAGCCAGTGTAGTATCTTGTTGCTCATTCATGTCATGATTTACTCATGACAAACGAAAAAGGATGCAGAAAGCTTCAGGAGAATAATATATGTGTTGTAACCTAGCAGTTAGCACCTCCTTTTTGTTTTCTTATCAACAGAATTACGGACATGCACTTGGTCATACCAATTAAATTAACCATCAAAGCTACGTTAACATACAGTTGATACTAACCTTGTCATTTCAAACATTGACATGGGCCCAAAACAAAATTAAAATGGATGTATCATGGTAATCCTCAGAATAATCTACTTGTAGCTCCTGATAAATGTGAAGTGTTAGTCAATTAGTCATGACAAACTTAGTAGTACCATTTTTCATAAATCCAATCTATATCGTGTTTCTTAAAGTTTTAAGTGATTTGACAACATATTTCCTATGATGAAAGTCATGCGTCTGGGAAAGGAATCGAGCATGTAAGTATGTAACATATATTTACAAATGGTTACATGCTCAGTGAATTAATCTATCGATTTTCTATGGTATCCACTATTGGTGAAACTGGAACATCATGGAGTTTTCAGCTGCCATGCTTATGCACAGTCCTCCATGAGCATATTCCAAAGCTACCGTAGAAACAAACACAAGTATAGGGAAAGGTATTAGATAATAAACGCATTGATCACTGCACCTATAATGTTCTGATTGACAATGGGTAAACCATCCAGTGAAATAGCTAGTGTAATTCCAGTTTTGGTGGCATGTATGAGCACATACCATGTCATATTGTTGTAAAACAGTATTGTGCAAGATGAGCGCATAAAAAAGTAAGGAACATCTTTGCATACATATTCACTGCAGAGGGGGTTGAATTGCAGCGGCATATAGGAACACAAAACATGCCACATTGTTGTATTGTACAAGTAACATGCGCAATGAGGACATTTCACAACTACAATTTTGTCGCATTTCATAACCTGCTACTTGCGAAAGGAAAAAAAATGCTGTAAAAATTATGCATTAACAAACAGAAACAGTAATCCTCTACCATCTCGATTTTGAAAAGATATCTACAGCCACTAGAAATTAAGGAATCAAACAAGAAAATGAGCGATCTAAGCTCCTAACATCATAAGTCATAACGCAGTAAAATAAATAGGTCTTCTGGACATGATAACATAATTGAGAAACAGTATACCACATGGCTACATTGAGCATACGCCAACGAAAAAAACCTAGTGCCAGTGTAACTAAAAGCTCGACAATCACCAAATAATGAAGCACGAGTGAGATCTCCTGTATTGCTGCACAATTTCCATGCATACCATCCAGCAGAAATCTCATAACCATGGTTCAAACCAGCAAGACTCGTCACAAAACTAAAACTCAGCGCAACTAGATCTGATTCAAAGTTCACTTCAGAGTCTACAAAATCTACTACTCATGCATGCCGGATAAAGCAATAGCTCGTAATTTTATGCTGCTAGACAACTAGCTGAACTTGAAACACGAGTGGCAGCAAAAGTAGGCACAATCGCACACGCGCACGATTTACTCAATACCAACCACTACTTAGCAGTGAACAGCTTCAGAATAAGAAAAATTAGAAGACCAGGAGAAATGTCTCACCTGAGACGCCGGCGCGACGGCGCCGAGCTTCAGCTCGAAACCCTAGGCTACTGAGTAGGAGTGAGGCAGAAAAGAGGTGCCAAACCCCTAAACAACGCAGACCAAAGCGAAGGTATGATGGCAAGGGGAGAAGCGAGCGGGGAAGCAGCGGCACGTCCGCGGTAATCCCGATCTGAGGGAACGGATCGGCCATGCATGCATGAGCTGTGGAGGCAGCGAGGGGGCGGCTCCCGCTGCCACGGGACATTAGGGCAAGCCAGATCGACGGAATCCAGGCGAAGGGCGCGGCGCTGGCGAGAAGGGCCAGGCGGCGCGAGAGAATCCAGCCTGGATTTGGATTCGACGAGGGCGGACGGGCCGGCGGGGTTGGTGGTGCTCTTGTAGAGAGAGAGGAGGGGGCGGTGGTGGAGGGGAAGGCCGGAGAAGGAGCAGGTGGTATTTTGGGGAGTAAAAAAATGGGGCGGAGGAGCGGTGCGCCGGCCGGCCACGTCGCCCCGGCGCAATTTTCAAAGGGGGGGCGCTGCCGCGGTGCTGCGCGCACCCCGACAGGTGTACCTCCGCCTCCGCCGATCGGGGGCAGCCGAGGCGACGCGACGCGGCTGCCTCTTGCGGGGTGTCGCCGGAACTGGCCATGTGCGCCGGCGTGCGCGACTGCGCGCCCTGCTCTCCTGTCCGGCGGTCTGTGAGCGACTGGGTCCGTCGGATGGAAGATGGAGGGGGAAGATTTCTCATGGAGGTGAGTTGCCCTGCGGGGGAAGAGGAGGCCGGAAATATATTTCGCGAAAAGGCTCTGTTTCACTTTTTTTTTTTGACAACGGTTCTGTTTCACTGGATCAGTGCAAAATGTAAATGTTTGATTCGGAGGGTACTTCGTAGCTCATATTGGCAGGCTTTAATAGGTTTAGTTAACTGATTTAAAACTCTCTTTTTTCTTTTGAACTAACTAGTTTGATATTTTCCCATATGTCAAACAAGGTGGATGTGACTCGCTGAGAGTACAAAGGAGAATTTGATGTATTTAAACTAGACGATTCTGGAAAACAAAAGAAATAGAATATGGGCATCTTCAATTCCAAGTAATATGTGCTGCTTCACTAGTTCACTAAGCCCAATAAGATCGCTCGTTTGGTTCCTCCAGATTGATTGTGCTATCTGCAGCAGGAAAATCCTTGCCAAAGCAAGGTTTCTAGTTTGGTTCTGCAAAAGACAGACTTTGCTCATCAATCTTACCGGCCCTAGAGAGGAAATCCAAACATAAACGAGTCACCTTCAGTTTGATGAGCAAAAGTAATTGAAACCCACGACAATAAAAAACCATGCGCAATTAACTGTCAATTAGGACCCGCATGAACACTGCACCCCGCTGGCCGGTGAGGTTGGAAATCGAAGACCAAATGGTGGAATTTATGCCTTTTAACTAAAATCGAACCCTAATAGTGAAAAACACTACAGGAAACGGCGTGTTTGTTGTGTGCACACGATAAAGACCCTATTGCACGCGGTAAAGGCTTTGCTGTGTACCACCCACCCGAATGGACATAGGAACCAAAGATCTCTCCGCTTTTTTGCATGAGCCATGAAATTGTACGACAGACGAGGACAAATGATGCCAACAAAAATCGTGATGTGGACCGGCAAGTGTAACGTCCCGCCTCCCCGAGGCCGGGCCCGTCTACCCTGGCAGCTCTCTAGGATCTCAAGAATGCCCTCACAGACCAACACCCGTCTTTTCTGTGCACTTTGTCCTCACTCATGCGCACCCAGGAACGACTTCCCGTCGGTCACCCATCTTGAAATTGCTCCGGGCCAAGCACGCTTAACCCTGGAGTTCTTTCAAGATGAGCTTCCGGAAAAGAAGTTGCAACTTGTTGGTTTGAGTATTTTTATCAATCCTATTAAGCCCTGGGCTGTGACAATCTCACCCCCTTAGAAGACCGACGCCCTCGGTCAACCCCAGGCCAGGAACGGTCCCCTCCGGCCACGTCCATGAGCCCAGTGTCAATGCATGTGCCATGCTGTGTGACCACTCCGGCCCACACCAGCCATGCCCACCATGCCTGCGCAACTGCGACCCATGCGCCCGTGAAACCGCGAGAGTCGGCTCTGATACCAACTGTAACGTCCCGCCTCCCCGAGGCCGGGCCCGTCTACCCTGGCAGCTCTCTGGGATCTCAAGAATGCCCTCACAGACCAACACCCGTCTTTTCTGTGCACTTTGTCCCCACTCATGCGCACCCAGGAACGACTTCCCGGTCGGTCACCCATCTTGAAATTGCTCCGGGCCAAGCACGCTTAACCCTGGAGTTCTTTTGAGATGAGCTTCCGGAAACTTCTTTTCTGGAAGCTCATCTCGAAAGAACTCCGGGGTTAAGCGTGCTTGACCCGGAGCAATTTCAGGATGGGTGACCGACCGGGAAGTCGTTCCCGGGTGCGCATGAGTGAGGACAAAGTGCGCAGAAAAGACGGGTGTTGGTCTGTGAGGGCATTCTTGAGATCCTAGAGAGCTGTCAGGCGTAGGCGTGCCCGGCCTCGGGGAGGCGGGACGTTACAACAAGCATGAGTGTAGCATTAGCCTGGTGGAGGCAAACTATATCTCTTCCGGAAACTTCTTTTCTGGAAGCTCATCTCGAAAGAACTCCGGGGTTAAGCGTGCTTGGCCCGGAGCAATTTCAGGATGGGTGACCGACCGGGAAGTCGTTCCCGGGTGCGCATGAGTGAGGACAAAGTGCGCAGAAAAGACGGGTGTTGGTCTGTGAGGACATTCTTGAGATCCTAGAGAGCTGTCAGGCGTAGGCGTGCCCGGCCTCGGGGAGGCGGGACGTTACAACAAGCATGAGTGTAGCATTAGCCTGGTGGAGGCAAACTATATCTCTTTGTTAAATTAGATTACTTAGCACGCGTATGTGGACCCAAATGGGATCTCTATTTTTGAGTTCTCCATCAATGACTTGATCATAAGAAGAAAAAAAAAGGAAAGGCCAAGAAGGTGAAATGCATAGCAAGGTGGGCAACCAAACACGATACCACCCTTTTAGCCTTGCCAAACCATTTTGCAATGTATCTTTGGCCACCAAAGTTTGGCTGATAGGGTCCAAACACCCCATGTTACATATATACTGACAATCTTAGTATACGATTTATACGTCTCTAAATATTCATGCCACTTAGACTGCCTCCATTGAGAATTTACCATAAACTTTTGCCTTATAGGGTATGCCACCCTATTCTTTTATCACCCTTTTCAATTTGCTATATTAGTCATATTCTATCATGGAGATGTGAGCGATCCACTCAGTGGTGGGGATGCAATTATGAACTATCGCTAGTCTTTTTGGCTCAATGCCAGGTTGCATGCTGCTAGACTTTGCATCTCTTTGGTTCAGCGATCCCTCTCTCCGACTCCGAGTCACATTTGATTGGGACCTCGGTCCTTCATGCCATCTTGAACCAACATGATAAATCTTTAGGCACCGCGCCGCGGTACGGTGATGCTCCAAGAGAGAGTTCCGTATAGAAACCGAACAATTCTCGTGGGCACCAAGGAAAATTCCCATTTCCATGCATGTAGAACCTTTTTTTTTTGCGAAACATGTGAAACATTAGTTTGATAGCATTCCCACAAGTCTCACAAAACAGTAAGACTGACATAGCATTACCAGCTTCTCACTGTATGGACCGGTATGCAATGACTAAAACACGCGCAATCTTCAGTCTACACACAACTGATGATTTGTTTTTTTTTGCTGGTGCAACTGATGATATTATTGAGAAGAGGAACGGAATAAAAGCTGTCCAACTTTGAATAAAGAAGAAGCAAGCATGATCTTAAGACAGTGACTGCTAACGATTACTGTTAGCAGAACACATTGTAACAGCACAAGCTGCGCCAACGGCCTCCGCAACGGCCGCGCCACGAGCGTAACAGACGCGCCACGAGCACCCGCATCGCGCACGCCAGGCGCTCCAGCGCAGCTCTCGCGCACGCCGTTCGCTCCCTAGCGCTCGCTCCGCCTGACTAGTTCCTGCTCACATACACAAGTGTATAAATGTAAACCACAATGATCAATACAAAGTGTGCAGTCTTGATCAATCTTGAGTCTCTACTTTCTACACGGTATCAGTGACCGGCGGATCTCCTTCTTCTCCTGTGAATCCGTTCGCCACCTCTTCCGCACTCTCCTCCATGGCCTCCTCTGCTTTCTCTGCCTCTGACTCCGATGACGAGCTCGATCCACCACAGCCCGCGTCGCCCTCCACCATCCAGACCGTGAACATCCGTTCGCATGTCACGGTCCTTCTCGACATGGAGAACTCGAACTACAGCCAGTGGCGCTGCTTCTTCGAGTCCGTCCTTGGCAAGTTCGGCCTCGAGGAGCACATCAACTCCGTCCCTCCGATGGCCCAGCGCACGGCGGAGTGGCGTTGGATCGACCATTGCGTCGTCAATTGGCTCTACAACACCGTCACCAAGGCCATCTTCAACATCGTCTACAAGCCTCGCATCACCGCCTTCACCCTCTGGGCCAACCTCGAGGCTCTGTTCCGCGACAACGAACTCCAGCGCGCCGTCTACCTCGAAGCGGAGTTCCGCAATGTCGAGCAAGGCGACATGAGCATCAACGACTACTGCACCAAGCTCAAGCGCCTCGCCGACAACCTTCGTGACATCGGCCACCCCGTCTCCGAGCCGAGTCAGGTTCTCAATCTTCTTCGTGGTCTCAATCCCAAATATCGCTATGTCAAACCAGTGATCAAAGGGAAATCCCCACCACACACATTCTTGAGTGCTCGCTCGTACCCGCTCCTGGAGGAAGCCAACGACGACCACGACGCCAAGGTGCAAGCCGGCCACGCCCTCTACGCCGCCGACCGCGGATCTGGATCTTCCTCAGGCACCGGATCCGGCGGCTCCGGCGACAACAGCTCCAAGGCCGGATCTGGCGGCTCCGGATCCGGTGGCAATGGCTCCAACCAGCGCCCCAAGAAGAACTTCAAGCCGCGTGGCCGCGGCACCGGCAGTGCTGCGTCGCCCTTCGCCGGCGGCTTCAACCACCACCAGTGGCCACCGTCGTCAAGTCCGGCCTGGGCTGCTGGCTATAACCCATGGACTGGGCTGGTCCAGGCCTGGCCCATGCCGTTCCGTGCTCCCGGCGCTGGCGTGCTGGGCCCCCGCCCTCCATTCCAGCCCAACACGGCGATGGCAGTTCAGCACCAGGCTCCAGGTTCAAACGCCTGGGATCAAAGCGCGCTCCTTGCCGCGCTTTCTTCCACCGGCGTCGCCACCCAGCAGCCGCCACCGCCAAGCTCTACTGAATGGTTCTTCGACACCGGCGCCTCTACGCACATCGCCTCCAGCCCTGGTACATTGCACTCCGTCTATCCTCTCAGTTCTCCCACCTCCATTATCGTTGGAAACGGTGCCCAGCTGCCGGTGACTCACTCGGCGGCTGCCACCATTCCCACATCATCTTCTTCTATTAAATTGAACAACATTCTTGTTTCTCCTTCCATTGTCAAGAATCTCGTCTCAGTTCGTAAACTCACTCGTGACAATCATATTTCTGTTGAATTTGACCCTAATGGCTTCTCAATCAAGGATCTTCCAACGGGAACGGTGATGCTCCGATGTGAGAGCTCCGGCGAGCTCTACCCTCTGCGCCCGCCGAAGCATCTCGCCCTCACCGCGTCTCCAGCCACTGCAGACCTCTTGCATGCTCGCCTAGGTCATCCAGGGAATAAAACATTGTCTCATGTCTTGAATTCACTTGATTTCACTTGTAATAAATCGACTGTTCATGTCTGTCCATCCTGTCAATTGGGCAAACATATTAGACAGCCCTTTAGTTCTGACAATTCTGTTTCATACTTTCCATTTCAACTAGTGCATTCGGATGTCTGGACCTCACCAATTTACAATAATTCAGGGTACAAGTATTATCTCGTTTTACTTGATGATTTCACTCACTATGTCTGGACATTCCCCATGCGCAACAAGTCTGACGTCCTTCCTCTTCTTCAGTCATTTCACGCCTTTGTCAGTACGCAGTTTGGGCTCCGCTGGCTTGCCCTCGAGACCGACAATGGCCGTGAATTTGACAACTACGCTATGCGATCCTTCTTTCTTGCCCACGGCATTGCCCTTCGCCTCTCGTGTCCCCATACGTCTCAACAAAATGGGAAGGCTGAGCGCATCTTACGCACTCTTAACGACTGTATGCGCACGTTGCTTCTTCATAGTGCAGCTCCTTCATAGTTCTGGGCGGAGGCTCTATCCACTACGACTAACCTCGTCAACAGGCGTCCGTGTCGCGCCACCGGGACGGTCACCCCGCACGAGCTTCTGTTCGGCGTCGCCCCCGACTACACCACGCTCCGCGTCTTCGGCTCCCTGTGCTTCCCCAACCTATCTGCTACTGCGCCCCACAAACTCAGTCCACGCTCCGTCGCCTGCATCTTCCTCGGCTACCCCGCAGATCACCGCGGCTATCGTTGCTATGAGCCCACGACGTGCTGTGTGTTCACGTCACGCCATGTTGTGTTCGACGAACATAGCTTCCCCTTCAGGCAGGCCACGAGCTCCGACATTGCGTCGCCCACGACATCACCACCAGACGACGACGACGCGGACCCACCTCCGCCAGCACCGGCAGCACGACCACGCCCGATGCCGCGATCTCCATCGGTTGGCACTTCTTCGACCTCTGCGTCACCCGCCGCCGCGCCAGTGTCCCCGGTTCCTGCTTCCCCACCGGCAACACCGTCAGCAACCGTGCCTTCATCTGGCACACTGTCTGGCACATCTGCACCACCAACGCCGGCGTCGTCCACGACCTCGTCAGCATCGCCAACCGGCTCTTCGACACCGCCAGCACCAGTGTCGCTCGCGCCATCCAGCCCCGATGCTCCCGTGCCCGTGCATCCCATGGTCATGCGTGCTCGAGCTGGCATCTTCAAGCCCAATCCACGTTACGCGATGGCCACCTCCACGACGATATCTCCCATACCAACGTCGGTGCGCACGGCGCTCAAGGACCCCAACTGGCTCGCGGCGATGCAACTGGAGTTTGACGCACTCCAAGCCAACCGCACATGGCGTCTTGTTCCCCGGCCTCCCGGCGCTCGTGTCATAACCGGGAAGTGGGTGTTCAAGATCAAGTACAACGCCGATGGAAGCCTGGAATGTTATAAAGCTCGATGGGTGGTTCGCGGCTTCAACCAAAGGCCAGGCATCGACTTTGGGGAGACGTTCTCGCCCGTCATCAAGCCGGCGACGATCCGCACCGTGCTCTCCATCGCCGCCTCCAAGCAGTGGCCAGTACACCAGCTAGATGTTTCCAATGCATTTCTTCATGGTCACCTTGATGAGCAGGTGTACTGCCAGCAGCCCACCGGTTTCGTTGACGCCACGATGCCGGACGCCGTCTGCCTCCTGTCGCGGTCACTCTATGGTCTTCGCCAAGCACCGCGAGCCTGGTTCCAGCGGGTCGTCAACTTCGTCACCTCCATCGGCTTCAAGCAAGCTCGCTCCGACTCATCTCTCTTCGTGTACTGCGCCAATTCACAACTGGCGTACCTTCTCCTGTACGTCGACGACATGGTGCTCACGTCGTCCACCTCTGCACTGCTCCAGCACATCATGCAGCGCCTGCCTTCCGAGTTCGATGTGAAGGACATGGGGCCGCTCCACTACTTCCTTGGCATCAACGTCATGCGCAACAAGGATGGCTTCTTCCTATCTCAGTCCAAGTACACTGCAGAGCTCCTTGATCGCGCAGGCATGAGCAATTGCAAGCCGGTGGACACGCCCGCCGACACGAAGCCGAAGACGTCAAGCAGCGACGGCAAGCTTCTTCCTGATGGCTCGGCGTATCGCAGCATGGCGGGCGCCCTCCAGTACCTGACGATCACGCGGCCGGATCTCTCCTACGCAGTACAGCAACTCTGCCCGCACATGCACGCGCCACGCGACTGCCACTCGGCATTGCTCAAGCGTGTTCTCCGGTATGTCAAGGGAACAACTTCGTTCGGCGTCCAGCTTCACGCTTCGTCAACACCGGCGATCACGGCTTACACAGACGCGGACTGGGCCGGGTGTCCAGACACTCGTCGCTCAACGTCTGGCTTCTGTGTGTTCTTCGGCGACTCCCTCGTCTCTTGGTCGTCCAAGCGGCAACCGACCGTCTCACGATCGAGCGCCGAAGCGGAGTATCGGGGCGTGGCGAACGCAGTCGCCGAGTGCTCGTGGCTCCGTCATCTCCTTGGCGAATTGCACATCGCAATACCAAAGGCGACGGTCGCATACTGTGACAATGTCTCCTCAGTCTACATGTCGAAGAACCCAGTACACCATCGCCGGACAAAGCAGATTGAGCTTGATGTGCACTTCGTTCGCGAGAAGGTCGCTGTCGGGGAACTGCGCGTACTACATGTTCCAAGCTCCCACCAGCTCGCGGACATCTTCACCAAGGGTTTACCGCGGTTTCTCTTCACCGAGTTCAGAGACAGTCTCGCCGTCGGTCCACCGGACGTCGGGACTGCGGGGGGGGGGGGGGGGGGGGGGGGTTAGCAGAACACATTTTAACAGCACAAGCTGCGCCAACGGCCTCCGCAACGGCCGCGCCACGAGCGTAACAGACGCGCCACGAGCGCCCGCATCGCGCACGCTAGGCGCTCCAGCGCAGCTCTCGCGCACGCCGTTCGCTCCCTAGCGCTCGCTCCGCCTGACTAGTTCCTGCTCACATATACAAGTGTATAAATGTAAACCACAATGATCAATACAAAGTGTGCAGTCTTGATCAATCTTGAGTCTCTACTTTCTACAATTACTGCACCACCGAGGAGAAGCTAAGCATGATCTTAAGACAGTGACTGCTAACGATTATTGCACCACCGAAATACATAGGTGGAAACAAATACACACGACAATATCGAAGCATGGATAGTAAAGTAGATCTTGACACTGCACGAATGGCCAGCTGCACCTGCCACATGTGGACGCACGCACTAACGTGACATCCCGGGATGCATCTGGGGCGGGGCGGTTGCAGCGCCTTGGCCTTTCCCCATCCTCTCCATGTTGCCCTGCCATCCTGCATGCGAGAGAAACAAAGCAAGCAAGCTCATGATCATCAGCACGTACTCTAGCTGACGGAAAACCACAATTGCAAGCTGATGACATCCACAGCCCAACCCGGCCGCAACCCCTACAGCCAGGCCATTCCGGCGACCGGCGGTGTTCGTGTTCGTGCAGCTAGTGTGCCGTACGTCGTCAACCTCGCTCGAGTATGAAGATCGATGAACTGAGCCACGAATTGTGTACGTGTACGTACCGATGGACATGTCGAATCCGCGGGCCTTGAGCTCGCGGTACTCCTGGCAGAGCGCGCAGGCCTCGCAGCAGAGGTGGACGCAGCAGTCGGCGCAGGGCGTCTCCGCGAGCCCGTACTGCGTCCGCAGCCTGGAGCGGTAGCAGCAGGAGTAGAGGCAGCCGAACCCCGTGACCGCCGACAGCAGGAAGTAGAGCGTCCCGCTCGCGCAGCAGGAGGTGGCGCCCTGGTCCACGATCCCCGCGATCCTCCCGAACGCCACGCACGGGCAGAAGAAGGTCAGGCAGCCTGCAGGATCATATCGGAGCAGCTCCGTTTGGGTTGAAGTTGGCGAGGGAGATCATGTACGTTCGCGGACCAAGCAAAGCATGCAAACTACTCTCTGTTTGGGACTTTGGGTTCAAGTTGACGAGGGGACTTACAGCCGCCACAATCGTCGAAGCAGTCGCAGAGGCCGGAGGACCACGCGCCGACCGCCGGGTTCCCCTGCACGCCCATGGCGCTGCTGGTCATCGCGACGACGCCCTCACGCCGACGCGGCGCCTTGCTCTTCGGGCTGTGGAGTGGCTAGAAGTCTAGAACTCGGTGAGAGATCGAGCAGAAGGGAACCGCGCGCGCTCGGCTGCGTTAGTTCCTCACTTGCTCTGTGTACGCGAGCCGGGCGGTGGGCGCGCGCGTGCGGTATTTAACGGAAGCGCTTGCCCGGGCGCGCGGGCGGCCAACGACCGGCGCAGCAGTGGCGCGCCGTGCACCCGAGCCAGCGCGTGGGCCGAACGCCACCCGCCGGTCTCCGGCACTACGGTGTTGATCGAGGTCGCTGTGCCTGCCGCCGTCGACCGTGAGACGTTGGCACCGGGATAAACTATAGTAAATCAACTTCGACCACACACGAACGTAGAGTCCACACAGCTGCTCGTTAACACACATCTTTTAACGGTGCACACACGGCATTGAGATGCTTATTACGACGGACGGATTGTGAGATCAAGTCGGTCTACTGCTGTGTCGTGTCGTGGCCCGCCGCCTGGCCGCCTAGCAGCTAGCCTCCTGTAGCGTGTCGTAACCTTGGGCGGCCTTGGCCCCCGCGACCCGGCAGAAAGAGACCACGCCTTGCTTTCCCCGCTATACATCGTCGTGTGCTGGCGCCTCTGATGCCTCGCCGCTCGCCGGTGACGACTGACGAGACGAGAGCCAGACGGCACTGCAAGTGGAAGATGCCTTCTTCCTTAAGTTTGTAACGTTGAAAGCCTTTTGTCTGCATATGTGATATATATGTTTCGTTATTTCTAAGTTTATCTACGTATCTGGATATCTCTAACCCAGTGTTTGTCTAACTTTCAAAGGGTTAAGGGTTTTGTTGTTTGTGTTTCGGATGCTTTCTCAGACCTCTATTAGATGTAAAAGGTACTACTATAAGTTTGGCATTCTACTCACATTTTAAGCCGTGGAGTGTGAGATTAGCAAAGATGCAGAAAGTAGTAAGCTTGGGCGTTCGGCATTCCTTTAACGCGCTTGGACCACACACCGCTATATCTACAGGACTTCTCAATGCTGCTACACCACTAAAGGATCACGTGGTTGGTGGTTTGGACAGTGTACTGTATCTCACACTTAAACCAAAGCCTTACAGATGAACAGCCCAACAAAATCTGCAGATTCCAAGTAGGATGGCCAGCATGCATGCATTTGGAACAAAGAACCTGCCAAGAAATGTCGACATGCAAGGGGCCGATTCGTGGCCCCTGACTTCGCGAGGATGATCTGAGGCCTCCCACGAAAAGCGTGTGGGAGTGCCAACGATTTTGTGACGCCTATGAAGCCGCCCACCCTGACTACGTACTACTTTTTTTTTTAGCACAACCCTGACTACTACGGATTATCGGAGTACTACACACTAGAGGCCGACGAAGTTAAGCACACTATTGGGCCGGCTCCCTGAGGTTGGCACTTCTGGGTTTGGGGCTTTGGGCCACGCGCACGTGCAACAGAGAGAGAGGGCCTCTCATGTGACGAGATGACCGCGTGAGGCCAGGCGGACTCCGGAGCGCACAGTGGATGAGCCTGGCTTGGGCCTCGTCGGACCGAGCGACTAATTTGTTTATTGGTCGAGGCGTGGCCTAATTTGGTCCAAGTGTGATCCATGTTCCACCTTTCCCTTCTTTTTTTCTTCTCTTTTTGTTTTACTAGGATCGTGCCCGTCCGTTGCTACGGGCAACAAAATATTTATAACAAATCACATATAAATATTTAAACAAAACAAACAATCAAATAAATTAACATTCAGACCAAGTGAGATCAATGACAATAACACATCAATTAGTTGTAGAATAGCGATAAGTTCTAAATATTACAATCTTTCTGAGCATCTCTATTTTAAAGACTTTTCCCTGTGATGCAGGTAAGATAGTCTTGTACGCCTTTGGGAAGCCTCGTTCGATACGCATTCCCCCTCGACCATAATACGGATAGCTTGCTATTGGACCATGGCTGGAGCAAACCTGCTATCCGTACACAGGAAGAGGAAAAATGACAAAATAAAAAATTCATGTGAAGAAATTGAGGGCAGCCATTAAACAAAATGGCTTAGCAGTTCTCAAATTTAAAAGAAATGGGGAAAAATAAATAGAGACCATTTGTCACCCAAATTTCACAATGGTACAGTATAATAGTACTGAATCTATGGGACCTCCAACACAATTTCTTATAGTTAAGTATATGCCCTGTCAAAATTACTACTGCATTATGGAACTGATGATATAGTTCTTTGATTGATACTGCAGTTTTGCCATTCAGATTAGTGCAGTGAACTCTATCTCTACTGAATCAGATTATACTTTATTGGTTTTGCATCCTTTTCAACAGACACAATGCAACGACAAAGTCTGATATTGGATCGTAACACCGACCATCTGAAGTAATTTTAACTACCGAAGTAGAATTACCATGTGCCTCACAAGTAGAATTACCATGTGTTATTCCACATGTGCCTAACGTAAGCCCCAAAAGTGTCATTCGCAATTAGAATTACCATCACAATACCCAGTGAGATCAGTACAAGTGCAACCTGGTCTCAGCACTTACTGGATCAACATGAACATAGATGCAACCTCTAATCCTTAATACAAACATGGTGGTAAAAAGTAAAATGTCAGCACTGATGGCTGGTTTGATTGTATGCATACCCGTCTGCTTCTGGAGGTGAATGAATCAACGCGACTGGGCAACTGGCGTATGTGACCCAATGACAGATCAGTGAGTAGCAGAGGGCTAACAAAATTTAGGCTGTCATTCAACACCTCCATGAATAGAATGATAGAAATTTAAAGGCAATCAGTGTGAACTGTGAACTTCAGTTTCATGAATGCTTGACTTTTAATACGATAAAGTTTCTGTTCTACAAATACCTATTTAGAACACAACAGCAACATAAAGATGGTTGTAAGCAGATCAAAAGAGCTCCACTTAGAAAGTTATAATTGACTGCTCTAGTTTTCAGAGTTTGGATGTTCCTGTTTGACTGAAATTCAGAAATGCATGAAGCAAGACTAAGTGGAGCTTTACAACTTTCAAATGAATATTTACAATGTAGCCTAGAATGAGACAACTTTCAGGATTTCAGACATCATTGTTCAAGTATGTTTCCAGAATTCCCAGCAGATTCTAAAATGGAGAAAAGTGAGGATAAGGAGAGCTTATCTGATATTATACAAATAAAGCAACATCAATTAAAAACAGAGTATGCTTCTAATCAGGGATTCAAAGAAAATTGGTTTAATGTCTGCTTTTCCAGAGCATATCCTATGAGTTACAACATTCAAACTAAATGCATCTCAAGCCAAATGCAAAACAGTTACAAACCAAATAGTACCTTCTGAACAAGCATAGGCTGCAAGTGAAAGAGGCTTGATAATTGATTACCTGTTCAAGTGATAAACAACCATGTAATTTTAGTTGAACTCATTGCCACAGGAAAAAAAATTTGCACACAATCAGACTATTTGTCAGCGCTGCTTCCATGGACCAATAAGACTATTTGCACACAATCAGACTACTACTCATCGGCGGCGATATTCATGAAAACCATCGACGCGTAAGAAAATATGCAATGCTCTGAAATAAGCTTTATTGAAGCTTTCTTGACTTCGACCAATAAGCGATTATATTGTACATGCATATATCAATATGCTTAAGCTTGTCACGTGCAAACTCCACAAGTACCTTTACCCCCTTTCCATCTCTAACATCACATACAGTTCCCTTTCACAACAAAAAATTCTACAATTCAGCAGTAAGAAACAAAATGTGCAGCTCTGTGGTACATCCAAGCAGAAAACCCAATACATGAATAGATTTTTTTTATGAAAGAAACAAGAACCAGGTAGCTCAGCAGTAGGTACCCACAAATGTTGCTCTCCATATTCCTTTTTCAAGTCAGCGACCACAGATCCTTTTTCACCCTTTTCTCAGATGTAGCTTAGTGCTTGCATTTGGTTATTTAGTTAAACTCAGAAGTAGCTTAGTGCTTGCATTTGGTTATTTAGTTAAATTAAATTAAATAAATCAGTAATGACTTCTATGACAGATCATTGGCTCAGAAGAGCTGGGACATCAATTGGGTAGGCGGCACTGCACTCACCAATGGAGGCGAAGGGCAGAGGTCGTCGAGGCAGTGGAGATCGCGAGCGGGCGAGGTCGCCGCGCCGGCGGAGGAGGTCGTCCGCGACGGCGGAAGTCGGCTGCGGGCAGGGTCGGCGAGGCGGCGGAGGTCGCCCGCGACGGCGGAGGTCGGCCGCGGGCGGGCGAGGCGGCGGCGACAGAGGTCGGCGAGGGCGGCGAGGTCGTCGAGGGCGGGCGGGCGAGGCGGCGGCGGCAGAGGTCGTCAAGGGCGGGCGGGCGATGTGGAGCTCAGAGGTCTCGGCGTCGTTTTTTTAGGGGAGGGAACGGACGAACGGTTCCGGAGCGATGCGCGGGAGCAGGGGAAGTGGATATCGTGAACAGAGTCGAGCAGTTTTTTTTTCCGGAGGGAGGGAGAGGGGCGTCGCAGAGAGGATGGGGGCGTCGCAGGACGCAGAGGAGGAATTTTACTGCTTACACGGTTTCTATCTTTGGTTTTATTGAGTCGTAGAGATTATCATTTTCATTCTTTTACGTATTATTATTTTATTATCATCTCTTTTATTTTTATTTCCGGAAATTTTCGATGTTCCCCTTTGTATTTAATTCTATTTTATTATTTTCTTTTCTAATCATTTTCCGTTTTATTTTCAGTAATATTACTTCTTCTCTTATTTTCTTTTATCATAAACTAACTTGTTCGCCGTGCTAAGTATAGTTTGTTTCTCTGTAAGAATAATTTGTTCGTTGATGTGAATATATTTGTTTTTCATATAAACTATTTTTTATGTCGTAGAAAATTGGTATAAACAGGTAACTTAGAATTATATGTGGCTATATTTTGGGATAAATAATTTACAATGGTAGATGTAGGTAATATAGACACGGATTTAGGGATTACTTTATATTAGTTCAATATTGGCAGATTGGGTAATTTAGCAAATCTAGGGGGTTTCTTTATGTTATTTTTGTAATGACATATGTGGGTAATTTAGATGAAGATTATGAGTTACTTTATTTTACTTTTTATAATGAAAATGTTGGGTAGTTTTGATTATATCTAGAGGGTATTTACCCAATTTTTATAATGATAAAGGTGAATAATTTAAAAAAAATAAATCTAGTGCCTATTGTTAATAATGGTGAGTATTAAAGTCTATTGGATTGGTGGTCAAATATTTATGATTCTCAAGAATTTTATTTATATTTCGTTTTCTAGCATGTAACAACTCTCGAATTAGTAATAGTAAAATTGCTAATATTTTTAGTTTGATGCCATATTGCGTGGCACTACACTTTAATAACGTCAAAATATTAGAGATCTCTCTCTGGGAGAGACATTTGATTGGGACATCGGTGCTCGGCGCCTCGGCCCCATCTTAAATATGATAAATCTTAGCTACACCAGGGTGATGTTTGAAAGAGTTACACAGAAGACCAAACTCTGTGTGGACGCAACAATTATTGTGCGCGCGCACACACGATTTTCACTTATCTACACACAACTTGATGGCATTATTGAAATGAAATAGAAAGTTGTGCGCGCGCGTGCACACACTCTTGTTATTCTTCACGGAAATATAAGTGACTGCGAATGTTTATTGTAACACCGTATACATAGCTCGAACAAACACGCGACAACATCGTCGAATTATTATAGAGAGGTCTCGGAAACTTTGACACTGCAAGGATGACATATGCACAGTTGCATCTGCCGCATGCATACGGACGCAAGCACTAACGCGACATCCCCGGATTCATCTCGGGCGGTGCGGTTGCACTCCGCCTCTCCGTGTTGCGGTCCCATCCTGCATGCGAGAGTACAGACAAGCTAGAAAGATCATCGTCAAGTCGTCAACAGTTCAATGCCCTGACGGGAAGCCACACGAGAGAGAATGAATTGAAGCACACACATCCCAGCCACCGCTACATGCCATGCCTGCCAGAGGCAGGCCAGAGAGGCGATCGCAAGTTCGCGACCGACGGTGTTCATGCGTCGTCGACCTCGACTCTGAAGATCAATTGCTATACATAGGAAGCTACGAGAGCACGCGTTACGTACCGGCGGACATGTCGAAGCCGCGGGCCTTGAGCTCGCGGTACTCCTGGCAGAGCGCGCAGGCCTCGCAGCAGAAGTGGACGCAGCAGTCGGCGCAGGGCTCCTCCGTGAGCCCGTACTGCGACCGCAGCTTGGAGCGGTAGCAGCAGGAGTAGAGGCAGCCCAGCCCCATCCACTGTAGACAGCAGTACAGTGTCCCGCTGACGCAGCAAGAGGTGGCTCCCTTGTCGACGATGTTGGCGATCCTCCCGAAGGTGACGCACGGGCAACAGTACGTGAGGCAGCCTGCACGAGCAGCACATGACACGTAGGCTCTCACGCACATACTATCAACAACGACGTGGACAAGCTGACAAAGCTATGTAAACTTTAGACTTACCCAAACCATGGTATTTGAAAATAAAATATTTGTTTTTGATTATGTTCAAATTACATATTGATTTTGTAGATGAGCAATAAAGTATCTCAGGATGAAATCCTCTAAAAATAGCCTTCCAAACCTTTTATGTCTCTCACATCTTCTACGCCTCGCGTTCGTGGCTGACGCACACGCCTTCCAAACCTTTTTATAGCTGGCTCAACCATTCCAACTCCTTTCTTTGTAGAGGATTTGTGGGAACCTTTCTTTCCGCCTCCAATGGCTCATGGCCCCAGTGGGCCAAACCGAGGTGCGCTCTTTCTATTCGTTAGCATCCCATGATGGTCAATGAGGAGCGGACCGGTTGCGATACTTAGGCACTACGACGACCAGTTTGGCTTCATTTTTGGTCGGTGCGGGAGTGTCGGTCAACTTGTGATGACTTGCTGCGTAGTCACTACGACGGATCCCATATGGCGGCGATCTATATTTGTGTGCATGCAGTGGTTGTTTTCATTTGGCGTGGCTGGGTGGTGTAGATGTAAATGACAACATAGTGTCACACCCGGTTTTAAAGGCAAAACCAGATGCATCTCATATGTGCGTCAGGATCAGTTTACACACATATGGTAGACGTCACAAGTGAATATCCATAATCATGCATAACGAAAGAGTATTAAAGTGCATTTATTACAATCTCAGAGTTGACACGAATGTCATAGCGGAAGACTTAAATAAACGTTCATCTAACGAAGCAAAAGTGACTCCAACTCCATAGGCATTGACTGGGGGAGACTCGCCTAGAACTCCTCAAAATCAGAGGTGAAATCCTCAAAATTCTCCCAATCTGAGCAGCAGTCCGGGCGTAGTTGATGCAATAAAAGAAAGAAAGAAAACAAGCATGAGCACATGACGTACTCAGCAAATGTAATATGACATACAAGGCTAAGGCAAAAAGGTTGGCTGACCATACCGCAGTAAGCACTTTTAGTTGGTCAAGTTTTATTAAGCAACTATTTACTAGCAAATGAAAGTATATACCACCCACAAATTAATGAATGTCATATTCCCAACATATTCATATAACCACGATTTAGATCATGTTCAAGTATGATTATCATGTAAGGGTCCAGGCCGCTCTTGACCGTGAGCACGGCTGTTATAACAGTTTTACACTCTGCAGAGGTTGTACACTTTCACCATAAGCCGTGATTCCCATTGCCGAAGCGTTGTACCCTTCCCACACCACGTGGACCGAATACTGGGTTTCACTATGAGACCTTTACAAAAGCACTCTAAGAAATGATAGCCCGCTAAGGTTTCCGGTTCAGAAGCAAAGCATAACCCTCCCTAACGAGGTCTGTCTCTTACCAAAGCCCACAGCTCAAAAGGACCGAGCTATACCCCGTCAACCGCCACCCCCCATGCCCCTTTCGAGTAAAGCTACCATAAACCAGAGCACCTAATTAGTCAGTCAAAGCCAGAGCCACATGACACTCGTGGTTGTACTGTTTTCCTGGGTGGTTCTCCATGTTCCAATTAAAAAGATATGATCTTGCCAATTAATTATTTAAAAGAGTATATGGAACATAGATTAGGGGTTCATTTAACCAATCCCAGTTGAGCAAGCTAAGCATCATCTACCATCAAAGTTAATTAAATAACCCAGTTTCAGGGACAGGAAAGTATAGTGGCTAGGCAAATCCTTAAATAGGAACCCATCAAATTAAGACACATGTACGGGTGGTGAAATTAATAATTATTAGGACATTTGCATGACATAATACACCTGCCTTCTTCCCAACTCTGTTGCTGCTCAAATCCTTCTCCAACAGTTGGTTCTTCAGAGAAATCTTCGAACTGCTCGTTTCCTAATCGCATCACACAAACGCATGCAAAGAAACAATACACTAAATAAGAAACAGTACACCAAACAATTCCAACAGAAGAAAACAACAGCACAAAACTAATCTACGCGTTACAACGAACACGTGAGCGCGAGAATCACTAAAATCGGAGTTAAAACGAGAAAGATGTGGCTTTTCTAAGGTTTAGGGACTTGCTGGCAAAGTTTTAAAAGTTCCAGGGGCTTAACTGCGAAAATCTGAGGGCTAAAACATAATTTTGTATTAAACTATGAGGGCTAAACCATAAAATAACAGGGGCTGGACTGCGGGTGCTATTTTAAAACTTGTAGGGGCTAAAACGAAAGAAAACAGGACCTAAACATAATTATTTTTGAACTAAACTGGACCGCGGGTTGATTTCCAAAAACTTCAAGGGCTCTTTTGCAAAGTGTCCAAGGCTGACCGGTATCTCGGGTTTGACTTCGATGCTCGGGCTGACGTGGTGCGTTGGATCTTGATCGGACGACTCAAAATAGATCGAGGGGAAACTCGCCGACGGCGACGAAGACGACGGCGGCGCTGCGACGGCCGTGGCGGAGCATCGACGGAGTAAGATCGATCTACGGCTACGGTGCACGGATTGCGACGAGGTCAGGTGCTACGGACTCGCTGGACCACGACGAGTTCATCTAGGGGGCTCTAGACGGCTAGGGATGCACACCGACGACGGACCACGACGGCGGCGCCATGCGCGGCGGCGGAGCTCTCGGGTGAACACGCGAACGAGGAACTGGAGCTGCAATTCACGACTAGGAGCAGACAGGAAGGATGGGAAGGCGACGGCGAACTCACCAGAGGCAAACTCGGCGAGATTTGGCCCGCGACGGCGACGGACGAAGGCGGGCGGCGGCCGGCGATGATGGCGGCTCGAACACCGGCGGCTAGGGTTAGGGAAATTGGTTGGCTTCGAGGGGAAAGATTGCAGGCGAGCGCGCGCTTTAAGTAGGCCGGAGACCGGGGCTTGGGCAGGCGTGCGGCGGTGGGATTCGGAGTCGGAGGCGGCGGCGCTCGGGGTCGGGCTCGGGGAAGAATCCCGGTCGAAGACGACGGGGATGACGGGTGGGTCCCACCTGTCGGCGAGAGAGAGAGATGGGGAGAGAAAAGGAATGGGCCGAAGCTGGGCCGAAAGTGGAGAAGCAGCAGGCCGAGCGGGGAGTGGAAGCGAACGGAGAAGAGAAGTCCAAGGAGCAAAAGCGAACCACGCCAAGAGTTCAGGGGCCAAAACTGAACTCAGCCTAAACAACTTTTCTAAAACTCAAACAAAAGCAAATCAAATTCGAATTTAAACAGAATTTAAATTCCAACTTGATTTACTAGCAACCAAAAATATATGCAACAGCATGAATGCAACAAAAACTTATTTTGACTAAAATAATTATTTAATATGATATTTAAATTGATAAAAGGCTAGAAATTCCAATTAAATCCTAGAAAATTTATTTAGGCCCTAATAATTCCTAGAAAAATTTAGAGAGTTGCTACAATTTAATTGTGATGAATTTTAGGGTGTTACACGTAGTTCTTGAAGACTTAGAGGACGATGGAAGGTTTAGTGGGGACGACTTGCATGGGCATTTTTTTCTTTTGTAGTGTCCTTTCTGATTGCAACTCATGAGACTGGTGATTACGTGCGGGTTGTGGTTCAGTTGGACTGGCGCTTCAGTGGCTGACCACGTACGGTTGGGTCTTTCGACATTTGGTGACCCATTGTACACGCTGTTTTAGGAGGGGTTCTCGTGGCAATCCCGTAAAGTTCTTTGGTTGATCTGGTGCAACAGCGCTTCCACCAGTCTTTGCTCGGCTGCAGCAGCAAGGTAGGACTCAGGTCGTGCCGGGGGTGGGGGGGGAGTGTTGTGTGGATTTCGGTTCGGGTGAAGACCCCGCTTGTTTTTTTTCATCTAAGCCGACAAATCGTGTTGTCTTTGGTGCCAGTTTTCTTGTTGGATTCATTGTTGTGAGATCATCTTTATCCTTATTTTTTGTTGAAAAGTCTTGTGTTCTCTTTTTTGCCATGGCGGGTCTATGAATATCGTTCCCCTCCTTAGAAGCATCATTGTGTGGAGAATTCACCCCTTGCTTATTGTGGTTTTGTGCGAGGTGGCCCTTTGGCAGTCGCTTATCTTGCTGGCTTCGATGGTGCATGCTTTATTGATTTATTACTTGTCATCTTGTTATGACTTGCATCCAGGGGCGGAGCCAGCAGAGGGGCTGGCCCCTTACAACCAATGGAGCCCCCTAAGCCCCCTACAACTTCTAACCAATAGGTGAAGAGGAAGAAGAAGGAAAGAAGGAGGAAGAAGAAGAAAAAGGAAAGTAGGAGGAGGAAGAAGAAGAAGAAAAAGCAACTCAGCCCCCCAATTTTGAATCTGGCTTCACCACTACTTGCATCATGTGTTTTTTTTCTTATGTATTTGTTATTTGCCGTTGTATGTGTTTCTTCTCTATAAATATATGTCCGACGATTGACTTGGGCAGTTGCCTTTTCAATATATATATATATATATATATATATATATATACACGACATATCAGTGTTCAGTGCAGATGATTAAAGATTTTTATCTCTTTTTCTATTGATAGAAATTATTGGCGCGTCCTTTTGTCTTTCTTTTATGTAACCACCATGTGTACCATTTACATGGAGGTTGATAACTTTTCAAGTTTTATTGTCTCAAAACTTTCGACAACCGACGGATCCACCGGTCATTGAAATATTATCTCTCCTATGACCCCAATTGTTGGGCTCTTTTTTTTCGTCAAACCACGCTTGATAAAACAGTCAGGGACCAAATTTGACATACCCTTTGAAGTATGAACTTAGGACTCATCATCGTAAAAACAACACCATCGTGATCGCCGACAGCCTGCTCGCTTGGCTTATCAGCCAGCAGTATTTTTTTCTCAGCAGAAATCAGCACGAGCCACCAGCCACTAGCCAGCCAGCAGTATTTTTCTCTCAGCATAAATCAGCACCAGTCACTAGCCACCAGCCAAGCGAGCAGGCCGAAATGAAGGTAGCATGCGCGTGTCGCGCGGACATATTTTATTTAAATTAATGAAACTTCTCTTTTCAGAAAAAATAAACGTAGTTCTGTTGTTAGGTTGGAGACTGGAGTTGAACAACTTACAGCCGCCACAATCGTCGAAGCAGTCGCAAAGGCCGGAGGACCACGCGCCATTGGCCATGGCAGGCAGGTCCGCGCCTCGCTCCGTGGGCTGTGTAGTGGCTTGCGAGTTGCGCTCGATGAGAGAGCAGCAGGATGCAGGAACCCCTCGCGTTCGGCTGCGATGCTCTGTGTCACTGTGCGCGCCAACCGGGGTGTGCTGAGGGTGCGTTATTTAACTGAAAATCAAATTTGTTTCTTTGCGAAAAATCACAGGCAGTCAGCCACTCAGATCTGTATCATTCTTCTTCAACCGTTCAGATAGCTCACCAAGCACTGAAGATCTTTTAAGTCCTCGTCGCTCACCGATAAAGACGAGATCCAGACGGCACTGCAAATGGAAGATGCCTTTCTTTCTTCCTCAAGTTGTAACAGTTGAAGCCGTTGCATTGTTTTATCTGCGCATGTGATATTTTTCTTTTTTTTCCTATACAATCTACATATTTGGATGTCTCTATTACCCCAGTGATTATCTAACGTTCAAGTGATTAACATATTTGGATACCTCTATTACCCCAGTGATTATCTATATATTTTGTTTATGTTTCAGATGCTATCTCAAACCACTGGATGTAAAAAGTAGTAGTAAATTTGGCATTCTTATCGCACTTTATGCTCTGTCGTGTGGGATTAGCAGAGATGTACAAATTAGTAACTTTGACATCCATTCTCTTTCAACACCTGTATCTCAATTGTTTTTTGAAAAAAATAAAGCACCCCGATTTTACAAAGGTTTTGCTCGGAGCACATGCGCAGCTATATCTGATCCAACTCTGGACTGATTAACTGAAAGAGTTCCAACGAAGACAAGATCCAGATGGCACTGAAAATGGAAGATGCATTTCTTTCTTCCTCAAGTTGTAACGGTGGAAGCCGTTGCATTGTTTTATCTGCGCATGTGATTTTTTTCTTTTTCTTTTCATATACAATCTTTTTTTTAAAAAGGGAAGCTTTATTGATCTTAGACAATTACATCAAGATGATACAATTATATAAGATCCAACCCGGCCTCTGCATAACTAAGATGCACCCAGCCCATAAAAAAGAAACAAAAAATGAGAGCGCCATGACCAAAAGATCATGTCGCGGCAAGCTACCACAAGCGACTTCACCTTCGTCCGCTTCACAAACCAAAGCAGCTCTTGGACTATGACGTAGGCTCCCGAGACAACGCCTCCAACGAGGAAACGGCACGCGCACGTGCCGGCATTGCAGTGACCCAATCAATTAAGACCAGATCAAAAGTTTTCACCCGAGGGAGTAATTCATCTTAATCCAAACAATGCCTTCAACAAGGTCACTGCCAGGTACAACCAATTAAGGTTAGACCTAGGAATTTCTTACCGGAACCGGTGAATTAGTAACAATTACCACCACGACATAGTCACACCGTGTTGCTTCCCCCTTCTTACCAAGCCAATGCTTTCATATAGACCAGACCTGACCCACTTCAAATGGCCACGAACTCCAAATCCGGCAGACCATCTGAAATCATAACCTGAGATATCATGCTGCAAAGTAGCCACTGGGTACCCGTGCATAATCCACCGGAATAAATTGCAGATGAAATCCGTCTTCGAGTAAGAGAATCCGTGAATGAAGTCAAGGTGACTCATGTCTCCTGATCTATATATGAAAATAAAGGCGAAATTGAAGATGTTATCACCAGATGTAGTTGCAAAGTCCGAACCAGGTGTTGTCGTCGCCGCCGCCGACTGCCTTGGGGAACCGAACCCGCGCAACCGCCGGCCATGGCATCCACACAGGCCGCCTGCCGCCGCGAGCCACCTCCAAGCGCTCCTCACGGTCCTCCAACCGGTCTCACCTCCGCGAGCTCGCATACCGAGGCATGGCCGCCGGATCTCGCTAGCCTCCCCCGTCGCCTCCCAGATCCGCGCTAGGGGAGGCACGCCGCGCCAAGAGCGCCCCGCCGCCGTCGTGCTAGCGGGTACACGGGCTTCCGGTACTCTGCTCTGGCGGCGGCGAGACTTGGAGGGATGGGAGAAGGGGCGGTGGCGGCCGGGCTCGGGTTCCGCCCGAGCCGCCCCTGGGAGAAGGGCGACGCGGGGGGCCTTTCCGCGTTCACTCATATACAATCTACATATTTGGATATCTCTATTACCCCAGTGTGATTATCTAGCTTTCAAGTGATTGGCATTTTTTTTGCGGGCGATTAATATTTTGTTTATGTTTCAGATGCTATCTCAAACCCCCTAGATGTAAAAGGTAGTAAATTTGGCATTCTAATCGAACTTTATGCTCTGACAGTCTAACGTGTGGCATTAGCAGAGATGTAAAAATTAGTAACTTTAGATCCATTCTCTTTCAACACCTGCGTCTCAAAAAAAAAAATAAAGCACCCTGATGTTACAAACGTTTTGCTTGGAGCACATGCACAGCTATATCTGATGCAACTCTGGATTGAAGTGGCTGATGGATATCTTTTAAGAGTTCCAGGGGAGGAGCCCCTAGATTGATTGAATTGTAAAAGAACAAAAGCATCATCGTTTTCAGAGTTTACAAGTTCCGCCTAGTTGAGCAACTGTTCCATCCAGTAACAGATAAAACAATAGACAACTTCCAGTTCTCGACACGACACACGACCTAGAAAGGCAAGTGGCTCACACTTGAACCAAAGCCATACAGATGAACAGATCTCCAGACTCTCCATCTAAAAAAGACTATCTGCGGACTCAGACTAGGCATGCATTTGGAACGAATAATATTCCGAGAATTATCGATATGCAAGGTGCGGATTCAAGGTGACCGCCTTACTTGTGACTTCGCGAGGATATTTGGAACCAACGAATCAACGATCTTCCGATAACTATCGACATTCAACAAGGTGGCCACCTTACTTTTGACTTCGCGAGGATGGCTGAGTCCGATTTTCCGTTGGTCGGCAGAATAGCCATTTTCATTCTCGAACTATGGACCAAAGCTTAATTTCATCCCTGAACTATCAAAATGACCGTCTTAGTCCTTAAACTTTCTTGCACAGCTCATTTTATCCTCCGTTCTACGTGTCGCGCCATATTAGCACGCCATACTAGCACTCAGTTAGCTATGTATCATTTTGAGTGTCTAGTGCATAACACAAATCAATTATATTAAACATTCTCATGGCATGTCACTTTGAATCAGAAGCATTGTATGAACAATTATTCTTATTATATGAATAGATATGGTTATATTCATCATAATAAGATAATAAGCAAACATTACAATATTAGCCATAGATCACAAGCGATTACAGTTGAAAAATACAAACATATGCATCATTTAGAGGGTAGAAAAGGATATTTTACAAAAGCTAGCTCATGAGTGCTGACTAAGCGTGCCAACGTGAATGATATATAGTAATATAGAACAAAGGACGAAAACGAGCCATATGAGAAAGTTAAAGGACTGAATCGGTCATTTTAATAGTTTAGGAATAAAATTAAGTTTTGATTGATAGTCGAATGATCGAAATAGCTATTCCGCCTTAAAATACCGAATATTCATGCTCCTTCAACTATTTCCTTCTCACTCTCTAAGCGTTTGAAGGTAGTTTCTTACAATCTGCCACCACGTCACTTCTTTACCCTCACCTATCACAATCTATCTCTTTTCCTCCTCTCGATATTTAGCACATCTCTGAGTTCCGTCGCCACGGGGGCTTCTTCCTCCTACGGAGTTTTTTTATTTTTTTAAGTAAACCCTACGAGTTTTGAAGCCTCTCATCTTTTTTAGTAAACCGAGTTTTTTTAGCATGTACAGCTATGGTATTTGTTAAGTACGATCAAACCTACAACTACATGTAGGCTGTGTTTAGATGGCGAATAGGGGGTGGGGAATTGGGGGTTTGGGGTCACGTCGCAATCATTACTCTACGGTAGCATTTCGTTTGTTTGTGTGAAAAATTGTCCAAAAATTAATTAATTAGGCTCAAAATGTTCGTCTCGCAGAGTACAACAAAACTAGTAAGGTGGCCCGCGTAAACAATACGGTTAGCTAGGTTTTTTATGTTAACTGCTTGTGTTTTTTACTTTATAATATATTTATCTTAATTTTATTTTTATTTCCGTTGTTTTTTTCATGGCCCAAACTCTTTTTTATCATTAAGCCTTGTGGCATGGAATAAAATTTAATTGTATATACATTTAAAAAATAAACAATATAGGTAGGTAGTTTTTCTATGCTACCAACTTGGTATTTTTTACATGATATGTTTTCTTACTTATATACAACATAGTTTTTAAAATTTATTAATAATAACTTTTTATTTTCTTTTAGTATCTTGATAAATTATTCTTAATGTTTAACACCTTTGTAGAGCTTCGTTATGGAAACACGCAAACAATCCGAACTACTACACATACCCCTATTTTTACCGCACCTTTTTCTTCTTAAGTTTTTGTTCCTTTTCTTTTGGTTTCATGCTTCCCCACACAATGGTGAAATTGGGCCAAATAATAGTGTAGGGTAAAATGTCTCTTTCCCTCACAATAGAATCAATCTTAACCCTGAATTTAATACAAATTTCATATAATTCTGGTTGATACTTGATATTCTTCTGAAATCGACTTCGGCTTGTTTGTTTTTCTTTTTGAAAGAAACACACAATAAATATGCTCCCTACGTATGGATAAGCAGACAACACATCCTTACAATTTAGAGAAGAAAAATTGATGTTGTCATTGAGTGCTACTCGACAGGCAAGAATTGTCAATTGCGGGACATATTTGTTCCTTAAGTTTACTAAATGTAGTTGCCCTCTGTTCCTCTTTTTTTATTACATAACAACTCCATCAGCTAGCAAAGCTCCTCTCTTTCATTTTTATCTTCTCTAATCCCTCTTTCTTGAATCCAAATAAACACAATATAATTGTACTTAGAGTCGATGCCTCGGCAGCGGGAATAATTCTTAGTTTTTGTGCCTTCTTTGATAATGTGATGCCGCTGCAAATTAGATTATTTGATGCCACATCCGTGTTGATGCTATGTTATCTAGTTTTTTAGTTTTTTATTTTTGTGATATGGTTTGGTTGTTGGTTCTAGATATTGACTATTCAATAATTTAACCCTCATATCATTATAAAATCCAACGATGCTATATATTTTTTCTTTTCTATTAAGTAATTTCTAACGAATATGGTGTCGTATTTTATGTAAATTTTAACAAAGATATACTAAAATAATTTTATCTAATTAAAAAGTAAGAATTGATTTAGCCATATATCATAATTTTAGCATACCTTTTTATTAATTATATAAATTGAACCATCGTCCTTTGATAAGTTGTAAACTTTTACGACAGTTTATCTATTCGCGATACCTCGTCTACTCTCGCCGTCCCGTGGCACCACACCCACCCTTCGTTTTCTCGCATCGCTTGCAACCTCGTCGTCGTTACCGAGCATGGCGTCTATTAAGGATGCCTCATTTATCGTTCTCTCCATCAGATGTGGGATATGCGGCGTCCATAGTTTCTACGCGCCTTCGCTCACAATGTCCCCTTCACTAATAGCAACACACTGGCATTAATCAACCCGTACTACCTCGTCTTGTCTCACCGTCCCGCACTAGCGCACACACCCACTTCGTCTTCTCACGTCGCTCGTAATATCCCGTCTCTTTTCGTCGTCCTAAACCACGATACGCACCTTCTCATTCTCTCACTTCGCTCGCACCCCCGTCATCGATCCGCTGTCATTTTCAATTCGCGATACCTCTTCTACTCTTGCTGTCTCGTGGCACCATACCCACCCTTCGTTTTCTCGCATTGATTAACGTGGTAATTTTTTAGTCGTCCTTTCGACGAACGTGATGACTCATTTTAACACTATTGTATAGAAACTCAGCTCCATCTTTAGCGATAGCCAGACTTTCTTTTTGGGTTTCTTCTCTCTCTAACTTGACCCCATGTTCTCTCCACGCCCAGCTTCCTTCCCTGACCCTGAAAATAGATACGACTATTTCTCCTCTCCAATGTTGTTGATTATCTAGCTATTGGCAAGCTTTCTTTCTTTGATGATGGTGAGGCCAAAGATTTTTTTCAACGCTCCATTCGTGCACGTGGATCGGATATTCGTTCTATCACAATCATCAAACCCGGTGTTTCCTCCAAGAGAGGCGATGATTCACTAAAAAAAATCTAGAATGCTCTAGTTTGTTCGTCGCGAGTAGTGTCTCGCTATCTCTGGCGCGCGGCCTATAGAGTCCCGTTACGGGTTTGTTGGATGCCGCTCTTCGTGCGGTGTGTGCTTTTATTGTAGACTGGTAATTCCAGTATCCTTTGAAGGATGCTTTATATATAAAGCTGGCTATAGCTTTTCCTGAATTTGTAAGCATTTAAGTTACGTGAGAGGCTAGTTTAATTATCAGATCACGTATATTGCCCCTTTTCTTCTCACTCAAAGCTAACAGTATGTTGCTGGTAGACTTACTATTCATTTAAGTTACGCGAGAGCTTGCTTTAGATTCTGAGGAATATTACTTTTTACCTATATCTATTTATATTATTTTAATCACTAAATCGGCTGGCTGTCCACTCAAAAAAATACTTTGGATTAGAACGTTTTCCACTATCTCTAACCTCTCACCGCTTCCCTGCTTTTTGCGCTCGGGTTCACGTGGGTTGTTGTCTCCCCATTGTTACCTAAAATAATGAAATCCTTATTTTAAAAATTATGAATTTATATGTTTAGTAGTCGTATCTGATATGGACTCTTCAAATAATTATAGACCGTTAGATCTTTATAAAATCCAACGGTATTTAGACTAAACTCATTGTGTTAATATGGACCGTTAGATCTTCATAAAATCCAACGGTGCATATCTTTTTCTTTTTTGGATTAACGTGGGAATTTCTTGGCCCTCTCGGCGAACGTGGTGGCTCCTTTTAACACTATTGTACTTATATTGCCCCTTTTCTTCTCACTCAAAGCTAACAGTATGTTACTGGTAGACTTAGTATTCATTTAAGTTACGCGAGAGCTTGCTTTAGATTCTGAGGAATATTACTTTTTACCTATATCTATTTATATTATTTTAATCACTAAATCCGCTGGCTGTCCACTCAAAAAAATACTTTGGATTAGAACGTTTTCCACTGTCTCTAACCTCTCACCGCTTCCCTGCTTTTTGCGCTTGGGTTCACGTGGGTTGTTGCCTCCCCATTGTTACCTAAAATAATGAAATCCTTATTTTAAAAATTATGAATTTATATGTTTAGTAGTCGTATCTGATATGGACTCTTCAAATAATTATAGACCGTTAGATCTTTATAAAATCCAACGGTATTTAGACTAAACTCATTGTGTTAATATGGACCGTTAGATCTTCATAAAATCCAACGGTGCATATCTTTTTCTTTTTTGGATTAACGTGGAAATTTCTTGGTCCTCTCGGCGAACGTGGTGGCTCCTTTTAACACTATTGTACTAAGATAATAGATTGTGCACTTAGTTTTTGATTTCATCTAGGTTTAGTACTCCATGCATGCCATGATATTTTGATATGATGAGAATCTTCTTTTTACATAGTGAACTTTGGTGTTGTTTTTTGGAAACTAAACACGGTCGTAGATACAAAGACTATGTCCTTTTGGAGATCACCGAAGCCACTCATGGCTCCGTAGATGACAGGTGAGTCGCAATCCCTTTGTGGCTCCACGCAAGAGAGGCAGTAAACTTTATTTCTGAAGGCATGCCTACACGTAGATACGAAGACCGCGTCCGTCTGGAGATCACCGAAGCCACTCGTGACTCCATAGACGACGCTTGCCAACTGAGCTACGGCTCGTTCTCAGTAAACCCTTATTACGAGTTAAAAGAGATGTCGAGTTAAAAGTTAAAACGCTATTGGGCCGGTTCGCCGAGGCTGCTGATACTGCTAAGTTTTTTTTTTGAAAATTCTGATACTGCTAAGTTTGGGCTACATGAAACGTGATGCGCTGGGGGCCTCACGGGCTAGCTGGGCCTGCAAAAGGGTCGTGGGCGGCAAGCCCGCGAGACAACAGGGCACTGTGGGTGGATTTACGCCTCGAATCGCTCGCGCTCAGGGAGCACGTGGCAGACATAGCAGCAGGGAAAATAAACAGGCCTTCCGAACTGAACGTGGCGCTCTGAAACTTTGCAGGTGACGCATTCGAATTCAAATTCCACAGGGGTAAAAGTAAGCGCATGGGGACAAATGTGGATAAAACGAGGAGATAGACAAACGGCAACTTGTGTTGCAGATCGTGTGGCGGTGTGGGGTTCGTTTTGTCCCAAGTTTGAATTCATCCATCACGCATCTCCACGTTGAATACGCTAGATTCACCAAAATCTATCTTGACTGTCAGATGCATAGGTCTGCGGTATCAGATTTGAGTAACCAGCCAACTGCATGCTATGTGCAGTGTCCACGAATGCACATGAAAACGGAAGAAGAAACAGATGCTTTCTGATGATCTGATCTACGTACAACGAATTCATTCCCAACGATCAAGAACAACGCAAAAACCAAGAATTACAGTGTTGTTCTCCCCCCGTCTCCTCAGTATCATCGGTCACACACTGTTCCGGGCACCGTTTGATCCGTGGCAACCCCTGACCTCCTTGCACACCCTCTCCAGCATCGCCAAGAAGTCCCTGACGATGACGAAGATCCGGAGCGGGCTGGCCTCCTCCCTGCCGACATCGCCGTGGTAGTACTCGGTGATGTCCCTGACGTGCGCCAGGACCCGGCGCTCGCCGTCCTCCAGCTCCCGGATCACCTCCCCGGCCTGCTCCACGAACGGGGCCATGAACGCCACGAAGCACTGGCCCCTCTCGTCGCCGGCGAGGTCCTTCCCCACCAGCGCCCCGATCCGGGACAGGCCGCGCGCGAGGCCGGACACCGAGGTGGTGAGCACGTCCAGGTCCACGGTCGCCGTCTTCCTGACGTTGGTGAGCTCCGCGGCGAGCCCCGCCGCGATGTCCGGCGCCGCCTCCGCAGTGCCCGCGCGCGCCGGCGGCCTCTGCGACCGGACCATCTCCTGGACCACGAAGTGCAGCAGCGTGGTCTTCCCGTCGGTGCCCTTGACGTCGGCGAGCTTGAGCAGCGTGTCGAGCTTGAACGCCATGGCGCCGCCCCGCGACGTCCCGACGTTCATCCGGTTGCCGGTCTTGAGCACGGCCTCCAGCAGCTTCAGGAACAGCTTGCTCGACATCAGCTCCCGGCACGCGTCCTTTCAGAGGCAACAAGAACGGCATCATCGGGCATAACAATTAATTAGTACTGTACGATTGATCACGAAACTGCGATTAAATAAATCGGTGCGATTAGCTCAAGGAGCTCTGGCTTTGCATACCTCGAGCATGGCGAACGACTTCCTGATGTGGCTGACCTCATCGGCGAAGGTCTCCCGGTACAGCATCGCCTCGACGCGCGCGAACGCGCACGGTATCGTGAGCACCACCTTGACGAGCCTCTCGGCCGCGACGAGGCTGCCGGCGTCGCCGTCGTAGCCCTCCAGCTTCTCGACCTCTTCCTTGGTCGGAGCCATCTTGATCAGCGCCTCCAGCTGCTGCACCGACAGGCCGTTCCCTGAACCAACCAACCCGACCAAACCATGTAAAAAAAGAGAGCCAAATATCCGCACGTACAGAGTACATTGGCGCAGATTGTTGCTCACCTTGCAGGAGGGCGGCGTAGATTTGCTCGGCGGAGGCGTTGACGGCCTTCATCAGGATGGTGATGTTCTGCAGCCTCTTGGGGTCGAGGACGTGGTGCCCCAGCGAGGGGCTCCGGCTCTGGGCCTCCTCGTGCTTGGCCGAGCACCTCGCCGCGTTGTACCCGAACAGCGACTCGATCATCTGCTCGTCCAACCTGCCAACCACCAGCAAAATCGGTTACCATTTCGACGAACTCATCCGTGATCACAGGAGAAGAGACACTGATTGAAACTTACTCGAAGGAGCTGGAGCGGATCCTGTCCCACACCATCCGCCGGTTGGGCGCGGCGCGCACCTTGTCCCAGTGCAGGGGCTTCAGCTTGGGCAGCGCCGCGCCGTTCTTGCCGACGGCCGCGCTCTGCCTGAACAGACCCGCCGGCGGCGCAGGTGGCGCCGGGAGGGCGGGGCCACCGCTCCTCTGAGCATTCGGTGGTTGTGGAACTATCAATGGCGGTGGCGGCGGCGGCGCTGGGGGGGCGGCCGGACCACCACAACCTGTCTGGACATTCTGACGCTGTGGCGCCATCAGTGGAGGTGGCGGCGGCGGCGGCGGCGGCGCTGGGGGGACGGCCGGACCACCACAACTTGTATGAACGTTCTGCTGCTGTTTTACCACCACCGGCGGCGGAGGCGGCGGCGGTGGTGGCGGCGGCGGCGGCGCTGTTTTGCTACTTGCGGTGTCCGCCTCTGCTTCTTTTGCGTGGCACGCGCTGGCGCTCTGAAATTTCAGGGACCTGGCGGCCTGAGCAGTTCCCCGGAGGTCGTGATCGTTGAGCGACTGCGACGTCACCACGGACGCCGACGAGCTCGGGGACGGCGCGCGGCGGCCGCGGCCCCGATCCTCACTGGTCGGCGTGCGCGGGGCCAGCGGCGAATACGCACTCGCAAACTTTACCCTATCCGAGGGCGTCGTCGGCGCGGAGCCCCGCCGCTTCGACCGGACGGAGGGCGACGGCGACACGCCGTCGGCCTGGCCCTGGCCGGCCTTCCCGAGCTCGGAGTAGGAGAAGTGCGACGACTGGAAGCAGCACGAGTGGACCGACCCGTCGCCGTCGTCGGAGCAAGCTCCACCGCCTTCCTCGTCAGCATCGCGCTTGGGCCCCTCGTCCTCCTTGGGCCCAGCCAACGCCATTTCCGCCGGCGCCGGCGCCTCCTTGACCCCGCCGTCGCGGCCGGCGTCGTCGAGGTACGGCTTGATGGCGTCGAGGTAGAACATCCCCGGGCCCGGGTCGAAGCTCACCTTGTTGGTGCCGGCGTTCGGGTCGGCGGCGCCGCCGCCCCCGCGCTTCCCCTGAAACCTCCTGCACGTCAGGAACACCACCAGGACGGCGAGGAGCACCAGCGCCGCCCCCGACAGCGCGGCCGCGGCGGCGACGACGACCAGCTGCATGCTCTTCTTCTTCTCCTTCTCCTTGCCCCCGCGCTCGCCTCCGCCACCGTGCGGCGGGCTCTGCCGGGGCGCCGTGCCATTGTTCCCTCTCTTGTGGTCGTGTGCGGCTTCCCCGGGCACGGGGAGCCGCGCGTCCTTGTGGAGCAGAGGCAAGTGAGCTCGCGCCGGCGCCGGCGCCGGAGAGACTCCATCACCACGGCCGTGGCGCTGCTTCTGCCTCAGGCCGACAGCGTTCAGACCACGCAGCACTCTGAACCTCGCTTCGCCATTGTAGCCATTGTCAGGTTCCTTCTTCTTCTTCTTCTCGCCGTTGCCGGTGATCGAGAAGAGGAGACCGCCGGCGGAGCACGCGATCAAGAAGAGGCAGAGCAGGAGGCGCCGGGTGGGACTGGGCATGGCGGCAGGCATCAGACCATTTCAAGGGTGCCGGGTGGGACTGGGAATGGATCGGTGGTGGTGGGAGATCGGAGGGGAGAAAGCTGCGAGATACAATCATACAAGGATTGACGACGGCCGGCACGTACGCGGGTATGCTGCTAATCTAGGCGTCAATGCCACTCCAAGGCATCGGTGAGCATCGCAACGGCAGGTGCACGCGGCAGCGCAGTGACGGCATTGTTTCTGCACGTACCTGCCTATGCGCTTTTGCATTACTGTGTCAGTGCACCCGTGTCCTGGCTTGTCTTGGATAGTTGGATTGGATGCTGTCTCAGAGCTGTGAATTGCTAGGATTTCGAATTGGCACGGATGCCTAAAACGATTGATGGTGCTAGTTGGTTTATTGGAACAGATCGAAATCTGTTTTTTTCTAAAACCAGAACGTGCATAAGCTTTTGCTGAAAATACTGCTCCTGCTAAAACAGTATCTTTCAGCTAAGCGGGAGCTAAGTAGTAAGTACTGTACTAAATCAGATCAGATAGTCACGCCCTTCGCAGCTTATCCGATCCAGTACACGATCCGTTACCGCTCCAGTTTCAAACTTGTAAAAAAGACGATTTGGCACAGAATTCCACGCCAATTCATAATGTTGCCTCCTCTTGTATTTGTTCACCTGTCCCTTTGTATGTTTGTTGTTATGATCTGCAGACTTTGTTTTTACCCCAAGGCTGCACCGCCCTGGTCCCCAGCAGCAGTATTACCCCCATCGCACTACTGATCCGAAAGACAATTACCTGTGGCCCGGAAATGGTTCAATGCTCTTGGTCTCAGACATTTGAATTGGTCTCACTGCGTGTCAGGAGATGTATTTATATAAACTGTACCATGCCCTGGCCCTGTGTGTTGTTGGATTGGTGAGCATCTAGTGGCACGTGTGGGGTCGTGGCCGTGGTAGGAATTGAGTGCCGCCAAAGGCAAAGGGCCTCAATTGGGAGTGCCAAGCTCTTGCTCCAGGTTCATCTGGATTCTTGTTGTTATGGAGAAAAGGGGCAAAGTGACAAGTGAAATCGATGTCAAAAGAAGGCGCATTGAGCACACTCTAGAAAGAAAACAGGATTCAGGTACGCAAAGAAACTCCGCTAGAACAAGTTTTATGATCGGATTAAACCACATTGTTTGTTAAGCACTTAACGGAGTCGGAGTGGGCTTGGATATACACATACTTAAGCAGGACACGCTTCAACTGACAGCCACGGAAAGCTCACGTACTGTAAGCAAAGATGTTAATAAGCAGGACAAAACTGACAGCCACGGAAACCTAACTGAGGGTTTGCCGCTGGGTAATCAAACCGACGCTAACCGTTGGCTTTGCGAGCCGATGGGGTTGTGTCGTTGTGAATGTCCCGCTCGACGACCTCCAGAGTCCCAGACCCCAGATAGATAGGCTAGGACGCTGTTCCATCAAATGGTGAGTGGTGACAGCAGCATCAGCAAGCATTTGCTGCATGATTTGGTGGGTTACCAAACTTGCCTTCGGCATTGATGGCATTGAAAGCCTTGCGTTTTGCAGGCAAAGATCCTATCAGCCTTGATATGTAATCCCCCGACAATCTGCCGGCTTGATTGGCGCAGCTGAGCATGGTGGATAGCTGGAGGCAAACGAACAAGACTTTGGTGATGATGAGGAGATGTTTGATAGGGATGACTAAAATTAGTCTGACTAAGGCTCTGTTTGGTTACCCTGACTTTTTTAGTCACCTAAATTTTAGTCCCTTTTAGTCCTAAAAATGCCAAACAAGGTGACTAAAAGGGACTAAACTCTAGTCCCTACCCCATAAGTCCATAAGTCCCATTTTGGTGACTTCTTGGGACTTCTACTGACTTTTCTCCCCACTACCCTCATTAAATGCCCCACCGGGTCCGCACCCAACCAAGGCTGCAAGGCTAGTATGGTCCTTGTTCAATCACTTTAATTACATTTAGTCACTTTAAGTCCCTACAACCAAACGGGACAACTAACTAAAATTTAGTCCCTACAAGTCACCTAAAATAAGTCACCTTGAACCAAACAGGGTCTAAAATTAGTCTGACTAATTAGTCTGACTAATTTTAGTTCCTTTTAGTCCCTAGAGATCCAAACATGGGTGACTAAAATTAGTTTAGCCTCGAGTGGGAAGCAAGCAGAGACTAAAATTTTCTCTCTCCTCGTTATTTCTCTCTCCCCGCCGTGGGAGGGCCCAATCGACGCCGCGCGGCCGCGCCCAGTCGACGCCGCGCCGCCCCCACGCTGCCCTCCGCCGCCGCCCCACCTCCGCGCCTGCCCTCCGCCGCCGCCAGATCCATCCGCGAGCACCTCCACCGGCCCTCCAGCGAGCACCTCCGCCGCGCGAGCACCTCCGTCCCGGCCCGCGAGCACCTCCGCCGCGCCGACCCCATCGTGCTGCCCTCCGCCGCGCAGCACCGCAGATCCATGGACGGCGACGGCGGCTTCGCCCACGACTTCCTCTCACAGGCGGCGTCGTCTGCGGCGCTCCCAATCGACTGCGACGGACGGGCCCTGACGCCTCCTCGACTCCGGGGAGGAACTGGATCCGGCGGCCGCGGTCCGGTGGCTGGGCTCGGCGCTCCCCACGTCGGTCCGGTGGACAACCTGGACCTCAACCTCAACTCCGACTGCGCCGCCGTCGCCTCCTACCCCAACCTCGGCATGTACTCGCACATCCTTCAGTCGGGGAGCACGTCCAGCCACAGAGTCCCCCCACAGAGGGCAAGGTCGGACGGCGTGCTGCAGCGGCCGGGTCGTCCACCTCGCCAGGGTCTCCCCCCAGTGAGGGCCCAAGATCTTCGTGGCAAGACCGTCGCCGTCCATGGGCGAGTAGGTGCTGGTTCAAGTAGCTCGGGCAGCAGCAGGCAACGGCAGGCAGCGCCGATCTTGCGAGACGACATCGGCGAAGAAGATGAAGAGGAGGAAGACGATAACATGCTGAACCGCCATAATGAGGTACAAGAATCGCTTTACCAGTGTTCAAATCATATGCTTGTTTATGAATGATGCATGTTTATCTGCATATGCAGTCTGGAGTAGTCCTAGTGCTTTTATTCACTGCCAAAGTTGTGTGGTTATTCCTTCCAAGAAACTGCTGTATGTATGCTTAACAGCTTAAGTGTCCTGCTAATATTTGAATGGTTAGTACCTGCATCAAGTACCTGGTGGATTAGATCCTGGTGTGCTCAGTTAATTCAAATAGCTCAAGGCAGTTTATGTTTTTTTTTTCTGTAGCTGCAACAAAACATGTGCCTTTCCATGTGCTTTTAGCTCAGTTAATTTACTAGTTCATTCAGGGTTAATTTCCTTTTGATGATTGTACATTTGTATTAGTGATGGTTCTAGTTTGGGTAGAACTATGGTATAGGAGCACCTGCATGATATCTGTTTTTACTGCTAGGCCGATTTCTGAATTTCTGAACCTAGGAGCTATCCTACTGCTATAGGATCAGGGGCACCTGCATGATATCTATTGATCTGAGGCAATTGTACTATAATGCTGAATAAATATACTCTATTGATCTGGAGCTATCCACTGTTGATTTATTATTATGTATGATCCATTATTTGAATTATGGATGCATTTCAGCTTTAGTTATGCTTTGAATACATTCTTTGTTTCACTCTTTTAGAAAAAATTCCATCAGTATATATTTTCAGCTTCTGGTTCCTGCATTGTGTGTGTGCGTATGGCTATCTGATATTAATGCATTGTGTACCCCCAAATTATCAGGCAATGAATACTGTTATGATTCCTGCAAAATCGTCTTTTCATGTCACTGTTAACGCTGTTAACACCCAAAATTGACGGCAGTGTCATTTAGGGAACGAAAAATTTTCTCGGTGTCAAATAGGGAACGAAAAGTTTTCAAGGACCAAGAAAGGAACGGGTCATTTTTTCAGTGTCAAATAGGGAATTTTCTCCTTTAAATTTGTGTACCTACAGAATGGAACAAGCTAGTCATAGGCCCTGTCTGGGGAGGTGCTTCTGCTACTCCCACAAGCTCAAATTTCTCTTACACTGTTACTTCAGCTTAATTCCACAAGCTACTAAAAACCATGAGCCCGAGGAGAGGAGCTTTTTGCAGATTGTGATTTGTGATGTCGCAGTTTTCAAAAACTGTAGTATTGAAAAACCAAAGTCTTTAAAACCAGAGCTATATAATACCACAGTATTCTCAAACCAGAGTTTTTCAGAGTTTCAGAGAAACTGAGATGTGTTTGGAAGTTGTATTCATGACAATATCGGATGTTCTACCAGAATGGCTATAAGAATATTTCAGTAAATAAACTATGTTCGATGCAATATAAAGGTTATCTGGATGTTGAGAATTGTTAGCTAATACATTTCATTATTTAATAAATTAAATGACACTTTATTATTCCAAAGTCTCATTATTTAATAAATGGCCCTTTATTATTCCGAAGACACTACAGATCTAAGGATATCTATGTCATCTGCAGTCAAGTTATCTTCTTATTTCTAGGTATACATGACAGTCCAGAAGAAAAAATAGAGGTCATGAAGGCTGTGTTTAGTTCCTCGTCACATCACCAAACTTCCCAAAATTCTCTTTCCAAACTTCACTTTTCATCTATCACATCAAATCTCTCTCATCATGCATGGAACACTAAATGTGGGTAAATAAAAAACTAATTATATGGTTTTGATGTACACGATGAGACGAATCTTTTGAGTCTACTTAGGTCATGACAGGATAATGTTTACCGCAAACAAATGAAAAGTGCTACAGTGCGCTACAATATCCGATGTGACTTTTCGATCAAATTTTACCAACCCTTTTACAACTAAACACACCCGAACTCTCTTTTGGCAGAATTTTGAGTGTAGAGCGGCAGGCGGCAGCCAATGACACCGACTCTGGCCATCCCAATCCCATATGTTGTTGGCTTGTCGTAATGGAAGGATACTGGAACATAAATTTTTGTTGTGCAAAGGCTCGTAGGATAAGATGAAAAAAGAGTACACGTACGCATCAAAGAAAAAAAAGGATGCCGTGAAAGGAGTTGAGCACATCGAGAGCTCGGTCTAGAAAAAAGAGGGTCTGGGTGGAGTTTTCAAAACTCCAAAAATACTGTAGTTTAGCTAATACTCTAGTTTTAAAAACTATAACCTGTTTGGATGTCGTGGTTTTGAGAAACCATAGTATTGAGAAACTGTAGTTTTAAAGGCCATAAGGGTGTAAAACCATGGTTTAGAAAAAAGAGGTACATAGTGGAGTTTTTAAAACTCCAAAAAGACTTCAGTTTTGCCAATACCATGGTTTTGAAAACTACAAAGTCTGTAGCGTCCAAACACCTCACAGCTTTTTGATACCAAAATATTTTATAAAATCGTAGTATTCTTCTAAAACTTCAAAAATACTTTGTACCCAAACAGGGCCTTACATCCAAACACCTCCTTTCCTTTCGATACCTATGTATTTGATAAAACCATGGTATTTTTACACAACTCTAAAAATACTTTCCAAATAGGGCCTAAGTTTTGTAACTTACCCCACTGCAAGTTGCACACACAGAAAAGATCAACAATTCTAACACAAGAGCGGGCAATGATTGTATGAATTAGAGTACAAGAAAATACTTTACTTTTTTATCATGCATTTAAATTTGAAACAGAAAACTGTTGAGAAATTGAAATCATATGTATTGATAGATTATTAAGCACACAATTGGGACATCAATTATCCAAAGGGTGTTTCAGATAGTTTGTCCTTTAACTTCAACCCAAGCCAGTTTGGTATTCCAAGCCCACCAAGCAAAGCCGGTGGTTTCTTGGTCACGACCAGCTAAAACGAAAGTTCTATTAAAGAGCGTTGCCACGTGGTAGAACCTACATGGAATCGATTAGTAGATTGAAATAATAGTCTAATTCAACTTCTTTTTTCACTGCATCCACTTAGATCAAAAGGCTACAGTAGGTAACCACGGGTTCTCATAGATCTAGCTAGTAAAATCTTATTCTCTAAAGGACGAAGCCAGCTTTATAGATAAAACATAAAAGAAAATATTGAGATTATCAATTTATAATAAGTCACACGCCGCAAGACGAGCAACATCCAATAAATCCTTAAAAGGACCCTCTAGGTCAGGCGCCAGAGATAGGCAGAGACTACTCTCGACGAGCAAACTAGAGGGCTGTGAGACCATTACAACATCTATCAGTCCCGACCATCCGCGGAGCCTAAGACTCCACCACCAACGGCTACAAGAAGAGCTTCAAACAACGTCTTTCGAAATGCAAAGGCGCAAGCGCAACAGCCTCAGCGTTTGGTTTTCACCAAGGAGAGCTTCCACGTACCACCGCCGAACGAGACTCTGCAGACAACGCCCTCAAGAGGGAAGATCAAACCGCCGTTGCCCGACCCATCAACCGGGTTGAAGCTTATGCTTGAGGATCGCCGCCCGACGAGCCGAGAGCACATTTACCAATCCCACTCGCTTCCATCCACCGTCCACCATCGCAGCCGCCGAAGCTCGCCACTGGATTCCATATGCACCGGCGCAGCAACACCGACACCTCGGGAAGGTTTGGGGCCCTCGCACGCGCACCCATCCTAACGCCGCCGCGGGATAATGAGCACCTCTACCTCTACGTGGTTGCGACTACTCAAGTGGTTAGCGCAGCCATCGTCATCGAGAGGACGGAGGAGGACCACTCCCTGCCGGTGTAGAGGCCGGTGTACTACGTCAGCGAGGTGTTGTCCGCCACCAAAATGAGGTACCCCCATATCCAGAAACTGCTCTATGCTATAGTGCTCGCGCGACGAAAGCTGCGACACTACTTCGAGGCGCATCCGGTGACAGTGGTCTCGTCTTTCCCTCTGGGTGAGATAGTCCGCAATCCCGATGTCGCCGGCAGAATAGCCAAGTGGTCGATGGAACTAATGGGCGAAACCCTCACCTATGCCCCTCGAAAGGCAATAAAATCACAAATCCTAGCGGATTTCGTGGCTGAATGGACGGACACACAACTCCCCCCACCACAGATCCAGGCCGAATGTTGGACTCTATACTTCGACGGGTCGGTGATGAAAGCCGGGGCAAGCGCGAGCCTTCTCTTCGTCTCACCCCAGGGGGAACATATTCGTTATGTGGTGCGGCTACACTTCCCAGCGTCCCACAACATGGCGGAATACGAAGCCCTCCTCGCGGGGCTCCGCATCGCCATCGAGCTCGGGGTCAAGCGTCTCGACGTTCGAGGCGACTCTAGATTAGTTGTGGACCAGGTCATGAAGACCTCGAACTGTCGCGACGATAAGATGGAGGTGTACTGCAACGCAGTACGCAAGCTCGAGGACAAGTTCTACGGCTTCGAGCTCAACCACGTCCCGTGCAAGTACAACGAGGAGGCGGATCAGTTGGCGAAAATCACGTCCGAGCGACTCACCGTTCCGCCGAACGTTTTCGCCCGCGACCTCGACAAACCCTCTGTCGACCTCGAGGGTGCCGAGCACCCCCCTCGGAAAACCTCGAAGCCTTCGGGGGCTAACGACCCCATGGACAAGGATCCCTCGGGAGACAATCCCGAGGCCCCTGACTTCGAGACATCCTCGATGGATGAAGCCGAAGCAATGGAGATCGACGCCGACCCGCCGCCGCTGCGAGACTGGCGCACCCCGTACCTCGCGATCTCGACCAAGGGAAGTTACCCTCGGACCGAACCGAGGCCCGCCGTATCTCGAGGAGGGCCGAATCATTCGTCTCGATCGAAGGAGAGTTGTACAAGCGCAGCGCTTCGGGGATTTTACAACGATGCATACCCATTCCCGAGGGGCGACAGCTGATCTGCGACATCCACGCCGATGTATGCGGACACCACGCGGCACCACGAACCCTCGTGGGCAACGCCTTTCGGCAGGGCTTCTACTAGCCCACCGCGGTGGCTGACGCCAATGAAACTGTGCGTACCTGCGAAGGATGCAAATTCTACGCGCACAGGACGCACCTCCCGGCGCATACTCTGCAAACCATCCCCATCACATGGCCTTTCGCGGTCTGGGAACTGGACCTTGTAGGGCCTTTTCGAGCAGCGCCCGGGGGCTTCACGCACCTGCTGGTGGCCATCGACAAGTTCTCGAAGTGGATCGAAGTTCGAGCCATCACCAACATTTGGTCGGAGCAGACTGTGCTATTCTTCACCGACATCATACACCGGTTCGGCGTGCCCAATTCGATCATCACCGACAACGGCACCCAGTTTACAGGCAAGAAATTCCTGGAATTCTGCGATGACCACCACATCCATGTGGACTGGTCGGCCGTGGCTCACCCCCAATGCAACGGCCAGGTGGAGCGTGCCAACGGCATGATTCTGCAAGGGCTAAAGCTAAGGATCTTCAACAAGCTGAACAGTTATGGTCGAAGGTGGGTAACTGAACTACCCTCGGTGGTTTGGAGCCTGAGAACCACTCCGAGCAGGGCTACAGGCTTCAGCCCGTTCTTCCTCGTCTACGACGCCGAGGCCATCTTGCCGACCGACCTCGAGTACGGGTCCCCGAGGCTCAAAGCCTACCAGGAAGAACAGAACCAGCAAACACGCGAAGACTCACTGGACCAGGTGGACGAGGCTCGAGACGTGGCCACCCTGCACTCGGCACGGTACCAGCAGTCCCTGAGACGATATCAGGAGTGGAAGGTGCGGCGTCGAGACTTGTGCAAGGGCAACCTGGTGCTGAGGATACGCCAAGACAACCGAGGCTGACACAAGCTCACGCCAACATGGGAAGGACCGTTCATCGTTGCCGAGGTTCTCAAGCCCGGCACCTACAAACGCCTGGAACATCCAACAGCTACGTCGCTTTTACCCGTAGAATCTTTTGTACTTTCCGCAATCTTGTTTTATCGCACAATGATAATAACAAAAGTTTGTAACAGCATGGAAACATTGTTACTAACGACAATGAAACAGGGTGACTCGCCTTTACCCTCGAAACGAACTCGAGGTAAAGCCAAGCCTCCCTCGGGGGCTACGGGGGGACTAACCCCCCAACAGTAATAACTTTTTTCATGCGCTTTTTTCGAAAATGTGTTGCCAAGCCTCTTCTCGACAGTTCAGAAAGACGTAAGCGAGGCACAAGCCTACCGCGGCGGAGAGTCGGTCGAGTCGAGGGACCGCCTACGCCCCCGAAAGGCTACGACATCCCCCTCACCACTCGACGCCAAGGTTACTTGTGTTCCTCCGCCGAAATCGATCTCGAGCCAAGAGAAAGGCGCGACACATCGAACGACAAACAAACGCTAACCGCTTTTTTCGAAAAAAAAACGTGCTGCCGTGCCTTTTCTCGACAGTTCAGAAAGACGTAAGCGAGGCACAAGCCTACCGCGGCGGAGAGTCGGTCGAGTCGAGGGACCGCCTACACCCCCGAAAGGCTACGACATCCCCCTCACCACTCGATGCCAAGGTTACTTGTGTTCCTCCGCCGAAATCGATCTCGAGCCAAGAGAAAGGCGCGACACATCGAACGACAAACAAACGCTAACCGCTTTTTTCGAAAAAAAAACGTGCTGCCGTGCCTTTTCTCGACAGTTCAGAAAGACGTAAGCGAGGCACAAGCCTACCGCGGCGGAGAGTCGGTCGAGTCGAGGGACCGCCTACGCCCCCGAAAGGCTACGACATCCCCCTCACCACTCGATGCCAATGTTACTTGTATTCCTCCGCCGAAATCGATCTTGAGCCAAGAGAAAGGCGCGGCACATCGAACGACAAACAAACGCAAATCCGGTTGCAAAACCAAACAACGCTCGAATTAATTTTATACATCCTTATCTGTCGCACGACTAATCACGGAAATATGGGGCCAAGCGTCCGAAATCTCTGTAGGAACTTACGGAAACGGTTTCGGCGTCCCCAAGCCGCAATACCGGGCTCGCTAACACGCCTCGAGGATCGCAAGCAGGATCCGACTTCCCCCCGGCCGAGACCTAGAATGATGAAAGAACATCTAGCCCCTTGTGGGTTTTGGTGATTGAATGACACAAACAATTAAAGGACTAATGAGCCTGTTAAGTTTTGACAAAGTCAAGCTCATATTATATGAAGCATGCAAAAGTAAAGAAATGACAAGCAAAGATGGAAATATAGAAAAGAGACAAGAGGCAAATGAATTATATGGCCTCATTGGTTGTTTGCTCATATAATCAAAGAAAGGTGCAAATTGCATGATGATTGATTCAAGATTATGGCATTATAAAGAATGGTGGAAAAGAGACAAAGAGGCAAATGAATTATATGACCTCATTGGTTGTTTGCTCATATAATCAAAGGAAGGTGAAAATTGCATGATGGCAATTGCATGATGATCAAGATTATGACATTGTGAAGAATGGTGATCAAGGGATTTATTTATTGTCCAAGAAGAAGTTCATATGGAAGCTTATTTGGTCACAACATCAATATGGAGAAAGATAGTGAAAGAAAGATTACGATGAGGAAATAGAATGCATAAGTGCATGTTGATAAAATGAGATGAGTGACCAAGAGCAATGGGAATCAAAGGAATTTGGAATGGTAGGTTGCTTGGTCACATGGATAGTATTCTTAATCAAGAAGGAAGATAGTTGACCAAGTACTTGGTATTTCAAGGGAAATCAAGATAGAAAATTTCTTGGTCATAATATTGGTATGAAAGAAAAGGCAAATGTGCAAAGGAAAGATTATGGTATTAAAGAAAAGGAATTAGTTGAGGTGCTCATTTAGATGCAAGGCAAAGCTAAACTTAAAGTTGGCAAGATAGGGTGAAGGGGTCAAGCTAGGACTAGTGACGAGGAACTAAGCAAGGAGAAGGGCAAGAATTGTCTTGTGACCGAAGGACTTTGCTAGGGTGAAGGAAGCTAGTACTTGGTTTGATTCCGAGGCACAAATCAAGCCTCACCAAGTGAAGCTATGCAATGCATCTAATCTTTGATGAATCATATATTGAAGTGACTTATAAATGGATATGAAGTTGAGTGTTCACCATATTGGTCGATGAATCCAAAGTCACTAGTTCTTGGATGGTATGCTCAAGAGACAAGAATGCTAGTAAACCATCAAGGTGTCATATTGAAGAAAAGCAACATGATGAAGACATTGAAGCTCAAGGGTTGATATAGTTTTTATCTTTGATCTTGAGTATATAGGTAACGTCGTACTATCAAGGGGGATGCGTGTTGATCAAGCCATGGATGTTTTAATGCTCAAAGAGATCCAACCAAGTACCTATGAGAGACACAAGTGCACTCACGGACATACTTTATTCTTGCTGTTTTTCTGGAGCAAGAATATCCGGGACAAGGTCAGAACATTTTTGTTTCGAGTACCCCTTCGGGTTTGGGGGTTCTCGGAGTATCCAGGGTCGTCCCGGAGTATCCTGGTACAGAATCAGGGTCGAGGTTTCACATTCATTTCTGGAGCAAGGTATTCCGGCCAGGGGTCGGAGTATCCGGGTCAGATCTCGCAGACAGCATAACGGTTAGATTTTGGGGGCCGAGTATATAACCCACCTCGCCCCCTCCTCACTTGGCTGCCGGCCACACTTGCATAGAACACTCTCTTGAGCATCTCCTTTCACTCCCTCAACTCCCTAGAGCCAATACTTGCAAGATTTGAGAAGGGATTTGAGTGAGTTCTTGGATTTGTGTGTGGGTGAGCATCAACTCCAACTCTTGAGCATTTGAAGCATCCTGGGCCATCTACTCGCGTTTGTTACTCTTGGAGTTTTTGGTTCTAGACGGCTAGGCGTCTCCGGCGAGCGCTCAACTCATGTGAGCTTGCCCCGGAAAGTTTGTAAAGCCAATCCCTTTGGGGATATCATAGTAAGTAACCCTAGCTTGGCTTTTGGGCCCTAGGGGGAGGGTAGAGTTGTGGCTCAATTCGGTCTCTTTGGAGGCACCTCAACGGAGACTAGCTTCTTTTGGGAAGTGAACTTCGGTAAACAAATCACTTGTCTCCCTTGTGCTTGTTGTTCTTCGTGTTCATCTTTGAGTTCATATGTTCTTGGTAGTTCATAGTTGACTTTCATAGATTTGCTCCGATCTACTCGTGTGTGAAGTTTGTGGTGCAGCTCTTAGGTGGAAAAGAATCCTTGGACGATTTCCCACCTTTCTATTCAAAGGGAATTAGCTAAGTTGCTCTAAATCTTTGCATCACGTGCTCATTCTTTACTGTCAGTGACGGAGTATCCGGCAAAGTGTCGGAATATCCGGTGATCTAATCCGCTGCTAAGTTTTATTTTTCAGAAACCGCCTATTCACCCCCCCTCTAGGCGACATCAAGGTCCTTTCAAATGCGTTATCGATCCCTTTCCCTCGAAGATCGAGGAGGATGAAAGCGAGGCGCGAGTCTACTACGGTGAAAAGTGGACGGTTTGCGGAAATGCCTACGCCCTCGAAAGGCTACGGCATCTCCCTCGCCACCCAACACCTAAGTTGTTCGCGAAAAACGAACTCCTTCGTAAAAAGTCACTCCAGAATCATGGGGAAAGACACGATATCGCACAAAGGATCTCCGATATAGAATGCGTTGTCGGTTCCTTTCCCTCGAAGATTGAGGAGGATGAAAGCGAAGCGCGAGTCTACTATGGTGAAAGGTGGCCAGGTCGTGGAAATGCCTACGCCCTCGAAAGGCTACGACATCCCCCTCGCCACCCAACACTTAAGTTACTCGCGAAAAACGAACTCCTTCGCGAAAGTCGCTCCAAAATCATGGGAAAAGATACGGCACCACACAAAAAAAAAATCTCCGATAACGAGTACAAAATCGTGCTAACCCACGAAAAGGTTAGACACACAAACAGATTTATTCCTTACACGCCATGAACGGCAAGTTTGCGAGGATAAATTACACTCGGCCATAGGCCGTTCAGATATACAAAGACAAGAGCGGCTCTAACAGGGCTCTTGGACCACTTCAGTTGGCCGGCCAGCACATTATCACGGGAAGCAGTTTCCACAGCTTTCTCGCCGATTTTCTTCTGGCACCCAGCCAACTGAAGGACCTGGCGGTCGAGCGGCTACGGAATGGAGGGACGTTGAACCACTTCACCGTCAAACAGGGCCTGGATTCACGACCTGCCGTCGGTGAGCGCCCTTGCAAGGACGGCGGCTGGTGAACATCATTCGCTAGCTTCCCAGCAAATGAAGCGCCTACCACAGCATCCTTGCAGGGCCTCACCACTGGCAAGGTCACCGCCTCGCCGACGAGGAGCGCGATGCCCTGCTCCTTTCCCGCAGCATGCCCGCCGCCTTTCGCCGACTTTCTTCTAGCACAAATGGCGCGCGCCAAGGTGGGAACCCCGGACCACTCTACTCTCACTCTCGAACCCATCGGGAGGACGAAGTTTGTGGCTCCGCATGTTCGCCAAGCTGCACAAAGCCCCAACGCTGGTCTTCTTCCCCACCCGGACGCCTGTTTTTATAGCCACCCGGGGGGGCGACTGTTACTCCCGTGGCGAGGTAGCCGCGGGGTTCACATGCGGACGCGAATCGCCGTTCATACCGGGCGGGCAGCCTTAATCGCCTCCTTGACTCAGCCCGCCTGCTCCGCAATTCCAGCGCCCAACCACCCGGACCGATTCACGGGCGAAACAGCCGTGGCCTAGGTGGACAGGCTGGGGCGAAAGAAACAACCCAGAGCCACCTAGGCAGGGGGGTTAGCTCTCCAGCCACTGGCGACTAGGCCCGGTCGCGTGGAAAACTGAAACAAATCCATGCGCCTGACGCTCTGGTCGTCACGTCGCCTCGGCTCCTACCCACACACGCCACTGCGGCTGGAAAGGCGCGCCTTTCAAACCGCGCCATCAAAACGGCCTGGCCGCCTGGGCCGGAAAGCGCACGCGTCAAAAACGACAGTCGTGGCTGAGCCACCGGCAAAGGGGCCCCACCGAGCGGAAACCGCCCCGGCGTGGGCGGCCGCATTAACTACGGCACGGTAAAACGAACCGTCGCCGACTGACACACTGAGCACCCCGTCGCCTCAACTCCTGCCCACGCGTACCACTCCGCCTAAAAAGGCGCGCCCACTACTCCCACCGCGTGGAGCGTCGCGCCACGTCGGCCACGACCACGCAAATGCGAACGGTCACGCCCGGTCAAAGGACCAAGGAGCAACGATTGCTTCTGAGGTAAGCCAAAAACCGCCCCGGGGTGCTTCGCGAGGCAGAGGTTCGAAATCCGACCCTCGAATGAGTTTGAGCGGGCGCCCCGGCCGCACCGAAAAACAAGGGGAAGGGCGGCCGACCCAACCCTCGAGCGGAGAGGCCCGCACGCCTCCTCCGTGGCCTTACTGATCAGAAGCTCGAGCCTGGCCCTCGAATGGGTTCGACAGGCGCTTCAGATCAACAGAGTCAGGGATGATTCGGGCGTGCTCATCATGACTTTACCCCGAACGCGAAGTTCAGGGACGCCCTTGTTGTGTTCAAGGCCGGACAAAGGCAGCTAGTTGAGGGATCCCACCGAGGGAGAGCTTCCGTGCCCTTGGTCCTTGTCGGATGGGACCATGCCCTTGCCTAGCAAACCTTTGCGAGTGCTCGCTGATGGACGTGTCTCCGGACCACGAGCCGACCCCCAACGAACGGGGCACGAACGCCCACTTGAACTACCCGCTAACAGCTCACCGAGACGACCGCGTTCGCGAACCCGCTCGAGGGTAGCGTGGAGTGTCTAACCCCTCAACCCCACGGAGGGGAAGCGAGGGTCGCAATACGAAAAGACGAGGAGCTCTCCCCGATCGCCCTTTCGAGGCCAAGGGCTCGGAAGCTCCCCGCACAACAACGCGATACCCTTTAAAGCGCAGTCCCGAATTCGCGTGAGACGTTCTCCCCGATCTAAGCCTAACGCGCGAAGGTTATAGCCTTTGTAAGAGCACCAACACTCCCACAAAGGCTCGGGGGCTACACCCGCGGGTGGGCTAGCGCGCCCCCGCGGAAATCTCACACGATCGGAAATGGACCCCGACACCAAAACACTTGCAAAAGACCGTCCCGATCATGAGCCTTTACGCGAGCAAAACCGCTCCCGTAAAAGGCTCGGGGGCTACTGTCGGAGACCATAATTAGGGGTCCCTTAATCATCGGGATAACCACCCAAAAAAGCGCAAAAAGAAAGGCTATCTCCAAGGACCCTTGGGCCTGCGCATACAAAAACATATGGCCCCTACGGCCCAGCACGGCCCAACAACAGCCTGCAGGGTTACGACGCCCTCGCGCCCAAGCTCTACCCCCTCGAGCGGCGGAACGCAAATCTCCGCCTCGCCAGGGGACGTTTCGACCCCTCGAGAGGCTGCCACGACACGGTACAAGTACCCCCGTTACCATCCGTCCACGCCGGGCACCAAAGTCAAAAGGCGAAGCTTCAGCCGCACGTCGCCTCTGACAAAGCCTGACCGCGCTGCTGTACCATCATGGCGCGGGCAGGTGGCAACTGTGCCAAACGTGCCCAACACTGTACCGCCGACATGTCTGGCCCCGGTCATTCCACGCACTATTCCACCTACTCCCGTCCCCTCCTTCGTCGGGGCGCCCTCAAATGGGCGTGGGGACCCTCGAACGGGAGTACGGACGGCGACCAGGGGCGAACCCTGGTCAATCACCACCATTCGGCCGACGGGACAGGGTACGGTCCCCTTGACCCTTGCCCGCTACTCCAACGGGCAGCCACGCCCCACACTGTGGCAACAGTGAGCGCCATAGCGTCCTTGTGCTGCCTACTCCCGTCCTCTACGGCAGCGGAGCACTTGGGACACGCACGGAGGCCATCGGGCCAGCAGGGAGTTGGCCGCCCCGTACGCACCAAGCCCAACGCGGCCGTCAGGGCGAAAGCCGACCGTACCGGCCCGTCAGACCGGCCACCATACCTCTGGCCACTGTGCCACACGGAAGCGGGCGACAGCATGACAGCCACGTACGTCATGCCAGCTCATGTCCACCTGCCCCCATCGTTTCCGAAGTAACTAACCCCTCGGGGCAGGGCGGGAGACCCCTCGAAGGAAGCCGCGGACAACAACTCGACAGCCACGACGACCGGGTGACCCCTCGAAGCCCTGTCAGAGCAAGTACAGGACTCGCCACACTGTCGACCGGCGCCGAAAGCCAACCCAGCTCACCTTCAAGGCACGGATTCACCGAAGATCAAGGACACTCCACGGAGGAGGCCTCCTACGACATCTACTGTAGCCACGATTGTAACCCCTCTATCCCCTGAGATATAAAAGGGAAAGTCAGGGGGTCCCATAGGGACAACACAACCAGAGTTCGCACGTCCAGGCCCAGGCCAAGACACGAACACACGCACGATATTGGCACTCGCCTCAATCATCTTCCTCCAGCGATCCGAGACCTGGAGAACGACTCTCCTCTCCCACATCCACTTGTAGCCCCCCACTGCAAGCACCAGGGTGCGAAGCTAATACGAGTGCACGAGCACCTCTTGCTGGACGTACGGCCCCGCGGCCGGAACCAGGATAAACCCGTGTCCTTGTGTTGGCTTCTCGCATCGACCATCAGGGACGAGACACAGCGCACTTTCTGTGCGGCTCAGGGAGTGCCGGCCATTCCCGACGCCGACACCAAGCTAAATAAGTCGATAATCAATATCAAGTTCAAAATGCAACAAAACTTGAGAAATGTAATTCAACAAGTCCTACATTCATACTCTGAAGGGATGGTGAAAGCATCAGCTGGAATGCTTACCTGGAAACATCCATCTCCTCGTCCAAATCCACAGCAGTTGCTGGAAACCCTTCAACACCACCTTGGTAGCTCACAACTGGATCCCCTTCCATGGTCACAATGTAGACATCATGTGTTCCAAGGACCACTCGTTGCACAAAGAAAAGAAGCAAGCATGCAAGCTTGATCCTCTTCATCTCCGACAGTGCCCGGATTCCGGAACGCGCAGCAGAACCTTTGGAAGATAGGAAGTGAGAAACTATCAGGTCATGCTCACAACACGGACACAATCAAACAAACATTCGCAGTAAAAAACTTGGCATGGCTGCATATTATTAGTCCAACGGTAGAAGTACAGTGGCTGCGCGCCAACACTGACTGCTGCAAAAGTAAATCGCACACCGTCAAGGTGGCATGGCATCACTCCCGGCTGGTCCCGCGGCCCGTACCCCGCGGTGCCAGAGCTTGCCCACCTTCACAGGGCTCCCATGGAGTCCGCATTTATGGAACGATTGCAAGCTGTTAAATTTCGGGGTGCCCATTGCTATTAAATGGCTCAAGTGACACTGGTAGGTATATGATGAAATGCTACCGCATTTCTGATTTCTCCCTTTTGAGAACGGATTGATCTTTAGACGAACTGAAACCATTTGTCACTTTTATTTGGGGAGGAAGAGAGAGATACGTTCTTACACGCTTACCATTTTCGAAGTCCTTCAACGTCTCTTCTCCTGCAGCTTTGACTTCCATGTTGTCCTCTAGAACTCCCTCTACAGCTTTGACTTCCATGTTGCCCTCTCGGACTCCCTCTGCAGAGTCTGTCTGATTGTTCAAGTTCTTGTTCATCTTCTCATTGCCCTTTTGACTGTCCTGGCCATCCATTTCCTTTCCAGAGTTTCCCATCGAACCAGATCCTTCAGAGTCTAGACCTCCACCAGTACTGCACCAATCAATACAAGAAAATAATCAAATGTCACTAATCTGATGCAATCAAGTTGAACAAAATATTGATTTGTTATTGAGGCCCTACCCTATAGATTTCTCTGTTGTGTCACTGCCAGCATTACAAGCAAGTTCTTGCTCAAGTCTGGACAAAGCAACTGCAATACTTCTACGCATCGTCTGAGAAGCAAAATAGTCCATGCATACACTATCACTCCCACGATATACTGAGTCAAGAATCATCATAGCCTCTGTTGCAACACCCTTCATTACATTATTTTTTTTCAATTAGTTGCAAGGAGCTTGTTACTCGCAAAAAAAAAGGAGCTTGTTAACACAAAATGAGCCACAAGGAACAGGCACGTACCACCATGGCACCAGCGGCAACAGCAGATTGAGGACCATTGTAGAGCATAAGATTTGAGGCAGAGCGACGGACCTTGCTGCTTAAGGAGACCGTTTCAGAGATTTCAAAATTACAGGTCAAAAACTCGTACATCAATTCAGCCTCCTTTGTGATACACTTGAAACCATCATTTGCAATGGGTGCAAAAAAAAGGTTAGCATACAATTATCACCAGAATTAGTTAAAACCGTAGAATGGTATATCGCAGTTTGGTTAAAGTTTGTAAAAGGCATACCAGTAAGGCCGCAGCTGCAGCTGGGTATTCACCATCAGATTGGATGAGATCCTTTGCACGGTTCTGGATCTGGGAGCTCAGGGAGAGGGCCTCAAGACTGAGATGTCTACCGCAGCTCCTGATAAGCCTGTTCTCAGTGTCGATACACTAGATAGGATTGGTTCAGCGCAAGCAAAATTTAATCAGAAATTGGATCAATAAAATAAGTGAGACAGATACACTAGATAGGATTGGTTCAGCGCAAGCAAAATTTAATCAGAAATTGGATCAATGAAATAAGTGAGATAGGAAACAGTTTGATCTTGCAAAAGCAAGAAGATGGAGGCAGGACTTTACCCGGTTGGCTGCAAGATGCAGGGCATCCTTGCCAGCAGCAACTTTGGCAACGTTGAAATGCAAATACTCCTCAATGTATCTCTTATATTCGCTCCAATCAAAAGTACCATGAATGTTGGCCAGCAACCTTTGCCATCCCCATGCCCTCTCAAGTAGATCTTGACATGGCAGCAACGACATAAAGTAATTAGATCGCAGAATCATACGAAGAAGAAAATGCAACGAAAAAAAGGAACCCTACGAATTATGGATTGAAAATCGCAAGGAGGGGGAGCACAAAAGAGTATCAACAAAAAATAATTTTATTCCTCTAGGTTGAATCTAAAACCAGACACAAGGCAACATGAACAAGCACAAAAGAGTAAACATGTAGATCCAAACCCAAGCTCCATGCAAGGAGAGGACATCAAGAAACAGCATACCTCTGTACTGGATTATCGATATCGGCGGTACCCTCACAATATCGTCAGGGGAATTCTCCTTCACGTCAACCCACTCCAACATAAGGGATCTATGCGAGTCAGCCTAGGAGGGCGAATCGTCTCCCATCTCCGCAGGGGAGATGAGGAGGGCGTGCTCCTCTAGGGTTTCCTAGAAGGAAGGATGCGGCGAGATCTCGGATGCGGCGGGGTGGAGAAAGCAAAGAGGAGGCGACGTCCTCGGTTTCGAAATATTACTGATGATGCGGGAGCGACGAGAAGGGGGCATGGAGCTCTACTAAGTAGACCTAACACTGTTTGCGACTGTGCCCTCTATATTCCCCTCAGAAGATTATTTCGGTACCCTCTGAAATATTCCAACCTCCAAATCCACCGACTGCTGGAACGGTGTCCTGTATCCCCCGCCGCCGTGCCGTCACGCTCGTCCTGCTGCTCCATCTCCGCCGCCGCGCCGTCACGCTCGTCCTGCTGCTCCATCCCCGTCGCTGCGCCATGCTGAGCGCCGAGCGACCGCCGTGCCGTCAAGCGCCGTGCTGAGCACCTGCTGATGCTCCATCTCCTCATCGAGCGTCGTCGCCGCGCCGAGCGAGCGGACGCCAAGCCGCGCGTGATGAAGGTGGGCTGACGCGGGCCTCGCCGGAGTCCACGCGCGGGGGGAGCGCCATGCCGGAGCCCGCGCGTGGGGAGCCCCGTGCGTGCCGACGCGGGCGCTGCTCCGCCGTCTCCGGTGGCCGCCGCTCGACGCGGTCTTCTCGGAGAGCAGCTCCCTCAGGTACTTGTCCTGCTCCGCCGCCGCTTTTCTTGGAGCCGCCCTGCTTCTATCCAAATCCACGCAGGATTGAAGCAGTTCCTGCAGAAACAATTCAATCTCTGGCATTGCATACAATTCTGTGGAGTTAAGGCTACCGTGTCACAATTCACCATCTGAATATTTCCAAGATGCATGAACCATCATCAGGATTTGAATCGCATGCCCCCTCTTACTGAATTTATGAAAGAAATGTATGTCCTCAAACACTTTCAGCAACTGAAAGGAAATGACTCTTCTGAAGTCTGAAGAAATGCACATAATTTATGAGCAGCTGAGCACTGATTATGCAAGTCAATTCTCAGACATTAATTCTCAGTTGAGCAACAAATCAACACAAAAACTGTTACCAGGCCATCCAAATGGACAAGCTCTATTGTTTAGCTATCAGTACACATATGTCCTCTGAATTCCAAGAAAGAACTCCCAACAAGAAGTTTGAGCAGTCAATCGATTGGAATCAATGTCAACTTGGACACTTAAATGATTTGCATCAACAAATTGGGAAACATCTACACAAGAACGCCCCCCAGCGGTGCTTTCCCGGCGCTCCAGATGCAGCCGCAGTTCCTGCAGCAGGCCGGCCTGCACGGGTACCACTTCGCCGACGGCGTCGTCGCAGACGGGTTCCCTCGGGGCTGCTCGCGCAGCTCGCGGCGGTGAAGATGGAGGAGCATAGCAGCGGCAGCGGCGGCGGAGGTGCCGTCGCGGCGCAAGGTCCAAGCGCGCGCGCAGCCGCGCGCCGGGCTCGCCGCCGCGCTGCATGACCTCAGGCTCGCCGGCCGGAAGCACGGGGGAGCCATCGGAGTGGCGAGGCCCCACGGGGCTGACGACGGCGTCGAAGGAGCCTGCTCTGCACCGTCCGCCGCTGGCGCTGCTCCCCAGCTGCCCGTGGCCGCTGCTGGCGCCGAGGCGCCGGCGAGCAGAGGAACAACCCGCTGCTGCTGCTGCTGCTGGAGGTGCTGGCGCTTGCGTGCGTGGTGGCGCTCGGCCGTGCGCCGACCGTCTGCTGCTGCACCTGCGCCACCGAGGACGAGCAGATCGAGCACGAGGCGCTCGTGGGCCTCCTCGCCTTCCCCGGTTGCGGCGGGTCGTCGGGGATGGCGAAGGCGTTGGCGAGGTGCGGCGGGAGGTGCGGGCGGAGGGGGCGGGCGCAGCGCGGGTGGAGGCGGCGACGGGATTTGGAGGAGGGGGCGGCCTCCTCGAAATTTGGGGGAGGGGACGGCAGACGTGTAGAGTCCAGGAGCCTTTACGGGTTACCGCTGCACGGAGATTTGGGAGAGATAGCCGGTAAATTAGGGGTTCAGGAGCCTTTAGGGGGTACCGCTGCAAACAGGCTAAGGAGGAAGTGTCGTCGGCTCCTTACGGCCCAGCACCTGGGTCGCGGAAGGCCCAAGTTAGCCCGTCAGGCTCAACAACGTCAGGTTCAGATTTACCCAAAAATCCAGTTTCATGAGACTAGTCCTAAGGGCATGTTGTAACACCCTAAAATTCATCACATTTAAATTGTAGCAACCCTCTGAATTTTTCTAGGATTTATTAAGGCTTAAATAAATTTTCTAGGATTTAATTGGAATTTCTAGCCTTTTTATCAATTTAAATATCACATTAAATAATTATTTTAGTCAAAATAAGTTTTTGTTGCATTCATGCTGGTGCATATATTTTTGGTTGCTAGTAAATCAAGTTGGAATTTAAATTCTGTTTAAATTCGAATTTGATTTGCTTTTGTTTGAGTTTTAGAAAAGTTTAAAATAGCCGAGTTCGTTTTCGCCCCTTGAACTCTTGGCCCGGTCCAAGTTTGCCCCTTGGACTTTTTCTCCAGCTCGCCTTTCCTCCCCGTACTTCTTTCCTGTTTCCCGGGCCGAATCTTTCCTTTCTGCTCGGCCCGTTCCACTTACGGCCCAGCGCCGGCCCGTCCCGCTTCTCCCCTTCTCTCTCTCACTCTCGCTGACGCGTGGGGCCCAGTTGTCGGGTCCATCGTCTCCGACCCGATTTTTGCCCCGACGCCGAGTCCCGATCTCCTCCGCCTCCGAGTTCGACTCCCGCCGCCGCACGACTGCCCGGGCCTCGATCTCCACACCTATTTAAGTGCGCGCACCGTCCGCAACCTTCCCATCGAAGATCGAAGCCGCGAGCCCTCGAACCCTAGCGCGTCGCCGCCGCCTTTGGCCGAGCTCAAGCCGCCGCCGTCGATTCTCGTCGTCGCCGCCGCTCCTTCGCCAAGAAGCATCCCAGGAGGTTCGCCTCGATAATCCGCACCTCCCCTTCGTGTTCTTGCTCAGAGTTTGACCGCGTTCGCGCGTTCACCCGAGAGCTCCGCCGCCATAGCTCGTCGTCGGCCGTCTCCGTCGCGCGGCTGTCGTCAAGAACCCTCTAGATGGACTCGTCGTGAGCTCGCGAGTCCGTAGGACCAAGTCCCGTCGCTTTTCGTGCTGTGTAGCGGTAGATCGATCGCACTCCGGCGATGTTCCGCCGCGGGAACGGGCGGCGCCGCCGCAGGTGTCGTCGCCGGCGTCACCCCCTCAGCCCGAGCCGTTCCCGACCGTTCGATCGAGATCCAACGGCCCTCAATAGATCCAGCCCCGAGTCAAACCCGAGTATACCGGTCAGCAGTGGCCAATTTGCTAAAGAGCCCTCCAAGTTTTTCAAAATCAACCCGCGGTCCAGTTTAGTTCAAAAATAATTCCAAATAGGTCATGTTTTCTTCTGTTTTAGCCCCTGCAAGATTTAAAATTATGCCCGAGGTCCAAGCTTTGTCTTTTTACATGAAAACCCTCAAGTTTTTATACAAAATTATGTTTTAGCCCCTAGTTTTTCGCAGTTAAGCCCCTGGAACTTTTAAAACTTTGCCAGCAAGTCCCTGAACCTTAGAAAAGTCATATCTTTTGCGTTTTAACTCCGATTTTAGTGATTCTCGCGCTCACGCGTTCGTTGTAACGTGTAGATTAGTTTTGTGCTGTTGTTTTCTCCTGTTGGAATTGTTTGGTGTATTGTTTCTTATTTGTTGTATTGTTTCCTTGCATGTGAATGTGTGATGCGATTAGGAAACGACCAGTTTGAGGATTTCTCTGAAGAACCAACTGTTGGAGAAGGATTTGAGCAGCAACCGAGTTGGGAAGAAGGCAAGTGTATTATGTCATGCAAATGTCCTAATAATTATTAATTTCACCACCCGTGCATGTGTCTTAATTTGATGGGTTCCTATTTAAGGATTTGCCTAGCCACTATATTCACCTGTCCCTGAAACTGGGTTACTTAATTAATTTTGATGGTAGATGATGCTTAGCTTGCTCAACTGGGATTGGTTAAATGAACCCCTACTCTATGTTCCATATACTCTTTTAAGTAATTAATCGGCAAGATCATATCTTTTTAATTGGAACATGGAGAACCACCCAGGAAAACAGTGCAACCATAAGTACCATATAGCTCTGGTCTTGGCTAACTAATTAGGGACTTTAGTGGATGGTAACCTTACCCGAAAGGGGCAAGAGGCGCGGCGGTTGACGGGGTATAGCTCGGTCCTCTTGAGCTGTGGGCTTTGGTAAGAGACAGATCTCATTAGGGAGGGTTATGCTTTGCTTCTGAACCGGAAACCTTAGCAGGTTACTATTTACTAAGGAATCTTTGTAAAGGCCTCGTAGCGTCCCTATGCGGTCACACCTCGGTAGTGTGATTTAAGAGGATTGGTCCCCTCGGCATGGTTGGGTTTAAAGTTCTTTTGAATTTTTACGCGGCTTATGGTGAAAGTGTACAACCTCTGCAGAGCGTAAAACTGTTATAACAGCCGTGCTCACGGTCAAGAGCGGCCTGGACCCTTACATGATAATCAAACTTGAACATGATCTAAATCGTGGTTACATGAATATGTTGGGAATATGACATTCATTAATTTGTGGGTGGTATATACTTTCATTTGCTAGTAAATAGTTGCTTAATAAAACTTGACCAACTAAAAGTGCTTACTGCAGTATGGTCGGCCAACCTTTTTGCCTCAGCCTTGTATGTCATATTACATTTGCTGAGTACGTTATGTGCTCATACTTGTTGTCTTTCTTTCTTTTATTGCATCAACTACACCCGGAATGCATCTCATCGAACAGGCCTCCCCCCAGAGGAGGGCCTCGAGGGCCTTTGCGGCCTCGCTCGACCGCGAGGGCCTCGTTAGAGTCCTCGCCCTGCTGCTGCTGCGCGGCTTGCCAAGGCTTCTTACCCTTGCCACCTCGTTTCTGCATTTTAGCCTTTCCCTTGGACTTGCTGCCCTCCGCGGGCAGCTCCTCCGCGCGCTTCCCCTTGGTCTTGCCGTCGAAAATCGCCCCAACAGCCTCCTCTCCAGAGGCGAAGTTGGTAGCGATGTCGAATAGCGCGTTGACGCTGGTGGGATGGTTTCGCCCCAGCTCGCGCACCAGCTCCCGACAAGTCGTGCCTTCAAGGAAGGCGTGGATGATTTCGGAGTCCCCCACGCTCGGCAGCTCGGTGCAGCGCTTGGAGAAGCGGCGGATGAAGTCTCTCAGCGGTTCGTCGGCCGCCTGCCGGCACCCGCGCAGGTCCCAGGAGTTTCCGGGGCGCACGTACGTGCCCTGGAAGTTACCCACAAACATCCTGACCAGGTCGTCCCAGTCGTGGATCTGGTTCGCGGGTAGGTGTTCGAGCCATGTCCGCGCCGAGTCCGCGAGATGAAGCGGAAGGCTGCGGATGATCATAGCATCGTCGGTGGCCCCGCCCAACTGGCAAGCCAGGCGGTAGTCATTGAGCCACGTCTCGGGTTTCGTCTCGCCCGAATACTTGGTAATGGTGGTCGGCTGACGAAAGCGCGGCGGGATGGCGGCCGAACGGATCTTCCGGCTGAACACAGGGGTTCCCGGGGGTTCCGGCGTCGGGCTTTTGTCCTCCTCGCTGTCGTAGCGACCCCCTCGTCGGGGGTGCCTACTACGGGGAGGTGCCGCGTCCTGCCTCTTCTTGTTCAGGACGTTGTGCGCGTCACCGTCGTTAATGGCGCCTCATGTGTCCACGAGTCGGTCCTTCGCGGACCTCCTCGTTTCGCGGTTGCCGGTCATGAGCACCTTCCCGTCGTTCGTCGGTCGGTGAGGCGTCCATGCGCCCCTAGGCGGGGTATGGATAGACTGTTCCTTATCCCGCTTGCTTCCTCCGGCTCTTGAACTGGCCTGGTGGCACATACGAGAGGCGGAACTTTCTGCTTGTTGAACGGCCGCTTCTTCGACAAGGGCCTGCACCTGGCGCCGCATGTCGCGCGCCTCTGGTGTCGATGGTTCGGGCATGGCCCGAATCAGAGTTACCGCGGCGATGAGCTTCTGGCTTGCCCGCGGCGGCATGGCAGGGCTGGCGTCGTTGCCATCATTCATGATGCGCGCTTGAGCGATGCGCCCGGCGGCTTGCGCACGTTCGCCGCGCTCGGGCTGCCGGGCTTCCAGAGCTGCGCGTAGCTCCTGTACCTGTTGGCGCTCCTGTTGGAGCCTGGCTTCCAGCTCTTGTACCTGCATGAGCTGTGCTTGTGCGAGTGCGGCTTCGCCAGATGGCTCGGCGGGCGCTGGTGGTGGTTCATCGTGTCCGGCCCCGTCGCGCGTTTCTTCATCCTCTCCCACGGACTCTACTTCGCCGTCGAGGACGAAGCATTCCCGCGTGGGGTCGTATTCCCCTTCACTGGAATCGTCGGAACAGGTGAGGCAGAAGTCCGCAACGGCCTGGAAGGAGGTAAGACCTTCGCGGTCGCGTAGCCCGGAGTAGTCCAGGCCTGGGTGCTCCTGGCCGCGCACACTTTCCTCGTCGTCCGACTCGGGCTGGGACCCGCCGGGCAAGGAAATGTTGAGGTCGCGGATCGAACCCAGCTGGTGACCCGGCGAATCCTCTTGCGCGTTCAGGTTGGCGCTGATTGCCACGGAGTAGCTTGCGGCCACGTTGCTCATTCCGTAAGGGAGCTGCACCAGCCCGGCCGCATTTTCCCAGCGTGCTCCCTCCGCGGGAGCTGCTGGTGGGGGTGCGCTCCCCTTTACTGCGGCAGCGGGCCGGAGCAACAGGTGCGCGTCCCAATCAGGGAGGACGATGCGTGGGGCAACGCGCCGTCCCACGCGAATCTGCAGCTCGTGCAGTCTTCGACGTCTCCTGAGCTGGGGCGGCGTTGGCGGCGCCGGGGTAATGGCCATCATGTCGGGCGTCCTGGAGGCGAGCCGCATGAGGAGGCCCTCACCGGTCGCTTCGAACTCCAGGCTCCCAAACGTGATCCGGTACCCGCGCGGAAGCGGGCCGGGGGACCCCGTGGCGGATCGTGGCGGCATGGCCTTGGCGTGGCTTGCCGTCAAGGGAACTGATCGGGTGAAGTGGGTTGATAACAGCGCAACCCCCTACCTGGCGCGCCACTGTCGGTGCTGAGATTGGCCGCCCAACCTCAGCGACACACAGAATGCGCTGTGTCCCGTCCCCTGACGGTTGATGCAAGAGCTAGCACGATGACACAAGAGTTTATCCTGGTTCCGGCCGCGGGGCCGTACGTCCAGCAGACTGTGCTCGCGGCACTATACTATCTTGCACCGAGGTGCCTGCAGTGGGGGGGGGGGGGGCTACAAGCACGGCGAGAGAGGAGAGGAAGTCTCCAAGTCCCTGAAAATGGGTGTGAAAGTGATTGAGGAGAGTGTCAATATCGTGGAAGGCGGTGATCGTGTGCGTGTTCGTCCGTTTTCTCTCTCGCCCCTTCCTCCTTTTATAGGCCAAGGAGAGGGGGGCCTACAAGTACAAGTACAGTGTGTGCTACAGGGGCGCGCACTGAAGAGCATGACGCCGGGCGTGCGGTCGTCCTTGACCCTGGCAGGGGATTTATGCCGAGCTCCGGCTTCTGCGGGTGTCACGGCCGTCCCTGTGCTTGTCCTGGAGTGGTTTCGAGGGCCGGTGCCGCCGTAATCCGCGCCCAATCGTCCGCCGCTGGTTGGTTCGAGGGCGTGGCAGGTGGGGAAGGACAAGAGTTGGCGGCACAGGGGTCGGCATGGTGGTTGCTGTTGACCACAGTGCGCGGCGTGCCCGGTTTACCGGGGAATGGCCGAGAGTTGGTGGATTTGACCCGGCGTTCGTCATCACCGGGCCGCGTCTGACCGGAGTCTGTGCTCGGTCGCTGCTCATATATTCGTTCGAGGGTTCTTTACGCCCATTCGAGGGCTGCACCGGGGGGGAAGGACTGTAGCAGGTAGAATAGTGGTGCGGAATGACGCCTGCAAGTCTGCACAGGGCCTTGCGCAGCGCCGCATGCGTCCGCACAGTAGCGGTGAGGACGCATAGTGACCGGAGCAGGTAGAACAGCGAGCTCTGCGGTGTCAGCGGCGCGGCGTGGGGAGAGATCGCCCTTTGACTTCGGCGCCTGCCCGATGGGGCGGGCATTAAATGCCGTTGTCGGGCGGGGCGCCGGGGCGCGGCGCGTCGAGTAGAGGGGTGGCCTCGAGCGAGGCGGAGTTGGCTCGCCTGCTCGAGGGGGGTGCGCGGCCCTCAAGCGAGGCGGAGTTGGCGTTGCGCCTGACCCGGGGGGTCCGGGTCCCTCGAGCGAGGCGGAGACGGGGGTCGCCACTTGGGTCCCCTCGACAGGCGAGCTCGGACGGCTGTTTTGGGCCGTGATAAGCTGTGACGGGCCGCGCTGCCTTGGTGGCCCTTTCGGGCTGCTGGTGATTCGGCCCTCTGTGGTTAACGCTTTTTGAGGGTGGTTACCCCGATGGTTAGGGGACCCCCTGGGTCTGTCCCCGACAAACAGTCTATATTATTCCGTTAATCCAAAAAAGAAAAGAATATATGCCGTCAGATTTGATGAAGATCTAACGGTCTATATTATTCCATCCACCGCCACCCCTCTGCGGTCAGCGCGTGGCTGTCCCCGGCCGAGAACTAACGATCTATATTATTCCGTTAATCTAAAAAAAGTGAAGAATATATGTCGTCGGATTTGATGAATATCTAACGATATATATTATTCCATCCGCTGCCACCCCTCCACGGTCAGCGTGCGGCCGTCCGCAGTCGTCGTGGGAGCCCTTAGTCCCCGCCGCCGCGCAACTGTCCGTGGTCACCGTAGGAGGCCTCCACCGTTGTCGTGCGGCCACCGCGGGAGCCTATCGCCGCCGCGCCGCTGTAGGAGGCCTCCACTGTTGTCCTGTGGCCGTTCGCGGTCGTCGCGGGAGCCCTGCACCGTCGCTGCGCGCCCATCCGTGGCCACCGCAAGAGTCCTCACCGTCGCAGCACGACTGTCCGCCGTCGGGAGGCCGTGCGCCGCCGTGGGATCCATCCGCGGCCGCCGCGGGAGCCGCCCGCGCGCCTTCGGAGTTCGGGGTCCGGCGGCTCCGCGCGCCGCCGGAATCCAGCGGGGCTGAAGGCTACCGGCGGAGAGACCGACACTCCTCGCCGCCGCCGCCACTAGAGAGGGGGAGAAATAGGAAGAGAGATAGAGTGGGGGGAGTAGTGGCGATGGTGAAAGAAGTTAACAAAGTAGTAATATGTAGTAATAAAATTCTATTGATAATAGAATAATGAATATTTAAAAATATATAAATATATTTAAGTTAAAAAACATAAATATTACTATAAAAACTAGCTACCGCACAAATTTACGCGGGCCACTTTGCTAGTTGTGAAGTACAGACACGTCACGGACCCCAAGAATCGCTAACGATTTTTTGGATCCCGGAGGCTCCGGTGCACAAATCAGAAGTGACGGATGGCGCGACCGTCAGAGGCCACGTAGCGACGTGATAGCGCTGCCTTGCTGGCCTGTCAACCCACCAGCCAAGACGCGCCCAAAAGGCGCTTATCCCTGCCCCCGCTCCTGCTTGGCCGCGACCATGGCGGCGCCACCCGTCCCCGTCCTCAGCAGCGCCTGCCCCTGTCGCGTCGTCGCCACCCACCTCGCCCCTCCAGCCTTGCGGACCAGCGCCGCGGCGCGTCCACTGGTCTTGCACGGCAGCTGCCGCGGCGCGTTAGGGTGCCCCGGGCGGGGGCGCTTGGTGTCTCGGCGCCCCGTGCCGTTCGCGGCCAAGCGTGGCGGCGGCGGCGAGGTGGCCGCGGAAGATGGAGACGGCACGCGCTCGCTGCTCCAGGCGGCGCTGTGGGGCGCAGAGGCTGCCTACATACTCTGGCTCTTCCTCCTTCCCTATGCACCGGTCCGTACCGTGAGCTCGAAACGCGAATCTCTATTGTTTCAGTATCTTTTTTATCTCCCCAAATCATTGTGTGAATTCTTGCTATGAACAATGCAAATAGACAAATATTATTAGCTCAAACGCTGCCCATCTTGATGCAATCGTGCTCCTCCGGTAGATGAATCTTGAAGAAAAAAGCCGTCTGTAACTTTGATCACCGTCGTGCAGGGTGACCCGGTGTGGGCAATCTCCCAGGCCACCATCAGCGACCTCATTGGCCTCTCGCTCAACTTCTTCTTCGTCCTTCCTCTGCTCAACTCCGGTAAGCACAATTTCCATGTAGTTGTACCAATCCAAGTTCATTTACCAACGTTGTGGGCCTGATCCCGTTGGTGAGTTTGCTGGGCAGTGCAGCCGACGTTCACCTGCTGGAATCGCCGGTGCTTCACCCTGTAAGCAGCCGATCATTCACGTTTGTTGCGAGATGGCAATTCAGTTGCGCACACATGGCCATGCACTGACTAAGCTGTGCCTGGTTTCCCAGATGGCAGAAGGATTGTTCAATTTTGTGATCGCTTGGACCCTGATGTTTGCGCCACTGCTCTACACGGATTCTAGGAGGGACCGGTTCAAGGGATCGCTTGACGTCTTGTGGGGCTTTCAGATGTTCCTCACAAATAGTATGCTCTCATAACCTGATTGGTTATACCTTTGCAGCCCATGGATACAACATTTCAGGTTGCCTAACAACATTTCTTGCCTATCTCTACAGCTTTCTTGATACCTTACATGGCAATCCGACTGAATGACCCGGATGCTGATCAGTCCCCGCCACCAAGGTCACAATTGGGTTCAGTTATGGTTAAAGGTGCACAGGTTGTGGGCGCCGTTGGCGGGGCGGTCTGCATTTTGTCCATTGTTTGGGCTCTCTTCGGCCGTGCAGATGCTGGCTTTGGAGACATCGCGGAACGGTGGCAATATGTTCAGGGTTATGTGGTCACGGAGCGGCTTGCTTACGCATTCCTCTGGGACATATTGCTGTACTCAATTTTCCAGCCATGGTTGATCGGAGACAACATTCAGAACGTGAAGGCAGATGCTACTGGATTTGTGAATGTAGTGAGGTTCGTCCCTATTGTAGGCCTAGTTGCCTACCTATTCTGCTTAGAGAAAGAGGACTAGATGCTACTTGTATTTTTGTAAATTTTTGCGATCATTTGGGTAAGTAGTCGAGTGAATCTTGTACTTGGTCGCTGCATTTTCTGGAAGAATTTTTCTTCCATCCAGGGATGCTTTTTGAACGAGAATTTATTCAGTGACAAAAATGCAACTGAGAAGAACATTTTTTTTCCTGACCGAACAACCTGGAGGGACAGACATCAGTACCCTGCTAATCTCTCTACGAAACAAGCCATCAGAAAACAACTGGGTTTCTTTCTCTACGACACAAAACTAGTTGCCTGACGAAATGCCACCATCGGTGTAGGCTGTGGCCGAATGAATGCTTCAGAAAGCAAGGGCTGACACCAACGCCACAAAACCAAGTGCTACGGCAAAGCCATCGGCTATCACCTTGGACCCCCTGCTGTACCGTGGCATCTGGCTGCTCACCCACGGTGACGGTGTCACCATATGTGGTGTCGCCGGCGTCGGCGTCGCCGGCGTGAGGGTCGATGCTGCAGTGGAGTTCGCGCTTGGGCGCGGAGGGATCGCCGGCGGCGGCGGTGATGGTCCATGGGGAAGAAGTCCTGCGGCTGCAATAAGAAATTTTTTATTGAGTTGTGAATCCCTAGCACGAACGGGAGAAAAAAAAATTCAAGAGTACGATGGAGTAATGGAAAAGAGACGTGGTGCTGATAGAAACGGCAGGCCGGGGTCAGCTCACCTGCGCAGGCGCCGGCGGCGGACGGGAGGTCGAGACGGCAGAGGCGGGGCATCCCCATGACGCGCGTCATGTTGACGGCGACGGGGGCCGTGCTGGGGTTGCTGAGGGCCTGGCAGAGGCACTGCGGCTCATCGTGCACCATGCTGCCCAGGTTTGCGCAGCAGGTGTCGGCCGGCGCGGCGGCGGAGCCCTCGATGAAGGGCAGGCAGGGGAGGAGCCGGAAGAGGTCTGTGCTGCAGGTGGCGGTGCTGCCGGACTCGGGCACCGCGTGGACGCCGCCGGCGATGACGGAGGCCATCAGCAGCAGCGCGACGCCGCAGAACGAAGGAGCCGGCGCCATTGCTGCGTGCTCGCTAGCTGATTGTTTCTGTGAACTGGAGGCGAAGGTTAATTTCTTGATTGGTTCTTGAGGTGGTTGGTTGGCTGCGGTAGCAGTAGGTTTATAGCATTGGAGCGACGACGGCGATGCACGGCAATGGCGTGTGTTCCTGGGGCGGCGATTGCTGTGAGCTGGGACGACCTGGCATGCATGGCGGCTTGGCAGATTTGCGTGAAGCCCTGCATGGAGGGTGGGGAGTTTTGTGTGAGCCGCCGCAGCGTTATGATTCGATCGGCGGAGGAAGCAATGCCCAACGGGAATGCGTTGCACATTAGCACAGGCCGGGATGGTGTGGCTGTACATCGCCGGGTCGTGTTCCATGTGAACTGGTGCCCCCCGTTACTTATCGGGCAACTGGCATGTTGAAACCGCTGGGTGCTGATCACTTAGTTGGTAAGCAAATTTCATGGCTACAAAGCTGTATGGTTTGAGGTTTGTGGTAGATCAATCGCGTGGGAGTCAGGGGAAAAAACAAGTGACGGAGATTTGTTGGGCTCTGACTCTCCTTTCGCAGCGAGATGTCACTGGGCTCTGCTCGTTCGGCTAACAGCCCATGAATGGAGCACATGTTGCTTGTTGGGCCGGCAGGAGCTCTGTTTGAGTTCACTCGGTTCTGACTTCTCTCCTCCGCCGGCAAGAAAAAGTTCTGCTGTTTCAATACCGAGCAGAGCCTTGGGCTGTATTGAGGGTAGGCAGCCTTTGATCAAATGCTGATATGAAGCTATGTTGGACAAGTCTTGTACTAGTTAGGATTAGTTGATGTCATTTAACTAGGATCAATTGATGTCATTTAACATGCTCCTCATCTCATTATGGTCGCCAAGGCGATCCGCCACCACAGTCAACACGGCACTCCATGGAAATGCATAAGGAGATCTCTTGTTGCTCTGGACAGGACAGTAGCCGCCTCAAGATGGGCGTGGTTCATCCACGGAGCGAACCACAACCGGTCCATCAATCCATAGAGTTCGGCCTAGCGACGGGGCCAGCGTCGCCTCACGAGACGACGGCATGTCCTGGGAGACTTGCTGTACCCGCCGTCTCTTCCAGGAGACGCCCCGCTTGGATCCTCCGCGCATGCGCGCACCTCAATCCCTCTGCCAGCCGCGCGCGGGAGTTTCTCCCGCCAAAATCGCCGGTCGGTGGCCCAACCTCGCACTCTGCTCGCCGGTGACGACGGCAAGGGCGACGAAGAGGAGCTCCGTAGAGGCCACTTGCGCGAGGTCCAGCGCGCCGCGCCCTGGAGCTCCGCCGTGGGCCGAAGCCGCGGCTGCCGCGCAGCGCTGCCGGACGAAGTCCGTCTCCGAGCTTCGCACCGCCGCCGCGGGAGATGTGCCGCTGCTTCACCGGAGATGAGCGCGTCCACGCGGACGACCCGCACCGGCGGTGGTGGCCTGCGCGGGGCCGGCGCAGCGGTCAGCGGCGGCCGTGGACGGCCCCTCGCGGCGGCGCGAGCTGCTGGATGTGGCGGCGCTACCTCGGCGACCGTGAGGAGGAGGGCGAGCGGCGCGGCGAAGCGAAGCGGAGCACCAGGGGACGGCCGAACGGAGGGAGCTGGCGAGAGTGCTCGAGAACTCCGATCTTTTTTTTTTTTGAAGAGAACTTCGATCCGTTTGCCAGCCACTCGTTTGGCAGCAGGCAGGAGAAAGAAGATAAGGTCAGGGGCACTTTCGTCTTTTCGCGTATTTCAGGGGCACTTCCGTCTTTTCGCGTATGTCAGGGCCCAATTTTGCCAAAATGTTAAATATTAGTCCTTTAGATAGGGTTACATGATGTTTTATCGTTCTTCTATCAAATAGACACACAATGGTATACACAAATGTATATATAGTTGATCCTAAGCTAGTGTAAAACATTAAATAGCTTACAGACGACCTCTCTGTCTATGGACTGTATGAGCCGTCTATATATATGTCTGTATGCTACGTTCGAGGTTCTACATACGACCCGCCGTCTGTGGGCTGTACATGTATATATAGTTGATCCTAAGCTAGTGTAAAGCATTAAATAGCTTACAAACGACCTCTCTGTCTATGGACTGTATGAGCCGTCTATATATCTGTCTGTATGCTACGTTCGAGGTTCTACAGACGACCCGCCGTCTGTGGGCGGTACACGCCCTTAGGACTAGTCTCAGGAAACTGGATTTTCGGGTAAACCTGAACCTGACGTTGTTGAGCCTGACGGGCTAACTTGGGCCTTCCGCGACCCAGGTGGTGGGCCGTAAGCAGCCGACGACACTTCCTCCTTAGGTCTACTTATTAGGGCTCCATGCCCCCTTCTCGTCGCTCCCGCATCATCAGTAGTATTTCGAAACCGAGGACGCCGCCTCCTCTTTGCTTTCTCCACTCCGCCGCATCCTTCCTTCTAGGAAACCCTAGAGGAGCACGCCCTCCTCATCTCCCCTGCGGAGATGGGAGACGATTCGCCCTCCTGGGCTGACTCGCCCTCCTGGGCTGACTCGCATAGATCCCTTATGTTGGAGTGGGTTGACGTGAAGGAGAATTCCCCTGACGATACTGTGATATTGTGAGGGTACCGCCGATATCGATAATCCAGTACAGAGGTATGCTGTTTCTTGATGTCCTCTCCTTGCATGGAGCTTGGGTTTGGATCTACATGTTTACTCTTTTGTGCTTGTTCATGTTGCCTTGTGTCTGGTTTTAGATTCGACCTAGAGAAATAAAATTATTTTTTGTTGATACTCTTTTGTGCTCCCCCTCCTTGCGATTTTCAATCCATAATTCGTAGGGTTCCTTTTTTTTTGTTGCATTTTCTTCTTCGTATGATTCTGCGATCTAATTACTTTATGTCGTTGCTGCCATGTCAAGATCTACTTGAGAGGGCACGGGGATGGCAAAGGTTGCTGGCCAACATTCATGGTACTTTTGATTGGAGCGAATATAAGAGATACATTGAGGAGTATTTTCATTTCAACGTTGCCAAAGTTGCTGCTGGCAAGGATGCCCTGCATCTTGCAGCCAACCGGGTAAAGTCCTGCCTCCATCTTCTTGCTTTTGCAAGATCAAACTGTTTCCTATCTCACTTATTTCATTGATCCAATTTCTGATTAAATTTTGCTTGCGCTGAACCAATCCTATCTAGTGTATCTGTCTCACTTATTTTATTGATCCAATTTCTGATTAAATTTTGCTTGCGCTGAACCAATCCTATCTAGTGTATCGACACTGAGAACAGGCTTATCAGGAGCTGCGGTAGACATCTCAGTCTTGAGGCCCTCTCCCTGAGCTCCCAGATCCAGAACCGTGCAAAGGATCTCATCCAATCTGATGGTGAATACCCAGCTGCAGCTGCGGCCTTACTGGTATGCCTTTTACAAACTTTAACCAAATTGCGATATACCATTCTACGGTTTTAACTAATTCTGGTGATAATTGTATGCTAACCTTTTTTTTGCACCCATTGCAAATGATGGTTTCAAGTGTATCACAAAGGAGGCTGAATTGATGTACGAGTTTTTGACCTGTAATTTTGAAATCTCTGAAACGGTCTCCTTAAGCAGCAAGGTCCGTCGCTCTGCCTCAAATCTTATGCTCTACAATGGTCCTCAATCTGCTGTTGCCGCTGGTGCCATGGTGGTACGTGCCTGTTCCTTGTGGCTCATTTTGTGTTAACAAGCTCCTTTTTTTTTGCGAGTAACAAGCTCCTTGCAACTAATTGAAAAAAAATAATGTAATGAAGGGTGTTGCAACAGAGGCTATGATGATTCTTGACTCAGTATATCGTGGGAGTGATAGTGTATGCATGGACTATTTTGCTTCTCAGACGATGCGTAGAAGTATTGCAGTTGCTTTGTCCAGACTTGAGCAAGAACTTGCTTGTAATGCTGGCAGTGACACAACAGAGAAATCTATAGGGTAGGGCCTCAATAACAAATCAATATTTTGTTCAACTTGATTGCATCAGATTAGTGACATTTGATTATTTTCTTGTATTGATTGGTGCAGTACTGGTGGAGGTCTGGACTCTGAAGGATCCGGTTCGATGGGAAACTCTGGAAAGGAAATGGATGGCCAGGACAGTCAAAAGGGCAATGAGAAGATGAACAAGAACTTGAACAATCAGACAGACTCTGCAGAGGGAGTTCGAGAGGGCAACATGGAAGTCAAAGCTGTAGAGGGAGTTCTAGAGGACAACATGGAAGTCAAAGCTGCAGGAGAAGAGACGTTGAAGGACTTCGAAAATGGTAAGCGTGTAAGAACGTATCATATTAGTACTGCCATGAGCCTTTGTTTTGTGGAAGGTCTCACGGACATGCGTTGTTTGTTGTTAGGCTTGACAGTTGCCAGGGGCAAGGAAAGTGGGAAAGCCTTTACAGACACTGGTGATACCTGAGGTAAGTGGAGAGCCAGATGAAATGTTTCAAATTTGAAAGTCTTTGGACACAGCAGTGCCTTTCTGTTATGGAATATACAGTGTACACATTAATGGAATGCTGGTTATATTATTGCATTCTTTGTGCAATTAGTATCTTGTCCATTTGTGTGTTGATCATTTTTGTTGATGTGAACTTGTCACGTTCACTCTTCTTTTCGTTGTTCATCAAGAGAACTTAATGGTGATAATAAAGTTGGTTTCTTTATTATCACCATTAAGTTCTCTTGATGTCAGACATCATTCCATCCTACTATTTTACTTGCAGGTCAAATGGATGAAGCCACAAGGGGGATTTACCAAACCTAAGAGGATTTTGGAGTAAGCAGGGCTGCCCAACTTAGTACTGCTGTGGCTATAAGAGTTTAGTCGTGTTACAGTGTCAAGTACCAGTACTTTATATGTCTCTTTGTCTCCTGTCAGTGAATGTTTAGACCGCGCTGTTACAGTGAAATTCTAATGCCGAGTTGGTTGGTAATGTGAACTACCGTATCTGGTTTAACATGCTCAGTTCTCTACCTCTGCATTCCATTTGCTTTTGCTGATGCCATATCGCTGTTGGGAGATGTACATTTTTCCGACGTGCCATCTATTCCTACTATGGCAATATTGCGTTGCTGCTTGATATAATCGTATACAAAACAATGCTCCTTCTGAAATCGACATGGTTTTATTGGCACCTCCTATATTCCCAATCCGTAGTGCTGCCTGCATCGGTTGGACTTGTTTCAGACTTTCAGACAGTAGTTAGATGCTTGCCTCTATTTGGAATCCTGAGATGCATGTGTCATCTCTGGATTTGTCTTGCGCAAGAACAACTCAACCATATGGGCGCATTCACCTTATCTCCTGCCGTTCATATCGCTTTAATCTTCGTGCTATCGCTGCCTGGCTGAGATGCTCGTTGACCGCTGCCTGGTTTCTCCTGCCTCGCGTGCTCCCCACCCAGGCAGGCGCTCGCCATTCTCCTCCGCCCCGACGCTCGCCGCGCGCTCGCCGTCCCCTCCGCCGCCGAGCGCTCGCCGTCCCCTCCGCCGCCGGCGCTCGCCGCTCTCCTCCGCCGGCGACGCTCGCCGCGCGCTCGCCGTCCCCTCTGCTGCCGACGCTTGCCACCGCAGCGACCATCTGCAGGTGTCTCCGCGCGAAAGTGGATCTTCCACGGCACCTGGATCTGGCCGCCTGAATCTTCTTTTGCTGCATCATCTTACCGGTGGTACAAGTTATTTAACCTGAAATAATCTACTATGTACACTACATGGTCGATCAATGCAAGTGCTGCACGGGCCAAAAGAAGAAATCAGCAGTTGTCAGGCTTTCTTTAAAGAGGCAATCTTTTGATGGAGAACAAACTACTGAAATATGTAGGTTTTGCTCATATGTGCTCACCTTTTGCTTTCAGTGAACTGACATAGCAAGGACTAACAATATGATTGATATTAAATTTCGAACTACTGCAGGTTCCTCTAGGAGGTACTTGATCCGTCCACGAGCTGGATTATTGGTTCCACACGCCGGTGACAAAATTTCAGAAGGTTGTTGATCTGTGCTTGAATAATTTAGACTTTAGTTGCCTGAATATTCAGTTATCAGAATGGTGCACTTCGGGCTCTAGGTTCTCATCAGTTCTAGTTCTTACTTTTGCAGTCTCAATTATATATGTCCTGGCAGCATGATATGGAAATTTTAAAATGTGGAAAAAATTTATTCCAATGAAAGGTAATTATCTTCACCACCTTCAAATATTATGTCCATAGTTATATATCTGTACATCCTGATGGACATTCTATAACTAAATTATTGCAAGCACGCAACTGCCAACTACATTCTACCTTGCCTGTGTGCTCCCAATGCCCAATTAGAAGCTGTACATACTTCAGATATTCATTGTTTTCATCTTTTTTATTTTCAGTACTGCATTCATCTTTTTTATTGCCTGTGTGCTCCCAAATACATTCAGTGCATGAGATGTCCAATGAAATTTGTTTCAGATCGAATGAAGCTAATAGTAAATGATGCTTTCATATTGCAAAAGTTGTTTGAGAGAAAACTTTTTTTAATTCAATAGTGGGGAACATGCAATGTTTTTTTTAGTGAGGAACATAAGGATACTGATGGGATCCTTCTAAGAATAATATTGGTCGTCCAACTCATAAAAGAATTTATTTATTTTCTAACTCTTAACATTGGACACACACATGAAACAGTTCACCTGCGCATACAAGTAGTACTAGAAAGTCGAAAGTCCTATGCAATTCCAAAAGAGAATAAAACTTCTCACAAAGTAGCATATATTTTCAGAAAAAGGAGTACATCTCATAAAGTAAACTATCATATGGCTGAATAACTTGGAACGGTATGCCCTCTATACATGTACATTTTACTTCCTGCTGCAGATCTGCATCCATATATGTTGCCATTTCACTGAATGGGATTGAATGATAGCAATGCAATAAGTGACTAGTGCATTTTCAGAACTTGCACTTCTTTCTGATTAAGCACTTGTGATTGCTTCATCTTTGCTCACCTGGGATCAGGATTTGCATTCATGATCGACCACTCATCCGTTTGGAATATATCTTGGCATTGTATAGTGAGAACTATTGATTAAATGCTAAGAGAGATGTGTAAACTATCCCCTCTGCATTTGCTTTTCTTGTGTGTTGTACACAACATCACTTATCGAAGCATACGAATTTCCCTTTGTATTTGCTTTTGGGAATTATTTTCTTATTGCTTTCAAAACAACCTTGCAGGTTAAGTCAATTTGAATTCATTATACAAAACTTTAAGTTCATGAAGAGCTATTTTTTTGGAGAATGTATGATTTGCTTTGCAAGTAGAGAAATATCTATAGAACTGAATCAGTAGTGTTTATTGTAGCGCTTTTCCAACTCGGTCCCTTAATTAGGTTAGGTGGCAGGATATAATCATGGTCTATCTATTGGAAACATTTACATTATGGTTTAACTTCTTTGTCCATAGCATTGTTTTTGTCACAAATTATGAATATTCTTGTTCATCATATTAATTTGTTGATGTGTTGCAGAGGAAAGAGACAGAAGATTGGGTACAAGTTGGGTTATATGAGCGTTGGAGCATGGAGAAATACAAGATCGAGACAAGTGAAGTGTGTAGGAACTGTGTATGAATGCACTAGGGATATAGTGTATGAGGCTTGGAGATTTGTATATAAAAAAGCACAATTGATATCAATGTTACACGGTTGACAAATACAGTAGTCAGGTAGATAATATTACCAGATTAACACCATCTACCAGAACAAGGTTTTCCTTGTTTGAGGGCCTAAATAACCAGCACACAAGCAGAGTGTGCATCATCAATATTTCATAAGGAGATACATACAGGGCAACTTGAATGTCATCGGCAATCTTCTTCCGTAGTTGAGCATTTCTTTTTATCCTTGTAGTTGAGCTTTTTTTGTAATAATGTGAAGGGTTTTGGACAGTAGTTAGAGGATTTTCTGTAATAATATACAATAATTTTGAAGCTTTGCTTGTGATATTTGTGAATATGTGGATTTTTTGTTAAGAAGTGTATGATGTATTATTTCTGTTTTAAAATGTAGGTCGTTTGACTTTTTTTACCACAAGTTCGACAGCTCGTCTTATTCAAAGTTACTTACGATCAAAAAAGTCAAACGACCTACGTTTTGGAACGAATGGAGTATATTACAATCAAGGTTGAATTATTACTATGTCAATAAATTAATGGAAATTTCTTCACACGTTTCTAAATATGCAGGCTATTTTTAATGATTAATATGTCATTTTCTGAATAATTCCTATACATATTCTAAATATCAAAACCAACTTATTTTATTTTATTCTAATATTATTTAAAGTTTCTCTATATATTACTACCTTCGTCCCAAATTATAGTACGTTTGACTGTTTTACCACAAGTTTGACCGCTCGTCTAATTCAAAAGAATTATGTAAATAAAGTCAAATTTAAGTCATTTTTAAAGAATTTTTATTAATAAAGTTAGCCACCATAAAAATATGATAATTTGCACAAAAAGTTTGAATAAGAAGAGCGGTCGACTTAGAGTCAAAAAAGTGAAACGTACTCCAATTTGAATCGGGGGTACTAAATATTAGCACCATGTGCTCGACGTTCCTTTATCTGAATTTATTTGCGTATATTTTTCAATGTATCATGTCATTTTCTTACAAAGAGTTGATGCAAACAGACAAAAAACTATCTGGGACCACATTCTCTTTCCCATTCATGTACTGTTGCATCGAATTGACTATTGCATTGCATCCATCCTCGAGCCCCTCCCATGGCCATCTCAACCCAAGATGATAGTAGAGTGAAATTACTTATAGTTGGTAACAATGTATCACTCCACCGTAGCTCCTTACACCGTGTAAATCATGTTCATTTAAACTACCAATATCATCATCATAGTACTCTTTTCAATATTACTAAAGAGATATTTTTCTTATGACTACGATTAGATTGTATCATGCGGTGGATTGATCTAATCTGACTGGTGGTGTGGCCTCAAACGAGTTGTATCATGCGGTGGATTAACTTGTTTGATGACATGCTTGACGGGTGCTGCTTTTGGCCTATGCATTCTTGTTTCAATGTAAATTCGTGACTGTGTTGTGGGTTCGTAACTAAACATCGAATGCGGTGGATTAACTTGTTTGATGACATGCTTGACGGGTGCTGCTTTTGGCCTATGCATTCTTGTTTCAATGTAAATTCGTGACTGTGTTGTGGGTTCGTAACTAAACATCGAATGCTTTTAGCTTTTCATGGTTAGATTGTATCATGCGGTGGATTAATCTAATCTGATTAGTGGCGTGGTCTTAAACAAGTCGTATCATGCGGTGGATTAACTTGTTTGTTATCATGCTTGACGGGTGCTGCTTTCGGCCTATGCATTCCTTGTTTACTGCGAATTTATGATCATGTTTCACCCTTTTGTTTATCTATCATGCTCTGTTTCTCGTTAATCGGCTATGAGTATGCGTCACAATGTTCATTCGGTTGAAAGCCGATCTTTCGTCATGCTTACGTCACGCATTCGGCAGTGCGCTCACTGCGTGCCTTGCCGATTGCCGAATGATGCTTTAACTGCCGACAGATAGCTTGTCCGTAGCTATATGTCTCTCGAGATTGGCTTCAACGCCGCAAATATGGAACTGCCTGGTCTCACCCGGCACGTTCCAGGTTTTGATCTAAATATTTTGTCCCTTTGTTAGTTTTCAGGCAAACTGACTGGCACGCTTCCGGATTCAAAAGCCAGGGCCACGTGTGAAGCCAGCTAATTCGGCTTGCTGTGTGCTTGGCGTGAGGTGCGGATTTTACGTCAACAAGGAGGAAGAGGACCATGGAAATGTGAAAAGGTAAAATAAAAAAGGAATGAGTTGATGATAGGTAAACTAGAAAATAGTACTCTTGGTGCGTGGAAACCATGTAATATATTGCCAAAGTCTAGTTGGTTCTTGCATTAGTCTTCATTCAGCTATAGCTATGGATGTGATAATTACTTCTGCATCTTTTTTTTGTTCATCTTGCGTTTGTTTCAAAACTCTATTTCTGGACGACTTTCGGTCGTCATTTCTAGCACTCGACTTTGCACCGTGCCACCGTTCCCACCAGGGTACTTTGATGTGCGAGAGCTCTCAACTTTTTGTCTTTGTTAATTTCGTGCTAAAACTTTTCTCTGTTGGTTACGATGCTAGACGAGGAGGTTTGTTTGTGAAAACTGAGTTAGCACGCTGGCGTCCCTTGGCATGGTCGCATGGACGTGGAAGTGATGGGTAGCATCAATGCAGCACGCATATTTGTGACGGGCATATTTGTTATTTTTTAAATAATCTTTACTTGGAGGTAGAGGTTTGCACGCTGGGCTGCTGGCTTAATGCGAGCAGGTTATGTGGTTCTGAGAAGGCTGAACCATATGGCCATTTGACCATCTATTATGATATGTGAGCTTCATTAGAGTATACTTTGTAAACAGGTAAGAAAAGCTGGGACACATGTCCCACGTTAGGAAAAAAAATGCTCCTGTGGTTTACAAATATTGGGATAAATATTTTTTCACCGACGTATTTTTCTTAAAATAGTGTCATTAAACTATCTTTATAAATATCGGGATAAAACTCATGTATATTGTGAAGCAATAAAATATAATCCAATGCAAACCCACGAACACACGTTCACTCATGAAAGCACTACCGAATGCGGCTATTTAGCCGAATCGGGGTCCATGGCGAAGGAACAAGCCTAATCGGTAAAGGTAAATCTATCAGATCGAATCGAATTCTAATCCACCGGATGATTAGCTCTAAGACGACCCAAAAACCTGCATCTACCGCATGATACCCGGTTCTGTCAAGATCTACACGATGCCGACAGGCTCGAACCCGCGACACGTAGCAACCTAGATCGGTTTCGGATTCGGCTATGAGGGGATAAGTCGTCACATCATGAAGTAGAGCCGATTCTAGCCGATCTAGATTGGGCAAAGGTGTGTTGCATGAATTAAGCACATAGTAAAAACGAAGCAACACGGGGTAACTTAATGAATCTGTTAGATCTTGCCGAAATCTAACAGAGCCGATAACTTGGTCCATACTAGATCTTAGCCCACCGCATGGCTCATGACCTAACAGAGGAACCTTCTTGAAACCACAACTTAAATCCACCGGATGATACTAAGCATGGTAACAAGACTACTTGCATCAAAGCTTAAATCCACCGCATGATACTAAGCATGATACAAGGTTGCCGGTACTTACGGAGGTCGACGGATCGATGACTCCTCTCGAAGAACTCGACGACTCGACTAAAGGACTCGATGTTGGCACGGGGCCGGTTTGTTGTATTGATTGATTGATTGTTTTCTTTACAATTGCCATGGGTTTATATTTATACCCAGGTCTTGATACAACTCCTAGTCGGACACGACTACAACACTTGTATCTAAAAATAAATGACGGATCTTCGTGCCCATATTGCATTCCTTGTTCGAACCGGCCTTTTCCTTATGTTTTTCCACGTCATCGCGCCTTCCCGAATGCTACCGCTTTTGCCTGCGGAATCATGCCTCTGCCGAATGATGACGCATTCCCGACCGCAGAGTATCTCTGCCGAACGTTTCAGAGGAAACCTTTTAGCCGAATGGCAACGCATTCCCGACCGCAGAGCATCTTTGCCGAATGCTTCAGAGAAAACCCTTTTAGCCGAATGGCATCCTTCTACCAAATCCGGCCCACATGTCAGCCTCTTCCTGGTGCCAATTTTTGGTGTCAACACATGCCCCTTCAATTTCGGGATAAGAGGTAACTTTTATCTCGGAATTGACCAGAAGCACTTAACATTTCCAAGTTAGTTCTGCTCGGCACTCGCTTCTTCTTTCGAATCTTCAGAGCTCTCATCCGGATTCGAACCCTAAGTCATCGTCTTCCAAGATCCAACCTTCAGATGGCGGACCAAGATCTTGCTCTCCAGGTAAACTTCAATCCCCTCAAGCATGTTCGGCATTCTTCTTTCGATTTACATTCTAAATTTCTTCTTATCCCCTTTTATTCTTGATAGGCCCTAGCTGCCGAAATCCTCATCCCTGTTGAGGAAAAATCTCCATCCTATTTCCTCGGTCCCGTAGGAGATTCAGATCCTTCCGAAATCATTGCGGCCGAATCTCAGCGGATTCCTTTTAAGATTTCACTGACAAAACCTCATGAGTGGCAAGACGCCTTCAAGAACTGGCCTTTGCCCCCAATCGCCGGATGGAGAAATTGGTACAAAAGGATTTCTGACGATAAAAGTCCCCAGACGCAGAATTGGGACAGTCTTCACATTTCTCATTGCTTGGAGCTATCCCTAGCTGAAACACCAAAGAATGAGAACCTTCTGATCGCAGCTAGCCATTTCTGGTCCAATGGTGCAAATGCTTTTCTTTTCGGCCATGGCCCAATGTCCCCTACCTTAGCCGATGTCTACATGATGACTGGCCTGAATGTTACAGGAACTGTGCACCCATATGATCATAAAGGTTCCTCCAAGCAGACAGGAGTAAGAACAGGGGTTGGATACAAGAGATATATCCAGAATCATATGTCTGATGGTCCTCTGACTGATGTCGAATACAGAGCTTTCCTGAACATGTGGCTATGCAGATCAGTCTTTTGTGGCAAAGCCAATGAGCCAACCTTGAATCATATCGTGATGGCCGAAGAGCTGGCTGCTGGAAAAGTCATCCCACTTGGGAAATACCTCCTGGGAAGTGTTTACCATATGCTCAACCAAACCACCCACCTGATGCACACTAACAAGAAGATCCCCTGTGTTAATGGTCCCTGGTGGTTTGTCCAAATGTGGCTGCAATTATACATGCACCAAATCGTTGCTATTGATCTCAACAGCCGAGACTTCCCTTCAATCAATTATAAAGAAGGAGAAACCCGGAGAACCAAAGGTTGTCAAACCTATGGAGAAGCTGCCTCCACTGTACCTATCAACAAGAACATTGGTGAACTGTTTGAGCTCTTCTTCAGAGGTTTTGCCACTCCCCTTTGGTTCCCATATTCGGACAATGACAATCTTACCCTCCCTTGCGAATTCAGCTTTGAGATTGGATGCACTGATGTACAATCTATAGCAATTTTCAATGCCTTCATCCAACCCTGCATCCTGCCAGCCGAATTCTGTGGAGGGAGGCTAGTCCAAAGCACTTATGAATATTATCAGCCAAACATGATGGCTAGACAGTTGGGATGTGGCCAAGTGCCTCCCAGGCTATTCTTCCATGAATTCCTCAGGCCTAGGGAGATTGTCAAGGATTCCACAGAGACAAGAAGGATTTTTACTTATAAATGCTGTGGAACCATTTATGCACCTGATCCTTTTGTGCCAATAATATCTGCCCATCCTTCCTTCACTCTCTGGTGGCAAGAATTCCATGACCATATCTTCAACATGCCAATCCATCCCTTCTGTCTTGAATTAATGCCTGATCATCAGCCAACTGTAGAGGTAATATGCTTATTCCTTCATCTGTCTTAATAACATTAACCCCAATCGATTCTGACTCTATTATTTTGCAGGACATAACACCTGCCCCTCTTGCCAGGGTAATTTTATACAAAACTGCAGGTCCAATCTCTGCTTTGGGGCACCAATCTCCTACCTTGGCTCAGTTGATGGCTAGACAAGCTTCTTCAGATCCAATACTCACTAGACCATCATCTGTCAAGAGGAAAACCCTCCTTATAGCTGCTCCCTCAGTTGTAAAGAAGAAAAGAACAAGTAGCAAAACCAAGGTTAGAGTCTTTTTTCTTTGACTATAATGCTTTTGGTACTTTGCTCAGCTTTATTTCTTTTAATTTCAGGCCAGAGAACAGCAGCCAGCAATCAGCATAAGTCCTGCCGATGTTTCAATGATTGGTAAAATTTCTCACTATTTCGTCTTTAAAGTTCTTCCCCATCGGCATTGATTCCTTTTCAGTTTCAGAGCAAATCTCAATAGATCCAATCTTGGAGAGTCCTCCTTCTCATCAAGAACTAGCCTCAACTTCACCTGATGTTCCTCGACTAGAAGCCTCTTCTCCACCAACAGATCTTCCAAGCTCTCCTCAGCATGACATACAAGAATCTTTGCCTGAGCTCGAGCTGCCCTCTCTTTCCATCCAAGAGACCAGGAATGAGGTAGAGATAATTACTCAGTCTTCCAGTTCTTTATTCAATGAATCATCAATAATTCGGCATAATCTTCTTTCAGGAGAAAACCACTTCTTCACCCAGCTACTCATTTGCTGTGGATGATCTAGTTGCCGAACAAGGAGAAGAAACCTCTTCTGGTCAAACTTTATCAGAGGAAAACCAAGCAAAACTGAAGGATATCCTTTCTTTTCTGTATAAGGACACTCGGGAACAAGTTACCAATGCTGATCTTTTAAGAGATTTGCTTGAATCATTTGACCAAGATCTTCCTGCCGATATCAAGACTTCTTTAGATCCAATTTCCAGATTGGATGATCATTTTATCGCAGTGAAGCAAGCTCTGAAGAATCAATCGGCTCAACCAGCCTTGGAGCAAAGGAGAACTTTGGTCAAGCAATTTGTAAAAGATCTGCATACTCAAGTCCAGAATGACAAGGAATTATTAACCAAACTGGAATCTGAACTTGAAACAAAGGAGATCAGAAAAGCTGCACTTGAAGCCGAATTGAAAAATCTATCGGCCGAAATTGAAGCTGACAAGAAGAAAATAGTTGAGCTTCCCAAGCTAACAGAGAAGAGGCGAAAGGAAGCCTTAGCAGCTTTAAACGAAGACAAACAACTCAAGGCGAAGCTTGCTGCCCTGACCAGAACCCAAGAAGCTGATAAAAACTTATTAGAGAACATTAGCAATATGATATCAAATGCCAAAAATGTAATCTCAAAGTTCTTGGGTGTGTGAATTATGTCAAATAGTTTGACAGCCGAATGTTTTATTAACCCTGTAATCTTGTCATCCCTTTAACTCTGTTTTCCTTCATTGTGGATGACCCATTCGGCAAAGTTGGCCATAATAGTACTTAGACCCGAAAACGCTTCAACTATGACATAGCCGAATCCCATCCAGTCAAAGCCGAATACGACTCGATAAGAATCCCAAACGACATGAGAACCGATCGGCTGGAAAATCCTTTCCACCTTCCGAACTCTTCGGAATACGTGCCACGATCTTTGGCCACCATAGATCGCCTTGATGCTCATGGCGCCGCCATTGCCGATTCCATTCATCCTCAGTCCGTTTTGAACAAGCTATTCCATTAGTTTGTACTAGGGATTTATGGAACTTCGGCAATAAAACTTATCTTTTGTGATCTTGCATGAACATCTGATGTAATATATTTTGTGCTAAGGGCAATACATTCAGTACTGGCCATTTTCCTTTTCTGTCAACATTTGTTCTGAAGGCGATTTCTTCCCGAATATCGGCTATTCGGCAATTTGATATATCAATCATCGATCGATTTCAATACTGGGATAATACTTCTTCAAATATCTTCCATTTATAGCAGAAGCAAATTCTTCTCCCAATAATGTCTTCAAAATATATGCATTTCCAGGCACGCACCTAACCACTCTGAAAGGACCTTCCCAATTTGGAGACCACTTGCCGAATGCTGCATATTTGGTTCCAATCGGCAATATCGCTTTCCAAACTAGATCACCTTCTGTGAATTGCTTAACCTTCACCTTCTTGTTGTAATACTTAGCAACTCGTATTTTGTTCTTCTCAATATTCTCCAAGGCCCTGAGACGAATCATATGCAAATCTTCTAATTCGTCCATCATCAAATCCTTATAATCTTTAGAATTTAAATCCTTTTGCAATTTTATTCTTCTTGAGTCTAATTGTATCTCCCATGGCAAGATAGCATGATGCCCATACACCAACTCATAAGGAGACGTCTGTGTAGCCCCATGTGGAGCCATTCGGTAAGCCCATAAAGCCTCATTGAGTACCGAATGCCACTTTCTCGGCTTCTGATCAATCTTCTTCTGTATAATTTTAATCATAATCTTGTTAGAAGCTTCTGCCTGACCATTAGCTTGGGCATAATAAGGAGAAGAATTCAACAATTTAATACCCATACTTTCAGCAAAATCTCTGAACTCTGAAGATGTAAATTGAGTCCCTTGATCTGTGGTGATTGTTTGAGGAATCCCAAATCTGTAAATGATATGTCCTTTGACAAATTCAACCATATTCTCCGATGTCACCTTCTTTAATGGAATTGCCTCAACCCATTTGGTAAAATAATCAGTTGCTAAAAGTACGAATTTATGCCCCTTACTCGATGGAGGATTTATTTGGCCAATCAAATCTATTCCCCAACCTCTGAATGGCCATGGCTTGATAATGGGATTCAAAGCCGATGCTGGAACTCTCTGAATGTTTCCAAATCTCTGACAGTCTTGACATCCCTTATAATATTCAAAGCAATCTTCCAACATTGTCGGCCAGTAATATCCAGTTCTTCTAATAACCCATTTCATTCGGTAGGCCGATTGATGTGCTCCGCACAACCCATCATGTACTTCACTCATCAGCCTTTTTGCTTCTGAGCTTTCTAGAAACCTTTCGGGATGGATTCTCCAGATAATCGGCAATCTCTTTTCTCCAATCATCCTCTGCCAGATTATTCCCGAATGCATATACATCATTAGCAAAAACTTCTCGAAGCTCTTTATAACCTGATGCACTTTGGGCCAATCTATTTGCCTCTCCATTATCTCCCCTAGGAATGTGTTGTAGAATTACTGACCGAAAGCTCTTCAATATTTCTTTGCATTCTTCATAGTAATTCCTCAAGGTATCACTTTTGCACTCATATTCACCATTCAATTGTTTTATGACCAATTCTGAATCTCCAAAAATTTCAACTGCAATGGCCTCTGCTTCTTTCAAATATTGGAGCCCTTTGAGCAATGCCTCATACTCAGCCTGCTCCACCACCTTTGTTGCATGAAGATCCATCGAAGAATAGTACCCAAGGAATAATGTTAAGCAAATTTATCGATGTATCATGATGTTCAGTAATGAAGTCAGCAATAATCTGCCCCTTGACAGCCTTTGCCGACTCAAACCTTAATTCGAATTCAGATAAGGCCAAAATCCATTTGCCAATCCTTCCGTTCAAAATTGGCATAGACAACATGTGTTTTATCACATCAAACTTTGAATACACAATGCATTCGGCATGTAGCAAGTAGTGCCGAAATTTCGTACATGAGTAGTAAACACATAAACATAGCTTCTCAGTAGCCGAATACCTTGTCTCTGAATCTAGTAACTTTCGGCTAAGGTATGCAACTACTCTTTCCTTCCCTTCAAATTCTTGAATGAGGGCCGATCCAATAGTTTGGGCATCGGCCGCCACGTACAACTTGAAAGGCTTGTTCAATTGTGGAGGCACCAACACTGGTGGTTTCTTCATGTACTCCTTTATTTCATCAAAAGCCTTCTGTTGTTCGTCACCCCATACAAACTTTTGATCCTTTTTATTTTTCAACAGTGAGGAAAAGGGTAACACCTTTTGTGACAAATTTGATATGAACCTTCTCACAAAATTTATCTTGCCCAGCAGTGATTGTAGCTCCCTAAGATTAGTTGGAGGAACTATTTCATCAATTGCCTTCATGCTTTTCTTACCAACTCCTATTCCTCCTTCATGTATCAAAAATCCCAGAAACTCTCCAGCCGAAACTCCAAAAGCACACTTGTTCGGGTTCATCTTAAGCCCATGTTTCCTGGTGCATTCTAGAGTTTTCCTTATGTCGGCCAAATGAGACTCATGATCCAATGACTTGATCACCACATCATCAATATATATTTCCACAATCTTGCCGATCAACTCATGAAAAATATAATTCATAGCCCTTTGATAAGTTGCACCGGCATTTTTCAATCCAAAGGTCATGACAACCCATTCAAACAACCCTATGTGTCCAGGACACCTGAAAGCTGTCTTTACTATATCTTCCAATGCCATATAAATTTGATTGTACCCTGCATTACCATCCATGAAGCTGAGCACTTTGTATCCAGCAGCAGCATCAACCAATGAATCAGCAATAGGCATTGGATATCCATCCATGGGTGTAGCCTTGTTTAGGTCTCTAAAATCTATGCAAACCCTCATCTTTCCATTTTTCTTATAGACAGGAACAATATTAGAGATCCAATCCGCGTATTTACATGGCCGAATGAAATTTGCATCTAGTAATCTTTCAATCTCCTTTTTCACATCGGCCAACACTTCTTCCTTGTAGATTTTTCGGGGTGGTTGCTTGTAAGGCCTGTATCCAGGTTTGATTGGCAACCGATGCTCAACAATAGAACGGTCTAGACCGGGCATCTCCGAATAATCCCAAGCAAAGCAGTCCTTGTATTCTTTTAATAATGTCACCAACTTTTCTTTGAAAACCAAATCCAAGTTAGCACTGATAAATGTCGGCCTCGGCTTGTCACCATCTCCAATGTCCACTTCTTCTAATTTATCGGCCGACACAAATCCACGTCCTAATTTTCCATCAGTTCCATCAATTGGATTTTCCATAAAAAATTACTATGAGAGCCGACTGCTTCGATCGGCTGCTGATCACTGCTGGCTGGTGCCACAGGACCTTCTCCCCAGTCTTTGCCTGAGAAACAATCTATGCCTTGATATTCCCAGAAAGCTGGTTCCATATTTGCCACGCTTATTGAATCATCTGCTTGGACAATCTCTACCTCATCATCTATCCACTGAATAAGCTGTTGATGCATAGTAGATGGAATACAACAATTTGCATGAATCCAATCTCTTCCAAGCAGCAAGCTATATGCCCCTTTGCCCTCAATGACAAAGAAAGTCGTAAGCAGAGTCTTGGACCCAATCATCAGATCAACGTGCACGCATCCCTTGGTGTCCGAAGGATTCCCAGCAAAATCATTTAGAATTATGCTCGTTGGTGTCAAATCTCTAGGGCCCATACCAAGCTTCCTGAATGTGGTATATGGCATTACATTGACAGCAGCTCCTCCATCGACAAACATCTTGGTCAATGGTTTGCCATTAACATATCCCTTCAAGTACAGTGGCTTCATGTGCCGATTCTGGGCTGGCTTCTCAAAAACAGCTTGTTTGTTCAACATCAATTGTGCCATTAACCCAAATTGTTCGGCATCATCTATATCGGGCAATATCTCTTTCTGTACAATTTGGTTAGCTGGAGCCATGAATTCATTCGGCAGAAAACATACCATACATGTAGGAGCCGAATGACCATGTTCGTCAGGCCTGTCTTTTGGGAGCCATATTGATTTCACCTTGACCTTTGCTTGCTTCAATTCCCGATTCCTCAGGCGTTGTACTCTTCTCTTCTGGCTCCTCCTCAAACCAGGTGGGCACCATTGTCCTTCCTGCCAAACATAAGCATGATCTTCTTCTTCGTCATGATCAACCCACTTGTAATCAGCATGTCTCTCTCTTGGTCGATCATAGAAACGCCGATCATCACTAGGATGCACCCTGCCAATTCTTTCATGGACAGACCGGCGATTGACAGTTCCCTGCCTATATTCATCATACCTATTATTGCATTCAGGACAATTATTCCATGTGGGAAGCTTCAAACCTTCGTTCCAACAGTGTCTGAAGAATGCACACCCCCAATGCGCACGTTCTTGCTCTCGAGCATACTCTTCTTGTTCTTCCTCAAACCTTTCTTCGTCGCGCCTTCTTTTCTCCTCCTCGTATTCACGCCTTTGAAAACGCTCCTTTTCTTGCTGACGCTGCCATTTGTTGAGGAGAATACGTGTAGTAACTCTAGGTTTAAAGGATTCCCCCACTTCAAATCGGCTATTCGGGAACCGAAGATTTTTCTGGCGAATCTGTTCAACTGTGATTTGCCGAGTGGGATCAACTGAACCATCCTGTCTTGCCTTCTTTGAGGTTAAAACTTTCAATCTTCCCTTTTCTCCAGATGGAACAGCATTCACCATATTAACCGAGAACCCGACCATATTCTGAGGGAAAGGGTTACTGTCCAGTTTCATCTTGTTGTCGAATTTCAGATGTCCTTCCTGGATAGCTTTCTGAATCCTCATCCTAAAGACTCTGCATTCATTGATGGAATGAGAATTTCTATCATGAAACCCACAATACCTCTTATCTTTCACTCCATCGGGCCGAAGCATAGAATGCCCCTCTGGCAATTTGATTCGGCCTTCTTTCACCAGGAACTCAAACAATTTGTCCGCCTTAGTCACATCAAAATCATATGTTCCCTTCATCTGTTTGATCCATCTTTGAGTCATTGTAACTGGTTCTTTGCTCCACACTATCTCTGCTGCGGCTATCTCCTCGCTATCTTCATACTCGTCTTCTTGATCTGCTCTTTCAAGGAATTGGTTATAGATGTCAGCTACATCATTATTTTTAGCAAATCTGACATCTTTCTTGAAACCATATGCCTGGTTACTCATCAAGGCCAATCTGTGCGACAACTGGCCCAGATCATCAAACTCCATCCCGAACAGCTTCTCCCGAATGGCAGGCAGCATGCCAGCTACAGCCATACCAGCCAGCTGGTCATCAGGTATGTTCAGAGAAAAGCACATACTCTTTGTTTCCCTAAATCTCCTGAGGAACTCCGTAGGTGTTTCATTATTCCTCTGCCTTAAGCTGGTCAAATCAACCAACTTTTTCTCGGTACTGCCAATGTAGTAATGAGCATGGAATTTCTGCTCCAGGTCTTTCCAAGTACAAATCGACTGAGCGGGCAAAGAAGCAAACCATGTAAAAGCTGGACCCGTCAATGACAAAGGAAAGTATCTGATTCTGAAAGCCTCATCTGCCGAAGCCTCTCCAAGCTGCATCAGATATCGAGCTATATGTTCCACAGTGCTAGTATCATCTTGTCCTGAAAATTTAGTAAACTCTGTAGGCACCTTGACTCTATTCGGCAATGATACCCTTTGGTACCATTCCGGGAAAGGAGACGAGTACATGTACCCCTGATTTTTAGGCTTCAGACCGAATTGATTTTGCAATACATCGGTCATTTTTTGCACCATGAGGTCAATACTGGTATCTTGATTCCCTGGTCTCCCAGTAAGCATGCCTGCAGTACCAACATACCCAGGGTTCGGGAGAGCGTCAATAGCATTGTAATCCATAAACTCTGAATATCCGTTTCCATATAAATCCCTCTGCAGTCTGTTGTTCAAGGGAGATATCTTGTAAGCAGAAGCAGGCGGATTCCCTGTGGTGCCGAATGCCATATCACCGTATGTGCGAGTTTTCGGCAGTGCAGGCTGAGGATCTTGCCGAATCGGTTGTCCATTTGTATCTTTAGTACCAGAACCTCCAGTTTCATCAGCATTCCCTTTGCCATGTGGTTTCTGAACTGGTGCTTGAACATTGAAGTATATCGGACCACCCGATTGCCCATGTATCTGCTCGAAGTGTTTATCCACATGCTGACCAAAAACGCTTACCATTATATGCCGAAAACTGTTCAAGAACGCAGCATTGTGATTGGTCATTGCTTCCCCCAAAGCTTTGTATAACAAGCCCGAGAATCTCTCTCTTTCTTCTTCTTCAGTAAAATCAGATTGCCCAGGAAGGAGAACTCTTGGCAGATCGGACTTGAGAAAAGGTGCACCACTCCTGTTCTTGGCGAAAGACAGTAAACATTTGTTAATGAATTGGTTGGCAGCAACCTTTACCATCTGTTGATGCTCTTCAGACAATTCTTCCAAAGTGACATCCATGATGTCGCTCAACTCAGGCATCTTGAAAACTTGTATGTGTCCCACCGGGCGTGCCAAAAAGTGTGTTGACGTAAAATCCGCACCTCACGCCAAGCACACAGCAAGCCGAATTAGCTGGCTTCACACGTGGCCCTGGCTTTTGAATCCGGAAGCGTGCCAGTCAGTTTGCCTGAAAACTAACAAAGGGACAAAATATTTAGATCAAAACCTGGAACGTGCCGGGTGAGACCAGGCAGTTCCATATTTGCGGCGTTGAAGCCAATCTCGAGAGACATATAGCTACGGACAAGCTATCTGTCGGCAGTTAAAGCATCATTCGGCAATCGGCAAGGCACGCAGTGAGCGCACTGCCGAATGCGTGACGTAAGCATGACGAAAGATCGGCTTTCAACCGAATGAACATTGTGACGCATACTCATAGCCGATTAACGAGAAACAGAGCATGATAGATAAACAAAAGGGTGAAACATGATCATAAATTCGCAGTAAACAAGGAATGCATAGGCCGAAAGCAGCACCCGTCAAGCATGATAACAAACAAGTTAATCCACCGCATGATACGACTTGTTTAAGACCACGCCACTAATCAGATTAGATTAATCCACCGCATGATACAATCTAACCATGAAAAGCTAAAAGCATTCGATGTTTAGTTACGAACCCACAACACAGTCACGAATTTACATTGAAACAAGAATGCATAGGCCGAAAGCAGCACCCGTCAAGCATGTCATCAAACAAGTTAATCCACCGCATGATACAACTCGTTTGAGGCCACACCACCAGTCAGATTAGATCAATCCACCGCATGATACAATCTAATCGTGAAAGGCTAAAAGCATTCATTGTCCAATGCAAACCCACGAACACACGTTCACTCATGAAAGCACTACCGAATGCGGCTATTTAGCCGAATCGGGGTCCATGGCGAAGGAACAAGCCTAATCGGTAAAGGTAAATCTATCAGATCGAATCGAATTCTAATCCACCGGATGATTAGCTCTAAGACGACCCAAAAACCTGCATCTACCGCATGATACCCGGTTCTGTCAAGATCTACACGATGCCGACAGGCTCGAACCCGCGACACGTAGCAACCTAGATCGGTTTCGGATTCGGCTATGAGGGGATAAGTCGTCACATCATGAAGTAGAGCCGATTCTAGCCGATCTAGATTGGGCAAAGGTGTGTTGCATGAATTAAGCACATAGTAAAAACGAAGCAACACGGGGTAACTTAATGAATCTGTTAGATCTTGCCGAAATCTAACAGAGCCGATAACTTGGTCCATACTAGATCTTAGCCCACCGCATGGCTCATGACCTAACAGAGGAACCTTCTTGAAACCACAACTTAAATCCACCGGATGATACTAAGCATGGTAACAAGACTACTTGCATCAAAGCTTAAATCCACCGCATGATACTAAGCATGATACAAGGTTGCCGGTACTTACGGAGGTCGACGGATCGATGACTCCTCTCGAAGAACTCGACGACTCGACTAAAGGACTCGATGTTGGCACGGGGCCGGTTTGTTGTATTGATTGATTGATTGTTTTCTTTACAATTGCCATGGGTTTATATTTATACCCAGGTCTTGATACAACTCCTAGTCGGACACGACTACAACACTTGTATCTAAAAATAAATGACGGATCTTCGTGCCCATATTGCATTCCTTGTTCGAACCGGCCTTTTCCTTATGTTTTTCCACGTCATCGCGCCTTCCCGAATGCTACCGCTTTTGCCTGCGGAATCATGCCTCTGCCGAATGATGACGCATTCCCGACCGCAGAGTATCTCTGCCGAACGTTTCAGAGGAAACCTTTTAGCCGAATGGCAACACATTCCCGACCGCAGAGCATCTTTGCCGAATGCTTCAGAGAAAACCCTTTTAGCCGAATGGCATCCTTCTACCAAATCCGGCCCACATGTCAGCCTCTTCCTGGTGCCAATTTTTGGTGTCAACACTCCTAATACACATGGAGAATAAAAAAAATTAACATATGTCAGTTCCATATATACATCTCTCATCGGGTTAGTTGGATTTACCATGCGTATGTAAATCTAAATAATAAAGAAATTGATGCATAAATGATCTATAAAATGTTATAGAGTTAATTTATTAAATCTTACTTGCCACACACAAGCCAAATATTAATTAATATGTTTAATTTCAAAGAAGTACAATTAACCAAATGGATACTAAAACCAAGCCAATTAATTTGTATCATATGGTTCAGTTCTGTAGATACTAAAACCTGTAAATGGAAACAAATGTGATACTCATATGACCCAAAAGAAGAATTTCCGATCAAAAGAAGATTTTACATGCTAGTAACTTCAAGCATAAACAAATTATAAGTGTATTTTAATTGTACAGTTCTAAGAAATAGACCATTAAAGTGTACACTACAAATAATTTATTGTCAACTCATTAATTGTAAATAGCATGAAGCACATCTGCAAGTCAATAATTTTAGTTTAGATTCATTAAGCTGTAACTCATTAAGTAACGACAGTTAGACGACTAGTATGTAACTATAAAACAAATATACTTCATGAAATTTAATAGAAAAAATGACTGGGATTCTTACCTTCTAGATGCCGGAGTCTTGAGTAGCAGACAAGGGAACTTCTACGGCATCAGCAATATCAGTTAAGGTTTGGAAATCAAGATCTGCATACCCAGAAGGCGGACCAGTAATAAATTAATGGAATAGGGTACCAGTAGCGCGAAACTTCTTCGCGATAAGACGAAAACATATAGTGTCCATGAAGAGGAGCAGCCATAACTCCAAGCTTGTTGTTCTTTTGGGATGGAAAAGAGTTGAGCAGAACAACAAGCCATATACAAGAAGATTGTTTGAAACAATAAGATATTTAAAGGAGGAAAATGTGTAGTGATGTAGTCCACTACATGCATTGTGTGAATGTGTGATTCCAAAGTAATGACATTAAAGAATTTCCAGTAATATATGGAGGAATTTTGGAGAAACTTTAGATCAAAATATACAATAATCCACAAATGTGGTTCAAAAATTTGGGGATTCCAATACCAAGAATATATTGTAAAAATCCCAAGAAAAATTAAACAGTAGCTGATTATGCAAGTCCAACATGAGGAGATTTTGGAAATTTCTTGAACAATGTGGATCACATTACTAATTTAGCTTACAAAGGTCCACCAAAAAAGGGGGTCAGCAATAATGTCAAAGCTGGGCCTTAGTATCATGCAGTAATGACTAAAGACTTCAGAGTTCTTCCCGAAGCAAGAACTGCACAAATTATCCTAAAGCATGGTAGAATTCGATTGCAAATATCAGCTTCCGAACTCCATGTTTACTTAAAACTACCGAATAACTGAATCTATAACAGAACTAGTGCATTTATCTGTGCTCATCATAAAGCGAGTGTTTCAAGAAATAAGAGCAGCTTATTGATCCCAGCAAAGAACTGAGAAATTATCAATGCAAGCCCTGTCTGTATATCTCACACCAAGCAGTTCAGCACATACGACTAACAAAATTCAATGGAAAACAATCATATTGAGAAATATATAAAGTGAGACACCTTGTTTGCGCGATGCAGCTGCTAGCTTCCTTCCAACCCATAGCTACAAGGCCACCTCCACCATACGCCTCCATCTGAAACAAACAAAGATATGAAACGAAGAGAGAAACTTAACAAGAAAACCTATACAGAAATACTTGGAATGGAAACTTAGAATTGCACAGGCGTCCTATAGAGCAGTACATGTAAATAATTAGGTAGTAAAAAGAATGGAACAAAAATGATGAAGAGTTACACGACTAATTCTAAGGACAAAGCATATATTTCCAAAGAGTCATTTCAACAAACACTCGCAGGGCAAGTGCACTCATAAGAGAAGGCTAACATAATGTTTAATGACCTCCGAAATGTCATCTCAAATATATATATTTATATGAGCAAGAATCATATTTAGGCAACTGTATATATTTTTCATTTAATTTGAACAAGTAAAAGGTTGCTCACATAGCTCTAAGCCAAACCTAACCCTTTTGAAACAAGGAATTCCAAAAACATCTAAGATCATCCGTTAATTCTCTGATTCAAAGCTACAGAAATAAGCCCAAAATTAAGGAGGAAGAAATTGAAATGTGGAAAGCATGGCAAACAATTATGATTATGAAGGCATCTAAGCCAATAAAGAAAATTAATAAAGCATGTAGCCATTTAAGTAGAGAGTACTTTTATCAAAAGGGCACAACTCACTGCTGGTTAATCCCTCAGAAAAATAGCTTACTGATACTGGCCAAAACTTGCCCGTGCAACCAAGGAAGACGATGGCACCTGCCACCTGATGATCACCATCCTACGGCATGCTCCTGGTCCTTACCGCAAGTGCAAAAAATACATTTGTTCAGATCACAAAACCAACAAAAAAGAACTGGGTTCAATAAAAACCTTACAAACCAATACAGTATCACAGAGAAATTCCCTTCTCTAGATCTTCCAGTGACTAGAGTACAAAAAGGAATATTTGGAGATAATATTGTTACTAATTAATACGAATTGGAGATTCTCTAGTTATTACTTCTCTAGATGGACTACGAAAGGGTATTAGTACAAAATTCATATGCACAAACCTTAAATCCATTATGCACATTGTCATGGAAGGCAATAATTAAAATGGAATAAAGTTTAATATAACAGAAAATATATACTATGTACAATTCTAAATATTCAATAGAAAAAGGGCACAAACTGCTAAGTGGTGGGTAACTATACAAGATTCATATGTTTGACATTTGCCAACCATCACAAGAGGAACTGAAGTTTTTTTTTGTTTCCATTTTCAGAGCAGAGTAACTGCAGACTTTGTAAATGTAACAAAACTACCATCTTCCGCGGTTATTTGGTTCTGAAAGATCAAATAACAGGACTCACAATTGGAGGCAAAAGACACTCACAGCAAGATTATTTTTAATCACTGATGCAATGTTGAGAATGATTGATAATCCAGGTTCTGAAAGGTAGGTCATATAGGGGTACGCAAAGAGTAAAGGTATGCACAGGATCTGCAAGATTGAGCAAAATCTTTTAGATATGTAGCAAAAAGAGAAAACGACTGCATCAACCAAATACTCCCTCCGTATCGAAATATTTGTCGCCATTGACTTTTTTCTACAACTTTGACCATTCGTCTTATTCAAAATATTATGCAAGTACCATCCATTTTATTTGCCACATGCTTTACTATTGTAGCTATTTTAAGCTTGACTTACCCTTTTACATATTTGTGATAATTTTTTGAATAAGACGAATGGTCAAAGTTGTAAGAAAAAGTCAACGGCGACAAATATTTCGATACGGAGGTAGTAACATATGCTTTTACTCACAGCTGCAATTCGAGAAGACTTGATAGGCCCAAGAACTTTATTGAAACGAGGGTACTGAAATAGTTGATATACAAGTAGACTGGCACCTGCAATGAAAGTGGTAAAATAATGTAAGTGGTGTTATCAGAAATAACAAAAAGTTGGTTAAGATTTATGAAGTACTGAGAACAACAATGATGGAACCAGACAGAGGGCAGAATTTGCAGATTTTGTTCAGCTTGAAGGGAAATGATTGAGTAATCTTTTACCACATATAGGCGAAAGGTTATAACTGGGTACATACAACTATATAATTAATATTCCACAGTACACAAACCACTTTAGACTATAATGGAGATTTGTTTTTACAAGTTAATAGCACTAATAACAATAAGAAAATTCACCACATGCCTGCTTAATAATCAAATCAGACAGGATAATAAACTTGCATAATCACCTGACAGGCCAACAACTTGCAAATCACATATTGTTCTATATAAATCTACTGGGACTATAGGTCTCTGCAGATGGACAATGAAAACATTGATAAGCAAAAAAGAAGAATTTTACTAAATAAACATGGCATAATAAATTGTTCTAATGTCAAGAGTGATATATGGTGCGCTAGTGAAAAAAAAATTAAAAGAATCTACACTCTACAATCTGCAGAATCTACAATCTGCAGAATCTACAATCAAGAGTTATATTCTAGAGAGGATGAGTCACCTCCAGCACGCTATCAATTTCGCTTTGAGTACTCCAATTCAAAGATTCTACAATCTACAGAAACGAACATTATTAGTGACAGCTTAGAAGGCCACCAAGGGGGAGACCAGGAAGCATATCTATATCTGGGATAATATGAGAAATGAGTGTAAAAATTATTGTACTTTATATTTGATGGATAATAGAATGGTCCATGAGAAATGGCTATAAAATACATGACATATTGACATGTCATGTATGTGAAAGCCCTCTAGATGAAAAAAATCCCTACAATTTCATTCAACGAATAGTAGAATTGTTCATGGGAAGCAAATGTACAAATTCATGACAAGTATGTAGAAATAAATGACATGACATGCTTGATGCGACAACTTTAAACTTATAAGACAATTGGGATCTAATCATATTTGGCATGAAACACACCAAAAAAATTATACCAATATTAAAGCATTGCATTAGTTAAAACGCAATAGGATCTGATTACTAAGAGATCAAGCCTATATGAACACACTAGCAAGGCTAAATGCAGAGGCTTAACTAGTAGTATATTTAAGTTAATTTACCTATTACATGATCAGCATGTAATCAGTGATATATGCCACATGTCTATTATAAATAATATCCAATTCACCATCCAAGCAGCTTCCAACATATTTAGAAAAGCATACGAACTCCAGTTGAACACAACAATTTTGACCCATCATAAATACTACAAATGCTATCTTAAGAATCACTTAACTGCTGCGTAGTTGTAGGATACTATATGACAGACTTGGCTTCTTGAATGGATTTGAGTATAAGTTCCCGAAAAATGGAAAGACTAGATTGAGCTAATAAACTTTGTACCAACAACAAAACTGCTTTTATACCATTTTGTCTTTGTGCTTAAGAGTGAGCATGCTAAAACTTAATGAACATAAACCCTAAAAACAATCAGTAATATAGGTCCACTAACACAGCATAACATGCAAAAAAAAAATGCAAGATTGAAAGGGTGCAAAATAAGGAGATCAATGTACTACGTTTTCCTGTGCAAGATAATCTTGGCAAAAACATAAGAATACAAATATGTAAGTAAATTGAGAATTTGGACTTGCAACAATAAATTTACAGAAGTATAAATCTACAGGGAAGTATAGAACTAGAAGAAAAAATGAAATTGATCCAGGAAAAACATAGCTATGTAGGGATGAAGCAAACATGATTTGAGAAACCAATAAACAAAAATTTATATACAGAAAAGAAAACAGAAGGAATCGAAGAACAAACCGTTGATTGGCAGTTTGGGACCAAACCGTTCACGAGCACCAGATCTCGTCTCCTACACCAGATTTCATTAGGCAGCGGCACTGAGGCGGAGTAGGCAGTCCGTGAGGCGGCGGTGAGCCCGTGGAGGCAGTCCTACGAGGCGGCGTGGACCTGGAGGAGGGAAGCGGCACGGCGGCGCGGGATTCGTGCTGCTCACATGGGAGAACGAAGGGAGAGGTGGACTGGCGAGGCGGCACTGAGTCGGAGGAGCGAACCGGGACGGCGGCGCTGCATTGGAGATACGGCGTGCAACGGCGGCCGGGAAGAGAAGGGGACGAACGGCGAAAGGGAAGAGGAGGGCGTGCGGCGGCGTCAGGGACGGGCAGTGGAGATCTGCGGCGGCGAAGGGAGAGAAGGGAAGAGTGCCCTGCGGTGGCGGCGAGCGAGAGGAGGAAGACGAGCGGCGACGGAGAGGGAGACGAGAAAAAAAAGTTATTTGGTTCCGTACCATTACAATTATCGAAAGTTGGAAATATAACACTACTATTCGTCTATTTGGAGATATACCATTACAACTTCATGTTTCACTGAAAAACGCCATGGTCTATGTCTCCCCGCCATTTGGGCCCACTGTCAGGCACGTATGTACATCTCCCTTTTCCGTATGGTCGATTTTGCCCCTGGTTCAACTGAGAAAACGCCTGCCCGTGGCCTCCATCTCTCAGTCCCTCTCTTCTTCCCCTCGCATTCACTCTGTCTCTCACTCTCACCTCCTCTCGAAGCGCCGACGCGGCGGCGACCCCAACCCTAACCCTAGCCGCCGCCAACCCGCCGCCGGTGAGCCCCCGCACGCGGCCGCCACCCACTCCGCTGCTGCCTGCGCCCCATCTGCTCCTGGAGCCCGCGCCCGAGCTCTCCACGCCATGGTTGCAGCATGGCCGGGCAGTGGTCTGGAAGCCCAATGAAGGTAGCTTCGATGGGCTCGAGCTTCATGGGCAGCAGTAGAAGGGAGTGCCCAGATTGCCATTTTCCTTTGATTCGGATCCAGAGCAAGCAGGCGAAGACAAAGGATGAGTGGTTTTTGGTGTGCCCATACAACGTGAAGGTTAGGATTCTTGACATTGATGCTCCATGTGTCTGTGTCTGTTGATGGCCCTAATTGGATTGCTCCATTTTGGTGTGCAGGGTGATCCAACTACTTGTGGCTTCATCTGCTCTGAGTTGCAATATGAGGCGCTGCAGCGGGCTGGTAAGGGAGCATCTGGAGCTGGCTATGCTGAATTGAAGGAAGAACTGCTAGAGCTGAAGCAAACAGTCAAGGGTGTTGCAGATGATCTGTGGAAATTGAAGCAGCAGGGTCTAGAAGCAAAGGGTGTGGTGGAGACTAGGAAATGTCATGCTGTGCTTGATGGTTCAGTGTTGTATCCAGTTTTTTTTGCTTTTTAGGTGTTCTGGTAGGTGTCTTTGTTGGTAGATTGTTGAATTGAAGTGAACCAAGTGGTATGTACAAGCTAATGTATGTGTCTTTCTCTGAATGCAATGCAATGGAATGAACAATTTCTCTGTTATGTTGATCTATGTGTGAAATCTGGGAAGTTTGAGAACCAGGGGATACAAGAGCTAACAAGTGCATATCAGAACCAATTTCCCTGTTATGGTCATGTATGTGTCACACAATCTGTAAACAATCAAAAAACAAACAATCTGGGAACCACAATGCCATATTAGAACCACACAATATCATATCAGAACCACAGAATACCATACCAAATAGTTTACAACCAGGTAGTTCAGGATCAGATAAGCCACAAGTGCATACAAGTAGTTCTAGCAACCATATTCAGGTAGTTCACAACCAGATAGCTGCTAACAAGTGCATACAAGTTCTAATTTCATATTACAAAAGCAGAAGCTGCTAACAAGTGCTAGGTCTCATAGACCAGCCTTCTAAGGCTACTAACAACAGCAGCAGGTGGGTCAGCTGCAGCTTTCTTCAGCTTCTTCTTGATGGGTGTCTTCTTCTTCTTCGGTGTGCCTTTCTTTTTCTTCTTCTGCACTTTCTTGGCTTGGGAGGGACCAGCTTCTTCTTCTGTTGCAGCTTGTTTCTTCTTCTGAACTTTCTGTTTCTTGGCTTGGGAGGGACCACCTTCATCTGCTGCAGCTTGTTTCCTACATGTTTTCATGGCAGATTAGTGCAGAACAAAAATGTGATTTAGTTATGCACATGATGGAGGGAACAAAAAAAATACCTTTTTCCAGCCTTGCTCCTTGGTGGAGCTCTCTCACCATCTTCTCCAATCTCTGCAAGTTTGCAAGTTTTTGCAAAGTGACCAAAATCACCACATCTCTTGCATCTGACCTTCTTTTTTGATGCCTTTTTCTCGAAACAACGTCTATGCCTCTGCACTTTTGGTCTTCCTGCTCCTCTGCCTAGCAATGGTGGGTACACTTTGAACCCAAGGTCGACAACAGGCCATTATTTCCTATCTGGCAAAGGTTCAATTCTGTCCTCATAGGCTGCCTTGAACTTAGCCACTGAGTAATAGTCATGTACAAAATCTTCAATTTTGAGCCCTCTGTTGCTGAGGATCCATGCCAAAGCATGTTTGCAGGGCTTCCCTGTCACCTGCCACTCCCTGCAGGAGCAGTTTTTGTTATGCAAGTCAACTGTTCTCCTTTTCTTATTGTTCCAGTCATCTAAGACTGTCACTTCTGCAATATCTTCATCACTAACAGACACCTTAACCACTTTGAGGTTTTTGCTGATCAAGTTAAGCTCCTTCATCACATTTGAGAGTATTTCATCTGTCCACCGCCTAGCTAGAATCTTTTGTATCTCTTCTCCATGATGAGTTCTTCTCCAATCTTCTGCCACCTTTGAACTTCTTTACTTGTGCATTAAAACTCTCACTAACATTATTTGTCAAGTAATCACACTTGTTGTTTTCTGAAAATCCACACCTGTACCAGATTCTACTGTGGTTCTGTTCTAGATACTCAATGGCATCAGGTGCAAACTCAAAAATTTTCTTCATGTGCCACTAAAACAAACCTTGTGTGTAGCTTCTAGCTGCAGGGTACAGATGATCAGTGAAGACATCACCAGTGAACTTCTTCAAGAAATTCTGATATAGATGCCTCATGCATTCCCTATTTTCAGCATGTGGGAAGACAGCCCCCACTGCAGTCTCTAATCCTTTACATGCATCTGAACATATAACTAGATTTGGAACATCTCCTAGGACCTTATGCAGATGCTCCATAAACCAGACCCAATTTTCTTCAGTTTCGGAGTCGAAAATTGCATAAGCTATATGGTACAACCAATTGTGTCCATCTACACCAGTAGCTGAAGCTAACTGACCCCTGTATTTACCATGCAAAACGGAAGCATCTATGCCAATAAAGGGTCTGCACCCAGCTACAAATCCATCTATACATGGTTTAAGAGCAACAAAAATCCTCCTAAACCTATTTTTCTTGCCAATCTTCTCTACCTCTATCTGTACATAGCTACCAGGTGATACTTTCTCAAGTTGAGCAGCCCAATTGAAAAGCAGTTGAAAACTGTCCTCATATTTACCATGGATCTGTTCTAAAGCTACTTTCATACCTGTCCATGCCTTGGAGTACTTCAACTGAATACCATAGTCAGACTCCAATTTCTCCTTGTAGTGTGTTGGACCTTTTTTTGGATTATTCTTCAGCCAGTCTACCAACCTATCTGCACACCAACCCTGGGTGGCCATCTTGGTTGTTCTGAGTTTAGTGGTAGCACAATTGTGGTCTGCAGGCAACCTTTTGATCTGCACAAACAAGTTCAATAGGACAAGACATTAGTTGCATAAACAAATTCTTAGAACAAAATGGAAAAGAACTATAATGATGGCAAACTAGACAATAGTGGCCTTACCTCTATTGTCTTGTGATCAAAAATCCTGGAAGCATGGATGCGCCAAGGACACCCTGTGCTTTACACTTAGCAATAAATCTTGTCTTGTCAGTTATCAGACCAGCAAACTCAAAGCATGTCTTCACTGCATGATGCCTGATAGCCTTCCTGAATGAAACAATGTCAGGAAATCGAGCTCCCTCCGCAATCTTGGGATTTTCTGGATCATGAATTACATGAACCTCATGTGGATCTGCATCATCAATCTCTGCCTCAAGAGGAACACCTCCTTCGGCAGCAAAATCATCATTAGCACATGATGGTTCAGAGTGAGAAGTGTTAGCCTGTGCATTGTTAGCAGCCTCTGCATTGTTAGGGAACTGATGAGGAGGTACTGGCATATACATCAACTCATCATCGACACCCACATACTCCTCGTCATTGTCAAACATGTCTGGCTCCCTGTCAGGCTCTAGTTCAGGCTCTACAGCATCATCTGGTGCTCCATTTGTCTCAACAGCAACAGGAGTAGGCTCTACACCTTGGTTATCAACAGGGGGAATCACCTCGATAGGCTCTAGGCAGTCAAACTCATCAACATCAGCAACAGTTCTTTCAAAAACTCCTACAACAACTTGGCAATGCATATGATCCTTGTACATTTCAAACAACTCATGCATCTATAAGTCATTAAGTAGCCTGACATCTTCACCCATCCTTTTGTCAAAGAACCACACACATGGACTATGGCTTGCTGACCAATTGAACTTATTCGACAGGCTTTGCATCAGCAACTCAAATGTGAACGATCCTACCTCCACATCCCATTTAATCAGACTACCCTTCATGTAAGTTTTCCTACCATTACTGTCTGTAGTACAGAAACCTTCAACTTTAATCTCCAGGGAGAACAACCGAACCCTAGCACCAAACAACAATGGATTCGCAAAAAAAGGACACTAGGGTCAGAGCAAATCCTCGACCTACTCGCATCGGCACACAGTCTGATTCAAGACAAGACATTGAAGTTCGAGATCCATACCTCTCGTCGCAACCCTCCATATCCGTGGCGTCAGCCATTGCGCTCACTGGAACACCATCGTCAAGTCGCTGGAGAGGCTCCACTTCGGCGGCAGGGGACTGGGTCGGCGGCGGCAGGTCGGCGGCAAGGGTTAGGGTTCTGGTCGCCGCCGTCGGCGTTTCGAGGGGAGGTGAGGGAGAGAGACAGAGTGAGTGTGAGGGGATGACTGGGAGATGGGGGGGCCACGGGCAGGCGTGTTTCTCAGTTGAACCCGGGGGCAAAATCGACCATACGGAAAAGGAAGGGGTACATATGCGCCTGACAGTGGGCCCAAATGGCTGGGAGACGTAGACCATGGCGTTTTTCAGTGAAACATGAAGTTGTAATGGTACATCTCCAAATAGACGAATAGTAGTGTTATATTTCCAACTTTCGATAATTGTCCTGAGAAAACCCGGTTGATTTTTCTTGCGATAGTGAATCGAAATTTTTTCCTTGTCCTGAGATGCATGAAGCAAGCAGATGAACTCCATTTGGGGCCGGCTGAGCGGCGGCATCCAGCGAGAACACGTCAAAAGACTCTCAGCCGCGCCCGGTCGCCGGCCGGCGGCGGCGGGAGACCCCGCCGTTCCGATTTAATTTATTCGGCGGCGCTCGCGTTGCATGGAGCACACAAGAACAGCCGCGCACATCGCGCCAATCCGAGAACCTTACAGGATTTTTAAAAAGGTGAATCCGGTCACGCGCGAGGCACGACCCGCGGCGGCGGCGACGACTTGTCGCGCGAACGGAACGGGCAGCGGAGAGAAAGAAGCGAGCCGGGTGGCCGGCGCGGCGCGACGGCTATGGGCACGGCGTCGGTTCACAAGAGCTGGCGCAAGGCGTGCGGCGCCATCAAGGACTCCGCCACCGTGGGGCTCGCCAAGGTGAACGCCGGCGGCAGCGGCCGCGACCGCAAGGACCTCGACGTCGCCGTCGTCAAGGCCACCGCCCACGTCGAGCGGCCGCCCAAGGAGCGCCACCTCGCCGGTGAGATCAAAGATTCTCTCCCTCTCTCTGTCAGCCCAGTCGATCTCCATTGTTCAGAATAACTTCAGACCAATCGCTCGCCATCCCTGCAGCGATCTTCGCCGCCACGTCCGCCTCCCGCCCTCTCGCCGACGTCTCATACTGCGTCCACGCGCTCGCCAGGCGCCTCGCCAAGACCCACAACTGGGTGGTGCGTCATCCTGCCGCCGTTGCCATGACCCTGCATCATCTTGCATTGCTCGATCGTCGTGTTCTTGTTTTCTGAAAAATGTTTGCAACTTGCTCATCAGGTTGCTCTGAAGATGCTGATCGTGATCCACCGGACATTGCGCGATGGCGACGCCGCGTTCAGGGAGGGGCTCCTCAGCTACAGCCGGCGCAGGGGCCACGCCCTGCGGATGTCCAACTTCAAGGACGGCTCCAGCCCACTAGGTCTCTCGCCTCTCTAAGACCCGCACCAATTTCTGCATGCTGAATTTGAACTTACTCTTGCTTGGATGTCCAACATTTGTTTTAGCAAATGTTGATGCTTGGACTTGAATTTCCGCTGGTCTTGCAGCATGGGATTGCTCGGCGTGGGTGCGGACGAATCCCCTGTATCTCGAGGAGCGGCTCGAGTGCTTCAGAGTCCTGAGATACGACATCGAGTCAGAGAGACTGAGACCTGCTGAGGGAAACCCCAAGGTTTGTGTGCCATTCTTGAAGTTGCAGTTGCAGGGTTTCAGTTTGTGACATCTGCCTAACTTTCAGGGGCAAAGTAGAACAAGGACCTTAGGCAAGGATGATCTCTTAGAACAGCTCCCTGCATTGCAGCAGCTGCTCTTCCGGCTTGTCGGCTGTCAGGTACAAGAACACACGCCTTTCTTCTATTTCGAGTACCTGTTCCAAACTGAGGCCTTGTTTAGATCCCAAATTCACCTCCCAAATTTACTATGCAAAAAGAAGATTCCCCGTCACATCAAAATGTCATAACATGTATGGAGTATCAAATGTAGATGAAATCAAAAACTAATTACACAGTTTTGTTGTACTCTGCGAGACGAACATTTTGAGCCTAATTAATCAATTTTTGGACAATTTTTCGCACATGCAAACGAAACGCTACAGTGGCCGGCCTGACGCGCGTCAGACCGGCCAGTCCACTGCAGGCCCGAATCGGGGTCGCCGATTCGGCATCTGAACGCGGCCTGAAAATAGACACTCATCTTGCAACTGGTGGCTGCAGCCTGAAGGGGCAGCCTTTGGGAACTACCTCATACAGTATGCCTTGGCTCTGGTACGTGTAATTTCAGCTCTGAAAGTACTGTAGCACCATTGATCAAAAAGCTCTTGGCTGACCACAAAAGATGCAATCACTCAGGTGTTGAAGGAAAGTTTCAAGATTTATTGTGCTGTTAATGATGGGATCATTAACCTTGTGGATGTGGTACTTTTATGATCTTCCTCTCGCAATTGCTTAGCTGTCACGTAAAACATTTTTTGGATTTCTGTTTTTCCTGATCTTAGTAATATCTGGGGTGTTGCAGTTCTTTGATATGAATAAACTCGATGCTATCAAAGCTCAGGACATCTACAGAAGAACAGGAAATCTGGTGTGTACGACTGCAGCATGATCGCTCTTATTGTGTGGAATTTACAAACGTGCATGTGAAACTAATGCTCATCAGAATACAGGCAAAATCTCTTTCCGAATTCTACGAGCTCTGCAGAGGTCTGGAACTGGCGAGAAACTTCCATTTTCCAGTTTTGAGAGAGGTCTCAGTCACCACTACCTTCACAGTTCATTTGCTTATAGTATGGAAGTTCTGAATTCTGATGCCAAATGCATTTTTTCTGAATTTTCTTCAGCCACCATCCTAATTTCTTGGAACAATGGAAGAGTACATCAGAGAAGCCCCTAGAACTGCTCCTGTTCCAAATGAGACCGTAGTAAGTATTGTTTTTTGTTCCAAATAAGACCATAGGGTGACACTCGGCTAATCTAAATTCTATCATTCTATGCATATATCACAGCCTGTTTTCTGTTACTAAACACTGCTCCTGTACTTCAACAGGAGTATCGACAGCTAGATTTCGTTCCCTACCATGAAGAAGAACAGACCCCTGAACCGATATTTGAGGTGTTTGAAGAACCCGTCGCGGAGGAAGTTTCTCCTAAGCCTGAAGAAGAGCCTCGGTTTGCAGATGACGATGACGAAGACGAGCCTGAAACTCCAACTGCCGATTTACTGGTAATTGCAAACCGCTCCGATATTCAGTAAGTAGCTGTTTGTATATGCAACGACAAGATGACCTTATGCATCGGTGTGGTGATGATCAGGGCTTACACGAAGTAAACCCTGCCGTCGCTGCGCTTGAGGAGAGCAATGCGCTGGCTCTTGCCATAATACCACCAGGTAAAACTGCTCACGAATTCAACAGCTAGTAACTGTGACATCAAATCTGAACGCGAAACCGTCTTCGTCTTCGTTGTGCAGGCGGTTCTAGTAACGCATCTTCAATCAGCTTCGGCGAGATGGCTGCAGGATCATCAGGCTGGGAACTAGCTCTGGTCACGGCACAGCCCAGCACCAGCAGCCAACTGACAGAGAGCAAGCTGGTAATGAACAGCATCTCATCTCTTCCTACTAATAGCAGCATCCCCAATTCCTCAAGCACGCGGTGACTCCACCTGCGTGCGCTGACGCATGGTTGTTGCAGGCCGGGGGCTTCGACAAGCTTCTGCTGGACAGCCTGTACGAGGACGGCATGAGGAGGCAGCAGGACGCCTATGGCGGCTACGGGAACGGGCAGGGGCGGGGGTCTCAGCAGCAGGACGACCCGTTCGCCATGTCCGCGGGCGTCGCGCCGCCGACCGGCGTCCAGATGTCGGTGATGGCGCAGCAGCAGCAGGCCATGTTTGGGATGCCACGGCAGCTTCAGCCTCCGTATGGTGCTACTGCTGTTGCTGCCGCGTCTCAGTTCATCATCAACCCCTTCCGTGATGCGTACTCTGCCGCCGCGCTGCCGCCGTCCCATGGCGCCCATTTCCATGGAACCGGCAGCTTGATCTGATGGTTTGGAATCGATCCAGTTCAAATCTGCGTGCTACATGTCTGTGAGACTGTGACCTCTCTTAATTACTGATTAGTTTGCTTCTAATTTCTTTTCACCTACCCGTGGTCAACTCGACAAGATCGTGAAACTCTGGATGGTTGAAATGGGATCTGCTCGTCTCAGTCATCATCTGCAATGCTATCGGGCCTGGTCCTTTTTAATGTGGGCCAGGCCTAACGGCCCATTTTGCACCATCTTATGGCCCACCTGCCTCATCACGTTGTATGGGCTAGGCCTCAATTGCACTGGGCCTAATTTGTCTCGCCGATTTCGAATTTTCCGATTCCTTTTTTCCCTGTGCTTCTTTCGAATTATTACGAGGGTTCAGTCTAAAAAAAAGCTTGGTATTATCAGAGAAGACATGGACAATGAGTGCACTGCGACACTCATGTACTGTACCCAGCATTGCGCATACGACAAGGAGCACATCAGCTGCTGCAGCTCAATGCCACAGATTGCCATCCGAAGATCAATCCAATCAGTGGAGGTGCCGCGCCAGCACTGATCTGATCCACACGTTTGAAACCTGCGATGGTGGAGCGGAGCGTGGCATGTCGGGGACGGCGGCCTCTGCCCGGCTCAGAATCATCGAGGAATCAAAAGCGCCCGGCCTGAGTTCTCCTAGCAGCTAGTGTGAACTTTGTATTCAGGTGGAATCATCAAAAGATAAGTATTTTGTGAATTTCGCAAGTTTCATACCCACCCTGGATCATCCGGACTTTTTGTCCCGAATGATCCGGCCTCACTAACTCTTTTATCCGCGAGAAATTTGCAGAAATTTTAGCAGGTCCTATTCACCCCCTTCTAGGACTCTTCAATTGGTATCAGAGTCTAATCCCTTGATTAAGGCTTAACCGCTAAGGGATAAAGATGTCGGGGAGTGGGGATGCACCCTCCGCTCAAGAGATAGCCGCCAAGGAAGCTCAAGAGCGAGATGCTAAAGCTACACAAGATGCGGCACAAACAAGTGCCAACACCGGAAGCATGTTCGCTAAAGCTCCAAGTCGGCCCGATAGCTCCGACAACTCCGATTCCGACTCCGACTCCGATTCAAGTGATGGAGAGGTCGTTGGTGAGCTTGATGAAGCGGCCAAGAAAAGAAAAAAAAAGCTAAGAAGAAGAAGAAGGTAGAAAAGATGGCAAAGAAGCTCTTCAAGAAGATGATCAAGGAAGAGCAAAAGAAGCACAATCCATCCGGCTACTACGAAATTCCCTACAACTACTCTCACATGCCGGGCAACAACTCCAACGATAAGTTTTCCTCCGTCCATTTGGGAAAGCCACCTCACTTTCATGGAACGGATTATCCTAAATGGGCTTATGATATGCAAATGCACCTTTACGGGCTTCACCCTTCTCTTTGGAAAATTGTGTGTGTAGGTGTATCTATGCTCAAGGAAGGCGAAACACCAACACCCGAGCATGAACATGATCTCTACCGCAATGTGCAAGCCGCAAGAGTCATCACGGGGTCCTTGTGTGCTCAAGAGTTCAACAAGGTCCAAAATGTCCAAATTGCCAAGGTAATTTGGGACACACTCAAGGAGGCACATGAGGGTACCGATCATGTGAGAGAATGCAAGATTGACTTGATTCACGGGGAGCTTGAGCTCTTCATCATGAAGGAGGACGAGACCGTGAAGCAAATGTATGATAGACTCATGCTTCTTGTCTCGGACATTAGATCACTTGGGAGTAATGATTGGGAGGACTCTCACCAAGAAGCTACTAAGGGCTTTCACTCCAAGGAATCCCACTCTTGCAACCATGATTAGAAGAGACCCAAGCTACAACACCATGACACCAAATCAACTTCTTGGTGAAATCTTACACTAAGAACTTGTAGAGAAGGATGTGGAGAAGTCACTAAGCTTGAAGGTGAACAAGAGTCTACCTCTTAATGCTAGCACTAGTGAAGCGGTGGAACCAAGGCAAAAGGCTTCCAAGATTAAGCATGAAGAATCAAGTGAAGATGGAAGCACCGATGAGGAAACCACATTTGCCATAAGGGATTTCAAGAAATTCTTGAAGAGAAGGTCATTCAAGAAAGGTGGTGACGACAAGAAGAAAGTGCTATCAATGTGGAGAGTATGGACACTTCATTGCCGAGTGTCCCAAAACAAAGAACAAGAATGAGGAAGAAAAGAGATACAAGGAGAGAAGTCAAGAGTACAAGAAGTTTCAAGGGCGTGCTCACGTGGGTCAAGAATGGGACTCAAGTGATGAAGATGAAGAACCAAAGAAGAAGGGCATGTCTACACTTGCCATGGCCCAAAGCACATCTTCACCACGCCTCTTCAACAACATCTCTGATGATGAGGATGACTCTCACTTTTGTCTCATGGCAAGAGGGAGCAAGGTAAAAGAATCAACTACCTCATTCACTCCTACCTCCTCCTCATCCACACCTAGTGATGATCTAGATGACATAGATGATGAAGAAGAAAGCAAAGCCAACATGATAAAGCAATTTAGTAAAAAGGGCTATTAGGAAATAAAAAGGCTTATGGAGAATCTAGAGAAAAAGAAGGAGTGTCTTCATGAGCAAGAAGACTTGCTTGTCCTTGAAAAGGAAAGAAACCTTGCTCTAGAGAAACTCCTTGCCGAGGCCAATGCCAAGGTTGAAAAATTATCCATTGATGTATCTTTGGCTAATGATTCAAACAAGAGGATGTCAAAGGAGAATTCCTTGACAAGTGAATCTTTAGCTTCCCTAAAGAGCACCAATAGTGAACTTCAAAAAAGCCTCTCAAGCTTAACGGTCAAATACAAGGACCTTGAAGTGAACTATAATGCTCTTTGGGAAAGCACCAAGGCAAACCCTAAGGCAAATCTTGACTCTAGCTCCTCCACAAGTAAAGGTTGCTCAAGATGCTATAAATTTGATATAAATTCTTTTGAGACTAACCTTGCAAGGCTAGAAGAGGTCATCAAAGGGAAGGATAAAGAACTTGGCCGATTGAACATGTTGGTCAAGCAAGGTTATGTTGGTGCCAAGCCTACTCCCAAGGTAACATACAAGGAGGGAAACAATCCCAAGTATGGGGATGGGCTTGGACATCACAAGGACACAAAGGCAAATGGTAGGAAGGTGGTGAACGGTCATGTCATCCTGAAAGTGCATCTAGGCATTTAATCAATTTTGGTGATTAATGACAATAGAAACTTGGATATAATGCTTTGAATGAGATGTGCAGGTGTAAATCAAAAAGAAAAGAAAAGAATATGTGAAAGTATGGTGACCAACTCCTATACAAGCTTTGATGGAAGATATTGAAGGATTTAAATTTATTTTATGGTTTAAATTTGAGTATAGGACCACCGTACTATCAAGAGGGACAAGTGATCATGCAATCATGTGACTTTGATGCTCAAACATCCTCTAACAACATCCTTAAACACTCACCAAAGCAAAAATAGCCATACACTTCCAAATGTGAGACTTTCAGTGTCTGCCGTAGATTTACGGGGTTCACCGTAAATTTACGGTGCATACCGGAAATTTACGGTGACCACCGTAAAACCCAGTTGAGTTGAATTATCCAGATCCACGTCGTAAATTTACGGTACTTAGCGTAAATTTACGGCTAATGCGACGTACATTTACGGTGAGTTTATCGTAAATTTATGGTATAACACGTGGCAACAGTCACATTTATGAGGGGCCTGTATATACTCTCCCCTCTCCCTCATTCCGGCTCGCTTGGCTCATTTTGACTAACCCTAACATCTCCCAAGCCTCCAAGAGCTCTCCCAACACTCCTTGCTTTGATTTCCAAGTTGTGGTGGTGTGTTGGTTGAGGGACTTGAGCTAAGTGATTCAAGCTTCATTCATTTCCTCTCTTGAGCATCAAGTTCGTGGTTCTCGTGTTGCTTGTTTGTTACTCTTGGGGATTCATCCCCTAGACGGTTAGGCGTCACCAAGAGCATCCGAGTAAGCTTGTGGATTTGCCTTGGAAGTTTGTATTGCCCAATCCTTTGTGGATTTCATAGTAAGTGCTCTTAGCTCCTTTGTGGTGACTAAGAGGAGGAAAGTGGCTTGGTGGTGATAAGCCCGCCTTTCGTAGGCCCTCAACGGAGACGTAGCTCCTTTGTGGAGTGAACTTCGGGATAAATCTTGTGTCTCTCATTGTTCTTCCTTTTGTTCATAGTGTTCATATTGTTCTAGCTCTAAATTGCTTATATTGTCCCGATCTATCTACTTGTGCAATTGCTAGTGGTGCTTGAGCTTCTAAACACTTTATATCACCATATACAACTGCTTGGTCTTTACAAATTATTGTTATCATACAAGTATCTGGCTTGATTTGTGTAATTCAAAGTTTACCGTAAATCTACGGTAGTAGGCGTTCTACCATAAATTTCCGGTGGCTACCGTAAATTTACGGCAGTTTAATATTTTGTGGAGTTGTTTGTGTTAATTTTCAGGAATGCCTATTCACACCCCCACCCCCCCTCTAGGCCTAGTGTTGATCCTTTCACATCCCCTTGTGGAACAAAGGAGGATATCTCAACACCATCATGGATATTGCACATGGAGCCACCACTTCACCTACCACACAAGACAAGGCCAAGAGTGCAAACACCACAAAGGGAAGTAGTGGGGTTAATTCTCCACCTAAGGAATCAAAGAATGTGGTTGCACATGAGCCTTCAAGGAACTACACATGTGACTACGTTGTGACCTTGGACCACAATGGTAAAATGGTGGTCAAGTATGTTGGAGCCTACACTAGAAAGACTATGTTGATGAAGAGTGTGTGGGTTCCCAAAGTTTATGCTTCTAACCTCCAAGGACCCAAATCTTTTTGGGTACCTAAACCAAAAGCTTAAACTTGTTTTGTAGGTTTACTCCTCCGGCGGAAATGCATGGTTGATTGATAGTGGTTGCTCAAACCACATGACCGGAGAGGAAACCTCATTTGCATCCCTTGAGAAGTTTGATGAACCCATAGAGACCACCATCTATGGAGACAATAGTCAAGGGGATGTCGTTGGTTTGGGTAAGGTTGCTATCTCAAGTGACAATTCAATTACCGATGTTTATTGGGTCAAAGATTTGGGAAACAACTTGTTGTCGGTTTCACAACTTTATAAGAAAGGCTTCAATTGTCTCTTTACTAACGAGGGCGTGATCATCTCTAGAAGGGAGGATTCCTCTACTGTCTTTACGGGTCAATTAAGGGGAAAGCTTTACTATGTGGATTTCACAAAAGCTAAAGTAGAACCCAATACTTGTTTAATGGCAAAAAACAATGTGGGTTGGCTATGGCATCGCCGACTAGCCCATGTTGGGATGAGGAACTTGGCCAAACTTTAAAAAGACGAGTACGTCCTAGGACTAACAAATGCTGTGTTTGAGAAAGATAGGTTATGTAGTGCATGCCAAGCCGGGAAGCAAGTTGGAGCACCACATCCCGCCAAGAACATCTTGACGTCATCAAGACCTTTGAAGCTTCTACACATGGATTTATTTGGACCTATTGCTTACATAAGCATTGACGGTAACAAATATGGTCTAGTAATTGTTGATGATTTTTCTCGTTTCACTTGGGTATTCTTTTTGCATGATAAGAGTGAAGCTCGAGGTGTCATCAAGAAATTCATAAGAAGAGCCCAAAATGAGTATGAGTTGAAGATCAAGAACGTGAGAAGTGACAATGGCTCGGAGTTTAGGAACACAAATGTTGAAGAGTTTCTTGATGAAGAAGGCATCAAGCATGAGTTCTCCGCTCCATACACTCCTCAACAAAATGGCATAGTGGAGAGGAAGAACCGTACTCTAATAGAAGCTGCAAGAACAATGCTTGATGAGTGCAAGACTCCGGATATCTTTTGGGCCGAAGCAATCAACACCGCGTGCCATGCCATCAACCGTCTCTACCTCCACAAGTACTTGGGAAAAACTCCATATGAAATCATCACCGGTAACAAACCTAAGGTGCACTACTTTAGAGTTTTTGGGTGCAAGTGTTTCATACTTAACAAGAAGCCCAAAAGCTCCAAGTTTGCACCAAAGGTAGATGAAGGCTTTCTACTTGGTTATGAAACTAATGAACACGCCTACCGTGTTTTCAACAAAACCACCAGTGTTGTTGAGATCACGGTGGACGTGACATTTGATGAATCCAACGGCTGTCAAGTAGAGAAAGTTGATAAAGACCTTGTATATGAAGAAGAACCTCCAAATGTAGCTATCATGAGGATGGGGTTTGGTGAAGTAAAGCCACGTGAAATTCAAGTTCAAGAGAACGATCCATCATCATCAACAAGAGTTGAACCACCTAGCTCTCAAGATCATCAAGATGAAGATCATGTTCATGGTGACGATCATGTTCATGGCATTGATCAAGGGGGGGGGACTAGATGGTGAAGCTCAAAGTGAAGCTCAAGATGGAGCTCCACAAGTTGAAGATGATGATGGACCAATTCAACGTCAATTTCAAGTGCCTCACCCAAGAGTTCATCAAAGCATTCAACGAGATCATCCAGTTGATAACATTCTTGGAAGCATCCGAAGAGGGGTAACCACTCATTCATGTTTAGCAAATTTTTGTGGATGTTACTCGTTTGTTTCTTCTTTGGAACCTCTCAAGGTAGATGATCCGGATTGGTTGATAGCCATGCAAGAGGAGTTGAACAACTTCACAAGAAATGAGGTATGGGAGTTGGTTGAAAGGCCTAAGCAAAATGTGATTGGCACCAAGTGGGTTTTTCGGAACAAACAAGATGAGCATGGTGTCATCACAAGAAACAAGGCAAGGTTAGTTGCAAAAGGTTTCACCCAAATTGAAGGTTTGGATTTTGGTGAAACCTATGCACCCGTAGCTAGGCTTGAGTCAATTCAAATTCTATTGGCCTATGCTACTCACCATGATTTCAAGCTTTTTCAAATGGACGTGAAAATTGCATTCTTGAACGGCCCCCTATCCGAGTTGGTGTATGTGGAAAAACCGCCGGGCTTTGAAGATCCCAAGTTTCCAAACTATGTGTACAAGCTCCATAAGGCGCTCTACGGGCTTAAGCAAGCTCCTAGAGCATGGTATGATTGCCTTAAGGAATTTCTTCTCAAGAACGGTTTTGTAATGGGCAAAGCCGATTCTACTCTCTTTACTCAAAAAGTTGGTAATGATATCTTTGTGTGCCAAATATATGTCGATGACATTATATTTGGTTCTACTAATCAAAAGTTTTGTGAAGAGTTTAGTAGGATCATGACTAAGAGGTTTGAGATGTCCATGATGGGTGAATTGAAATTCTACCTTGGATTTCAAATCAAGCAAATGAAGGAAGGAACATTTGTGAGTCAAACCAAGTATGTGAAGGATATGTTGAAGTTTGACATGGACGATGCTAAGCCCATCAAGACTCCCATGGCATTGAATGGACATCTTTATCTAAATGAAGAAGGCAAATCGGTGGATCAAAAGGTATATCGCTCCATGATTGGCTCCCTTCTTTACCTTTGTGCATCTAGGCCCGATATCATGCTTAATGTGTGCATGTGTGCAAGATTTCAAGCCAATCCTAAGGAATGTTATTTAATGGCCGTTAAGAGAATTCTAAGATATTTGGTGCACACTCCTAACTTTGGCTTATGGTATCCCAAGGGATCCACTTTTGATTTACTTGGCTATTCTGATTTGGATTATGCCGGTTGCAAAGTAGATCGAAAGAGTACAACGGGGACTTGCCAATTCCTTGGTAGGTATTTTGTGTCATGGAGCTCCAAGAAACAAAATTCGGTTGCTTTATCCAGGGCCGAGGCCGAATATGTTGCAGCGGGTGCATGTTGTGCCCAACTCTTATGGATGAAGCAAACATTGAGTGACTTTGGTTGTGAGTTTAGCACTTTAGCAAGATTCCACTCTTGTGTGACAATGAGAGTGCTATCAAGCTAGCTAACAATCCGGTGCAACACTCTCGAACAAAGCACATAGAAATTAGACATCATTTCTTAAGGGATCATCAGGCTAAGGGAGATATTGCTTTACGTCATGTAAGCACCGAGAAGCAACTTGCTGATATCTTCACTAAGCCTCTGGATGAGCGAAGGTTTTGTGCTTTGAGGAATGAGCTCAATATCTTTGATTCTCGTAACTTGGCTTGATCTATTGCACATACTTGTGAGTTTTTCAAAAGATTTGGTTTTGGGATCGTTGGATCATTGCTTGCCTCAAATGATCATTGTTATGTATTTATTGATTGTTGCTGATCATTTTGAGACAAGTTTCTTATATGTCCAATAGCTATATCTTTCTTTATCTTCATCCAAATCTTGTCTGAAATTTACTCCAGTTTTCACTGTTCACCCGGAATATTCCGGCACATCTTCTGGGTCGGTTCTGGAGAAATCCGGAAGTTCCGAATTTTTGCGCCCGGAACATTTCGGCCCCTGCCCAGGGTATTTAACGCGGGCGTCCGTGAACTGTGCCTCCAGTTTCTTTCTTCTTATCCCCACAGCGCCCCTCTCCTCCTCTCTCCACCCCCAACTATGATCCTCGATTCTAGCCATAGGAATTCAAATCCAATGCCATATCTTGCATCTATATACTCCCGGGAACTCGATTCATCCTTCGGGTTATCCGGAAATCGCGCGGGAAAAAGTCAAAGGTATATTTTTCAAATCTTTCAATTCCCCGATCTCTCAATGTCGTAGGTTCTAGAGGATATCCTTTTTGGGGAAAGCTTTATCTATCATCTTAGAACCATTGTCTATGATCCTATGCGATTTGGTGGGCTGAATCGTGAATCCCATTGTTCTTTGGTTCGAACGCGGTCCGCCCGGAACGTTTCGGCTGGTTTCGCCCGGAACATTCCGGGCAGGCTCTGTCTCGTCCAAATTTCTTCGATTCAGCTTTGTTCCTAAATGCAATATCTTATACTAATCTTTGTGCTTATTCTAGATGGGTCGCACGAAGGTGACGGGCAAGGGAAAGGAGGTCTCCTCCGACATTGAGTCTCCCGACCCTAGTGAGACCGAATCGGATGAGGAAGTTCATGTGACCGTTCGTCCTAAGAGAAAGGCTGTGGCCAAGGTTCTGAAGCATGGTAGAAGAGCATTACTACCGAAATGAAGTGGGTTAGTTGGAAATTTTTGAAATCTCTAGCACCACCACTTAAGGAAGTTATTGATGCCGGCTATGCTCGTTGCAACAAGTTGGGTATTAGCCATATCTTGAGCTTTTAATCTAATTGGAATGAAGAGGTTGTTGCCCAATTTTATGCCACTCTTAGGGTTGATGAGGGTAGAGCAACTATGCATTGGTCACTTGATGGCAAAAGGTTCTCTATCACATATGATGACTTTGCCAAAGTTCTTGGACTACCTTGTGCTCGAGATGCCCGTGGTAATGCAGATTATGAAAGCAACCTTGCTTATATACATGAAGGAAGAGAGCTTGAGGCCGCTCACATGAGGTTTATGTATGATGAAGCTTATGGTTCTTATGAGGTTGGCAAGATCAAGGGACTCACTCCCTACTACAAGTTGTTCAATCAACTTTTCAGAGGCACACTCACTCCTAGAGGTGGAGATGCGGGAAGCATATCTCATCGTGCTAGAAACTTGCTTGCTCAAATGGCTCCCGACAAGCGCAAGTTTCATGTGTTCGACTTCATTTGGAATGAGATCTTCTTTTGCTCACATGATCCTTCTAGTGCGTGCCACTTTGCTCCATACATTTTTCATATGATCAAGAGTGTGACCAGGCTCAACATCTTGACTGACAAGGATCATCTTCCATACAACACAAAGAGAGGCAAGCTAGAGCAAATGCTTGTGATTGGTTCACATGCCACCGGCAAGACTCCCTTGGCCCCTTTCCGGGCAATTATCCTTCTACCGGTCCATCATCCTCCCGTCCTGGTGCATCCTCCTCTCAAGGTGCCTCTTCTTCTCATGGTCCATCTACTTCTCATGCTTCTTATAGCATTGGTGACATTCCCAAAGGAAAGAAGAATAAGGCCAACTATCTAGCACAAGGTCTTCTTGCTTGCTTCAACATGTGTCGTCAAAACTCCGTGGATATTCATGAGCATAGGAAGCGTGCCGAGGCGGATCGTGTTAGATTGGAGACAAGGGAGAAGGAAATTCTTGCCAAATTGGGTGTGCCTCAATCTCCCATTCATGAAGCTAGGGATAATCCTCCTCCTCAATTTGTGCCTAACCCATGGGGCTTTGAGGGGTCTACCTATCATCCTTTTGGTGAAAACGCGGAGGAGTTTTGTGGAGGTGATGGTGGTTTCTATGGTGGAAGTGACGGTGGCTTCAATGGAGGTGATGATGATGATGAGTACAATGAAGATGATGAAGGCTATGAAGAGGAGTATGATGAGGAAGATGACGAGTAGTTCTCCCTTTTGGTGCTTGTTGCCAAAGGGGGAGTGAATTTGGTGATTTGAGGCCCTCATCTATCTATCTATCGTTATCTCGTTATATTATTCTTGTTTTAGCTTATGGACATGTAAGAACTATGTGATGGTGTTATGTGTGGTGTGCCAAGTGAGACTTTAAATTCTTATGGTAGCTATGGCTTGCTACTATTTTCTTTATGTTAGTGTGATGAACTTGAACCTATCTATCTTTGGTGTGATGCTTATGTTAGATGGATTGTTGTTTTCCACTTTGTTGGTTGATTCATAACATGTCATATGCATCACGGTTATTATATCACACTCTTGCACATCTTTGTATCCTTGTGTGGACATATTTAGGGGAGCTCACCTAAATGTTATTGGGTACAAAGACTTGAACTTTTATTCCTATCTTGTGAGCCCAAATTGTATTGTCATCAAGCACCAAAAAGGGGGAGATTGAAAGTGCATCTAGGTCTCCAATGAGTTTTGGTGTTAATGACAATCACAATTTTGGGATGTGAAGCTTTTTGTGAGATGTGTGCAGGAATAAAAGGTGAATAAATTAAGAAATATCAAAGGAGAGTCCCCATTTAGAAAGAGACGGAGTTGGTACTCATCAAGGTTTAAATTCGATTTTGTTTTTGAATTTGAGTATAGGAAACTCCGTACTATCAAGGGGGATGTGCTTGATTGATCAAAGGTACTAATTTGCTTTACTTGAGATGCTAACAACCTAAGAGAGTCACTCCTTCATGCACGAACACTTAGGCTTGTTTTGACTGGGAAGTCCGGAATGTTCCGGCCTATGCTCCGGGTAGGTTCTGTACCAACCCGGAAGATCCGGATTTTTCCACCCGGAATGTTCCGGCCTGGGCGTAGAAGTCACTAACGGCTACTTTTGGGGGTTGGGTATATATACCCATTCACCCCCTCTCTCATTTGCTGCTGACCCCAACGCCAAGAACACCTCCCAAAGCTTCAAGCCCTTCATTCCAATCCCTTCTAGAGCTAATCTTTGCAAGGATTCATCTAGGGTTTGTGTGAGAGAGTGAATTGAGGTGTGAGATTGAAGCCCTTGAGCGAGTTCATCCCTAGTTCATCTCAAGAAGCATTTTGGTGACTTTGATTCGTCGATCCACGTTTGTTACTCTTAGAGCTTGGCTCATAGACGGATTGGTGTCGCTCGATTGAGCGTCCTCTCGTGTGTGAGCGCCTCAGGAAGTTTGTATTACCCATCTCTTCGTGAGATCAATAGTAAGTAACTCAATCCTCCTTTGTGGTTGATTGAGGGAGGAAAAGGGTTAGTGGTACAACCCGGCTCTTCGTGAGCACCTCAACGGAGACGTAGCTCCTTTGTGGAGTGAACTTTGGTAACAAATCTTGTGTCTCCCGTTCTTACTTTTGTTCTTGCTTGTTCTTGTTGACCTAGACTTTGTTTTCGCCCGATCTATGTGCTAGTGTGTTTACTCTTGTAGAGATCATACTCTGAGTTCTCCTAGCACCTATAGTGAACTTTGTATTCAGGTGGAATCATCAAAAGATAAGTATTTTGTGAATTTCGCAAGTTTCATACCCACCTTTGTCCCGGATGATCCGGACTCACTGACTCTTTTATCCGCGAGAAATTTGCAGAAATTTTAGCAGGTCCTATTCACCCCCCTCCCCCCTCTAGGACTCGTCACCCCTGTCCGGCCCCTGCTCCTCCTCCGTCGGCGAGGGGGCAGCTCGAGCTCGAGCCATGGATGGCTCGGAGGCGGCGGAGATCTCGGCCGGCCCCGTCGGAGCCCGGCTCGCCCGACGGCGGTGGCTCCTCCTCCTCTTCGACCTCTGGAGCGGCCCCGGATCGAGCGGCCCCGGAAGTAGAGGCGCCAAGGCGGCGGAGGAGCCAAGGCGGAGCAGGGGCGGGCAGCGCAGCTCGGCAGTGGCGTGGGGGCATGGAGGAGCCAGCGCCAGAGCTTGCGCGGATGGCCTCGATTCGTGCCGGCGTCGAGCTCCCTTGACGCGGAGTCCATGGCGACGGCGTGCTCGCGTTGGAGGTGTGGCAGCGCGCTCGCGGAGCAGGTGCTCGCGCCGGCTCTTCATTGATTTCTCCGACGGCGGGCCCCCATCTGTCGGTGCCGGGATCGGTCGGTCAATCCCCGGCGCCTAAACAGAATGCGCTGTGTCCCGTCCCTTGACGGTTGATGCAAGAGCTTAGTACAATGAGGTGGTGTTTATCCTGGTTCCGACCGGGAGGTCGTACGTCCAGCAGGGTGCGCTCGGGGCGCTGTACTATCTTGCACCGGAGTGCTTGCAGAGGGGGAGGGCTACAAGCAAGGCGGGAGAGGAGGAGGAGTCTCCAAGTCCCTGAGGGTGAGCGTTTGGATGTGTTCGGATCCTCTCGTGTGTGGTCCTCCCTCCGTCTCCCTCTTCCTTCTTCCTTTTATAGACCAAGGAGAGAAAGGAGGGGAGGAGGTTTACAGGTACGAGTGGGACGTGCGCTACAGGGATACGTACTGGGGAGCACGGTGCCGGGCGTGCCATCGTCCTTGACCCTGGAGGGGGATTTATGGCGAACCCTGTCTTCCGGGGGCGTCGTGGTCGTCCCTGTGCTTGTCCTGGAGTGTCTTCGAGGGGCGGCGCTGCCGTAGCCCACGTCCAGCTGCCCGCTCGCTGGTTGACTTCGAGGGTGGGGCAGGTGAGGAAGGACCGGAGTTGGCAGCACAGGAGCTGGTACGGTGGCTGCCGTCAACCACAGTGCACGGCGTGGATGGTTCATCAGGGGATGGTCGAGAGTTGGCGGACATGACCCGGCGTTCGTCATCACCAGGCCATGCTTGACCGGAGTCTGTACTCGGTCGTCGCTCAGATATTTGTTCGAGGGCCTTCCATACCCATTCGAGGGCTCCCCATCGGGAGGAAGGACGGGAGTGGGTGTAACAGGGGCTTGGAATGACGCCTGCCAGTCAGCACAGGTCCTTGCGCAGTTCCGCATGCGCCCGCACAGTGCCGGTGAGGACGCACAGCGACCGGAGCAGGTGGAACAGTGGGCACTGTTGATGTCCGGCGCGGTATGGGGGGAAGATTGCCTTTTGACTTCGGCGCTTGGCTGATGGGGCGGGCATTAATTGCTTTCGTCGGGCGGCGCGCCGGAGTGCACCGGACGGAGTCTGCTTTGCCCGCCCGAGGGGGTTCGCAACCCTCGAGCGAGGCGGAGTTCGTTTCGCCCTCTCGGGGGGGGGCGCGTTACCCTCGAGCGAGGCAGAGTTTGTTTTGCCCGCTCGAGGGGCTCGCTACCCTCGAGCGAGGCGGAGTTTGGTTGATGATACGGCCTTTTGTGGTTAGTGTGTTTGTTTTTGTTTTTGGAGGGTGACTACCCCGATGGTTAGGGGACCCCCTGGGTCTGTCCCCGACAGTAGCCCCCGAGCCTCTGGCGGACTGAGGTTCAGTCGGGCAGAGGCTGATGGTTTCGCAGGGTCGTTCCCGGGCCTCCTGTGGGGATTTATTCCTTTCTGATTATGCACGTTCTTCCGTGGGGGCGCGCGAGCGCACCCGCGGGTGTAGCCCCCGAGCCCTTTGGAGGAGTGGATTCACTCGTGCAAGGGCTTTACTTTGTGTCGGTCGCTCTGCTTCCTACGCGGTGGGGATGAGACCGAGCTATGCTGAATTCGAGGGGCGGGCCCTGTACGGTTTCGAAGCGTTTCGTGCGCGGGAGGATATGTTGCAGGGAGCCCCCGAGCTCCTGGCCCGTGTGGAGGCGATCGGAGGGGCTACCTGTCTTTGATTTTCGACCCTCGCTACCCCTTTCGCGGGGGAGAGGGGTGAGGTCATCCGCGCAACCCTCGAATTGGGCAACGTACGCGGATACCTTAGTGAGCTGTTAGCGGGTAGTTCAAGTGGACGTCCGTGCCCCGTTCGCTAGGGGTCGGCTCGTGGTCCGGAGACACGTCCATGTAGCGCTCGCAAAGGTTTGCTAGGTGGGGCTCGGTCCTTTTCGTAGGGACCGAGGGCGCGAAAGCTCTCCCTCGTTGGGATCCCCCCGGCTAGCTGCCTTTGTCTGGCCTTGAACACGACAGGAGCGTCCCCAAACTTCGCGTTCGGGGTAAAGTCCGTTCGACACGCCCGAATCGTCCCTGACTCTGTTGATCTGGAGCGCCTGTCGAACCCTTTCGAGGGCCAGGCTTCGTACTCCTGATCAGTAGGGCCTTGCGTAAGATGCGGGTTGCTCCCGAGCAACGAGCTCGAGGCTTGGCCGAGCGCGATCGGCGGCCTCCGCATTATTCGGTCTGGGGCACCCTTTGAACCTTTTCGAGGTTCGGGCTTCGAATCCCTGATTAGTTGCGTCCGTGCCTCGAGAAGGAGGAGCGTTGTAGCTTTACCTGGGGGGAACCCAATGGTTGGGTCGTTTCGGCTCCGCGGGCCCGCGCACAACTGCTGGCGGGTGTGGGCGTGGCTGACGCGTCGCGGAGCGGGCGAGATGGGCGTAGTGGGCGCGCCTTTTTAGGCGGACTCGGCGCACGCGCAGGAGAGGCGAGGCGACGGGTAGTTAATGCATTGCAGGCGCGCCGTTTCCGCTTACCGTGCCGTAATAAATGCCGCCGCCCACGCGCGCCGGTTGTTCGGCGATCCTCATTGTGCGCCTGGCCCGGGGGTCAGTGACCCCACATGCCGCCGCGCTTAGCGCGCGGGTTCGGTGGCGGCACGCGCGGGCTGGCGTGGCGCGGCCGGGGAGAGCTCGTTCCCTATAAAAGGGGAGCAGTGGAAGGGAATTTTTTACCTTTGCCATCTCTCGCTCCAGCTTTCGCCCGTGCCTAGTGCTTGCCTCCAGCCTGCGCGTCGTGCTCCGCTTCGCATCTCGCCACTTTCGCCCCGCGCCTAAGCTCCTCTTCTCGCCATGGTTGTCCTTGAGGGTGCCACGGAGTGGACTCCATCGACCGCCACCGAGCACCTCCTGGAGGGCTTGGTGAATGGTGGGCAACTGTCGCCCCGGGGCGATTCAGCGCGGCCTGCGTGGATTGTTCCGGCGCTGGCGGCCAGGGCGCCGAATCCGCCGGCGGGCTACGTGGTGAGCTTTATTCGCTTCCACGAGCGGGGCTTCAACGCGCCCGCAAGCCAGTTCATGCGGGGGCTCTGCCATTACTACGGCGTGGAGCTCCACAACTTCTCCCCCAACGCAATCTCGCAAGCGGCGGCGTTTGTCGGCGTCTGCGAGGCCGTTCTGGGGGTCGAGGCGCACTGGGACCTATGGGTCCACCTCTTCCGCGCCGAGCTCAGCACGTCCGGCGCGGGGAGGGGGGTGCGCCGTTCTTCGTGCGCGGGTGGCCTGACGCTTGCGCCGGTGGAGTCCCGGAAGCGCATCTACCCGGGCTGCAAGATGACAACCAACAACAGCGGGTGGGCCAAAGGGTGGTTCTACCTGCGCAACGATGGCCTGGGGCTGCCGGAGTACACCGGCAAGGTCCTAACGGAGAAGGCCGACTCCTGGAGCTACGGCGTCTCTGGCGACGCCCAGCGGCAGAGGCTCCGCCCGGTCGTCGACGTCCTCCGCTCCCTGGAGGGGTCAGGATTGACCGTGGCGCACGTTCTTGCGCACTGCCACCGCCGCCGCGTGGTCCCCCTCATGGAGAGGCCACTCCCTCTGTTTAAGATGACGGAGGGAGCGGACCCGGCGGCGCTGGCGGCGTCGCGCATGCTGGCGGAGCCGCTCCTCGAGGAGTACGTCGTCACGCGGGTGCGGACGGCGGTCCATCCTGATACCATGCCGAGCGACCTTCGGTCGTTCCGGCTACGCCCCGACGAGGACCACCTCCTGTCGGTGAGTCCCCCTTTCTCCTCTTTGTCGTCTTTTTTGGAACTTCTTTTTGATTTCGTCGTGATTTCAGGGGGTGGACTGCGGCCTCTACCGCTCCGTAGCGCCAACTCCGGAGGTGCGGGCCGCGAATCGTGCCCGCCGCGACCGCGAGAGGGAGGCGAAGGAGGCGAGAAGGGCCAGCAGTCGTAGGAGGCAGGCCCGGCGGGACGCGCACCAAGCGGCGCTTCGCCGGTGGAGGATGGACGGCGGCGAGACGCCGTCGACCCCCGAGGACTCTCCGAGCGGGGAGGAGGGCGAGGAGGAAAGCGAGGAGGAGATTGCCGGCGGCGGGGGGGGGGGGGGGCGCCGTCGAGGCAATAGAGGTGGCCGCGCCGCTGTCCGATGTGGCCGTGGCGGTCCCCGGCAACGTCGCGCCAGCGGCGATGCGGGCGACGGCCTCGCCGGCTCAGCGTGCGGCGTCGTGCCCAGGCGTCGAGGGTTCGGGGGGTTCGCAGCCCCCGAGTGATCCAAGGGGGACCTCGAGTTCGAGGAGGGCCCCTTCTTCAAGTGGCTCGAAGCGGAAGCTGCGCGACTGCATCCGGTGAGTTCTTCCTCGAATCTCTTTCGATTTCGTTTTTCCATACGATTTTTTTTTTGACCTATGTTTCCCTTTTCTTGGTCCAGCGCTCGGGACGTCACCAAGGCTCCCCCTAATCTTGCGCCTAAGAAGGCGCTGAAGGTTAGGGGGTCAGATTCTCCTCACGCCGGGGAGGCGCGTTCGCGCGGGGCTCTGCGTCCCGCAGCGGCGCTCGAGGCGATGCCGGCGGAACCGGCGCCGGGGGCGCGAGGCTCCGAGCCGGCGACGGGGGGGGGGGGGAGAGGGTGCCGCCAACGACGGAGCCGGAGCAAGGTGCTCCGGTCGTCGAGGCGGGGCCGAGGCATGGCACCCCGGCGGCGGAGTCAGGCGACCGTGGGAGCCGTGCCACCGCTTCGGTTCCTGCCGGTCGAGGGCAGGAGGCGGTCGCCCCGCCAACTCCAGGCGGTAGCCAGCGCGCTTCCCTCACCGGGGCCTCTGCTGCCGAGGTGTCGGCGGCGCGGTTCCTGTCTCAGGGGCCGCCGCAGATGCCCGCGGTCCGAGGGACGCCCGAGTGGGATGCTGCCGAGGCGGTGCAGCTCCAGGATCGGCGCGTGCCAAGCGAGTGGCCGAAGGGGCCCGGCGTCCCCGCTCAGGTCTGGCGAAGCGCGGCCGAGGAAAACGAGATATGGGCCCAGGCCGAGCGGATCGGGACGGATCTGGAGCGGGCCATCTCGGCCGCCGCCGACCTCCACTCCAGGCAAGCGCTGGAGGTTTTCGAGGTATTCTCGCTTTCATCTTTAGTATTTCGAGACGTTTTCGGTTTCATGGCTTGATCTTGGTGACTTTTCGGGTAGGTCCTCCGGCGAGAGGCGGCGGACAAGACCGCATGCATTGCGGGCTTGCACACCGACCTCCGCCGGCTCCGTCAGGCGAATGCCGATTTGGGCACGGACGTGACCCGGCTCACCGTCCGAGCCAGAGAGGCGGAGGCGGCGGCCCGAGCGCACGAGGAGGCCAACGCGCGCGCGGAGAGGGAGCGCGACGCCGCGACGGAGCGTGAGGCCCGGACCTCGTCCGCGGCGTTGGAGCGGTTTGAGCTCGAGCGCCGGGCTCGTGAGGCCGCGCAGTCCCAGCTCGCGGAGGCGTCGGCTCAGGCTGAGCAGAAGGCCCGGGAGGCCGAGCAGCTGAGCCGCGCGTTCCGCGAGAAGGAAGCCGCGCTGGCGACCGCGGACGGCCTGCTCAACGAGGCGAGAGCCCTGGTGGACGGTAAGACTTCATGTTTCCTTCGGCTTTTCCTTGTGTCGAAAGCTGCTCTCTGACGTGCCCGAGATTTTGTCAGGGTTGCGGAGGTCCGAGGCCCAGAAGGCGGACGAGGTGACGGCCCTCCAGGCTGCCTACTCCGCGGCCCAGGGGGAGCTCGAGGCGCTGAAGGCTGCGGCCGTCATGGCGTGCTGCGACGTCCAGTGCGTCGACGTGCAGTCGGGGTCGTCACTGTCCAGCCGCCTGAGCTCTCTGAAGGGCTGCGTGGCGGAGCGTCTCGAAAACGCGCTTCACCTCAGGGTGAAGAAGGCACTTGGGGTGGTGTCGACGCACTACGACATCGACCTCGCGGCGGTGGGGCACGGGTACTTCATCGACGCCGACCTGGATGATGACGCCGCCCTCGCCGCCCTCGAGGAGGCTGATGACGGTGCCGAGAGCGCCGCGACGGCCTTGACCCTCAAGTTCCGGTACGATCTTTTCCCCGAGGAGGAGGAAGATGCGCCTGCCGACGCCGAGCCGGGGACTGCGACCGCTGCTGAAGTCGAGGCCGACCCGGAGGCCGACGCCGTGGCGGCCCTCGAGAACGACATTGCTTCGGTGAGCGGCGAGGAGAGTGGTCCCGGGGCGCTTTCGTCTGTCCCCTCGACCCTTGCTGCCGAGTCCATCGTGCCCTCGCAGGGGGATGGAGCCTGAAGAATTCGGGCTTCAAATGTATCTTGTATATATATATATGAACTAGATTTAAAAGTCGATTTCCTGTTTCGCACTTGTTTGGTTGTTCTGGTGTGCTACTCTTAGCTCTTCGAAAGATTGTGGCCGGGAACTTCGGATTCGTGAGTAATTAAAGCGTGGGGTGGTGAGGGAGGCGCCGTAGCCTTTCGCGGGCATAGGCAGTCTCACGACTCGACCGGCTCCAGCTTTTACTAGCTCACGCCCCGCCTCTCTCTAAGCGTTTCGAGTTTTAGCACAACTTTCGAAAAAACCGGGACAATTAGGGGGGTTAACCCCCCTGCAGCCCCCGAGGGGGGCTTGGCTTTATTAAAAATAAAACCAAGGTCCCCTTAGTTATGTTGTTAGCAACAATGTTTCCATGTTTTTCGCAAACTTTTCATCGTTGTTGACTAAGAACATAAAGTATTTATGAGAAATACTAAGAGATTTAGGGATAGGAATAACGTAGCTATTTGCCATTTCGGGCGCTGTCGAAGGCTTTGCCCCTTTCGCTCGCCCGCTCGTAGGCGCCGGGCTCGGGGTCCTTGGCGATGATGAACGGCCTTTCTCGTGGCGGCGCGGACGTTTCGCGCCGGTCCGGTCCACGGGGCGTCTGTACCTGGGCTGCAGGGTGACCACTAACACGAACTGGTCGGGCCAAGGGGAGGTTTCGTTTGTTCGGCGTGCCGCGCTTTCCCCTTAACTCGAGATTGGTTTCGGCAGATGGACACTAGTAACTTTGGCGCCGAGTGGTGAGGGGGATACCATAGCCCTTCGCGGGCGTAGGCGGTCCCACGACTCTGCCGCCTCTTGGCCGCAGTAGACTCGTGCCCTGCTTTCACCTTTCTTGATTTAAGGAGGAAAAGCTTGGCACCTTGTTTCCACTTCGTTGTGCTGCTCTTGGCTTTAGAGAGATTCTGGCCGGGTATTTCGAGTTCGCGAGCAACTAACGCGTGGAGTGGAGGGGGAGGTGCCATATCCCTTCGTGGGCGTAGGCGGTCCCACGATTCAACCGGCTCCAGCCTTAATTGGCTTGCGCCCCGCATTTTTCTCGGGTGCCTCGAGTTTCAGTGCAACGGAAGCGAAAACGGGATGATTGGGGGGTGGGGGTAAGCCCCCGAGTGTCCCCCGAGGGGTGTTTGGGCTTTATTGAAGAATAGAGCCAAGTCCCCCCGACTATGTTTTCAGTAACAATGTTTTCAAGTTTTTCGCGGACTTTTCATTATTGTTAACTAAGAACATGAAGTATTTGCAAGAAATACTGAGAGTTTTAAGGGTAGAAGCGACGTAGCTGTTGAATGTTCCAGGCGTTGGTGAGGAGCTCGCCCTTCTCGTTCGCCAGCTTGTAGGTGCCCGGCTTGAGGACCTTGGCGATGATGAACGGCCCTTCCCACGGAGGAGTGAGCTTGTGGCGCCCTCGATTGTCCTGTCGTAGCCTTAGCACCAGGTCCCCCTCGTGGAGGTCCCGACGCCGAACCTTCCGAGCTTGGTGTCGCCGGAGTGATTGTTGGTAGCGCGCAGAGTGAAGTAGCGCTATGTCGCGAGCCTCGTCCGCCTGGTCCAGTGAATCCTCACGATTCCTCTGGTTTTGTTCCTCTTGGTAGGCCTTGAGCCTCGGAGACCCGTATTCCAAGTCGGTGGGGAGGATGGCTTCGGCGCCATAGACGAGGAAGAACGGGCTGAAGCCTGTGGCCCTGCTCGGAGTTGTCCTGAGACTCCAGATCACCGATGGCAGCTCCCCAACCCATCTCCGGCCGAACTTGTTCAGCTTGTTGAAGATCCTTGGCTTGAGGCCCTGTAGTATCATGCCATTGGCACGTTCTACCTGGCCGTTTGTTTGCGGGTGCGCGACGGCCGACCAGTCAATGCGAATGTGATGGTTGTCGCAAAACTCCAAGAATTTCTTGCCGGTGAATTGGGTGCCGTTGTCAGTGATAATCGAGTTAGGTACCCCGAACCGGTGGATGATGTCGGTGAAGAACAAAACGGCCTGCTTAGACCTGATGCTGGTGATGGCCCGGACCTCGATCCACTTTGAGAACTTGTCGACGGCTACCAACAAGTGGGTGAAGCCCCCGGGCGCTGGGCGGAAGGGCCCCACGAGATCCAAACCCCAGACCGCGAAAGGCCATGTTACAGGGATGGTCTGCAGGGCGTGCGCCGGGAGATGCGTCTTTCGTGCGTAGAACTGGCACCCTTCGCAGGTGCGCACGACCTCGTTTGCGTCGGACACGGCGGTGGGCCAGTAAAAGCCTTGCCGGAATGCGTTACCCACGAGGGTGCGCGGCGCTGCGTGGTGTCCGCACGCCCCGGCGTGGATGTCGCGGATCAGCTGCCGTCCCTCGGGGATGGGGATGCACCGATGCAAGATCCCCGAAGCGCTTTGTTTGTACAGCTGGCCGCCGATCAAGACGAGGGTCTTGGCCCTCCTGGCGATACGGCGTCCCTCGGTTCGGTCCGAGGGTAGCTCTCCGCGGTCGATCCATGCGAGGTATGGATTGCGCCAGTCTTGCGGTTGTGGGACTTCGTCGATTTCCATGGCCTCGGCTGAAGGAGTCTCGACGTTGGTCGCTTCGAGCTCCTCCCTCGAGGGGTCCCCTTCCATGGGCTCGGTTCCCGCAGCCCCCGAGGGTTTCCCGTGGGCTTTGGCCTTCGATTCGAAGCTGACGGAGGGGCGGTCGAGGTCGCGGGCGAAGACATTCGGAGGAACGGTGATTCGCTCTGACGCGATCTTGGCCAGCTGTTCCGCTTCCTCGTTGTACTTGCGCACGATATGGTTCAGCTCGAGGCCATAGAATTTGTCCTCGAGGCGACGAACCTCGTCGCAATACGCCTCCATCTTTTCGTCGCGGCAGCTTGCGTTCTTCATCACTTGGTCGATGACCAGCTGAGAATCCCCCCGGACATCGAGGCGTTTGACGCCGAGGTCGATGGCGATGCGGAGCCCAGCGAGGAGGGCTTCGTACTCCGCCATGTTGTTCGATGCCGGAAAGTGCAAGCGAACCACGTACCGGACATGTTCTCCGAGGGGCGAGACGAAGAGGAGACCTGCGCCTGCTCCGGTTTTCATCACCGACCCGTCGAAGTACATGGTCCAGCATTCGGCTTGAATCTGCGGCGGCGGAAGCTGGACGTCGGTCCACTCGGCAACGAAGTCAGCCAAGGTTTGCGACTTGATCGCCCTTCATGGTGCGTAGGAGAGAGTTTCCTCCACGAGCTCCATAGACCACTTCGCTATTCTGCCCGAGACGTCCGGGTTGCGGACTATCTCCCCCAAGGGGAAGGATGAGACCACGGTGACCGGGTGAGCCTCGAAGTAGTGCCGCAGCTTTCGACGCGCGAGCACTACGGCATAAATCAGCTTCTGGATCTGTGGGTATCGTGTCTTGGTTTCGGTCAGCACTTCGCTGACATAGTACACCGGCCTCTGGACCGGCAGGGCGTGGCCCTCCTCCATCCTTTCCACAACAATGACGGAGCTGACCACTTGCGTTGTCGCAGCCACATAGAGGTAGAGTGGCTCGCCGTTCTGCGGCGGCGTGAGTATGGGCGCGCGTGAGAGCGATGTTTTTAGCCCGTCGAGGGCTTTTTGGGCTTCAGGGGTCCATGAAAAGCGTTCGTGCTTTTTTAGGAGCCGGTACAAAGGCAGGCCCTTTTCACCCAGTCGAGAGATGAAGCGGCTGAGGGCTGCCAGGCAGCCCAGTACCCTTTGTACCCCCTTAAGGTCCCGAATCGGCCCCATTCGCTCTAGGGCCGAGACTTTTTCGGGGTTGGGCTCGATGCCTCGTTGGGAGACGATGAAACCCAACAGCATGCCTCTCGGCACCCCGAATACGCATTTTTCGGATTCAACTTTACCCCGTTCGCCCGGAGGCAACCGAACGTGATTTGCAAGTCGTTGACCAGATCGTTCGCCTCTCTGGTTTTCACAATGATATCGTCAACATATGCCTCAACGGTCCGCCCGATGTGGCTTCCGAAAACATGTTGCATACATCGCTGGTATGTAGCTCCGGCGTTTCGGAGGCCGAACGGCATAGTGACGTAGCAAAACATGCCAAACGGGGTGATGAAAGAAGTCGCGAGCTGGTCGGACTCTTTCATCTTGATTTGATGATAACCGGAATAAGCATCAAGAAAGCATAGCAATTCACACCCAGCGGTGGAGTCTACTATTTGATCTATTCTAGGCAGAGGAAATGGAACCTTAGGGCATGCTTTATTTAAACCGGTGTAATCTACACACATGCGCCATTTTCCGTTTTTCTTCTTAACTAGAACAGGATTAGCAAGCCAGGTCGGGTGAAATACCTCTTTGATGAATCCGGCTTGCAGGAGTTTGTGCACCTCCTCCCCGATGGCGCGGCGCCTTTCCTCGTCGAACCGCCGCAGTCGCTGTACCACCGGCTTGGAGTGTGGCTTGATGTCGAGGCTGTGCTCGGCGACCTCCCTCGGGATCCCCGGCATGTCCGAGGGTCTCCACGCGAAAATGTCGACGTTGGCGCGAAGAAAGTCGACGAGCACCGCTTCCTATTTGGGGTCGAGGGTGGTGCTGACCCTCAACGCCTTGCCCTTGGGGGCAGCGGGGTCGAGGGGCACCGCTTTGGTGTGTTCCGCAGCCTCGAAGGTGCCCGTGTGCCTTTTGGTGGAGTCAATGGCCTCGTTCGCCATCTTCTCCAAATCCGCCACCAGGGTCTCGCTGTAGGCGAGCGCTTCCGCGCCCGCGACGCATTCGACGTCGCACGTATAGGCGTGCTCGTACGACGATCCCACGGTGATGACGCCCTTTGGCCCCGGCATTTTCATCTTGAGGTAGGCGTAGTTGGGGACCGCCATGAACTTGGCGTAGCACGGTCGCCCGAAAATAGCGTGGTACGCTCCTGGGAATCCCACCACCTCGAAGGTGAGGGTCTCCCTCCGGAAGTTCTCGGGAGTACCGAAGCAAACGGGCAGGTCGATCTGCCCGAGGGGTTGGACCCGTTTTCCGGGCGCGATGCCGTGGAACGGTGCCTTGCTTGGCCTCAGCTGGTTTACGCCAATACCCATGAGCTCCAAGGTGTGGACGTAGAGGATGTTGAGGCTGCTGCCTCCGTCCATCAGTACCTTGGAGAACCGCGTGTTGCCGATGACGGGGTCGACGACAAGCGGATACCGCCCCGGGTTCGGGACGTAATCTGGGTGATCCTCGCGGCTGAAAGAGATGGTCTCTTCCGACCAGGCGAGGTAAGCTGGCGTTGCGGGGTGAACGGAGAAGACCTCTCGGCGTTCACGCTTCTGTTCCTGGGGCGTTGCGTTCGCCGCGGGCCCCCCTATGATGAAGAATACATTCTCCACATGAGTGAACTCGTCGTTGCCGCCATCGCCCGTATCCTTCTTCGGGCCATCCTCCTTCGCGGAGGTGCGCCTGAAGTAGCCCTTGATCATCCCACACTGTTCGAGGGTGTGGGTGACAGGGCCCTTGTGGTACGGGCATGGCTTCTTTAGCATCTCGTCGAACAGACCTCCCCCCTGGGGGGGCCTCGAGGGCCTTTGCGGCCTCGCTCGACCACGAGGGCGTCGTCAGAGTCTTCGCCCTGCCGCTGCTGCTGCGCGGCTTGCCGGGGCCCCTTGCCTTTATTGCCCCGTTTCTGCTTCTTCGTCTTGGCCTTGGGTTTGCTGCTCTCCGCGGGCAGCTCCTCCGCGCGCTTCCCCTTGGTTTTGCCGTCGAAGATCGCCCCGACAGCCTCCTCTCCAGAGGCAAAGTTGGTGGCGATGTCGAACAAAGCGTTGACACTGGTGGGATGGTTTCGCCCCAGCTCGCGCACCAGCTCTCGACAGGTCGTGCCTTCGAGGAAGGCGTGGATGACTTCGGAGTCACCCACGCTCGGGAGCTCGGTGCAGCGCTTGGAGAAACGGCGGATGAAGTTCCTCAGCGGCTCGCCGGCCTCCTGCCGGCACCCGCGCAGGTCCCAGGAGTTTCCCGGGCGCACGTATGTGCCCTGGAAGTTACCCACGAACATCTTGACCAGGTCGTCCCAGTCGTGGATTTGGTTTGCGGGTAGGTGCTCGAGCCACGTCCGCGCCGAGTCCGCGAGGTGAAGCGGAAGGTTGCGGATGATCATGGCATCGTCGGTGGCCCCGCCCAACTGGCAGGCTAGGCGATAGTCGTTGAGCCACGTCTCGGGTTTCGTCTCACCCGAATACTTGGTGATGGTGGTTGGCTGGCGAAAACGTGGCGGGATGGCGGCCGAACGGATCTTTCGGCTGAACACCGGGGTTCCCGGGGGTTCCGGCGTCGGGCTTCTGTCCTCCTCGCTGTCATAGCGGCCTCCCCGTCGGGGGTGCCTGCTGCGGGGAGGCGCCGCGTCCTGCCTCTTCCTGTTCAGGACGTTGCGCGCGTCGCCATCGTCGACGGCGCCCCGCGTGTCCACAAGTCGGTCCTTCGCGGACCTCCTTGTTTCGCCATCGCCGGCCACGAGCGCCCTTCCGTCGTTTGTTGGACGGTGAGGCGTCCACGCGCCCCTGGGCGGGGTGTGGATGGATTGCTCCTTATCCCACTTGCCGCCTCCAGCTCTTGAACTATTCTGGTGGCGCATGCGGGAGGCGGAACTTTCCGCTTGTTGCACGGCCGCTTCTTCGACAAGGGCCTGCACCTGGCGCCGCATGCTGCGCGCTTCTGGTGTCGATGGTTCGGGCATGGCCCGAATCAAGGTTGCTGCGGCGACGAGCTTCTGGCTTGCTCGTGGCGGCATGGCAGGACCGGCGTCGTCGCCGTCGCCCATGATGCGCGCTTGAGCAATACGCCCGGCAGCTCGCGCGCGTTCGCCGCGTTTGGGCTGCCGGGCTTCCAGGGCTGCGCGCAGCTCCTGTACCTGTTGGCGCTCCTGTTGGAGCTTGGCTTCCAGCTCTTGCACCTGCGCAAGCTGTGCTTGCGCGAGTGCGGCATCGTTCGCTGGCTCGGCGGGCGCCGGTTGCGGTTCGTCGCGTCCGGCTTCGTCGTGCGTCTCTTCGTCCTCTCCCACGGACTCTACTTCGCCGTCGAGGACGAAGCATTCCCGCGAGGGGTCGTATTCCCCGTCGCTGGAGTCGTCGGAGTAGGTGAGGCAGAAATCCGCGACGGCCTGGAAGGTGATGAGGCTTTCGCGGTTGCGCAACTCGGTGTAATCCAGGTCCGGGTGTTCCTGTCCGCGCACATCTTCTTCGTCCGCTGACTCGGAGTGGAGCCCACCGGGCGAAGAAGTGCCAAGGTCGCGGATTGGGGCCCGCCGATGACTTGGCGGGTTTCCACGCGTGCCCAGGATGGTGCTGATCGCCGTGGAGTGGCTTGCGGCCGCGTTGCTCATCCCGAACGGGAGGCGCGCTAGCCTGGCCACATTTTCCCGGAGCGTTCCCTCCGCGGGAACTGCAGGTGGGAGTCCGCCCCCCTGTAATGTGGCCGCGGGCTGAAGCAGCAGGTGGGCGTCCCAATCGGGGAGGACGACGCGCGGAGCGACGCGCTGCTCCGCAGTAATCTGAAGCTCGCGAAGTCTCCGCCGTCGCCTGAGCTGGACTGGCGTCGGCGATGTCGGGGTGTCGGGCGTCACGCTGGGCGGCCTGGAAGCGAGCCGCATGAGGAGGCCCTCACCGGTCGCCTCGAACTCCAGGCTCCCAAACGTGATCCGGTATCCGCGCGGAAGCGGACCGGGGGACCCCGTGGCGGATCGAGGTGGCATGGTCTCGTCGCAACTTGCCGTCAAGGGAACTTGTCGGGCGTGATCGACCACAGCGCGGACCCCTACCTGGCGCGCCACTGTCGGTGCCGGGATCGGTCGGTCAATCCCCGGCGCCTAAACAGAATGCGCTGTGTCCCGTCCCTTGACGGTTGATGCAAGAGCTTAGTACAATGAGGCGGTGTTTATCCTGGTTCCGACCGGGAGGTCGTACGTCCAGCAGTGTGCGCTCGGGGCGCTGTACTATCTTGCACCGGAGTGCTTGCAGAGGGGGAGGGCTACAAGCAAGGCGGGAGAGGAGGAGGAGTCTCCAAGTCCCTGAGGGTGAGCGTTTGGATGTGTTCGGATCCTCTTGTGTGTGGTCCTCCCTCCGTCTCCCTCTTCCTTCTTCCTTTTATAGACCAAGGAGAGAAAGGAGGGGAGGAGGTTTACAGGTACGAGTGGGACGTGCGCTACAGGGATACGTACTGGGGAGCACGGTGCCGGGCGTGCCATCGTCCTTGACCCTGGAGGGGGATTTATGGCGAACCCTGTCTTCCGGGGGCGTCGTGGCCGTCCCTGTGCTTGTCCTGGAGTGTCTTCGAGGGGCGGCGCTGCCGTAGCCCACGTCCAGCTGCCCGCTCGCTGGTTGACTTCGAGGGTGGGGCAGGTGAGGAAGGACCGGAGTTGGCAGCACAGGAGCTGGTACGGTGGCTGCCGTCAACCACAGTGCACGGCGTGGATGGTTCATCAGGGGATGGTCGAGAGTTGGCGGACATGACCCGGCGTTCGTCATCACCAGGCCATGCTTGACCGGAGTCTGTACTCGGTCGTCGCTCAGATATTTGTTCGAGGGCCTTCCATACCCATTCGAGGGCTCCCCATCGGGAGGAAGGACGGGAGTGGGTGTAACAGGGGCTTGGAATGACGCCTGCCAGTCAGCACAGGTCCTTGCGCAGTTCCGCATGCGCCCGCGCAGTGCCGGTGAGGACGCACAGCGACCGGAGCAGGTGGAACAGTGGGCACTTTTGATGTCCGGCGCGGTATGGGGGGAAGATTGCCTTTTGACTTCGGCGCTTGGCTGATGGGGCGGGCATTAATTGCTTTCGTCGGGCGGCGCGCCGGAGAGCACCGGACGGAGTCTGCTTTGCCCGCCCGAGGGGGTTCGCAACCCTCGAGCGAGGCGGAGTTCGTTTCGCCCTCTCGGGGGGGGGGGCGCGTTACCCTCGAGCGAGGCGGAGTTTGTTTTGCCCGCTCGAGGGGCTCGCTACCCTCGAGCGAGGCGGAGTTTGGTTGATGATACGGCCTTTTGTGGTTAGTGTGTTTGTTTTTGTTTTTGGAGGGTGACTACCCCGATGGTTAGGGGACCCCCTGGGTCTGTCCCCGACACCATCCTCTCCTCACGCCTCCGTGCCGGTGACCTGGAGGGCGGCTATGGTAGACCACCCCAAATTAATCCCGTTTAAGTGCGTAACCATCATTTTGGTCCTTACGCAATTAAAAATGAAATTAACTTGTCGGTCCATCGGGTCAAGCCCGATTCAACCACGCGTAACCTCGGATCGAACAATGCATACATTAATACTCACACGAAGGTGAGTCCAGATATTACAACAGTGCCAAATTTATTACAACTGGTCCCATCAGAGGTTATTTATTACAAACTGAGTTCTTGCATAAAGTAAAAGGTCTAGAGTTCAAAAGCAGTGGAAGGTAAATAACTAAACGACGAAAGTGACATCATAGGAGGCCATCCATTTCATCACTAAGCACAGTCATCCTCTCACTGATACACCTAACTGGGTGGGAGTTGACCTGGCCACGGGAACCCATCAGAAGTAGAAACTTCACCTGAAAAACAACAATGAAAGCAAGACTGAGTATACTAATACTCAGCGAGACTTACCTAAATCTGCTCCTGCTTCTTGCATTGACTCATTAACGAAAACCATCAAACGGGTTTGAGTGTGGGCAAATCATTTGATGATCTTCCATGAATGCTGAGTATGGCCATGGTGATGATCAATTTCGGTAGCGATTTGCTCCCTTCAGATATCGAGAATTTTTCTCTCTCGTTGTTCTCACAACCTCGGTGAACGCCCTAAATCTGAGCACCTTTCATCAGTTACCTGTGCAAATCAACGTTGTATCCTCCGCTCACTGTTGAACGCTACACCATCAAAGACCATCAAAAGGGTTTGAGCATGGGCAAACCATTTAATGATCTTCCATGAGTGTTGAGAGCGGCCATGGTGCTCAATCTCGGTAGCGATTCGCTTCCTTCGGACAGGGAGAATCGTTCTCTCCTGTTGTGCTCACAACCTTATTGAACGCCCTAAATACGAGCACCTCTCATTAGGTACACGTCCAGATCGACATGATGTCCACCGCTCATTGCATTGCCTCCTATATAGAGAAATGTAGAAGGACACATGGGGCTTCAGACTGTCCGCACTCGTCGTACTCTATTTTCATCCTTTAAAACGAATATTCCTATCTAGCTATTGAGATTCTCTTCTCTATATCAATTTCTTCTGCACCCGTTATCCTCTATATCTCATATACGATACCAACTACCAACATGTGAGCCCACCCATCTTTTTTTCTCCTTTTCTTTCACCGACACCACCACTCCCCCTACTCTATCTCTCTCCCTCTATCTCCCCACCTCTCTCTAGTGGAGGCGGCAGCGGCGGCGAGGGGTGCCAGTCTCTCCGGCCAGCAGTCTTAAGCTCTGCTGTCCTCTGGCGACGCACGTAGCGGCCGAACCCCGAACTCAGAAGGCACGCGGACGGCTCCCACGGCCTCCCGACGGCGAACGGTCGCGCGGCGACGGCGAAGGACTCCTGCGGCGACCACGGACAGTCGTGCGGCAGCAGTGGAGGGCTTCCGTGGTGGTCGGGGACGGCCTCGCCGCGACGGTGGAGGCCTCCTATAGCGGCCATGGACGGTTGCGTTGTGGCGGCAGCGGCAAAGGGCTGCCGCGGCGACCGCGGAGGGGTGGCGGCGGACGGAATAATATAGACCGTTAGATCTTCATCAAATCCGACGACATATATTTTTCTCTTTTTTAGATTAACGGAATAATATAGACCGTTAGATCTTCATAAAATCCGACAGTATATACTCTTATCTTTTTTAGATTAACGGAATAATATATACCGTTAGATCTTCATAAAATCCGACGGCATATACTCTTCTCTTTTTTAGATTAACGGAATAATATATATCGTTAGATCTTCATAAAATCCGACTACATATACTCTTCTCTTTTTTAGATTAACGTGGGATTTTCTAGGCCCTCTCGGTGAATCGGGTGTCTCCTTTTGCTTCTATTGTAATAAGATAACAAGTAAGGTGGCCCGCGCAAATTTGCGCGGCCAGCTAGTTTTCCCTTTATAATAATATTTAGATTTTTGAACTTAAATATAAATATATTTAAATATTCATTGTTCCACTGTCAATACGGTTCGTCTAAGTGTGCTCAAATTAACGTATCATTTTTTATCATCATGTATGTGGCACATGTATGAATTAATGATGCAAGATTATATTTACTAATTGTATTTGATATTGATTCTTTGATCAACTTATATTTTTTATTTAATTAATTTAGAATTTAACTATTTATGTACTCTAATCAATAGACTTTAAGGGTCAATATAGATTTTTAGATCTCACAAAAAACCAACAATGTGTATTATTTTATTTCAATTAATATGGTAATAATATTATATTATTAAGATAAACTCCACCAATATCTCTCAAAGCAGACTCTCCAAATACTAAATGGAGGCTACCTCTATGTCACACCCCAAAATTTTCGAATTTTGGGATGTGAATTTTTAACGTAATTAATACAACAATTTTCTCAATTTTCTAAAAATTTTCCAAGCTTTATAAAATTTGTAGGGAATTTAGAATAAGAAAAATCTTGTTTTCTAAATTAAATTAAACAACATAGGTTTGATGTTGTATGTTGCATCCATGCCGGCTGCATTGAGCTTTGTTTGTGTGCGGTTTAAATTAGAATTTAAATCTTGTTTAAATTCGAGTTTGAATCGCGTTTGTTTGAGCCTTAGAATAGTTGTTTTGACCTAAGTACGCTTTTGCCCCCTTAACTTTCTTTTCCCGGCCCGGTTTCCCCCTTCAACTCTGCCCCCAGCCCAGCCCGGCCGCCCCCTCTTTCTGTCCCCCCCCCCCCCCCCCCCCCGCGGCCCAGCGCCTCCCTTTCTCCGCTTGTGGCCCAGCCCGGTAACCCCACCAGCGCCCCCGGCCCGCCTCCTATTCCTCCGCTCGGCCCAGCTCCAACCACGGCCCAACCAGCATCTGGCCCAGCGAACCGCCCACCGAGCCGGCCCAACTCCCTCCCTCTTTCGGCCCAGCCTTGCCCGCCCTGCACCACCAGGCGCTGTGTGCCGCCGCCGCCAGGCCGAGGCCTTGGCGTGCGTGCCGCGGACGCCTGGGCGCTAGCGCCACCTCGGCATCCGAGCTCCGCCCGCGCTCCTTCGGCCCTACATAAGCCGCCGCCGCCATTGCCGGCAATTCGCCGCGCTCGCCGCACGCCGGGGGAAGCCATCACCTCCATGAGCTTCCCCTCGACGAGACGGAGCTTCGCCGCCGCTTTCCATCGCCGCCCCGTCACCCAACCACGCCGTCCACGGGAAGGCCGAGCCGCCATCGGCCATCGTCGTCGACTCGCCGCCTCCGTTGCCGGTTCGAGCACCCGCCCCACCTCGAGCTTCCCCGCGTCGAGCCGCGTCTACTCCGCCACCTCTCGTCGCCGAATCGACGCCGGAGCTCCTCCCCCGTGAACGCCCCTCGCCGCCAACCCACTGCCTCCGCCGGACTCCAAATTCCGGCCACCCCCGTCGATGTCCCGCGCCGGTGAGCACATCCCCGCGATCCCCTTTCCCTCCTCTCCCCCTGGCGCGCCTCGCCCGAGTCCCCGTCCCCTGAATCGCCGGTGAGCTGGAGAACCCGAGCGCCAGCGAGCTCCACTCCCCTGCCGGTGTGTTTGAACAGATGGTGATTTTGCGATTTAGCCCCTGAACAATCATGCAACTAATCCTAGTTCTCTTGTGTCTTGGTAGTTTTACGGAAAACCCCCTGTCAGCTTTTCCCCTCTTCACCTAAATCCCATCCACGCCCCTTTTACAGATCTAACCCCAGCCTATCACCTTTTTGCGGCCTGTGTTCTATGGGTCCCGTGAAAATCCTTTGCAGCCCCTGAAGTATATGGTTAATCGCAAATAAGTCCCTGAACCTTGTTTAGCCCATAAAATTTACGTTTTAGCTCCGATTTAATCCGTTTTCGTGGCGTTAGATTCATATCAACTTAAACTACTCGTTAGCACCGTTAATTGACATCTAATTTGTTTCTGAATTTTATTCAATATTAATTTGACTAAAGATTATTTAAATGTGTTTTCTAATTAAAATCCAATTAAGGTTTATACTCGGCTTTTTATATTAAATGTAAAAATTAATTAATAAATTACTCAATTTATTTCTGAATAAAATATAATTAAGTTTCATCTCGGTTCTTGTAAAGAGATGTTAATTTGATTAATGTTTACTTAACTAGCTCTTTCTAATTAAAAGCAATTTAGAGTCAACCTCCCGCTTTTCATAAATAAGTGTTAACATTGATTAATATTAACATAAATATGTTTTGAATTATAATATTGATCTAAGCAACACTGTTCTTAAAATTAATCGAATAGATGCTCTCACATATTTTATTTCAATTTAATATTTAATTTGGTATAAATTATACATAAATAATTATAAATAAAATGTGATTAAGTTTTACCCCGGTTTTACAAATTCAAACATAATTATTCGAGATAATCTCTACTTATGATTTTCTTCACTTAAAATCAATCAGGCATATAGTTGAGTCATTTAATAATTCAATTATTCCGACAGTTGTACCTTTTCAACCGTAACTCCGTTCTCAGCGATTCTTGCGCTCACATGACCATAGAACCAAGCCCTAGCCTTAGCGCGCTCTTTTAGTGCTTTTTCTTTGATTGGTGTAATGTTCTTAGTTATATATTGTTTGTTTGCTTGTTTAGCTACATGTTGTGCTCGATGTTTGCTGCGAGTAGAGGAACGCCATCAAGAGATTGCAAGATCAAGATTGAATACTTTGAGCAGCGATACTATGGATTGAGGCAAGTTATAGCACGGACAATCCTTGCTACCTACACACCTTTAATACATTATTTACTGCATATGCATGTGTCTAAATTGTTTCCTATTAAGGTTGTACCTAGCTTTGTCTATCTCGTACCTTGATTTACCTGGGCTTATGCATATGGATAGATTCTTGCTAGGCGCAGCTACTGTCACCTTTGCTTAACTGTTAACTTTGATATAATGGTCAACTTCAACTTTATTGTTAAAATTGCTTTTTAGCAACATGGATCAGGGAGCTAGGGCGTACGCTTCGTGCCTGGACCTAGTGTCTCTCCGTAAGGACTGGTTCTTAAAGCGGCAACCCAGGAGCCTGTCGCCACCACCAGAACTATAATGGCTCTGGTCTTGGACAAGTAGCTTGTACGTCTCTAGCTTGGCAGTGGTTACCGACGGGCCAACGGCGTTGTGGGAGGCAAGGCGCGGGGTGTTTTCCCGATTCCACCGAGGACGGTAGCCCCGTCGGCTAGGTCTCGTTAGACCCAGTCCCGTGTTGGGAGTCTCAAGAATTGAGAACTCCGCACGTTACGCATTGTTGGGTGGATTCCCGCGCTCTGGACGCCATCGACCCCCTTACAGTGGACTCCGTAGGCGTACATCGATCTCGGTGCCTAAGGACTCACCACCTTGTAGTACCCCAGCGGCTACTGTCTTGTTAGGGTGTCTTATGAAAAGCCTCGCAGTGTCCCTATGTGATCACACCTTGGAAGTGTGGTTTGTGAGGTCTGATCCACCTCCGCGTGGTTGGGTGCAAAGTTCCTTTGAACTTTTACGCGACTGGTGGGTAAAGGGTGAAACCTCTGCAGAGTGTAAATCTATCATGATAGCCTTGCTCAGGGTCACGAGCGGCCTGGATCCTTTTTTATTAGAAGATGATATTTATTTATGCTTAATGTCACTTACACTATTAATTAGGTTTCAACTGGGATTTCAATTCACTTGTAGTAACTTGGACAATGTTAAAACGAACCAACTAAAAGTGCTAATGCAGTTAAAGCCGTGTCTAGCCTTTTTGAGCCTCATACACCCGTGCTATACTTGCTAAGTAAGACATTTACTTACGCTTGCTATTATTCAACAAAATCACGGATGGGTAACAGATGAAGTTTCTTGAGGATCTTCCGTACTACTGAGCTGTGGTCAACCAGTCGGTGTCCCTGTGGACTTGAGGCTCTACCTGTCGAGCGAGTAGACTTCCGCTGTGTTTTACGTAAACTCTGATGTAAAACTATTTTTATTCGAGCATATGTACTCTGTTTATCATATTTGTTAGCTGTATGTGTTCTGTGGACTTCCTGGGCACACATACAGTAGCATTCGGATTTCTGTGTAAATCCTGGTGTGACACTCTATTTTTTAAAGGCAACAAAAATGCTACAACTCCAGCAATAACCCTATAGTGATTTCTATAGACCCCTGAGAACAGAGGGTGGATTTGGAAGCCTCCCAAATAGGGGTGCTCAAGTAGAGGGCCTACTGGAGTGCAACTTTTTTTTGGATCCTCTAGACTTGTGATAGGAGCTTGTTGGGTCTGCTAGAGTGCAACTTTTTTTTGACCCTCTAAACTTGGGACATGCACTTGTTGGGTTTGTTAGAGTGCAACTTTTTTCTAGATCCTCTAAACTTGGGATAAGGGCTTGTTGGGTCTGTTGAGTTGCTTTAAGATAATAAATTGTGTGACCTAATATTGAGATAGTGATCATGCGTAAGTAAATAAAGTAATTCATATAACTTTACATACATAAAATGCCACTTACCGGCATGAGATACTCCCTTCCTCAACGGACATGTGAACTACCTTGACGAACTTGCAATAATGTAACATGGGACGAATGGATTAAAGTAGAAACCTTCCACAAAACATAATGGTGTTTGAGTCGACTACCTTCACGAATCGGCGGCATAATTGGTAACCTAGCTTGCTACACAAATCAATGATCAGAATAGCATAGCATGAAGTAAAACTTAAGGAGGAAGAAAATAAAATATAGAGGGCAATCGATCACACCAGAAAAATGTTATCCGAGAAAATATTACGAGAAAAATACTGCTATTTTGCTAGTTATACAATGAGAACTTAGGCAGCAGTAACTAATGAGTGTCTACCACGGTTGAACGCCCGAAATTCAAACACCTCTCATCAAGTACACGTGCAAATCGACGTGTTGTCCTACACTCATCGTTGAACGTTGCCTCCTGCCCTCTTATATAGAGGAACATGGTAAGTCATATGAGGTTTTAGGTTGTCTGCACTTATCGTACTTTATTCTCATCATCTAAAACAAACTTTCCTATCGAGTCATTGAGATTCTCCCCTCTATATTAATTTTTTCTGCACTCGTTATCGTCTATATCATATATTCTATACCAACTACCAACAGGTGAACCTACCCATCTCCTTTTCTCCTTATCTTTTCAGCAACGCCACCACTCTCCCGCTCTATCTCTCTCCCTCTATCTCCCCCGATTCCTTCGGGGACCGAATTTCCAGGCGGACGCACCGATGTGCGATGGCCGTTGAAAAAAATTCCCTCGTCTGTCCCACGCCAAAGCACAGGTCTAAGGCCATCCTAATCTCACGAGTGTTGCGGTGCCACTGTGTATGGGTGGGAAAGGGGTTCGGGAATTTTTTCGACCTGTGTGAGAGGATGTTCTTTCTTAATACAATTCCATGGGGGTGGTCTTACTCCCAACAGGTCGAGTTTTTTTTCTAGTTGCGGCCGCGGCAAGGGGATATCTCCTCCGCTGGTAGCTTTCAGCCCCGTCGGCCTCTGGCGGCGCGCAGAGCGGCCGAACCTCGAACTCTGAAGGTGCGTGGGTGGCTTCCGCGGCAGCGGACAGTCGTGCGGCGACGGCGAGGACTCCCACTGCAGCCACCAACGGTCACGCGGCAATGGTGGAGGGCTCCAGCGGTGGCCACGGACGGCCCGCGGCGACGGTGGAAGCCTCATACAACGGGTAGTACGACTGTACGGCGGCAGCGGCGGAGGGCTCCCACGGAGGCCATAGAGGGGTGGCGAAAGCAAGGGGTGCCGGTCTCTCCAGCTGGCAGCCTCCAGCCTGCCGGCCTCTGGCGACGCGCGCGGCGGCTGGACCCCGATCTCCGAATGTGCGCGGGCGGCGACCGCGGATGGTTCCTGCAGCGGCGACGTCGGCGGATGGCCTACCGGCGACGGACGGTCGTGCGGCGATGGTGGAAGCCTCCTACGACGGGCACGTACGATTGCGCGGTGGCGAAGGGCTCCCGCGGCGGCAACGGCGGCGGACGGCCGCGCGACGATGGCGAGGACTCCAGCGGCAACCACGAATGGCCACGCGGCAGTGGTCGGTGGAGGGCTCCTGCGGCGGCTGCGGACGGCTATGCGACAATGATGGAGGTCTTCTATGGTGGCCACAAACGGCTGCGCGGTGGCGGCGGTGGAGGGCGCCTGCAGCGGCTGCGGATGGCCGCGCACTGACCGCGGAGGGTTGGCGGCGGCCTGAATAATAGGGGTGCCGGTCTCCTCCGTTGGCCGCTTTCAGCCCCGCCGGCCTCTGGCGGCGCGCGGAGCGGCCGGACCTCGAACTCCGAAGGTGCGTGGGCGCCTTCCACGGCGGCGGACGGTCGTGCGGAGACGGCGAGGACTCCCGCTGCAGCCACCGACGGTCACGCGGCAATGGTGGAGGGCTGCAGCGGTGGCCACGGACGGCCCCGCGGCGACGGTGGAAGCCTCATACGGCGGGTAGTACGACTATACGGCGGCGGCGGCAGAGTGCTGCCGCGACAGCCATAGAGGGGTGGCGAAAGGAAGGGGTGCCGGTCTTTCCGGCCGGCAGCCTCCAGCCCTGCCGGCCTCTGGTGACGCGCGCAGCGGTCGGACCCCGATCTCCGAATGTGCGCGAGCGCCGACCGTGGATGGTTCCTGCGGCGGCAACATCGGCGGATGGCCTACCGGCGGCGGACGGTCGTGCGGCGATGGTGGAAGCCTCCTACGGCGGGCACGTACGACTGCGCAGTAGCGGTGGCGAAGGGCTCCCGCGGCGGCAATGGCGGCGGACGGTCGCGCGGCGATGGCGAGGACTCCCGCGGTAGCCACGGATGGCCACGCGACAGTGGTCGGTGGAGGGCTCCAGCGGCGGCTGCGGACGGCTATGCGACGACGATGGAGGTCTTCTATGGTGGCCACGGACGGCTGCGCGGCAGCGGAGGTGGAGGGCTCCTGCAGCGGCTGCGGATGGCCGCGCACTGACCGCGGAGGGGTGGCGGCAGACTGAATAATAGGATTAATGGAATAATATAGACCGTTAGATTAGATTTTCATAAAATCCGACGGCATATATTCTTCTCTTTTTTGGATTAATGGAATAATATGGACCATTAGATCTTCATAAAATCCGATAGCATATATTTTTCACTTTTTTGGATTAACGGAATAATATGGACCGTTGGATCTTCATAAAATCCGACGGTCCATGCTCTTCTCTTTTTTAGATTAACGTGAGAATTTCTTGACCCTCTCGACGAACGTGGTGGCTCCTTTTAACTCTGTTGTAATAATATAATAGATAGATAATAGATTTGCCATTCAGTAGCCTTCAGAAGGGAGTCCCAAGTCCAAGATTTTGATCTATATAAGAGCTGGCCCTCCAATAAGATGAGTCATGATAATATCTACCTTTTAAAACTTCGGCCCAAAACGAGTTAGGTTCAGATACAAGCCTCCATACTAGACCTGTTATAACCGATTTTATTAAAAAAAACACACTGAGGTCCCTGAAACCTAAACCTCTAAGCCTTTTGGTGCAGAATTTTTCCTGGATTTTAGTCTCCATACTCTTATCTGGATTATTACCTTTCCACCAAAACTGACTAATAATTGTAGTCAAGTCATGAGACAGCATGAAACATCCTCACTCTATCCTTAAAAAAAATACAAGTCATCCCAATAAATTAGCTAGACTGACAAAAGACGTATGTACCCCTAAGTTATAATATGAAAAACTAATTCTAACAATAGTTAAATTAACAGTGACCTAAATGAATATATTTGGGTACAAAATTTAAATTCTTGGTGGCCGTGGTGAAGTTTTGTACTAGCTGAGGATAGCTTAATAGTTTCCCTATTTGACACTGGAAAAGTTACTCATTCCTTATTTGGCCCTGAAAAAAATTTTATCCCCTATTTGACACCGGAAAACTTACTCATTCCTTATTTGACATTCCATCACGTTTTCCATCCATGAACCGTTAACTCCCGTGGGAAAAGACGATTTTGCCCCTCTGTCCTCGTGGGCTCCACCGCAGCCTCTCTTCTCCTTCCTCTCCTTCCTCTCCTTCCCTTCTCTCTCTCCCGTGTCCCGTCCCATCTCTGGGCTCGGCCAACGCGCCCGCACACCAGGCCAGTGGCGGCGGCGGCCTCACGACTGCGGCACAGGGCCCGCGCGCCCAGCCAGCGGCGGCCGCGCGGCATGGAGCCCACACGTACTGGCCAGCGGCGGCGGCGGCCGTGCAGCACGGCCCGCACGCCCGGCCATCGGCGGCGGCCGCGCGGCACAAAGCCCGCGTGTCCCGGCCGGCGGCGGCGGCCGTGCAGCACGAGGCCGGCGCGCCCGGCCATCGGCGGCGGCAGCCGCATGGCACGGGGCCCGCGAAACCGGCCGGCGACGGAGGTAGATGGCCGGCAGTGAGGTGCTCACGTGGGGGGCTCGTCCGCGCGGCGGAACAATGATGAAGTCCGGTGGGATGGAAGCGGCTCGGCGGAGAGATCCTCGTGGCGTCGTCCGTTTGCTTAGAGGGTCGACGGACGCGGCGAATCGGGACGGCGGCGCTCGGTCCCGGCGACGGCTGCCCATGGCTCAAACGCGGAGCTTCTTCGGCGGCCGGGCATGGACGGCGAGGATGCAGGGCGAGGCGGCGACAGGAGAGGGGGAGCTGAGCAGCAGGGGGTCCGTGTCGTGTCGCGCGGCCGCCACCACAGCTGGCTGGGACGCGCGGGCCCTGGGTCGCGAGGCCGCCGCCGCCGCTGGCTAGGTGTTGCGACAGCCAAAGTGTGAGAAGGGAAGGAGAGGAAGGAGAAGAGAGGCTGCGGTGGGACCCACGAGGACAGAGGGGCAAAATCGTCTTTTCGCATGGGAGTTAACGGTTCATGGATGGAAAATGCGATGGAATGTCAAATAAGGAATGAGTAAGTTTTCTAGTGTCAAATATGGAACACAATTTTTTTAGGGCCAAATAAGGAACGAGTAACTTTTTCAGTGTCAAATAGGGAATTCTCTCTGCCACATTATAGGTCGTCCATGGTTCTGTCGCGCACATATATGGGATTCACATTTCACTATTGCTAAATTATTCGTCTGATCTGCATGCTGCAACTACACCTTGCAGAGTTGCAGATGTTCCAACACTTATTCAAATCCACGGCACAGCCCGGGGAAAAAAAAGAAAGAGAAAAACGTCGCTGAACCACGCGCGATCCATTCCTGCCATATTTTTCGGCCTCGCTGCGACGGTTGAAGCAAGACGAGTCCTTGTGTAAACGCGCTGTATCTTCCACTATCACCCACCCGCCGAACCATATAATACGCCTTGGCAAGCTTCAGTTTGTTGACCATCTTTTGGGATGATGTGTCACGTATGTGCAGGGCCGCGTCAGGGTTCAGGAGTAGAACTGGAACGTGGACGCGTCCTGGACGATGCTCCGTAGCCCGCCAATGGTGGACGCGAGCATCAGCAGAACTCCGACGACGATGCATCCCTGACAAAGAAATTCAGACCAACACACAGGTGAGCACCGAACATCCAGAAACCGGCCAGTGCCCACTCTGAACTCTCCCAACAATGGATGAACGGCACAGAAAAAACTGCCATCGCTTACCCAGTTGGCGAGCCACGACGCGCTGAACCTCGCCGGCTTCTTGATCTTCAGCCACAGAATGCAGGGGAGCTGCAAGGATCATCGAACAAGTTTGGTCACTGCTGGTAACCTATGGTAAATCCAAGAACTGTTGGCCTTTTGGGCATGTAGAGGCAGCTCTTACGAAGTAGGACGTGGGCGTGAACCCGAACCCTCTGAAGAAGCCGAGGAGGTCGCCGAAGAACGGGAACGTCACCGCGATGAAGAGCGTGAATGCTGCAAGCAATGGCGTCCGTGGGCATCCATGGTTCATATTCAACCGGCATGATGATGTCGTATCTAACAGACAGTCAAATTAAAGGTTTCAGAGTCTCAGTTCTTACCGACGTAAGCCGATCGAGCCACGAGACGGAGGAGCAACCCCTTACGCACCCTGAATCTCGTGATCATAATCGTCTCGATGCTTTCGAATATTGGCATCGCATACACCTGCAAATGTTGCAGAATTCATAGGTTTAGTTTTTGTGTTTCGCTCGCCGCTCGAGTGCCAGCATGCATATGCCTTTCGTCTTGAGTGACAAACATACAGAGAGGGCTCCATCGGCGTGCCACTGAACGAACCAACACAACCTATCAATATAATACTTGATCATCACCTGGTAGCTACCGACGACATGGATGACGACCATCATGTTGGCGGCGGCGACGAGCCACGGCGGCCGCTCCAGCGCCACGAGGACATTGTCGCCGACGTCGCGCCCGAACGCCCAGTAGCCGGCGAGCGCGACGGGGAAGTAGCACGCGGCGGTGACGAGGTACGCGGCGACGGTGCCCTTCCACATGGGGACCCTGGACGGCTTGGTGGGCGTGGACGGGATGGTGGCCTGGATCTCCAGCACCACGCCGTGGCCGGCGTACGCGAACGCCACCTGCCCCAGCGCGCCGAACACCCGGAACGCCGGGAGAGCAGGAACTGGAAGGAGCCGAAGATGCAGATCCAGTAGGACTGGTGCAGCCGCGGCGCGCAGGCCGGGCACGCCGACTCGGCGAACTTCTGGAGGCACTTGCCGCCGGTGACCATGTACACCATGTCGCAGCCGAGCTGCACGATGAGCTGCTGCGGCACCACCAGCCAGGGCCCCAGGCGCGGGCCCAGGGCGTGCGCGCCGAGGTCGCGGAGCCGGTCGAACCGCACGCCGGGGACGCACTCGTGGAGCTCGATCAGGAGGCGCAGCGTGTACAGCGTGATCGCCCACGACGCCACCAGCGCCACCGTCCCTGGGCCCCTGAATGAGTGAAGAAGAGAGGACAAGAACTCGGGTGAGCTACCGGCCGCGCGGGTGAGATCAGGGGCGGCTGTTTGATTGGGCCATGGCGAAGTCGGTTTGTTACCATCCTAGGTGAGCCATGGCGTACGGCAGGCTGAGCACGCCGGCGCCGACCATGGCGGTGACGTTGTGGAACGTCACGTACCACCACTTGGCGCGGCGAGGGGTGGTGCCCCCGGTCGCGTCGTCATCGACGACCTGGATAACAAAAGGCAACACCATCTCAGTCAAAACCATCATCCCATGACGTTCATGAACAACTAGCAGGCAGCATATGCAATTCTGCATCTAATCCGTTAACACTCCCAAATTTTACTGCATGCAACCTAAGTCAGCAGTGTTCAAGACATCAATAACCGGCGCTCCCAGACCTTGGGAAGAACTGATGACGAAGGGGAGACCATGGCTAGTCGTCAGGCTGCTGCTGCTGCACTTCACTTCACTGCACCCGCACCAGCTGATCAGCACAGGACACGCAATTCGGCGGCGTCACAGGCCTGTACTTATAGCAGCTCATTACCGGTAATGGGCATCATGTTTTGTTCATTTTTCCCGGGAAAAAGGAGTCCCGGAATTTAGGTACCCGCACTGCAGTCTTAAAGCGGGTGTAGATCATTAGGCGTTCCCGGTAAGAATGATTAGGTGCCGAAACAAAAGGAGCGGCCTCAGTTCATCCTTGAATTATGAAAACTTATCGGTTGGAAAAAGGACGTGTGCCGAATTGATCCCAGCCTCCCAGCGAATCTTTGTCCCGTCAAGCTCGTGCATAATCCATCCGTGATTAGAGACACGATTGATCGATCTGTTGCAAATGGGATCTCTTGCAAGGCCATGTGGCACGGAATGAGCAAGCTTCTAGAGGACATGACAGACAGAGAGCTGGTTCGTTCTGTTTAAATAACCTGGAGCGTACGTTAAGCCGATGGCGCGAGTGCAAAGCGAAATAGTCTTTCGATTTGCGTTAGGTGAAACACCTAAAGAGGAGGCACAGGACAGACAGGAGTACTGATTAGCTCCATTTGAATTAATTGTTGCGTACAAGTACAAAAATTCGAGTGGAAAATCGAAAGTACAAGGGTACTGAAGGTTTCTGGAGCCTCTGATGAGAAAGGCGCAGCACTGCAGCAGAAAGCAGCAGATGTTAGTGCAATGAGAGAATGATAGTCTTGCTTTGAGATTGGCAAGAGACCAGAGCAGCTCTCCGATGAATGAAGTCCCGTGGGGGCAAAAAGGAAGGGGGAATTAATTATCTACCGTTTTTAAAGGACAAAACGCAAAGGGTGCACACATGGGTTCCTCCCGCCTTTCACCAAACATTAGCAGAAAATAAGATTAGAATGGTATAATCCTTTTACTGATGAAGATTCCCAGAGCATTATGAGAAGAAAATCACCCGAAAAGCTGAGGATTTAGCTATGGACAAATGCCTACTACTACGGGTGGTGACAAATTTTACTTTTGTTTTCTTTTCCTTTTATTTTAAAAGCGACTGACATAATTGACGCTGCTCCTCTTTCTTTGGTTTTCTTTGGTTTTCACATTGAATTGGTTAGCGGCCGGGTTGGGCCTGGAAGGTCTCTCTTTGCACACTTGGGCCAGAGGTGGCGCCAGGCCGCAGTGCTCTTTTAAAGTTGGTTCTCTCCGCACTTGTCTCACTGGATCAAGTGGATTCTCTGGTTTAGTTTCAAGCTTAATCTTTCAAAAAGAAGTTTCAAGATGCCTGTGTCCGGTTTAGCTAGGTCTGGCGTTCGCTCAAGAGGGAAATGGATGCGTAGGTTTAAGGCCGGATACACATACACGTACGTCTACCAAGGCACCGCAATGGTTCCAAAACTAAAGCTTTGCAGGCTGAAGATATAGCAAAATACCTATAATGTTTTCAATTCCTGCGCCACTTCAATTTCAACTCATATATCAAAAATATTTTTGCTGTTTCCCAGCGTCAATATGAAACTTATTAACGATACATATCAGGTTCAAAATAGCAGTTGTTAAGATTTGAGTGGTGGATTAAGTGCAGAACTAAAGAGTAATACTAGTCGTCATCTACTCCCCTAGGAGATCAACACTAGCAGATGAGCTCAATGTCTTATCACCGCAAAGACTGGGTTGCTGCGCTCAGTGGCACTATACTAATATTTAGAGTTGACTATGTATTGTCGTGACAGCCCAACATAGATGCCTCAACTAACGTGAAAAAAATATTAGCCTTTGTAAGACCATTAGACCAAATTGGGCCGTCCGTACTACTACGACCTAAATGGAAGAAGACAAATTTATGGTGGCATATGTGCAAGGCCGCAAGCAGAGTGAAAAAAATGATGCGCGTGGATGGCATCATTAGCCGTAAAATTAGACCGGGAGCAAAAGCAAACTTTGTTGTTCTCATTTTGTGAAACGGAGACTGGGTAATCTCATCCGGAGAACGACAACATTGACAGGGACCCGCTAACAATTGCTGAAATATCTAGCAGCCAACTTGTCGCTTTTCCATTTCATGTTCTCAAGTGCCATTAAAGAACATCAACGTTATCATTTCTGGCGGGTGTCTAGGTGCATGGAAAATTAAGCATTTTTTGACCTATCACATCTACCATCATCACCATTCCCCCCTGTTCGGTCGTAGCATGAGTAATTTGGCGTTTTTACGGTATGATTATTTTTGAAAGACCGGCTGTATGATTTCTTAACCTAAAAAACGGATCTTTCCAAATTTCAATTTTATCGGTACGAGTACTACTTTGAAGAGAACTATGGAATGAACGGCGTCAAGGTGCCATGCACCGGAGGAAGCTCAGGCCCACAGCGTCCACGACCGCGACCGGGCCGCGCCGACGGGCGGCTAGTAGTTGTCGCGCGGCCCAACCGCGCGCAGCCGCCGGCCGCGACGCCTCCCCACCGCGCACGCCCCAACGTCACGTGACGCTCCGGCGGGCCCCGCGGCCGCCTCAGCGCCACGCCGGTCTTGGCTGCGCTCGGCCGCTCGCCGCCGTCCGTCCAAATCCATCCCGCACGCCAAGTTTTACCCGCACCCGACCCTCGGGGAGGGCCGTCACGTGGCCAGCGAGGCATGCGGGCCCAGGGACCAGTGCCTCCAACCAGTCACGCGGCCCGTGTGACCGCGAGAAGCGAATCATTTTTCCTTTTGCCCCCGCGCCGCGCCGCCCCCCGGTCCAGCGCGTCCAGGCTGTCGCTGCGTGGGACCTGAGTCCTGACCGGAGGCCCCGACGAGCTTATCAACAGGGCGCAACGGGGCCCACCACCACGCCGGCAGCCAGGCCCTCGCACGACGCGGTGCGGGCCACCCCTGACATGTGGACCAGGCTGTCCGGTCCCCACACGTCGTGGCGGCCTTGATGGCTCTCCCTCCGCGCCTCCGCCGCCTGCCCGGTGGGGCCGGATGACCACATGCGCCGCGCGGGCCTAGGGCTGCCACGGTGGCGGAGACACGCGTCGCGGCGCGATTGGGCGGAGGGGCTCGGAGGCAGCCCTTTTCTAGGCACCCCCGGGGAGGCGCCGCCTCTTCGCACGCCACCGATTCGAACGAACGCAGCCGAGCGAGGAAGACGCACGCAGAGGTATCGCTCCGCTCCCCGGGCTCTCCCCTTCCCTTGGTTGGATCACTGCTGCTTCGATCCCCTTTTGTGCCCTGATGCTGCGCTCGTATTTTCGCTGGTTTTTTCAACTAAACTTCTCGTTTCCGCACGGATTAGGGGCAGCGTTTCCTGTTGGTTTGGCTCCGATTAGATCCAGTAGGCGAGTTCGGTGATCCAGGTCCGGTTGATTTGACGCGATTGGTGGGCGAAACCGTTAAAAACTTGTAGCAGCTGATTCTGGTGTATGCATGTTTAGACTTTAGAGGCAGTTTTTACGGCTAGAATTTTGTGTTTCCGTGATCTTAGTTTCTCAGATCTGGCGCTTCACTAGGTTAGAGGACGTGATGTAAGCTTGGGACATCGAAGTTTCGAATACGATCTCTCGAAATAATTTAGCATCAGGTTTAGCTGAGGTTTATATGCAGGCAAAATTATCCAGGTAGATGCTGTAGAATTCACTTTCACAGTTAAAAATCACACTTATCTGACAATAGTCTTTTCTTGTTTTGTGCTATATCGTAATAGTTCAAAATGTTATTCAGTGTTTTGAGCCACAAGAGAATTTAATAGGGGTTGCCCACGATTTATTTTCTAGAATTCCCCTTCTGAAGTTGACTAGCTATGGGTGCCAGTGAGGCAGTGCACAGATAATCAATTGTTGACTTAGTATATTCATGTATCTTAAGTTATGTTGAAGAGGTTAGCTCACTGCTTCTCACAATTTTGCAGATTTAGCACACCGCAAGTTTTAGAAGCTGAACAAGATGGCATCAGCGGAGCTTTCCCGTGAGGAGAATGTGTACATGGCCAAGCTCGCCGAGCAGGCTGAGAGGTACGAGGAGATGGTTGAGTTCATGGAGAAGGTAGCCAAGACCGTTGACTCAGAGGAGCTCACAGTCGAGGAGCGCAACCTCCTGTCTGTTGCATACAAGAATGTCATTGGAGCCCGCCGTGCCTCATGGCGCATCATCTCCTCCATTGAGCAGAAGGAAGAGGGCCGAGGCAATGAGGACCGTGTAACACTCATCAAGGACTACCGTGGCAAGATTGAGACTGAGCTCACCAAGATCTGTGATGGCATCCTTAAGCTGCTCGAGTCCCACCTTGTGCCCTCGTCCACTGCCCCCGAGTCCAAGGTCTTCTACCTCAAGATGAAGGGTGACTATTACAGGTAATACTATGCCCAGTAAGACTTTCAGAATTATTATGGGATTGTGTTTTCTTCTGACTAATTTAACTGTGATGATTAGATACCTTGCTGAGTTCAAGACTGGGGCTGAGAGAAAGGATGCTGCTGAGAATACCATGGTGGCATACAAGGCTGCCCAGGTGAACAATTTCCCCCCTTAACTAGTGTCCAATTTTGTTGGTGAAGTACCATGCTTGTGTTTATTTTTTACCTCATGTTTTATTACATGGTTTACTCTTTACTGAAAGCATTTGGTTTGTGTTCATTTGGTGCAATCAGGACATTGCTCTGGCTGAGCTGCCTCCAACTCACCCTATTAGGCTTGGCCTGGCACTTAACTTCTCAGTGTTCTTCTATGAGATTCTCAACTCTCCTGATCGCGCCTGCAGTCTAGCAAAGCAGGTTTGTTTTTCTGCATTACTTGATGTTTTTGTTTGTATATTCTCTCTGTGGATGTGGAATGTTTGTGTACGGAATTGCTAATCTACTATTTTTTATGATATGCTGCCATAAGACTATTGCTAATAGAGCAGTAAGGAGAAAATGGGCATAGGACGTTAATGTGGCAATATTATCATACTAGAGGACCTGTTCTATCTTCTATGTTACCTTTTCCCCCTGTTTTGCATTTATAATGCAGCTCAACCCCTTAGTTTGATGACACCTTTTGGTGTATGAAGCCCTGCATATATTGGAGCTAAAACTGCATTAATATATAATACTATTTGCTTTTGGTTTCCATAACTGCAATCACAAAAATGTGCACTTTTTATGCAATGTCTGCCCACTTTCTGATAGGGATGGGAAACCGAACATTTCGGTTCCGTACTATTCTGTCGTTGACTTGTATAACAATGGAAATTTTCTTGGAATCAGTATGTTGGGAGACAACATCTTTTAATTGATTGTCAACTGTTGTGCTGAGTGCTGACTGTGTCCACGAGGAAAAGGATGCTATTGGTTTACCTAACCTTTTATTATCATCTGCCAAGTTGACCCCTATTTTGTATGGCTATTAGCTGTCATGAATTTCAATTTTCCCTTGATCCATTATACAAAGTCTTTATATCTGCATCAAAGTGACTTTAGGAGAACAAATATTAAATTATCTTTTGCAGTTTCTGAAATTGCTTGTTCTAAGTTTAAAGGTATTGTTATCTTCAGTGGTAGCTCATAGTTATCACAATTGTTTCTTCGCCCTAAAGATGGGTATTTGGCAATGTTGGTATTCTGTTTTCGTTTGTGAGTGTAGACTTTGCGTGGCTTGTGATGTTACTGTAAATCATAATGCACGTGACATTGTCAAAAGTAGCTTAGCCCATGCGCTTGAATGTTTTCAATCCTGTCTGCTGTTCTTAAGTCTTCTACAGTTCAAAGGGACGGAGATTTTGGGTCTGTTCTTTATTGAAACCATTGACATTCGACTTATGTGGAAGTGCATCTAGGCTCTCTCTAGTGGGTTTTGGTTAAATGATGACAAATGTAATCAAAGAGCTAATGGTTTGATTGAGTTCATGGACAGGTCACAATGTAATAAAATTCATATTTGAAATGTGATGATGTATCCCTATGGATCATGATGGACGGCATGGAGAATGAACGATTTAAATTATTTTCCATTTTGAATTTGAGTTAGGGATGCCGTACTATCAAGGGGGATGCGTGTCGATCATGTCATGGATGTTTTAATGCTCAAAGAGATCCAACCAAGTATCTATGAGAGACACAAGTGCACTCACGGACACACTATTCCTGCCGTTTTTCTGGAGCAAGAATATCCGGGACAGGGCTAGAACATTTTTATTCCGGGTACCCCTTCGGGTTTGGGGGTTCTCGGAGTATCCAGGGTCGTCCCGGAGTAGCCTGGTACAGAATTAGAGTCAAGTGTCACGTTCATTTCTAGAGCAAGGTATTCCGGCCAGGGGTCGGAGTATCCGGGTCAGATCTCGCAGACAGCACAACGCTAGTTTTGGGGGCCCGAGTATATATACCCCTTCGCCCCCTCCTCACTTGCCTGCCGACACCACACGCAAAAAAAACACTTTAGAGCTTCCCCTTCACTCCCTCAACCTCCTAGAGCTACTCCAAGTGAGATTTGAGAAGGGGGATTGAGTGAGTCCACAGATTTGAGAGTATGAGAGCTTGAAGTCCATCTCTTGAGCATTTGAAGCATCCTCGGCCATCGACCCGCGTTTGTTACTCTTGGAGCTTTTGCTCCTAGACGGCTATGCGTCTCCGGCGAGCGCTCAACTCGTGTGAGCTTGCCCCGGAAAGTTTGTAAAGCGGGGAAATCATAGTAAGTAACCCTAGCTTGGCTTTTGGGCTCTAGGGAGAGGGTAGAGTTGTGGCTCAACTTGGTCTCTTTGGAGGCACCTCAACGGAGACGTAGCTTCTTTTGGGAAGTGAACTTCGGGAAACAAATCACTTGTCTCTTGTTGTCGTGCTTGTTTATTAAGTTCATATTTGTTCATCTTGTTCATCGTGTTCTTGCTAGTTCATAGTTGACTTTCATAGATTTGCTTCGATCTACTCGTGTGTGAAGTTTGTGGTGCAGCCCTTAGGTGGAAAAGAATCCTTGGACGATTTCCCACCTTTCTATTCAAAGGGAATCAGCTAAGTTGTTCGAAATCATTGCATCACGTGCTCACTTTTTTCTGTCATAGGAAACTCCGGGAACCTGCCAGATACTCCTGTCATCTGAGCCAGAGTATCTGATAGGGTGCCGGAAGTTCCGGTAACTAATCCGATTGTGAGATAATTGTGTGCAGTTTTTGAAGAAGATCCTATTCACCCCCTCTAGGCATCTTGTGATCCTTTCATTGTGCTGATGTTCTCTCCTTTGCAATTCACAGGCTTTCGATGAGGCCATCTCAGAGCTGGATACCCTGAGCGAGGAGTCCTACAAGGACAGCACTTTGATCATGCAGCTCCTTCGTGATAACTTGACCCTCTGGACTTCCGACATCTCGGTAAGACCCGTTTCCCCAACATATGGTTCTCGAACTTGTCATCCTGAAGTAACTCAGATTTCTGAACAATCGTATTTCTTCTCCTTGGCTGCAGGAGGACCCAGCTGAAGAGATCAGGGAGGCACCCAAGCGCGACTCAAGCGAGGGGCAGTAAAGCCGGCTTTACGTGCCCTAGAAACTAGTAGCTAGCGTTTGTTGTTGTCTAATGACACTATGCAATATGATCTGGACCCTGGTTTCTTCGGTGCGACGCTTGTAGCCGTGCTATAATTATTGTCGGGAAAATCTGGGGGTGGGGGGCTCTCCATATGAGATGTTGCCGGGCAGGGTCTCGTTGTGTCCCACTTGTAGTTGTAGCAGGTGGGGGCACTACCTGCTCTGGCTGGGTAGGGAAGTCCCTTTTAAAATTGGTGTCACTTTGTATTTTACCTTTTCATCGCTGGTTATTGTGAGTGGTCCTGCGTCAATTGCTGGTCTCTGATGTCGCCTGTCGGTTCTTTTTTGGGTTTGTCTACCGGGGTGATTGGGTATTTGCATTTTTTTCTCGGTCCCATCTAGTGATATATGTTTCGTTTTTGTGGATAAGATGAGGTGAAATTATTAGGGTTTGAGCTCAAATCATTTATGAAAGAAGGCTTAACAAATCAGTTATCGCAACACAATGTTCCGCCGGTCATCATTCTCCTCTCTTCTAGGCACTCCATTGTGCGGCCGGCCCTGAGTTTGCAATGAGCTTCGCAGGGTTCATATCTGAAAATGCATCTCTCTCGATTCTGCCTGCATTCATATTCGAGATCATCAGGAGTCCCACTAGCTCGAATGTCACAACCAGAGTATTATTTGAAACAGAGGTAAATCTTGATATTGAGATTTAAGTCAGACTACAGCTCTGTAACTCAGACCACACACTACAACAATGCACATCAGCCCATTGAGTGGTCAAAGTAGAACATACAAAGGCTTGGCTGTTCTACTGTTTTGTGTGCAGATAAATTTACCTCTACTACTCACGCGTCACGAGGCGTTGAAGATCATCTAATACAACTTCTGTTCAAAAGCACAATTTGCGCTGCATCTACACTTGTGTGAGTAAACAGATTTCAGGTCTCATTGTGGATGGGCGAGGGGCTCGACGGCGGTTCTGAAGAGGAGAATGTATGCCTTGTCAACGGAGAAGTACAGGAAACCTCCCAAGGAATGAGTGACATAGGAACCAAAGCTTGTGCCGACAATGCAGTGCCAAGCAGGCCCATATGTTGTATCAAAATCCTTTAAAAAAAGGGGGAGAAGGAATTAGTCGTCAGATATCATGAGCAGCTATAATGGGAGAACACAAGGATGAAATGAAATCCTCAAACACAACAGGAAGCCATGAAGCATATCACACCAAGGCACTAAACCTTGTGCGAAAAGGAATGCAACACTGCTTCTAGTAGGAATATAAAAAAAAATGCATGTTGTAGTCATACTAACATGAGATAAAGAATTTAAGAGAACAAATTGAGTTTTACAGTGAGGTATACTCAGTCATGTGTAAGTTCCTCTGCCATAGGAAAAAAAACTGGAAATTACACTAAAATATCGATTGCTAATTACATATTGTAGTCTGTAAATAGATGTTATTCTTTATTTCATAAATGACATGAAGGAAGTGGAAGAAATGAATCACCTAGAAAGTGTATTGTGTAATGGAAGTGCATGAGACTGTTCAGAAAGTGCAGACATTTTTCACTTGCACCACATCAAAGAATATTGGAATGCTAGTTAACAAAGGTTACCAATTTTAGTAATATGTTTGTAGCAAATTGCTAAGATGTAACATTATGCAAGTCAAAGCAGGCAATGTGTTAATCCTTATGGTCACATGAACAGATAACAATAACATGTACATCATGCATTACATTTGTGTGAAAATCTAAGAAATTTCTTTCCATCGATGATAGTATTATTGTTTCTATCGATAAGAATTATGGCTAAACTTAAGCATAACACGGAGGAATCAAATTGATCCCCCAAGAACAATGCTACTTTACATGCACTATTAGCTACTAATAGACACAAAGCAGAAAGGGGGAACGAAGGTACCAAAATAACATGCATAGTGACATCTATTGTTGCAGAACTAGCCAAATCTTAGCTAGCTTCATGACTTATAGCCAACTTACACCACAAAATGGTGCAAATCTAACACAGTAATTCTAAGTGCTTGAATTATGGTAATATATCCAATTTGGCATCAGTTAGTTCAACTGACAAGAAAATGATAGAAGTTCACCACCATTTTGATCAGATCAACAAAGCCATACCATGCACAGTTGCATCTCCTCAGGCCAACTTAGCACCAAAAAAGCATGGAGATGGGGTAACTTCCATCCATAACAAATGCGAAGAAACCTTTAATCATTAGATCCTGGAATCAACAGCTCAGATCAAGCTTTGCTCAACCATGAGAAATTTGAAACTTCCCATCCAAAGTTGATCTGAGCTGTGTGATTCCATGACCAAGACTATGAAAATGCATCGCTCTATGTCAGCCACAGCAAGCTGACATCCATCCTCAAATTTCTTGAAAATGGGGATGTTGCTCTATGTTAGACACAGCAAGCTGCCATCCATCCTCAAATTTCTCGAAAATACATATTGCTCTATGCCAGCCACAGCAAGCTGTCATCCTATAATCCTCCTACACCTCTTATCCCTACTGCCTCGCGTTTCCTTCGTGTTTCCTTGTTTTTGTGCAACAAGGAAACTAGAGGCTGCGATCCATCCTCAATTTTCTAGAAAATACATGCTGCTCTATGTTAGGCACAGCAAGCTGCCATCCGTCCTCAAATTTCTTGAAAATACATATTGCTCTATGTCGGCAAGGCAAAAACAGCAAGCTGTCATCCTATAATCCTCCTACACCTCTTATCCCTACTGCCTCGTGTTTCCTTCGCATTTTCTTGTTTTTATGCAACAAGGAAACTAGAGGCTGACAGTTACCCTTTTACACAAACATCAGCCCTTCATTGGTGGTGGCCCAATCTTTCCTGTTCACCTCCAAGTATGATTGCAACATGAAACTAGTAACCACCCATAGTGGCAAATCTATTAATTACTCATTCACATCCTCTGAGTACTACATATATCTCATAAATCCAGTTATGTTTCAGTTGTACAGTGGTAGTGGACCATCTCTCATAAATGGAAATTTTGAACTATCTGATCTTACATCATCTCAGCCTGGCCAAAGTAGTATCGCGTCAAACTCAGACCCCCTACTCTGAAAAACATGCATAGTTATTTCCAATACTCTCTACTACTAGTAAAAAGAAAAACTAAGAAGGTAAAAATAAGCTCTAGATCTTACTACTCCAAGTCGAATTGACCACGAATCTGTATATGCATTGTCTCCGATTCGTGGCCGTGCACAGCAATTGATGAAATAAACATGCTTGATATTCGGGTTAGCAATTGATAAATTCGTTTAGCTCACTTTTTTGGGGTAAAAGAACAAGAGAAAAAAAAATTCTCTGTCCACCGTACCTTCTTGAGCGCCAGCGCGAGGCGCTTGCTCTCGAGCCGCGGCATGCCGGCGACGGCCTCCACGGCGATCCGGACGGCGCGCCGCTGCAGCGGCAGAGGCATGTCCGCCGCCCGCACGCACACCGTCACCTTCCTCCCCTCCGCCGCCTTCCCCTCCCCCTCCCCCTCCCCCTTCGCCTTCGCCTTCACCTTCACCGCCGCGCTCTCCTTCAGGTTCACCTTGGCCTCCTCCTCAACCTTCCCTCCCTTCCCCTCCTCGCCGACGCGCGGCGCCGCCTTGAGCCCCGGCTCCGCCACATCCGCCTTCGGCTCGGGCTCGGGCTGCGGCGGGTCGGCGAGCCTGGTGCGGCGGACGAGCGCGCTGAGGTAGCGGCTGCGGCGCTCGAGTTCCTCCGAGGCCGGGTCCATGGTCGATGCGGAGCGGGCCTGCGCACGGATCCTCACTCAGCACTCAGCAGCGACTGTGGCAAACTGGCAATGGCAAGCAACGGGGCATGGTGACCGCGCGGAGCGTGGGGGCAGTCCGAGATGGGAGATGCCGAGCCGAGAGGCGCTCCGCTGTGGTGGCCGGCTGGGTTTTTCCTTGGGGTTTGGCCGCCTCTGGGGGTGGGGGCAGTTTTGGTTGCTGCTCCTGGAATTCGTGGGAGCAGCTTTTGAGACGAGGCTATGTTGATGTTGATGTTGATGATGAGCTTTTGAGACGAGGCGTGAAGTTCTCCTTCCCCAAACGAGCTCTTGTTTTTGCCGTCTGGAGCGAGCCTCCTCTTGTGCTTGTGTTTGGGTTCGAATATTGGATTGGATGCATGCGTTTTGAGTATTTGACGATGCTCGTGCAAGCTCGCTCGCACGAACGCCGGGATCTCTGAACACGACGCTCATTCAGGAGAGTGATGGTGCCGTGCCCGTGGCTGCGGGCACGGTGCGACACGGAGATGCCTAGAGCAAGTAGTAGTAGACTCCACGACCAGAGGCACCATGTGGTCCCCGGCGCACCTGACTATCCGTTCGATCCGCCATGGGCGTTTGACAAACTGTCGGGCGAGCGAGGCGACACCACCGTCGCTGCCCAGCGGCCCCGCTTCTCCCGCGGATCCAAGAACGGAACAAACCCCACCACGCGCGCACGAGGCCACGAACAGCGAGCGAATGAGATGGGCCGGTGCCTATTTCCTCATCCAGCGGAGCGCGCGCGCACGAACAGGGAACGAGACAGGCCAATTCCAGGTGGGCGTCAAAGGAAACAATAGCGCGCTGCACAGAATGACATTCCTTGATGAAGAACAGCGTCTGCTGTGTTCTTCGATCGTTCCTGCTTGCCTTGGGGGAATCGGTGGCTCTGAGGACCTGCTTGGTTGGATACCAAATTGTGTCAAGCCAAAACCATGGTAAGTCAAAATTTTGGCCAGCCAAAACCAAGGCATGCCAAAGTTAGGGTACGAAATTTAGGTACTCACTTGGTTTAGTGCCAAAATATGGTAGCCAATAGATTTCTCATTGGCATGCCATGATTTTGGTCACGCACAAATTGATAGCCAACCAAGCAGGCTCTGAGAGTCTGAGGTTGTCCGACGGACTCCGAACTGCATCTGCTTATTTACTCTCTTTGTTCCTATCCAGCTACGACCGATCAAACGTCCGGGCATTCAAAAACTGTGAGCCAACGACCGATCTTACCTGCAACAGCACCACAAAGCGAAGTCACCAACAAATGCGTTGGCGCTCCTAGCATGACCAGAAACGGGGCATGCAATCCGTGATGTGAATTTTATAAACAAGCAGAAAACGTTCCAGGAAGCCAATGCAACAAAAGATTTCTGCTGCGGGAGTAGAATTCTGCTATTCATGAATAAGGACTAAGCGCAATTCTCAACAGTCACCGTCATTCACAATGCAGAGTTAACGACATTAAACCAGAAAGCAGGCCAGAGTGAACTATAAATGTCAACATCAAGAACAGAAGGTATGCTACTCACGACAAATCTGCAGTCATGAGCTGAGCACTCACGACACGCAATAGAACAATAGATGCAAATGACGATCATTTGGAGTATCCAACCGCTGGGGCAACACTATCATTTGGACTGTGCAGGTTACATTAAAATGATATACGTGTGCCCAAGTCCACAATGGTACCTAAAAGGCCAACAAAGCTATCATCAGGGTTCCCCTACAAGACACGCCTGATCCAGAAATTCATAACTAGGCTGTCCAAGATTCCAAGGTGATGAATAACCAAGCTATGGGACATCATGAGAACAGCACTCATCTAATATTGTCAAATCAGAACCAACATATCCATCACACATTGGCCAAACAAGAGTGCTCAAACACTATAGCAGACCTATTATGCAGCCAAACTCCAAATTTCCAACGAGAGTTTCGTATAAAGAAGTCCCCAGTAAGATATAGCACACAAATGAACTCCAAATTAACCTGATAGCAGCTTCCAAAATGAAGAAAATAAACCCAAAAGAAATAATAAAGTACATAACACATATCCATGAACCTGATAGCAGCTTCCAGAAGAGAACAGACATAGACCCCTATAGGGAAATAAAGTACCCAACACATCAAAAGTTCATGAACTGAGACACCCAAACCAATAGCCAGAAAGGACCAACCCAAGATAGCACCAAATAAGTATACGAAATTTATAAGGGCTATTCAAGATTACGAGTAAATTTATAAGTGCTATTCAATGCATCAAGACCAACACAACCAGCACTAAGTCAAATTGTAAAGCTTTATCCAACAGTATGCAAGATCCAGAGCATGCCCAGACCCTACCTGCTTAGAGCCTTAGACTCCAAATAAACCTGATGCAGCTTCATATCAAGAAGGGCCCTGGTAAGTTCTATCACACTAGTGAACTCTAAATTAACATGATATAAAGCCACCTAAAGTTAGAGAATATGCATATCCATCAAATAATAAGGTCCTAAGATAAGAACTGTTCATGAACCTCACACATAACCTAGCACAATAACCCAATAATCAACTAATGAGAAATCAGCAAAGCAATTAAATTTTATGAGTACCTATTCAAGATGACACAGGGAGATACACAAACTAGACATAACTAGAGCACTTTAGAACAAAGATAAGAAAATATCATCCCACAACAGTTGACAGCTGCAAACTCAACAACACACTAATAATGCGCATAGGAGGACATTAATCAACAAGTCATAATGCGCAGAAGACAATTAATCAACACAAGCCATAATGCACAAAAAGTATCAGATGACTGCCAAAACAGATTTCCAATCCCTGCAAAGTTACATAGCAACAAAATCAACAGGATCATGCATCAGAGGGGCAATTAGAATGCAGACAACAAGTCAACAATTTGTAGCGTTTACTAGACAAATCATGAACACGTTCAGAATTGCCACATTAACCAGACAAATCACAAATGCGTTCAGACTCCAGACCCAGATATTATTTGTAGCACAAGATCACTACATGTTGTTCCGAGATAACTGAAACTTAAGTGAAAGTAGCAGATATCATTGTCCACCGAGCCACCATTTTAGTCATGCATAGCATAGAACAAGAAAAAAAAGGCTTACTTAAAACAGACTGGTGAATCACCGGCCAAATCCGGAAGCATTAAGACCAAGCAGCATTTTGCCGTTGTCACCGGCAGGAATGTACGCCACGTTCGGCGAGCGAGAGAGCTCCGCAGCAATCTCCTTGGCCGCCTCGATCCTCCTGAGCTCAATCAACCCAGTCCCAGCCATCGCCGTGGCCTCAGAGATGAGGCGCGCGGACTCGCTCTCTCCCTCGGCGCGCACGATGGCCGCGCGCCTCTCCTGCTCCGCCTTGGCGACGAGGAACTTGGAGCGCTCGGCCTCCTGCTGCGCGACCTGCTTCTTCTCGACGGCCTGCGAGAACTCGATGCCGTAGGAGAGGTGGGTGATGGCGACGTCGTCGAGGACGATGTTGAACTCGCGGGCGCGGCGGATGAGCGCGTCGCGGACGAGGGCCGAGACGTGGGGGCGCTCGGTGAGGAGCTGGTCGGCGTTGAACTGGGCGACGACGGCCTTGAGCACCTCGTTGCCGATGGAGGGGAGCACCTTGTCGTCGTACTCGAGGCCGAGGGAGGTGAAGATGGTGGGGAGGTGCTCGACGTCGGGGCGGGAGAGGAGGCGGAGCGTGAGGTTGACCATCTGCAGGTCCTTGGTGCCCGAGTTGGAGGAGAAGTTGTGCGGCCGCGTGCGGATGTCGAAGATGTAGGGCTTCTGGAGCCAGGGGACGATGAAGTGGGTGCCCTCGGTGACGGTCTGCGGGAGCACCCCGCGGAACCGGTCGAAGATGACGGCGCGCTCGCCGCCGTCGACGGTGAAGAGCGACGCGGAGAGGAGGGAGGCCGCGGCGCCAAGCCCCGCCGCCGCCTTGGCGATGTTGGTCAGGAACGACACCGCCGCGGGTCCGCCGGCCATGGCGCCTCTCTCGGGGGTGGGGGATTTTCGGGGGTGCCGGCGGCGGCGCGGGGGGTAAAACCCTAGCGAGGGGGAGGGGAGGAGGATTCGGTTTGGGAAGTGGGGATGGGGGCGCCGCTGTGCGGATCTGAGTGTGGCTTTCTAGTGGGTTTTGCCGGGGTTTATTGCGCGTTGGGTCCGCCCATTTCTTGCGAGATAAGAAGGTCGGAAGCGGCGGTCTGTGTCATGGCACCTGGGCCCGGAGCCGGTTTTTGGATTGGGAAACAAGAAAGAAAACTTGTCCGAGTTTTCTGACTTGTTGGACAGTCTCTCTCGTGGATAATGGGCCGGTGTGATCTCTTCAAAGGAAAAATGGGCCGCTGTGTGCTGCCAAAAAGGTCTGCTGATACCCAACAAACACCGGTTCGTACATGGGCTAGTCCAGTGAGAGTCTCACACCGAGCGACCGTCGGCCCAGGGCAACCATAATAACCATTTGGGCTACAGGCCTGCCATGCCACTACCAGCAAAAGTGTTCCACACCGACGCCGCCGTAGTGCCGGGAGCGCACGCGCCCGCAGTACGCGCTATGCGGGAGCGGGAGGTGGCCGGCCGGAGCGGGCGGGCGAGCGCACCGCCGCGCTGCAACGGCGCAGAACAATGGAGGTCAGGCGGCGCTGCGCGGCGCTGTAGCGGAGGGGACACACCTTGCCGCCCGGCACGTGGTGGCACGCGCTCGCCAAGTGCAGCTGCTGAGGTTGGACACCTCCTCCGTCCGTCCCTTCTCTCCCCACGACGGGCGGCACTGATCTGATGTGCTCGTCCCAGCCGCCCGGCCGGCGGGCGGGCAGGGACCCCGCGCACCGAAAAGGCGATCGAATCGACCGATCGGGGCCGTGCGGCCGGCGGGCCGGGGCGCACACCCTCCCGCAGCATCACCGTTCCGAACCCGGCATCAGTTACTGCTCCCCACGACGCCTGCCTGCCTGCCTGCCTCGCCGTGCACACCAGTTCGCTCGACGCGTCGCGTCCTTTTCGTGTGCCCTCCCTACCCTGCTCGTAGCCCGCCGGTACACCACTGCTATGTGCTATCTACCCACTGCTGACTGTTCCCTGCAACGACGCATCACATCGACAGCCTCAAAGCGAGAGAGTACTCTGCTCTGCGTTCGCGTCGTGCGTCCCGAAAGGCGAGGCGCCGGCGATCCGGCGAGGGCCAGCAAGCAATAATGCGGCGGCGACCATTATTGCCGGGCCGATCGCCCACTGATTGTTGTGGACTCGTAGTGGGGAAGCGACGCGGCTCCATCGATCCGGCCTCCTCCTTTTTTAAAAGCCTGCGTGACAACTAACATGACAGGGCGTGCATGATCTATCCAGCTCCCCAGCATACGAGCATCCCTGTTCATGTTTTCTCGTATAATTTTCGGTCGAGGATTCAGGGATGGAGTTCGTGGACGGCACGTACGGCCCAGAACGATACTGCAATACAGCCGCTCCTCGACGCGGCGCGGCCGTTGGAATCCTGGGGACAGTGTGATATGCCGCCAACGAGCGTCCCTGTCCGTGTTGCTCTCGGCAATCGCTCTCCTGTGTCTTGCAGCGTAGAAACGCCAAACCAGCATTGCGTCAGACAGTTCTGTGTCTTGTCCGGTTGTCGTCGTCGTTGTTCGACTCGGTCGCGTGTTCAGGAACAGGTCCTCTGAGCTCTGGCGGTGATTAACCTGTGACGACGCCGTCACTCACTGCAGGCAACAGTTTCCTGCTGCTGATCTCAGAGACAGTTACTAGCCAATTCAATCAGAGCGCTCAATCAATGCACCACGTATAGAGGTACCGGCACACACACAAAAAAAAACTGCTCTGTGTGTTTCGTGGTGCAGTTGTTAGGTGGCGACAGAGGAACATGACACGCACGCACGATCAGGCATGAAAATCAGCTGACGCGATCGCACGGTGGTAGAGCCTAAAGGTTTTCCACTGAACACCAATCAGGTACTAGAAGTAATTACACATTGCATAACTGCATCAATGCTTCTCCTATCAACACCATCACCACACACGCACTCTGCTAAACGAAAGAATTCAGAAGGAAGAAGTATCAAGAGATTCATCATGAAACTTCACCAAAGAATAAACAGCACACGGGCAACGCTCTACCCCAAGCGCAAATAAGACAGAACAAAATGATCTGATTTTTTTTCTTCTTCTTCAGAACCTTCCATGAGTTACCGAACGATCACTACGCTGGTAGAGTACGCTGCAGCCTGACCTTAGCTCTGCCGGCTGATCGATCCGGTGGGCCTGAGCGGCCGGTCGTCGGCCTCGTCCATGGACGCGCTCCGGCCCGACCGCGCCGCCGCCGCCGACGCCGACCCCGCGGTGGCGATCTCCTCGATGCGCGCCGCGATCTCCGGCATCGCCGGCCGCTGGTCCGGCGCCGGCACGGTGCAGTCCATGGCCAGCCGCAGCATCTCCACCATCTCCTCCTCGGCGCCGGGGTGCCTCAGCAGCTCCGTGTCGAACACCTCGGAGGTCCACTCCTCCTTTACCACGGACCGCGCCCACCGCGGGAGGTCCACGCCCTCGTCGTGCAGCACCGCGTGCGTCGGCGCCTTCCCCGTCAGGAGCTCCAGGAGCAGCACCCCGAAGCTGTAAACGTCGGCCTTCTGCGACACCCGCCGCGGGTCCGCCACCACCTCCGGCGCGCGGTACCCCGCGACGCGGGTCGCCGGCGCGCCCGCCGGCCCGACGAGGTGCGCCAGGCCGTGGTCGGCGACGCGCGCGTCCACCGCCCGGCTCAGCAGGATGTTGGAGGACTTGATGTTGCCGTGCGTCACCATGGAGCCCGTGGCGTGGATGTACTCGAGCCCGCGCGCCGAGGCCAGCGCGATCCGCCTCCGCGACTCCCAGTTCACCGGCGACCGCCCGGAGCCACGGTTCCCTGCAGTTCGATCAGAAAAACTCCATCAGAAAAATCTCATTCAGTTCGATTAGGAGAAGTTCAGAACAGAGCGCGTACCGTGAAGCATGGAGGAGAGGCTGCCCATGGCCACGAACTCGTACACCATGAGCTTCTCGTCCTTGCTGAAGTAATAGGCCTGCAGGGGCACGACGTTGGGGTGGTCGATGCCGCCGATCGCCGCGACCTTGTCCCGGAACTCGCGCTCCGGCAACGAGGTCTCTTTGAGGCGCTTCACCGCCATGACCGGCCCGGACTCGATCGCGGCCTTGTACGTGGTGCCGTACGTGCCCTTGCCGAGGACCTCGGCGGACGCGCGCAGCAGGTCCTCGAGGTCGTAGGGCCGGGGGATCCTCCCGAAGAAGAAGAGCTTCTTCTTCCCCACGGATGCGGCGGCGACGGCGGGCGGCGGCGGAGCAGGAGGCCGCGCGTCGGAGACCCGCGGGGTGTAGCCGTTCGGGCTCATTGCCTCCTTGCTGTGCAGGGCGAGCTCCGCCGCGACGGCGTCATGGCTGCGGTAGGTTGACCTCGGCTCGCGCCGCAGCGCGCCGCACATGAGGAGGAGGACGGCCGCGATGAGCAGGAAGCCAAAGGCGCAGCCAATCACAATGCCGGCGATGGCGCCGCCGGCGAGGTGGTGCCTGCTTCGTCCGGTGCTGTTTGGAGAGCCCGGTGCTCCGGGCGAGAGCTCGGGAGGCTGCGACGGTGCTGCCGACGAACTCGGCGCCTGGCACGGCGGGAGGGGCTTGCCGCACAGCGGCATGCCGAGGAAGGACGTCGCCGGCATGCCGCTGAGGCTCCTGGGCACCTCGCCGGTGAGGTTGTTGAAGGAGACGTTGAACGCGGTGAGCGACGGCATGGTGACGTCCGGCAGCTGCCCGGTGAGGCGGTTGCCGTCGAGGTAGAGCACCTGCAGCCTCCCGTTCTTCGCAATGCTCGCCGGTATCCTCCCGGAGAAGCGGTTCCCGGCGAGGTTGAGCTGCGTCAGCGCCGGGAGCGCCAGCACCGCCGCCGGGAGCTCGCCGGAGAGGAGGTTGGACTGCAGATTGATCACCCGGAGCTCGGCGCAGGAGGCCAGGTCCGGCGGCAGCGGGCCGGAGAGCGCGTTGTACCGCAGCGACAGCACGGCGAGCCTCGTGAGGCCGCCGAGCACGCCGATGGGGAGGGCGCCCCGGAGGCCGTCCCCGGGGAGGTGGATCTCCGTGACGCGGCCGCCCGTGCAGACGACGCCCATCCAGGAGCAGGCCGGCTGGGACGCGTTCCACGACACGGCGGCCGACCCGAACGGCGCCAGGAAGGCCTGCAGCGCCGCGGCGTCGGAGGCCGGGTCGTCGGCGGCCCGGGCCGCGCCGGCCGCCAGGGCCAGGATCAGCGGCAGCAGCAGCGCCGCCGGCACGGCGGCGGCGCGCGGTGGGGGCATGGCTGGGCGGCTGGCTGTGTCGCGCCTTTTCCTCTCCGTGGGGCGGACTGATCACATTCACACCGCGCGGGGGGCGGGCAGCTGCGGGGGAGGAAAGAGGAGAGGGGAATGGGATTATGGGAACAAGGAGGAGGAATTTTGGAAAGAAGCTTTTCTTCCAGTGCAGCGTTGTCTGGGAAAGCGGCAGCTGGCAGCGGTGGGGAGGGGACGCCGTAACGGTATGTGGTGTACGGTGAGACTTGGACGGCTTCTACACTGCCGGGTACAACGTTCTACGACCCTGATCTAGTCTTTGGCACTGAGAAGGGAAAAAAATATGGTTTATATGTAAACATTCCGTTTCATATTGAACTCTGTTCGGAATGGTATCCAGCACCAATCACGTATCAGATTCATAATTAAATACCCCAGGGAAAGCCGATCCTAGCCGAGATCGCTTGATATACATGACTGTGGCCTATGTCATATGGCTTGGCTGTGTGGATGACACTATGACGGTACGGCATACAACTGGCGAGAATTTGTGTTGGCGCGGCACGAGCACGACAGACAAAGTAAACGGGTGACCAGGTCCCGGAGCCGTAACCGTCAGAGGGCGCCTGCGTCATCTGCATTGGTGGCCAGTAAATGCCATCATGATGTAATCGCGGGGAAAGTTTATGGGTAATCACTGTCACCGTACATTGTTGCGGCAGCAGTACTGTCTCCGAAAGCTAGCAACGCAGTAAACCGCCTTTCCGTTCAGCTAAACCGTTTAGCCGTGCCGTGCCACGGGCGAACCGAGCGGCCCAGAACCGCGGGCGGACAGCCGGATACCGACGTAACATGCATGCGCTAGTATGCTAGATTTCACTCAGTCTGCGCGGACGCATCCTTCTGTCAACGTCGGCTGGTCTGTTGCTATCAGAAGTTTAGCTGACCCAAGTGATGCAGAGCTCAGAACGAAGTGAATTTCGATTTCTGCAGGAGAGAAAAAGAAGAAAAAAAGAGCCAACCATCCATCTAGTCCCAAATTGCCGATCGATCGATCCCCTTGCAGCTTGCACCACGCCTTTTGCAGCACAAACGGTGGTTGTAGCTTTCTGCTGTGCTGCGCTGGCCCTCGTAGCCCTTGACGCGTAGTACTATGTGGTGTGCACGCCACGCGCGGCGAGGGATCGCAAAGATCACCCGGAGAGTGCCTGCCAGAGAGGGAGAATCCGGCAGTAAGCTACGCACGCACCTCGCTGACTTTGGTCCTGCCGGCCGCGGAGACGTTGACTTTGGCGCACGGAAACGGTTGGTGTCCAGCCTCTCACCCGCCGAGCTTTCTTTTCTTTTTGCGCCGAACAGAAAGCCGTTCCGCTGACGCTGGCACCAGACCCCCGCCGGCACGCGGTTTTCGAGCGTCAGCTCAGCTGCCCAACCGTACACACGTACGACGCGGTGCGGATTCCTTCCTTCCTCCTCGAAGGAGAATTGCCGGGTCACTCGTGCGTGGCTTTTGTTTCGCGTGATGTATAAACAAAGGCTCCGCGTAGGAGCTTCCTGAATTTTGCAAGACGGGGTCTGATGGCGAGGCTGACAAAATTTTTAGAGCAGTTGCAACGGGTGAACAATCGACCTGAACTTCTTCTCAACTACTCCGTACATTACAAAAGCAGTGGGTGGTATTGGTACGACTGGAACATAACAAAATGAGGGAAAGAAATACACACCTCGTGTGCAGGAGTACAACTGGGTTAGTACATGGAGATGGAGTCGCGAACCAACTGATACCGTCACGCGACGCTATGTTTCTGATCTCCATCTCTGTTATTACGATCGAGCATGTGCTGTATTCTGAAGTAGCAAGGTGACTCGCACAAATTTACGCGGTTAGCTAGTTTTTTATACTAATATTTAGATTTTTTTAAACTAAATATAATTTTATCTAAATATGTGTTGTTTCATTGTCAATAGGGTTTTTCCAAATGTGCCCAAACTAACGTAACAATTTTTATCATCATGTACATGGCAGCAAGTATGAATTATTGATGCAAATTTATATTTACTAATTGTATTTGACATTGATTCTTTGATCAATTTATAATTTTCTTATTTATATAATTTATAATTTAACTATTTATTCACTCTAATCAATAGACTTTAAGGGTTAATATAGATTGTTAGATCTTACAAAAAAACCAACAATGTGTATTATTTTTATTTTAATTAATATAATAATAACATTATATTATTAAGATTAACTCCACGAATCTCTCTCAACAGATTCTCCAAATACTAAATTGAGGCTATCTCTATTTTTTAAGGGCCACAAAAATGCTACAACTCCAACGGTAGCCATCATAAATATAGGGCTCTCTATAGACCCCTCGAGAATGGAGGTTGAATTTAGAAGCCTCCCAAATAGAGGGTCAGGTAGAGGGTCTGCTGAGTGCAACTTTTTTCTGAACCCTCTAAACTTGGAACAGACGTTTGTTGGGTTTGCTGGAGTGTAACTTTTTTCCGAACCCTTAAACTTGAGATATGGGCTTATTGGGCTGCTGGAGTTGCTTTAAGATAATAGATTGTGTGACCTAATATTGAGGTAGTGATCATGGCTAAGTGAATAAAGTAATTCATATAGCTTTACATATACAAAATGACTCCCTTCCTCAACGGACATCCGAACTACCTCGACAAACTTGCAATACAGTAACACGGAGCGATTGGATTAAAGTAGAAACCTTCCACAAAACATAATGGTGTTTGGTCGACTCCCTTCACAAATCAGTGGTATGATTGGTAGCATAGCTTGGTGCACAAATCCGTGATCAGAATGGCGTAGCATGAAGGAGCTTAAGGAGGGAGGAGATCAAATATAGAGGGTAATGAATCACACCAGAAAAATGTTATCAAGAAAATATTATGAGAAAAATACTGCTATTTTGCTAGTTATGCAATGAGAACTTAGACTGCAGTAACTAATGGGTGCCTATCACGGTTATGGATCAATCTTTTGCCATTTTTTCTCCTCCAGTAAAAGATGGAGTAATATATAGACATGGTTGATGCCCGATCTAGTGAATGACAGTTGCATGATTATATCGGACATTAAAAGAAGCATTTGTTTGCCCAACCTGTTGTTCCTCAACTTTCATATCAACACATGTGCACGGTAAGCACGTCCATCATCAAAGTTGTATGACACCTGAGCTTCTTCGCTTTGTTTTACCTAGATCTGATCAATCCCGCAGCGATTCACTCCCTTCGGATATGGAGAATGTTTCTCTCTTGTTATGCTCACAACCTTGGTGAAAGCCATAAATCTGAGCACCTTTCATCAGTTACATGTGTAAATCAATGTGATGTCCTCAGCTCATTGTTGAATGCTATACCACCTCAGTTTCTCCGCTTTGTTTTTCCTTTCTCTGCTCCTTCTTACACTAACTCGTTAAAAAAGACCATCAAACAGGTTTGAGCGCGGGAAACACATTTAATGATCTTCCATGTGCGTTGGCAAAGATAGTGAGTGTTAAGTGCGGACATGATGCTCAATCCCGGCAGCGATTCACACTCTTTGGACAGGGAGAATTGTTCTCTCATATTGTGCTCACAACCTTGTTGAATTCCCTAAATCCGAGCACCTCTCATCTGGTATGCGTGAAGATCGATGTGTTGTCTTTCGCTCATTGTTGAACGTTGCATCCTATATAGAGGAATATGGTAGGGAACATGGGGCTTCAGGCCGATCGCACTCGTAGTACTCTATTCTCATCCTCTAAAAGAAATATTTTTGCCTTGACATTGATATTCTCCCCTCTATATTTCTTCTGCACCTGTTATCGTCTATATCTCATATTTTATACCAACTACCAACACATGAGCCCACCCATTTTTTTCCTTTTCTTTCACCGACGCCACCACTCCCTGTTGACGTAAAATCCGCACTTCACGCCAAGCACACAGCAAGCCGAATTAGCTAGCTTCACACGTGGCCCGAGCGTTTGAATCCGAAAGCGTGCCAGTCAATTTTCCTGAAACTGACAAAGGGAGTAAAGATGTTTAGATAACATCTGGAACGTACCGGGTGATACCAGTCAGTTCCATATTTGTGGCTACGGAGCCAGCTTCGAACGACATATAGCTACAGAGAAGCTATCTGTCAGCAGTTAAAGCATCATTCGGCAATCGGCAAAGCACGCAGGAAGCGCACTGCCGAATGCGTGACGTAAGCATGACGAAAGATCGGTTTTTGACTGAATAAACATTGTAACGTATATTCATAACCGATTAACGGGGAACAGAGCATGATAGATAAATAAAAGGGCGAAAACATGACCATAATTTCATAATAAACAAGAATGCATAGACTAAAAGCACTAGTCTACCGCATGTCTAGGTACTTTTCAGCCCGTCGAGCATGAAACAAGCAAGTTAATCCACCGCATGATACGACTTGCTTGGAATCACACCACCAACCAAGAATAGATCAATCCACCGCATGATATACTCTAAACGTGGAAGGCTAAAAGCATTCTTTATTTAAAACAAAACCTTGAACATGTTTCGCTCGTGGCGATACTGCCGAATACAGCTATATAGCCGAATCGGGTTCCATGAAGAAGGAACATGCTTTGTTGATGATGATAGATCTATCAGATCGAATCGAATTCTAATCCACCGGATGATTAGCTCTAAGACGACCCAAAAACCTGCATCCACCGCATGATACCCGGTTCTGTCAAGATCTACACAAGACCAACGAGCTTGGACCCGCAACACGTGGCAATCTAGATTGACTTCGAATTCGGCTATGGAAACGCAGTGCATTATGAGCTAGAACCGAATCTAATCAATCTAGACTGGGCAAAAGAGTGTTGTAATGAATCAAACATAAAGGTAAAATCCAGAGCAACACATGATAACTTAATGGATCTATCAGATCTTGCCAAAATCCAATAGAACCGATAACTTGTTCCACGCTAAAACTTAGCCCACCGCATGGCTCATGATCTAACGATGGAACCTTCCTGAACCAAAGCCTAAATCCACCGCATGATACTAGGCATGGTGCAGGGTTGCCGGTACTTACGGAGGTCGACGGATCGATGATTCCTCTCGAAGAACTCGACGACTCGACTAAAGGACTCGAAGTTGGCACGGGGCCGGTTTGTTGTATGATTGATTGATTGTCTCTTTTACAACTACCATGGGTTTATATTTATACCCAGATTTCGACACGATTCCTAGTCGATTACGATTACATTATTTATTTCCTAAAAAGATAAACATCGGGGCACCGTATCCGTCTTGCATTCCAAGTTAAACCAGCCTTTTCCTTATACTTGATCCACGTCATCACGCGCTCCCGAATGCCTCTTGCGAAACAGTTCTCTTGCCGAATGACGATGCATTCCCGACCGCAGAACGTCTTTACCGAATGCTCTGGGGAAAAACTTCTTTGCCGAATGATATCTTTTCAACGAATCCGGCCCACATGTCAGCCTCTTCCTGGTGCCAATTTTTGGTGTCAACACTCCCCCACTCTATATATCTTCCTATGTTTCCGCCTCTCTCTAGCGACGGCTGCGGCGGCGAGGGGTGCCGGTCTCCTCGGCCGACAACCTTCACCTCCGCTGGCCTCCGGTGGTGCGCGGGCGGCTCCCGTGACGACTGGGGATGGCTCCCGCGACAGCGACGACAACGAACGTCCTAACGGCGGCGGGCGGTCGCGCGCCGATGGCGAGAACTCCTCCGGCGGCCAGGGGCGGCTGCACGACGGTGGTGGAGGGCTCTTGCGGCAGCCGCGGACGGCCGCGCGGCAACGGTGGAGACCTCCTACGACAGCCATAGACGGTTGCGCGACAGCAGCGGCGGAGGGCTCCCGTGGCGGCCGCGCGACGACTGTTGAGGGGTAGCGGCGGATGAAATAATATATACCATTAGATCTTGTTCAAATACGACAACATATATCCCCACTGGTCTCCGGCGGCGCGCGGAGCGATCAAACCTCGAACCCCAAAGGCGCGCGGGCAGCTCCCACCGCGGCCGCGGATGGCTCCCGCGGCAGCGACGGCGGTGGACGGCCTTCCGACGGTGGACGGTCGCGCGGCGACGGTGAGGACTCCCGTGGCGGCCATGGACGGCCGCGCATCGACGGTGGAGGGCTCCCTCGGCGGCCGCGGATGGCCGCGCGTCGACTGTGGAGTGGTGGCGGCGGACGGAATAATATGGACGTTAGATCTTCATCAAATCCGACGACATATATTCTTATCTTTTTTGGATTAACGGAATAATATAGACCGTTAGATCTTCATAAAATCCGACGGTTTGTATTCTTCTGTCTTTTAGATTAATGTGGTAAATATACACCGTTAGATCTTCATAAAATCCGATGGCTCATATCCTTCTCTTTTTTTATAAATAATAGATGAATTGGCTAAACTCATGATTGAACGTTCTGTTCTTGTAGGTTGGCGGCAGCATCGGCATTCATTTCAGTGCTCGTATGAGCCCACTGGAACCAATCCATCAGTTTGGGATCGGATCCAGTAGGGTGCGCTATGATTTTCGCAATCGGAGGTGGCATCATTGATTATTACCAAATGAAATCCAAGCTGTGCTGGCAAAAGGTATGTTTAAACGGAGTCGGAAAGGGCCCTCCCTTTATCCCGAAACGTTTTCAATGCTGGATCTTGGATCGCCAGATGATTGCTGTAGTACTTGAGAAAGCGACCAAACTTTCGCTACAGTTGTCTGTCAGTGGAAGAGGTACGTAGACGTAGCTATAAGGAGTAGCAGCTACGGCAAAGCCTTTCTATAAGTGACCAAAACATGCCCCGTACCGTATGCACGGTCTCGTACCCACACTTTTCCCTTAACGAGCTAACATACATGAATGCGACTGTGACTGTGCTCCGATCCCCGATCGATGGGCACCGCCGTTCGGCACATACCGCTGGACACCACACTGGTGCCGTGGCGAAGGGCAGGCACACGGCCGGCATGGTTGGACGAGCAGGCCGGCCGCTGGCCTCGCCGTTCGCTCGCCGCGGCCGCGCGGCTCAGGTTGGGCGCGCGGCTGGCTGGCAACCAACCGGCGGTGCCCCAAGGGATCGCTCGGCGCAGGGTTCGTTTGACGTTTCCACCGCCCCGGAGCCCCGGGACGGTCGGGTGTGTCCCTTGCGGCGCGGCGCGAGGGAGCTCTCGCGCGGTGCCGGTGGGCGCGCCGGTTGAAGAGACGGCACCCGGACTGGCGGGGGAGGTTGATGTTGATCACCGTCCGATGTGGCGTTGTCAGCTCTGCACGTTCTCCTCTGCTGCCTGTGCCGCGGGGGCGGCGGGCGTCTCGCGGTTGGCCCGCGCCGGTGCCCGGTGGGTGTGCAGCGTGCCCTGCTCCCACTTTTGGGTCGCTTCGTGTCACCTACTGTAGACCAGATCAGATCGGGGTTTTCGCCATCGCTGTAGATTGTACTAGTACGGACGCAGTACTGCTGTGTGCTAGTGCCACCATCGGAGGACGGCCGGGGGGCAGATGGAACGAAACAGCTGACGAGGTCTTGTTCATCGATCGACCACGGATGCCGAGACCGGGCCTAGCCGCCCAGCTGTAACACCCGCGTTTTAATCTCTGAAAATCACTAAAGAAATCACCCGGTAAAAACCTTTCAAAATCTTTACCGCCCGAGCTTCCGTTTCCGTCAACCCTCTCCGCCTGTCGTTTCCCCCTCTCTTTCTGTCCGCATCGCATCACCGCCTCCTTTCCATCCCATCCCGCGTCGCCCGCCCTCGAGTCGACCGCCGGGTCCGACCAACTCCGACGCCGTCGGCTTTCCGCCGCGAATCCCGCCGGCTCTCCCCTCCCTTTTTCCCCTTTTCTCTTTTCTTTCTCCCTTCCTTTTCTTTTTCCCTTTCTCTCTTTATTTTCTCTCCTCCTCCTTTTCTTTCCTTTCTTTTTCCTTTCCCCCCCTTTCTCTGTTTCCTCTGCTTCTCCTCCCCGACGCCGGCGCCGTGCCACCCCTCCTCCGCGACCGCCGACACACCGCCGTGCCGCCCTCCACCGTGGTCCCGCCACCACCATCGCCGGCCACGGCCACCGCCGCTCCGACCGCCGTACGCAGCGCTCGCGCGTGCACACCACCGCCGGCTCGGTCACGCGTGCTCAGCTCCGCTCCGCACCACGCCACCACCGCTGTCGTGCCGCCCACCGCTGCTCTGCTGCGACCGGACGCCATTGCCGTGCCGCCCACCGCCGCCGCGCTGCCGCAGCCGTACCTCACTGCCGCACGCACACGCCAGGCCGAGCTCCCCACGCGCACGCCAAGCGCCGACACCACCGCTCCGCACGCTCGCCGTGCTCGCCATCCCGTCACGCCGATCACGGACACGCCACCGCCGTCCTCGCCGCGGCCCCATCCGCTCGGACACGCACGCCACATCGCGACGCACGCTTACGACGAGCACAGCACCGCACGCCGCCGCTGGCCCACCCCCGAGCCGTCCCGTCCATCGCAAACCACGTCGGCGCCATCAATTCCACCCGCCGGCCATTCCTACCGCTCGCCAAGCACCCCTCTCTCGTCGGCCCGTCTCCTCGCCGCCCCTCCCCGCCTATAAATAGGCCTGTCGGATTCCTCTTCACCACCTCCCGCTCATACACCTCGCCAACCGCCTCCACCGCCGTCGCAACGCCGCCACCACACTCGCCATTGCCGCCGTCGCCACTGCTCCCGTGGGCAGCCCTCCACTCCCCACCTCCGGCCGTGGTAACGGCATGGGTGAACTTGCCATGAGCTCCTCTCCGTTTTCCCCCGGTCAATTCGACCCTGCACCGCCACCATCACCGGCGATTGGATCGCCGCCGGCCGCCGGACCCTCTCCCCTGTCGTCCTCTCTCTGTTAAAACGAAGGGGATGGACACTTTATGGAAAACCCCCTGAAGTTTCTCCTATTCGAACCCGCAGTCCAAGCTTAAACCCTCTCTCTCTGTCGCGTTTACGCAAAACCCCCTGGGCTTTCACCAAATTAACCCGCAGCCCTTCAGTCACTATTCTCTCTCTCTCTATTTATTACACTAGAGGCCCTCGGACTTTTCTGTAATTACAGATAAGTCCTTTTCCTCTTTAAAAACAGCCCTAAACCCCACTAAACTCATCATTTCATGCGCCAAATTAATCCCGTTTGACCCCAAACTCCACCACAATATTCACCAATATATTTTCGCCAAATCCAACAAGTCCATACTCAAAAATAATCGTGTCATCATCATCCGCTCTCTTTTTCCGTTCTTTCTTTCAGAGCTCAATAAAAGTTTTTCTTTTATTTATTGGATGTTTGTTGTGTGTGCCGTAGACTCCGCTGTGAACGAGGAAGGACTCGAGGAGGAGCAGTGCTACGAGCAGGAGTTCGGAGACCAGGACCCCGGGCAGGAATCCCCCGAGGGTTGGGAGAACGGCAAGTGCAATCCCACCCTTTGATGCATACTTTCGTCCCAGTTTTTATAAACACAACCCATGGCCTGATTTATAAAACTTGCATAATTTTTCCGCTAAACCCGGTTGGATAGCCATGCCTTGATTGCTAAGACTGTTTCCTTGACAACCTAAATTAATATTTAAATATGACAAGGCTCTATTTGAATATTAGTCACTGCTAGAAATGCTTAGGAACATTTTACCATTATACCCCATGGCAATCACTTGGTGTTTACAAAAGCAACGGTGTGCGTGCTTTAAAATAAAAGAGATGATTTGTGTAAATAAAATGAGTACCCGTGTGGGATGAGACAGACGGTATTTCTGTGTGAAATACCGAGGTGAGCTTGAACCTGTGTGGTTGAGCATGGTGGGAGTTGTCTATCCTATCACAAGTTTTGGGATGATGTTGATGTGTCATCTAGCCTAACCCATTTATTGTACCACCACTCGACCGTTGTATGTGGCAACGACTTAGCATAAATCCCACTAGTTAAGCTGTTGGTTATGTGGTGTGCTGGTGAGCAACAGAAGGCCATGGAGCCGGGGATACGATCTATGTGAGGTATGCCCCTGGTTAGGACCTCGTCGGTGGGTGGCTAACCCCTGGTCACGTCTGTGATAACTTGTCAGTCTAGCTATGGTGGGTAATGGCTTTGATAGGAGCTGCACTGGCACTAAGGTGTCCATGTTGTGGTAGCCTACTTGTGGTTGTGTACACCTCTGCAGAGTTAAAACCTATCCGGATAGCCGTGTCCACGGTATTGGACGAGTTACGACTTGGTCACTTCACTAGTCCCCTGTTTTGGTGTAAGAAAGTGTTGGTGTTTGGTTGAGCTGGGAAATGTTTTGACATGAGCTACGACAGATGGGAAATCTGGTAGCAATAAAACCCTGTATGAAAAAGTATTACACTTACTGTTCCTTTTAAAAGAAACATTTGTGAAAACCCATTACGAAAACCAACCCTCTTGCATGTATAATAAAATTTGCTTTGCTGCTAATTAAACCATAAGCCATCCTTGTTACAATACTTGCATACTTCTGTTATACCCCTCCGTGGTTGTGGTTGCGTTTGCTGAGTACGTATGTACTCACCCTTGCTTAATCTGTTGCAGAGGCAGAACCGGACTTTGTGCCTGAGGATATCGTCTAGTGGGGTTCGTTCTGCACCCAACCTTTGCCTGTGTGTTAGGGTCACCCGCTGGAAGCCGCATGCGTTGCCACTCTGATGAAGACCTCTATGTTATCAACCTTTTTATCTGGAGTTTAGTGTTAGTTCTGTTTGTCGTGGCCCTTCAATGCCACCGTTTCCCGTAATGTTGTTTCTGTACTGAACTACCTGTTGTAATAATGTGAACCAGCATCCTGAAACTGGTATTTGTATCACATTAAGTTCTCTCTTTCGAGGGCACGCTTCACTAGCCCACGAGCCAAATCAACGCCCAGAGCTCGCGCGCCTTTGCTTTTAGCAACGTGCATTTTTAGCTCTTATTAGGGTGCTTTCAAGCAAAATTTCTAGCTTCGTCTCTTAGCAACGTCATCTTTGTACAGATCGAGAATAGATAGTGCGGTGCGTGCTTAGCGAGATGAGCAAATTCATGAGCTACCGCAACGCACTCAATTCTTATCTGACAAACCACACGCGACCGACATTTAAAACTTTGACCGCATTCATACTACATATACGTGTTTGTTTTTGAAATTTCGACCCGTCAAAAATGATGGCTATACACTTACCATCTACTAGTACCATTTTGTTCTTATCACATCTGATTACGTATGTAACAATGTGAGCAACGGTCACCTTTTTTTTACAACAGAGCAACGATCAGCTCGATTATAAAAAAAATGGATGGTAATCAAATTACATTTGTTGGGCTAAAGAACATACCTGGATCCTATAAATTATGTGGGCCCAAAACGTTTCAGATCCTAGAGGATAAACTCATGGGCCGAAAAAAGGCCGAGAGCACAGGTCGAGGTTCTTAGCTGTGTAGGAAATTACGGTATGGAACTTGTGAAACGCTATGGAACTTGAAATTACGGAAATCACGTCGAATTTCAGATGATTAGTTCCAGGGAAGTTCCAACGATAAAAGTCACAGTCCATACAAAATCCGGTGGAAATATAATCACTCCACCTCTTATTCTGGCTTGGGTTCTTCACACATCACAAAAATCACCGTCCATACAAATTCCGGTGACAAAAGAAAGATCCATGGAGCACTTTGGCCGTTTTGGACGTTCCCAATTTTTTTTTTGGACGTTCCCAATTCCCATGCCTTTCTGCTCGCCCACGTATTCCCAATTTCCCATAGATATCAAACCTTTTGTACCACGTCACGTACAAGTGGGACCCACGTCAATGTGACCCCATGTGTCATCTACCACCACAAAGATCCGGTCGCTTTTTTTTTTCAAAAACGAAGAGAGGACTTGTCGACTACCCATGCCCGATCCTTTTCTCCGGCCCCACACTAACGGAAAACCCATACGCCGACATAATGGGCCCACATGATATATCAGACCCACACGCCAGCGACACCGCCCACAACTTATGCGCGGAAATCTCGTTTATTACTCCCTCCTGTCCCCGTAGTCTCAACTGAAACCTACGGCTGCTACTCCCCTAGCTCGCCAAGCGCTCCGTCTCCAATCCCCCCACGACGCCCCCCGAAATCGCAGCAATCTCCAAGATTTCCTCCGGCTCCAACCGATTCAGTCGAAACCGCGGCAGGGGCCCTCAAAGCTCGCATCTTTAGGGCACAGTCTCCCCTGAATCTTCAGCGATTTTTCGCCGTCGCAAACAATGGGTCCTCGCAAGAAGAGCGGCGGTTCCGGGGCCGGTTTCCTGAAGCCGCTCGGCGGCGTCTCTCCCGCCCGTATGCCGGGGGCCGGCGCCGTGTTCTTCCTCGTGGGCTCCGCGCTCGGCTTCGTGGCGGTGCTCCACGCATCCGAGTCGGAGGAGGCCGTCGGCGAGTGGGCATCGGCGGCGCGGTGGGCTGCTCGGCGGGCTGCTGAACTGGCCGGCTCGGTCGGAGCCCACCACCTGCTCGTCGCAATCTCGCTTCTTTTCCTGGCCGCCAGTGTCTGGCGCCTCGCTAAGCGCTGCGCCGCCGTGGAGGGGCTCGTCGGCAGCGCGGACTCTGCGGTGCAGGCATTGCGCGTGGGGGGTGTCGTGTGCGCCGTGTGCGGGTCGAAGATTCAGGCCCTGAAGAGAGGCAGCCGTAGCGCGGAGCGCACTCGCTCGGACTCCTCAAACAGCTGCCCTGATAAGCCGGTCTCGAGGTCGCTGGCTGCTGAATTTGAGCAGGAGGCTGACAATGACAAGGACGAAGAAGAGGACAATGCAGGCGAGACCAGCGATTCAGAAGAAAACAATGTGCAGTATCTGAGGAGGAGGCTGAAGGAGGAGAGGCTGATGAAGGAGGTTGCACTAGAAGAGTTGGAGAAGGAGAGGCTGGCAGCGGCATCGGCTGCTGATGAGGCCATGGCCAAGATTGCTTGCTTGCGCAGTGAGAAGGCGCTGGTGGAGAGGGAGGCAAGACAATTGCAGGAGATGGCAAAGCAGAAGCAGATGTATGACCGACAGGTGATCGAGTCGCTCCACTGGGTGATCATGAAATCTGGAATGCAAGGCTGGGAGCCTGAAGCCGCATCCGATCCAGCTGTGTCGGAAACAAGCGAGGACGACAAAGATAGGAAGTAGCTAGCTCCTGGTTCTTAGTAGTTGGATGTAACTGTGAGGAACGCCCTGTGCAGGAAGTCATTGCCTGCTTGAGTTCTTTGCCCTGTGATCAGTTTTCAGCAGCCAAATATGGTACAATGCCCAAGTTTTTTGAAAACTATGGGAGGAGACTCTAGTATGCTAAACTCTCGAGGAGAAATCTGTAATATCTGCCTGTATATATACCATCCTTTGCAAGCTACTTTGCAACTTAATATGATAAAAACTGGTATTAGATCCTTCTAACCTTGCGAGTGTCTGTTGCCATGTTACTATCTATTGTTCTTGAGAGCTCTGAAAAAATACTTTTTGCAGATTTTGTTATAAGATGCTGGTATGGTATAAGCACTAAGAAAATTCAGTAGGTCTGTAACATGTTACTGCCCTGATAACATCAGAACACCGGTAAGCCTGGATGGTTGGTTTCAGCATCAGGATTATCAAATATCTGTCATACCGTATTTGAGTAAAACATCAGCACAATCAATTTGTTTCAACTTGTTGTTTATAATATGCTGAAAAACTTGCAGAAAGTGCATTAGCTGTCTCTGCCATCCTGTTTGAATATTGGACACGCTCTGATTTCCTCTATCTAGTGCTTAAGCATCTCAGTGTGATGGACAGTGCACATGATCAGAGCAGGAATTCCTTCTCTTCTGTTCTAGACTTCTAGTACGAATGTTTCAGCGTTGAGTAACTCCAGTATAATATCTATTTGTGTCTTGGCCATTTTAAATCTTCTGCTTGCACTAGTGATGAGCTTGCACACAGTTGCTAGTTATTCTGAATTGCCCTGCTGATTTACCAAGCGAATCACTTTTCATCCCCTTTTTCATCTTCAGTTTGTTTTCTGCACCGTGGTGGAAAGAGATCAGAAGAACATCTTTAAACTTGGCGCTCTCCCTCCCCACCCGTCAAGCGATCACAATGCGCAGAGCCCTCCGTCCCCGCTCCATCCAGCGCCGCCCGCCGGCCGCTGAACCCCCGCCGCCCGTTTCCCCCCCATGGTACGCCGCGCCGCGGTCGGCACTCCCGCCGCCGGGCGAGGCCGATCCCCTCCTCGCCGCCGCGTCCGAGGTCGCGCTGGCCCTCCCCGTCCACCCGGCGCCGCTACCGGCCGCCGCGCCCGCGCCGCTCCTCCGCCTCCTCCCGGCCTTCACCTCGGCGCACTTCCTCTCTCTCCTCCACCGCAACCCGCTCGCCGTCCCGCCGCTCCCGCTTCTCTCCCTCTTCCGCGTCCTCCTCGCCTCCCCTCCGGGCCTCTTCCGCCACACCCCGGCGTCGTTCCTCTCCATGTCCCACCTCCTACTCGGCCACCGCCTCCACCACCTCGCACTCCCGCTCCTCCGCCTGCTCGCGTCCCGCCTCGGCCGCGACTCCCCGCAGCGGCTCCTCACGCAGCTCCTCTCCGCGGTCTCCCCCGATGATCCGGCCCCTCTCGTGTGGGAGCTCGCCAAAGCCTATGCCGACGAGGGCCTCCTGCCCGACGCCTGCTCCCTCGTCGTCCTTGCGCTACGCCGCGGCGTCCGCGTCCCGGTGCCTGTATGTTCTGGCATCATGAGCCGGCTTCCCACTGCTCCCGAAGCCTACGCCTTCTACCTGCAGCTACTTGACGCGGGCGTACCGCCGGAGGTCAAGCTGTTCAACGTCCTAATGCGTGACATGATTAGATCGGGCGAGCTTGCCAGCGCGCGGGACGTGTTCGATGAAATGCTGAGGAGGGGTGTGCGGCCGACGGTAGTGAGCTTCAACACCTTGATATCAGGGGTATGCAAGGTGGCTGATCTGGGCAGCGCAAATGCTTTGAGAGGGCTAATGGCGAAGGCAGGTGTCGCGCCAGATGTGTACACCTACGGTGCTTTGATGCAGGGGCTGTGCAGGGCAGGGAGGATACATGATGCAGTGGAGATGTTTGAGGAAATGTGCGAGACAGGTGTGAACCCCAACACTGTCGTGTTCACGACACTGATAGACGCACATTGCAAGGAGGGGGATGTGGGAGCTGGGTTGGAGTTGTACAGGGAGATGGCAGCGAGGGGTGTTCAGACGGATTTGGTGACATACAATGCATTAGTAAATGGCCTCTGTCGAGCACGAGATTTGAAGGCTGCCAATGACATTGTGGAGGAGATGAGGAACGCCGGTCTCAAGCCGGATAAGGTGACTTACACAACCCTCATCGATGGCTGCTGCAAGGAGGGGGAGTTGGACATGGCAATGGAGATGAAGCGGGAGATGTCAGACCAAGGGGTTGCATTGGACGAGGTCACATACACTGCGGTCATCTCAGGACTGAGCAAGGCAGGGCGTTCAGTTGAAGCGGAAAGGGTTCTGTGTGAGATGGTGGAGGTTGGATTGGAACCTGACAACACGACATACACAATGGTGATTGATGCCTTCTGTAAGAATAGTGATGTGAAGACAGGCTTTAAGCTACTGAAAGAGATGCAGAGTAGGGGTAGAAAACCTGGAGTTGTGACATATAATGTGGTTATGAATGGGTTCTGCAGGCTGGGCCAGTTGAAGAACGCGGACATGCTTCTGAATGCAATGCTTAATGTTGGGGTGTCCCCAGATGATATAACATACAACATTCTTTTGGATGGACACTGCAAGCATGGAAAAGTTAGAGACGCTGAAGAACTGAAGAGTGCAAAAGGAATTATTTCAGATTTTGGGGCTTATACTTCACTAATCAATGAAGTTGTCAAGAAGCCAACTAAGAATTACCATGATAATAGATAGTTTAGATACAGTTCTTTTAGAGTTCCTTACCTGTAACAACCTTAGATCTTGAAGACTGAAAATCCAATATGAATATGATGAGCACACTCAAGATTGATGGATCATGTGAATGTACCTTGTTGAGCACAGATACCTGGCTTTGAAGGTAGACGTCGGAGGGGAAAGCAGAGGTTCAGGCAAATAAAATGTTTCATGATTCTTTGTTCAGTCAGTGTATCTTGATGAAATGTTTACCAGGATCTGAGATGTCTTAGCAACTGGTTGGTGCATGGCTGTTGTTGTGCCTGTTGGGTTCAAACTACCTACATGGCAAGATAGCAGATTTCCGTCTCTTTGAAATGTAGAAATCACAGATCCACATCCAATTCTCACATATTGGGCAGCTTTAACAGCATTTCCATCCCATATGCTGCAGCTGAAGCAAGCGTTCCAATAATAACAGTCTGAACAGCACTGGTGATTGGTGAATGGACGGTTCCCTGTAAAGCAACCTTTTGATGAGCCAAAGAAAAGCAGCGCTGCCAGTGTGACTCCAGCAGATGTGAGCATGTCATTTTCAGCTATGGATATGAATATGTACGGTAGGAGAGGGACCAATCCACCAATCACGTAAAATAGTGCGATTGACTCCAACATAAGAATTGTACGTCCCTACCTGTAACAACTTTATATCTTGAAGATTAAAAATGCAACATGAATATGATCTGCACGCTCCGACTGATGAATAACATGAATGTACCTTGTTGATCACAGATACTCAGCTTTGAAGATTGCTGTCAGGAAGAGGAATGCAGAGGTTTTGGCAAATCAAAGATAAATATGTTTTAAGATTCGGTTCAATCATTGTATCTTGATGGCATGTTGGTCAAGATCGGAGATGTCTTAGCAACTGGTTTGTCTGGTGCGTGGTCGTGCCTTTGCCTGTGCCTGTTGGGTTCAAACTACTACTTTGCAGTCATGCTACAAAACGAAATAGCTCAATTGCGTCTGTTTAAAATGTAGAAATCACAGATTCATAGCAATTTCTCACAGCTTGGGCAAGATATGAAATTATTACAAGTAAGGCGTCTCTTCTTATATTAAACTATAAAGAACTTGTCTCTGTCTAAACCAACTTGTAGATAAGATATTTTTTTTTCTCTTTCATGAGCTTGTCATATCATCATCCATCTTGGTTTCATGACCCAGATAGGCATTTGTGGTAGTTTCATTTTGCTTGTCATCATGATTGAATATAGTGAAGTACTGAAGTGTCATGTTCAGTCTCTATTAACTTTACCAAAGTGTGGCGCAGAGGTATTTTATTCCCAATATTTATTCATAATTAAATGAAAGATAGAGTAGACTGGCATTAACTTCATCGGCAATTAGACAATGTAATGAGGCGTTCAAAAGGAGGAAAAAAAAACAAGTTTCTTTATCTAGATTGCAGCAATGAATAATGACTTATAACAATATGTTTTTCATTCTTTTCTCGAATAAATGGGTCATTCTTTGCAGCTTTATTTATAAACTACTGGAAGGCAAAAGCATTCAAAATTAGTACCATCATTATTCATGCACCTTCACTTCAAGTACAAAAATGAGTGAGCAGGGCTATTCAAAAGGGGGATTTAAATTGATGCCGTTATGATGAGAGTGCATTTCCCTCTGAATGACGTGGGAATTGGGAACCATTCAAAAGGTGGAACAGTGATCATACCTCATCATGAATTCTAGCCAAGCTTGAGGATTCCTCCTGAGCCCATCAATGACAGGGCCATACTCGTGTGGTTGAAGCCCATATTGCGACATGATCTCTCCAATCTCAGCAGCCTCTGGATGACCAATCAAGGATTCGAAAACGCCAATGGTGTCAGGATGCCAGTCATATACAAACAGGAATCTGGCAACAATGTTTCATGAACTGTTTTTCATGTCATGTGACATCCATTTACCAGTGTCTGGGACGGTAATGATCTCCTCCTCCTCCCTCTTCATCTCCCGCTTGTAGTGATCTGCCTCGCTCTGGGCCGCAAGGTACCTACCACATGGCGCGTGCGCGGATCAGAAATTCAGAATCATTCGTTAGTGGACACTTTTTTGAGTTGAAAACAATGTGGTGTTTGTCCTGTCCTCGGGTAAAAAGATTATATAATTATTGTTGTCCACTTCGGTGGACCTAAAAGCTGTGATGATAGCTAACACAAAGCATGCACGTCGAAGAGGGCCACACACTTGTCTATCACAAACTAGCTTTTTGTCCTGACGATTCCCTTTTGGGGTTTGAATGAGGGCGATTTGCAAGTTGATTTGGTGTTAAAGAGCACATGTCCATGCTGAACAATGCAAAGCTTGCAGGCTCATGGTTTTTCAGTTCAGTGTTCGTGTGATATGGATACCAGTGCTATCTGTCATCTAGTACAATGAAAATCAACGCCTAACTGTATATTTTAGTTTGCCAAAAAAAGAAAGGCGATCTATCAACCAATTATACCTGAATATATGCACGCATGAATTCAAAATTTTGTCCTACGGCTGAATAACCATTGCACAGTTTAGAAAAAACTAAAAACAAAAAACAAAACGGAAGGCACTGGAAACTTCGGCTAGTCGGCTAGATTAGCCGTGAATAAACGACAGGGAAGCAAAGAGAGGCACGGTCAGGTCAGGTGGTTACCCTCCGAGTCCCATAGAGATGGCGCCGGCGGCGACCTCGGCGAGGCCGGCGGTGAGGACGAGCGAGGAGGGCGCGCTGGTCCCGGAGAGCCCCGCGGCGAGGGCGAAGGGCACGGTGAGGCCGTCGGACACCCCCATGATGACGTCGCGCACCACCTCCCCCGCCGTGAAGTGGCGCTCCCGGTGGCTCGGCCGCTTCTCCAGCATCGGCTGCCCCCGCGCGGCGCCGTCGCCGTCCATCGATCACCCCGATGCCGGCGAGACGAAGCGCGTGCGCGTGGAGGACGGGCTCAGCACGCTTGTTCGAGCTCGGGTGGGAAAGCTGCGTGCGACTGCTGGTCTCTGAATTGTGAATCTTCGCCTCTGTTTGTATAGCTATGGAAACGTGGGGCTTCTTTTTTTTTGCTGAAGTGGGCTCCCTGGGGTCCGGTCATGGGCCTATGGGCGATATATTCGTATGCTCAGTAAATCTTCACATGTGAGACAGTAAATAAAAGATAATTCAACATCATATTGGTCTATTTTTTTTCTAAAAATATAGTCGTTACTACTCCCTCCGTCCCAGAAAGACCGTCGTTTTCGTTTCTCGAGAAACATATTTGACCAAATATATAAAAATATATATTAATATTTATAGTATATAATACATATCATTAGATAGATATTTGAATCTGGTTTTTTAATAAATTTATTTGGAGATTAAAATGTTACACATATTTTGTACAAATCAAATTCAAAATGTTTCTTGGGAAGCGAAAACGATGGTCTTTTTTGGACGGAGGGAGTACAATCCAAGCCAACCCATGAAGAATCGAAGCTATTTTAACCCAGCCCAGCCCAGCCAATTAGCACGTTTGTTAGGGCCTAGGGGCCGGGGCTAGGGTTTAATTACTACTGATGCTCACTTAATTATCTGCAGCACAAGCAACACCGAAGGGAGGAACACCAACAGATACGCCCCATCTCTCTCGCCATGGCAACAATGGCGTCGAGGCTTAGGCTCCTGCGTACCGCCCGTAACGCATCCCTCGCATCTCGAACCGCTGCTGCCGCCGCATCTCGCTCCGCCGCGATGGCCTCCCGCTCAGCGCGCGCGGCCGCCGCTTGTGCCGCCGCTTGCGCCGCTTGCTTAGGCTCATTCGCCATAGCTCCCCTCCAGAGCCGCCCAAATCGCTGCGATGCCTCGACGGAGCCCAGCAAGCACTTTACCAGCGCCGATTTCGAGCACTTGCCAGGTAAACCAATCCGCACCCTCTTCCTGGTGCACGGGTCCCCTTTTTCATTCATTAGATTCATACGGCTAGGATCGGAATCCATATCCATCTAACGCTTACAAAATTAATCGCCATAGATGATGCTAAGACCCCGACGGACAAGGATCTTGAGTCGGATGAAGGCGTATGGGCATTGTACGAGCGCTGGTGCAAGGCTTTCGAAAAGGATCGTGACCATGCAGAGATGGCTCGCCGGTTCAAAAGATTCAGATATAATGCAGAGATGGTGCACCACTGGAACACCCATAGGCCATATTCCTGCAGATGCAGAGGAAGCAGCCATTTAACTTCAGAAAAGAGAAGAGGCCAAATTACGTCTTTCGAAAGGCGAAGACGTCTCAGACTTCGAGGAATGGCATCTGCCGATGGAATTAGGTCCATTCGCCGATGGGGTGACCCGCTTACGGATCGCTGTAAGGCTGTCTGCACTGGGCGACGGCAAACAAAACGCTACAGTGGTTAGCGTACACGCTGAGCGAAAAAATCACTGCAGCGGGATACGGGAAAGGGAACGAGACTTTTCCGTTTGTCCCAGAAACGTCAAATTCGGCGCAATGGCGGAGCGACGGTAGGCGCCAACGTGGCGCGGGGCCCGCACGTCCCAAACGCCTCGCGCCACCCTCGGATAGCTCCTCCGCCCGGCCACCGCTGTCGTCGCCGCCGGAGAAGAGGAGAGGGATGGCCGCCGGAGGATCTCGCAGTGCCGAGCCCCCGCCCCGCCTCGCCCGGAGCGCCGCGGCCACCCGCAATGGACCCCGACCTCGGCATGCTGTGGAAGCTCCCGGCCGTCGCGACCTTCTCTTCGCCGGCGTGTCCGCGCTGCTCGGGTGCCTCGCCGCCGCCGCCGCCGTCCCGCTCGGACACGGCCGCCGTGCCCGCGCACCACCCTCCGCGGCCTCGGCGGCATGCTCCGCCGGCGCTGGGTCCGGTGTCGCGCGCGCCCGTCCGCCGCAACGGCGCCACCGCTTTGCACGCCGCGCGCCCGCCACCCACCAGCCGCCGCTCTGTCCTGCCGCATCCTCCCACCCGCCGCCCCTCCGTCGACCACCACGCGCGTGGCGGGCCCGGCCATAGCTCGCTGGAGCACGTCGCAGCCGTTGGAGGGAGCCAGGGGAGCGAGGGAGCCCGCCGCGGCTCCGCCATGGGCCATGGCCGCCCGCCGCCGCCGCTCCGCCATGGCCGCCCGCCGCCGCCGCTCCGCCATGGCCGCCCGCCGCCGCCGCTCCGCCATGGCCGCCCGCCGCCGTTGCTCCGCCATGGCGGCCCGCCGCGGCTGCTCCGCCATGGCCGCCCGTCGCTGCTCCGCCATGGCCACCCGCCGCGGCTGCTCCCTCCGCCATGGCCGCCCGCCGCGGCTGCTCCCTCCGCCATGGCCGCCCGCCGCGGCTGCTCCGCCATGGAAGCCGCCACGCCGCCCGCCTTGGAGGAAGAGGAGGCAGCGGCGGGGATGAGGAGGCGGCGGGGAGGCTCCTGCAGCGGCGGGCGAGGGGAAGGGGAGGCGGCGGGCCGGCGGGCTGGCGAGCCGGCAGTGGGGGAGAGGTTGGCGCGGAGGAGGGGATGCGGCGGGCGGCGCGAGGAAGAAGGGGATCGGGGGAGAAGGAGAGAGAGAAAAAGAGGAGAGGGAGGAGAGTAAAAAAAATTATATAAAAGAGGAGAGGGAGGAGAGTAAAAAAAATTATATAACGTGGGCTCTATGAGTTGGTAGTTGGTATAGAGAGATGTAAATAGAGTATAACGAGTGCGGAGAAACAGAAGCTGTACTGTAAAATCCTGATGACTAGGACGAAATATTTCTTTTAGAGGATGTGTTTGAAGTATGACGAGTGCGAATAGCCTAAGAGATTGTCGAAGTCACCCGAACTCAAAGAGAGGGATCCGTTCAGTGCTGTTGAAGATGTTACAGTACAGTAGCTTGCTTAGGGAAATCCCAGACCCTGAATTGAATGAGATGAACTGAACTCACTATTGGTCATTCATTGTTCGTCAATGTATATTATATCCAGTATTTGCAAGAACATGTATATAAAGTAATACACCAACCTATCTTGAATATATATAAAGATGAATAGATCGAGGATGAAACTTAACTTTGTTATTTGGATTAATTGGCTCAATGAACAAAGATCCATTTATACCTGCGTGAAAAACAAATTTGTTTCACCGTATGAGTTTTCATTGAGATTGTCTTGAAAAATGTTTTCATAACTTGTTTGTTAGGTGCTTGTTTGGCACTTCAGTGAGCAAGCTCTAGTTGGGTGCCTTGATTTACATGTTCTTTTAGTAGTACAACTGATCATATGTTTAATGCAAAAACCAAAACAAAAGCTCGTAATACAACTTGAATAACTTCAGGCAGGTTCTTGCTATAGGTCTTTTGCAATGTAAAGAACTTCAGCAATACAAAACGAACCAACAACTATATTCAATTCGTATGGAAAATGATAACCAAAATCTTCTCATGTACAAAGGAAATACTCCGTAACATAACCAGTACTCCTACCGTCCCAAAATAAGTGTCATTTTAGAAAATTTCAGATAGATTACCAGTAATGATTAATGATGATATGTTGCCTCTCATTACTCATACTTTTTAAATAAATGCAATGCGTTGGAACTAGAAAAGTAGCATCAACTAACTATTTGATTGACTCCATGTGCTTCATGTACACTTTTTTATTAATGTAGAAATTGATTTAGTTAGATGTTTGCATCCCTAGGAGCTCAATGACACGGAGCTCAATGGCACTCTTTATAGGATAAAATTTGAATGTTATATGGACACTTATTTTGAGACGGAGAGAGCCTAGGAGAATTGACCCATATTTTTTAAGATCTAACTCATCTTAGTTCCCAGAGAAGAAACACATTATATAGTTGGAGGCATGAATTATATTGTTTTAATGGCCACCTAACTAGTTAGTGCCTTCACTGATGATGTCTTTTTATCTAGAGCCAATTTACTGATTTAAATATCTTTGATTCGTCCTCCAAGAGCCGTGTATGCTTAAGGATAAACTTACTGTTGATGTATCTTTTGCACACACCTTATTGCAAATCTCTTTCTCATGGCAGGGAGATGACAAAAATTGCATTTTCAATTTGAAGATTGCTGAAATCTTCGTGTAGTTTATGCATATGTAGCACATAAGCACAGTGTTTCCAGCTGAAGAATTTTGCCATTTTGTGATTTCTCTATTTGAAAAAGTTTTTCCTTGCTCGTCAACTTTAACTGCTCATGGATACTGTTCTGTCATTATCTTATGGATTTGCATCATCTATTGATTATCGAAGATCATTTTGTTTTCAGGCAAGCCGCTTGGCAATAAGGATCTCACGGGAATGCGAATGCCTTTGAGCCCACTTATAACTTGCATTCCAGGTCTTTTATCCAATGTCCCAAGACGACTCAATAGGCTATATGCTGGAGGTATGGTTGATTTGCTACGGCCTACGGGCTCAATAGGCTATATGCTGGAGGTATGGTTGATTTGCTACGGCCTAACCGTCTCCACCAAGCAGTCAGAGTCAGCAGTCACCTTGACACCGGACAAGAATATGCTCATGTAGTCATGTGTAGCCTCGCGTCTACACGCGCGGAACCGCATCTGGACGACGTTGTTCACCTGTAGGACCGCAGGTGCGGCCACGCCTGGCTGCCAGAGAAGTCCCGGAACCAACAGGAATGTCGCCAAGGCCTGCTTGCCTTAAATAACCAGATTTATTCATCGAAAAAGCACCCGCACCGGCGCTTATTTCATCACCTGAAGTTTATTCGAAATCTCGGTCCGCACGGCTTACATTACAACGAACACAACGAATGAAGAGAGGAAAGCTGTTTCCTAGTTAACTTTCACAAAGCGAGTTATCTCTGCTTCTGCCTCATCTATGGAACCACTGGGCACTGGCAGCATCTATCTCCCCTAAGAACGCTGCTTCTCCAGTTCCTCGATGAATCTGACGAAGTTGAGGATGATTTTCTTGCCTTCAGGAGTGATGATGCTCTCCGGGTGGAATTGGACGCCCTGAAACAGTTAGTGTTAATACTCACAGGCATACAAATCCAGGTAAACATTGCCAACATGGCTTAAAGGTCAGCGTAAGCATCAACTGGTGGGGCGCCAAGCAATGGGAAGTAGAAATACCTGGATGTGCTTGTACTTCTTGTGGCGAGCGGCCATGATAAGCCCATCTTCAGTCCACGCAGTGGCCTCTAGAGCATCGTGTGGGAAGGTTTCTTCCTCAATGACCAAGCTGTGGTATCTTGCGGCAGTAAAAGGGCTGTCCATGGAAGCAAATGATGGTGTCAAATCAAAGGCTTACTTGAGAGGAGCAGCATAAACTCTATAAATTAAGAAAACGTGTTGATTTTCTGAGACAAAAATGTTATTATCAATACTAAGTGAAATGATATATAATTGTCTCCTTCAATAACTCAAGTAAGAAAGGATTTTTGTTCTTCAATAAAAGATTCAAATATTTCAGGAACTTCTCATACATGGATGAATGACTTGAAAATTGAAAGCAGAATGACCAACAAGATGTTTATTGTAACTAGTAACTTTTGTAGAAGCAGCGTTAGTTGCATGTCACATTGTTAAGTAACAAAATAGCCCTTGATGGAAACTAGCAAGCTATGGATCAGTAAAAACAAAACACAACAAACAAAATAAAATCTGGCTAACTCGATTTAGAAATCAAATCATACTTTGGCAAGCCGTCAAATAAGGCCTTTCCTAATTCCTCGTCATAATAAACTGGAGAGCTTTTTCCATGCATCACTCCAGAAGGAGCACGGATAATCTTTCCTGCATATATACATAGAAGTTTGAAAGATGAAAGATGAGCTCATGGAAAAACTAGTGACCTGGTGTAAAGATAAATCATACCTCCAAATGCCTCTCCGATGCACTGCAGACCCATACAAACTCCAAAAATTGGGATGGTTGGGCCCAATTCAAGAACAGTCTGCAATGATATACCTGAATCTTGTGGTTCACCTGAAGAACAAATTTGGAAGTACTTAGTTATGATCAGAAGCTTCGACTCTTGTGATATTCAGTAAGGCAAACATACCAGGTCCTGGAGAAATAAGAATTCCTCTTGGGTTCTTCCTACAATACATGAAAAACAGAGCATGATCATCAAACTGAGAGTTGAAACAAAGCAGAACAATTTCTTCTGGGAGAAAACACATCTACATCAAAATTGAAAATGTTATGAGAAAACTATGCATACTTTTTTACATCCTCTATGGTCAGTTCATCGTTGCGATATACCTCGAAGTTTAATCCAAGCTCCCCCATATACTTCATCATTAAACACAAAATGTCAGCAAACACATGTTTCATTCATAGCATATGTTTCTCTTTTCTTTCACTATATTGTGTTTTAATAAAGTGAAAAAATGTGAATTAAAAAAAAGATAAATTGATGCCACCTATGAGGTACATAGAAATACATATAGCTGTCCTAATCGTCATTAACAATGACATCACAGCAAGAAAGATACACCTTCACAAAGCAGTACGTCCAGTATAAACATTTCAGCATTACAGAGCCAAGTTAGTTTTGCCAAGTGAACTTTTTAGTATTAGCAAAGTCAACACTCCAAACCATGCCATGTAGACTGACATGTTCTTCAACAAAATCGTAAGGAAAATTTGCAGAGGATCCAATAGTTACTGATTTGTCTCATAAAACATGCTGAACAAAAGTTTGGCACTAACCAATGGCCTCGAAATGCGTTAAGACCTCAACATACAAATATCTTCATATTCAGTCCTTTACCCCTTTTACCTATTATATATAGTGTTTTCAATTTATTGGCATCACCGCTGAAGAGTCAGAAACACAGAAGCACCATTTCCATGTTTTTTACTTCAACACAAAAAGGGCATTCTATTATATATACCCTCTATCATTCGGATGCACAGTTATTCTACCAAAAAGAACAAACAATATAACTTGTATAGCCTTATTACAAAGGTATATCCCAATAGGCTGTTCTTCAATTAACCAAAAGGAACAGTATATCAAGCCCGCCTAAGCGCTGGGTGTCACCCTCCCACCTGATGCTTTTTCACTACCTATGCATATGCCTAACCCCGATTAGGTGCTAGGAGACACTCCATTGGCCACCTAGAGCCTGCACCTTTAAGATCTAGTCCCATAAAAAATTAAAGAGAGATGGCAAATTAAGTAGGAAGGATGAAGCTTTTCCTGTATAAAGCTATTCTAGGCAGAATAATGGAAAGGTAAAGAGGAGTTGAAGATATTCAACGGAAATGGAAACCAAAGTCTAACAAGCCGATAGGTACCGAACAAATCTAGGATTTGTCTTTCAAGTTTAGATTATGCTATGGTTAAATGCTATAGCCATTTGTGAAACAGCCAAACAGGAAACACGTGATGCACATCCCCAAGAACAAAGAATGCATTCGTGATTATGGCTTCTATACCAAAATAAAAGTACAATTCTTTCTAACAAGCACTGTTGATGGAAAATAGTGATATACCTAACCAAAAGTTTTATTATGCAACCTTGTTTACAAAAGAGTGGCAATATTGGTTTAGACTAAATTTGTTTGAAAATGGGTATTCCCTTCAATATATGGATGCCTACTTATGTACAAGTACAATTGAAAATTGTCTTATATTCTAGGCAGATAATAATACAAAGGAGGCAAAGACTTGATATTCAACAAAAATGGGCACCATATCTGACAAGGCCACAGCTACTGGACAAAGCTGGCATCAAGTTCGGATAATGCAATGACAGAATGTTATAACCGTTTTGTGGAACAGGAAACAGTGATCCACATCCCCAAGAACAAAGGGCATGTTCATGATTATGGCTTCTCTATTGAAATAATTGAACAATTCTTTCCAACAAGCACTGCTTATGGAAATTACAAATTAGTGATGTCCTCCCTCCGTCCCAAATTGTAGGTCGTTTTGGCATTTCTAGATACATAAATGAGTAAAATTTTACTATGGTATATCTAGATGCACCAAGACCAATGTATCTAGAAAAGCTAAAACTACTTACAATATGGAATGGAGAAAGTACCTAACTAAAAGTTCTTTTATGCGACTTTGTTTACAAAAATAGTGACACTATTAGTCGTTCAGTCTTTATTTGACTGATGGATGTTCCCTTCTGTTGACACGAAAACTCAACACCTTCCCAATATGGATGCCTGCTTAGCAGATACAAATTCCATAGCAAGGTTCATGTTGTATAACAGTGTCAATTAATACATTCACAGAAATATTATGATCATGGATTCCATCAGTTGATCTAAGTACAAGTACAATTGAAAAAAAAATCAGTCCTATAGTCTATTACAAAGGACCAATAAAAATTACAGGATAACATTACCATTAACACAGCAAGGTGGCAATACATATATACATAATATCCTAGAACTAATGTCACGGTCGAAAATAATAGCAATAAAATTATTCCACCGGGATAACATCTCATCTTGCAAATACGGAGTAGTTAAACATTTCTCAACCTAATTAAAGTCAAGGGAAAATGTTCAAATGGTTATCCAGAAATTCATACAACAACAATCTGCTGCAACTAATAGCATTTGAGGGCTGAGGCGCAAACAAATAAACAATACTGCATGCATGCCACGGGAGAAAATACCCATGGCATGTGTGGAGTGTGTACCCGCCCACAGACCGCAGGCCGCCGCCACTCGTCTCCACTAGCGAAGGATATCGCGCCCACAGATCACGTAACCAAACATCGGATGAAGGGAAATGCCCGAAACGACATAAAATGGCATGTACCTGGCAGAGGTTGTAGGTGAAGCTGTCGTAGTTGTCGATGACGATGATGGGCTGCTTCTCGGTGGCCGGGCGGCCGTCCAGGTCCGCCACCGGCGCCGCCGCGGCCGGCCCCGCCGCTACAACCACGGGGAACGCCGCCCTCCCGCCCCTGACCGACAGCCCACCACTCTGGAAACCTGCGGGAGGGAAGCGGCGCAACCAATCGGTCAGCAATGCGCCGAATCAGGCGAGGCCCAGGTGAGAATGAAACGAAACTGGCTGGAGCGATCCGTACGGGGCGCCGCCGGGACGCGCGCGAAGGCGGATGCCGGGGAGGACGCCGGGGAGCGCGCGCGGGCCGCGGGGGTCGCCGCGGAAGGCGCCGCGGCGAGGTGGGAGCAGGCCATTCCCGGCGAGAAGGGAAGGGGAGCCAGTAGCCTGACGAGGCGTCGGGGGTGTGGGCGGGCGCGATTTGTCACGTGAGGTGGGAGAGCGGGGGGAGCCGGGAGGCGTGCTTGCTTGCTTAATATAGAAAACGTGGTTTGTGTGATTGGTTGGGGTTTCAACGGCGTGTAGCGAGTGGATTTTCACTGTTCAGATCTTATCCGGTGTGGCCTCCGGCAGTCTCCCACTCCTCCCGGTCTTTTTCGAATTGAAAATTTCAGAAAAAAATAAAAACAATTTCAAGAAAAAGAACAAAATTGAGAGGAACTGAAAATTTCAGAAAAAATAAACATTTTCAGAAAAAGGAAAATTTCAGAAAAAATAAATATTTTCAGAAAAGGAAAAAATTGGGAGGAATTGAAACTTTTTAATTGATACTCCGTACGAGACATGGCGTTTATTTCCTTTTTCCTTCTCGCCCGCGCCAGCGCCGCCGTGGGCCGTGGCGCCGTGCCCGTGCGTGCGTCCCCGCTCAGAGACAAGTCAACAGCCTACCGGCGCCGGTGCCTTCGCGTCTGCGCGCTCCCATAGTCCCATGGCCCGGGGCCCCGGGGGAGACGGTCGCCGTCAGGCGTCAGCTGCGCGGCACCCTTTCCTCATGGCCGCCGAGGACGTCGTCATCGGGCACGAGGCCTGAGCATTTGTTGGGGTGGTCGCTATCACCTATCAGACGAAGACTTGGGGGAGATGCCGGTCTTGCTCCACCGCATTTGTTGCAGGAACGGATGGCGCTGGTAGAGTGGTAGACTGGAAGGTAGGTGGCTGGGTAGAAAAGCTGATTTTGAGTCGTGAAAGTCGCGGTCCAATGCTGGAACTTTGGCGGTGTTCAGTTCCCTTCGAGTTGTGAAAAATTCTCTCTCCAAACTTCATTATTTATCTATCACATCAAATCTCTCTCCTCATGCATGGAACACTAAACGTGGGTAAATAAAAAAACTAAGTACATGGTTTTGATGTACACGACGAGACGAATCTTTTAAGCCTAGTTAGGTCATTATAAGACAACGATTACCACAAACAAACGAAAAGTGCTACAGTACACTACAGTGTCCGATGTGACATTTTCACCTCTCTTTTTTACCACTTTCAGGGAACTGAACACCCCCTTTCTCGGCAACGTTGTTAAAATTTGTCTTAGACGATTTTCGTGAATGGATCGATCGGCTGTGCAGCGATGATCTCTGGCCGCGCTGAATGAATCGTCCGTGCGTATTGATTATTTGTACAGTAGGACCCTGCGTCAGCCAACTGTACATTTTGTACAGGGACGAGGGCAAACACTAGCATTGGTAAGCATGCGGACACAAACTCTAGCCGTATTCGGTAGTTTGCCATGCTGTTACGACCACGGAAAACATGTACCAGGTCGTAGGGAATTTTGTGGTGCCAGCTGATAGTGACCTAGGGAAAAGTTACAAAGAAAAATTCAGAAAGAAGCGGAAGGGAACCACGTTATCTCGAGCTAAGGTTGCTCAAGAAATAAGCGATAACTTTAGACGGCTCGTGTCTGGTGAGCCAGGATCGAAACTTATGTATAACGTCACGTGTCTTACTACTATGCCTGTTTTTTCATAATAGATGATATTTTCATCAATAGTAAAATACTTAGACGCTCTCATCTTGGTTAGTAGCCTCAAGGTTAACCGCTTCATATGTGTCTAGCTCAACCTACTTGGGTGCTTGCAGGTGTCAGTACGTCTTGCAGAAGATTTAAGAAGCAAATGCCCTGGCCGTTGCGGGAGAGGAAATGCAAACCATGAAAGCTGACTTTAGAGTGGAGAGAAGACGAATATGATCATGGTAAAAACAAAAGTACGGCATGCGTTGAGTACCTAATGGTCTCAAAATTTAAGTGCCTAAATGGAATACAATAAATTATGAGGCTATCAGTATTGTGTGTTTGCATCAGACTTGCAGAACATGAGAGAACAATACATCAGACAGGAAATAAGAAGATAAGAACCGTCATATTTGCATACTGGATTTCGACAAATTTGATGTTGCTCCTTTTGCCAGCTCCTCAACCGATGAAGAAAATGTGACAATGCCCTCTGGCGCTTACGAATCTAACTGCAGGCATCCGGTGCATTAGATTTCGACAATTTTGATGTTGCTCCTTGCTCCTTTTGGCAGCTCCTCAACCGATGAAGAAAATGTGACTATGCCCTTTGGCACTTCGATCTAACAGAAGCGATCTTAACAGAGTTACCACAAAGTAACAGGCAGCTGCTTGAGATTGCCCGGCCCGTCAGGTATGCGGCATTGCTTTCTTTACCTTTGCGTGCAATGAGCTGCCGTCTGCCCGTCTGCAGAAGTTCAGGCAATCAGGCTGTTACATTGTAGCCGATAGTCAGCAGCTTTGTCTCTCTTACTATTTTGAAGCAAAATCTTGTTTCTCTAGTTTTGCAGCTCATTTTGTTGTCCGAGAAGTGAAAATTCTGCGCTGCAGATAAATGGGGCCAGTAATGGTTGATCTGATCCTAAGATCAGCTTTAAGGGGAGAGGGAGGGCATTTTCCAAACGTTCCAAATCACAAGTAGGGAACAGATCATCTGGTGGAAGTGCAGGAATCAGAAGTGCAAAATATTTCCACCATGTAGCTTGAAATTTCTTCGTGTGCATACATTACAAGTTCAAGGCAGTGTGTGTTTCTCTTATCGACAAGTGTAATGCCTTCTTTCATTTGCTGTCCATAGAAATTGAGAAATACATAGCTCACTCGAACGAAGAGGCTGTATTAGGAAATGTGAATGAGTGCTTTTTTATGTGCATATTCCAAGCGTTCTCTTTATCTGAGCACTCCTGATCTTCAGATACTTGTTATGTACTACAGTATATGAAGTCTTTGCCTATTTTGTTAACATTGGCCTTCCGATGTTCTGATATGCTACTGATGCTTGGGTCGGATAGGTTCACTACTAAAACGCCACTATCGTTGCGAGGCGGGTACATATGTTACACAATCTGAACAGCTGGTGGCGTGATCCTGCGTACTCAGCTGGTGGGGTGATCACTATCTGAGTTACTCCGAGCTTGTACCCGTTATTGCTGCACGCCTGCACGGCGTTGTACTTGAACCTCATTGCTGCTCGGATTAGACCGAGGGTCTCTTCTACCCCCTACACTTCAGCCTCAGTCTGAGGGGGCGTTTGGAAGCTTTGCCGCGGCTCGCTTTGCCAGGCTAGGCAAGAAAATAAGCATTTGGATTTCTTGCCCGGGTGCCTTAGAGCCTGTGCGAGCAAGATTTCTCTTGCTGCAGCCGGAGAGCCGGATCGGCTCTCCTCCGCGAGCAAGGCAAGGCTCGCCTGGCAAAGCGAGGCCAGGCCAGCCTCACTCGAGAACCGAACACACCCTGAATTTGAACCATCCAAGTTAATACTACTGCCCTGTCTAGGCCCTATTTGGATTGGAGGATTTACATTTCAATAGAATGCATTCTTGTGGAAATTTTCAAACTTAGCTGTTTGGAATGGACGGAATAAATAAAATTTTTATAAACAAACACAAGAAAGAGAGATCCACTCGAAATAGGGAAGAAAGTTTTCTAAATTGGGAAGAATGTGCCACGAGGACAATCTAGCTCAAAGGTTACTAATATTTTTACTATCACTTGGGTGTATTTCAGTCACGTCATATGAAAAGTCATGCATTCTTTATCTCCTTCTATCTTCATCCTTTTCTAGTGTTTGCTGAATAACACTTATAGCAATTTTTATGCGATTGAAGTGGATTTCATTCGTTACAGTATTCCATAACAATTACTGCTTCTTTAAGTGCCCCTACTAATTTTTTTCAGATAACAGGATATCTCCCGCGTTTTAGTCTTTTTCCATCCTCTAATTTGGATTTATCCATTGTTTTGGAATTGGATTTATCCATGCCAAACAGACCCCACTTGCCTAATCGATCGTGATTAGTGAAACCACCCGTTTGGCTAGTGACAGATAGCGGTTCACCGGTACCAAACAGCCGGTTTCCGCGACCAACCAACCAGGGGAAGGGGAAGGAAACCCTAGAGCCCGGAATCGGGGACCGCGAGGCATCGACGCCGTTGAGCTCGAGGCGGCGAGGCGGCTGGCTCGCGGCCCCGCCACAGCGCCGCCGCGGCTTCGCCTGGTTCCCGCGAGCCCGGCGCGGAGGTACACAGATCCTGCTCTCACCTTTGCCTTGGCCTTGATCTTGCGCCCCCCGCCGTTTAGGTCGCCTTCCAGGCGGGTTTGAATCCGCCGGGGACTAGATTCAGGTGGGTTAGTGCGCCCTCGATTTGGTGAGTCTGGATTCGACACCGCGATGCTGATAGAGTTGTCTGTCGAGGCAGCGGCTTGCTCCGTGCCATGCGTGCTTGTTGATGATGTCGAATCAGTGGTTGCTCGATGTGGATTTGTTCATGACATATACAACTTGTTCGACTAAGTTCCTGCCGGGCTTATGAATTGGGCGAGTCTGTGCAAGTAGATATCTGTTTGTGGCTGATCAGCAGCAGCTGTATGTGTTTCAACTTTCAACAATCCACCTGCATTTTGCCTAAGCTGGTCGAACTCTATTTGGTCCTGAGGATCTGAATTCCTATCCCACTGAAAATCTTTCTAAGAAAAAAAAGCAGCAATACTTATATGTTTTTTATTGGGTCCTTGCGGCAAATCTTTTGGCTTTGAGAGCTCGCTCATTTCTTGTTTGATTTGTTTGGTAGCAACATCTCTGACACAGATTGTGACTTTGTGAGAGCATAGTTGGCTTGAATTATCAGTACATACCATGATTGACTCTGGGCGACATGAAACAATAATTGAAAAAAATCCTTTCTATATTTTTGTCCACCAGTGTGGATTGTAAATGGATGGCATGTGAAAATAAGCTTACATGGCAGTGTCATGCTCCTTTTGCCCTCACCTTGAATAGGAGATAAATGCATTCTTTTTTTTTCATTTTTACAGAATACTATTAGGTTCGCATGTTACATGTAGATGTTAGCTGTCCTTGTACCTAGAGAATTGAGTTACTTGTTCCAATGACCTACTATTGAGTCAGTAGAGGGCAAGTATTAAGTTGTATGGTTCTACTGTGCTTATCGTATAAGTAGGGTTAACATGAGGCATTGCTGAATTGATTTTTGTCTTTAACATTTTGTCCATTTTAGTTTTAGGTTCAATTGATGCTTTCTGACCTGTTGCAGAGCTAAATGGCAAACAGAGCAAGATGGATGATGAAGTATGAAAAGGGCCTTGTTGATATACTTCATGAAAACAATAATTCACATTATCGTACCCAAAATGGATGGAGAACAGAGGGGTGGAGGAAAATGGTTAGGGATTTCAACATGAGGTACCCAGAAGCAAAGTTTAGTAAAATGCAAATTCAGGAACATGAGACTCAATTGAAGAAAGACTATAAATTGATAAAACTGATCCTCCAGCGGGATGGTGTTTCATGGGACCAGAGTGCATCCATGATTAAAGCAACAGATGAAATCTGGGATGAGATAATCGAGGTGAAGATTTAACTCTTCTACTCCAATTACATATACGTATGCAACTGAGGTATAATTTTAATATTGCTTTTAAATTTGGTAGGATATGCCCAAGGCACGGAAGTATCAAAATAAGAGCTTTCCACTGCTTGATTCGCTGGAGCTGTTATTTGATGGTAAGCACCTCCCCCTATCCCTGGACAGACGCACGCCACCACCACCCAATAAAGACTCATGAAAAGAATTGTTGCTATGCACTACCTTTGCTTTTCTGATATGTACATGCAACCGTGATAGGCCCTATTCCTGAAGGGGGACAGAGTTCGCCTTCCAGCATACCTCAGAATATTGTTGGAAATGTTGAGGAGGGAGGCAATAACATGAGCACAACCCCAGGCATGTCTGGAAGACCTAGTGGAACAATCAATGCAAGCTTTGATGAGGAATGGAACAATATCAGCGTACTTCAACGAACAGCACTAGGACCACAAGGTATAGATGATATTGACGTTCTGCAAAACCAGCATGGCACTGGCAGAAGGCGACAGAGAGATGAACAGGCACAGTCAAGTTCTTGCGGAGAGCCACAGAGAGACAAGCGCAAGAAGCGCAAGGTTGCAGACATCCAGCAGATCATGGAGACCTATCTAAACTTCAGGATGAAGCAAGCTCGCGTGAAAGAACAGAAAGTAAAGGAAGCCGATCAGTTCACGATCTCAAACTGCATCAAGGCCATGAACACCATGACTGATGTGTCTGATGAAATCAAGGTCCTAGCATCTGATGTTTTCAAGGACGCCGAGAACAGGGAGATCTTTCTCTCCTACGAACATAGGCTGCGCGCCTTGTGGCTAAAGAGGGAAGTTGGTAAGCTACTCAGTTGACAAGAGATTGACTTGGTGCCGTATAGGTCCCTAGGTGTGGGTGTGGAGAAGTGGCAACTTTTGCTTTTCTCATTTACAGTAGTTTGCTATCTGTGTATCAGCTTGAAGTCGATTCTGGAGGCAGATAAGACCTAGACTTCATTGTCGAAACCTTCTAGTCTATGTACTTGTCACTAAGTTTCCAGAAGTTTGATCATTCAAATTTCGTTATCCAAAAATGCGACAGATTGCCTCTTTCAGTAAATGACTGCGTTTTTTTTTTGCACAACAATGTAGGATTGTCTATGCTCGAAAACCATATATTTATAGCGAGCTTTGCTAACGCCTGATGCCAATTCATAATGACCGTGAGAGCTTTACTAACGCCAGATGCCAAGTCGGAGAGGCTAACGCCTGATGCCAATTCAGAATGACCATGAGAGTTTTACTAACGCCAGATGCCAATTCGGAGAGGCACAGTCAAAGATTGCACTTCGAAAGCCCCAGAACAGGTGGATAATGTCAATATTTTACTCAATAAGCACAGCTCATAGCCTCGGACAGTGTCAAGTCTCCAGCATTTCGATTTCACGTATGAGGCACCTTTGAACTGTCCAGCCTTTGAATCTCAATAGCATAACAATTCCATCATTCTAACAAATTGCTGGTTGTCAGAATCGTGAATGAAACATCTAATAACACTTCAAGGAACCATATTTAAACAGTTGAACCAATTCTAGGTCTACCAGGGACATAAGGTCGAATTTATATACTCCATACCATGCCAAGCTTACACATGTAGAAGGCTTGAACTGATTGCATAATATGAGCTCATGACAACCACCATCAAGTAACAATCTCCTAGACCTACTTGGGAAACCAGACATTAGGTTCATGGTCACAAGACCTACTTACACGGTTATGGTTATCAACCACCCTATACTAAAGAGCCAAGGATCGGTGCTCCTTTCAGGCCGCCTGTCACTGTGCAATGTACTGTAGCAAACTGTGTCGTCTGAAAAAAAATACTATTAAGGTGCTGTGAACGGCTTCCAGTCCATGCGTTAGTATGGATGTCACCGTACCGATATGCAGGTAAGCTTCCAGACCAATGTGCAAGTGCACTATAACGAGAATAGCTTTCTAGCAATGCAAAGCGTTGGTCATTACCCCAAAATGATATAACATGGTGCTGTTGTAGTTGCACATGTGTCCAAAGTATGATTGCGTCATATAATACACAGCCGGCGGCGTAACTGTTACTACCATAATATCAATTACCGATGTTGTAACTATATTTATATTTGCTTCTTTATCCCTACTATCATTAAAAACACTCACTATTCTTTCTTAAACTAAATAAATCTTTAAATTTTCTTACTCATGTTATCATCATTTCCCTTTACCCATAAACAAATACGATGTAGTACCTGCTACATGCAAAGAAAACTATTTAAAGATCAAATCCTATAAGTAGTTATTGGCGAGCTTTAATTAAAGCAAGGGTAGTAATCATTTGTTTTTTTACTATTATTTTCATCATTTGTTTTCTCTTTTCTAAAAAGTATCAGTCAATACGCACGCTGGAATATTTAGTAGTACTGTAGCATAGCCTGAGTATGGAATAAGTATTCTCTACCCGAGCCATCCCACGCGCTCTCCTGAATCCCGACCCGTCCCCCCACCGGCCACCGAACCGTCCTCGCTCGCACTCGTTCCCATTGGTTTTCTTGGCCGCTTTTTTTATCGGTTTATTTTATCCCACGATTTCAACTCGGATGGGAACGTGGGCCCTCAAACCTCCGGTCAGTTCCGTGCTTCGCCGATTCCGCCGCCGCCGCTGCCGAGCTCCTCCTCGCGGTGCCTCCCCTCCGGTTTCTCACGCCCCAGCCTACTCGACGCCGCTTCCACGCCGCAGTCGCCGTCCTTGGTGGAGTGGCCGGTGCAAGCTGCGTCGCATCGTCTTGAATCCGCTACAAGGAGTCCAGCGCGTGTGGTAGAAGGCGGGCGTGCGTCGTTCCCCTCCCCGATCCCTGCTCTTTCTTCCCTCCCGGCCTCCCCTTCCCCGTCCTGCTCGCCTAGTCAGTGACGGCGTCGAGGTGCTCCTGCCGCCCCCTTGCTGGATCTGTTCTGATGCGTGAGATGCGGCCACTCCGCGGTGGTGCTCCATCCGGCCTAATGCAGGGAGCTGCGGCCACCCGGTGGCCAGCGCACCTCTCCTCGGGAGGCGCATCAATCAAGTGGAATTCCAGGTACAGCAAAGTGCACTCGATCTGTCAATTCTTTTGATCTTGCATTGGACTAATTGATTTCAGGCAGACCTAGGCAGATTGGAGTTCTTGGGAGGATGAATTGGTTTCTGTCGATGGATAGTATCCTCGTCGCTATCGTGTACGGCCGCTGGAAGCCCGGCATTCATCCCGTTGAGCTCCCGGTACTGCGTAAGTTGCTGCATCATCTACCTCATCTATTGGATGTGACTTCTTCAGATCCGCTGCCACTATTTGCAATGTCTGAGACTTCTAGTCCCTCGTCTCTCCGCAGGGATGGCAGGAGCAGGCACGCTGGGTTGCCCATCCTAATCGATGATCAGGTAGTTGCCATCCGTGACAACATGTAGCGATGCAGGATCAAAGCCCCCAGCAGAGAGAGGACCGTGCCTCGGCCCTTGATTTCAGGTGCATTTGTATTCTTTTTTTCCCCTGAAACTCCAGTGTTCTGCGTGTGGTCGAGAGACAATTTTTTAATTTGGCTAATTAATTCCTGATTCCAGTGAGCTTCGGTCGTACTCATGCTCATCATCTGCTATGGTTTGCAGTTTTGCAGTCGCATGTCCGCGGTTAGCAGCTATGGCTTCCAAAGGGCTCCCTCATGCCGAACCTCTGACATTGTGTGCTTCATCGTGCAGTTGTCACGGTAATCAAGTGAGATAATTTCTCATAACAGAGATGCATGATTCCACGTCTATTGCCCTAAAAAAATTTCATGTCTATTTTTTCTGTTCACCTGAGATATGCATGACAATGTTAACAAATCCAAAATTTTCTATATACATACAGCTAGTTATTAATTGAAATACTTTTTTTCGTTGGGTTCTGCTGACATTGAATCCACTTAGGGTTGATTTTGTTGTGCATGGTTCTGACCATAATGCCCCTATTTCCTGGAATCAGGTTAGCTCACCTCCATGCTCTTGCCACATGTTTTTGGGATTGGTAGTCATTTTCTGTAGTTCTTAATTTGAGTTGCTAATAGAAAAATGTATGTACTGACGGAGGCAGATAAAAGCTCGATTCCAAATTAGAGGTTTTTCCTTCCTGTAATCACTCTATGCATTTCAGAATATCTGAAATGAATCCAACCAAACCCTTCACTCCTTGGACCATCTGCAGAATTATATATTACTGAAAACACGGCTCGATTTTTGTTTACGATTCATTAGCTAGAATTGGTATATGGCGAATGAGAATATCATTTTAATGAATTATCTATTTACTACCCAATTTTTCTTTTCACCTCAATTTGATTTGATGAGTCATCTTGATTCTTGAGAGTCAGGTACAACTAGGAACTGAACCTTTTATGATCCTCCATTCTAGAAAACAAGCTTGTATTTCATATACTAAGCTTTTTATCATCATGATTTGAGATGAACCCAATTGTCACGAATCATTATATTCAGATTGGAAATTGCAAAATTTTAAAGGTCACATGATATGTTCCAAATAAATTGAGTTTTTTTATATGTTCATGAAACTTCATCATGACATTATCAATGTGAAATGTGCATTTTTGTAGGACTCCTTACAGTTAAGGCTGGCCCTAAGTCCTGGTGATTAGATCTTTGCATTTATTACTTGGTTGAAGCACCTCGTGATTACCAGGCATGGCTCATAGAGTGCCAGGTTAGTCCATCTGTGTGCCCCATTAATAATCAAGTGTAAAAATTCAATTTTTTTGTATTTTCCAAGTAAAATCTCTTACCAGCAGCCTCTCCTTGGTACCCATGATAAACTTGCATTCAGGTTTTACAAGGTCCTTTCTTCCACAATATGCTCTGTCCCAGCCTGATTCATTCAGGTTTTAAATGTGTTTTGCATCAGCATGTTTTCCTGTTCTTTATCTCGTTCAGGCATTGGGCCTGTATCTCAGTCGACAACCATGTGCTAATCCAATAGTCTCTTTTGGTTATTTGAATGCAATAGGCAAGAATTGGAACTACTTGATTTAGCTGATCTCTTGTGGTTATGTCATTATAGAAGCTAGAAATCTCTTTTATATAATATGGTGGTACTCACGCATCTTATTGTTCTATGCTGCTTTCATTGCTCTATCCTGTGCATGGATGAATAAATTTTGCTTGGATGGTTGCGCAGGTCTGGATAATGGCTCCTCGTGAAGGTAGATGCAAGAGGAACTAGGAACAATCGAGCTACAGCTGCGACGCCTGGACCTAGATGAAGATACGGGGTGCTCGGCGGCTGCAGCAGCTACCCGTGCAACAATAGTACAGCAGTTGCAGCCAGCAGCAAAACTGTTCATCTGGCCGACTGCAAAAACTAGAAACGAGTGCCACCACAATTTCTAACCTTTAGCATTTTAGGCAACCTGAGTATTCAGATTAGGCTGTGATAAGATCTTTTGTCTTAGAGGAAATTGTGGAGTCAAAAGATCAATTGTCAGTCTACAAGCAAGATACCTAGCGAGAAAAAAAATATAGAAACATAGCAAAGTTACCTGTAATAATCTCTAGCTGATCCAAATGTTGTACAATTATACTGTTGTAATGATTTATATAGATGGAGTTTTCTTACTAATCCAAGGTTTGATTAGTTCAAAGATAACAAGATATTTGTGATAAAGTTTGAAATTTGCAAACGTAAAAATGGCACATTGTTCTAGCTAAATTTTTGCTAAATCTGATTATCTGGACGTGAACTTGGTGCTGATTATTTGGCCATGAGGAGTATCAGATTCACCTCCAACAACGGTAAAAGAAGTTCAGCGATAGAAAAAACATCCGTCACACACGTAGCACGGAGAAAAAGAAGTCCGGGAAAAAAAATCTAGTACGAATCCAGCGAACAAGAAAACAGAACAAAAAATGTCCAGCTAGAGAAAAAAAAATGCCAAAAAAACCCGAGCTTTCCTAACCACCGAAAGAAAAAAAATCAGAAAGAAAAAAAATCAGAAAGAAAAAAAAACGGAAATCAGGTGGCCACGTATCCTCCCGCGGGGGCTGCGTCGGACTCGCGCCGGTAGGCTCAGGTACGGAAGCTATTCCTACCCAGGTATGAATTAGCGGAGTCCCTGGAATATTAATAAATATTCTCTTTTCTAAAGAAAATCAAGAATTTTAAGTTCTATAAACTTGTTATTAAGATAAACATAGAAATATTTGAGGGGGCTGGTTCATGGTCATATATACATACTTCTGTGGTCATTTAGTAGAGACAGACACATATAATATTTTGAATAGATCACGCGATCAGAACAGGAGAAGACTAATACCAACTTACAATATGATGTAGATTCATGAACCTTGTTGCCAAGAGCAGATAAGTAAGAATGCCAAGACTGGAAAGTATTGGTGAACCAGAATCTGAAAAGTTAGCTAAGATCAATCCATTTAAATACTACATGCTTATGTGCCCAAAGTTGTACAGAAGCCAGACAAAGAAACAAATTGTACAGGGTCCTGGAACCTACATGTTGCCAAGACTAATCAGATTAGAAGATATAAAACCATAACAAGGGAGAGGTTGCCAACTGCTAAACTTCATGTTTACACATTAAAACAAATAACAGTTACTGCTCATAAACTAGCAGATAATCAAGGACATAACAGTCACCTTATATGGCATATATATTATCTCACAAACTGTAAGCAACAAACAGTCCTCCAGCAACACATGCAACAGGAACAGTCTAAGAAAAACTGAGTTTCTGGACAAATCTATATGGATTCAGCACCTATTCCAATATTCACATTTCTTTATACCAAAAGCAGACGATACGCAAAAAACTAGCATATCCGACAGTAACATGCAATGAGTAGAGCTACAAAATAGAACTAGTATAACCCTGGCATAGTCTAGTATCTTGGACCCATGCTACAAGAACGGGATAGCCGCACTGGTGCTATATTTGCCATCTCACGTCCAGTCCCAACTGTTGTTGCTTTTGGGCCGCCGCCTTCTGCTGCAGACACGGTGTTGTATTGCTTCCTGCAACCTGGGCAGCGCCCATCTGCCTCAAGGATCCTCTTGTGGCAGAACAGGCACAGGTGAAATCCACAAGGGCAGGGAAGGAAGCTCGAGTCTGTTGGGTCAAGATCTTCGTAGCATATCGGGCATGACAGTGGTAAAGAGAGGATACCCTGCTGCCCAGCACTCATCCCCATCCCTGCCCAGCAGTTACCAATGCTGGCTGGGAAGCTGGCCTGCTTGGAGATACTGGGTAAGCTCTGCGGACGGAATACATCATCAGGTGCCCAAGCCCTTGTCTTGCTCCGAATCGGTTCTGGTCTTGCTGCATTGGCAGGTGCTGCCTCGGTAGGAACTGGTGGGGGTGTTGTGGGAACTGAAATCTGGTGGCAATGACTGTCATCAACATATAGTGCATCAGCAGCCGCTTCCCAATCATCCAATACTTCGCTCTCATCCTCAGGGCAGCCTGTATCATCCTCCTCAGCATCACTCACACTGCCCGAGCTGGACCATACACTGCTGCCACTGCTGAGGCTGCGGCCACCTCCATTGCCGGAGAACCCCTTCGTCTGAGTGCAGCCGCCTCCATGGGAGTTGTCTGAGCCAGGGCTGTTCATGGGCGAGTCGAGGTCGCTGCCGCCTACCTCAAGGGTGGCAACGGCAGCCTCCTCTCTGTCCTCCGGATCGCTTCCTCTTGACCTTGTGTCCGCACGCCGACGAGGGAGTGGAGGATGCGGGGAAGCGAGGATTGGTGAGCCAGCATTTGACCCTGCTCCCGTTGGTGAAGCTGCAACCTTTGCCTCCTTCCCATCCTTGCCTGGACCAATAAATACAAACAAGAAAAAGGTCAGATTTTGAACGAAACGACAATAAAATCGCTATATTTCCAACTAGATCACCCCAAATCAACAACGAGATATTGCATTCTGAGCCATCCATTACAATTTCCCGAACTCTGTATCCATCTTCCTCACCCACCCAGAAAAAACCATAACGGGTTAGATAATGCATTGATCCAGCACAGGGATATCTTAACTTTCTCATGCACACCACTGCCGAACCAGAAATCCCCCTAGTCTTAAACAGCGGATTAAAAACATCGCACAGAACAGGCACGGGATCGGACCTTGCGCGGACAGCCACTGCTCGCGGCGCGTCTCGAGTTTGCTCTGCTTCAGCTTCGCCGCCGTCCGGTTGCCCTGAAAAATAAAAAAACAGGAACCCAGATCAGATCAGCGCGCGGCGCAATCAAATCCAACCGAAACCGGAACCCCTCAGCCCCGAATCGAATCGCAGAGATCACCCCACCACCCACAGGCAAACAACCCCCTTCTTACTCACCCTCTTCTTCTTCGCGTCGCGCGCGGCGGCCGCCGATGCGTGCGATGCGGCGTCGCTGTGTCCCATCTCGCCGGGGTGGGGTGGTGCAGGGTCTGGCGGAGAGCTGCCTCGCGGGCTGCCGGCCTCGTCGACGCGCGCGCTTGGGGAGCGAGACGGAGAAAACCCTAAAAAGCGATGCGGCGGGCGGGCGGGCGAGCGGCGAGAGGGAAGGCGAGGACGCGGGCAAGCGGATGGATGGATAACACACGGGCACACGGGGGCGCGGAGTTAATGGGAAGAGAGAAAGGCAGGAGGAAAGGGAAGCGAAATCTCCTGGGCCCTTTTGGTTCGCGTTTATTGATCCCTCGCATGGAGGAAATGACGAGACTGCCCCCACTCCGCGGCGGGCGGCGGTTAGGGGTTGCGGGGGTCGTGAGATCCGGGCTGTCCGATCCGCGCGGGGGTGCGAGGGTTCGGGGCGTTTGGCCGGTTGGGTGCCGCGTCCGCCCGGGGGCGTTTTCGTGAGGATCTTTTGTTTGGCTCGGGGTGAACCGGGCGGGGGTTCTCCTGGTCGTAACGGCGTTTTTTGTTTGTTTTTTTAATAAGCACAGTTCAGGCGCGCGGTAACGTGCGAGGCGATTGCGACGTCGCGCGGCGTTGCGTCCATCGGTTGGCAGATGGCCGGCGCGGAGGATTTTCTGAGGCGCCTCGGGGATAAACGAAGGTGAGGAGAAGCTGCTAGAACTAGAAGGTTCGGTTCGGGCTTCTCACGTGATTGAGCAGCGTCAGCGTTTATTTTTGAATTTGAACTATGCGAACTCGGCCATAATTTTGTCGGATGTGAAAAAAAAGAAGTAACAGAACTTTTGTGATATCAGAAATAGTACAAGGTACCATTTGTCGAGATATATAGGATTATATAGGATTTAAGGCTAAAGGCTTCATATCATATGCTGCTGCACTACTCTTTCAGGCCCGCACGACGAGCGCAGCCGTTCTCAGCCATATGTCGTCAACAGACAACAAAATAAATCTTCTGAGCAACATGACACAAAAGCAGTGCAATGTATCTGCATATCATATGCTGCGACCCGACGTTTGCTCCGGTCAGCGCCATCAGCGCGGTGTACCACTGCTAGCTCTGCATCAACGTGGCATCAAAGGCACGTGAAATCAGGTACCATTTTGCGACCCTACCTCATACGGAGTAAGTCATAATTCTGGTTCGTGCCATGCCCTTCAAGTGCAGGAAGTTTCCGTGCCCCTACAAATCAAGATAGAATAATAGGCCAGCACCACCCATTAAGCTTTCTTTTTAAACTATCGCCAACTAAACTGATGCAACAGAATCAAGTGATATGTTGAACCAAACCTCTACAGGGGACCAACCAGGAATGATGATAAATTGATCAGGATTGAAGGAAGGCGTGGCCACACGCGCTTGTTCCGACAAGATTGTGGCACTGCCGTGGATTCTTTTGTGCCCCCCTAGCCTCTACATGCAGCCAAGGGGTGAAGTGGTGAACTCTCCTTTGTGTTTTGTCACGACTGGCGAGGACTATGCAAATAATCATTTCCCTGACCATTCAAAGGCAACATCTGAATTAGCAGTTAAAAGAAGTGGCAGCCACGCCAAACAATGCATCACAACTTCACAAGGAGAAAAGTAAACAGGAAACTGGATGCAGCCATAACGAAGAGTACCCCACCACGAGAAAAGTATCGAGGAAGTTGGACTTGCAGCTGAACCTGGAGAAGTCTTCAGTTCTTCACTCCACAACAGCCCCATGTCTAATCTGCCCATAGTACATAATAGTGAAAAAAGTAGAGTAAAGGCAGAAAGTAAGCAAATAAAAAAGCAAATCAACTGGGAGAATGATTTACCTTATTATATGCAGCCGGCTGCACGGTTTTCAGATGCGTCAATTCTTTTACAACTAACAATTGCAGCAACATAATAAAGATCGGTGCTTCTTACAGAAACTGCAATAGTAACACTGACACCTGATGATGGCGAAATTGCAGCGACATAATACTAGCTCAGTACTTTTTACATAAAACTGCAATAGTGACACTGACACCATGATCATGGCTGAATCCAGTGGTGCTGATTCAGTCTCATCATACAGAAATCTACTGCCAACAATCTGTATCTGCCACGCTACAGCCAGCCTGGTGCACATATATATTAAGTACGAACATACAGCTTTAACTGAACAGTTCCACTTCTATCCTACAGATGGCAAAATGGATCGATTTGTGTATTCTCCAATAAGAAACACAGTCTATATTTTTATGGCCTTAACTTTTATGATGTAAGCATTTGTATACATTACTTCCAAGACATGTTAACCATTTCCATTTGAACTTAAATTCCAATGGCATATGTACCTTCCAAAATTTACCTAAGATTAATGTCAACAATGCTTTGATCGATCAGCAAATTTGGACCCCTGTCTATAAGACCGCTATCTTTTAGCCAAAAAACAAAGTGAGGAAAGAGAATATCTGCGATTAAAGTCAGCCACAATTATCAACTGCACTCCAAGCTACACCTTTTTCCACTCCATGATTCTTCATCATCTCTCTTAGTTTTTCTATCTCGTCCCATTTTTTGACACTACCATAAGAGTTAGACATTAAAATGTAATATCCATCATTTTCTGGGTCAGAAGCAAATGCCTTCTTTGCAATCCTTAATCCCATCTCAAAGTTGTCGTGCACTTTGCAGGCACTAAGCAAAGTTCCCCATACCCCACCGTCAGGTTCTACTGGCATGACCAAGACCATATCTTCAGCTTCTTGGAGGTGTCCAGATTTCCCTAAGAGATCCACCATACAGGCGTAATGCTTAAGGTTAGGCTCAAGTGAGTATTTTCCCATTCTACTGAACAGCTTTCTTCCCTCCTCAACAAACCCTGAATGGCAGCAAGCAGATAGAATGGCAAGAAAGCTGACACCATTAGGCTTAACACCTCCTCTCTCCATCTCACCAAATAATTCCAATGCTTGTTTTGCTTCCCCATGCATCCCATACCCTGATATCATCACATTCCAAGCAACAACATCATGTTGAAGCATAGAATCAAAAATCCTTCTTGCGATTCCAAGTTGTCCGCATTTAGCATACATGTCAACAAGTGCTGTACCGATTGATACATCAGATTCCCACCCCATTTCTTTCACATAGGAATGGATCTTCTCTCCACGTTCCAATGCAGCCAAGTTTGCACAAGCTGAAATGACAGTGATCAAGGTTGCTGAGTTGGGTTTCATGCCTTCAGTGAGCATTTGATCATAAAGTGACACTGCAGCATTTGAATGTCCCAGATGAGCATAGCTGGAAATCAGTGCATTCCACGTGACAACATCCCCCTTCAGTTTGGCCAGGCCAAATATTTTGCAGGCATGATCAAATTTTCCGCACCTTCCATACATGCCAATTAAAACATTTGCAACTGACAAATTATCATCAAGCAAGTTCTTGATTGAATAACAGTGTGCTGATCGACCCAGTCTTAGTTCCTCTAGCCGTGAGCAAGAAGATATTGCGGAAACCAAGCTGTTAGCGTCACAGAGGAATTCAACCTTATCTCTGAACTGCATCTCACGATACAGCTCCAAGCATTTGACATCACATCCAGCTTTGCAGTATCCTAAAATCAGCAAATTCCATGATTCTGCATCTTGTCGGTGCAATGATCTAAAAACTCTGCCTGCAGCATCCACCAATTCGAGTTTTCCATACATTGAGATCAAAGCATTTCCAGTCAAAACACTATCTTCAAAGTTTCCCTTTGTTATAACCGCATGAAATGCCTTCCCTCCATGGGCATTCCCACTATTACCCAACCCTGCAAGAAGACAACTAACAAGAACCTCATCTGGCTGCAGACCAGATTCCTTCATCTCCTGGAACAACTCCATAGCCTCCCTAATAAGTCCTCTCCGACAGTAAGCTCCAATCAAGCTGGTCCAGGAAACGACGTCTTTCTCTGGTAACTCCAGGAACAAAATGAACGCATCCTCAGTGCTCTTACACTTCGAGTACATAGAGAAGAGCGCAGAAGCCACCAATGGGGAATGATCAACCCCGATCTTCACTACATGCCCGTGCAAGCATCTACCAGAATTTAGCTCACCTAGCACCCCATATGCCTCGAAGCCACTCTCCATGGTCCGTGAGTTTGGCTTCGTCCCACCGTCGCCTGCAAGCCTGACCATCTCCACCAGATAGCGCAACCCCACTGCGCACTCCCCGTTCCGCACGCACCCGGAAACCACCGCGGTCCACGCGACCACGTCCCTCTCGGGCATTTCTTCGAACACCTTCACGGCATCGCTGACGACGCCGCACCTAGCGTACATGTACACGAGCGACGACGCGACGGCGACGGAGCCGCCATCCCCAGAGAGGAGGCCGTACCTGACGCAGTAGGCGTGCACGGAGGCGCCGACGCCGAGCGCGCCCAGCTCTGCGGCGGCGGAGGCGGCGAGAGGCGCGGTGAAGAGGGACGGCCGCGCGTATGAGGCGAGCATGCGGCGGTGCGCGGCGAGCGCGGCCGCGAAGTCAGAGGCGCAGTGATGGGCGCGGATGAGGGAGTTCCAGAGGAACGCGTCGGGGCAGGGGGACGCCGAGAACGCGAGCGCGGCGAGCCCAGGGCGCCCCGCGAGGGAGTAGGCGGAGACGAGCTTGGCGGCGAGGTCGGGGCGAGGGGAGAGACCCGAGGTGACGGCGAGCGCGTGGACGCGGAGGAGCTCGGGCAGCGGCGGAGGCGAGGGCGACGACAAGAAGCGGGAGAGGATGGCGAGAGGGGTCGCGGTTTGAGGCGGCGGCATCTGATCGCTCGTTCGAAACGGCCATTCGGGCGAGATGGTAAATACACTGAGCAGAGTGTGCGCCCTTCGTCTGTTTATCAGAATTTGTTTTCGAAACACTGTTTATCAGAATTCAGAAACGAGTCGCATGGGGTCTTCGATTCGAAGGAAACAATGGTGAATGCAGAACCTGATCCTAGCTCGAAAATTTTAGTTGCTTTCTGTTAAAAGGGGGTAAAAAAGATAACTTCATAAATCACGTTTAAAGTGTAAAAATAAGCACAAGTCTCAAGATTATCCAATTATCCTTTTACAGAAATCTTGCTTGGCTAATGCAACTGCACATCAGTGTGAAACGGCGAATGATAAGAGTGCAGACTAGAAAGACCGTGATAAAGATTATCCAATTATCCTTTTACAAGATTGATGTTCGAGTCTTCAGTGAATGATGCGCTCCATCTCCTGGCATGAACCCGTTTACAGCTTCGATGGAGGCTGGTACCATCCCCATGGCTCATCTGAGCAATACTTCGTCACTTGCTTCAGGGTCAGGTAGTTTCCAAGGCCCCTGAAAGAAACAGCGAAACACAATTTAGAGGACACAGGATTGCAAAACCTTTGTTTAGCAGTGATGACAACAAATTTTGCGATCTTTCAATATTGATGTAACACTTATAGCATGATGCATTTCCCGTCACAAATGTAGCATTGTGGCACTCACCATTCTCCGAGCTCACGACCAAAACCGCTCCGCTTGTTCCCTCCCCATGGAGCTTGGACAAAGGTTGGTTGCGAGCAGTTTATCCAAACAATACCAGAATGAAGAGCCTGGAGATGACAGATGTACATGCGTTAGGGGATGAAATGCTTCCATTTCATGATAATTCTAATATCCTTGGAACTAATCAGGAGGTGAAACCAATGATCAAGTCATATTTCCACTTCAAGTTACCTTTGAAATGCGTTCACACCTCTCTTGATCATTAGAGATCACTGCACCAGCTAAACCATAGCTGAAAAGAATAGGAAGAGAAGCAAATATACAATATAGGCATGACAGGATATTCTTTTTCTTTATATTGCAAAATCAAGCAATAGTGACTCACTGAGTATCGTTTGCAAGTTCCACAGCTTCACTCTCTGTCCTGAACTCTTTAACACAGATGACTGGTCCAAAGACTTCCTCTCGCCAAATTTGCATCGACGTACTAACATCTGTTATAATTGTAGGTTCGAGAAAAAACCCTCTTCTGAGGTGCTGCAGTTGATCAATTGAGCTTGGATCAACAACCAAAGAGCCAAAAATGGACAATGCAACTAAGGATGCTTACCGGTGGTCGGGCACCACCATACAAAATTGTGGCACCTTCACTTCTTGCTGTTGCGATGAACTTCTTTATCTTTTCGTACTGAAATACGAAATAAAGCTCCTCAGTTGTCTAAATACTGAGGTACGCAATGGTGCAGTTCTTCAGTTCTAGACATGCAAAGCTGTGAATGCCACATGCAAGTAGGCTCTATCCAGACTCCAGACTGTTCTATGTTGGTATCAAATACATAACTGCATAAAACTATATTTTTCGGCAGGGTAATGTGCAAAGAAGTAAAATTATTAAGGGTTTCTTGCTTAGGAGATGATCATCACTACTGCCATGATTCTTGAACATTTATTTGATTTGGACATTGAAGTGTTCAGATTCAGAGAAGGTACATATTTGCAAGGAAACTTTGACAAGCGTGGGATGTACTCCATGAGAATTACCTGCCCTTCACTGACAACTGACCCCAGCCTGCAGCCTTCCTCCAGTGGATCAGAAACTTTGATATTCTTTGCCCATGCAACCAATCTATCCAAGAATTGCTTTGCTATTTTCTCCTGTTAATTTCTTCATGTCATGAATTAGAAATATTACTTCTCTAAAACAGCTAGAAGAAATGCGTACATGCAGAAGTAGACGAGAAGTAGCACTGCAGACTTGACCAGCATTCGCAAAGATCCCAAACATGGCCCATTCAACAGCTGATTGAAATTCAGTGAGACTTTAGTACAGCTATCAACATTTCCATAAAATCAGGGGCATAGTGCAACATGAGAGGGAGGAAGAGACCTTTGTCGATGTCAACGTCATCAAAGACAATAAGAGGACTTTTGCCTCCGAGTTCTAACGAAACAGGCTGTTGAAGAACAAAAACAATGGAATAAGAATAAGGATTGTGATACAGAAAGCATGACTTACAGGTTTCTTTTGTCAACAAAAGCATCACGAATTCACGATCACAAGTTGATGGAATTTATTTAGGGAGTGATAATTTACTGAAAAGGATGGAAAATAAAAGCATAGAGAACAGACCTTAACCATTTGAGCAGCAGCAGTCATTATTCTCTTCCCAGTCTCTGTACTTCCAGTGAAAGCAACCTAGAAACAGAGCCACAAAAAATTGATAACTTCAGACCTGATGATAATCATTTCAGATAGTGTGATTTCCATCAGCATATGAATATTCAAGGAGAAATAGTCCTGACCTTATCCACATGGGGATGTGAAGATATTGGAGCACCAGCTTCAGGGCCCAGACCAGTAATTATGTTCAACACACCTGGAGGTAGGCCTATTTCTATGCAAATTGCACCAAGCTCTAAGCAAGTCCTGGATTTAGGACAAATTTTAGTGCTAGGACATATTAATTGTGTAAGTGACTTAAAGGTATCAAGCCTTACAGAGAAGCCAACTCTGATGGCTTTAACAGAGCTGTACACCCAGCAGCCAGGGCAGGTGCGACCTTCCATGTAGCCATCAACAGAGGATAGTTCCTTCATTTACACATGGAAAAGGAAAATGAATCAGAATGATCATCTAACAAGACAATTACAGTAAATACCTACAGAAACAGCTACAGTCCATCAACTACTATGTTAGAAGAATAGGATGCATGCCAAGGTTCAAGTGATGGGGTAAATGCACTCAAAATATACCTAATTTTTTGAAAAGGTCTGAACAATTGAAAATGAACATATACTGACTAAAAGGTTGAAATATGGCCTCAAGGGGCGTGGAGTACAAATATACATTTATAAATGCGCCATGGCATGCTATCTTGGAAAAGAAAATACCAAACAGAACTTATTTCATTTATAACTGGTAGCAGCTAGCACTAGTGGCTTCAGAGACATTAAGACATGGAATCCAAAAGGAACCAATCAAAATGATCTTGGCATTATTGTTAAATATGTTGCCAATTATTCAGTTACTCACATAAAAGCATAAAGTGTAACCTCTTATAGGACTTTAGAATGTCCACATGCTTCTTGTTTATCAAACACAAACCATTGGCATGTACAGACAAACTTAATGATCATTCTGGTACAAACCACAAAACACTTGATATTTAGAAGAAAAGGAGAAGTAGACATATCAAAATGTTTCATACACTAAGAAATCCGTATATACTGATGAACTGACATACCATTAAATGTTTGGAAAATATGTTGAATTAAAGCATATGTCATACCATGGAGTGATCAGTCCAACAACCCCAATGGGTTCTTTGAGTACATGGGACTTGAAGTTTTCCATAGGCAAAGAGATCGGTGACTTTTGCTTCCCATCTAAAGCTTCTGCCAGATCAGCATAGTACTCAAAGCATGCAGCGACATCCTCCTAATATAAAATTTAAAGATATTGATTAAAACATGGATCATCTTGTTTCTTCAGGCACACTGAGATCATAGTGCAGATAAAATTGAAGCTACCATATCAGCAATAGTTTCATCCAGAGGCTTGCCAGAATCAAGTGTCTCCAACAGAGCCAGATCAGGTTTCTTGTCTTTAATCTGCACCCACCAACAAACATTTCAACAAATTTATTGCCCGTTAACAGATGGATAACAACGCAACATTTTCTCATACTAACGGAGGTTCAGCCTTTGGGTTTTCCATTTAAATTCATCAAACAGGATAAATCAGTAAACCTTCCACAAGCAGACACAAACTAATCTTAAATGACAACAGTAACATCAAGTGATGAAGAACATCGGCATTATAAGATTTTGCAACGCGATACTGAAAGACAGCTATAGGCAATGTCAATGCCACATTGCCACGGCGAAGCAGGAACAATATTGTCTATGATGGGATCCTGCACTGTTGAAATACTGTTATTTCCTCAAAGCTAATACTTCTACAGAATATTAGCAGACCAAGATTAAAGAATTCTGATACAAAGCTATAAGAGTATATATTATATCCCTCTGCCCTCGCAGAAGTTCATACACAACAATCAAACTAATCAAGGAGTAATATGATACGAGACGACTGGCCAAACAAAAGAGTCAGTCATCTGACAATTGTTCAGCAGTCATCCATCTCGATCCCGGTCTTTTATCCCGAGAAGCAATATATCACCCTATCTGGCTAAGGGAATCCTTCCTAGCGGCCCTATAATTAACTCTGTTCATACAGCAAAGAGATGTTCACAACTCCAACAAACTTGAAAGTTGAAATCAACCATCTACTTGAGACTCTGTAGGGACAAATGGTTGGCACCTTGGCGGCGATCGCCCTGAGGAACTTGGCCCGCACGGCCCCAGGGGCGCGGGACCAGTGCCTCCCGCCGTCGCGCGAGAACGCGTCCCGCGCCGCCGCGACCGCGATCTCCACGTCCTCCGCCGTGGCCGCCGGGATGTCGCCTTCACCGATCACCACCACCAAAAAAACAGAAGGCCGAAGTTCAGTACCGTGCTAGCAGTATGTCGACGAAATGTTTGGGGAAAGGCGGAAAGGGGGAGCGCGGGCCGGACGAACCGATGGTGGCCTCGGTGGCCGGGTTGATGACGGGGAGGCGGCGCCCGAGGGACGGCTCCCTCCAACCCCCGCCGATGAAGAGTCCGCGGCGCGGGATCGTCGGCGGCGCGGCCATGGCGATGCGCTGGAGTGGTGCCGAGGAGCGTCCTGCTGCCGCTGCCGCCGCCGCCGCCTCGCTCCCTAGGTTGCCTTGGCTCCGGCTCTGGACTGCGGCGAGTGTTTGGTGGAAGAAACGGCGAGTAACCAACGAGCACGAGGATGGTGGGGTGTAGCGCCGTGCCGCACTACCTTTTTGATCTGGACTCCGCTAGTGGCTAGTGCTGGTCGCGTCACGTCGCTCGGGCTGAGCTGACACTGCTACTACTATACTAATCTCAATCGGGATAATCCCAGATTCGCACGGGCTCCCAGCAGCTCGCCGTGCTTTGCTGATTGCGATTTGCAGAGCATTAATAATTGGTGCAGTGGGGAAAGGCGAAGGCGTCTTTTGTCGCGATGGTGGAGAGATGGGTGTGCGGTGTGCCGGTTTGCCATGTGAGGAGCAAGGAAATTGGCGCACGCGCACGTCGTCGTGTACGCCGTACGGGGTGCGGATGCCCCACCCGGCCGCCCCGCCACCCGTGCACACTTCAGTGGGTACGCGGGTGGGGTGTGGCGTGGCGCCACCGGTGTCGCCCATCTCTCCGCGACTTTTGGCGGAGAAAAAGGTTGGGTCGTGTGATTTGTTCACGGCGGAACGTCTCTGCTGACAGTGAAGCGGCGTACTAGTTGGCATACTTGGCAACGAGGGTAGGTCGCAGTTGATGTTGCCAGTCTCGGTCGCTTTTTGTTTGCCATGCTACTGGTATGTGAATTCACACGGTGTATGTTGTGTGATTGCCACTCCAGCTTTTGTGTGAAACTGGGGAGGAGCTACGTGAATATCTCAGTCTCTCCTCTCCTGCTCAAGCGCTCAACCTTTCTTGTATTGATTCCATGCCATGCATGATGCATTGCTCGGTATGCTTTTATCTATGAACTGCCAAGCTAAGATAAACGTGAGTTGCATGAAGGCAACAATATCACAAATAGTCAAGTGAAAGATGTACGGTACGGCGATATTATGAGTATACTTCCCAACATACATGTAACTAGACCCCATTGATTCGTCGAAAAGGAAAAGAAAAACTAGACCAGCTGGATCGTGTGAGCAAACTAGGCATCACATCTCTATTGATGGATCATGTGAACATATACCGGGCATCGCATACGTACGGCTACAAGATTTTAAGCTAATTAACATCACCATTTCATTGATAATATGTTTAAGGCCGATTAGAGCAACCCAACAGATTTCCTATATTTCTAGTTAATGGGATTCAGCGGTAAAAATAATCTAGCTCCAACGTATCCTCTTTCATAATCTCTTTTTTCTTTATTTTTTTTCAATCCCCATTATCTCTCTTTTCTTTTCTCAATCATCTCGGCTTTTTTCTCAATTTTCTTTCCTTCTTCTCCTCTCACTCCCATGCCTTACCTACCCCGCTCGCCCCGTTCCGGGCGACGTGCCAGCGAGTCGCGCCCAGCCACTTGCCATCCTGCTCCTCGGACGCCTACACCACATCGCCCCACGCCTGGCTGGGCGCCAGCAAGCCCGCGCCGTGTTGACTTGGAACGTGATCGTTGCACGCTCCCGCGAGCCGCCCCACCTTACGCCCGCGAGCCGCTGGCGAGAGCGCGCCACCATGCATGCCAATGCACAAGTAAGCAAAGAGAGAGGAGATAGATAAATATAGAAAGAAAATATGGATTGATCCCGTGACAAGTGGGTCCCACGTGTCAGGGAAGATGGAAAGGAGAAATGTGAAAGATGATCTCCTTGAGCACCTCGTCCCAATATATTAGAAATTGTTTTCTCAATCCCCTTTATCAAGTATAGGAAAATAGATTTTTCTCAATCTGTTGGAGTTGCTCACTATCGCTCTGTTCGAGGGCTTGGATCTTTTTTCAAAGCTGTCGGTATAAGATTTTACTAACTACCTGTATGAGAACCCAAACCCATGGTTACCTACTGTAGCTTTTTGATCTACAGCTACTGGCTTGGGCTGAAGTTAAAGGATAAACTATCTGAAACACCCCTTGGATACTTGATGTCCTAATTGTGTGCTTAATCTATCAATACATATGATTTCAATTTCCCAACAGTTTTCTGTTTCAAATTTAAATGCATGATAAAAAATAAATTATTTTCTTGTAATCTAATCCATATAATCATTGCCCGCTCTTGTATTAGAATTGTTGATCTTTTCCGTATGTGTGTGCAACTTGCAGTGGGGTAAGTTACAAAACTTATTCCTCACAAGTCACAATCTGCAAAAGGCTCCTCTCCTCGGGCTCATGGTTTTTAGTAGTATGAAATAAGCTCAAGTAAGTATCAGTGTCAGAGAAATTTGAACTTGTGGGAGTAGCAGAAGCACCTCCCCAGACAGGGCCTATGACTTGTTCCATTCGGTAGTTACACAAATTTAAAGCCTGGAACGGATAGAAACGCAGATCAGCCTGCCTACTCACTATTGATCAAAGTGCAAAATATCTACAATTAGGATCTTTAGATAAACCTGCATATCCAAATTTCACATTGGTATTTGTCTCACATTCACATATTATAAACACGGCTACCTACACGTCTATCATTTTCACTGCCATGGCCACCTTCACCGCGTCCTCCTCCTCCGGCTGGTCCGTCAGCTCCACGGCCGCGGTGATCGCCGCGGCGGGGGCCTCGCGCTTGTACTCGTGCCGGCTCGCGAACCAGAGGAACCCCACGAAGTTGAGCACTCCGAGCACGGCGAGCATCCAGTAGAACAGGTCCAGCCTCCCGTCGTCCAGGTTGTCCCGCACCCAGGCGCCCCGCGTGGCGGCGTCGACGGCGGCCACGAGCGCGCTGCTCAGGTAGAACCCCATGGACAGCGTGGTGAGGAACAGGCCCGTGCTCATCGACTTCATCCGCTCGGGCGCCTCCCGGATGAAGAACTCCAGCAGCCCGACGTAGCCGAACGCCTCGCTGGCGCCCACCAGGAAGAGCTGCGGCACCAGCCAGAACGCGCTGATGGCGGCCGACGCGTCGCGGCGCATCTTCTCGACGAGCGCGGCGGCGGCCATGGCGAGCGTGGAGAGGACCAGCCCCGCGGCCACGCGCTGCAGCGAGGTCAGGCCCTCCCGGCGCCCCGTGACTCGGCGCGCGAGCGGGACGAGGAGGCGCTCGTTGAGCGCGGTGAAGAGGAGGATGGCGAGGTAGAGGAAGACGGGCATGGACCCCGCCGGGACGACGAAGCCGCCGCCGCCGCCGCCGCGGCGCATGAGCGACGCCTGCTCGATCGTGAAGGTGTTCATCTGGGAGTAGACCGTCCAGAAGAGGATGCAGGTGGACCAGATCGGGAGCAGCTTCGCCACCATCTTGACCTCCTCCACCTCCGTCACCGTCGGCACCGCCACCGCCGGCTGCTCCGGAGACGCCAGGTCTGCATCCACGATTGCAGCCTTGTCCAGAACCCTGTTCTCGCAAGAATGAAATAAAAAATAAAAAATGGATAAATCGACACTGTCCATGACAATAAAAATCAAAGAAATAAAGATGGTTATTCGTATTACATCACGTGTTGGTTCATATATATAATCTGTCGCTATCAATTTTGATGCTTATAGGATGTTGATTTCCATCGTTCGCGCCCCAATTCAATGTGTTTTTTTTTCCTGCAAAATCTGCTGAAAGCGTGGACGGTGCACTAGCCGTTCCGGCAAAGTTTCCGCGAGCTGCAGAAATCGTCCATGGTGCTCCCAAAAATGCCCCAACTGCCTTTGCACCCGAAATGCCACTTGCTATACGGGTTCTTTGGAGGAGAAGATTTGTATATATAGAGTCTAGGTGCCCACCCTTCAATGCCCAGTTGCAAGTGATTAGCTGCGATCAGCCAGTTATGTATATGGGCATTGTGTTTTTTGGTGTGATTGGCTCATGGACCTAGTGCATTTAGTTTGGTGTTCAACTTTGTTCTCTGTTCGTTTCCTTTTCATATCATGATCTAACTTTTTGTACAGGCAAGATCACACGACGTGTCGTCTTTAATTAGTTTATTAACTTGTTCCTCAATATTTCGGCCGCCTAAGTCAGTAGCTACTTAAACGAGGGAAAATGCTTCTACTTATACACACCTTTACTACGTCAAGTATAATAGCAACCGAAAATTCTAGATGACGTGTATGCTACAAATGTACTACAAATATTTGTGCATAACCACTTGTCATGTATACTACAAATATACATGTGTCATGCACTCATGCCATTATGACGTTTTGTGACAATATATAGCTTCATGGCAACTACTCTTTCTACTCACGCGGCTACTTAATATATTCTATGGCATCACCGATTTATACAAAATTAACGATCACAAAAAATTGGAAGATAAATTTATCAAGCTCGCGAGTCAGAGTTTTAAGACAATTATTTGCTCGATCGATTGGTGAAACAATAAGCTCTCGCGTAAAAAAAAATACTCGAAAGAAGCCACGCGACGTAAGACTGCAAGAGTGTTCCACGTAATTACCTGAGCCTGTCGGTGTGGGGCACCTGAGCCCTGTGGAAGCCGTGGAGCTCGCCGGCGTCCGCGGGGCACGGCAGCCTCCGGTTCCGCCACGCCGCCCAGAGCACCCGGCCGATCACCGTGAGCGGGCTGCCCTGCGGCCTCCGGTACCGGTACCTCCGCGTCCCGGCCACGAACACCGCCGTGGCGGCCGCCACCGCCGCCGCCGACACGCCGTAGCCCCAGCCGCGGCCGACGTTGTCCTGCACGTACACCAGCACGGTGGTGGCGAGCAGCGACCCCACGCTGATGAGGAAGTAGAAGCGGCTGAAGAAGAAGACCTCGGCGCGGCCCTCCCGCGGGTCGCGCCCGTCGAACTGGTCCGTGCCCAGCCCGGACACGTTCGCCTTCAGCCCACCCGCGCCCACCGCGATCGTGTACAGCGCCGCGTACAGCAGCGCCATCTGCCCGCCGCTCGCCGCCACGCACCCGGCGGCGGCGCCGCCCGCCGTTATTGTGCACGGCGGCGGACGCATCCCGGGCGCCGACGTGCCCGCCGCCAGCAGGCTCAGCCCCTGCAATCAACCAAATCATGTATGCGGCGTCAGAGACAAACAGCTAGCACGGCCTCGCGCCGGTGTTGAGTCGTGTCACGTACGATGGTGGCGATGGTGGCGGAGGCGACGATGGTGAGGTAGCGGCCGAGCTTGGCGTCGGCGACGAAGCCGCCGACGAAGGCGAGGAGGTTGAGCGTGCCCATGAAGTTGGTGACGATGTTGGCGGACTTGGCGTTGGAGAGGTGCAGGGGCCCGGCGAGGTACGTCACCAAGTTCGACGAGACGCCCATCACGGCCATCCGCTCCGCCAGCTCTGTGCCTGGGAACAGCATGCACATGCATCTCGATCAGAAAGAAACACGCATGAGCGGATTGGAACAAACATGGCCACGGCGGCGGCACATACCGGCGATGAGGGCGGCGGCGAGCCATCCGCCGGTGCAGGACTTGTCCACAGGGTTGCCCTGGTAGTCCACCACCAAGCCGTCGTCGGCGCCATCGCCGCCGGCGGAAACCTGCAACGTGCACGTACGCACAAAGTTACACACATATATATGGATCGAAGCGGCTTCTTTCTACTGCAACGCTGGACACGAGAGATTATGTTCGAGACATGTTGAGATTGCATGCGAAAACCACGAACAACTATAGCTAGTGGTGCAGCAACGAGAGATACCAACCATGATGCAACAATTGCGAAGAGGGTGGTCAGGATTCAGGAGAGAGCACGGCGGGTTTTCATGGTGCGACTGCGAGGCGAGGCTGTGCCCGCGAGAAGCAGGGGATTTATAGATGGACGACGTGGGGAGCTGCTCGTGTTGCCTTTGTTTTCTCGAGTTTGATACGTCATCATCCACTGTCCCAACCGTTTTCTCCTCGCTCTACTTGCCGTTTCCCGGTAGGAACTAGGAAGGCACAAATTGAGGTAGTTCATAGACAGGACTCTAACAAATTTTTAAAATTGCGAGTAAACTTTTAAGAAAAAACTGTTGACTGCTTGCTCGGGGGGAAAACCAGAGTATATACTTTTTGGTATACTAGTTGTAACCTGCATCAACTTAAAAGTTGGCCTTGATTTTGGGAGGAGTCCCAAGGGCTCACCGAACTTGGGCATATCCGCATATGGTATCCTGTTGAATAATATTCGTCCTTGTATTCTGAACAAACACACAGACGCATATTATGATATCAATCAATCCTCAAATTGGATAAGTACTGAGTAGAGCAAAACACCGTTACTTATCTGCCGTAATCTCCAAGACTTCTTGTCCAATATCGCAATAGGTGTCCTACGACTTGAACTCGTCCCCAGCGCCAGAGGTAGTGTCCATCCTCGTGACGGCTGCGCGAGTCCCTACCACTTCCTGCCCGGGAAGTGGGGACTGCCTGCGAGCCGGCGACGCTGCCAGGGACCATGCGCGCGCGTGCGCGTACACTCTAACCGTGCACGCGGACGCGGCCTGCGGCAAGTTTTGTTCTCTAGGTCCAGTGAATCACTTGGTAAAAGTTAGGGGCTATCTGGTTAGTGACATCAAGAAGGACCCTGAGCGAATATCAGGGCAGTGCCAAAATTAATCTCACAGAGTAATGTTTGGTTCATGTTCAACAGGCCAATGCAAGATTAGGATATACAGACAAAATCATGAGCATGGCATGTGGATTCTCAAGTGGTTATTTTATTTTACTTTTTAATAAAATAGATTCAATATGGGTCTCCTTTTGTTCAATCACAATACTGTCCAAACGGATTGAAAAGGGTGGTAGAAAATTTGTTAATCCGAGATGCCAGTCATTTAATGCAGCCAACCAACATACAGCACCTCATTAAGTATAAAAAAAAAACATACAGCACCTCATCAAGGAGGCGGTGGCAGCCAAGCCAAGCCAAGCCTGACGAGATCTCTTGCACCGTGTAATATAACGCCCTATTTGGAAGGGCCTTTCTCCAAATTGGAAACGGTTCTTGGGAATTCTAGGAATGGCTCTTGGAAAGTGTTGTCTACAATGTGCTAGTGGTGCAGAAACTGGAGTCTTTTTGGAACCAAAGCCCTCAAAATAGGGTGCGGCCAACGATTTTAGGGCTCAAAATAAATTTGGTCCTAAAAAATAAAAGTTATAATATGGTTGTGTTTGGCATCTGCTGTTGCCTTTTCAGCATGGGATGAATTTGAGCGGTGGGTAAGACTAGTTTTATTTGGGTTTTATAGAAATTTTATGGCATTAGATTTTATACTACGTCGGTAAGAGAATAGAATAAGAGAACTTTATCAGATTACAGAGGTATTTCATCAGCATGACACTCCCTAGACGTGATGAGACGGACTCAACACTAGGGAGTGTCATGTTGACATGGCTAGGGTTGGTTTTAGCTGGGGCTTCGGCAAGAGAAAGTAAGTCGTGCTGCACCTGCTATAGATTCATCTCATAAAGGAATTTGCCAATGGATCACATGATTTTCTATAAACTTCATGCTTTTCAATTGTTAGCTGCTGACTTGGCAACCATTGGCTGTGAGGACATCCGGGCAACATTGGATGGTTGAGAACTCGAGATTATTTATTTACATGGATACACATCTATCTAACCAACAAAAATAGTGTCTCAATGTCACGCACTTGCTAATTTGGAATCACGGTAACTTCACGCCAACCCAACACATCTTCAAACAATGCAAACAAAATATATATAGCGGGTAGTGGACGACATACACAACCAGTCCCTAAAACCACGGAGAAATTGAAAATCTTTCTTAGTCTTAGTCGATATGAAACTATAAAGATCAAAATATTTTTCATAATGTCATATATTCTTCGTACATCATCTCCACTGCAGTGAGGTAAAAGCTGACAAATCTGGTAATCTAGTGTGTCTTTTTTGTTCTGAAAAGGTCCATGGATTTTCTGTTTTTTTGTTCTTCGACGAGTGTGTTTCTATTAATATAACAGATAAAATACAAGATTTTATCTCTGGGAGGCCATAACCAAGCAAACAAAAAAGAAAGAAAATATGGTACAAAACTGGTAGGTTGGATTGGGACCTCAACTCGCCGCCGACGACAACTCAATTTAGGTCGGTCGGGTTTTTTTATTATTCTTCGGAATATAAGCAATCGTGTCCCATGTGAACTTCTACCAGACACAATCCGATAAAATTGTCGCCAACAAACCGTTTAGGATGTTGGATGTTGAGACATCCCAATTGCTTTGATAGTGCGACTCGCACACGTTGACTGCAGGTTGGTAGTTCGACTATGCAACGAGTCAGATTGTCCGATCAATGTTGTCCTCAATTTTCATTCTTAATTAAATGTTATCCTTAAGTTAGATGTACACATGTACTCTACCACGTGAATTAGTTGATGTACATGTATAAATATCACGTGAACAATTTGCAAATCTATCGGAAACCGTTTTCCATCATCCTCTTTCCGATAACCACTTGGCCTGGCATATGACGTGGTGAAAAAAAAATCGGTTTTCTTATCTACGTAGTACCTCTGATTTGGGGAAAAAGTCTATTTTACGTCCCCCACGTTTGGCAGACGTTTGTTTTTTCGTCCTCAACATGAAAAACCAGGAATCTTGCATCCCTCAATTCTTAAAACCGTGCATTTTACGTCCCTCGACGGCGGTTTCGCTGACGTGGCGCGCTGACAAGGCGTGCTTAAAATGGGTGAAACTTTGAAAAATTATATAAAATCGTAAAAAAGATAAAAATATAAGTCCATTTTTAGCTTCCTCATAAGCATCTTGTAGTCATTTATTTACATGTTTGATATTATTTTCTAGTTGAAATAAAATAGACAAGAAAAGATGCCACATAACTTGTAAAATGCATAATAAATATTTGAAAAACTATAAAATAGTAAATCCAACTCATGTATGCCTTTGGTGAGTGTATGCATCTATTAGGGTTGTTTCTTTACATATTAGATGTTTTATATGGTATAATAGAATTATGTTTATCATATGCACAAACATTATCTTACTCTACTATATAGAAACTTCTAATATATAAACAAACTACTCTACTAGATGCACGCACTCACCGGAAGCACACAGGAGTTGGATTTACTATGTTATAGTTTTTCAAATATTTACTATGCATTTTACAAGTTCTATGACATCTTTTCTTGCCTATTTTATTTCGACTAGAAAATAATATCAAACATGTAAATAAATGACTCCACTATGTAAAGATGCTCATGAGGAAGCTAAAAAAGTTGGATTTATATTTTTATCATCTTTTTATGATTTTATATGATTTTTCAAATTTTCAGCCATTTTAAGCACGCCACGTCAGCGAAACCGCCGCCACATCAGCAAAACCGCCGTCGAAACCGCCGAGGGACGTAAAATGCACGGTTTTGAAGAGTTGAGAGTGCAGGATTCCTGGTTTTTCACGTTAAGGATGAAAAATAAACTTCTGCCAAACATGAGGGACGTAAAATGAACTTTTTCCTGATTTGGGTGGCCCTCTATCCAAAATGGGCTTCGACTACGACGTGTAGGCCTCTCAGTGCGCGTGTGGGTTTCCTCACGGCCCAACGGGCCTGACGATAGGGCACCGAGGAGACTTTGTCCCCGTTTCCAATTCCGATTCTGTGGGAACGCGTGAATGCGTGATACCTCCGCAACCGCAACCGCAACCGCAACCGCAGACCCGTATATTCCAATTCCCAAGCCTCAATCGACCCAGCAGAGCTGTTCGACTTTCCGAGTACACACGCGACGCGAAGGGCGAACCAAACCCTACCCCCACCGGCTCGACCCCGATCCCCCACCTCGTCGGCGATGAGCTCCTCCTCGAACGGCGGGAAGAAGCCGGCGACCGGCGGCGGCCGTGGGGGCCCCACCATCCGCACTCTCGCCGACATCAACCGCGGGCCAGCCGGCTTCCCCGGCGCCGGAGGCAGCGGCAGCGATTCCGACGAGCCCCAGGAGTACTACACCGGCGGCGAGAAGAGGTATATCTCAGTCTCTCTCGGCGGGTTATGTTTCTAGATTGACTTTACTCGAGGGATTTCCTTTCGATCGTGCGTGCGGGTATCGGAATCGCATCATCTTAATTTCACGATCTATTAGGTCTATTATCTCAGACGGGAAGGGGCTTTCGGGTGAAATCGTTGGATTTGGGTTTATTTGGCGCTTCATCTGTTAGTTACATTGCAGTTCGAGATATAGGGTGAGCGGTAGCAGCCCATTAGTTGCAACCTACCGAAAATTTGTGTTGAGTTCGATCCGCGGTATTTTTTTTTTGGGTCTGAACTATGCACGATTGGATTAGCAGCCCATCAGTTGCAACCTACCGAAAATCTGTGTCGAGTTTCATGTGATGTATTTTTAGTTGGAACTATGCACGACTGGATTATACTCATCATGGATCGGGTGTGAGCTTGCTTGTTGGTTTTGGATTATGCGACATTTCTGTCCATGGAAAGTCATCAGGTGAAAAATGTGAATCATCCACACTTAGAACTAGTTAGCCGCATGATGTTTTCACCTCAGCACAAAATCAATGCAGCTGTTAGATATTGATGAACAACATGGAGCCCAAACTTGTGGTGGTACATGTTTCTGACCAAAATTTAATAGAAAAAAATATCCAGCGATCAGGTGTATCCCTCGAATCATGATGGAAAATTGTTCTACGCATGTAGTGATGTGCAGCAACAACTAATAATTTTATGCAAACTTTTGTTTAGTCAGGTTGCCTTGAAATTCCTTGTCATTCTGTGACTTTTGATTTGACATAAGGAATCGTAAACATTAGATGTGGGTGAGATACACTGCACATAGTCACTGAATGCTGAAGGTAGGCCTTCCAATGGGGAGGGTATGCACTATGATACCCGTGCTTGTCCACACCCAAATCCAAATCATCATCATGCATTCCTTACCCTCCTCAGTCCCCACTCTATGTGGTAATAGTAGCACCTGACTGTTTTTGAAAAAGCTTTCCTACGGAATGAAGGGCTACCATGTAAAATCTGTATTACTCTTTCCTTGAATGATACAGAAAATATCGTTATGATGCATTCTACAATTTGCTCCCTCTATACTTAAATTAATGCAAAACATTGAGAAGGTCTCCATAATGTTTAGTTTCACAATTGCCTTTAGAGAAGATCCCCATAATGTATATCATGTTTTTTTTAAAGTTTTTAAGGTTGATTTTGTGTTTTTTCAATTAATTTGTCTTTATATACATGCAGTGGAATGCTTGTTCAAGATCCGACAAGAAGGAATGACGTGGATGCCATCTTTGAACAAGCCAGACAGACGGGTGCTGTCCAAGCACCACCCCCTTTTCTTGATGGCCAGTCTTCCAGCTCGAGAAGCTTTACAGGGACTGGCCGACTGCTTTCAGGGGAGACAGCACCATCTGCTGTGCCTGTGCCTGCACCTCAGGAACCAGTTCACATACTCCACGTTATAAACTTGTGGAACAATGGTTTCAGTGTAGATGACGGTCCACTGAGAGCCTATGATGATCCTGCAAATGCAGAATTTATTGAGGTGATTCCTTCGACACGATATTTCTGGATAATTTTATCTATACCGAGTACTCCCTCTGTCCTCAGTTAGATATTGTGTCTCAAACTTCAGAAACTCTGACCACTACTATATGCATAAGTTCAAAAATTGTCACATAAAACGGCGCTACTAGAACAATGGTCGAACATTTGCATTAGAGACCAAAGAAATGTCAACCAATAAGTAAAATGGAGGGAGATTGTTCGATCCTGCAAGCTGAAAAAAAAACTGGGCCTTAAGCAGGTTATCGTGTTGAATAATTCCATTAGTTCTTCAACCACTTTCTTGGGTCCAATTTCTGGTTTGCCACATGTGAAACTCAAAACTTTGACTGGTAATATAAGCTGGAGTCTCAAAACACCCTTAAATTAACTCATTAAAACTTGAGACTGACCTCAGCCTTACTGATCCATTCTATTGTTCCAGAAAAAATAAACTGGATTTGGTTGCAGGTAATCTGTGATTTTCTTTTTCTGGATACGCAATGTCTTGTACAGTATAACATATTTGTTGTCTTTCAATACAAAGATTTGTTGGGAGCCGTTATTTAAGCTGTTAAGTAACAGTGCATCACAGACTGTTCTGGCTGCCTTTTTTTTTCTTTCACTGGGACATGTAAATGTAAATATGAACAAGTGATTGCTATACTAGTTCTCTATAGCTGAAGGAATTCATCCTAACTGTACCTTTGTTTGGTTTTCAGAGCCTTAAGATGTCCCGGTGCCCCCAGGAACTCGAGCCTGCTGATAGAAGCACACCAGTTCATGTGAATGTTATGAAAAGACTTGAAGATTATCAGGTAAGTTCTCTCCACCCTTAATCCATCTCTATGGCTGACCCAGTTGCATTAGTCCTCAAGTCTCAGTACATTTATCCTCTCTTTTGTTTTGTTCATTCATGTAGGAACCTATAAGGCTCCGATCAGCTTTCCAGGGTGTTGGAAGAACCCTTGGCGGTGGACCTTCTACCGACGAGAGTTCAGCACCTGCCCCTGCTGTTCCCACTTCAACGCCTCCAGCTGCTTCAAGGTCCACCAGCTTTGTCGTGGATGACTCCCAGCCGTTTACCTCCATACAGCTGAGGCTGGCTGATGGCACTCGAATGGTCGCCCGGTTCAACATGCACAACACTGTGGGTGACATCAGGTCATTCATCGATGCATCTCGACCTGGAACTGGGAGGCCGTATCAGCTGCAGACTGGCTTCCCGCCCAAGCAGCTCACTGACCCGATGCAGACTGTCGAGCAAGCTGGCCTGGCGAACTCTGTTATCATGCAGAAGATGTAATGCCTCGCCAATCTGGGAACCCAGATGCATAATGCATCTTTTGAAAACTTGAGTCGTCGACCGGGTGGTCATCGTACTGGCACTGGCGCATTTTGCCGTATCAGCCTCGTTGACAGGTTATCAGAATCTATAAGTCGTCAGTGAACTATGTATACATTCCTATTTACAACGACTACTGAAGTTCTACATTGACGTTATCGCGTCTGGTTAATATCGCTAGCATTACTGTTCACTTCTCCTTTTCTTTTGAGTAATTACTCGTTTCTTTTGGAATCATGTTGATAACATTGACATTGCTGCCCTCTTCCGAACGATGTTCTCATATCTAACGTATCATGAGTTAGTTCACTCTAGCTCAAACAAACGGTAGGAGTCTACTCTCAAATTTCCATGGCCCAACTGCTCTTCCTATGAAGTGGCCCTAGTGGTGGCCCACTCCATGAGCGAAGCCCTCGGTGCCCCCGCGCGTTCTCAGCCCAGCAATCAATCGCTCGTTCGTAGCTCGCGGTTGCAGACTTGCAGCCGTCGTTCTCATTCATCGATAGAAGAACGCTTCGATAGAAGAACGACGAGGAATCTGCCTCTCTATCTTTTTTTTCAAAAAAAAATCTGCCTCTCGCATCTCGCGTCCCGTCTCGTCTCTGCCTGTCCATGCGGTCGGGCTGCCGGCGTCGCCGCGTTGGCACTCTCCGTCCCCCATGTTCCGGCCGCCGCTCTCGCACATCCGGCGCCGCGTCATCGCCGCAACCCGTAAACTAATCGCCCCGCCCTTCTTCCGCTCCATCTCCACAGCCGCCGCGCGGGCAGCCCGCAAGCCGACCACCGCCGTGGCCGTCCTCTGGGACCTAGCCGCGTCGCGTCCCCCGACCAAGCTGCCCCTCTACGACGCCGCCGTGCGCCTCCACCTCTCCGCCACCTCCTTCGGCCGTCTCCACCTCTCCGCGGCCTTCGTCCACCCGTGCCACCGCCTCCCGGCCCCCGCCGCGCCCGCCGCCACGACCCACCTCTGCCGCGTCTGCGGCCGCCGCTTCCGCGCCCGCGACGCGCTGCTGCGCCACTTCGACGCCATCCACGCCCGCGAGCACGCTAAGCGCCTCGCCCGCATCGACTCCTCCCGCGGCGATCGCCGCGTGCGCCTCGCCGCGGCGCTCTCCCTCAAGATGTCCAAGTACGAGAAGGCCGCACGCGAGCTCACCGCGGGCGCGGACGCCGCGGCCACCCCCGCCGGGGAGCTCGGGCGCGCCGGCGTCCGCGTCGCGCTCACCCGCACCCCAGCCGCGGCCCTCCTGAATCGCGCGCAGCAGGTGCTCGACGAAGGGTCCGTGGGGTGCTTGATGCTGGTCTCTGGAAAGGACGAGCTCGCCTCCCTGCTGCGGGTAGCGAGGGAGAGGGGCGTGCGGTCGGTGGTGGTCGGCGGGGAGTCCGGGCTGGCGAGGTGGGCCGACGTCGTGTTCAGCTGGGCGGAGGTCATCGCGGGAAAGGCCAGGACGGCGGCGCCATCCGTGTCCGGGAAGTGGCGAGACAAGGACGTGCTTAAGGGACTGGAATGGAGGTACGAGACTGACGACGAGGAAGAGGTGGTGTTCGAGGACAGCGACGGCGATAGCGTCGAGGAATTGGCACGGAAGACCAAGGGGAAGCCGTGGTGGAAGCTGGACTCTGACGGCGAGGACTCCAGCGATGATGATTGAACAATGATAATTTGTACGTAATACTCCGTAGTGCGTTTGCTTGTATGCGGCTTCGATCCTTTTCAAAGCACGTCCGACGGGATCATGGCGCACTGTCGTGTAGTAAGATTTGTGCGTAACTTTGGTCGTTGCCTCCGACGGCTCTGCTAAATCCTGTGTTGTCTGCTGATTTCATTGCCTGAGTGAACCAAACAGCTTCAGTAATTGGTTACATCACTCCAATACATTTGCGATTCCATTAACATTCTTGAAGTAAACACTGTCAATTCTTATTAGGAATCAGTGACTAACACTCAAACATGCTATACACAGGGGAACAGCACATCAGCAATCCAACATGCTCTCGATTATGTAATCTCTGCAGACATAACCAAATGGGGTTACATCTTAGATGTTGCACATTAACAGTAGCATACAGAGGGGTCAAAACAAATGAGTTGCCGCGGCCAGATTCCGGCCAGAACGCTCCAAGAACGCCAGCATCCCCTCGCACTCGGCGACGATGGCCTTGTCCAGCCCACTCCGGATCACGGGCGCGAAGAAGAGCCACGACCCGGTCCCCGTCACGAACGCGAGCGTGAGCGCCGTCGCCACGGGCCGCGGCGGCCGCCACACCCGCGCCGCGCACCACCGCTCCGCCACCGCGCACGCGCCGTGCAGCGCGAAGAACGCGGTCACCTCCCCAGTCCCGAGCTCCAGCGTGATGTAGTAGAACATGACCTCGTGCATGAGCCCCGACACGAGGAACGCCGCGAGCACGCCGGCCGCGGCGCCGAGGCGGGCGCGCACGGGGCGGTACACGCATGGCCGGAGCACGCCCGGGACCATGAGGTTCCACCGGCGGCCCCAGAAGTCGCGGAGGGAGGCGGCGAGGTAGGGGCGGTCGAACTGCGGCTCCAGCTCGGCGCCCAGCAGCGCGCGCGCGAGCGCGGCGGCGGACGCGAGGAAGAGCTCGAGCATCAGGTACACGTGCGCGCCGTCGAACACCGGCACGGCGTGCGCGGGCAGCCGCGCCCTGTAGCACCGGGCGGAGACGAGCGCCGCGAAGAGCGCCGCCTTGGCCGCGTAGGACAGCAGGAAGCCGCCGGAAGGGAGGGAGCGGGACGGCTGCCCCCGCGCCGCCTCGTCCCGGACCTTGATGGGCAGCGCGGCGCATGCGACGAAGCGCACGAGAGGGAGGGCGGGGTGGAGCGGGCCGTGCCCCGCGGCGAGGAGGAGGAGCTTGAAGGTGCAGAGCCAGACGAGGAAGAAGGCGGAGATGGCGCGGAGGTGGATGGAGGAGAAGGCGAAGGGGAGGACGGGGAGGAGGAGGAGCACCGGGAGGAGCGCCGCGAGGCGAGGGGTGCCGGGGGCCAGGCGATAGGTGGCGAATCGAGCGTAGGACAGGGCACCGGCCGCGGCGGCCGAGACCACGGCGAGGCCGGCTACCTCGGACGCCATGCCTGCCTCGCTGCCTAGCCTACCTGCGAGCTCTCGTGCTTTGACCGCGGCGGCCACCGGCCGATCGGGATACGGAGGAAGTCGCGTGATGTGGATCGGAAGGAATATATTAGTAGTAGAAATGTTAACCAAAAGAAGGAATTAAAAATACATCCGCTACGCAGCGTCAGTTAAGATTTGTTCATCTGAAAACGCCGTGTCTTCTTCGGTTCTTCTCCACCCTCGCGTCGTGTGATTGCCGATGCTGTCTAGTTGTTGGAGATTGAGCATGATGGCAGCATCCCGGAGCTCGGCGCCAATAATGACGGCGATGAGAATGCTGACGCGGTGATGCTATAATATGTGCTGGAACGGACAACTTTGAACTTGTTCATCGCCGAATGACCCCGTTATGAATGTGGGATTGGCAAACAAAACTTCCACAGAATATCAGTGGGAATTCCCTATCTGAACGTTGCATGGTTTGCTGCAAGTCTGCGACCTACTCAACTATCATAGGCTTTGGACACAAACAAGTGGCCAGGGATATATCATCTCTCATGTACTTGGGTGTTCTTCGCAAACACGAGTCATCTTTCGTCTGCATTGTCCCTGCGTTTGCTACCGCTTGTAGAAGTATATAGGAATTTGAAACTTGCGTGCCCTGTGCAGGGAGTGCGCTATACTTGTGTTCCTGGCGAAAATTGTGTGATCCTGACGGAAATCTACTTGTGAGTTTTGTGACAACAACTAGATTTGGTAATCATAAGAACCGATTCAACGAGCCTAGTATAACTGGATTGGGATTCGGTGCCTTTGCTTCGGCAAGGCACCACGTGACTTTAGGCCATCTCCAGGCCGTCCGATCTGGGGGCAACGGCTGGATCGACATTAACCATACCGTGCTACAGTGATGAGAAAACAGAAGGTGTACAGTGCATGTGTTACAGTGTCATCAACAGTACTCTCGATACAGTGATTTCGTTGTCTTTTTCGACCGGACAGCCAAGGCTCGCGGTGCCTTGCTGAAGCAAAGGCACCGAATCCCTGTCCAGTATAACTCCACCGGGGCATCTGGCACCGATCGTACGACGTACTCGTGAGCAGCCCGGCCGGCGACAGGGATCAAGTACTCTGTAGCCTGTACTCCCAAACAACCATGCCGCATGCCGGCACGCCGCACGCCGCCACGGCCACAGTGAGCAAATCAGCAACCTGTGGGCTGCGCTGCGCCTGCGCCGGCGACACGCGCGAAAGCACCACGGTATGGGCCGCAGCTTAAGAGGCAGAGGAGGATCTGGCGGTCGGGCCGTTGGTCGTTCTCGGCCCTGTTCACTTGTGGCAGCGCGACCCAACAGAGCCCGTCGTTCACAGCGAGCCGAGGCGCCGACAGCCCGAGTCGTCGCCGGCGGGGCCAATCACCGAGGCAACGCGGCCTCATCTTGTGCGGCCAGGCGCGCATGGCGCTGGCCCGTCGAAGACGAAGGCGCAAATGCCATACGGTCGGCGTCGACGTATACGGCCGACGATTGGCCATGTGAACGCGCGCTCGGCCGTGTTATTATTCCTCTCGGATGGCGATGCAAAGCACCTGGGATAACGACGGATCAGCGACCGGAGCCGTACGCGTGTGGCAGGCCACGTCCATTTCATACATTTCCCCCGGGCCGTGCAGTGAAGCACAGCGAAAGCACATGTACGTGTACTGTATGGTCACGCCCGAGGAGGCTGCTAGTGGCCCAAGATCGATCGAGGTCCATGCTGCGTCCATCCATCTCGGCGGCGTAAATGCTCGCCCGATCTTGAGGGGCGGTTGTGCACACAGCACAGGTGAGCAGAAACAATCGACTGCTACTAGCTCCTCGTTTACACAATTCAAACATGCATGAGGTCGATCCATCACAGAAAATATATATGATGAACCAGCACACACGTTTTGTTTCCTTTTGATTACTTATACAGGGTATATACTATATATACAAACTAAATGAAGGTCATGCATGGCTAATCTCTCTATGAGAAATTAACTTGACTTGATTCAAATATGTGTGCATGTTCATGCATTATCACGATGATGGATATGTATCTAGGAGAAGCAAGAGGAGCAAGGTATATATTATTGGAGCTAGCTACAATATATATACAGATATAGTGCGTATATATGTGCACAGTAAAACTATGTATCCAGAAGAAGCAAAACAAACTAAAAGTCGGGACGGATATATAGATAGTAGATATGGCTACCGGGCTCCTGAACAACCTAATAAATGTTTTACCTTAGAGATACAATTCTGCAGTCTAATTCCAATGTTACTGCCACATGCAACCAATGAAGCAAAAGCTTAATGCAACAAATCTAGAAATGCCGTTAACTAACAAGATACCATGTACAAGACAATTAGGATCTTTCTAGTATAAGGATTGTAATAGAGGTTCATAGCATCTAGATGGAGAAATAAAATGAAAATTTGATGTTTGGCCGACCTAATTGATTCTTCATTGGATTTTCTATGTAGCAAAACAAATAAGTAGCGACCTTGTAATGTTTTTTTCAGTACAAAATTAGAAACACTCTTCATAAATTAAACTTAACATCAGAAGTATCAGTAGCTCAAGTATATTCACCTATAAAGCCCCATAGAGAGAGATGTTTTCTTTCTCCAAAAAAATATGGCAGACAAGCATTGAGAGTAGTACATGATGTGAACGGATGATTGTGATGAAATGACGAATGATCAATATAATATAAACCTTAAGCATATATCTACTAGGCAATGATTCTCTCTTTTCAGAAGTAAAAAAAAACTAGCTATTCTTTCCCCGTTATTGAGGACTTCAATCCTCGCATGGGGAGCTGTCGCAATGCCATTGCATTGGAAAAGAGAAAGAGTTGCATGTGAAGCTAGCTAGGACTGCCTCGGCTAACTGGTCAATTCGTTATCATCATCACATACTACCAGGTGCTAGCTCGTGGTAGCTCTTGCTTTTGGCACCAGCTGCACCACTCATAGATATGCAACGCCCAAGAGAATTGAGGCAGTCAACAAGGATCTTGTTTAGAAGGCGTGATGTGTTGCTATACTTGCATACATAGCATGTAATGAAATCGTGCTCCTTTTTTCTCACAAATAAAAGACATACAGTTCAAAGGCAAGTTCTTATTAGAGAAGCACCTATAACAAGAAGATCAAGGGAAGGGATATATATGGATCGAAGCTAGAAGATGCACACATATTTCATGTTGTTCATCTCCTACATATATAGTTCGTTACAGCCAGATATATCGATCAATCAAGAAACAAATATATGCATCAAACAAATCACTGAAGTTCTTTAACTAGAATTAATAGCTCGAAGAGAAATCCACAAAACTAATAATGAAATATTATTACATGAATAGAACTCCGATCCAAAACAAAGTCTGGAAGAAATCAATCGAGATAATAAACAAATCTTGTTTGCACAGCACGTATATAGAAGACAGAAAATAGGAACATGTAGTGATAGCATAGCATGACATACTCTTGCACAAGTACGTAGATCCTAGCTGGAATGAAGACGGATTTCGGACCGAGACGCTTGATTCCCCAAAGCCATGGCGCATGCAGTGTGTACTACAAAGAAGCTGAAGAGGAGCTAGTCTGCTGGAAGAAGAAGACGAAGCTAAGGAGCGAGGACACAGCACCGATCTGATGATGGCTTCTCTTGACTCACATGAGAGGAGTACTAGAGCCGTAGTAGCAGATCAACCACGCCATCATCATGCACTGTGCATCGATCTCCCTCTCGCTTTCTGTCACCTCCATCCCCCATCTCTCTCCTCCGCCGCCCCCTCGCGCGCGCACCGCCGCCCTTCTCTCTCCCCGCTCCCGCTTTTCTCATCGGCTATAGCTTCTCCGGCCTCTTCCCCTTGGAAGTAGGTGGAGGCGACTCTTGAGGGGCGGTGTGGCAATCATGGCGGCCGAGGGCCCGAGGAGCTTGGCCGGGCAGCATGATTGCATCTTGGAAGTAGGGGGAGGAGAGGCTGCAGAGGCGCCTCGCATCACATGGTGTGGCATGATGGGGGCACATCTCGCTAGTATAGCCGCACACATCTCTCCCCTTTGGTTTATTGGGCTCGATCGGCCTTGCTGATCTTCTTTCTAGGGGTCTCTCTTCTCCCTTCTCTTCCTATTATGTGATGGTGACGGCAGTGGATTGAGATGGAGTTTGGCCAATATCTCCAAGGCCAGCTACCCTAGGGCATTTCTAAGACCTGCCTTTGCCCTTCCCCTTGGGTCCAGTAATAAAGCAAAACAGAAGTGAGAAACCTGTAAAGTATCGGTACTCTTACATATGCTTTTTTATCTGTAAAACTTCATATTTACTCTTGTATTTTCAATAGTGCAAATATATTGTATGAACGATCAAGATCGTAAATGTATTTTTGCTACATGTGGAATCGGTACCTTTTTCTGGGAAAATGTTAAATGAGGCCTATGTATTAATCCTTACAAAATTTGGGATCTTGATTAAAGTCAAGTGAGAGATTTGTAGTCCGAAGTTATCTCAGAATTTTCCTAGTATTTACATTATCCACAAAATACTAGGAATGTGTTTTACACTATAAATTTCTGGTTTAGCCTTCAGTACTACTTAGATAAGGTATTACTTGAAGTAGCCCTAAGATCATCGAGACAGCATGCATGTTTCAACTCGCCGAGGTTTTGCAGATTGCAAGCCATAGCTTGGAGGGACAAGATCAAAAGCACTGACATGATCGTTTTTCTTATGAAAAAGTAAAAAAGGAAAAAAAAACAGCCAAAGCTAACTGGTTCCTTTTTGTTTGAGAATAAACTACACTGGTGGTGCAAGGGGAGCACACAAAGAAGGGGTAGGTGGGGTTTCTGTCCGGTTGGTGGTTGGTTTCTCACAGATGTGTTCCCTCCGTTTCTGAGATGCCATATGCATCTGCTAGATTAATCTCCATAAGTCACGTTAATCAGTCAACGTTGCTTTACAGTGTAGTAGAATGTTTCTTCAATCCATCACACTTCCACATATGCACGGCTTTTTCCTACATGCATGAAAGTACCCTCTTTAGATACAATGGAAACGTCCTCTGAAGAATATGTGTGCATCCGCCATTTCAAAAATAATTAAGCCTACAGAAACTTGAGCTCAGTGCTTCATCAATGATCAAAAGGAAAAAAAACAGATGCATCGTTGGTTTCTATTGGGAAATGCATCTCTCTTGTAAGCACAAATAGACACGTCACATATGACATGGCTATAGCTGTGCGCCTTCCAAATTGCAGGCCGGGCACTGCCAGCACTGTATGTTGTGCATGGATGCTACAGCCTTTTTGGTGTTGGGGAATCATGGGAAAGGTATGTGGTGCATGCGCTGTGCACCTGACTGGATTGTCATGGTCCGGGAGCCGATCTGCCAAAACTCAAATGTCCAGTGAACGTGCCACGGTGCAGAGATCTCACCAAGATCTTCGAGCTATGAGTACTGTCCCTTGAAAATAAAGATTTGGAGCCTCGAACTTCTATGATCAACAACTACCCTAGGCTACATTGCCCCAAGAGCGAATGCATTGGCATTATGCATAATTTGCTTTTTCCAAAAGCCAGTGAAAAGCATATTCTACTTGCAGCTCAATCTTGGTTTCTGTTTGATATAATATGTGGTAAAGCAGAGAAAGTGAATAAGATGATACTCATCAATAGCTTGCACTACAATATATATGTATGTGCTCGATCCATTACAAATTGGTGACCGCTTAAACTTGTGTAACTTTGATTAAGTTTATAGGAAAAGTATCAACATCTACAATGTTAAATTATTTTCACCGAATCCACCATAAAATATCCTTTGCATTTTTAGTAATATATATATATATATATATATATCTAGATAATAATATATTTTCTATGAAATTAAGCAAATGTAGACAAATTTGATATAAGACAAAGCTAGAGCGATTTTGAGGGAGTATTCTTTTTCTAGCAACAAGAAATTTACCAAACACAGTGTATTTACTGGATGGATTTTACCGTAACAATTAATCTCATAAAACTTGCTCTGATCCAAGCAAATGTGACCACCAGATCATTCATTTTTATTTTATACCAATATGAATAAATGGCGCATGATTGGCCTGAAGTCCTCCCTTCCCTTCTCCGATCCGGATCAAGTGGAGACGCTCTTGGCGCATTGATTCGATCGGTCCATGCTACGGCGCGCGCTGCAAATCCATGGAACCACCGGTGTCCCCCGGAGCGAAAACAGGCGATGCGCATGGGCTCATGGCCCGGTCACCTGTAATTCTGGGGATGTCCCAAGAGCATTCATTTTTCATGTGCCCTGCTGAAGACGGATTGTCTTGTGCTGGCTATGATGATGCCCCATATGTCGAGCGCCATGATAAGCCGGCAAGCAGGGGAGGAGATGGATCGCAAGGAATAATTGGTGGGCGCACGGCACACGGGCATCCGATGCAGCAGCTACTAGTAGTCTGTCCATTGCACGGACCCATCCGGATTGGACTCGCCACTGTCCAGCCTCTGGCGCCCTGGTCTAGAAAATTTTAACTCCTTGCACCATCTGAGAATCTCACAGAAACTGTGCACAAAATGATTGTTCTCTATGAAGAGATATGTTTTGGTTTTCAGCCTAGCAAAGTACGTACGGAGTACTCCAGTAGATTGACCTGTGTAGTTTCTGCTAGATGCATGTTACACAGACCATCTTGTTTTCGGACATGGACAGGCTATCTGTTTGATCATGAACGAATCATGCGCTGAAGCTGAAACTCATTGTACTAATACGCGTAGGGTTTGTTGGGAGGCCTCACTCACGTCTGCCACTGTCAAGCAGGAGCATGGTTTGCGACTTGCGAGTGTGGTGACTGGATTGATCATTTGATTCCCTGAACCAAACTGATGCAGAGATGTGCCAGCCAAACAAAGCAGGCTGCATGCAGCGGTAAGCCCAGGGTGCAGTCTTTTTAGAAGGCTTTGCCTTTCTTTTCGTGCGCCCACCGGTCTATTAGCCGTCTGCTTGTCCCAGGCAGGAGGCAAAAGCGATTTCGGTCCATGCACAAGCACAACAACTTGCGTTCGCCCCAGGCTGAACGCCAAAAGGCGTCCCTTTGTCCTCTTGCAGGGGCAAAGCGGCATCGTCAGGTTTGGACAATAAAAAAAGAGCCGAAAGCCGTGCACCTCGTCTTTCTTCTTCTTTTCAGGGCAGCAAGATACGGCTTTTATACACGTACTGCACCGTAACAGCCGCATCTAGCTCGTACTAGTATATTCACGACGCAGCTTCTTTCTTGCGCTCGACACGACAGAGTATACTAGTAAAATAGTGGGAGCAGAGCCCAGTTCAGGGTAGCTGCTCTCCAAGTCTGCAACAAGTTTTTCTTTTTTTTTATGCTTGTCTGCAACAAGTTGGAGCTCAGCACCAAACAATGGCAGTCCGCGAGAAACTACACGGTGTACCAAAATTTGCTACATCTCAGTCCCTGTTTACAACCCACGGACGACGAGAGCTGAGGTGGTGTTTAGATGTTGAATCTAAGAGGGTGAATTTGGGAGTATGATGTCACTTCGTAATCATTGCGTCACTGTAGCATTTCGTTTGTACTTGTGAAAAATTGTCCAAAAATTAATTAATTAGGCTCAAAATGTTCGTCTCGCTGAGCACAACAAAACTGTGCAATTAGTTTTTGATTTTATCTATATTTAGTACTCCATGCATGTTATGACGTTTTGATGAGATGGAAAATCTTCTTTTTACATAGTAAATTTGGGAGTGGAATTTTAAAACTAAATAGGGCTTAGACATCATTCTATAGCATGCTACAGAATGATTCACTGTAACATTTCGTTTGTACTTGTGAAAAATTGTCCAAAAATTAATTAATTAGGCTCAAAATGTTCGCCTCGCTGAGCACAACAAAACTGTGTAATTAGTTTTTGATTTTATCTATATTTAGTACTCCATGCATGTTATGACGTTTTGATGAGATGGAAAATCTTCTTTTTACATAGTAAATTTGGGAGTGGAATTTTAAAACTAAATAGGGCCTTAGACATCATTCTGTAGCATGCACGGAGTAGGTCATCTGGTAGTAACAACGGAACCTTGGTGTCGGCAGAGCCGAAACAAAAAACCACAGGTCATGTAGCACCACTGTTCTTGCCCGCCTGCGGTCTGAATGCTGCAAAGGCCAGGGCAAATGGATGGATGGATGGACTGATGATGCAAGCAAAGGTGCTGCCCCAGTCTGATTCTTTCCAGCAGACGGCACTACTTTCTGCTGGGATTTAGCCGGATAGCCGCTGACGAGTTTTTTTACTTCTGAGGAATCTAGGCTTACAGAAAAAATTAGCTCAGGCCGATCCGGAGTAAATATCTAACAGGAAAGATCAAGGACACTAAAGGGCACGGGCTACAGCTAAACATGCCCTGTCTGCGTTCTTATCTCCACAACGCAGAAGAGGCTCGAATGGACAATTCCAATAAGGGCCCCAAAAAAATATAGAGGAAAAAAAAAGAAGGAAAGATGCGCAGCCGCCAGCAATTGCGACGGCGACAAACAAATGCATCGACACTTCGACAGCATGGGTACAACTGTCAGTAAGCAGGGTTCCGCACCTTGCTCTTATGCAGCTTCTCAATCTCAGTTCCTCGCTGCATACATGCCGCCCTCTATTTGTGCATGATCCATTTATCCACGGGCAATAATCGACGATTATTCCTAACATGATCTACGGGGAGGTTATCCGGAATGGATCCAGCTATCCTGACTCGCCAGGGAGCAATCCACACTCTAACCGGATGGCTTCCAGGAGCTGAGGTGATATCACCTCCTTTTCTTCATCTGTACAATTTTCCTTTGAGCTTTTCTGGGTCACCTCTGCTCCCCAACCTCTGTACAAAATCACTTTGTTCGTTTCTCGTGACACTAGAACCGATCCTGTCGCCTCCTGTTCCCATATTAGACGTTAAAGAAGCTCAGATGAATTCGGGTATTCAGGATCTAATTGTTCTCAGTTACGAGTTACAAACCTCTAGTTCTGATATCAGCTGCTGGATTGGAGTCCCATCCGCTCTGTTCTTTATGTTCACAATAGCAAGAGGATGCTTCATGAAGTGTGTTTTTATTGTTTTTGCAACTCCCGTGAGGACATTATTCCTCCCTAAGGCATAAAAATCAGATGGCTTAGCCAAGCAGTTTAAAGTTAGTGCAGAAAATAGCTCCGATAAGACCGATAAAGACACCTATGGAAAGTACTGGTCGCTTCTTCATTTTAAGCGCTTGCTTCCTTAGCATAAGCCTTTCTTGATTTGAGAGTGGTCTTGCTCTCAAAGGCAAGAGGGGATCAGATTCCAATTTTGGTGCATGCACATCTTTTGAATCTCCTTCACTATGACTATCTGGACTGAATGTCACAGTAGAGCTATGCTGGTTTTGCTGCAACATCAGTTTATCGGCGTAAGCAGGGAGCAAAGCCAATAAGCCATATGGTGGAAAAGCAGACAAACTCACATGTCTGGCCATATCGTGGAATGGAACTGCACTAGTTATTCCAGTCAGGCATGGTCTTGCAGTCACAGAAGGATCATCTTCAAGCTTGTTGAGACAGTCTTTGCTCTGTAAATACAGTGTTCAGTAGCCACATTAGTTCACATAAACTGATTGTAAAGGACCAGACTACAACGTACAGATTTCATAAATATGGACTAATGACCTGCATATCATCGCCATCCAAAGGAACGCCAGACTTTGTCAAATCTAAGGTTCTATCCATCTCAACTGAAGCCCACTCTTCAACCTCTGGCTCTGAGCTCATGGGTGCAACTTCAGGCACTTCCTTGACCATTTATATGGAAATAAACAAACAATCAGGCATTTATGGAATATAATGAGTGGCAATTGAACTACATTCAAGTTCGAATATGTTTACTTCATTTTTCTGCTGTCGTGTTCCGGAGTTGACACTAGGACCTTGGATGACCTTGTTATAGTAACTAGAATTCATCTGGTCCCTCAAGTAGTCAATATTCTTTGACAGATTAAGCACATGGACCTTCAGAGACTAATATGAACAAGAGAAATTATACAGAATATCAAGGATATCAGTGAGAAAATCATAAGAATACAATGGATATAACACGCACCTTACAGCGTTGGTTTTCCACGGAACGCTTCAAAGCATCCCTTTTAGTCAACAAAGTTTTTGGCCTGAGAGTTGATGGCCTCTGGTAGTTCTTTCCTCGATATACTATAATAGCATGTCCCTTGCTCACCCTTTCCACTGCCACCAAAATACCACCACTCTCTGCCTCTAGAGTTCGAGCAGCATATTCAACATCTTTAAGGCTGTGTTCTTTACAGATAATCTTGACAAGTTCTCGGTACTTCCAATGAAGATGCATGTTTTCAATAGTTCCATCAAAAACTCCTCTCCTCCCTGCAAACCAATCAAACAAGGCGATTAAAAGACCAAAAGAAGAGAAAGAAAACGGAGATGAATGTAAAGCATAGGTGAGTGGGAAAGACACCCTGCAGAGGAACTACAAGGATCTTTCCATTGCCCTAACTACACAATATAAACTTTCCCCATAGATGATCTCTGTATTACGTGCCCAGACTTTACATTAACTAAGTGGAGCCAGGATGTCAGATATGTTCCTAAACCAGTTATGCAATCTTGTTAGGTGCCTTGGCAGGATAACCTACTATCCTTACTACAGGTTGTGCCCCTCCTCCCTCTTGCTATGTTTGGATGGGAGGAGTGAATTGCTATTGCTGGTAAAGTGGTAACAGAAACATTGTGATGTATATGATTGTATGAAACCAGTAGTTTCCCAGGCAATTCGCAAGAGATTAAAGCATAGTTCCAAATTTGTGCGCTTCAAGCAACAGAAAACCACATAGGACTCATCATGCCAATGTCAGAGCTGGGAAAACAGTCAGAAAGGATTGAAATATTGCTTATTTTGCTTAGTATGCACAAATTCATAACAGTTCGAGATATAAATATTTAACATGGAATTTCAATCAGATAAGCTTAACAAATGGGCAATATAATTGTTTGGTATGTAGAGACTGGAACGAGTTTCCATTTTCTGAAACAATGATTGTGTTCAGAACAGAAGAGTGTCGCACAATGCAGTGCAAGGCTGAGGAGAATACCCACCTAGCAGCAGAAATTGTTTCATCTTCAACCCAACTCTCCTCAACATGTACCTCTCCTCTTCTGATATAGCCTCCCTAGTTTCAGCTTTTGAAGGCTGAGATGCGTTCTCTAGTTCTTCAAGAAGTTTTAAAGCTTTCTCTTTCTCTGCTATGGCCTGAAAAATATTTGTATATATGTCTAGTCAGATGACAAATAACAGACATAAAAGAAAACAAATATTATAGCTGAAAGCATACCTGAGATAATCTGATCTCCACATTCTGGGCCACAGTATTAAGGGATTCTGCTCTATTCTCTGAGACAGAAGTTTCGTCTTCATGAATGTGTACAGAGACATCACTAGATACCTTAAGGACAGAAGCATCTTGAGCAGGCATGCTGTCTTCAGCGTCAGGCTTGGGCTTGTAGATTGTAGAACTGCCCAACTTTCTGCGCTTTTCTATTGCCAGAGAGACAGCTGGTGGGAGGAAATCTTTCCCTCTGTAGAATACAATTGACTCCTTATCCCTTGATAATAGGGTTCCACCAGTTAATCCCTGGAACATTAAAACATAAAAGTGGGACTTAGCATTCTGATTTTGGCAATGGATAATCTAAGTACACTGAAAAGATAATGAAAGCTCGAAGTTACACACAGATTTGGATTACGCCAGATACCAACATATATGTGCCTGATTTCCGATCATATATGGAGGTGATGAACACATGTATAAAAAAGCAAGGAAAAAACATACACAATACTTTACACCTCAAAATCTGATGATATGTGACACAAGTTAAACTCTATGCCACTTTTACCAGAACATTGAAGGAACACACACAAAATGTACTGTATGACTGGGCATTGGGCAATGAATCGATTGGCACCTACCTACCTTTAATTCTTTAGTGATGAGCTCACTATCAGTGTTGTGTGCATCCCTCTTGATTGCAATCTTTGCTACCTCGCATCTTTCCCATAGCTTGATCATGGATGCAGCCAATCCTTGAAGGTTACTGCTTCTTCCTGGAAAGTGGACATCATAAAATTAATACCAGAGATCCTTAACAATATTTTAAAAGAAAGGAAAAGAGCAAAGTACCAAACATTACCAAGTGCGTAGTGGAAGGGCAAGGGATGAGCTAGTCTCCTAAGGATTGTCATTTCCCTGTCTGTTAGCTTAGGCGGCACACCTGAAGGAAGAAGGCGAAAAGGCCTACGGTATCCTGGCACAATAGCTGGTAACAAATCAGCATCCACTGGAAGGGGATCATACCCCCACCAACCAGAAAACCGTGGGCCCAACCCGTCCAGTAATTTATCTGCTTCCTCTGCAAGTTTGACCTCCCCAGGTAACTGTAATCGGAACTTATTTGGAGAGCCAACACCAGCCACTAAAGGTGACCTATCTCTAGGACCTACTTTACCAGGACGATCAGCATGAGTGTTTAGTTGCAATCTTGGATGCTGTTCATTTGGAGCTCCAGTTCCAATGTCCAAATTCCCCTCTTGTGTATCAAAAACAAGCCGTTTGGTAGATAATACTGGGTGGGTTGTATCTTTATCCCTGCTTAAGCTCTGGTTCAAATATCCTATTGTATGATTCTTTCCCTCTCCTGTATTCCCCTGTTCTGCACATGCTATAACAGGATTCTCACTACTCTCGTGACGGCTATCATGTTGAAAACTAGTCTCATCCTCCTCCCCGCTGCTACCAAGATCTTCATCCTCATCCCCAGAACTGCTCTGCTCTGATGATTCTTCGTCAAGAAAACCATCCATCCTTTCCGCATAATGGAAGTAGGGATACTTATAGTTGGTTCCTCTATACAATATGATAACACTCCCAGATCTCCAAATGACTAAGCCTCCAGTTTTCCTCTATCATGCAAAAAGAAACAGAGCATGTTGAACTGTCAAATGCAGGCCAAAATACTTGGTTCCAAGCATACACTATTTCTCTCCTATGTCCCATTTGTCAAACGGGACTTCAAATGAAATCTACTTCAACGAAGCAATTGTTTTCTGCATGCTAATACAGTACACCCTGATCCTATGACTTCAAAGACATCAACACAGTGTTTTAACCAAATATTCTGCTCATTTCTTCTTGCTGACAGCTTCAGACCAAGATTATGTGATCGTTATGCTATAAAATCAATAATCAATTCGGGAAACGAATTTGGTAGTGCATGCACCACTAGAAAGCAGCACTTTAATTAACTAAGCGTCAAAGCGTGGTACACCCAGGAAAACACAATGACATGACGGCAAATGCCAATGTTGTATTTGGGCATGCACAGTCAGAAGACAAACAATCACAGGGACTCATGGAGCACTCACCTCGATAATCTCGTGCGTGCGCCTCATGTTCATAGCCCAGACGTCCTCGAACCTGATCTTCACGACCTCCGCGTTCCGCCACCGCTCGTGTATCCCGTTCACGATCCCCTCCGTGATGCCCGCCTTCCCGACTTTGAGCCTCTTCCTCACCCTGATGCCGATCCCCTGCAGTCGCCGAAGCTCGTCCCGCGGCAGCGCCAGCTCCGCCGCCGACGGCGGCGCCGAAGCAGACCCCGCTGCATCCCTCCCGCGGCCCCTCCGCCGACGCCGCGCCGCGGGGTCGGCCTCTCCCTCGCTCGTGGCCCAGCTTGGGTCTAGGGTGGAGCCGACGCGGTGGCGCGGGAGCTGTGCGGGGGTGGGCACGAATATCTCGCCAGCGGAGGGGGCGTCCCCGCTCGTGTCCGGAGCCGGAGCGGGGGTCTCGGCGCCGGTCTCGAGGTAGCCGAGGCTGCGGAGCTTGTCGGAGATGCGGCGGAGCGCGGACTTGCCGAGGAGCTCCGGCGAGGGGGCTGCGGAGGCGGAGGCGAGAACAGGACGGAGGCGGGCGTGGGGTTTGGAGGTGGAAGTGGAGGGAAGGGAGAGGAGAGGGGAGGGGTGTGGGGAGAAGGAGAGAAGCATTTGCGTGGGGAAGATGGGGGCGGGAATGGAGGGAGAAGGCGGGCGGGGTTTAACTGAGTCGTGGCCTCGTGGCCCGTGGCGGGCTCGATTGGAGGATAAGGCGTCGAGAAGAAGGGGAGAGAAAGAATGTGAGAGATGGAGGAAAGGGATGACCGGTGCCTCAAGATTCGTGTTATTGAATGTTACTGTTGATTATGTGATGCTCGGGTGCGTAAAAAAACTCATATGCAGAGATTTTGGATTTGTTTCGGGTGCCAAGCTAAGTGATATTTTATGGCAAATTTTGGTATCCGAACCAAATATGCTGTGAATATGACGTGTAGGTTTATTTTCTTATATTATTAAAATATAACTGACATTGGTCTTAGGTTGTAGATTTTATTAAGAACTTAAGAAGTATGCTAGGCCAAATAGATTGCAACATGAGCTAATGGCTTAAGAAGTGTGGTTGTTTATATGTCTTTTCCTCCCAATAGTTAGGGTATATTTGGCATGATTTTAATTTCAAAATTAGATCTATGCCTTAGAATAAATTAAAATGATTTAAATATTTACATTATAATCTAGACTATAAACAATTTACTAAATTAAAATGATTTTCAGAGCTACAGTTATTCACCTCTAAAAACTCCATGAATTTCTAACTTGCAGTTCCACGATGCACCCACAAAATTACTCCCCTCATACCATATTAGCTACGTAAGAATTTTAGCTGTGGTAGAAAATTTAGGGCAGCATTTCGAACATGAAAATCTTACCACGCATTTGTCATGGGAAGGGAGGGGAAATGCCAACTTTTTCGTGCTAATCACTGACCTCTGCTCTAACGATATGAATGCCAAATTTTCTCTATGGAACCAAAATCTATAGACCATACCAATGCTAGTTGAAAATATCCAATTTCAATTGTTCGATGTATTTAGACTCGAACAACACAACATAAACTATGTATTATATATGTTTTCTTCATGTTTTGTCAATTTTATCATCGCAAGGGTTTAAAATGCTAGATCTAGCAAGAGAATATCGGGTGATCAAACTTTCCATCACATCGACATCACATCGAAACATTAAATATAACAAATGACTTATGTATGGAGCATTAAATATAGTAAACAAAAAAATTAATTGCATATTTTTGGTACACACGACGAGACAAATCTTTTGAGCCTAGTTAGATCATGGTAGGACAACAATTACCACAAAATAAATAAAAGTGCTACAGCACGCTATAATGTCCGATGTGACTTTTTGATCATTTTTTTCGAGATCTAAACACACCTATTAAACCATGCTTGATAGTAGGATGAAAATAGTAACCGTTTTAATTGTTCTTGTTTTTAATCGTTCACTTATTATTTTTAACTAAATATTTTTATTGTATTATTCTATTTTGATATATTTATTTGATAAAATAAATAAATTTATCAAATTTATGATACATTTATATAGATTGTGAAATTTATAATACAGTTTACCGACCGTTTCCGACCGTTTCATCCCTATTTGACAGTTGCTATGGATCTTGTCATACTTAATGCTACGATCTCATTTTTTTTCATCTTGTTCGCGGCGTGCCCCGGATCCCCAATCATGTGCCCATTCGTCATCGCCCGCTGTCCTTGTTCGCCACGAGCACGTCGCATCCCTCCCAGCAATAAACAAAACTTGTTAGTTTAAAGAACAACAAAACATATTTCGGGTTAATAAAAAGTATATTACGTACAACAATAATAATATTGAAAATAATAATATTGAAAAACTGTCGAAATCTGGAAAGCGCAGAAGGCTTGCACGGACGTGGGACCTGCGTATGTGTGCAGAGCGCCACCAAAGCGAGCCCCTCCTCCGCACTCCCGTCCCGTCCCGAGCGCCGGTAAACTTCCGTCTCCGCGCACGCCCCAATCTCCATTCCCCCGAAACCCTAGCCGCCCCGCCCCTTGCCCCCTCGCCGGTCGCGGCCGCGCCCCTCGCCTCTCTAGGCTGCCGGCGGGAGTCCGCTGCGCGTAGGCGGCCGCGGAGATGGCCTCCTCGTCGGCGTCGTCGAGGCATCAGGTCACCATCACCCTCGGACGCAGCGGTCAGGTGAGCCGTACCGCCTCCCGGTCAACCCGTGATCTTAGCCTACTCGGATTTCCCCTGTGTCATCATTCTCCGCTAGGGATTTGCCTATGGCGTCGTTCAGGGTTTGGATGCTGATTGATTAGAAGCGGAGCAGAAGAAGAGAAGGGGCAGATGATCTGATGGAGGTCTGTGCAGCCATTGCCTAAAATTAGGTCGAGTCTAGTTTGCGGGATGTCAGTATTTGTTTGAGGGATGATTTGCTATTGAATTGCCGGTGCATGTTGTTGGATTTGGTTGCTGTGTGCCGGTACCAAAACTTGCTGTGTCACCTCAACTCAGGGGATGCTGGTGTGATTTTGGGAAGGTGCTTGATTTGTTGGTGGCGGACAACTTGGTAGCTTTAAGTTTCTGACTGGGCGTGTGAGTCGACACAAGCTGTACCTGTATGGTTGTTCTAGTGCTGTGGACGTTACAGAGGAATCTCTGGATCTACTGCAGTTGCATTACTTGCTTGTTTGGGACTGGTAATGGTCGTGAATCGTGATGGGTGCATTGCCAGATTGAAACCCCAAGGGGCAGAATTTTTTTGCAGACTATGTTTATTCTGTCTTGCTCTATGTGCATATGAGATAAGTAGCACTTGAATGACAGAAAAATATTTTGACTTGGGGAAAAGCCAATGAAGCATGTGTAATGGATGTTCTCTTGCAAGCTTTATTTAGGGCATGCCCTTTCCAGTAGTGTTTATTCGTACCTGTTGGTTATACTGAAAACTACCAATCTGTTGTATGCCATTCTGCTTTCAGATCTTTTATGCTATTAGTGATGAGGTCTAAATTGCGCGTGCACCTGCATGCACACGCTCACACACACCGTACTGTCCCTTATTAGCATTCATTTAATTATTTTCAGTAAAGCCACTCACACGACCTCTTCTATTGTGCATGTTTATGTTTTTTTATTTTTTAATAATTTTGTAGTATACTGAATTGTTTGTAAGCTATGTTGGACTTGATAAAGTATTCAAGACCAGATTTAATGTTTTCCATGAGGTGAAATGCTAGCTGGACCATTGCCAATGCCCCTGTATCACATACTTGCATTTTGCATCCTAAGATTTCCTAAATCTTGATGAGTTGTGATATTAGTTTCTTCACCTTCTTTTTTTTTCACCACAGGTTGTCAAAAGGAGGGCTATATCTGATACTATCAATGATGATGAAGTGCCATTCTTGGGGAAAAAGCGGTCTCTGAGGGAGAGATTAGGAAGTAATGTGGCTGATTCTGATTTTTATGAAAGCCGGCATAGAAACAAAAGGTATCTTTCTTGGGTCTGCTATTTCCGTCATTTTTAAATGCTGCAGCTGCAAATTTCTTAGCTACATTGTAATATCCGAAGGATTCTTCACACGTCACATAAGGGTATAATTCGTTTCTTCGTGGTACTTCACCCCCAATTGTGTGTCATGTCGTTAGCTTTACTATGTTCAATTTTCAACCCCTTAAACTTGGCTAATTGTATCTTATGTATTAGTGTGGACTCCAGTGCATCATGTAGCATACGTATTTGGATTACCGCTATTACCATCAGTATTTTTTTTCTCTAATTTATGGGTGATCATCTTAAGCAGACGTTGTTAATTTACTGAAGGCTCGGATACTGTTCTCTCTTAGAGGGTGGCATTGACTTTATTATCATCTCAAGTCCCTACCTAATTTGTCTCTTGTTCATATTTTAGCAAATTAACATATCTACATATGTGGACATGCAAGCCCTTGTCATTCACTATGCTACAATCCGTTGCATATTACATCCACTTTTTCCCCTTTTATCTTATATTTGCAAAGCAGTTTCTTTTGAAAGATTATAGTACGTGTGGTCCCATTTGTGTTCGTCTTTGTTACATTACGTTACTGCAAGCAAAGGTCGTTCTTCTGTTGTAATTGATTGCTTAGCACTGTGGCTTCTCTTTCACTTTGCAGGCAACAGACAGAAAGTAATAGCTCACATGGAGATGATGATTCAGGTGATAATAAAACTTAACTTCTAGTATTTGTTCACTAGGATTTGAATCGAAGATGTCCAACAATACTTACGTTGTTGCATTGGCCTGCAAAATATTTGAAGATCGTCAGGTTGGCAAGGATGATCTGAGACTGAAACTTATGAGGAAAGGCTTGTTACAGAGGAGCAATGGCGACATGGAACAGAATGGGGTGGATCTGCGTGAAAAGCTTTCCCGAAATCATAAGAATTTGCCGAGATATGATGCAAATGGCCATGCTCCAGAATCATGGGCTAGGTATGATATGAGAGACAGGCCCCCAGAGCTAAGGTCTAGATATTCTTCGAGGGAGGTTGTCCTAGGATCAAGGCCGGCTGCTGTAAGTCGGATTCCTTCTGCAAGAAGTGTGGATGATTCACTGAAAATGGACTCTTCAAGAAAACCTTACCCCTCATGGACAGCTGATGGTTTGAGGCACAGATCACCTGAAAGGCTTACAAATGTTCGGGGTGATGCGTCTCCACCAAGGGCTTATGATCAGATGAGGCCCATGCCACCCCTTAGATCTGTTGGTCCCCCAAGACCTCAAAGTCTCATTACAAGAGATGCTCATGACACATCAAGAACTCAGCCGTATTCTGGCAAATCCACCATTTCTGCCGATACAGTACAAAGAGCTGGTGGAATCAGTCTGTCTAGTGCAGCTCTGTCTACAGACCCTGTTATGGTTCGTATCTGTGCTTTCTCCCATAGACCTGAATTTACCAATGCTTCTGAGGAAAGGCTTCATTGTTTTATTTGCCCCCACCATTTTCATATTATTTCGGAAATCACATCTGGCATTATGAAATTAATGTTTAAACCAGAAAGTAAAATAATGACACATCTATCTCAGAAAATGAGGTCCTTGTTGGACCTTGGCTTGGTCCTGGTGGTATATTTGCTCACTTGTGTGGTTATTTGTTGCTAGCGTCAACAACCTTAGAATTTAGAACAGCAACCTTCTGAAGTTAACATCATTGCCAAATTATTATTCATTGTTGCTCCTGATACAGCTTATTGAATTTTGCTATGATTATCAAAGAAACACACATTTGCAACAGATGCAATCTTAATTCTGTTCAGTTTTCCCGTGGTTATCTAGGAGCCCAAGTTCCTTATCGAAATTGTAGTAACAAATTTTATGGAGTCACATGATTTAATTAGTCTATGCAATCCTTTATTAATGTTTGTGCTTGTTATGACATTGCTCTACTCAATTTTGCAGACAGAAGTCCCACAAACAGTTCCTGAATTGCTGAATTCAATGGGACTTGAGAAGTATCTTGTTCTCTTTCAGGCTGAGGAGGTAAGATTCGATTACTAAATTATTTGCTTCAATCTATTTAGATAGTTTTCTGTGTAAATCTCATGCATTTTGTTTCAATTTTTCTTCTTCTATCGTTTCATCATGGGATATGAGCTTGTGCTGTCTAGAAGAGCTGCGGTTTTCTGAAAGCTTGTTAATTCGTAGAACTTGGCAGTTTTGTTATCGGGTCCTCTATCATTGCATATCTCTTCATTGATACTGCTTCATGTTTTTTTACCTGTTTTCCCATGGGATAGTTCAAGACCTGCCACCGTTTTTAAGTTACGCTAGATCCAGTCATTCTATGTGATTATTGTGACGCATAGACTTGAATTTATGAGATTATTCGGATGCATAGACTTTATGGGATTATATTTACACGTCTAAAGCAATATGTTTAATAACCTATGGAGTGATTATTGTGACAATAGTACATCTTTTTCTTGTGCGTTCTATTTACTTGTTTGCAGGTGGATATGGCTGCATTGAAGCAAATGGGAGAAAGTGACCTCAAAGACATGGGGGTACCAATGGTAGGTTGGAAGTGTACTGCCTTTTAGTATTTACCATGCTGTCATGTCAACATCTTAGCATATTGGAAAGGCAAACATGGTCTTAGTCATTCTACGGGTGTTTTTTTGCTAAAAATTGTTACCCGCTTTTAATAATTGATCCTGCCTTGAGTCTTCCAGAATTTAGAAGGCCTCCCTATTTACATTGAACATCTACCAATTGCATGTCAGAAATGAAATGTAGCAAAGCAGGCGTTTTCTGTCCAATCACCACAGTTCTCCATTTGATTTGTTTCCTTGTTGTAGAAGCCCTAAACATTGGGACCAATATTCTTCAGCTGCAAACATTGTTTAACACAAACCACTGTTTTCTACAAGGAAAACAATGTTTTGCTATGTGTTTCTTGTGTATTTTATTTTTCTGTGCTAATCTGCATCATTCTTGTATATTTTGGTTGCAACCCAGAATCTTTAGTGGTTTTAACTGAACCCTAAACATATAGATATTCAACAATTTATTGAAAAAAGTCTTATTGTATTTATTGCTATTAGTTATTTTTTTTCTGAACCAGTTATCCGTAGTAGTTTGTCTAGTTGAATACAAGTTTGATGGATGTTTCTTACTCAGGGTCCGAGGAAGAAGATACTCCTTGCAGTAGGTCCTAAGTCGAAACAACGGCAAAGATGAGCAGCATGGTCTGGGTAATGGAAACGTTTGTTGGCAACTGCAAACTATTGTTGTAACTTCAAAAATGCCTTATTGCAGATCTTGTACATCCTTAGTGGTGGTCTTAGTTCACCCTTTTGTTGCTGATAGATAGATTAATTTCGTGCCTTTGTTGACACGTGTAAAGTCTTATCTGCCAGCTGTTAATTCTGTTTTTTACCATTCGCGGTCTGCTGCGCCACTATTATTGTCAGAGTAGCAAGCTTAAACAGGTGTAATACCAGTCTGAAAATTTGGTGGGGATACATGAGAATGGCCATGATCACTTTTCATCTTTCAGAATATTAGCATTAGCATGGACGAACGAATTACCGATCCAGTCAGTCAGACATACCAGAACTGATTCTTACAGTCACCGAACTACAAATACTGAAATACATGGGGCTGATTTGCGACTCGTCCTCTAGTTGTAGTTCTATATACTATGGCTATGGAGCCTCACCTTCGAGGCTTTGACACAGGCTCTTTGGCAGCCAGCGGTCATTCGGCCCGATCCTTTCCTCTTTTCTTTTTCCCGTCTTTGCGCGGTCCTGCCCGTGCTATGCTTCTTCGTGGTCAATCTATCTAGCGCGCGCACATGGTCGGCAATAAGATCGAAACGACTCCTCCCCCGATCTCGCCCCTCCACAACCTCGCTCCCGTTCCCATCCGGCTCCACACGCCGGGTTTCTCTACTCTGCTACTCCTCCGTCCTCCACCAGACCACCACGGCAGAACGCCCTTGTGCTGCCCTGCTGTCCAACGCTGGCGCGATCCCCGCCGCCTTTGTCGCGCTTTGCCGCCCCATCGTCGGCGTGACCCCTGCCGGCTCCCAGCGCTAGCAACTGCCGCCCCCACCTCCCAAGTCCCAACGCCAGAGCGCACACGACCAGCTTGCGCTTCACGACTCAACTACGTAGGACCTCCTCCGCTGACCGTGGCCTCCTCGTCCGATTTGCCCCTCCACGCGCCAGCTTTGGACCTTCACCGGTGAATTTCCACGACTCTCCACGCCTACTAATCTGTGACTCTAATATGTGATTTTAAATTTGCATTTATTTTGTTTCTGGGAAGCCGGATGGCATCTGGGGTCGGTGACTGCCGTTGAGAGTGCAGTTCGGAATTTAGAATTGAGAAAGCATTGCATTTTCTTTTCTTATATGAAGTGTTTCCCTCTGATGCGTTAATTTGGCCCAGAACCGGATTTGGACTGGGCTGAGGGTTAGGACGTACTACTAATACTCACAGGGTTGGGCCGGCTATTTATGTGGTTGCGGCCTTCTCTGCCCAGCCAGGGGCAAGAACCAGAGGACTTCGATGGAGACCGAAGCGGTGATGGATGTGGATGCTGAGATGGAGGCGGAGGCGGAGGCGGAGGCGGAGAGGAAGAGCGACGGCGTTGGGAAATACGAAGGTGCGAAGAGGACTCCGATGCCGGGGAGTGAGGTGGATTCTGATGCGGAGATTGCGCGGCGGCAGAAGATGATGAACGAAACTGCTGGAGACCTCTTGAGGGGAGGGGAAGTGAAGAAGAGCGAAGAGGCGGCGAAGATAGAACCTGACGAGGGTGAGAGAATGCGGGGATATGATAAGTATTTGGAGTGGAAGAGGAGGAAGGAGGAGGAAGATGAGCGTAATCTGGACCCCGAGGAGCTAACAGACCCTTGCGCCTTCCAAGCTAGGATGTTCAGGAAGACGTGGGACTATGTCTATTTGAAGAGATTCGGTAGCTACGATAAGAAGAGTGAGTTGTCTTCATTCTCTCGTTCTTGATGCACATGTTAATTGATTATTAGTTGGTTCTTGTTGCTTTGCTAGTATAATATGTAGACTGCAATGACCTTCCTTCGATCTCAAGTGATCATCAATGGACAATGATAGCTTAAATGACATCCGTGCACATGTTAGTTGCTGCTGTTACGGCCCGAATGTCCTTACTCATTTGAAATCTCTTTTGACTCCATGCAGCTATGATCCCTTGCAAGCGTTTTACATATGATCCTCCGCCACATGGCAGCACTGAGGCTGATACTGTACAAGTATATTATGTCAAAGTTGGAGACATAAGTGGAGGTTTATGCTGGCCACTCGAGGTGTATGGTTTGGTTGCTCTGCGTGACTCGTTAGATCACAATCGTAATATTATCTTCGAGCGGGAAAGGGATAGCTGTCAGATGCTCACAGATAAGGTCCAAAGTGTTTCTTACTTACCGCTGTGGTTTCATGGTTCTTGCTATGTGTCTATTCCTACATACCTTCGTATGCACCCTATGTTATTGCTGTTAACATGCAAGCATCATATTTATACAAGCAGCTATTGTACCCACTGTTTATCTGAACCAAATGTCTTTAGATAGCATTGCACATGGTGAAGCGATATTTAGCTTACAAAATATCATGACTCCATGCCTATTACTCTGATGCTCAATACTCCCTCCAGTTCAAAATACTTGTTGTTTTATCCTGTTTTACTCTCATTGTAATCCTAGCTTGTTCTATAACTTCTAGGCAACTTTAATACATTGTTTGGATGGCTAAGGATTATAGAAATCTGGATTGTGGATACAGATTATGAATCGTGTTACTGTTGTGGGTGCGTGGGTGGGTCTGCTTCGTTGGTAACTCTGACATTTGTTGACAGATCTTTTTGTTATTCTGTCCTGCAATCTGTTTTAACCTCTGTACATTTTCTTGTAGCTGATTTATGGCACTTTCCAATGTATTTCAGCTGGGAAAATGTTTCAGTGATGATTACAAATCAAAATGAATATTCTAAATAAGCATAACAAGTTTGTCCGATAAGCATGCGATTGATGTCCCTTCTTTTAGTTGTGGCAATGCATGAAGCCATCTCATAATCCGTTGTATGCTTTATGCAATGCACTCTGCTTGTTTTAGTGTTTTGTATGCGTATTGATTATGTTGCTCAGCTCGATGCTCTTGTTTCACTTAAGTTTTCTTACTGTTATTTATGGTATTGCATGCAGAATCCATATTTAGCACTGACAGGCCCTGTTCGTGCTGTCATGATATATGGTCTTGTGATATTTGAGGCTTTCCTGTATGTGAAAGGTGCTACTAGATCTGACGACAGAGAATTGAGCCTTATAGCTACTTCATTGGGCTCATCCCCTTATTATCGCTCGCGCGTGAATCAGCGATCTTACACGAGTAGACTTAGCACACTGGAATTGATGATTGGGGATATTGCTTATTCTGTGGAAGCTACTGTTGAAGTGCGAGTCACTTCCGGGCCATGGCCAGATGGTTTTCGTTGTCGGTTTGCGGCTTGGGCCGGCATAGGGCAATCAATCGTGCTGCTTGAGACTAAAGATGATCACGTGCCTCTTATTGGTGATAATAAGATCAAGCTTGCACGCCAGGTTGTTTCTGTTGAAAGTCATGGAGAGCTGCAAGTTCTGGCCTCAATTAGGAATGGTTATACTGTCTATACAGAAAGAAAGGGCTTCAAACCTCAGAAAACGGGCACAAGCTCAAAGGAACTTTGTGTTGGTGGCTGCATGTTGGAAATCACTGTTTATTGGTCCAGTTTTTCGATTCTACCAGATTAGTTTAGTTGAAAGTGCTAATGGTGAAAACTTCGTACCATGTCTGTTTATCGTAAAGTGATAATTTGTGCTACCTAATCATGTACTTGCTAACTTTGTGTTGGAGATTAGTTTTCGTCGTTCAATTGTGGCGTTGTGCACAGATTCAATAACTTGTTAATTTCCATGCTTGCCCTGTTTTCGTCGTTGAATGAATTTGCCTTTTAGTTTAGTTGAAAGTGCTGATGGTGAAAACTTTGTATCATAGATGTTTGTTCTAAAGCGATAATTTGTGCTACCTAATCTGGTTGGTAGATAGAAGAAGCTCGATCAAATTCAAGATAAAGTAGAGAAGCAGGAAAGAAGTAATCAGTAGATCTACTATATCTACTTGTCTTAATGCACTGGCAGCACCAAACTCTGCATTCACTACTCCACAGACTGATGTCCCGTTTGTGATGCCCCGGCATCACAAACGGTTCTTGAACTGTTTGTGATATCTCTATCACAGACGGTTCGTAATAAACCCCAAAAAATACGAACCGTTTGTGATTTCCTGTATCCGAAATAAACCCCAAAAAATACGAAAACATTAGGAAAAAAAAATTATTTTCATTTGGGGAGGCCACCAGCCCACCAAGTCGCAAGTCGCGCCATTTTTTCGCACACTCCGCGGCCGGCCGGGTTCGAACTCGCGACCTCTCCCTCGCGCGCAGCCTCTTCTACCACTGCACCAGTGACTAGAAGCCGTTCTGGCTCCTATCATATTATACCAAACCGAGTTAAAATTGATTGTTTGAGGCCCTAAAGACTTCAAATCAAAAAGTGTTGAACTACAAAGTTTCCTAACTTTTCAAAACCTACAACTTTCATGTTGACCGTTTTTTCATCCGAGGCCGTTTACAAAATTTGAATTTCAAATTTGAGAACATTCAAACTTAGATCTAGCTAACTAGATGACTTCAAATGATAAAGTTGTCAACTACAAAGTTTCATGACTTGTCGAGATCTACAACTTTTATGTTGACTGTTTTTCATCCGAGGTCGTTTGAAAATACTCAAATTTCAAATGTTGATTACAAACTTACTTTTCACTAGTAAAACAATTTCAAATTAAAAAGTTGTCAACTACAAAGTTTCATAATTTCTGAAGATCTACAACTTTGATATTGACCGTTTTTCCATTCGATGTAGTGAGAGTAACATTGTTCACAAATCTTATATGTCTCTCTTATAGTTTTAGAAACTATAACTCTATGAGAGAGATGAATTTTATGAACAATATTCATATGAATTTATCAAATGAAGAAATGACCAAAGTGAAAGTTGTACATCTTGAGAAGCCATAAAACTTTGCAGTTCAACACCTTTTGATTTGAAGTGTTTTACTACTTCAAAATGTGGTTTGAATGTACCATACACATCACAAACGGTTTTTAATACAAATCGTTTGTGATGTGAGGCCATCACAAACAGTTTGTATTACAAACCGTTTGTGATGCCATCACAAACGGTGATGGCCTCACATCACAAACGGTTTTTTAAAAACCGTTTGTGATGGCCCCCATCACACCGTTTGTGATGAAGCCGTTTGTGATGACGTTTTCTGTAGTAGTGATTAATATGCAAACCCTAGACTAGCAGACAACCCATAAACAACGTGATTCGTCGACTGGTAGAATCCTAATGAACAGGATACCATAGCGAGAACAAAAATCGAGTATAAAAACCATCACACGATTTCGGTTCGAGAAATGGGATCTGGACCTACCGGCTACCTCAACTGGTGACCTCGCATCACCCATGCGTGACCTGCTGGTACCAAGGGAGTCTCCGCTACATCAGGTAGTCAGGGCACCGCTACAATTTGATTCGCGGCGAGGGCTGGAGACGAGATTCAAGCTGCTGCGGGTAACATATCTGCGCGTGACCTCGGCTTCATTGTAGTACGCATCGCTTCATTGTTGATTCGAATTATATTCATGATTATGATATTTCCGATAACTAGTGTTTTCGTCATGATTTATTTTATCCAAAATTTAATACTGCAATTATCTATTTCTTGCACAGATGCATCACTCGTTTGCTAGGGGTGTGGTACCATGTTTGGTGTGAGGATCCATTTTGCGACGTGGTTAGCCGTCAGCATTGTTTTTCAAAAAAAAACATGATGGCTTCCCGTGCTGAGAGGCCCAGTCTCACAGAGGCCGAGTCAGGTTGGCCCAAGAAGAAAGCAACAACGTACTCGAGGGGGTTCGGCCTTTCTCCAACCCACAGGCCACAGCCCAGAGTCAAGAACCAGATCGCGAGAGCTGTGACGGCGGCGAGTGATCTGCGCGCAACAACCAGTGCCCGTGCAAGGCGGAGGCAAAGATCAAGCTGGAGACCGAGACCGAGATGGAGCCATGGAGGTGGGGAACAGGGACTCCGATGAGGTTTCTGGATTGCAGAAGAAGGAAACAGAGTACGATCCGGATGGCAGGTTGAAGTTGGAGGTAGAGAGGGATTCGGTGAAGTTGCAGAATTTGTTACTGGATATGAAACGGTCGCTGCGAAGACTTGTAGAGGCAGAGGAAGGTGCGCCGGTGGAGATCCGGCGGGAACTGTAGTCGGAAGCCAACCGGCGGTTGGTGGAGTTTGAAGAGCTGGTGTGGCGAAGGAAGAAGGAGAAGAGGAAGGTGACAAACTCAGGAGGGAGAGAGGAAGGTAGATAGTGCAGCAACTGCTGCTAACACTAAATCAGGTTGCACGAAAGATAAACCGGCAATTGATGGAGTATGAAGATCTGGGTGGAAGCAAGGATGGTGGAAGCAAGGCCGCCATAGAGGTGGATTTGGCGATGGGGAACTCAGTGGAAGGACTGAAAGGGGGCAGGTCACGTAAAGGAAAAGAGGCGAGAAAGGCGAGAAAGATACAGAAGGGGTTGGAGAAGTATGAGGAGTGGAGGAGGGAGAAGGAGGAAGAGCGTCATCGGGATCCTGAGGAGGTAACAGACCATTATGCCTATGAAGCAAGGTTGTTTGAAAAAAGGTGGACCATGATCTATTCGCCCGGACATGGTTGCTTCGAGGACAACAGTGAGTGACTTGTTAATTACTCTTGCCCTGGATCTACATGTTAATTACTTGCTCAATTAGTTTCGGTTCCTTTGCTCCAGTTCTACATGTATCTTGGATGATTCCATACTTGCTACTATTCGTTACTATAATGTATTTCATGTGTATAAAAATGCACATGTCGTAGGATCAGAATTGGAGCAATGATGCAATCCATGCACATGCTGACTGAGTACTTACTACTGCTAGTGCTTGCCTATTGGATCTGAATATCCTTACTCATTTGAAATCTCCTGCAACTCTATGCAGCATCTATCCCTTGCAAGCGATTTACAGTTAATCCTGCGCCAGGTGGTGGTTTTACGCGTGCTACACTACAAGTATTTTCTGTCAAGGTCACAAAGTTAACAGGAGGTTTACAGTGGCCGCTCAATGTGTTCGGTTTGGTTGCTCTACGTGACTCATTAGATCGCAACCGCAATGTTATCTTCAAACGTGAAAGAGATAACTATCAAACCCTCACCGTGCCGAGGTATGCAGTATTCCTACCCACCACCATTATTTTTTTTCTTTGCCAGTGCTGCCTTTCCCTACATGCTTTCTCATGCACCTTGTTTTAGTTATCGTTAGATGAATCATGCAAGGAGTTTCTTCATCAAATAATCTTAGTTTCGTCATCTAATTCTATCATTGAATCTCTTTTTAGCTTTAAAAAATAGTGCACAATACTGCAATATTATTTTTTGTACAAATTACCGTGACTCTCATGAGTACATATTAATCATGCATGTAGACAACTCTAACAAACAATTGAGAAGGCGCAAATGAGGTGGGCATATCATATTCAGTCATGTTTGATCGTACAGATAGGTGGACATCTTATAGCATAGCAAAACACTGATTCAAATCGGCACGCACTTGCGAGACTAGTAATCACTGATTTAAGACATTGATTGAACTTGGTGCTTCATACTATGAGATTCATGCTATAGGGAGTAGTGGAGTACATTTCTGGCGTCAGGTATATGTTTTGGATGATTGCATGTGATTTGCAATTTGTTCCTGACTCCACCCTATGAATACTAGGCTTGTTTGCATGTGCCCGACAATGAATTGGCAGCATGGTACTTAGTTTTGTGTCAATTTCCTTTGCATTTTTTGTCTAGAGAGATGGTTCAATGTTGTTTGCAAGTATGGAAAACAAATATTCTAAATAAATTTCTTTAACACGTGTTCTGATGATACGTGCATTAGAAAGTTCCTATCCTTTTTGTCTTTCGCTGATGAGTTAAGCTATCATTTGTGTCCAATCATTTGTGTTATGTGCCTTTCATCAGTTACGCTATGAACTTTGTTTTGACCATACCATTTCAGTATTCTGTTGCTATGTGTATTTTACTTCAGTTTACTTACTTCTTTAATGATGTTGCATGCAGAATCCATATTTAGTACTGACTGGCCCCGTGCGTGGTGTTGTGTTCTCTGATCCTGTGATCTTGGAGGTTTCGTTGTATGTGAGGGGCATTACTGAGTCGGATGACAAAGAATTAAGCCTGCTAGCTCCTAGTATCGGCAAAGTCGGTACTCAGCTACTGAAATCGTCTCTGATTGAGGCGTCTTACACTAGCAGGCTTAGCACACTGGTCTTTGAGCTTGGCCATATTCCTTATTCTGTGGAAGCTACAATCAGTGTGAAAGTGGTTTCTGGACCAAGACCAGATGGTTTTCATGGTCAATTCACAGCCGTTACTGAAATCCAAGAGGAAATCGTGTTGCTTGATTCTGGAGATGAGAATGTTCCTATTAGCGGTGATGAGATCGAGCTATCTCGGTGTGTTCTTTCTGTTGAATCTAGCAAAAAACTGAGAATTTCTGTCAAGGCTTGGCAAGGCGGCAGAGTATTTTGGGGTGGAATGGATTTCACGCCTCAGGAAATGGGAACAAGCTTTCAAACACTCGATATCGGCTTCTGCAAAATCGAAGTCACTGTCGATTGGTCCCTTTTCTCTTGGCTGTCGATGTATTAGTTGATGACTGATGTTGAAATGATTCGCGGTGTTAGTAAAGTTCCAGCTATGCCGCTGTTTTGTCTGGACAAAGCTAGATTTGATGTTGTTCTTTTACCCCTGTTGTGTTGTGCACAGTTGCACACCTGTGGCAGGGGCTAGGAAGCATTGTTGTTGTCAGATACTAGAGCTATGAAGTCGATGCTTAAGCAGAGCCGCACGACCTTTAGATACTAGACTAGAACTAGATAAGGAAGCTCACCTTCAACCAATGACCAACACTTTAGGCAAGCAGCAAGCTTGATCACGGCGTAGCCAGACTGGGAAATGTCCATCAGATTCTATATCTCGGTCTAGCTTGTTCATCTTCATCAGAAGAAAAAGGAAGAAAAATTCTCTTGGATGCTCCCTGCGTTTACCGGTATGAAGTGGGTGGTTAGCTCGAACAAGTGGCGGGTGAGCAGACAGGACCCATGGGCCATGGCCATGCGAGTGGCCCTCCAATGTCTCTGGCTAATCAATCATCTTGCAACGGCTCCGGGCCTCCGGTTATACCATACCAATTCTTATTTGCAACGGCTCCGGGCCTCCGGTTATACCGTACCAATTCTTATTTGCAACGGCTCCAGGCCTCCGCCGCCCTGTTCGTTTGGCTGGTGGCTGGCGCTGGTTTTTGCTGAGAGAAAAACACTGCTTGTTGGTAGCTGGTGGCTGGCGTTGGTTTTCGCTGAGAGAAAAACACTACTAGCTCGCTGGAAACAATCCAAACGAGCAGGGCGAACCCGCTAAACCGTAACACAGCTAGGTAGCAGCCGTGACAGATCGCAGCGTTGAAATGCTGATGCAGCACCTGATTGACTGCTGCTTTCTGTCCCAGCCAAACTGATTGCTACTCTGACAGCATCGTTTCGTCTCTGAATCGAATGGAGATGGAGATGGAGATGCAGTCGCGTGCCCTCCAGGGCCCACTACTGGAATGGAACACGGTGAAATGCTTTGGCGCTTTGCCCGGCAGGCCTCGCTGTTCACGGCGGCCGGCAGCGGCCGTGGTAGAGCAACCGGCCGGCCAGGGTGGCCGCCTTCAAGGAGGGCGTCCCATGCTGTCGTCCAGACTTCACGAGTCACGAACACGGGAGAAACGGCGGTAGCCAATGAGCCGGTGCCGCCTCCTCGGTTCCATGTGCCGAGTGCCGACAGCCGACGCCCCATCTCTGCTGCTTGCAGGGAGCAGAGCAGGAGAGCTTCGATGTGGCGGTGCCGGCCATCAATTCATCCCATCCTCAAGCCCGTTTGTTTCTGCTTTGCACATTCAGCGTTGCTTGATGAGATGCTGTTTAGCCTTGACGGGATCGTCGTGACTGTTAGTTAATCTGCTGGAGAAGTACAGTACGTTGAGCGATTTGGGCGCTTCTCCAGCCTTTGGCAATCCTATTTCGCGCTCATGGAAGACGACAGGAATCACAGGACGCAACGAGCCAACACGTGAAATCGAATCGACAAATCGTAATCGACGGCGACGCGATGATGGCACTGAAAATAAGACCAACGGTGCGGCAGCAAACGAAGAACAGAACATCGTCGGATTCCAGTGAGTTTCCATCCAATCTGTATGAAATTCAGAATTAGCTTTCTTCAGTTCATCACCCTGTCAAAGAACTCAAACGCCCCACATTTTCCATGTTCAGAGAACAGCTCCCCTTTTCCCAATCGAATCCTAACCTATCGAATTCGAACCCTTACAACAAGCCCAGCCACCGACCGAAATGCACAAACAAGCCCGCCGCTCTCAGTCGAGCGCGTCGCAGCGGCGCCTGACGACGCCCTGGCGCCCGGTCTTGACGCCGACGGCGCCGAGCCTCTGCATCGCGGCGGCGAAGTCCTCGAAGAAGGCGGTGCGGTTGCCGGCGTACCGCTCCGCGAAGACCCTGGTGGGCGGGTACTCCCACAGCGCGGCGTCGGAGGCGAGCAGCCCCAGCCCGCGGGGCAGGTTCTTGTAGTATGCCTCGTCGAAGTCCCGCGGCGTCACGATGTCGTTGAAGATGGACACCGTCGGGTCGCTCCGGTACCCCGCGCAGGAGCTCTGCAGCGCGCGCGCGAACTCCGGGTTCAGGCGCGGGTCGTGCCCGGCGGCGCCGCGGTAGCCGTAGATGCGGTGCGCGAACTCGGCGCAGTGGGAGAAGCCCACGGTGTGGGCGCCGGCCAGCGCCACCATGTCCCGGGTCGTGATGCCCTTGCCAGCGAAGAGCCGCGCCATGGCGCGCGCCGACATGTTGGTGCGGGGCAGGTTCCCCTCGACGTCGCGGGCGTCGGAGCGGCGGGCGTCGCGGCGGCCCAGCGCGACGGGGAACCGGGGCCCGCCGAGGATGCCCACGAGGTCCCGCGCCGCGAGGGCCAGGATGTCGGCGCAGGAGACCACGCCGGGGCAGGCCGCCTCGAGCGCCGCCTTGGCGCGGTCCACGGCGTCGAAGGCGTCCCCGGGCAGGGAGAGGTTGATCTCGGCGGCGCGCTCCGGGGAGGCGTCGGAGGAGAGCGGGGAGACGAGCACGGAGGCGTCGCAGCCGTTGACGAAGCAGTCGTGGAAGAAGAGCCGCAGCGTGCCCGCCGCCGTGGACGGGTTCGCGCGCTGCTTGGCGGCGATGACGTCGGAGACGATCCGCTCCACGCGCGGGCAGGTGTGGCGGTAGTAGTGCGGCGACAGCCTGGGCGCCCTCGCCGCCGCGCAGGCCGCGGCCGCGAGGAAGAGCGCGAGGGTTAGCAGGAGGCGGCGGCGGAGCGGCGGGCCCATGGGGGAAATCTAGGCGGCGGCGGCGCGGCGGTGAGATGACGCCGGGATGCTGTTGGCTCGATTTGGGATTTGGGAGTGGGGGAAAGGTGGTGGAGAGAGAATGGGAGGAGAGGAGAGGCGGAGGTGAGGTGGGGGATTAGTGAAGCGAATTGATTGCGGGGTTTAAGGTGGGAGAGGAGAGTGCGGTGCGGACGGCGGAGAAGGAACGGAACGGGACGGGACGCGGTGGTTTGTTGAGCCCGAGGCGGCAGGAGCAGGACGCCGGGACGGATGTTTTTGGGTTTTCTCTAGCCGCGGTAGATACTGTACTGTGCCGCTTGACAGTTGACAGTTGGCGCTGTGACCCGCGTTAAAAATCCGCGCATCGGGTCGTATCTGATTTTTTTTGACACGGGTCGTATCTACCAACTGCCAAGGTCTGGCGTCGCCACACTGCACAATGATCTCCTATTTCTCGCTGCAAGTTTACACGGAATTACCGGGCAGGTATTTTCGGCGTCATCTCAACGGCATCCAGAGGAGCAGCATCACCAACAGTCTACCCATGAGGGTACCCAAACCCAAAATGAGTCTTGAAACCTGGAAAACAAACCTCCAACGGATGACCCAAATAGAAGACGCATTTTGGGTGCCATCCCACTCGAGACCCACAAATGGGTCACTCCATCCCGCGACCCAAACCTCGCAACTCGGACTCAGTTCGTCCGAGCTCCACCCCCCGCCGGTGGCCGCCGCATCGCCCCATCCTCCCTGCTCCTTCGCAGCTCTGCCCCGCCGCGCCGCGTCCCCCGTCCGAGCTGCTCACCACCACGAGGAAAGGGGACGACCGGAGCCAGCAACTCGGCGGCCGCGCGGCTGCTCGGAGCAGGCGACCGGCGGTCAGGGCGGGGCTCGGAGCAGGCGACCGGCGGTCAGGGCGGGGCTCGGAGCAGGCGACCGGCGGCCGCGGCGGTGCGGCTGCGGAGTCCGTCGTCGAGGAGTCCGCCGCCGTGAGATCCGCCGCCTCGATTCGCCGTTGTCGGATCCGCCGCCTCCCTCCTCCAGAGCAGAGCGGCGAGCCGTACTCTCTGTCCCTGCGCCGGCCGCCGCTCCAATCCCCTCCTCCCTCCGCTCCTCTCCTCCCTCCGGCAGTGGCCCGCGCGGGGCGCACGGCGGGCCCAGGCGTGCGGGCGCGGCCTCCTCCCTGTGCTTGGCCTCGACGGCGGGGCGGACCGGCGCGGGGCAGCTCGGGGCCACGGGACAGGCGGCGAGCGCGCGGCACGGCCGCGGCGAGGGTGCGGCGGCAAGCAGGCGCCGATGGAGGCCGCGGACTTCGACGGGGTGGGGAGAGAATTTGCGTTCTCCTGATATCCCTTCACTGTTGGAGAAGGGTAAATTTTGGATGAGGATCTTTTCACTGTGCAAGACCCAAAGGTGTTGGATTTGGGTTCTCATTGTTGGAGATAGCATCAATAGCGGACTTTTGGGTAGTGCAGAATCGAATTCCCCAAGCAGACAGGCGTAATAACTAAGAACTGAAAGCGGACAGGGGAGAGGAATCTAGACGATACGGTGTGAGGGAGAATGAGTGCACCCGCTGCGCCTCCCGGCTCCCCGCCGGCGACGGCGACACCACTACACCCAAGCCCGCCTGCCGGCTCCTCGCCGGAGGCTGCCCACCAAAGCCCTCACGGCGCCAAGCTCCCGGTCCCCGGCCCCCTGCCGGCTGCAGCCCATCCCTGTCCTCATGGTAGCAAGGACCCGTTGTCTTCCGGGCCGGAGATTCTGGAGGTGAGTGCTGCTCGTGCCGTCGCGTCTGGGCCCCAGCCGTCCTTCAAGGAGGTTCTTCTGCGGCCGCGCACCTTCAAGCCACGATTCCCGCCTGATCCTTGTCCGGGCGAGCAGCCTTGGCTGACCCAGCAGAGCATGGGCCTGTCCCGTCGTGCTCCCAGGAATCCTGCTCGCTCCAGGCGGTTCTCCAGTAATGTTCCGGTGGGTAATGGCGCTGGGTACTGGCTCCCCTACCTCCGCGTTAAGGCGGGCAGTAAATGCTTCAACTGCCTCTCCGCCGGACACCGGATAGCCTTCTGCCATGACCCACCTCGGTGTATCCTCTGTGGTCTTTCGGGTCACAAAGCTCGCTTCTGCTCGCGCCCTCCCAGCTCCGCTACTCCTCGCGTCGTCGCTCCCAGTTCCACAAATCCCGCCCCCCGTCGCTGCGGACTCTCCCCCCGCCTCCACTGCCGCCATCCCTGTTGCTGCCGTCCCCGCTGCGGCGGCTTCCCCTCCGCTTCCTCCGCGAGCTCCGCCGGCGCCTCTGGCCATGGATCCTGGCAACTGGACTCCTGGTGCCCTGGGTCAGAGGCCGGGGCATGTCTTCGCCGGGGTGGCCAGGTTTGAGGCCATTCGTGTTTTGGAGCGCGACTTGGAGCGTTTCACCCTCATCGCCGTCCAACTCGACGCCAGGGTTCACCTGGATTCTTCACGGGTCAAGGTTGAGGCAGTCAAGCAGCTGCGCGTCCCTGCCATGGAGATGGGGGTCTCCAGGACCTCGGCGGTCGTGTTCTTGCTTCGCTTCGACAACCAGCTGCAGCGGGACTCCGCTCTTCGGGCTGAGTTCTTCAGGGTGGGGCATGTCACTCTCCGTCTCCTGCCATGGTCGCGTCGGGTGGGAGCTAACGATGCTCTGTCAAGGTTCAACTACCGGGTTCGCCTCTGCATCGAGGGGATCTCTGATCATGCTCGTCATCCGGAGGTCGTGGCACCTTTGTTCAAGTCACCTTGCTTCATCGATGATGCCGACTGTTCCATTGAGAGGCCTGAGGAAGAGGAGTGTCTCAGGCTGTGGCTTTGGACTCCGGATCCGGACTACATCGCCATTACCGGTACCCTTCATGTTGAGGAGCCTGTCACGCTGCCGGATGAGAGCTATGCCGACTCCCTCCTTGACCTGGGGATGCCTATGGGCGCTCTGCGCTTGGGGCCAGCCGAGACCCTCGACTACGAGGTGATCATCCACGTCGATCGGGTGCTGGATTACTCGCCCCCGCCGGTGATTCTCGCCCAGGAGGTGCCGACGGACTGGCCGGCGCAGTTCGACTACCAGTGGCGGTTGGGCGTGCCTGACGGCGGTCGTCGCCGGCGTGGCGCACCAAGGATTCCAATCCACGAGAGATTGGGGGATCGGGATGGTTCCCCACCCCATGGCGGTAGCTCCGGCGGGGGTCTCGGCCTGCGTCAGCAGCCGCCGGCGAGCCGCCATGACCTGCCGGGTCCCACTGCCGGTGGGTCCTCCCAGGGTGCTCAGGGGCGCCAGTCTGGTTCGCAGTACAGGCGCCGGGGCGTGCAGTCTGGAGGCGGCCATTGGGTCTGGATGGTCAAACAAGGAGCCCAGGCTGTGCAGCACTTTGAAGGAAGGGTTTCAGGGCCTCTCTCAACCGTTGCAGAGGAGGCTTGCCTGTTTCGTGAAAGTTTGCATGGGGAGGTGAAGGACTGCGGCGCGGACCCAATGCTCGAGGAGACAGGCGGTGTCCAAGGTGTCGGAGCACGGTCGCCCATGGTGTTGCAGCGCTCGGTGGAGCCAACTGCGCCCGACGGGGTGGCTGCTGCGTTCGTCACTTTCCAGGATATAGCCGTGTCAGATGGTCCAACCACGATGTTTGGGACGGCCTGCTTGGCTCCGGTTGAGCCGGCGGGTGCGACGATTCAGGCTCCTTCTGTTGTTTGTTACCCTGTTGCTTTTGGGTTTGCTGATGAGGGGCTTCCGGCGCCCGGTGCTCTCCTGCCCAATGATGCTGCTCTGGACAAGGAGGCCAAGGCACCCATTTTCGACCTGAATGTGGGCGCGGAGGAAGATCAATGCAAGGATGGTAGGGCGGTGTTGGGTGAGGCGGACACGCGCCTAAACAAGGGCCGTGGTGAGCACCAGAATGTGAAGCACCATGGCAAGGGGGTTGGTTGCTATGTAGTACCAATCAAGAAATCTCTGCTGTGTCCTCCTGCCCACAAGCCCAGGATTGTCACCGCTAGAAAAGTGGGTGCTCTGCATGAAGAGGCTGCCAGGAAGAACACCAAGTTTAGCTCCAAGGATAAGCTTAGGCTGGCTCGGTCCTCTGCTGAGGAGAAGGCCACTGCACTGTTGCTTGAGACTGGTGGCATTATTGAGAAGAATGGTGTGGTCACTGACGCCAGGGAGGAAGCTTTTGCCAAGAGCCTGGTCGACCCGATGCAGGCCGTGATGATCAATGGAATGAGATATGCTTTTGGTCTGCAGGAAGATGGTGTTGGGGCTGCTCTTAGTGCCCTGGCCGTGGATGCCGTGGAGTAGTTCGTGGCTTCGGCCACGGCAGTTGGCATGCTCCTCCCGGAGTATGTGTGTATCTTAGTTTCCAATGTATCGCATGTTAGGTGTCTGTGGTTGGGCGTGGTGTGCTCTGGCAGGAGCTTCTTCGTTTTGTGTTTCATGTACTATTTTTCACTTGGCAATTGTGGATCAAGAGAGGTTTGGGGGGTGTTGTGTCGTCCCGTTGCTGAAGGGGGCCCTCTGTGCAGTTTCCAGCAGGAGGGTTGTGAGTCTCTATGTTTTCCATGATTAATCAACATTGCACTCTGCTCAATTGGAATGCAAGAGGGCTGAACAGCAGCGCCAGAAGGCAGGTTGTGTGCAATATGGTCAGTGAAACCAAAGCTACGATAGCTGCACTTCAGGAAACAAAATTGCAACACATTGATAGGTCCACGGTGGTTGAAATCCTGGGACAGAACTTTGGCGACAGCTTCGTCTTCTTACCTGATGATGGCATTAGGGGAGGGATTCTGGTGGCAGTTGATGGCGAGCAATACAAGATTACCAGTTCTGAAAGGGGCTTGCACATGATCACGGCAACAATAACAACCTGCAATGGCGCCATAGCGTGGTGCTTAACAGTGGTGTACGGCCCACAAGATGATACAGCTAAGCTGCAATTCCTGGGCGAATTAAGGCGGGCTAAGCAAGTAGTCCTAGACAATTGGCTGGTAATTGGAGACTTCAATATGATCCTAAGAGCCGAAGACAAGAGCAATGACAATCTGAATAGAAGAATGATGGGCGCATTTCAAGACTTCATCAGGGACCTAGAGCTTAAAGAGCTCAGTTTGCGGGGGAGAAAATTCACATGGACGAATGACCGCACACGCACTGGAATTGACCAAGCTTTTTGTTCGGTGGGCTGGGATCTCATGCTGCCAAACGTGCACCTTCAGGCCCTCTCCTCCCGTGTATCTGACCATTGTCCCCTCCTTATTGTCGGACAAAGCACAGTGCGGAAATTCAAGGGATTTCGTTTTGAGTCTTTCTGGCCCAGGATCCAAGGCTACAATGACATTGTCGAAACCACCTGGCATAAACCGATACGAGTTACAAACCCTTTCCTCCGGCTGCACATAAAATTGCAAAGAACAAGCCAGGCGTTGAGGAGGTGGGCACGAGGGATCATTGGGAATAATAAAGTGCTTCTGCTCGCAGCACAAAAACTCATTGGAATTCTGGATATGGTGGGGGATTACAGGCAGTTGACAAATGCAGAAATCCAGCTAAAAAGGGATCTCAAGGTCAGGTTCCTAGGCATGACCGCCATTGAGAAGTTAAGAGCAAGGCAAAAGTCCAGGCTAACTGCCATCCGGGCCGCTGAAGCAAATGCGAAGCTGTTCTACATTCAGGCCAATGGACGCCGGAGGAAGAATACCATTCATTCCCTGGAGACCGAGTCTAGGGTCTGTGTCACCCAAGAGCAGAAAGCTGCAGAGCTGTTGAAAGTGCATCTAGGCACTTATATGTTTTGGTGATTTTGGATGACAACATGATTTGTATTTAACTTGTTTGCTTAAGCATATGAGCAGGGTTTTATTCTTACGGATATTCATGTAATATGGTTGTTGAAGAATATAAGCTCATTATTGGTATAAATGACATGAGAGCAAACAAGTGAGTATGATCCCATGCAACTAAGCAATACAATGACAAGTGATCGGAAATGATAAATGAGACATGGTCTCATGCAAATTGGTTGGTCTCATCGATAAGATACTTGTCAAAGATTTTTGGGATAAATTATTTGAAGAAATTAGGATTTCTTTGGGCTTGGTCCATAGCTATGGGTATATTCAAATTGGGACATGATTATATCGATATTATATGGTCTCAAGTGCATGGAAGCTTATGAACAAGTTGTCTACCAAAGAAAACATACAAGACAACATACAAAACAATATTGAAGATATTTCAAGTTGATTGAAGACATGGATTTCATTGATGATGTAATGCAAAGCGAAGCTTAATTTGGCAAGAGGGGACGGAAGGGATCAAGCTAGATGGGAGTGACATTCCTAACAAAGTGAAGGGCAAGTTGGTCTTGTAGCCGAGGGACTTTGTTGATGGAAAGGTCTAACATTATAGTTTTGTTTCTATACGTCAATCAAGTCATATCAAGTGAAGCAATGCGAAGCATCTAATCGTTATTGATCATATAGTGGAATGGCTTATGAATTGTCTCATACAATGGAAATTCTAAGCCATTGGCTCAAGATTGGATTTGCTCAGCAAGACATGAAGTGTTGAAGCCCTCAAAGTTGAAGATGATCAAGTATGGCATCAATGAAGATATAAAAGCTCGAGTGGTAGATTCTATTTATTGTTTTTATCTTGAGTTTAGGAATGTCGTACTATCAAGAGGGATGCAACATTAGTTGTCTTGACAACACCAAAAAGTGCTCAATAGATCAACCCATGAGAGATAACCTCAAGAGAGAAGTCCTTTAGGGACTTAGTGTGCTGAGGGGACCAAAACCGGTCTGACCGGTTTTGGATAGCGGTCTGACCGCTTTTGGGGCTCTGACAGGTGTAACGGCTAGTTGGTTTGAAAAACCGGTCTGACCGGTTTGGGACCGGTTTGGGAAACCGGTCTGACCGTTTCTCCAACGGCTATAACGGCTAGTTTGTGTTGTGTGGGGTATTTATACCCCATATCCCTCTCTTGTGAGTGGGCTGGTTCATTTGCCTTCCTTGTGCGTCTAGAGCCTTCCCAAGCACCAGCAAGCTCTCCCCAAACCTCTCTTTGTGAGAGTTGATTGATTTAGTTCATATCTTTGGATTTGGGTTGAGGGATGCTTTGTGTATGAGCTAGATAGAAAGAGAGAGCTAATTGCAACAGTGAGAGCATATCCATAGCCTTGAGCACTTCCGATGGAGTCTAACAACCAATTGAAGCATTTGTTACTCTTGGAGGTGATCCTCCCAGACGGCTAGGTGTCGCCGGTGAGCTACCGTGAGTGTGGTAAGCCACGGATTGGTTGTAAAGGCTGGCCTTGCCTCCTTCGTGAAAAAGGGTCAAAAGTTAGTGGAACCCGAGGAAAGTGGCTTGGAGTGGATAAGCCCGCCTTTCGTAGGCCCTCAACGGAGACTAGGATTCATCGTGTCTTTGTGACAGCCTTGGTGGCAGCGGTGAACTCCGAACTTCGGGAAAACAAATCATTGTCTCTTGTTTTACTTCACAAGCTCAATTCTAGCATTTATATTCGCTTCCGCATCGTTCTACTTGGGTGTGCTCTACTTGTGTGCAGGGACTAAGTGGACCTACTAGTTATCATCTACAGGAGCCCATTACCAAGTTTGGTTTGTGCTAGAACTTGTAGAGGGGGTTAATTTATATAGTTGGTTTTCTCTGTGGAAAACCGGTCTGACCGCTTTGGTAAAGCGGTCTGACCGCTTTTAAGAAAGCGGTCTGACCGGTTTTAGAAACCGGTCTGACCGGTTTCTGTACTAACTGTGTGAAAAAATTTGTAATTTGCAGATTCACCTATTCACCCCCCCTCTAGGTGACATCAAGGTCCTTTCAGCTGTATAACCACTTCAGTGCACACTTTTGTTCTCCACCGGAGAGGTCCAGCACACTCAATTGGGAGAGCCTTGGTCTGGTCTCGCACAACCTGGCCCATCTTGAAGAGAGTTTCACTGAAGAAGATATCTTTGCAACCGTACAAGACACGGCTAGTGAAAAGGCCCCCGGCCCTGATGGCTTCATTGGGCTCTTCCTCAAGAAGAGTTGGTCAATCATTAAGGGTGACATAATGCTGGCATTTGATTTCTTTTATCATCAGCATGATCAAGGATTCAAATTCCTGAATAGTGCCCATATTGCTCTGCTGCCAAAAAAGCCTGAAGCTAGGCGTGTGGCTGACTACCGCCCAATTAGCTTGGTGCACATAATTGCGAAATTGATCTCCAAGTGCCTGGCTAACAGGCTATCGGGTGACCTTAACTCTTTGGTTTCACGAGCCCAGAGTGCCTTCATCAAGCGGAGGAGCATACAGGATAATTTTCTCTACACACAAAATTTGATACGAGCCCTACACCGGCAGAAGCAACCGGGGCTGTTCCTCAAGCTCGACATTGCCAAAGCGTTTGATTCAGTGAGGTGGGATTTTCTTATGGAAGTGATGCAACAGTTCGGTTTTGGGCCCAAATGGAGATCGTGGCTGTCAATTCTGCTGTCCACCAGCTCTTCCGCGGTTTTGCTTAATGGGGAACAGGGGAACTGGTTCCCTCATTGCAGAGGTTTAAGGCAGGGGGATCCCCTTTCGCCAATGTTGTTCATCCTCTGCATGGAGCCGCTTCAGAAGCTCTTCACGATGGCCACTGCAGATGGATTGCTCACTCCTCTTCCCAACCGAGCAGCTACTTTGAGGGCCAGTCTGTATGCGGATGATGCCGCTGTCTTTTTGCAGCTGATCAAGGAGGATGTTACCGCCACTGCTCAGATTCTAGAGATTTTTGGTAATGCATCAGGGCTTGTCACCAATAGAGCAAAGCGTGCTGTCTATCCTATCCACTGCGGTAATCTGGATTTGGAAGAGATAATGGCAGGTTTTCAGTGCGCTGTAGATGCCTTCCCATGCAAGTATCTGGGTCTACCACTGCACATCCGGCAGCTACGCAGGGTAGATGTCCAACCTCTGATAGACAAGATGACAACTCGATTATCGTCGTGGAAAGGGAGGTATATGAATCGGGCAGGGAGGCTACGGTTGCTAAACTCGGTGTTGTCCTCAATTCCGACCTACCATTTGACTATGTTTGCTCCGAAGAAGTGGCTGATTAAAAGAATGGACAAGATACGGAGAGGGTTTTTGTGGACGGGAACTGATAACGCAGCCGGCGGTCATTGTCTGGTCAAGTGGATCAACGTGATGAAGCCAAAGAAGCTGGGAGGGCTAGGTGTGCTTGATAGGGAGCTGTTCAGTCGAGCCCTGCGACTACGTTGGCTATGGTTTCAATGCGCCGAGCCGGATAGGCCATGGGTCGGGTCTGAAATCCCTTGTAATGACATTGATAAGCAACTTTTTAGGGTTTGTACAACAGTGGAGGTTGGCAATGGTGAGCATGCTAGCTTCTGGGATTCCACTTGGTTGAATGGCTGGGCGCCTCGGGATCTTGCTCCCAACCTGTACAAGCTGGCGTGGAGAAAGCACAACTCAGTAAAAGCGGATCTGCAGAACCAAAATTGGACTAGAGGCCTTTGGAGGATGACGACAGTACAGGAGATGGTCGAGTTGATCAATCTATGGCCTCGGGTACAGGAGGTGCAACTAAACAATCATGAGGATGTGATCAAATGGCGGCGGACGGCTGATGGGGTTTACTCCGCCAAATCGGCGTATGACATCCAGTTCCAGGGCTCCTACTGTGATTTCAAGTGGAAAGAGATCTGGCAGGCAAGAGCAGAGGGAAAACATCGAGTGTTCGGTTGGCTGTTGATCCAAAATCGCATCCTCACAGCTGACAGAATGATGATTCGACATTGGCCATGCGATCCAATTTGTTGCTTGTGTGATCAGGAGATGGAGACGGTGGCCCATATATGTTTGCACTGCGTCTACGCGCAGGAGGTGTGGGCGCTGGTAGCGGCTGCAACCGACGGTGGCGTCGGGATGCCTCCGCGGTCAGGCACGGTGGAAGACTGGTGGAATGGCTCCTTCAAGGGTCTGTCCAAGGAGGAGGGCAGACTGAAGGCGGCTCTGCAATTGTACGTCGCCTGGAATCTGTGGAAGGAACGGAATCGGCAAATTTTTGAAGGCCAAGCTATGCTGCCTCATCGGTTGCTTCAGATGATTAAGGAGGAAGTGCAGCTGCGCTTCGCCGTCGGAGGCCATGGCAGAAACCCTTTTAGTTAATAGATGATGCAGCTCCCATTGAGATATGAGTCCACCAATTTATGTAATAACAACCTTGTACGAACTCGCTTGCTTCTTCTTCTTAATTGAATAGGCAGCGCTCTTGCCAAAGTTTTTGAAAAAAAAGAATCGAATTCCCCTGTCAATCCAGCGGGCTCACCTTTGGACTAGTAGGCTAGCGGTGAATCGTTGTTGAGGACCAGTAGTGGATCGTGGCAGGCAGCAATAAAGCGGAGCGGCTCCAACGCACCAACCGTGTGTCCTGTGGCCACAGATCGCGCTACATTTTTTTTGTCCCGGCGCCATAGGCATCCGAGCCCGGGTGCACAGCGCGCGGGAGGTAAGCTGGCTTGTTTGCTTGCAGCCCTGGCAAAGCTGCCTGGCGCAGGCAGCTCTCCCAGGCGCTCGATTTCCTCAGCCTGCGGTGGAGATCGCTGCCTGGCTGCTCAGCTGCCTGCCAGGCTGCAACCAAACACACATGCGCCGCAGGGGAAGCACGCCAACAGAAAGCTACCATGGCGTGGAGGTTTTTATCTCGGGAGCTCCCGTCCAAGAAGCAGTGATCTCTGCGTGCGAAATTTGTCTTCATGCCAGTCAGCGAGTACTGACTTCACCGTTACGATACTTGCGCTTGTGAGATGTTGACCCCGTATGGCAGTATACTACGGAGTAGTACTCCTCTAGTGTCACAGAGAAACTACCCACCAGGCTGTGGAAAAGGAAAAACGTGGAAACCAGCGGACGGCCGCCATGCCGCATCCGGCGAGACACGCGTCGCCAGCGGCTGGACAGTGGACGCTACAGGTGCCCCATCCGCAGGGCGGCGCAATACGCGTTGGGTCGCCCACCCCTCCATTTGAAGCATCTCCATACGTTCCGTTCCGTTCCGTTCCGATCGTGCTAGCGTACAGCTGGGTTTCCAATACCATCGCTAGCGTGCGTCGTCTTCGGTGGCGCCATAGCCCATAGCCTTGCCGCGGTAGGCATGGTAGCCGCAAGAGGACAGCGACGTCTCGATCCTGCGTCGAAGTTTGGGGAGGAAACTCCGTTGCGCGCACGCTTCAGTGCTTCACAACTCACATGCACGCGTGAATGCATAACCGTCGAGATGGATGAGAATGGGATGGTCATGCACGCAGCAGGAGGGGCACACCGCACACCGCATAAACACAACAACGGTCACCTTCCTTGGACAGCTGGGGACGCCGACAGCAGGCGATGCGCGTATACAGCTCACGACGACGATATAGCAGGCGCAAGGCACGCACACCATCACCACAGAAAAGGGGTAGGCCTACGAACGTATACACAAAACTGCCGAGGGACCGTAGTTATACCATGAGGACAGGACGGGAAATGAATTGCTCAGGGGACCAGCACACTACTACATGCTGAGAAGAAATACACGCGTATATACAGCGATAAAATCCGCAACAACTTTGACGCGGCAGACTAAAAAATTAACGAGCGCCCTGCTGCTGGCTCGTATTTCTGGGCTGGGCTAGGTGGGCGCGTCTGCACGTCACCCGCGTGATGCGGTGGCACTTGTCACCCGAAGAAACGAGCGCACGGATGATTTATTTATTGGGCTGCTGTTGGGCCTATTGATAGGATTGTTTTCCCGCATAGCGCATGTGTGATCTGATTGCTTGGACTGTTTCTGCTGACGCATATGACATCATCCACATGCTTACGTATCTATAACTAAAAAAACTTAAACCGAGCATCCAAATGAAATTCCGATTACACCATAATGCTTGTTACGATAAAATCTTTAAAACAAGATCTCACTTGACTATATTAAGATGATTTTTTTGCGAATATTTTTTTATCAAACTAGAACAAATGAGTCCACATTGCGAACAAATTACTGTACATGGAGAACAGAAGAATCCACGTTGCGAACAAAGTACTGCATATGTAGAACAAATCAGTCCACATTGCGAATAAATTACTGCACGTGAAGAACATGTAAATGCATATTGCGAACAAATTACCACACATAGAGAACAAATGAGTCCACGTTGCGAACAAATTGTTGCACATGGAGAACAGAAAAATCCACGTTGCGAACAAATTACTGTATGTGGAGAACAAATCAATCCACATTGCGAACAAATTACTGCACATGGAGAACATGTAAGTCCACATTGCGAACAAATTACTGCGCGTAGAGAACAAATGAGTCCACGTTGCGAACAAATTACTGTACACGGAGAACAGAAAAATCCACATTACGAACAAACTACTGCACATTGAGAACATAAGAATCCATATTGCGAACAAATTACTGCACATGTAGAACATTTAAATCCACGTCACGAACAAAAATACTACACATAGGGAACAAACGAGTCCACGTTGCGGACATATTGCTCCACATGGAGAACATACGAATTCACGTTGAGAACAAACTACTGCACATGAAGAACATATCGGTTCACATTGCGAACAAATTATTGCACACTGAGAATATGTAAGTCTACATCCGAACAAATAATTTGTACATTATAAACAAATAATTTTCTTACAAACAATTGGTCTAAAATAACCAAATATTTAGAACAAATACATACGAACCGCGAACAAAAATATACACAGGGTGCACAATGGTATTAAAAACAAATCATAAGGAAAAATAATAAATAATAGTTAAAAACAAATAGATAAATAGAAATAGAATAATAAACAAATAGAAGGAAAAGACGAATGCCTAAGAAAAGGCAATAAATAGAAATAGAATAATAAACCAATTGCTAAGAAAAGGAAGAATGAAGGAAAGCTGACAAACTCAGCCTAAAAAAATAAACAACGTGGTTGCCTAGCAACTGGTATAAAAGCGGCGGTAATATGGGCTGACCGAAAATGAAAAGGAAACAAACCCACGGGCCAGAGAAAAAATATGCGAACAGCCTAGCAATTGGTTAATGGACCGAAACTAATGGGCCGAAAAGCCTGCCTCCCTGCTCCTGTCGCGGTGGACGAGTTTCTTCGGGCGACAGACGCGGCCGCGTCACGCGCGCGATAGCTATCCGTTCCGGGGCTAGGTTGCCGGACGAGCGCCGACGAGACGACAAAACCACGGGCCACCGTGCATCCAGAAGAAACGGGCCCAACTGCGCGCCCGCCCCCGTGGGCGGATGACAACATTCACGGGCGCGGCGTGACGACGAGGCTTTGAGCGGCCCGACGCGGGCGATTCCCCCGTTGGCTCTGGACCGTCTGGGAGAGAGCGGCAGCGGGCTCGTGGGATGATGATATCGGGCGGAGAGAGTGCGCGCCCCGGGAACTGGGCTGTTGACAGGCCGGAAAATTGGAGTCATATGGGCTTTGAGGTTCAGGGTCACTGTTTGTTTTACCTGCAGATCGTGGTTTACAGCTTGCAAGTTCTTACAATGTGCTGGGCGGGAGAAGCCATTTGGCTCCTGCGTGGATTATTGTTACAATCTAGCACTAGTAGTTACTAGTTGCAATTAGGACCTGCAGGTTGCAATCAACGACAGGACCTAATCTGCTGTCATCTGTCGTCGTGAGTTGAGTGCTTAAGGATTTAAACCTGGATTTTGTGCCGCTAAGGTTTCATGTGGTCACCAAGCGGTACGGTCGCATGCGCGGCGGTGACAAAGCTTGGTGGTGGTTGGTGGCGCTGCAGGCTGCACCTGCTATATCTCCAGGCGTGCCTAGCTTGATCTCCATGATACGAGACTATGGGTGCCCCCATGGCCATGGACAAGCAACATGCGGTGCGGCTCGAGCAACACGACAGAGGCATGCGACGGAGGCTACACCGCTGCAGTGATGGTAAAGAGGATGGAGTCGACACCTTGGCACGTGCCTTTTCAGGGGTTGTTCGATCACCTTCTTGCACGTTCCTTCTCCCTGCAAAATACCCCGATAAGCTTCTCGTAATCTCACTTGAGAGCTTGTTGGCATATGCGTAATCCGTTTGGCGTTTGCAGAAGTTGATTCACGGTCTGTACATTGTCAGCTCACGTCTTCACGAGCGCGCGGCAAACTGCCAGCTGGGTTTTACTGCTAGGACAGCTGGATCTTTACTCCCTTCTCGAGCCGTCACAGGTGTAGCAAGTCACATGTATGTTATTTCCTGATCATCATCATAAGACGAACCACTAACACACCAGCAGTGCTACCGCAACAATTTTACAAGGATCAGTTGTGCTAGCAGTGTAGGAATTAGAATAAACGTTCCACATTTAACTTTACTGCTAAAATTTCATCACGGGATTCTACACCCTACCACTTGTACCAGCAAGTTTTGCTAACGCAAACAAGAAAAAAAATAAATTGCCAGATTATGAAGTACTCTGCGCGAGAACAGACTTTGGCATCCATAGCTCGGTATTTGAACAACATTAAGTAGAAAAACGATGCAATGAAAACGCCTTGCACTCTTTTTACACAGGAGAGTCACTAGTCACTACTCACTACCAGCCAGGCACATCAGAAAGAAGCCAACAAATTAAAGAAACAGCAGAGCACAGCAACAAGGAGCTATCTGGGTAGATGGATCACAGATTCACAGTACAAACACATGGTGCTAGTAGCGCGCCATGAACTCGCGCGCTGGCTTCGGCCGGGGAGCACGCCGCGCGCCACCCCCACCGCGCAAGCACAGCACACGCCGGCCACGCTCACGGGCACTTGGTCCTGTTGCCGTGCGTGGTCCAGTCCGTGTAGCACTTGCCGCAGGTCTCCTGGTTGCCCGCCGTGCCCGCCGGCACGCAGCGGCAGACGCTGCAGCACTTGAGGCACGCCCGGGCGCACCGGTTCTTGCGCGACTGCGCGCCGCACCGCACGTCGCACGCGCCCCCGCAGTCTGCGCCCAAAGAAACGTTGCAACAGTTAAGCGACGCCAAGAACGAGCAGCATCGTGAGCAGCCGTTTTGTAGCGGCGCTGGCGGCGGCGCGTACCTTTGGCAGGGTCGACGATCTGGTGCGGCGGAGGGCCGACGGGAGGAGCAGGAGGGTAGCCGCCCGGAGCAGCCTGGTCAAGGCCCAGAGTGTTCAGAGCAAAGCCAGGCGAGAGAGCAAGAACATCACACTCTAATCCCTTTCTCGGATGAATCGACAAGGAGCTAGTTTGTTCCTTACCTTGATGTTGCTGTTGTTGAGCAGGAAGAGGAACGCCACCAGGGCGATGGCCACTGCAAGCTTGCTGGGCGCCATCGGTGACTAGAGCTTTCTTCAGAGGTGTAATGTGGAGAGGCTTCCAGGCTGTGGCTTCTTGTGTGGTGAAGCTGGTCAGTGAGATGGTTAAATAGACGGGGGGTAAGGTGAAGTGTAGCGTACTGTAGGTGTGTAGTGTGCTGGCCAGGCCTGGCATGCTGCTGCTGCTGCTGGTATGCGGACTGGAGGTGATGCCATGACGACGGTCGCGGGTCAATGCGCCAGGTTGGCGCCGGGGCAGGGCGCGCCCGGCGGAGGGCGCAGGTGGCCTGTGCGGCCCTGCGCTGCACTACAGCCTCTGCGCCGCGCGCGGCTGCCTCATCCAATCGCCTTGACGTGTACGTACTGGCATCGTTTTTAAAAAAAAAAACAAAACATGCACTGGCATCGTCAGTTAATTACTTAGGGTTAAATGGGCTTTGCTCCCATCACGGCGGGGCGCCACCGCGCGCCTGCTCCGATCCGAACGTGAAATCTCCAGAAATTTTAAAGAAAGACGGCTCAAATCGTTTTCACAAGGCGTTTGAGCCAGCGGGGGAAAGGCCAAAATGCGAAGTGCCCGAAAGACGCTGCCGTAGTGCCGTGCCGGTTGCAGCCGTGGCTCGCGAACCATTTTGTGTTCAATTCACTGCGGCGCCTCCCTGCCCTTAATTACCCAGTACACGATGCGTGTTCCTTTTCAACGAATGTTACTGTACCGGCGGTGCGGTCGAGCGTGTGCGCCGCGCAGGCGGGGGCCTTGCCTTGCGCACGCACGGCGGAGCACTCACTGGCGCGGTGCACGGCTCGGCGTCAGGCGAGGCGAGGCCGTGAGGGGTGGGCTGTCAGTTTGTGCATGCGCGCTGAGCTGCACACCACCGTCGCCCGCCGCGGCGGGGGCATGTGCGGGCGTGCGATGGCGATGCACGGCCACGGCCTGATACGTCCTGTGTCCTGTGGCCCTGTGGGCGAGCGGCCCGTGCCTGCTCTGCTGCTGCCATGGAGTACGAGCTGCCTCCAACGCATGCTAGGGACGCGTCACGCGTGGCTAGGCTTTGTCGGATCAAGCAGGTCCAGGGGAGCAGGCACGACGCGAGCGGGAGGGGGTGCCCCACAGCGCAGGGAGGGAGGGACAGCTCATACGCCGAAGAGCCGGTCCCGATGGCCCGTCGTGGAAGGAGGGAATCTTTAGGGGCTGGAGACGGGCCCAGTTCAGGCGCCCTGTCGTTTGTACTGTACGGACAGACGGCAAAGGCGAGCTGGGCCGGGCTGTCCGTCTGGCTCTCTGCCCGCATTACGTACGGTGGGCCCATATCGTCCGAGTTCGAAAGATGTCCAGGGCCTGGCCCAATTAGAGAAAGGGCCTAGCGTCTCCTCTCCCACACGGTTTAACTTTTGCCAGTGGTTCCCCTCAAAGGAAAAAAAAACTTTTTGCCAGTGGCTGGCGAGCGAGAGTGGCGGCAGTGTTGTTGCCTTCGCCTTGCTCTTGCCTTTGCCCGGCGCAACGACTCCAAATGGAAGGCGTCCGAATCCGCGATCGAAGAAGGCTGGGAAGTGATTTGACGGCTCACTGAATCACGATCACGGACACTGCGACGGCAAGCAAGCCGGAAGATGGAATGTCCATCTCCTGCGTTCCCGTGCCGGTGCCATCACCGCGCCCACGGTCGGGATTATTGTTCAGCCGGGTCCGCATGCGGCATGCCCGTGCCAAGTGAGACAGCCAGACAAGTACCATCTCCGTGAAGTTTTTGGGACACGTATGGCTTAATCTTATTTAGAGACACGGCAAGTTTGGCTCATGGAATTTCGAGAAAACCGATGTTTCTTGATTAGCATAGCAACTTGAAGCGTACAAGTTTGAACAGATTACAGATGTTGTCAAACAAAAGGCATCTAACCCTGGCCACTCAGGTTCCAGCATCCAACTAGTGCAAGCACTGAACAAAAACAGGACACAAAGTTGGTCATAGAAGAAAAACATAACATAGAGCTAGTCATGGTTTGTTACTTTGGTTAGAGCTAGTCATGGTTTGTTACTTTGGTGAAAGCAACTAGTGCAGCACTGAGGACTCTGGACTCTAATGCATTTCGGTGTGACCTTTTCAAGTAAAGCTCGTACTAAAGCCGCGCTTTGATTTGACTGTGCCGAGACTGAGAGAATTCAGATGCTCACACTCTCCTAGATTGAAAACACCAAAGCATACTACAACTATAAAATTAGTGCCATCTTTGATTGAGGATTCCTAATGATCCAAGTTCACCATTGAAGTTGAACGATAACAAACTTTACCTCGAAGAAAGAGAACAGTACTACTAGTTGACAAGTGCGCATTTGTCTATGCAGACACTGCTCTCCAGGGGCTTCAGTGGCGCCCAGACTCAGCAAGCTTGCAGTGAATTCTTTACCACGAACGAAGAAAATAAATCAAGAAATGCACAGCAGTCTAGAGTAATCGATGGCTAGCAGCAAGCTTTAGAACCCATCATAAGATGGTGGCTTCTTTACCATGATGCAACTTAGAGGGCCTTGAGCATGGCCAAGGAAAGCGCACCTCCACCCGATCTCCATGGCCGAAACCACATCAGAAAACCTACCCATGTATTTCCTGGCGGAAGAACACTAGCCCTGATGCTCACCACAGGGTTATTCGTCTTTCTTCTCTCAACACATCATCCTGCCACTTTCTACTACCCTCCTATGCCAACTCATATCTCTCCTCAGAAGACCAAAACCGGTACACCTCTTACTCACTAGCATATACTTATCTGCTCTTTATCTTCATACAATATTGCTACGAATGTTACTTTGGCTAGGTTTCCGAGCATTTGATGTGTTTCAAATGCTGCTTCTTTTCCCTTTCTAACAAATTACAGGACCTTTCTTCATTTCGAATATGAATCAGCTGCAGCATTAGATACCAGTTCAAAGTTATACATCAAGTGACTTATATCAAAAGAAAATAATATGTTTAGCAAGCCTGCAATTTCAAAGCCTGGCTATCTCTGCAGCTTCTGATAATATGTATATAGTATTTCAGATCCATTGGGCCTGGCAATGTTCTGCATGTCAGATTAGTCGATGAAAATGGGTCAAATGCAAAAAAGGAAACTATGATAAACAAATGAAAGTACACAGATAGTGGCAATAGCTAACATTTCCTTATAGTTTCAAAAGCAGCGTCTATGTCCAAGAATTTTCTGTCAGATAATATTGCTCTCCTTTTTTAGGTCATGAAGACAAAATCTGCAATCTGTTCAATGGCACATGGGTCAGGGATTTCAGAGGTCCACTTTACACTAACATAACATGTCCAACGATGCCAGAGTCAAAAAACTGCGGAAAGTATGGAAAGCAAATGGATTATGTAAACTGGAAATGGGAACCACATGGTTGTGAGATGGCAAGGTTTGAACCCCAGCTATTCTTGAATATTGTCAGAGGGAAGACACTGGCATTTGCTGCAGATTCAATTGGACGGAACCAGATGGAGTCGCTACTTTGTTTATTGTCTCAGGTGAGTAATCTGTATTTTAACTCCATGGCATGCTAGTTACATGTAGAATTCTTTGACAAGGTCATCACATCATCAGTGAAGCCGGTAATAGGAAGGTTTTCCCAGTTTGCTACAAACCTACAAAATTACCTGCATCCCTTCTAGGAAATGTTAAGGAACTGAGCACAAGAAACCGATTTGGGTGAATATTCAGTTCCATCATGTTAATTAGGCAATCCTAACACACAGATCTTTACAAGGCTCATTCATACAGTCGAGTGATCTAGAGGCTACAAATAGGCCAAAGTGGCTCAGGACTTTATTTTGTTTATGTGATAACCTAAAATTGCAAGGCATTGACTCTCATGGTGTGATGGATTTATGCGGGCACAACAGGATGCTTACCTTGGTGCTGCAAAACATTTATGATCGCTTCTTTAGTTCTTCTAAATCTGAAGATTCCTTCCTAAATAAATATCTAATGAATTAACAGAACAATTCTACTTGATTTACTAACATCTCTAGAAAACTTCATCCCCTGATGGTGTGAAATTGTGATAAGAGAAACTAACGCAACCCTGTAAAAAATTGCAGGTGGAAACTCCGGCCAAAGTTTACAGTGACACTAAAGACAAATTTGTCACTTGGCACTTCAGATCCCACAACTTTACACTCATGGCACTGTGGACCAAATTTCTAGTAGAAGCATCAGAAAGAGAGATCAATGGCACAGTGGTTGAAATGCATGACATACACTTGGACAAACTTGATGCAAGATTAGCTGCAAACTTACGTGAGATCAATATTTTAGTCATATCGAGTTCCCGATGGTTCTTCAGGGAAAATTATCTCCACGAAGGTGGGAATCTCATTGGGTGCATATACTGCTCAGAAAATAACATCACAAGCTTCGATGTCGTTACAGCTATTCAGAGGGCGCTTAGAACAGCCCTCAATAACTTGAGCAACTGCCAGGAATGTGGATTACAGTTAACATTAGTAAGAACAGCAACACCCGCACATTTTGAAAATGGCTTCTGGAATACTGGAGGATATTGCAATAGGACTGAACCGGTGGGAGGAGGAGAAGCAATGACCAGAACAGTTGAATGGGCAATAAGAAATGCGCAGGTTGAGGAAGTTAACAGAGCACAAATGGAAAGCAGTCAGAGGGGACGGATGAATATAGAGATTCTAGATATAACCAAAGCTATGTCTATGAGACCTGATGCACACCCAGGGATACATTGGAATAACAAGTGGATGAGGGGTTACAGTGACTGTTCCCATTGGTGTTTGCCAGGACCAATAGATATGTGGAACGAGCTATTACTCTCTGTGCTTAAGAAATATGGTTAAGACTGCAAAATCAATGATGCAAAACAATGAAGGGAAGTACATTGGCTGGTCAAATAATTTCAAGGTTTTGCTAATTCAAGGTCCCAAAAGGATTCCTTTTTTTCTGTTATGTCAAAACCAATCCTTCTCTATTCTCTCTTTTGCAGAAGTTTCTGAGTAAATTATCTGTATGCATGATTAGAAGAGTTACGCATGTTTGACAAGATAAAACTTAGTCTGCTCCCATTCACATTTCCATCAATTTCATTCACACACCAACCGGTGAGTTGCATACAGAAGCCAATTCCAATTACTGGCCATATGGGTTGTAGCACTGAATCATGACATGTTACAAACACTTAGATTGTAAATTAATCCTCGAAAAATTAGTGTCTATGGACTATAATATCGAATCAACATAAGTTACAAGCATCGTCAGCTTATTTTCAGTTAAAACATCTGGCAATGACCAACTAATGAATGGCATTTGATTTCATCACAAGTTATACAGCAGTGAAAATGTGTAATAAACAGAGCCCCAGGCATTTATACATAAAATCAACCTTATGTGTACCTGTTGGTCCCATGCACGTTCAGCTTGTCAAAATGTTGTCATCAAAGTCTTTGGTTGAAGGCTCATTGACAACAGAAGCTTGGGGTAATTCCTTGCTCATCAAATACTTCCTCTTTTGAAGGCTCAGCCAAACCAAAATACTGTCAGTCTGGACAATACTATATCCCGCTTTCCTGTACATGTTGAATGGAACTTGGTCGATTATTCTACAATGAAGATATACACGTTTCTTGGCATTCATCTTGATAGCTAGATCCTCGCATGCCTTGAGAAGTTGCTTTCCAATTCCTCTCCTATTAGAGAAAAACAAGGAAAACTTTAGAGAAGCACTACAGTCGCCATATTTTAAACCTAACATTGATGAACAAACTACTCCATATAGAACTGTACCAACAGATCATTTGATCCTTTATAGATAAACAAACTGCACCCTGCACCAGAACATCCCTTCCAAATGCTTCTACTATACACATGTGATGAGAAGGTTTCTTCCCATTGCATCTTAAAAGGGTTCACCAATGGCTTCTACATGTGACGAAAATGTTTCTTCCCCCATTATAAAAAAACTTTCTCATTGCATCTCTTAAGGCACATGTGAAAATGTTTCTTCCCCCATTATAAAAAAGGGGTTTCTTCTCATTGCATCTCTTAAGGCACATGTGAAAATGTTTCTTCCCCCATTATAAAAAAGGGGTTTCTTCTCATTGCATCTTAAGGGTTAGTCGACCCAGAGCATCACCCATTACCTTCTCAGCTGCGTTTTCACGGTCATGTTACAGATGTACGGGAAGTCCAGCGGCGGGGTGGGCGTGGGCGGGGCTCCAGGCGCGCCCACCGCGTCGAACGACACCTCCGCGGTGCACGCCATCTCCCCCTCATCGTTACCCTCCCCATCTTCGCCGCCCTCATCTCCGTCATCCTCCGCCGCGTCGGCCGGGCGGTAGAACCCCACGAGCACCGCGGCGTGCGGCGCGAGCCCGCGGCGATCGTGGAGGTACCTGCGGATGACGAACGTGAGGAGCTGCGCGTACCGCTGGGCCGGGGCCCACCGCACGGTCTCGGAGAACGAGGAGGCGAGGAGGCGGACGAGCGCCTCGGCCACGGCGTCGTCGTCGGGGCCCCGGGAGAGGGCGCGCACGGTGAGGAGGCCGTGCGGGAAGGCGTGCTCGTAGCGGAAGGCCGCGAGCTCGTCGAGCTGCGTGAGCGCGCGCGGCGAAAGGAAGACGCCGGGGCCGGGGCTGCCGCCCGCGCCCGGGGAGGGGGTGGCGGCGGGAGGGGCGAGGCGGAGGTGGCGCGGCGTGGGGCAACGGGTGAAGAGGAGGTGGGGATGCCTGGAGACGGCGGGAGTCAGCGAGAGGAGGGCGGGCGACGCCGCCATGGGAGACGCGGATGCCAGTGCCGGAGCGGAACGGGGAAGCCGGGAACTCCAGGGGCGATTTTTTTTAGTTTATTTTTGAAGCAGCTTACGTGGATAAACGTCAACTGTGTGTGCCTGACCTGTAGCCTAGAGACTTGATTTTTTTTTCTTTTAGAGAGAGCAGGTTGGGCTTGGGCCTAGGCACGACGATGCTTTGGGTGCTAGAACCTAAAAAAAAGAACCTTTTCTTTTTGAAAATAAATTAAAGGAGAACTGCTACCTACTAATAATTCATTCAAGAAAGAAGTAAACGTTCTAGGTTATAATATTTTGAATATTATATTAAAAATAATCAGTTATTTTAAAAACACTTATCATCTAAATAATTCATATACATCCTTACAGAGAACTCACATGGCATGTCTAACAATGAAAAAGACGTGAAAAGTTTTCACAAACAAGAAAAAATATTTTTTAGAGATTTTCTGTCGTTTTGGTATTACTTTTCTCACCATAAAATTTATTTATCCAACCCATATAATTACCAACCAAATAGTCTAAATAAATCTTATAATAAAGTTAGCCCGTGAGTGTCACGCGCGGGCATATTTGCTAGTACTAACATAAGTTGTATGAAAAACTCTAACTCGACACTGGGTTCCACACGCCAAAAAAAATATAGCATTGAGAGGCCAAAATTTGTCTGGATTTGAAAAGGAAAAGTGGAGATGGCCGTGGCAACATGATAGTCGGTTGACCAAAACTCGCTGCAATCTCGTTTGAGCATTTCCCTCGTTTCACATTTCTCTGAGCCCAAGATCCGATAAACTCCATGTGCCTTTATCTTTATGGTAAAGTTTGAGACAGAGAAATTGGCTGAGAGCCTAATGCCCGATACCGAGAGATGTAAATAAAAGAAGAAGAAGAAGAGAGAGAAATGCAGATGTGGGGCAGAGTCACTTCATCAGTTTCAATCTATAGATGGTGGAAGAAATGCAGAGTTAAAATCTCCAAAGATAATAGAGCAGCTTTTGTTGGTCTGATGATTTATCTATGATAGAATATTTGGAAAGAACGCAATAGACAGACTTTCAACAATGAAGTAAAACCCTTCGAGAATGTGTGGCTTTCTTGGTTAAGAAAGATGTAGGGCGGCTTGTAACCCAAGGGATCCGACGACCTTCTGCACCTAGCGCCCCATGATAGTTTTGTTCTCTGCTTAGCGGGTTATTTAGTTATCGTTGTGGTTTTTTTTTACTTCCCGCTAGTTGTTCGGGGCTTAGTGGGTGATTCAGTGTTTCTTCGTGGGCTCGTTGAGTCTTTTTATGTTTTCTCTTTCTCTCGCTTGAGTGGTGTTTATTGTTTCTCTCTTTTATTGTTCTAATAAAAAATTGACAAAGCTCCTACCGTTCGTTCAAAAGAGAGAGAGAGATTTCGTGAACAAAATATTGCCCAAGCGATAAGCACAACCGCCGCACCAGTTGCGCCGTGCAACCAGCACGAGCAACCCAGCTGCCTCGTGGTGCTGTCTCTTGTCTGCTGGACGAAGTCCTCTCCCTCTTTGATGTGAACATTTCCTCTGCACAAACCATATCGGCGATGATGTTCAGAACACAAGACCGATCACATTCGAGCACCGGGACAACCAACAAAATGAATCTGCTTCAACAACCTTTTGCGGCTTAGCCGAACGCATAACTCGCGCCCTGACACAGGTCGCCATTACAGTTGGCTGGCAGAACAGCCGTCGCTGTCCGTTTATCCCGTCTAAACTTCTCCACCTGATCTTCCCCTGCACCCCCATGATCAGTGTGCATCTTGCCGCTGCTCCAGCAGCTTGAAACGCGCTTACTGTTCCAACCATTAAAACCGGACCCCGCTCTGCCAACTGTGCAGTGCTCACCAGGCCACACTAATGCTGTCCGGTCTCATCTATTTTTCTCTATCGAAGAATTATTACTCCGATCCAACCTGTGCAGTGCAGTGCAGCCATCAGTGTAAATTTCATCTGAAAAAGAAGCCTCACAATTCAACAAAACACACGGTGCGTCCATGTTACCGTCATCAATCGAGAGCCGGCGGTTTTACACGGTATGGATGGATCTGCACCGACGGGGGCTATAATGTCGGGCCTGAGCGAGGTGGTTGGATCTTGCCGGAGAACCTTCAATGGCCGGCAGCAGTAGCAGGCAGCGGCCGCTCTGACGAACAGCAGCCACGGTCAGGGCAGGTCTCTCCGGTTCTATATAAAGCCCGGGCCGAGGTCTCGCCATCGCCAGACCACCTAAACTAGAAAAGTTCGTGCACAAGAGTAGGTGAGCTCGATCATGGCGTCCAAGGCCGAGGTGGTGGTGGAGGTGAAGTCCCCGGCGGACAAGCTGTGGACGGCGCTGCGCGACTCGACGGAGCTGTTCCCCAAGATCTTCCCCGAGCAGTACAAGAGCATCGAGACCGTCGAGGGCGACGGCAAGTCCGCCGGCACCGTCCGCGTCCTCAAGTACAACGAGGGTACGCAGTAACGCCTTCTTGCTCCAGAGAGCCCGATGGAACAAACCTTGGTGTTGTCCTGAGGCCTGAGCCCTGACCTTGGGTGTGTGTGCATGTACTGCAGGGGTGCCGATGCTGACGTTCGCCAAGGAGAAGCTGGAGGTGGCGGACGACGAGAACAAGGTGGTGTCGTACAGCGTGGTGGACGGGGAGCTGGTGGACTTCTACAAGAACTTCAAGATCACGCTCAAGGTGTCCCCGGGGAAGGAGGGCGAGGCCGGCGCCGTCGTCAACTGGTCCATGGAGTTCGACAAGGCCAACGACCAGGTGCCCGACCCGGACGTCATCAAGGAGACCGCCACCAAGACGTTCCACGACCTCGACGACTACCTCCTCAAGAACTAGCTACTCCTACTTAGGCGGAGAGAGATGGGTCATCCGGTCCGCCGAGGCATCATACCGGTCGTCACAGTCTACTAGTGCTCGATCTAGCGCACGTCGCTGTTGTGTTGGTGGTGTCCGAGTCCGCGTTGGTTTGCTGCAGCGATGTGATCATGCATGCGCGTCGTCTGCAGCGGTTGGAAACTGCTAGCCCCAGTCAATAAAAAAGTTCTTCGTGTCGATTGTGAACTCGATACACAGCACTCGCTTCAGACCGACCTACTGACCTTAAGAGAGAACTGAACATTTGCTGTAGTAGGGGGAAGAGGCCGGACACCGCGAATCGAAAGCCTGGAACGCGCGCAGGCTTGGCAGGCAGAGCGCGGTCACCACTGACGAGGCCGCGCGGTGCGCAGAGTCTGGTCACCGCGCGCCGCCGGCACGCGGCGCACCACACAACAATGCGGCACCGCAACGCGCCACCGAGCCGTGACGAACAGAGCGAGCGTGCACAGTCAGGCCAGCACGCACACCGCACACGAGTGACGCGCGCAAGGCCAGCACGCACACCGCACACGAGAGCCGCCGCCGCACGGTCGCACAGCGGCAGCCGGGCTGGGCGCTAGCAGTACCACTGCTTTTGCTTTTGCCGCTCGTGGTGAGTCATGACAACCTGGTCAATGAGTAGTGACCAACCAATCAATTCAACCGGACCCCTAGTGCCAACTGCAAACCAGACGGTATTATCGTCACCAAGGCCGTGTTTGTTTGGGGTTGGAGAAATTTCTCCGGCCCCTTTGACCAGTACTTTAGGTATTAAATCAAGTCAGTTTACAAAACTATCTTCACAGCATTGCACTATTTCACAAGACATATCTAGTGAGGCCTTTGACCGAACGATTAGAGGGTGGTTACTGTAGCATTACTGTAGCAAATCATGGACTAATTAGGCTCATTAGATTCGTCGCGCAAAGTTGCACCCATCCTTAAAAGGGTTTTGCAAATAGACTTCGTTTAGTACTCCATGCATACAAGATTCCTTTGGGAGATTTTTCTCCTGGGAGTTGTGAAACACGGCCCAGGTACTCCGTCAGATGCAGAATTGAAGCCATGCATTCCACCGCGTGTCAGGCACCATCATGCCGGACCCTCCGGTGACACGAGGGGGACGCGCCCGGCGCCGCCGGGCGGTCTGTCTGTTCTGCGCCGCCCGCCGCCGCCGGTTCGTGGCGGCGGCGGCCCTCCTTCCTCTCTCTCTTCCATTCCTTCGATCGCTTCTTCACCTGCAGCACCACCACCAACCCTAGATCTGATTTTTTCCTGGTCGTTCATCGTCGGCGCCGATGCCGTGCAGACGTTCCTCACCGGTCGCCTTGGTCCTCTTAGCCGGCCCGTCGCCCTCCGCTGCCACCGTCGACTTCCCCGCGCCGTTGGGGCTGCTGGCCATCTGCCGGCCGTCCCCGGACCCGCGGCGTCGCCGTGCAGCCACCCTTGGGGCTTCTTGGTTGGCGACGGTGAGTGGGGGATCCCCTCCGTTCACCAGATTCCGTGCAACGAAAGTGTTGCGCTCGTCGCGCAGGGGGTGTTTCTTCACCTCGCATGGATTGATGGGCGACGGTAGCAGCGGCGGCTTCTCTGCATACTTTTCTGGGTGTAAAGGCTTGGTCTTCGGGTCAGGCGACGACGGCGCAATCAGCGTCGCTTCCCTCCTTGGAGGCGTCGTTGTGGAATTTGATGCTCTGTTAAGCTACGGCGACTGCAAGCACTGTGGCGAGGAAAGTGATGGCGAGTCCACTGGGTCCATTCTTGATCAAGGTTACACAACGATTAGCGTACTAAACACGGTGGTGTTCGTTCAGCAAGACACCATGCTCAATCTTATTCATCTATGATCCAGTTCTACACCGGTTGATTGTGCCAACGATACTTAAAGTTGGTTAATTGGAGCCAGATGAAGACGACGGCCTTGTTGGTGGCAGCTCTGATTCAGGGTGTATGAAACACCACCGTTGGCTATGTGCTTTTGGTCGTAGAAGATGTGTCAGTACTTATGGTTTGGACAGGTCTTTTTGGTGTTGGTAGTTTGGAGCTAATGATGGTGGTAGCTCTTTTTTCCTGCTCCTTTTTCCTAGGCCTGTATGCTATTAGGAATGGAGTTTTTTCTTTTGTAATAATGATAGTTGTATGTATCTTTTCGATGCAGAGGCTGGAATATCAATATATTCTCAATTCTAAAAAAAATTCCACCGCATGTGCTGCTTGGTTTCGGCTTCAGATCACGCGCGGCAACCGGAACATCAGGCTGCAACCAAACATCCCCTAATTAATTGGCCACTCCAGCGGTCGGTACTCCTTGTGATTCAACTGTCACGGCATCGGCAGCAATGCGATTTGAAGCTAGAGTACTCTGTACTCTGAAGAATACAGTGCCGGCTTAGCCGCAAGGGTCAGTTGGAGACGTGTTCACGACTTCACGGATGGCATTGAAAGTGTAGGCCCAAACGCAGTGTGCGCTATTATTTTCCTTTGGGTGTCCCGGTACGAATTGCCTTTGTGACGTTTCGTGAACTGCTCGAAGCTTGATTTTTTTTTACAGCGGATGGTAAAGAAGGTGGACGCTGACACGTTGTAAAAGAACGTGCCAGTCATCCTGTCATCCTGTTCGCATTTTCATGCATTTTAGTTTTGTGACGCTGTACTGAAAGCTGGTAATACAAGAGGGCAGAAATGATCCCCTGATTTTGCTAACGAATCAGTGTATGTACTAGACATCTGCAGCCTTTATATGCAACCAAGAATCTGGGAAAAATCAAATCTAAGTATGATCTTGCGGTAACTTTTGACCGTGCCTGATTGGAGCTGGCATTTGCTATGTCTGTAAATTGCCTGGTTAATTCAGGAAGTAGATGAATAAACCTCAGATTGATGTACCCATGCTCATTTTTTTTTTTTGCGAGTAGATGTACCCATGCTCATTTTAGCAGGGAACTCTAGCTTCAAATCGCATTTGAAGCTAGAGTACTCTATATTCATCATGGAGCCTTTTCTCCTTGCACTGTTGCTTGTTGCTGTAGATACCATATTTGCTCTGCTTCCCTGAATTGTTCTTTAGTAGTTGTAGCCCATCATCAGATGTGCAGAATGCTATCACGAATTGCATTGCTACTGGCTAAAGCGTATGCTTTCACTGATTTCTTCTGACCATGTGTTTTGGTTTCACTCTCCATTTAAATTTGCAAAATAGTGCCGTTCCAATTTCTAGAAAATCAGTTTCAATGGTAATTTCAGTCTTAGTTTCTCTGAATGGCCATGCAATGTTGTATGGAAACTTCTAGCCTGTGTGTTGTATTGTTGCATCAACTCATTTATTTTGTTTGTGTAGATCTGATGCAGCAACTCATTTATTTTGCGTATAGACATGCTATGAACACATTATTTTAATTTAGTTTCAAACTAATATATCATATCATTATATCTATGTAAATTACTTTCGAATACTTTATTTTATTAATATAACATATTTTATTAATTTATTTAACTATTAAAGGTTACTAGTAAGAACGCACGTGCGGCACACACGTTTATTAATGACATATACTCCCTCCGGTTTGGTAAAAGAAGTCGTTTTGTACAAGGTTTGAGTCAAACATTGGGAATATAAATCATGAATAACACATTTAAGTCGTTGAATTTGGAAATGTGAAAATTATATGAATAGATTGGTCTTAAAAAATACTTTCATAAAAATATACATATATAACTTTTCAAGAAATATTTTTTATAGAAAAGAGAAGTCAAAGTTGCGCTTTAGTGACCGTGTCGCTGTCCTAAACGACTTCTTTTATCAAACCGGAGGGAGTATATGTACTAAAACAATATCACTTCACTTTAGTGCAAAGCGTTTTTAAAAATATTTTATATTCGCTCTCTTATGTATAGAGAGCTTTAGATATTCTCAAAACTCATGATAGTTGGCATTTATTTATATGGAAAAAAACTCTCTAATTTATTGTCTATTAGCAATACGGGATAATTTTGTATAGACGTGGGTATAAATGTGGGTATATTTAGGTGGACCTTTTTTGGGTGAAAAAGTTTTGGGTTTCGAGGGGGAAATCACTTTTACAACGTCGATAAAATGGGTCTCCCCCTCCTTTTTGTAGTCCTTTTTTCATGACCGGTGGGTTCTCTGTGAGGTGGGTGGTGGTCCTAATTTTGGTGAGAAGTGTTTTCAAATCTAATTCTTGTATAGATTAAAAATATTTTTAACAGGTTCCCGTCCAGGCAGCGGCGCAGCGCCCACTGTCCTGTCTTTGCAGTCCTTTTTGCCCCTTACAAAACCCTCTTTTCAGGCTTTCACAAACCCCCCGGCCGTGGCATCGCCGGAATCCCCGGCCCTCACCGTCCCCTTTCTCCATGTCTCCGGCTGTGGCGGCGGCTCCCGCGCCGGGCGCCACGGCCACGGTGCGGGTATCCAACATCCCGCCCTCGGCCATCGCCGCCGAGCTCCTCGACTTCTTCGATTCCGTAGTCGCCGCCGCCGGCGCGGCCTTTGCCTGCGAGATTGCCTCCGCCCACCGCGGCTGGCTCAGCCGGGGCTACGGTTCCGTCCAATTTTACTCCGCCGCGGCGGCCACCCGCGCCGTCGACCTCGCCTCATCAGGCCGCCTGCCCCCCTTCCTCGGCTCCCGCCTCTCTGTCTCCCCCGCCCACGTCGACCTCCTGCCCCGCGCGCCCGATTTCACCCTCCGCGCCGTCGGCTCGAGCCTCGTTGTAGGCAACCGCGTCGCCGAGCGCGAGCTGGAGGTGGCCTACGCCTGGGACGGCGTGCGCGCGGAGTTCATTCCGGGGAAGCGGTGCGTGGACCTCTATCTGAAACATGATTCCAGGAGTTACAAGCTCGAGGTTCTCTTTGAGGACATCAGGGAGTGCTTCGGCTGCAGCTTTGATGGAACGGGCGCCATTTTGCTACAGGTGAGTTGCTTATACCGTGCACCACCTGCAGTCTCGATGCAGAGAGTTCTAAAAACTCTGATGCGCCTGTATGGCAAAACAGAAGTGTGAGCTGATCATTTGTTCCGAATTATTAGACGACACGCCATACAGACACCCGATTGAGATGTACTGTGATCAACCCTTATTTCACTCAGTAGCCCTGAGAATAACTGAGTGATTGTGATAGAATTAGCTCAGTATGTGACTATGCTTAGAGTTGCAAGTCAGCAGGTGAATCTACAGATATTGGACCTCAGTTTTAGCCTAACATCCTAGAAGAATGAGAGAATGACGGACTAGCGCAGCACAGAAGGATGATTTTGTAGTCTTCTATGGACACTATTGTGTTTATTGTGTAGCAGTGTTCAAAACAAACACATTCCAGGTTTTCAATGATCCATTTATTGCATATTCTAGCATTTTTCATTTTGAATTATTATCAAACGACTTGAGACATGCACAATAAACGCAATCCTCATATAGGATAAGATATTGTACTTTGCAACTGATCAATATAAACTTCATATTTGTGCAAATATAGCTATGTTTCTGCTGCATGTTATTTCAGGCATTTTTTGGAGCCGGTTACATGAGAACTCTTTTCATCTTATTTTTTATTGGGAGGGGAACCGTTTAAGCTTTATCTACTTAATGAGTTTAAGTTGACTTTACAATTGAAATATGCTTTTGATTTTTACAGTCATATTAAGCTGCCCTTGTGAATGCATATTATCTGCAGCGATATAGATTGAATGCTTTGCCATATTTTCTTTGACTACCAGTTTGTTTCAAATGGAAATATTTTTGGGGTCTCTTTATAATAAATCTGATGCTTGTCTGATAAATAAATACTATGCTTGTTTCAGCTGAGTTATGCACCAAGAATCCACACTGCAATTTCTGGGTCTACAATTAAATCAAGGTTCACAGATGAGCGGTTTCATGCATGCAAGGAGGACGCCAAGTTTGCATGGGTCAGAGAACTAGATTTTACGCCTAATAGCTCTTTTGGGGAGTGTTCCACTCTTGTCTTGAAACTGAGCGAAGGCGCACCAGTGTCAGATATACTTGAAAGTTTACCCTTCTCAGGAGAATTAGGGGAATTGGTCATTTCTTCGAAGGATATGTTTGAATCCTCCTCCAATGTGGTTCCTCTTGTTGATTGCCCAAGTGGTTTTTCGGTACCTTACGAAATTATTTTTCGTCTGAACTCTCTTGTTCACATGGGGAAGCTAGTGGCCAGGCATGTTAATGCCGATCTGTTTAAAGTCCTTGAAGAGCTACCAGTTGATACTTTAAGGAGGATATTTGAGAAAATGAGCAAATTAAGATCTACCTGCTATGAACCTCTGGAATTCATCAGACATGAGGCGCACAACATGAAGATTAGTAAGAAAACCTTGCTGTCCAAGAAGAGTGAGGGTGAGCGAAAATTGATGAGGTGTTACAGAATTCACATCACACCATCAAAAATATACTGCTTGGGGCCTGAGGAAGAAGTCTCAAATTATGTCGTTAAGTACCATTCTGAGTATGCTTCTGACTTTGCTAGGGTTACTTTCGTTGATGAAGATTGGAGCAAGCTTTCTCCAAATGCACTGTCAGCTAGAATTGAACACGGTTTCTTTTCTGCACCCTTGAAAACTGGCCTGTATCATCGCATTCTGTCCATACTAAAAGAAGGATTTCGCATTGGTCCAAAGAAGTATGAATTTCTGGCTTTCTCAGCGAGTCAACTTCGTGGTAATTCTGTTTGGATGTTTGCTTCAAATAATTCTTTGAGTGCTGAGAGTATAAGAAAGTGGATGGGGCACTTCAATGATATCCGTTCAGTCTCCAAGTGTGCAGCTCGAATGGGTCAGCTGTTCAGCTCCTCCAGGCAGACATTTGAAGTCTCATCGTACGATGTAGAGGTAATTCCAGATATTGAAGTCACAACTGATGGAACTAAATACATATTTTCAGATGGTATTGGGAAGATTTCTTCGAGGTTTGCCAGACAAATTGCCAAAACAATTGGGTTAGACCCTAATAACCCCCCTTCTGCTTTTCAAATAAGGTATGGTGGCTATAAAGGAGTCATTGCTGTTGACCCCACTTCCTTTTTCAATCTTTCTCTGCGACCTAGTATGAAGAAATTTGAATCAAAAAGCATTATGCTGAACATTACAAATTGGAGTAAGTCTCAGCCATGCTACGTGAATCGTGAAATTATATCTCTTCTTTCAACACTGGGTATAAAGGATGAAACATTTTTGTCGATGCAACAAGATGACATGCATGAAACGGATGAAATGCTAACAAACAAAGAAGTTGCTTTGTCTGTCCTAGGGAAAATTGGTGGTGCAGATACCAAGACAGCAGCTGAGATGCTGCTGCAAGGCTATGAACCAAGCCTGGAGCCTTACCTGTTAATGATTCTCAAAGCCCATCGGGCTAATAGGCTGACAGACATAAGAACTAGGTGTAAGATTCATGTCCAGAAAGGCCGTGTTCTTCTTGGTTGTTTGGATGAAACAGGCAAATTAGACTATGGCCAAGTTTACATCAGAATTACAAAGAATCGCAAGGAGCAGAAGTATAGCGAGCAGCCATTCTTTTCTAATGATGATGGCAAAACGGCTGTAATTGTTGGAAAAGTTGCAATATCTAAAAACCCATGTCTCCATCCTGGCGATGTCAGAGTACTTGAAGCTATATACGAACCCGGATTGGATGCTAGGGGCCTTATTGATTGTGTTGTATTTCCTCAGAGAGGGGAAAGGTACGTTATTCTGAAGCTGAAAGATGACTTTCATAGTTTGTCGAGTTCGAATTCTGTCAAAGGGTGTGAAGCAGCTTGTCTCTTTTCTGAAACAGGACAATAGTCTTCGGTAGCACTGTTATCCATATTATGTTGATTTCGAATTGTGTAATTGGCAATTAACCATTTAGATTAATGCTCTCGATGCTTGCACTATCCTTACTTGAAATCTTCAAATCAATTAGGCCTCATCCAAATGAGTGCTCGGGTGGCGATTTGGATGGCGACCTCTTCTTTATTACTTGGGACGACAAACTGATTCCAGAGAAGGTCGATGCACCTATGGATTATACTGCAACAAGGCCACGCATAATGGACCATGTTGTTACACTTGAGGTATTCCTGAGCATATTCTTTTTTCTCCACTCATTTTTCTTGGTTATATCTTATATGTAATACTGTGGTTGATTTGCTGAAGTTTCCTTTGGCTAATGTGAGATTTTTATAGCAGAAAATATCACCAAGGTTTAAGTGTTTATAAATTGCTGCATTTCTTTTCCCTGAGATCATGGGTTGTGGCATTTTTATGATCACGGATGGAGCTCAGGAACCTTTTTTCATGTTTCTAAAAGGTGCTCATGTATTTAGAGCATTATTAACTTCATGAAACACGTGCTGATAGGACAATTACGAGCATATAGAACTGGCAGCTAACTTCCAAATTCTGATCCTGCCAGAAAGGTTATTAAGATGGTATCTGCATCGGCATGTAGAAGTACCAAATGAAAAACTTTGAATGTTTTGAACCAAGTATATGCTCACCATGCACATTTAACAAATGCTCACATATCATTTTCTTCCATCTTGCATGGTTGATTGGTTATCCTCACCTGAGTGAGATGTTACTAAAATAACATCTGCGAATGCAGGAAATTCAGAAGCACTTTGTCAGTTACATGATAAATGATGCCCTCGGTGTCATCTCCACAGCCCACTTGATCCACGCAGACCGCAGCCCGCTGAAAGCTCGCAGCCCCGAGTGCATCCAGCTGGCCGCTCTGCACTCCATGGCCGTCGACTTCGCCAAGACGGGTGCTCCAGCCGAGATGCCCCGGGCGCTGAGGCCCCGGGAGTTTCCCGACTTCTTGGAACGGTGGGAGAAGCCAATGTACGTCTCCACCGGCGTCCTCGGCGAGCTCTACCGCGCAGTCCTGCGCCACGCTGAGAACGCCGAGGCCCTCCTGCCCGATGGCCCGCCGAGCTGCGCGTACGACCCGGACCTCGAGTGCCCCGGGTTCCAGGACTCCCTGGACGCCGCGGAGGAGCACTACGAGGCGTACGCTGAGAAGCTGGGCACCCTGATGGCCTACTACTCCGCGGAGCGCGAGGAGGAGATCCTGACGGGCAACATCCGGAACAAGCTCGTGTACCTGCGCCGCGACAACAAGCGCTACTTCGAGATGAAGGACCGGATCATCGCCGCCGTCGACGCGCTGCACGCGGAGGTGAGGGGGTGGCTCAGGGCGCTCAGGGAGGATGACGCGTCGAAGCTGGCGTCGGCGTGGTACCACGTGACGTACCACCCGGAGCGCCGCGGGGAGAAGCGGTTCTGGAGCTTCCCCTGGATCGCCTGCGACACCCTGCTGGCGGTCAAGGCGGCGAGGAGATGCCGCAAGCGGGTGGAAGACGCCGCCGCCGCCACCGCCGTGCCGATGGACTGCGACGCCTAGAGCGCCGGGCGAGGTGCCACTGCGCTAGTGAAGCGAACTTGCGATGTGAGTGGTAAAGTTAAACTGTGAGTTTTGTGACCCGCAAGTAGACAATAAGATGCACTGCTCCGTGCTGTAAAAAAAAAGTCTAGTGCAGATTGTCACTTGTCAGAGCTCAAACAACCGTACTCTGAGCCTCTGAGGATCTCTAGGTTTCGTTTAAGACTTACCGGCGGATCTATTTCGTTTCGTTCGGGGTAAAGCTTTGGCCTACAATTAGTTTTTTAATATTCTACTAGCAAATGTGCCCGTGCGTTGCTACGGGAGAAAAAATATTGAGTAAATTTTCTGTATGCCATTAAAAATTATACCTATCTCTTATATGACATCATAAATACACCAATCTCTTCATTGCCTTTGTTTTTATTTTTTCATCCTTCTATGCCATTCCGTTAGATTGGGCCGTTACATGTGATGGATAGTCTATGGCCCCATGCGTCGGTGAGAAGGAAAACAAACACGTTTTCCATCTTCTTTCTTGGTTATTCCGCCCGCGTGAGAGATAGAATTTGGTTATTCCGCCCGCGTGAGAGATAGAATCGGGATTGTGCCGCTCCCATGAGCGGAGGGACTGAGCCAAAGACGCCACTTCTTCCTATCCATCGGAGGAACCGAGCACTGCGGCGGCTCTCCCATCCACGGAGAGCTGGGCCAAGGGCCATGCTCCCCGACCATGAACCACGGTAGAGGCTGAGCATGCGGCGCCGCTCACATCGGCGGGAGGAACCGAGCCGATACGAGCAAGGCGGCGGCGCGTCCGCGGGAGGGGCCGACCCGAGCAAGGCGTCGCTGCTCCCATCCACGGGAGGGCCGGAGAGAGCAACGCGGCGCCGCTTCCGTCTGCGGGAGGGCTGGGCCGAGCAAGGCGGCCACGATCTCGTCCGCGGTCCACGGCCCATGGTTAATCGGGGTGACGAGACGACGATCAGGCATACAAATCTTTTAGACAAAACATACGAAGCTGTTCCGATTCTAACATGCTTGGCGATCGAATACGTACTCGTATCGTATCAGTTGAGGACTTCAACCGTGTGGCACAGGAGGAGGCGAGAGCGTCCAGGATAAGACCTGTAATTATCAGGGACGTCTAATTCTATCATGCCTCTCTTTATTATATTAGATAAATATTAGGGGGGTTTTCATAAAATTACGACGTACCGCAGAATCAACCGTTTCCTAGGTACCGTGGAAGCAATCCTTGCTTTATAATTAGGTAGAGATTTATTTGATATACGGAGTATGCAAATATACTTGACAAGTAACTTACTTTCGAATACCAATCTTACTCCAACACTACCGATCATGCTGACTAACTTTGTGCAACAAGAATTATGAATTAGTAATAGAGTAGTGTAGTGTCATAGATTTGCCTTTTAAATTTAAAATGGAGGGAAACCATCACTGCTAATAGCCGGCCCTTGTCCATCATCATCGCGGGTAATCTACGAATGGAATATGCGAATGCAGGTGTGATTAGCTAAGCCCTTACGTAAGCTTCACCGAGCGCCCGTTTGCTGGTTTGTTGGGACGGCTGCCTTGCATGTCATTCTTTTGACGTTCTTTTTGTTTGCGAGACACACTTTTGACGCTCTTATTTGCGAGACACACTTTTGACGTGTTCTGGCCTCCCGGGGATCGTGTAGCACCCAGCGAACTTCAGGCACTACTCTTTTAACTCGTATACACTCGTTACTCGTACGTACTGCTGCTTACGAGTTCAAAGTTTTATAGGAGTACTCCGTAGACCTCTAGAACAGTAGAACACCTGCAACACATGCTGACCAGTGACCAAGGCTGAGTCCAGGTCAAGCCACAACACCTGACCGTTTACCGTTACTCTGGCGACTGGCGGAAAAAAAGGAAACCGGGCACAGAACAGGAAGGCGAGACGGTTACGCCAAGCAAAGCCCCCCAGAAGTCCAAAACCCCGACCTGCCGCCTACTCCGCTCTCGAACCTTCGCACCACCAAACGCGGCGCGCTACGCCTCGCTCGTCGTCGGCCGGCGGCGACGATCCACCTAGCCATCAGCGAGCAGCCAGAAAGAGCGGCCATGCCGGGGCCGGGGGCGCACCTGCTGTACGCGCTGTCGGGCGGCGCGGCGCTGTCGCGGCTCGCCGGGCCGGGGGGCCACCGCTTCGGCCCGCACCACGGCGCCGTCTACGCCGCCAACGCGTTCCTCGGCCCGGACCTCGGCGCCTTCGCCGAGTGGCTCTGCTCCTTCCTCCCCTCCTCGGCCTCCGCGGGGGATCTCGCCATGGCCGCCGTGCACCACCCCTTCTACTACCCGCTCCTCCTCGGCCTCCCGCTCGCCTGGGCCTACGCCTGGCTCTCCCGCCGCCTGCTCCGCGCGGGCGTCCTCGACTCCCCCGCCGGGGTGAGTTCTGGAATGTTTGATTCCTCGCCCTGGATTTGCTATTTTTGCTTGATCTTTTTTTTGAATCTGCTGTCACGTACGGCCGCGGCTGTCGGTATCTATGTCAGGTGTAGTTTAGCAAATGCCGCATTATATTAATTAATCAAGGATCCAGAAGCCTCCGTATCAATCTAGCGTTGCGTGTCTGATTTCTTTAATCTTGGTGTTGTTGCAGGTGCCACTAAACAAGAGGCAGTGTTTCTTGCTTATCTCGGCCGGCTCGCTGTCTCATTTTTTCTTGGACCACTTGTTTGAGGTGAGCATGCAAACGTAAGGAACGTTTCCTCATGAATGGGAGGATGCATTAGCTTAGATAGAATTGGTGTCCAACCTTTAAGAATGTGTGGTTAACAGCTTGGAGAGAAGTTTTTTCTACAAATATCTGCCTGAACCAACTGCCAATGATGTTCCTGCATGTGAAGTAAAATTTGTACAGATCCCAAATGAACCTCCCCTTAATACCTTGGAATTACATGTCGCATTTTCCCCAACTGAGTTCATATTGTACTGCTGCAGGAAAATGGCCATTCTACGATGTACACTTGGATCCTGAGCACTGGTTGGTGGAAAGGCCGTGCTCCTATCAATCCAGACGCAGTGGTCGTTGTAGGACTTCTTTGCACTTGCCTCATGGGGGGATTTGTGTACATCAACAGGTGATAACTTTTTTAAGTGCACTATCACTATGTGCAAGCTAAAAAGTGGTACAAAGAAACTTGATCCAGTTCCTTGTGAGACTGGCCGCTATAAGTGATGCAGCGTATTTTGGTGCCTCGCCACTATGCTGCTACAAATGCTATTTAAAACCTTGGTTTCTCGTATACTAAACAGATTATTTCAATTGATTCTCTATAGAAGTTATGCTTTTCTCCATTATTGAAATAGAAAAGGATTTTTTAGCTACACCACTAGAACCTAGAACACCTGTGTTTGATGTCTGTCTTTTCACTATCATGTTTTGCATGGAGATTGATGATGCCGTTTGGTTTTTTGAGTTTGTGTATGTTCAGTTGTATCACTTTTTTCCTACATTTGTAATGGATGCAAATGGTCAATCCCCATCACCCTAAAAGGGAAAAGTGTTGGCATCATATTATGCGAAACTCTGTTTCTTTGCTTAGTGTTCTTGCTGTATGACTTGTCTGTTTTGGGCTGTTTCCTGACAGTTTTAAATGCCCTGGCGAGCAAGCGGCAAGAAGCAGCCTAGTGTAGTATAAAAAACATGTGTTTCTTCCTTCTTATGCAAAGATATGTTCTCCTGTGTATTCTAGAAAAACAAGTACACACTGATCTTTGTTGATGGCCAGCAATCAATTGTTACATGACGATTACACTACAAAATGCCTATACATGCTCACTTGAGTTTTGAATGTTTCGAATTCTGTTACAAAACCTTTTCCCCTTTTGAAAAATAATGTCAAATTTCAAATCCTAGCTGCAGAGCTGTAAACTTCTTCCTTTCTTTGACAGAGTGAAGCATGGAAAGTCTGCAGCAGACAAATCAAACCTTTCTTTCTTTCTCATCCTGGTGATAGGCATCCTGTACTGTATATGGTGTGCCAGTCAGATATACCTGAGGCAACCTCCTCAACCTGCCATAGGTGAAGAAGCTGATCTCGGAGTGATAATCTTTCTCGCCATTTATCTTTTTCTTCCACATGGCCTGTGCTTCCTTTCGATGAACCAAAAGGATTATACTGATGCACTGAATGAACTACCACTTCGCTAATGTGTGCTGTTGTGCATTATTCTTCCCAGAAGCGCAGAGGATCAGTTTGGTAACAGTCTGGTTTCTGCATTACATTGTAATTAGATTTAGTTACTAACTGGATGATTGCTTGTGCAGTTGTGCACCAATGTATAACCCTGTAATTCTTTAGGCTGGAAACATATATTGTTATGGAATAAAGTTGTATTGTGGATGACATTAAGTTATCTTGAAAATAATTTAATCTTTTTCATTGGTTGCATAGACATGGGTTGTAGGGTTTGGTATTCAAGGCACCCATGGCAATTTTTTTCATTTGACACTAGTGGTATATGCAAAGTGATGAATGATGTCTGCCAAGCTAATTCTTATGGTTTGCGTATTCATCTGGGTTTCCTTTTGTAGTAAGTTGAATTTGTTGTAAGTTGAATGAAAGCATATACACTTGGACCATTATGGTGGATTCAAGTGTTTAATTAAACTCATTGTCTTATCTGGATCATTGTCCTTTTTAAGAGGTACTATGCTTCTCTCTTTTTATTGGTTTTCCTCTGCAGTAGTCATACTTCTCTGTATAGTGTGAGGAAAGATGATGAAATATCCAAGCCTGTATCACACTATAAGCCTAGATTATAGTATTGTCTGTAGATTTGGTATCTAACTACCTCTTGCTATATATGTGAAGTAAATTTTATCAGTTTGTCTTAAAACTTTTCTGACGCAGATTGCTCACAACTCAATTGGGTTCTGTTTAACTTTTGTGCACAAAAATGTTTAAGCATGGTCATGTAAACATCAAGGGGCTTAAAGGATTACAAAGAGTAGCTATGCAAGCGACTCGATGATGCTAATACTGTTGTGCTTCGCATCATCTTTCATGGAGATCTGAAGTGCCTTCTCCAGCCTTGACACAACTTGCTCCATGGATGGCCGCTGCTTCTTGTGGCCAGTGCATGACAGAGCAAGCTTCAAACTGAGATCAAATGCCTCCATTGAGCATTCTCCATTCAACCTAGGATCAGCAAACTCCAATACATTGCCATCTTGAATAAGTGTGGAAGCCTGGGAACGACAGGTACACACTCAGTCAATTACTTCAGCCCAGAATGTAGTATCCTACTTTAGTTGCTTATGATCTTACCATTTTGTCCAGTGACATTGGCATAGCAGTATTCATGATGTTGATTGCTCGTTTTCCGGACAGGAGCTGCAGGAGCACCATGCCGAAGCTGTACACATCCCCTGCAGCATTTACCTTGTGGTTGTGGCGGTATTCTGGATCGACATAGCCGAAGGTTCCTCTGACTTCAGAGCTTACATGGGATACACCTAAGTCGATGACTCTTGAGAGTCCGAAATCTGACAGCTTGGGTTCCATATCAACGCCAAGAAGTATATTGGTTGGCTGTCATAGCACGCATGAGATTGACTAAATGTGAATCTGTAGATATACCGAAGCCTTTCAGATCATGCAACAAACCTTGATGTCACGGTGGACAATGCAGCCTTCAGGATATATGTGCAGGAACCAAAGTCCGCAAGCACTTCCAAGTGCTATCTGAAGCCTCTGAATCCATGAAAGGTTCTTATCTTTTCCTGGCATCAAATTATTCTTTTTCTTTATTGAAGCAAAAAAACTACATACTTGTATGGTTGTATTCATCACACTAAATGTTTAGGCAATCCAGTTACTCACCAAATAGCCATTCTGATAGATTACCATTGATGCACAGCTCGTACACAAGAAAACACTCCTCCTGCCCGTCACAATAACCTCTTAATGACACAAGATTCGGGTGCCTGACGTGCGACAGGCTGGTAACTTCCCTTAGGAAGGTTTCTGCATGTTCATTCTTAACGATGTGCTTCACTGCAACAGGCCAGCCATTTGCAAGCACGCCCCTGTACACTTTCCCTGGAACCACAAGAGGAACAAGTTACACAGCATCAAGAACATATTTTAAATAGTATGGTTACAGGTTACCCTATCTTAATGCAATGATCCGCAAGTCTCCTGCGTATTCGAGGAAAAAAAAAGGTATGGTTACTGCCTTCTAAGTCTCATTCTCTTTGATGAGAAATATACTTCATATTTGCTTAATGTTATAAATACCATAACCTCAAATCGGCTATTATGGACGTGTACCTGCAATACCCTGTCCGATGACGTTTGATGGGCTCAAGTTTTCAGTTGCGGTGTATATATCTTTGATTGACATCGGCTTGCATGTAATCTCCTCATACTCCAGGGATGTCAATGTGACTTCTGCAAGATAAACATGTGCAATCGCATACTGCTTTAGTGGCTAAAAAACCATCAGCTCAGTAACTTCTATGTGTATATGGATTGCAATTAGTGAAATTACCGATATCCTTTCTTGATGGTTTAAACTTGCTTGCTCTTCTCCTGATATGGCAGAAAACGGCAATGACCCCAACTATCACTCCGGCAGAGAGGCATCCTAGCAGCGCTTCATATCCTGATTATAAAGAGGATTTCAAAGTTTGAAAGATCAAGTAGAACTGAATGGGAGAAGAGAGGTAAAGATGCAAACCTCTTTGCATCCTTTAGGTTATGGGTGTGTGTGGGAAGAACACGAGATTTCTTCTCACTCACCTTGTGTTTGCTCTAATCAAAGCAAGTTAATGTCACAGGCAATCTATAACCAGTCGTTATTACCAATGAAGTGTTAGTGACTGGTGATTGCCGGCCAAGGACGTAGGCATGGAAGAAGCCAAAAGCACGAAAATTTTATATCCTGTAATTGGTTTGGGTATGGATCAGAAATCCAGAATCCAACATTAACAGTGAGCTAAGCTGCTCACGGTGAACCAGATCCTACCCGGGTTAGAAAGCACGTCACCTTCTCCGAAAAAGGCTTGGGGAGAGTCTCCTTCCGTGGTTGTTTTTTTTTAAACACAAACAGTGTCAAATACGGTTGTGTATGTACAGAAGTACTTGGATTGGGGGTTGTTGGGTTAATGGAGTCCATCAGTTTTCACCATTGCTATTAATCAGTGCATTTGGAGTCAAGCGAAGCAGCGGTAGACAAATGTCAAATCTCAAATATGGCAACTCTGTGCATAGTTGAATATAAACTAGATTACTGGAACACTACTCTACTTTGACGACTTCAAATGAGCCAAAATTAGGAGTTAACAATAACGCCATCTTTGTTCTTTAAAAATAGCCACTGGAACAAAGCATCTAACTATCGAGAAGTGTTTTTGTACACTAATGCATCCTCCCTGCTCTTTCCAGGCAATCTTTGTCTTTTTCAATAGTCTGCTGGTTTTTACTACTGCTGAGCCTGTTCTTGTGTTGATTAACCTGTTGGATGCATAAATGCTAAGTTATTGTTATATAATTGAACTGAACTTGCTGATGTAGTGCTTCTCAGTTTCTTATTTAGATATGTAAACTTGTTTACTCAAGGATAAATTTATAGACAAGATCTCGTATTTCATTTGAAAACCATGAAAACTAGATTGCATGACGCCGTCAAACCTAAGCTCCTAAGTGAAACACTATTGGTAGGGGAATTTGATACCATATTGCTTCAACTGTATATATGCCTTTAGATTTGATACCATGTCGTTTCACATTTCGATTTCATTAGTGCCTATACCTTTAAGATTTGATACTGTGTTGTTTCAACAGTATAATACCTTTGAATGCTTCTTATGTTAGATTCTTTCTCCAGCAAATTCCCTGTTCGGTTGCATCTGATTCTCAGGCAAACTATTTTTCTCTACAGTAAAAGCTGGCTTGAAATGGCCTTGAGAAAGGATCTAAATAATGAACTAGAGCGTCGCTTTCCTGGGTCCAGACGCCAGAGTGACTACAAATAATACTACAGCAATTTTTATTAATACGCCTAGCTACGTCAGTCAGTTATAATCTTAAAAGAACACATTGTTTTCTGAGAACAAATGGCTGCTATGGCTCTTCCTAAAAATGAATGCATCTTTTTCTTCTTGTCCTTTTTTTGCTTGTACTGAGAATCTAGAATACAGTATCTCTGTTCACAACCACAAAGGCTTTTTCTGTTTAGTCGTCTATCTGTTGATCTCTACACCTGATTCTAAGAATCAGATGGTTGTAGACTGATTTGTAATGAGTTTATGTTACTATTTTAGGGAGAACGAAGAGAATTCTTCAGTCTTATATCATAGAAATTTGCTTGGTTTACTTCTATTGCTGTTGTTGTGAATACTTGAATAGTGTTTTTTTTTGCGAGGATGTTAATACTTAATAGTTTACTTCTAGTACTAGTAACCTAACCATATAAGAGAATGAAAATTTATAAAAAGCCACTGCAAAGAATTCCCTTTTCAGTATGCATTTCATTTTAGCGTATAGATTAAACAAACTCAATTTGGTTCCTATGCAGAAAAAATTATAGTAAATAGCTGAAAATTTACAGAGCAGCTCTGTCTAAACTACTTCTTTCCGCCACTTTTTTTAACGTTGTGTTATTTAACTGATCCTACTAACATCATTCAGTCCTGATGTCACACTATGTTGCATCTCATGTCATGCTGACAACAGTCCTTTCAACTTAGCTGGATCGCAGACAGCCTGCAGGCAACAATTGATCGAGTGTGGAGCCACCAGGCAATGATCGATCAACATTCAACAGTCACCCTGATCAACTAGAAAGATTCAAATTCAGATTGTGTTACAAGCATCAGATCAGAGGCAGGTGAACAACATTCAACAGTCACCCTGATCAACTAGAAAGATTCAAGATTCAAATTCAGATTGTGTTACAAGCATCAGATCAGAGGCAGGTGAACAACATTCAACAGTCACCCTGATCAACTAGAAAGATTCAAATTCAGATTGTGTTACAAGCATCAGATCAGAGGCAGGTGTTCACCGCAGGGTCTAAGGTGCAGGCCGGGCTCGACAGAGACAATACAACAGCCTCTGGCTTTTCTTGACGCAACAAAGCATCTGCCAATCGCGTGTGCACAAGATGCATAACACTTTGAAGTGCAGGTGGCAGCATATATCGTGTACTTTAGGGCTTACTGCTTAGGGCTTAGTATGTGCGAGATTACTTACATGCGACGAACCCTTGTTATGGATAAAGATGGTTGAGCATGAGAGCCTCCGTGAGATAGGCTAGTGGCCGGACAGTGGTGGTTGTTACCTAGTCTCACCTACACGCTCATATGCGTGCTGCTGCGGGTGCTGCTGCTGGGATTCGAACTCAAGACCTCTTGGCTCGCGCGTACCCACTTAACCATCTCACCTATACAGCGCATGTGATAGGATAGAAGATGCGCTTCTTTTAAAGTAGCAGGCGATACACCCTTTAGCACCGGGTCGTAACACCACCCGGTGCTAAAGGCCTACCCTTACCCTTTAGCACCGGGTGGTGTTACGGCCCGGTGCTAAAGGGTGAGGGCCTTTAGCACCGGTTGCTAACATCAACCGGTGCTAAAGTGTTCCGGGGCGCCCCAATTTCGCACCCGGTGCTTCTACACTATTAGCACCGGGTCCAAAAAATGCCGAGTCCTATGAGGGGTGCAGATGTGAGTTTTTCTGGTAGTGTATGTTAGGTGGATGTTTCTTCCTGTGGTCGATTTTTTTAAAGTGGCGATCGTGGAAGCATTATTGAAACACATCGAGACTTTTCTTTGATTCTTGCTTGATTTAAGTAGTAATAATGTATTGCTTGCCCAGCTTCCTAGCCACTTCATTCGATCGTGAGCGCCCCAAGAGAACAAAAGGAACAGTACCATTGCCTTTTCGTTTAAAAAAATTGTATAATTCTTGCATCTACACGTCGTCTCTTGTCAAGTAAAGTGGAGGCACAGAAAAAGAAAACGCAAGCCTAAAAAATAAATTGTCCTGACCTATATGAATCTCTGATTTGGTTACTAATGCAGGATGGATCGACCCAAGTTGGGCAGCCATCTAATTTACATCAATTTCATCTTATTAAATCAGATTCTATTCATGTATTGCTGTCCAGGAATTACGTGTACGTACATATACGTATGTTGAACGACATACGAATCCATACAAATAGCGTGTACCTTTCAAACGAAAAAGGATTCGAAGAAAGAATGGGAGGCAGCTATCTCTCATTGAGTATCCCATCCGTGCCTTTTCAGACTAATGTGATGACAGCCATAAAATGTTTAATACTGGGTAAACAACGGGACGTGAGATGCTAATGGCGAAGAGGCAAAGTATCATCCCAACTTGAGGACCACTCTGCTTTATAGTGCCATGTCAATTAGCATGCATGCATGCATACGCAAGGCTCAGAAGTCAGAATGTAGGACTGAATTGTGCGTCAAGCTAGTATTGTATTGGATGCCACATGATTGCATTAGAGCAGCCAAATTATTAGAGGATCACAGTTTGCAGTAAACCTTAAACAAAGAGCTAGTACTATCTTTAACAGAACTAGCAGTGCCTTACTATCTTCAAAGAAAAAAAAAAGCTAACAGCATGCCATATATACCTAGCTAGGTGAAGAAGAAGTATCATCCATATATTACCTTGGAGCAACAGCATCAATTACCTTAATTGTGCAAAGAGACTGAATTAACCTACATATTTTGCCTATAAGTCTATAGCTATTGGGCATAAAAGAACTGCGAACTAGATACTCCCTCAGTTCATTTTAAACATACTCCGTCTATTTCAGAATGTAAGATGTTTAAGTTGTATTACAAGTCAAATAAATTTACATTTTGAAACAGAGGGAGTATGATGTTAGAACAACTTAATTACTAGTTCAAAGATGAACTAGTTAACTTATCATGACACTATATATTTAAAATCAGAGGTAGTAGATATTATATTGGTTTGGCCCTGGGCACTCTTCTCTCACAATTTGTCTGTCTAGGCCTAACTCTTCTTTTTAATACAACATGTAACCCTTCTCATCAGTTTCTTTAAAGTCAGAGGTAGTATATATTTGCTTGATTGACTTGCTTGTTATTTATTTGTTATACTCACTGCATAATAAGTTCATCGCACGTTCTTGGATCAAAATGCTCTATCTCATCATAATATAGCAGGGAGACAAATAAGTGAAGAGGTAACTTCCAATGACCACCAAGGCACCAAGGTGATGACCACGCCACGTACACGCGCTCGCTCAAATCCTCGCCCCCAAATGCAAAGCTGAGCCTTGGAAAAATGAAACCGCGCTTTGCCGGTTGCTTTTTCGCCTAAAGATGGCTTCATCAAACCATATCGTGCGCTACAGAACATCCAACCGCGCTTTAGCATCTTATTATCATGTCAGGCAATCCTAACCGTTTGATCTGGAACTTTACCGGACAATACAATCCAGGCCGTCCGTGCTCGATCTCCTCGATCAGGCATCTTTGATCATCTATCTGCTAGCTAGCTATAGACCCCAAGAAGAGCCCTAATTCGTTGAGCTAATAGCTTCCATGCACAAGCCCGGCCCCTTCCACTATAAATTGAGGTGTGACCTCCTTCTCACTTACCCACAAGCAAAGATAGCAACGCTCCAACCACTAGAACAGCAGCAGCAGCAGTAGCAAATATCTCCATATCTCTCTCTGAACAAGGTTCTAAAAAGTGTAACATTATTGCAAGAAGGTAACCATACAAGAGGTGAGCAGTATATGGGAGGGAGGTCGTTCTTCTGCATCTTCAGCGGCTTCTCACGCAAGTCGAGGCGGTACCACGCCGCCGACGAGGAGGCGAGCGACTGGGAGGGACCGCCGCCGGCGAGGCTGCGCAAGGTGCGGTCCAGCGACGAGGACAACGGCTGGTGGGTCGGCGAGCGCGACGTCGACCAGAAGGCCTCCGACTTCATCGCCACCTTCCACCAGAGGCGCCTCCTCGTCTAGCTGCATGCTCATATATTGATGCCCGGGCATATACATATATGCATGCATGACCACTTCAATATAGTTCGACGTCGAGCTGATCGAGGTTTATCTACACTAAGCTAGTTAGCTATCGAGAGCATCTACGATCATCTAAATATATAGTGTTATATATATATGCTTGGTATGGTGGTGGTCAACTGAATAATGTAGCCATACATATATATGTGTGTGTAAGAGATCTGGGAAGGCATGATGCATGAGATCATGAGTGAGTAAATCGATGATGTATGCTATAGTAGTATATGGTGCTGTTTGCAGTGTATTTCTATAGAAATAATCAATGTATTATAAAGTTGTGTGTGTTTTGTTTCGAATAATATTAGTTGTTTTCAGTAAATTAAACCACATACATATACAAGACATGTATACTTGAATGGCCCAATCATCAGACATCCACTTTCGTTCTCGGCTCTACACACCCCTATAGACGAACACAACACTCACACATTTGGTGGTGCACTTGGATCACTCGCTACATTAAAATTGTTGAAAGCAACCGCATATAGGCAAGGTTTGAATTCTAACCTAGCAAATCGGTAGTGTCTTATATTTCATCCACCGGCTCTAATCGACCACATACCAACAGGAGATCACACAATGGCGGAGCTTAGTTGTGGCCATGGGGGACCATGCCCCCTTGCCAAACATAAAACTCTATTGAGATTAAGATACTGTTTACTAATATTTGAGGGTTGAACTAGTGTGTTACCGCCCTGCTATAATTGTTTAAGCTCCGCCACTGGTTATATTCGACCACCTAAGAGATGATTATGTGCCAAATATATGAGTGATCTATATTGTTGACTTAACACATACTAGCTACGTCTAGAAAAAAATATATAACTATGACATATTTGAACAAAACCCAAACTAGCTATGTACTTGCTTATGAAGACAATGTTCTCAACATAATCTTACATGCATTTCCCATTTTAATTTTGTATTTTAGAAGCTGTCAAAAATTGTAATTAGTGTACTATTTTTTTCCTATGCATCATGCAAGAACCTAATGTAAGAATATGCATGCAGAGTTTTTTTTTAACATAAGTTAATTGTAGTAAAAGACATTAAAAACACCGGTATCTCATTCGCAAAAAAAACACCGGTATCTGCAAAAATAATGTTACTAATTAGCTCTTTTGCCCTATCATTTCTTTCTGATAATAAGTGTGTATTCAGATAGACATAGTACTCTTAATAATCTGTTAACTAGTGCGGCAGCATATATGAAGGACATATACGTACTAAAAAAATTCTGGGACCATAGTTGTGTTGTGGAGAGAAGTCAAAAATTCTGGGACCACATACATGTGTTGTGGACAGAAGTGAGATGGACTGCGAATTCATGCATTATTCGCATTTTCTTGCCGTGCACACAAATATAGGATTTTGAATTTCACATGTACACCGGAAGAGTATAAGATTTATGTAAGTAAATTATTTAGTTTAGAATATGCATGGCAATATTTTGGTTACGACAAAAGAACTAAATTACGAGCATACTGAAATGCAAAATATAAAGTTATAACATTTTTAAACTAAATTTTCAAACTTAAAGTTTAAACATGTTGACACATCGAGTCATTCTATTTTTCAAACTTAAAGTTTGTTTGAGTTTTTCAAAGAGAGATTGACGTTCAAAGTTAAACATGTTGACTGTAGCAACCCAAATGATTGGAGGGGATACGCTACAACTGAAAATAAAAACATGCAAAAATAAAAGATATAGCTAATTATATTGCAAGGACACAGTCTGGGAAAATGAAAATTAAAAAATTATGCTTAAACGTACGCTTGTAAATTGTTAGTGCATGCCTGATCTTGATAAGCACGAGTTACCAATTGGCAGTCACATGCAGGTCCTGATGGATGGTGAATGTGAATGAAAAGGCGTCTTACAGGCGGACGAGTGGGAATGGGCTTTTTGTCGAGAAAGCAACTCAACCAGAAGCCTACGGCATAGAAAGTATTCGGCTCAGAGCTCTAGGTCTTTAGCAACTGAAAGTCACTCATCAGTGAACCGCTTTGTTCTTGCTTTCGTTTCTTGTCTCTTACAATATTCTCCGTCATCTCAATTGTCTTCTTCCTTAATCTTCTTATTCCTTCTCATCGGTCTCATCTCTGCCGTCGCCGTTACAGAGTATATTTTACACTTTTGCTCAGAGAAATACATCAAATTATATATATGACAACAAAATATTTGCCCGTGTATAACTTCTCGTGATTTATATTAACCTTTTATCTTCATGTATTGAGAAATAAAAACCAAGCCGCACGCTCTTGTCTTTAGTCTATCGGTATCTGGACGCCTAATCATTGCCAACAACCAAAGGCCTTCAGCATCGTGCCTGGCGAGTATGTTATATGGTTATCTCTACCTAGTTTTCATCATCTGTCCTGCCCCTGGAATTTTCTGATTCCATGAGAAAATTGCAAAAATGCAGGTGTGCTTATCTGTGGTGCCAGCATCATGTCATATCATCATAGCATCCTGCATTCCAAATTTCGTAGCAGAATACAACTAGGGTTGCATGCAAAATTGACATGTCATTCATCACCTTTACATCTGTCCTCAATTGGTCCTCGCTACATGCATGACTAGTAGCTGTCATCTGTACACGTATTTTGCTGCTCCCTCTGTCCCACAATATAAGCATTTCTCGATTTCTGTGCATCATGTTTGACCGTTCGTCTTATTCAAAAAATTTATAAAAATATAAAAACAATTATGATATACTTAAAATATATACAATGATAAAACATGTCTTAACAAAATAAATAATATTTTCATAATTTTTTTGAATAAGACGAACAGTCAAATGTGAACATAAAAAGTCAACAAATGCTTATATTATGGGACGGAGGGAGTACGAGCCTCTGGCCAAGATTCCAACGACCATCCCAACTTGTTCACAAACAGAAGGCGAGTAACTGCTGAAATAAAATATATTAACAGGAAGCATTCAATTAAACAACATTTATACATATATTTCACCGGTTGTAGCCAGGTGACTCTTTCACAGTAGTCTTGGCGTGGTCATGAGTCATCTGCATCATCTCCGAAAACTATTGCAGAATAATGTCGTACCAAATTACAGCACATTGAATTCTATCTTGACGGATAAGTTGGCTTCATCCAGGGTCATAGATGCATGCACCAGGAACAAATGGGTGAAAGCTACAAATCAGTTTCCTAGTTTTTTTTCCTCTTTTGAGCCTGCGATTTGATCCTCCAGAACAAGGTCTAAGCAGCAGCACATAGAGCCCAGAAAAAGCAACATACAAAGCCAAGCCACATAGTTCATTCCTGTTCAATGACATTTAGAATCTGCAATGCCAAAGCTCTGCCACCTTTTACTCCCTTTTCCTTGCTGAGGAAGAGCAGGAGAAGCTTCGTCTTTGCCAAGGGTACATGTCCTGATTCTGCAGCCCTTGTATGGCTTCCCAATTATTAAGGTCATGTCGGCATCGCCATAGGATATGCGTTTCTCGGACAGCACAAGGCTTTTCAAGGTCGATCAGGTCGCGTCGATCTCCGACTAACTGTCAAGGAATCCATTCAGTCATGCACTTAGGTCCCTGTGGCCAAAATATCATCTTGGAAGGCTAATGATCAAGCAGATGCTAGATAAAACGGCACATAGATAAGGACAGCAAAGATTACAACCATGATGCATAAATTTGACAGATTGAGCGATTTCGCATTTGCAACTGCCAGAGCAGTCTCTTCTTGACTGTGATTTAGTGAATACTGAATATACAGAATAGCAGTAATGCAAGTTAACACGAAAAATAAAATTTCGATCACTGTGAACTGTGGAATATGATGCCGTGTACTATTTAAACATCATTGCAGATCCCATTCTCACTTGTACACTTGCACGTTGTTGCAGCTCCAATTCTCACTTGTACGCTTGCACATCGTTACAGCTCCAATTCTCACTTGTACAGTTGCACATCGTTGGAGACCCAGCACTTGTACAGTTACACACATATCGTTGCAGATCCAACTTGAGCAAAACTTCTCGAGTTATAGTTAGCAGGAATCAGATATTTGGTTGATTTGCATACAGCAGCAGGAGCATCGCTAGCAAGCAAGCTGCCATTTTAGACTATTACATTAACAGTGCAGGCTGTGAAAAAACCTGAGCGACCTTTCTGTCAAAATTCTGGAGCACAAGACTGATTCAAGCTAGGAAAAATCTTAGAACTCCGTATTTCACAGGCTATCCTCGTGTGATTTTGTAACAGCTTCAGAGAGTCGGCCCAAAAGTCACTGATTGCAACATCCTTCACACATACTATGGAGATGTATATTTGCTGCTATACAATACAACTACAGGCAACAGTTCCCCAGATTTTAGATGCAGCTTGTATTCTTTATCAGTTCTGCACAACAGAAGCAAAAGGCCAAATAAGACTTCCAGCAGACAAAAGGTCATAATTTTCTATAGCTGTACTGCGCATCGAAATCACAAATACAAAAAAGAAACATGTGCAGAAAGGTATGCAACCAATTCCAAATGTTGCAGTTGTCCAAAAACTGGCATAATTAAAAAATGAAATATCTTGTGAAGGGGAACAGAGAGGGGTGGAATGTCTCATAAAATAACAACAGTGACATGAATGGCATACTTTATGATCCATTTTAAGCAACCATAAGAATAACAAAGACATAAAGAAAAAAGATGATTTTCCATCAATTCATTCTAACAATCAATGCCCTCTATAGTTGTCGGAGAAATGTGAGCCATACACTACACTTTTTTGTACCCTGTCATCTAGGTAGTCCCAAACCTATACAGCGTGGACCCAATACTGGCCATAGGATCTTTTTACACCTGGAAACATCCTGGTCTCATTACTTGATATTCCTGAGTTCTGCCTACTATAATTTTTCCTTCGAAAAGTGCATGATGGATCTTGAGCTCTTGATCTTACAAGTGCTTACGCTTTCATGCAACAGGTCATGTACCAATCAGGTGACCCAAAAGCTGAAGCTGAGGGGGGAAAGGTGGGAAATCTATACAAACCTCTGTTGATCCATTGGAAGGATCTATTAAGGAAAAACTAACCAAATAGCGTAGTCTTGATAGGAAAGGCAAGTAAAAGCCCAATCTATTCCATGTCCATTTTGTCAAGCAAAACATGAGTACAATTTACACATATTCCTCAAATGTAGTGCTTCCGAAGCAATGATGTTACCTCTAAAACATGACTACCTCTAAAGTAAAGAACATCACAGATATCTTTCAGATACTTACAAACAGTGAACCAAGTTGATTCAACTGATCAAGCAAACCAAATTAAATGAGTTTAAACGGAAGTTTGATGAACGTGAAGAATACGAATATATGATGCTGTTCTGAAGAAGAAAAAAACAAGAACCATCAATCCTCAGAAAGGGGTCAAATCTGTAACATACCTTGAAAGGGCTGCTAAGTTAGCTTAATGTATGGTAACCCATCAGTCCTCGGAAATCATCAGGGCTTGATGGTTTATTCCCAGGCTTAGGTAGCCATGGAAATAATTTGGTGAGGCCTTGCCTTTCAGAATCATCGGTTTCTTGTCTACCGTTGACCCCATATTTCTCCCTCTCGATTGCATCCATAATATCCTCCCGGGATACAGTATTCCCACCTGGACAGATCAACACCAATAAGTTCCATATTAACATACTTTCTCCAATTGCGTTAAAACTCATTCATTTGGGATTAACCAACCCCTAGAAACTAATCCTCATTACAAAGTGCAAAAGTAGAACATGGAACAACAAGTGGAATTATGACTAGTCAAGTAACAATTTCCGTTAGCATTAGTAGGAAAAATATCTCAGTAACAGATTTCAATCGTGGAATGAAAAACATAAGTTTCAAACCATGTAACTCAAAGCACCACTGAATTTGGAAATCATTCCACTGGCATCAACATCATATCTGATGCATGAGCAACAAATGACATGTGATATACCTTTCTTTATCTTACATAAGCGATTTTAACTTACCTCTTCGTGCAGCTAGTAGAGCGGCCTCATTAACAATGTTTGCTAGATCCGCACCAACCAGTCCTGGGGTTACATTAGCAACCAGATCACTAATTATTTCAGGATCCTCTTCCAAAGGAATATCCCTTAGATGAACAGCCAAAATCCTTTTGCGGCCCAGCAAATCAGGCACACCAACAACAACCTTTCTGGAGAAGCGGCCAGGCCGGCAAAGAGCAGCATCCAGTGCTTTTGGCCTGTTAGTAGCAGCCATGACAATAACTTTCATGTCCGAGTCAAAACCATCCATTTCAGTAAGCAGCTGTTGACAGAGAAAACCAAGAAAACATACTTTTGGTGATGTCATTAGACACAGGATATAAAAAAATCATCAGACTGCTGAAAAACACACCTGGTTTAGAGTTTGGTCCCTCTCATCATTAAAACTTCTACCTCTACTTCCACCCACGGCATCTAGTTCATCAATAAAAATGATTGATGGAGCAGCTTCTTTGGCCTCCTTGAACAAATCCCTGACCCGGGCAGCACCTCTTCCAACAAAAACTTCAACAAACTCACTAGCAGAAACAGGGAAAAATGGAATTCCAGCCTCTCCTGCAACTGCCCTTGCTAGCAGAGTCTTCCCAGTTCCTGGAGGGCCAACAAGCAGAACACCCCTGGGCAATTTCGCTCCAAGCTTCTTGTAGTTCAATGAACCATGCAAACAGCTCACTATCTACATTGGAAAAATTACATGTATTAATAAGGTTCCCAATGACCATTGTCAAGAATCAGTAGCAGTACAATACTAATTCTTCCAAAGGAAAAAGAACAACTTCAGACCAATGCAACTCCCAGTTATTAAAAAAACCAGCACCCAATACTTACTAAAGGACATTGTTTGTGACCAATATAATTGCACGATGGAAGTACAAGGGAACAAATTAACCATGCAACAGTTTGTATATGTCTTGCTGTCCCAGACTTCCAGGAGCTATCACATTTCTGTTCATTTTAAGAGTGCTCCCAGAATTTTCATTTTTTGTCAGAACTTCTTAAACAAAATGGTCCAAAGGCATGATTTACTATAAGAGGCACATCGTAAAAGTAAGCAACTACTCCCTCCATCCCAAATTGTAGGTTGTTTTGGCTTTTCTAGATACATAGCTAAATAGCTTTTGCTTTGCACCTAGATATATGTCTAGATACATAGCAAAAATTATATATTTAGAGAAGCCAGACCTATAATTTGGAAGGATGGGGTACAAGGCAAACAGTCCTAATTTCCCTCAACGGAACTTAAAAGATCTTTCTGTGACATTCATATTCCAAAGTTTTGCTTCTTCTAATATGACAAAAATCACTTCAAAGTAACCACTAAGCCAAATATGCATGAAGACTTTACGTTAGTGTTGCAATGAAGAACCTAAGCCCTAGCAGTCTAAGGGATGCGAAAAAACTACTGCCGAAGTTTGAAGTCATACATTATCTGATTGATGCATAATGCAAGAGCAAGCAACGGCAATATCAAACTTGCCATTTCTATTTTCAATAGAATCACTTGATAAATGGAGCATAATTCTGTTGTGATGTATGCACATGACTAAAAGGTGAGTGGAATTCGCTATAGGCATATTATTTTGTAATACAAAGTCAGAGCAAGCCCACCACCAATACACTGATTGACATTTCCTAAATTGCAATATCAATGTGGATGTACTTCTCCATTCCTCTCGAATCCTATGTCTATTGCCTTTTTAAAAAAAGATGAAATGTCACCTGCCTAATGGTTTTTGTGTTGACACAGCCCACATTCATCAAGCATCACAGAGAACAGTTATGAATAAGCAGTGCAAAAGCAAACATTACCTCAACAAGCTCCTCCTTCGCTTCATCTACGCCCTGAACGTCATCAAACCCCACTCTCTGCTTCCTCGCCTTGCGTTTCTTGTCAGCACCGCCCGCACCAGATATCTGCCGCTGTATGAACCACATCATCGGCAGCAACGACACCCAGAGCGTGAGCAGCGTGCTCAGCATGTCCACCAGCAGCCTCCCCGCAGGCCGCGGCGCCGACCGGTAATCCACCCCGCCCTCCCGCATAAGACCGAGCAGGAACCCCTCGTCGTGCGGCACCCTCCGCGCGTAGTACGGCCACTTCGGCGCCACCGCTGGGGCGCTCTCAGTCTCACCGGCATCGCTCGCCTCGTCTCCGCCGTCGTCTCCTTCCTTCTTGCTGAAATAGATGCGGCGCGAGTCCTCCTCGAACGCGACGGCGGCGACGGCGCCCTCGCGGAGCCCCGCGACGAGGTCCGAGTAGGCCACCTCCTTGGCCACGTTCTTCGGCAGCGCGAGCCGCGCGGCGAAAAGGAGGAGCGCCAGGACGACCGGCGCCGCGGCCGCGGGGGGCACGCGGCGGACGGTGCGCCGCAGTGCGGCCGCGAGGTCCCGCGGCGACAGCCGCCGGAGCCGCCACCGCAGCAGGCGCAGCCGCGGCCGGAGGCGCAGGCGCAGCTTCCTGCCGCCGGGCGGGCGGAGGCCCAGGCCAGCGCCCGTGTCCTTGTCCGCCTCGTCGACCTTGGCGCGCACGGGGCTCCTCCACCGCGACCGCAGGCCCGCCTGACCCCTGGCCGCGGCGGGCAGAGCTAGAGCTCCACAGCCGCAGCGATAGGCATTGCCGGCGGCCGCGGCGAGGCCGCTCCAGGAAGCGGGGCTCCTGAAGCAGGCGACGTGGGCGCGCGGGAACGAGGGCGCGGCGGATAAGGGGCGGAGAGAAGCCATGGAAGCCGCCGCCGTGCGCGCTGTCTTCCTTCCGCTACGGGCTACGGCATTCGATCGGACAAGGCCGCGGGCGGTGCGGGAGCGCGCGAGGCGTTCGACGGAATTACTCCGCGGAGGAGGAGACGAGGAGGAATCATGCGGTGATTATCAATTGGGTTCCGCCGTCTGATTGCTTACGGATATGGCCGAGGAGATTTTTTGTCGGGAGAAATTAGTAGGTCGTGGGCTTTCTGTTTCGGGAGATGGAGGCCTCCGTGGGCTTCTTTGGTTGGGCTACTCCGTGGGGAATGGGTGGAAGATTAATTTGCACCAAATGAATTTTCTCGGGGTCTCACGAAAAAAAAACAGGATTTTTCTGTTTGTGGGTCTCACACTTGACGTGATTACTCTACTAGTGTGACATAGTGTGCGAGAAAGAGCTTTCAACCAAATACCCGGCGGTGGTGCCGTGTTTCATAAAACGTTCGAGGATGTCTGGATGTCTGCTTGCACGAGCACGCGCACTCTCCAGTCCCCCCAATTGTCCACTCCTACCATTGTTTCACTGCACCTTCGCTTCGTTATTTGCATATTATTTTCTTATCTAAATTCAGCTTGCAAACCGTGTGTTCTCTAATCTCTTTTGATGGTTGTCTTCGCCCATTCAGACAGTCCGCTACGTTTTTGTCCTTATATTTCACCATATAAATTGAGCTAGAATAACACGTCCGCTCTCCAATTCTCACCGCATGCCACCCCAACCCTTGGATCCTCCACCGTGCTTGTCCATATATGTTATCCTATCATATTCAAGTTCTATCTTTCATAATCTTCACATGATTCACAATTCAATCCCTATCCTTGTACGGCTGGAAGAACCACTGCCAAGGCCACTCCCTCTCGCCAGAGTTTGGAAAGGAGGTTTTTTGTGCTTGTAATGTTGAAGTGAGTCTTTTTTTGAAGGCAATGTTGAAGTAAGTCTTTCATAATCTCCATTAAAATTAGATAACTTTCTTACCACTAGAAATGACGAATGCGTAGTCTTGCACTGCCCATGGAAATGACGAAGTCTCTGCATTTTCCCTCCAACCGGCAGGATTTCTTTAGCACTGGATCCGATCCGCCCCGGCCCACTGCGCGCGCCCACGCCGCTGCCTTCCCTTCGACCTGTGTCCGCGTGGCGCGCCTGCGGGTGGCCCGGCCCAGCCTGTTTGGATTCCGTCGTCCTTCCCGCATCTCCGCGGCACCGGTCCCACGGGCCAGAGAGATTCACCTGCTCCCTCGTTGGGCTGGCGGCTGGGCGCCCACGGCCTGACCAACCCGGCAACCCCACCCACCTCTCGCCGCGGCGGCTCCACCGGTCAGCGAGGCTGGACACAGCGAAACGCCGTCAGGCGGACGGCAACCCCTCTCCGGCTTCCCTCCTCCTTCCCGTGCCGTTCGTCCCCCCTCTCGCCTCTCAGGCTGGCAATAATATAAAGCGGCCCGCCCGCGGTGCAGCTCAGCGCTCCAGGAATCGTGGCTAAATCGATTCGAGAGAATTCAGAGAGGAGCAGGGAGAGAGTGAGGGGCAGGGATGATGGTGAAGGCCCTGGAGGGGCGCCCGGCGAAGCTGGGGTTCCGGATGCCGGCGGAGTGGGAGCCGCACGAGCAGTGCTGGATGGGATGGCCGGTACGTGCTTCTCCCTCCCTCTCCTTCGTCTTTCCCCTTCCCCGTTTCATCTTCTTCGCATGATGCATATTGCTCCTTCTATGTTGTCCCTGTCGTTTTTTTTTTTGATAATTCCCTGTCTTTGTTTTGGTGCTCGCCTGCTCGATTACTAGTGTACTAGCGATTTGTAGGCATCCGTGTGATGCTGGGATATGATGCTGATATGAACGATGATGCTTTGCTTGGTTCTGAAACGATTTCTTGTGTTTGTGGAATGGCCATTCAGAAGTCACCGGTTTCTTCTCGTGTAAAGCTTGAGCGCTGCGCGTGCTCTGTATTTCTCTCGCCTTTTTTTTCCACAATATATCATACGCTACTTTTTAGAATAAAACGAAAGTAGGATGATGCTTTCCATCGTGCTAGATGCGTCACCAAGACGGAAAAAGTCTACTTCACCCCATCATCCCCCAACCTGTAAAAATGGATTTTTTACCCCTAAACTTTCTACATCCGGACAAATCATCCCCTGAAACAGTTTTAAAAAATCATAATAAATCACAGAAAAATCGTAAAATGAAAAATCAAATTGTGTTGGACTTTAAATTAGTAGTTCTATGCAGTGAACATATAATACAGAATGCTTTAGTACATTTTTTTCTGTAACTTTAGATCTATGCTTTTCTTCATAGCTATAAAAAATATAGTAAAGCATACTATATTATATGTTCACTGCGTAGATCTACTCATCTGGAGTTCAACACAATTTAATTTTCCATTTTATGATTTTTCTGTGATTTATTATGATTTTTCAAATCTGCTTCAGGGGGTGATGTGTCCGGTTTTAGAAAATTCAGGGGTAAATAATCCATTTTTATAGGTTGGGGATATTGATGGCAGTTTTGCCCGCGGGCGCGGGTATCCGCGGATACCCGACCCGACGGGCAAGGGTATGGGCAGCAAAATCCACCCGCGGGCGCGGATATGGGCAGAAAAATCCGCCCGCGGGCAGCTAGCGGGCGGCAACTTTCACCCGTGGATATATCCGCTACCCGCTTAAAATAGAAGACCTATAGATCCCAAAGGCCAAAGCCCATTAACACAGACCCTAAATCCACCACCCGGCCACCCCACCTCACAGCACCCGGCCGCCTCCCCCAGTCCCCACCCGGCACCCGCAACCCCCCTTTCTCCGTCTCTCGTTTCTCTCTCTGAATCTAGATCTCGCTCGGCGAGTCGGCGGCTCGGCGCTCGCATTCTCGCCCCCGCCACCCGGCCGGCCTCTCCTCGGAGCCCCAGAGGCGCACCTCGGCGGCATCTCCTCGCCCCCGTCACCCGGCGTAGGCGCACAGCGGCTGGCTTGGTCCCCCGCCCTCGCTCGCCCGGCTGGCCGGCTCCAAGCCTCCGCGGCTGACGGCTGCAGCCAGCGGCCCAGCGCCAGGCCGCTCGCCTCCACCGCAACCAGCGGCGCTGACGCCGACGATGGTGACGTGGCTGTGTAGGCGCGCGCCCAACACTCGCGGGGCGAATCGAGCTGCGACGACGACTCGGCCAGGTGCCAATTTTCTTTTTTTTTGTTCCAATTTTGTACAGACGACTACTACAGAGCGTGTCTTCGTTTGCTTTCGATTCCGGCCGGCTGTAATTTGGCATGTACGTATTTCGCTGATGCCGTGGCTCGTGACCCGATCCGCGGCTTTCAAAAATCTGTCAAATGAAATGAAGTTAATTTGGTTTGTTTCGGCGAAGGCTTAACTTCGAGTTGAGAGCTTCGAAAAATCATAAACGTACGCGCTATGTTTCTTTAATTTGGCTTCAGTTCCGATCAATTTTCTCCTGGAATATATATGTATGGCATCACCATGAGAGCACGAGGCCATCATAATGGCATCATCCTTGCGCTATGTTTCTTTAATCCCGGTCGCCCGTTCAATTGCAGTCTGCGGGTGCGGGTAAACCCGATACCCGCGGATATCCGTCGGGTACGGGTGTGGGTAAGGTTTTTCGCCCGCGGACAGCCTCGCGGGCGGGTAAAGGCTGACAGCGCGGGTAAATGCTTTACCCGCACGTACCCAACCCGCTGCCATCCATATTGGGGGGTGATGTGTTCCGTTGGAGGGTGAAGTAGACTTTTTCCCCACCAAGACCAGCTTGTCTGACAGGAACTAGCTTTTTTTAGCTCGTTACTGTACAGATGAGCGGTTCAGTCCGGATTAACTGGATCGATCATGTGCGGCTGCAGTGCTCTGCGAATCGTATGGTCCTAAAATTCAAGCCAGCTTTCTTGAACTGCTGAACGGAACGAATCGGTCAGTCTTTCTGTTGTAAAATTGACATCGGTACATTCCAACTCGCATGTTGCTGGGAGCAGTTAGCGCCTCAGCAGCTGGATCAACGGGTTAATTACTATTGCCGTGTGAAGTTGGAGTGTTGAATATTTTGTTGCTGGAGTCTTCTTGAGCTGTAACAGACTAACAGCGATATATTTTTGTATTTAACTTGGACTACGTCACCACCAATGAATCATCAGAGTATGAGTATCCAAAGTTCAGTATTCTAGGTTCCAAGGACGTACATGTGGTTTGGAGTCACATGTACACTTGATTTACATTTCCGGTTAAAAGGGCATGATTGGTTTCTTCTTTCGGAGGTAGACACAACAAATCTGGTGTGCAATCTACCATTATCATAATTTGCTGATGATGACCTATAGCATGTGAATTTGCACACGAGACTTTTAGTGAACATTTCCAAGGGCAATATCATGAGAAAGTTTTCATTCCCTCGAGAAAAAAAAGCTAGACGTTTTAAATTTTCTTTTGAATGCCAGGAGCGTCCAGACAACTGGCGAGAGAATGCTGGTCCAGCTCAAGAGACATTTGCGAGAACTGCAATTGCCATTTCAAAGTTTGAGCCCGTCACATTATGCGCGAGTGCCAAGCAGGTATAAGAATATAAGATTGCTTCACATCTGCCTCCTTTTAACTGTACTGTAGAATGCTTCACTATCATATATGCAGCATTCAGTTTCACATTTTTGTCATTGGCAGTACCCCTATGTCCACAACCTGATGGAACATCAGAAGAACATCAGGGTGGTTGAGATGAGCATGAATGACTCCTGGTTTCGTGACATGGGACCCACTGTACGCCACTTAAATCTTTGCTTTCTTCTATTGTCATTTATGGTCTTTCTTTTGCTAACAGCATTCCTGGTTTTTAGTTTATCACTTGTAAAGCTGAGTCAGGAATCGCAATATCAGGAATCGATTGGCAATTCAATGCCTGGGGAGGTATCTTTTTACTAACTTGAACTATGGATGTTTGCTCTGCACTTATTCATACTGTTTATTTCAATCTTATTGTTTGTGCTTCCTGTTATGCAAATGTGCCATTGTTAGCCATACTTAACAAAATAAGTATCCTTAGTTGCAACCAGAAAGTGATTTAATTTCCTAAGTTAGCTCAAAGCTCTGGGTGTGGTTAGCTTATTGTAGCAAAGCATGCATAGAAGGTAGAAACACTACTTTGTTTTCGGAATAAGAACTTAACTCGACACAAATGTCAGTTTCCTTTTCTTGTTTTTCCACAAAAAACGAGTTAGTTTTTCTACTTCTGTCCTACAGGAATCTATGACGATTGGAGTCTTGACAGCGACGTTGCCAAGAAGGTAAGCAGCTGAAATAAATGTTTGTGCTATGCTGTTTTCTGCACTGATGGCTCACTTTCCTCTTTTGGCCATGGATTTCAGATAATCGAGATCGAGAGGATTCCTAGGTTTCCGCACAAAATGATTCTCGAGGGTGGAAGCATTCATGTAGATGGAGAAGGTCTGTGGTTTGTCATATACTTATATGTTTATCAGTGAATTGATAGGTGTTATTGCCTTGCTAACAAACCGTCCCATTTGAACAGGTACCTGCATCACAACTGAGGAATGCTTGTTGAATCCTAACAGGAACCCCAATATGACTAAACTAGAGATAGAGAATGAGCTGAAGGATTATCTTGGAGTCTCAAAGGTCATCTGGATACCCCGCGGGCTTTACGGTAAAAACAAAAATCGACTCTTGAAGATGTAGGCTGTAAAAGGTTTATGTTTCCCGCATCTATATGTTTGCCTTACTGATAAGTAATCTTCGGATCATTTCTTTCCCAGGTGATGAGGATACAAATGGCCACGTTGACAACCTGTGCTGCTTCGCTAAACCCGGCGTGATCCTCCTGTCGTGGACCGACGATGAGAAGGACCCGCAGTACAAACGGTCAGTGGAGGCACTGTCTGTTCTCTCAAAATCGGTTGACGCCAAAGGGCGGCAGCTGGAAGTGGTGAAGATCCACGTCCCGGGGCCTCTGTACATGACGAAGGAAGAGGCAGACGGCGTTCTCACAACAGTCAGTATCTCACCTAAACACTCGTCATTGTTGCTAGCACTGTGTAGCACATGCCCTTTTTGCAATGCTGATCTCAGACGAAGAATTCTCTGGACCCTTTTTGCAATGCTGATCTCAGACGAAGAATTCTCTGGACGGGGATGGTTTCAGGAGCATGCCGTGCCGAGGGAGCCCGGCACGAGACTGGCGGCCTCGTACGTGAACTTCTACATCGCCAACGGCGGGATCGTAGCGCCGGCGTTCGGCGACAAGTGGGACAAGGAGGCGTGTGAGGTTCTTCAGAAGGCGTTTCCTGACCACGAGGTAAAGTCTCCACCGCGTGCATTGCACATCCAGAGTGTGGTGTGGGCAGGGCAGATCACTGCAGCTTCGCTTGGATTAACGCGACGAGGCCCGTGATCTTTGTTGGCAGGTGGTGATGGTGGAGGGCGCGCGAGAGATCGTGCTGGGGGGCGGGAACGTCCACTGCATCACGCAGCAGCAGCCCCTGCTCCCGTCCTGGTCCTAGGCGGGGGTGAACCAAAGCCGACGCGACGGCGACTGTGCTAGTACTAGTATTTTTGGTATCGATTGATCTCCGGTCGTCATCGCGCTTACCAATAGAGAATTAGAATTAGAATAAGACGCGTCAGCAGTTGGTTGGCAAATGTGAAGTGATCAGGCGCCAATCTGGCTGGCAGCACCTTGATTAGTATTGAAATTTGAGCTGATCTCCGGTCGGCCGGCCAGTTGATATAAACTCGCCGATATCCAATTGGTGAAACGAACGCTTCACGCATCGTTATTGATACACTTTACACTTGCTATCTTATCCTAACCGTCGACAAGGCCTCTTCTGCTCCCCCTCAGATGTGGGAAACTTGGATGCGCGCATAAGTTTTGTTTGGGAAATTTTCAGTAGCAACTCTAGGATCAATCCAGGCAGCTTGCCCAGGATCCATGGCGCAACAGATGTTACGGCAAGCGATCAAGTCAAATAAAAGGGGCCAAACCTTCCAGGCAAGAAAATGAACTGGGGTTAACCAATGGTACTGAATGCCCGGAGTAAACTGTCATCATATCAAAATTTCTGCATTTACAAGGCGGTGCAGTGTTGGGGCCCATCTATGAGGCGATCACATCAGCGTTCAGCGATCTCCGACGCGGTCGGTGATCAGCGTTCCACGCACTTGCAAAAACAAATGGTTGCCGGAGCTACATTTGGTTAACAAACAACACATTGCCGGTATGAACGGTGGATCGCTCAATTCCTTGGTTAGTGGCATTAAGAATCTGCATCACATTTTTGGATCACCTGCCACAGTCGAAAGGACAGGAAGCACAAATAAGCAAGCCGTGAAGGGCAATCAACTGAAAAATTCTGACTTCATATTTCAGAGCTACCGGTGAACAGATGAGTGGCAAAAGGTCGTTGGGTGTTAGAACTATGTGGGAAACTGAAGCTGTTCTATATATAGGTACCTTAAAATAAATATTTTGGATTAGGCACAAAACTGACTTATCTGATGCCTGTAAGCATCTCTCACCTTGGTAGCAGCTGTGGCGACAGATATTACTGGAACTCTGGAAGTGTGATTCAATTTGGGAAACTGGCATACACCCACACCCCAACCATGTCTCGGTGAACCCTGCCCATCTCCCCCTTCAATCATGTGAAAAAAGAACAATCATATTGCATCGCAAATCGCGTTCAACAAAATTATTAACATGGTAACAATAAAAGTAACTTACATTATCTTGTGATTGAAAACCGTTCCAGCTCACTTGTATCCCAGCAGTTCAACTGCAATGCTTTGGTCTTCAGTTGCTCAAAAGCAGATTTTAACTTCTGTTTTTCTTCATATGTTATGTCAGGCACACTAGAAACCTGCAGCAGGAATTGACATAAAGTGAAACAATTAGATGAACTAATCAGCCTGGACTCTGAAAACAGTAGTATGTCCCAAGCTGTCCCAACTACATGTGTGCATGATAAATCAAGTGATTTAGTTTAGCACAAGTCAAGGAGTTTTTCACAATTGGCAGTTTGGCAAATCAACAGGCAAAATAGTTTCTGTTTTTTAGATAACCTTGAAGTAATATTAAATTGAAAAGCGACTTGATCACAAGGAAATTTAAAAATCATCAATCGATATGACAATTAAACAAACACTTGTGTTATTCATAACCATCACTTACCAGCTGATGCCTTATATAATCCAGGATGCCTTTGATAACTGATTTGCCAGAAGAAAGATTCCTATGGAGTTTCTGGTCATTGCATAAGAAGATAAGTATGGTTGTGACAACACAAATTCGACACGAAAGCTCTGCTGGGTAGTTTAAGTTGGAGAGAAATGAAAACAGACGATCATCTCCTGTTACAAAATATTTAAGCATCTCCAGTGTGCTGCAAAGAAACTTGTCATTCTTGTCAAACATGATGGTGCATGGCTTGATAAAGTACTGAAATAATCTTGTCTTATCAGGTTGAAAACCAAATTCAATGGTTTTGGACAGATCCTGCAGACAAAACATAAAAGGGGCTGAGATCAATTCCTCCTCAGAATCAAACGCGTACAGCAAGAAAACAATCACAAGGAATGGGGAACATCTACAGACAGTTCAGGTAAATAATCCAGTGGTATCTGTGTTCAACGTGCCATGTCATGGAAGTTGCTAGGTAACGCATGAATTGGCAGTTGCAAGTTATAACAGATTCACTGTGATTTTTTCAATATTATGACAAAAAATGCACTAGAAGTGAAAGTGTGATATATACTGGTGATCTGTCAACATAACTACCCTTTTGGATTTTGAATAAAATACTATGCCTCTCTGTTCTCCTTTAGATTGGTTGGAGCGAAATAAGGGTAATAATGCCTCAAATAGTCAAATCACCCAAGTATGAGTATCAGAACTCTAAAATATGGAGAAGTACACACCAAAGAAGCATCAACCAAGTAGCCAGCTATAAGCTTTACAACATCTTCATTCATGAGCTTACTAGTTCCCGCATCAAGCGTAACAATAATTCTAAACAAGCCATTCATGTTATGCATTGATGGTTTATGAGCCTGCAGTAAACAAATGACATGTGAGTCCAATGGTTGTTGTGATCATAGAATGGAAGCACTGCTTAGAAAACTTACAATAGCAGTAGATAAATTATTCCAAATCAATTCAAGGACCAGCGAGCCATCACCCATTTCAGACAGGGAACTTAAAATTAGGTGATTCAATGACTTGAAAGTATCCCAATTTGAGACCTTACTAGAATCCCCTGGAGTAACTAAACCCCCTAGTTCAACAAAGTAACATACAGCTGTTAGAGAAGTGCTCAGGTAAAGTAACAAATAAAACATTAGGAAGGAAAATAAAAAATAAATGGTTTAGCTAAGGTAATCAATCAGTTAAGAGCAAAGTTTGAATTCCACTAGCAGACAAAATTACAGCAAGTAAATGGAAAAGGATGTTCAAGTAATCACCAGGATGAACGTTGAATCTTGCCATTAGCAGCGACAAGAAACTGAGTTGCTCTGTTATCTGTAAACTACCAGCCTTGTATGTTGACTGTAGGACCTCAACAACCCTGAACAGTATCAGTGGTTCCAGGGCATCACCTGAATTTCATAGGTTATAGACGACCCAGAATTTACAACAAGAAAATAAAATATAGTGATATACAGTCAAATAGAGATTTTTTAAGCAAAAAGGCTTACTTAAGCAACATGAGGCCAATGGCCTGATTATGTCAGGGAGCAGACTGGGAAAGTAATAAAGGCATGAGACGGCAAGTTCTTGGCAATCGCAGGGCAGGTTAACAAAAGGACCAAGGTCCACAGTTCCTGATGATGCTGTGCATAAAAAGACATCAACTCAAAATAAAGAAGATTGATAAATAAGCATAGAGCAAGATGATTGCTGAGTAGTAATTACATTCAACACCAAATAACTTTACAAAGGGACGCAGGTTTCCACAGTCCATTGTTGGGAAGTATTGTCCGATTCTTAGAAGAAGCTCCAAGACAACCTAAAATAATCCACATAATCAGAAAGTAGAAAACTGACAAGGTTTAACATGATGAAACCTGAGTATACCAACTCTATATCATATATCAAGCATAACAATTCTTGTGGATAACAAAACTTATAGCAAACCTTTGTAACTGAGGGGTCTTTATCAATTGATTGTAGCAAAATTCGAGGTAGCTCATGTATCCATGCATCATGATAGCCCAACACGCCTGAATCATTTTCAGCATATATGCCTGTTTTCTCCTAACCATTGAAAGGCGGAAAATATCATACATCATATATCAGAAGGATTCACAATGATATCTTCATTTTTGTGTAACCAAGAAGTTCTAAGCTATTATTATCTTTTAGCTAAACCTCACAGAATCACTTCTGGGAATCTATATGCCAGATTAATACCCTGGACCATAGTTACTTGCATGCCATCACCAATTTGGCTGTTTCCACTAGGCCTCCATCAAGCCCTACTTCTTACTGTTGTATGTACAAAAATGCGTGCCATACTGCCATTTTCAGACTTGACATGGTTTCCAAGAGGTAACTTTGACTATAACATAATTTATGAGCTTTCCTATGAAAACATAGTGTGATGAAAGCATTTTTTACAAAGAACATATTTTTACTACTTTCAGACAGTCAACAAGTCAATCTATGATCTAGAGATACCATTTCATATTAGTAGTCAAATTTTAAAAGTTTGACCGAATCTTGTTTAAAATGCTATACTTTACATACAGATGAACTAATACTTGATCATGTACATGAAAAGTTTAGCATAGTGTCAAATAAAGGCACCTACAGGAAGCAGCATTTCTCCAACCGCAGCCAAATATGGCGAGATTAGCTTGCAATCCACTTTGCAATCTCTAAATGCGTCAGTGAATGCCTGCACTTGAGCAAAGTGTTTTTTTGGCAATGTGATAACATAAAAAGGTTTTACAGACTAGAGAAAGTAAATCAACTACACCTCCAATAAATATCCTTTTGACTCATCTGGGGCATTGGATACAAGACCTGGTGTGCTAGTAATAATTGGGCTCAAATACATTTCCATGAGATCCTTATTGCGAAGTGTTTTTGCCTGATAAAACAAAAATATCATCAATTCCAAATCAATAATGCAAATCCGTAAGATGGTATCCATGGGCTGTTAAAACTGGTAAGCTAGGAACAACCTTTGCGAATAGAGAAGATACAAAATGGCAAAATTCTTCAGCTGGAAACATTGTGCTATTTATCCATGCACTCAAGCACAGAAAGATTTCAGCAATCTTCAAATTGAAAATGAAAAATTTGTCATCCCCCTGCCATGAGAAAGAAATTTGTAATAAGTTATATGCAAAAGATATTGAATAGCCAGGAACTTTCCTGTGGAATATACAGCTACAAATTTGGAACAGGACAGCTCAATGATATTTGAACAAGAAAGTTATGTCTAGTTAACAAACACATCATCAGCAACATAGCGCAGCCAAGTGGCTGAATTCATGATCCAAATATCACCATAGACTCGTACTACTGTTACAACTAACAAGTTCACAAACAAAATAAACCTCGGTGCATGAAACGTGTGTGCAAGGGCAGCAAAGAATGCTCAAATTCGCAGCTGACCCCCCCCCCCCCCCCCCCCCAAAAAAAAAGACCCCCAAAAACCCAAAAAACGTGATGCATGTAGAACTGCCAAAAATGCACAAGCTCAACGAGCTATATACTTGGTCATGAAATTTTATAATGCTTGAGCTCATCATGATTAGGATTTAGGCCCAAGCATATGCAATTATACATACAACAAAACACAACACAAACATAGTAGTAGACACTAGCTAAGAGCATGTAGCATACATTACTGTAGTTCCTGATTTCCATCAAAAGGTACTCTGTTCCTAAATCAAAGCAATCACTATACAGAGGTACCAAAACCTGGCACGTTTTTTTTTATTTATTGCGAGGAAAAATAAAACTAGTATGATTCTCTTTTGTTCAATCAGGAAGTTATTCAATAAAACGAGCAACATGATGGTAATATCAAGCAAGGGAATAAATTTTATACCTTTTCATGAAACAAACGCTTCACTCCCCATAAATTCTTTAGGTGTACCAATAAGGAACTTCTCAGCCAGTCAGGCCCAAACTGAGTTTTTGATATGGAAAATTTTAACTGAGGTTTCTTCACCTCATGAATAAATATACTACATATTAGATCCAGACAATGGAGGGCCGATAACAAGGCTTCACTTGACTGAGCATCAATAGCTGACTTCGCACAGAGCTCTGAGGCTGAAACCTCTACAGAATTAACGAGGATTTGGACAAGGCTCTGAAGCTTTACTGATAAATTGGACAGTGCAAATGCTCCTGCAGTGCATAAGTGTAAGAGCAATAAGATAGATGAATGAACATGAAAAGGGAGTTATATCTTTATAAATACTGTGTGTCCTTCTTGGTATTCTGACTGAGTTAAACCAGCCCAATTTACATAAACAATCAATTAGCTAACCTGAATCCAGATTAAACACTTGTCAATCCAATGATAAGAATGAAAACAGGAGTGCTTCATTAACAAATACTTCTAGTATATTTTGCTAGAACTACTAAATCTTGGCATTCAGTCATTCATTTCAGGAAGGCCAGCAAGTAGGAAGTACAACGAAAAAAGAACAGATATAGAAAAACATGAGTGGTTTGTGTACTTAATTTCAGGCAACCTCTATTAGTGACTATATTTACAATCAACATTCAACTCACACTCAATTGTTATCCCCGTTCTTATAAAAAAAAGTATTACCATTATAAGGTGGTGTCACAACATAAATCAGATAGCAGATTATGAAGCAAAAGAAAAGGAGAGTGTAAAAGATTTAACTACCTCCTGAGCTATCTTCATTAGCCGTACATTTCCAAAATTCCCTTGCAGAGAGGTTATGAACCTGTAGGTGGTGAGGAAAGACTTTCATCAATGGAGTATAATTAAAATGGGCTTTCACGCAGTTAGGATTTCCAGAACATGTACATTTTCTATTTCAACATCATAGCTCCATATATTTCAGATAGAAACTACAAGTAATAATTTGGTGAGTTCATGGTACAAACCTGTCGATTTGATGTATCGTTGTTTTCTGTCGCTTCAGCAACCAAGGAAAGGCAGTGTCCAAGCCCACTAAGGACACTGTTAAGTTTATTCCTATCATGTAGGTTCATTCTATCGTTGCTCAGGACCGCAACAAAGTTGTTGAACACCTGTCAAAAAAAAATAATGCAAATGAAAATATAAGCTGGTAATGAATATGGTCGACACCTGTACAGTACCTAGCAGGAGCGAGAAGCTGTTTCCATAATATATATTCATTACTTGATGAAAGCCGGTGTACTGAATTATTTGTGCTAGTTAACAGATGCAAATTTTAGAAACAAGTACCATCGATTAAACAATACAATTATACAATATATGTCTCAACAAAATAATATTCTCAGAAAAATAGAGGCGTCTCATCATTCAATACAACAACTATGACAGCAGCCAACTTACCTGTTCAGCATAACTAGAAAAGGATGATGGGAAATTAAGAACCACAAGCTCCAAAAATCTGAAAGCCATTAACTGGATATCCATAGATAGATGGGTCATTCCATTCAGAATATTAGCCATCAGCAGAAACAGTGTACTCCGGGTAGATATAGCATTATCCTACAAAAAAAAAAGTAGTCCACATTTGATGCCAAAACCACAAAGCTCGAAAATAGAACCAATCAGAGCTATAAGAGCTCCCATGTTCATGGAATAGGAAAGAATAGAAAATTCAAGGCAAGTGAAGGAAGGTGCTTGGAATGGACAGAAAGAAAAAAAGATATGAAATTCTATGATGTATTTGCAAATGCGATAGATAAGCAGGCATTAGACTTCGTCAATAGAGAGCATGATATCACAAGAGCAAGATTAATCATTACCAGAGCATTTACAGAAAACTGAAATGTAAAAATGCAAGCAGCAGGAAAACAACAATAACAATTTCAATTAAAATTCTTCTTGTTAATCCAGCAATTTAGTGGGTTGGGGGATACCTCTTTCAAAGATGGGAAGATCAGAGACTGCAGTATATTGTATAACGATTCACGGACCACCTTGTCGGTATCACATATCCTTTCCTGCAGCTTCTCAATTATAGCAACCTTGTGCAGTTTAAGCTCTGTTGGGTGCTTGACAACAATGTCCTTAATTCCATTCAGTGCAGCTTCAGCATAAAGACAGCAGCATAGATACAGTCAGCTACCACATATACATGGAGACTCTGCATGTAGCTTATCTGACGGGGTTATTGTGCAGAGTAGAGGAAGCTCACCTCGCCGCACATTGGCATTGTAGTGTGCCGTCTGCTGCAGGAGCTCCCGCAGCGTGAGCCCGCGCTTGTTCACCGCCATGCCCGCCCTCTCCGAGGCCATGCTCTGCTCCGGCAATACGATCGCTGGACGCATACAAAACACAAATTCACAACCCAAACCCCCAAATTTGAGCACCATGGAACCTCAAATTGCGGGATAACGAACCAAAAAAAGAGGCTGGCCTTACTTTTGGACTTGATCTCCGTGTTGGTGGCATTCTTCGCCGGCGGCAGCTTGCGCCCCACCTTATGCTTGTATTTCTGCAACCGCAGGAAAGCGTGTTGGTGAGCTAGGCTCTGGTCATGGAGAGAACCGAGAAACGGAGGGATGGGGTTACCTTGAAGTCGACGCCGCCGCGCTGCTTCTGCTTGGGCTTCTGCTTCTTCGAGGAGGAGGAAGAGGCTGCTGCGCCTCCCTTCGGTCGCCCCATGGCGCTGGCGCAAGAGCAAGCAGGACCTAGCGATCAGGAGCTTGGAGGGCGTGAGGGGTCGGGAGTCCCGGGAGGTCGAGGCGGCGGCGGCGGCGGCGGCCGTCGGAGGGGATTTTGCGTTGCGCTCCCGCGCCACCGGCGGCGCAGGGGGAGAGTAAAGGCAGGGCTAGCTCTACGGGCCGTTAGCTTATCGTGGGCTGGGTTCTCTATACTTTGTGGGCCTGTCCATGTAGAAGGTCGCCGAGCCGCCGCGGGGGATACGAGGACAGGCCCAACGGAGCATGCTGCCTAGTAGCCCACTAACCCTAATCTCCACGCCTGCTGCTCGTCAATCACCGCTGTTTTTTTTTGGAGGGCTCAATCACCACTGGGTAGCTTGTTTAAATAATTTTGTTATATTTGGGATCACTTTTTTTTTGAAGGGACACCGGGGGATGATCATCCCCCCACCTGAATTTGAGATCACTTTGTTTATCCTGCAAACTGTAAATCGTTTATTATGGGACTCCATGTTGGAGTTACGCCAAACTGCCAAAGTGACCCACAGTTTACTTCTACCATCCATGCATGACATAGAGTCATAGACGACGACTAGCAGTTAGAATCTCAGCTAAGTGAGATATGATCCTGCTGCGGAATCGTGTCGACGCCCTCGCTAAGCTGTAGGTCGGGTTAAAATATACGGTTACACCTGCCTAGCCGAGCCAGGTACTACCAAAGACATGCGGCATCTCCACTGAAACTCCTGCAGCCACGACTGCGCCTTTGAAACTTTGTCACCGCCGCCTGATCGACGACGACGCGGTGACCGGAACCTACCTTTCGAGACTTTCGTCACTTCGATTGAAAACCTCAAAACCTGAAGAGCGAGAGGCATCTAGCTGAAAGCGAAATTTACAGGGCGCATGTGTATCTGCCTCTGCCTGGGATTAAAAAAGAGTCGCCCGCGTGCGTGGTGCAGGCGGCAGCGGTACAACTTGGTGGAGAATCCGTTTACCGTGGGAGCCGGCCGGGGCGCCGTGATCTTTTGGCGGGCAGGGATGGGCGGCCGCGCCGCGCGATGAGCGGCACGTGGTCGCGCGGCGACGGGTGCACGCCGGCTTGGCGTGCCAGTGCCATGCTGCTGCTTCCGTCGTGCGTCGGGCGGCTGGCACTGGCAGCACCACGTACCAAACCAAGAGGCAGCGAGCTCGGGTCCCGAAAGCCACCCACCAGCCTGCACAAGGCCGGGGCTTTCTTTGGCTTGGGGCAGAACGCCCTCGTGCTCCATCTCGTGCTCTCTGAACAGGCCAGACGGCCAAACCCGAGAGGGCGAGGCTGCCGCCGCCAGGTCACCAACTACCCTGTGGTGTGGTAAAAAGAAGAGGTAGAAGCAGGTAACAGCTGTCGAGTGCTCCTAGTACTACTACTTCACAGCAAGGGGTAAAATCTGATCTGATCACAGTGGAACACTGTGGACTGCGGAGTGTACCGCTCCATGGCGAACTACACCAGACCGGATGACACTCATGGCTAGCTCTCGGCTTTCAATGATTCAAAAACGAATCAAATTCAGATGCGTTTTGGCTCAGCCGACGATTTGACCAGCAGTTCAGATGTAGAACAGGAGATTGGCGGGGTCCGTACATACAAGTCCACACCCGATCACAGCTTTTGGTGCATGAACTTGCACGCACAGTGTGCATCTCGAAGGGCTAACTGCATGCAAGAGGCCCAGAGTGGCGGCGCATGCACGCCCGGCCCGGGAAAGAACCCGGCGCCACGGGATTCACCCTCGCCGGCCACGAGCATGGAAGACCGTAAACAAGCGAGCCTACCTCCTCCTTCTTGGCACACCTACTCCTTACGTACGTTGAAGCTACGACGACATACTCCTATTGTTCTAGGAATCTGAAAATGCTATGTCTATTCACACACACTCTATACGCGTGTAGGACTGGCCACTGAATTCAGACCTTTTTAGATTGGCTAAAGTACTAGTGTATGTTAAAGTTTAGTGTCTATTCGTACTTCTTTCTTAGCTAATGTTTTTTTCAACGTTTGAGTTTTAACTTTGGAGAAAATCATACGAGGGTGTAATGTTGCACTATCAACTTTTTGGGGTTTCCTCACACATTGAATCGACGAAATATGCAGAGAGCAAAGTAGTACTAGCTAGTACATGTGTTCAAACTTGAAAGACTCTTTGGATGCTTGGGTTAAGTTGATACCTTGGTCAGGCACAATCAGGACCAGTCCATAAACAATTCCTAGGGTTTGTTAAAGAAAACTAACACGGGCGTACGGTTACAGCAGATATTCTCAGCCCTTTCCGGCTTGCTTTGACTGCATATATCCATCCATGAATCCCTAGCTAGCTGTACTACTACTACCTACAAGGCTACAGCTTCAAGCACTGCATTCTCTCTATAAAAGGCCAGCAATCTGCTCTTCATCACTCTCTTCTTCCTAGCTTGCAACTGAGAGCATCACACGTACACGCGACCAATCGAACTGTATAGAAATTCACAGCATGAGCTGCAGAAGAACCGGTGCAATGAGTCTTCTTGTAGTTTCCCTGTTCATCGTCTCCTTGCTCACTCTGCACGCCCCTGTCGCCTGCGCTCGCCATGGTGAGTTAATTCTTGTCCATTTCGTTGCTGTCGCGATCGATTGTACTTGAGATTTGCCTAGCTTGATCCGTTACTGATACCCCATCTTCACTGTTCTCGCAGTTGTAGTGCTGAACCCAAACAATGGACTGAACAGCAGAGGAGACAATAAGGTTAGTGAAAGCATACGTCGTTTAATCTGCTCTCATCACCGTTCGTTGTTCCCAAACTAAAGCAAATCAAATCCACTAAATTCTTGGATGACTGCTTGCAGAACCTCGCAAAGGTGCTCACCTCGGCGTCGACAGATGATGTAGTAGCTGCCAACAATGGATTCTCCGGGCGGAAGCTCGGGGCAGCGCCGAACAAGGAGGTGGCAAATAATAAAGCCACGGGAGCGGCGGCGGCGGCTTCAGCGGGCTCACGGCTGCGGACGGTGGAGATGCGCGCGGCGTGGAAGGGGAAGCACGGCGACGCGGCCGCCGAGATGTTGGACATGCTCCGGCGGGACTACGCGTGGAAGGCGAAACGCCGCCGGCCGATCAACAACGGCGCCACGCCGTTGCAGGTGAAGAAGCCCTAGATACATGTACCTAAGCCCTAAGCAGCTAGGCTTCCCCGGGTACTGCAGGGGCGCTTGGACCTGGGGCATGGCTAGTTCGATCGGTACATATAGGTAGAGCTAGCTTAGAAGCTTCTTCAGGCTTTAGAATTTCTCAGTTGCTAGTCCTAGTTGATTAGGAGGGTCTTGTTTTCAAAAAAAAAAAAGATGATTAGGAGGGTCAGTATACTTAGACGCCCATACTGAATAATGCCATCCGGCCAGCCTTAATCTAGCCTCCAAGCTGGAACAGCCTATTTAGCCCTGACAGCAATAGCATGAATCATATTCATGTAAGTGCAGATGGGCAATTTTGTCGTTGGTGTTCATGCTTGAGGATAGATGCCATGTAGTACATACATCTGCATTCTGCACCAGTATCAGGTTTGCAGGTGTGCTCGTATGCTTGTAACAGATTCAGTACGTGGTTTACACGTGTTTGCACTATTCACGGTCATGTAATTCTATTGCCTGCTCAGATACCAGGACCAGTCCATGGGCAACAAAACCTACTACTTTTTAAGTGATTCTCGAAGCAGATTCATCTTCAGAATACAACTATGCTTCAACAAGTAACAGCAAATGCTATATCAAAGCTATACCTTCATTCCTCACTCATAGTGTCGTAAATTACAAGCCACTACCGAATCCGACAAGCCATTAGCCTGCTAGAGATAAATAAGAACAGCAAGGCATTGGAGGGCAGACAGAAAGAGGGGGGAAGGAGAGAAATATTTGAATGAATTTAACATGGACTACCAGGGGGCTGGGATCAGAAGCGTGGCAGACACGAAGGGCTCAACTCAACAGGCAAAAAGAATGCAGGGGCAAGCACATTCAGAATTTACAGCAAAGGATTCTGTAACCCCAGCCTCGGTCTTCCCTCATACGCCTGCGGTCGGCCTTCGCCATCTTCACGGGGCTGCTGTTCCACTCGTTCTGTAGTCTGTGAATTAGAAAACAAAAAGAAAAAGTGCGTGAGCAAATAGCTTTGTATAAAGATAACATACATGAAGAATATCCTACTGATTGGTCCAAAAGGTTCAGAAACTGCCATGAGCCCATGACAATACAAGCAAGTACAGGGAGTTAAGTGGTAACAATTAGGATGAGGATATCTATATCAATGACCAACTGCAATTTCCTTAGCTGGGTTTTTTTTTTGAGAAAGGGGAGTTTTGCTATTCACTATTCAAATGTACAGCAAACTATGAAGTTGCTTATCTGGAGCTAGATTTAATTAATTACCGCACAGAGGGGTATATCGGCAAGGAATTAATTTGTTTAAGAGAGCTAGCAAAAAAGAAAGTAACAGTGTAGTCTTCACTTACACTGGGAATGCAAATGATCTTGTACTTGTGCTACTTTCTGATCGAAGAGAAATGTTGCCAGAAAAAGGTATGTGGCCAGAGGGTGTTAGGGGACCTGATGTAATGCTAGGACCAGAGAAGCTTGATTCAAATGGATTGCGAATAACAGTTTGTGCAGTCACTTTTGCACTATCAGGTCCATTTTGTTGAACCACAGATTCTGTTTGCACAAGAGGTGAAGTCTTACTGTCCGTGATATCCTCACTTCTTTTTGTAGCAGCCACCACATCTCTTGGGTTGAAATCATTTATATCCTGGGCGCTATCAACCTCACATTTTTTGCCGTTCTCACTTTTGACATCATTAGGCTCTCCATTGCTAGTGGACAGAGATGCAGCTATACCCGTTTCTTGTGCCACATCAGTTTTCACATCATCAGTGAGACTTTCTCTCTGATCGTTACATTGTTCAGATGCTTGGACATCCAATGTACTTGAACTTGCTTCAACAGAATCTGACCTATTCTCTTCAATTATGGCTTCATCTATTTCAATAGGATCAAACCCTTCCAGTGCTCTGTTGACAAGATCGCTAAAACTATCTGTCTTTCCAACAGGACAGATGGGTGCTATAGAAGCGGCATCCACAATAGTAGGAAGAGAGTAATTAGGTTCCCATGTCTCGTCTAATGAACCATAGGCAATAAAAGGGTTATAGTGATTAACATGGTTGGATCCTCCCTCATCCAATGCACTACTGACAACAACTTCTTCAGGTATCACCACCGAGAAATCAGAAACAGCTGGTTCTACTGGTAAGTCACTGTGAATGATGTTACTAGTCTCAGATGCAATACCAATTCCAGTTTCATGACAATCATTTGATGAAACCTGTAATGGCATCAATCATTGTTATGCGCTCAGTGGTGTAGATAATGATATATATAAGCAAAAAAATAGTTAGACAATACATATGTCGTTCATTTATTGAACCAAATAAATTGAAGATACACTAGCAAATCACATTTCAGGGAATGGAACAAAAAAAACAATGTTCACTTAATCATCAAACAATTATGAGACACATCAATGGAAAGAACAGATTTTAAGGATTAAAGTGGTGATTTGCAAATGTATTTTACTGTAAGTTAAGTAGTAGTATACCTGATGAGCTGCTTCTCCATTGAAAGATGGCTCCAGATTTTCATTGCTCTCGGAAATGACACTGCCAGCCTGCTGGCAACCTTGTGCACCTTCATGACACAGTGACTGTTTCGGATTTAATTTCTCATCACTTGAATAGGTAGATATAGCTGCAGGATTGTTGCCTTCAAGATCACACTCTTTGCGTAAGAAGTTTTGTTCCGCAGTATTGCCATCAGTAGCACACATGACAGGCAGGATAACTATTTGTGATTTTAATTCAAGTGCAGTTTTTGTAGAGTCAGCTCTTATCTCTTCCCCTAGGTCACCATTTGTATCTTCCGAGGAATCAAAGTTTATTGATACCTTTTGATCTACTAGCTTTTCCATTGAAGTCTTTTGATCAGGAAGAACTCCTTCATCAATGCAGACATCCTTGACAAAATGGCCACCGTAATCAGAGGAAAGAACTGTGTCTGGCAATTTGATTTCTACAACATCCTTGTCATACGAGTAATCCTCTATGCATTTTTGTCCGGTTTTACCTCCATTCTGATGCTCGCCCTTCACAAAAATATGTTCAGATTGATTGGTTTGTTCAACCATTTTATCTGCCAAAAATGTGTGCTTACTTTGTCTTTCAGTCTCGGAGTCTAATTTAGGATTGCCATTGGATGGAAGCTGTTGAAAAATATGACTTTGGTAAGGCCTTTCATCATCTGCGTTCAGATACCAAAATCAGCCATAAGACTTAAGAGTGAACAAAGAGAGAGAGAAATCAGGAAAGAAACATATCATAATCAACATTTATGGTTTCTGGTTTGAACAGCCAACAAACGACCAAAACTATTTCTAAACTATAGTAACTGATGACCAAACCAACCGGGACAAGATATAAATGGAAAGAACATTAGAGAACTTCAGCAAAGTTCATCTGTAGATTGTCTCTCATTTCAGTTGCACTGTCAATTTAATCATGTGTAAGCATTAAACTTTCCTGCTCTAAATCAAGCATCATCGATGATGCACAATGTTTCTGTCATGGAGAAACTCAGAAAAGGCTATTTGCTTAGCTAAGATGTTGTTGGTAGTCCTGAAGGAACAAAAGCCAAGATGCGACAGTCTTCCTACCAAATAAAAATCACAGTATTTTTGTTTCACAAAGTCAACATAAAGATTGAGTTTAAACAAAGCTGACTGAAATTGTTGTATGCTCGATTCTTCTGTAGGGATTAAAGAAAAAAAAACAATAGGAACGTAACAGGCATATGAAAGCCAACAACATTGATGCAGCAATCACATGGTGAGGCAATTACAGAAATAGTCATGATAAGAAAGAAAATTGTCTACTATGTGGTGGATTATAGCAATCACATGGTGTATCAACGCACATTTGGGAATTCACAATTCAGTACGGCTAGCAAACGAAATGCACCGTCCTATCAGATCACAATCTATCTACAAACCACAGTTTCGAGGCATAATCAGCCTTCAACCCAGACTAAAACCAGGCTACTGTTTAGAATTTCAGAAAGCGGAACACAACCCTATTTAACTGATGCAGTTAAGCAAATGCTTTTAGAATAAAGAAGACAAACAGAAGTGAAACTCACTCACCTATCTTCATGATCTGCACATAGAGTATCCTTAAGTCCTAGCCATGCCTCAGGTCTCAGCAGCTGCCTCTGATAAATATGCTGCTTATTTCCTGAAAAAAAAAAGATTCAGAAGTCAAATACTCCCGCCGATCCACCCGCGAAAAAAAAAAGGTGCGTGCTTCCTGTTCACCAGAATGGAGGACAAAAAGCTGCGTTTGCTAATGCCGATGTCCATCTATCCGCAAACAAATGCCGTGTTTCGCGTAACCTAGATTCCCATGGAAGGAAAAGTCTCGCAGCGTCCTGGTAGAACCAGACGCTTTACACCCTTTTAGAGACACCCAAAAAAAGAAGAGAGGAAAAGAAATCCAAAGACGAGACCATCTCGCAAAAACATGATTGCCCAAAAGGAAAGAAACTCTGTCGAGCAAAAGCAGATGCAACGACCGGCGTGCCCAACAACTCCTCCGCATTTCCCCTCACCAAACATAGCGGGCATTTCCAGGGAGAGAGTCAGCCTCAGTGTACACACGCACACATACAGCTAGACAACACAACACAGAACCAGACAAAGCACCAGATACTAAAACTAAAACTGCAGGTTTCTGTACGCGTCGAAGAGCAGATACGGGGAAAGGAACAAAGAAGCGCTACCAGACGAGGCAAAGGAAGGCCAGGACTTGGGTTGGATCAGAGCACAAGCACGCCTTCCTGATTTCTTCCTTTCCCCACACGGAAGGAGGATGAACAGGGCAAACAGGAACGAAGCCAGCTGATCCTAGCACCTCTGGCAAAGGGCCCGGAGGAACTTGGGGAGCTCTCGGTGGCAGGGCTTTAACTGCGCCGCATCAGACTGTGTCGGTGAGGTGGAGTAATTACATAAGACTGTGCGGACCAGTGGAGTAACTACGTGCAGGCAAGAACACACCACACCAAAGGAGTAGCAAACAAGTGAGCACTTGGATTCAAGATTCTATTTTTCCTCTCCTTTTGATGAAAGAAAGATATGCCTTCAATCCGGAATCATGAGACATGCATCGAACCGGCGCCGCTGAATGCTACTTCAGCAATTCTATCACCTGTCTACCAGTTCTACAGATCAGAGTTTCAGAAAAAAAAACGAACGAAAAGGATGTGTGAACTAAACGCACTGGGAAGATGAACAGGACCAAGAAACAAAGTCTCCTCCAGTACTCACGCACATGCAGAAGCAGAGCCAACCATGGACGAAGGAGAGCGACACCACGAGAAGACCGAGAACTCGAGTTGGGGGCAGGATGGAGTGAAGGATCAGGAGCTCTGACCTTTGTGCGGGAAGCCGCCGCCGCCGCAATTCTTTCTCTCCTCTGCTCTGCTGCGTCGGCCAAAAGGGAAGCTCCGGGAGAACCGCCGGGAGCAGCGGTGGCCGGCGAGGCGAGGATGGGATCGCGGCGGAGCCCGAGGACCCAAAAAATTCCGCAGAAAAGAATTTCCCGGGGCGGAGGGTGGAGACTTAAATAAACGCCATTCATGAGAGGCAGCAGAGCAGTGCAATAAATTTGATGCGCTGGGGTGGCTCTTTTGCGAATAGGCCCCTCGACGGGGTGCACGAAACGAAGCCTTGGATCGCTTCCAGAAGGGCCTGCCAGGTTTTTTAATCGGTTTGGTGGACTGTGTGCGATGTGCAGGTGTCGGTTTATTTTTCAGTCCAGGGAATTCTTCGTGGTCGTTGACTTGGTAGGCTTCTGTGCCATTCTGGTTGTTTTTGGGTTATTTCTGTAAATATGCTAGGTACCCAAGAGTTTTTCTTCAGTACTTGAGGCACCAAAGTGTAAGTTGCTAGAGCACAATATTTTGTATAGTAGCACAATGCTACTATTATGCTACTGCTTGAAGAAATGAGTATAGATAGTACTCTCGTACATACATTTATTAGGAAAGGAATTTTCACAGATAGTATCCATTGGATTATTTTCTAAAAAAGATATGCGTTGATGGGTAGTATAATTTGTTTCTGTTTTCAAAGTTTTTGTGTTATCACTGTGAAAAGAATAGAATGCCACGCAGCTAAATGGAAGGCATGGCTCTTTGCGTTTGCACTAACAAGGAACTGAGAAAACACATGCTAAATGCCATATAACTCATCGAAAACATGCCACACGGATCGCATTCCACCTGCTAATCATGCAAGCACGCCTGGTAGTTCGTTGTCAAGAACTCAAGATAGTATCCTCTCTCAATAGTGATCTTTGATTGTCTTTTTTTTTTCTTGGCGGCAGGGCCAGGCGGAGTAGTTCACTTCTCTGTAGAGACAACAAATTATTTTTTCCTACCTAAACTTTCTCCATGCATGAGATTGCCTAATCCTCGCTGTACTGGGATGTTTAATATATCCCGGGCAGGAAAATCTTTTATGCAGTGTTCTTCCATTGGTACGCTTCAGCAGAATCACTGGATGGGATAGCTTGGAAAATAGTACAACAGTTCTGGCAGTAATTACGAATAAGGCCGGGGTGTACAGGCGAAATGCCTGGGAAGAGAGTCAAAGAAAAGGATGCAATTATATTATGAGTATTTATTTAGCAGCAAAATGCCGGGCCAAACCGGATGGAAGAGACAGCTCGGACGCATTTAAGTACTCTAATGTGGCTGTCTAGTGGGCCCACCTCTGTGGACCCCAATACATTGCACACACAGGAGTCAGGAGACGAGGAGGAAGCCGTGCTTTCAGCGACGCAAGGCAAGACGCAAGCGAAGCAATACCACTGTGGAATTTATATCAGTGAAATATTAGGACGATTCTTAACTTTATGTTTTACTTTTATCCAAACATAAGCTAAAATGCTGGTTCACGATTATAAAATTCGCAAATATTAACATGAGTTGAATATTTGTGCGTAGATAAGAGATCAAGTGATCAGCCGAGCATATCTGTGTGTTAGCACCATGTGATGTTAACAATAGCTTGTTCATGTTAGATTTTATAATGAAATTGCTACCATGGAGTGCCCTGCTCATCGTGGGCTATACAAAGTCCGAGTGTGACAAGTTTGGCGAATGGCTTGCTCACTCTGGGTCGCGTGGATAAAAAATTCATGTTCGGTTGCAGCCAAGTCCTGGCTACCTAAGTTGGGTGGTGTTTAGATGTTAGAATTGGGATGTTGAATTTGGGAGTAAGATGTCACTTCGTAATCATTGCGCTACTGTAGCATTTCGTTTGTATTTGTGAAAAATTATCCAAAAATTGATTAATTAGGCTCAAAATGTTCGTCTCGCAGAGTACAATAAAACTGTGCAATTAGTTTTTGATTTCATCTACATTTAATACTCCATGCATGTCATGACATTTTGATGTGGTGGAGAATCTTCTTTTTTATAGTGTATTTGGGAGTTGCTTTTTTGGAACTAAACAGTCCCTTAGAGAATGCACTGCAATGCGCGCAGATAGGTGTAAGTTGGAAATGGTATGCTAGGCGGCATCCACATGTTTAAAGTCTGGGTAGAAATCTCACCAACACGCATAGCATTTCTAACATGCGTATAAGCTTGGCAAGTATATACTCTGGAACGACGAACGAACGGCATACGAAAACGTGGTAATCACAGCATTCATGAACGGCTCAACGGCCAGTAGCCCAGTAACATGAATATTTGAAATTTTGTTAGATCGTTGTTAACAAGTCTGCGTTCCTAGTGTTTTTAATAAAGAAATATCCTTTATAACGTATATACTAGTTTTAGTTAAGATAGTGTGCTTTATAGATATTGATAGTTTGACTTTTGTTAAACCAAATCAAAATAAACTCACAATACTTGATCAAAGAAAAAAAACTAGTTTCCCGTAAAAAAAAAAAGAAAAAAAAACTAGCCAAATACTTCAACACTATGCCGAGACATGCAAGAAACCCTAGTCTCAAGCATGTCCACATGCCGTCGAGTGCAACCAATCCCCCTCAGCTGCCTGCCAGTCTGCCATCTCCTCAGTTGACCAAATCCCCATTGTTTTATGCGAATATAATCTGTTTGTCAAGCAGGAGCATCACAAAGCGGATTAAGGCCTTGTTTAGATGCAAACTTGGGGGTGCAAATTTGGGAGTTTGGGGTCATGTCGTAATCATTGCGCCACTGTAGCATTTCGTTTGTATGAATGAAAAATTATCCAAAAATTGATTAATTAGGCTTAAAATGTTCGTCTCGTAGAGTACAACAAAACTGTACACTTAGTTTTTTATTTCATCTATATTTAGTAGCATGTTATGACATTTTGATATGATAGAAATCTTCTTTTTGCATAGTGAATTTGGGGATGCAAATTTGGAAACTAAACAAGGCCCTTATTTAGATCCCAAAAGTAACTCTCAAATTCAATATGCAAAAAGAAGATTCTCCGTCACATCAAAATGTCATAACATGTATGGAGTACTAAATATAGATGAAATCAAAAACTAATTGCACAGTTTTGTTGTACTCCGCGAGACAAACATTTTGAGCCTAATTAATCAATTTTTAGATAATTTTTCACACATATAAACGAAATGGTACAATGGCGCAGTAATTATGATGCGACCTCTAAGGCCCTAATTTAGATGCTAAATTTAGCATCTAAGGCCTTAATCAGCGGCCTTCCCGAGATCCTATGATTTCGCGGTGCCCCAAGGAGGGGCCGCCTCTTTTTGGGGCCCAAAAAGAGAGGCCGGGGGTGGAAAACTGGAAATGATGCCATTGACTTGTGCACCTCTAGGCAGAGGCAGAGGCGCAGAGGCATGGGGTGGTGAACCGGATGATTGGCTGCCGCGAGCCTGCGCCTGCGAGAGGAGAGGGGAGGCCGGCCACTATCCGGGTGGAGAATGTGATAGCAGATTGGCAGCAGAGAAGAGGAAAGGAGAGGCCTTTCTCTGGACGCATCCGTTTGACCCTGGAGGGCTTGGCATGATGCCGGCCATCATGCCCCGTCGGAGCCTGGGTCTCGGTGTGTGTTCCAGCCTGCAGGGCAGGTTCCCTGGTTCCCAGTTTTGGGACTGGACTGGAGGAAAGGTTTGCAATTGGCAGGTGGCGAGGCCTGACGTCATGCCGATATTTCACGAGCGTTCAAAGAGTTGATGTGATTTTCTGCAGGTAGGTATTTTTAGATGGCTTGGCATTGACTGGTAATGGCTGTTTCAATTTTTTTGGTCTACAAAATTGATGTGGAATTATTGCATTTTAAAACTTGTTGGGGGTGGTGTCTACAAATTGGCAGCTTGGAAATGGCCCTGGTACGGTACAAACTGTCAGGTTAGAAATGCAGCCTGTAATCATCGTTGTTCATTTTTGAACGGCACTCTGGAACTTAAAAAAAAAGTGCTCTGAAAGAAATTGCCAGATAAGATCAAGGCCATTGAGAAAAGGCCAATTGTCTCGCTTTGCTTCTTTTCTCCACTGACGTAACCTTGCACCTTTGATGGTTCTTGTCCCATGACGAACTCGGCTTAGCACATGTCGCGCTTGGGGATGCATGACCGATTAATAAACTAATTAAATCTCCAAGACAAGGATATCCAATAATGATACTCATGACCTCTCTGTACTGAGATTTCAAATCGGCTTAGCGCTTGACACGAAACTTCTTTTTCAATTCAAAATTAGAACAGGTATTTCTTTCTTATCTTAGTACAAAAAAAAAAGACAAGGATGATGAGGTACTACAGAACACAGCAATCCGCTACTACCGCAGAATAGTAGGTCCTCTTCCCCTTTTCGCGCGGGGAGGCTGCCTGCCCGGGGACACAAGAGGCAACGAAAGCAAAGCCTGCTGCAACCACAAGTTGAAGGCCATCGATCGAGTCAGTTGATTGGCTGGGCAGGCAAACACCTCAAAAGGCAGAAATTGGCACAAGCATGCCGTAGCAGTGGACCCTAGCGATAACGATGGCAAACATGGGTACCTCTAACTAGCTAGGTTTTGTTTCCTTTTCTTTCTATATATTCCCCACCCCTAGCCGCTATCGCTGCACCGCCCCCCGTCGAGTTTACAGAAACTCGTTAAAACTTTTCATTTTGTGAAAATCTCTATATATAGTCTAGCAACTAGTTAGAAATCTAGGCATTTTTCGGTACATTTTAATTCCAGAAATTATTAACAAATTCATGACCATAGTGAGTGATCCAGTGAGAGCAAAGCATGTGCTAGTGTTCAGGTTAATTCCCAAAAAAACATGAACAACAAGCATAACCAGAGAAGGTTTAGTTTGTACCCAGGAACGGAACCGGAACCGGAGGCACCGGAAACGCCGTTACCAATCATTGTGACTAGTCTGCTTGAAGTAGTCGATCAAATTCGAGACAGTGGCGAGGCGATGCAGTGAAGTACCTCGAACGGCCTCCGAGATGTAGTCGTTCGCGTGATGGAGAGGACGTAGTCGTACAACGTGTGGTCGCCGGGTTGGTGGAGATGTCCGCCGGGAAGTAGACGAAGTAGTCGTTCACAGCAGCGAGCAGGCGCGTACGAGTACGCTTCCCAAAAACCTTATCGCCTGCCTATCCCGAGCAGGATCTCAGGGCAGACGGGGTTCGGAGGCAACTGCTCACGCAAGCAGAGTGCGCGCAAAGCTTGCGTTGGGAATGCGAGAGAGCAGCAAACAACAGGGAGAAGAGAGTGGTTTCCTGAAAGGAATACCAGAGGGAGAGAGCTTCGAGATTTCTGTCCCGCCTGGAAGGAAAGGCCTCCTCTTATAGGCGCTCAGGGAGAAAGGAGAGGATGAACCTGGACGCGTTCAGCAGGGTAGCAATGACCATTATGCCGTCAGTTACTAGTCAGCCCAACGGTTATATTCTCTGAATAATATCAGTAACGGCTATGACTTAATGACTGTCATTAGTGGCAAAACGTTCATCACACAGCACACGCAGAGCGGCTCGGCTCGGCTCGGCTCGGCCACGGCCACGGCGACGCGAGCGAGCGCGCGCGCGTGTGGCACGCCCTTCTCCTTTTACCAACTTCACAAGTGGTCCACCTTTGGTCCACCATTTAAGTTAGTTAGGATTCCCGTTGACTCTCAATCCGGGATTTATACCCCTAGCATTTATTAGTGGACCTTTAATTTCTTTTGATTAATTGAGACTAAAATTGGCCAATGGCCCAATTAATCCAACAATCCCCACCAAGAATTTCAAGGTTCACAACAAATGCCCTCGACTCAAATGTTGTTTTGATATACCGGCTTCATGGTGAAGACTGTTAAGTTGAACATCCACCTGAGGCAAAAGCTACACTCATTCACAACTGACCAATGGACTATGCCTTGAATTGGCAATTTCGTGCAAACAAGCCTGACTAGAGCCCCTTACCAGTACTAGGCTGCTATATGCATCCCCTCGGGTTGGAGCGTATAAGTCATACTCCGTGCCTTTCATGGGTATCTAGAGATCACCCTATCTCATAGATTGTTACTAGCAATCGGACCCATATAGGTGTAATCCTTTAAGATGTTCTGTAGGCCAACATCTTTGCTCCTCACTGAGCCACTCGGATCACATTAAGGTTTTCACCAACCTGCCATACAGTTTTAGAAGAGAAATGCACCTCTATCGGAATGAGCCTTTTATAAAGGTTCTCTTCTCTCAGTTAAACAGTAGCTTGTTTCACCATCCTGATTCACGGGATCTCCGATCACATAGGACAGGTTACCACTACTGAGTAACATTCATGGGTCTCGAGCCCAATTCCCTGGATGCATTATCTATCACGTTACGTGAAAGACCCTTTGTGAATTGATCTGCTATGTTCTTAGCCGTTTGGATGTAGTCCAAGGCTATTACTCCGGAGTTTCTCATTTTCCTGACAGACTTCAGCCGCCTCTTTACATGCCTAGATGACTTCATGTTGTCATTTGAACTGTTCACCTTGACAATCACCGTTTGATTATCGCAGTTCATGAGGATAGCCGATATCGGTTTTTCAACTACCGGCAGATCCATAAGGAGTTCACAAAGCCATTCGGCCTCTACTGTGGCGGTGTCTAATGCAGTGAGCTCTGCCTCCATAGTAGACCTCGTTAAGATGGTCTGCTTGCAAGACTTCCAGGAGACAGCGTCACCTCCAAGTGTAAACACATATCCACTTGTGGCTTTAATCTCATCTGCATCAGATATCCAATTTGAATCGCTATAACCCTCTAGTACACTAGGGTACCCAGTATAGTGAATCCCGTAGTCCACAATACCTTTTAGGAAACGCATCACCCGTTCGAGAGCTTCCCAATGAGCCTCTCCTGGGTTAGACACAAACCGGCTCAGTTTGCTCACAGCATACGCGATGTCGGGTCTAGTAGCGCTGGCTAGGTACATCAGTGAACCAATGATCTGTGAGTATCTCAGCTGATCTCTCATTATTCTCTTGTTTTTCCGCAACACTTTACTAGCATCATAAGGTGTTGGAGCTGGCTTGCAGTCATTATAATCGAAACAACTCAAGATCTTCTCCACATAGTGGGATTATGTAAGAACAACCCCACCATCACCTTCTCTCACTAGTTTAATGTTCAGAATCACACCAGCCTCTCCCAAATCCTTCATCTCAAAGCTTTGGGACAAGAATTCTTTGACTTCCTTAATCGCATTAAGGCTTGTCCCAAATATCAGTATGTCGTCCACATACAGACAGAGGATCACTCCTTCACCCCCACCATAGCGATAGTACACACATTTGTCAGCTTCGTTCACAACAAAGCCAACTGATGTTAAAGTTCTATCGAACTTTTCATGCCATTGCTTAGGAGCTTGCTTAAGGCCATACAAAGACTTGACTAACCTACACACCATTCCTTCTTGACCTTCTACTACAAATCCGTCTGGCTGATCCATATAGATCTCCTCCTCCAACTCTTCATTTAGGAAAGTTGTCTTAACGTCCATCTGGTGAACGATAAGACCATGAGAAGCTGCCAAGGAAAGTAATACTCAAATAGTAGTCAATCGGGCAACCGGTGAGTAGGTGTCGAAGAAGTCTTCCCCTTCTTTCTGAGTATAGCCTTTAACCACTAGCCTTGCCTTGTACTTTTCAATTGTACCATCAGGCCTAAGCTTTTTCTTGAACACCCACTTGCATCCAACAGGTTTGCACCCATAAGGACGCTCCACAACCTCCCAAGTACCATTAGACATAATTGAATCCATCTCACTCCGAACTGCTTCCTTCCAATAGTCAGCATCTGGAGAGGAATATGCTTCTTCAATGGTTCTAGGAGTGTCATCCACGAGGTACACAATGAAGTCATCACCAAAGGATTTTGCAATCATCTGTCTCTTGCTCTTTCTGAGAGCTGCTTCATTGTCATCCTCCTCAGGATTCTCCACATGTGGTTGTTCATTGTGTTCTATCATAGTGGTGGGTTCTTTAGGTTCATTGTTAACAGACAATTCAAGACTAGATGTGCTATCTACCTCTTTCATAGGAAAAATGTCCTCAAAAAATTAAGCGTCTCTGGACTCCATGATAGTACCAACATGCATGTCAGGTACTCCAGACTTCACTATTAAAAATCTATAACCCACACTGTGGAAAGCATAACCAAGAAAGACACAATCCACTGTTTTAGATCCTAATTTACGTTTCTTGGTTATAGGCACATTCACTTTGGCCAAACAACCCCAAGTTCGTAAATATGAAAGGGTTAGCTTATTCTTTTCCCACTCCTCGAATGGTGTTATCTCTTTGTTCTTCATGGGAACACGGTTTAGGACATGACATGCAGTCAATATAGCCTCACCCCACCATTCCTTGGAAAGTCCCGCTGTGTCTAACATGGCCTTAACCAAATCAGTTAGAGTGTGGTTCTTTCTTTCGGCTACCCCGTTTGACTGAGGTGAATAGGGAGGCGTCCTCTCATGAATTATTCCGTGTTCCTCACAGAACGCAGTGAAAACATTAGAAAAATACTCTCCACCACGATCAGACCTAACTCTTTTGATCTTTCTCTCAAATTGGTTTTCTACCTCAGCTTTATAGATTTTAAAATATTGCAACGCTTCATCTTTAGACTTTAACAAATAAATATAGCAAAATCTAGTGCAATTATCTATTAGAGTCATGAAGTACTTTTTACAACCTTTTGTCAACACGCCATTCATTTCGCACAGATCGGAATGAATTAATTCTAGAGGTGCCAAGTCTCTCGCCTCAGCCGCAAAGTGAGGCTTACGAGGTTGTTTTGATTCAACACACACATGACACTTAGAATTTTTGATTAAGGTGAATTTCGGAATTAAACTCAGATTTGCAAGACGCGTCATACAACCAAAATTAACATGACAAAGTCGTGAATGCCACACATTAGACTCATCATTAACACTTGAAATATGGTTCACAATTTTATTACAATCATCTGACAAAGAAAAGCGGAACAAGCCTCCGCTATCATAGCCCTTTCCAATAAAACTTCCAAACGCTGACTAAGTTCTTCTTGATGGTGGGGACATGCTGCACGTTCTTCAGTCGAACGGTCTTTCCCGAAGTAAGCTTCAGATCGACCGAACCAGCACCAAGAACACGCGCATGCGATCCGTTCCCCATCAACAAGGAGGAAGTCCCGCCTGCCTGGTAAGAAGAAAACAAGAAAATATCAGCACAAACATGAATATTAGCACCAGTGTCAATCCACCATTCAGGTGAATGACATACTGAAAGAACTGTAGGTAAAAGATTACCGTACCCCGACGTTCCACCAGTCTCACTAACAACCATGTTGGCACTGTTGCCATCTTTCTTATCCTTGCGATCCGGACACTTTCCAGCAAAGTGTTCGGTGCTACCACAGCAGTAGCACTTCCCAGTTGGAGGCTTCCTCGGCTTGAACTGAGTCGTCTGTTTGGCCTTTGTTTGGTTCTGATGCGGCTTGTTCTTCCTTTTGTTGGACGCATTGTGGTTCTTCTTCTGCACCAGATTGGCACTAGAAGTCCCAACAATCCCTTTACCACGTTGGTCCTTTGCCCTCGCCTTCTCTTCAACATCAAGAGTGCCAATAAGATCGACAACAGTGAACTCCTGTCTCTTGTGTCTCAGAGAGGTTGCAAAGTCCTTCCAAGAAGGTGGTAACTTGGAGATAATACCTCCAGCCACAAACTTGTCAGGCAACTTACATGGTGCATCCTCGCTATAGTTCTCAAGATCTCTAGCCAGCGTCTGAATCTCATGGGCCTGCTCTACCACAGGACGGTCTTCAACCATCTTGTAGTCATAGAGCTGTTCCATGACATACAGCTCACCACCAGCATCAGAGACCCCAAACTTAGCTTCAAGCGCATCCCAAACTTCTTTGCCGCTTGGCAGCAAGAGGTACGTATCCACGATGCTTTCGGCTAGAACACTCAGGATGGCACCTCTGAACAGGTTATCGGCCGCCACGAAAGCTCTCTCCTCCTCAGGAGTTTGCGTTTCGGGCTTCCCCTGTGTGACATGCATGATGTTCATGGCCGTCAGCCACAACGTGACCCTCTGCCGCCAACGCTTGTAATTTGAGCCATCGAAAACATTTGGTTTGATTGACGCAACAAAGGTAGTTACCGAAAGCCTATTAATATCATAAGGTTTTTGGATTGTTAGAAATCTAGGCATTTTTCGGTACATTTTAATTCTAGAAATTATTAACAAATTCATGACCATAGTGAGTGATCCAGTGAGAGCAAAGCATGTGCTAGTGTTCAGGTTAATTCCCAAAAGAAACATGAACAACAAGCATAACCAGAGAAGGTTTAGTTTGTATCCAGGAACGGAACCGGAACCGGAGGCACCGGAAACGCCGTTGCCAGTCATTGTGACTAGCCTGCTTGAAGAAGTAGTCGATCAAATTTGAGGCAGTGGCGAGGCGATGCAGTGAAGTCCCTTGAACGGCCTCCGGGATGTAGTCGTTCGCGTGATGGAGAGGACGTAGTCGTACAGCGTGTGGTCGCCGGGTTGGTGGAGATGTCCGCCAGGAAGTAGACGAAGTAGTCGTTCACAGCAGCGAGCAGGCGCGTACGAGTACGCTCCCCAAAAACCTTATCGCTTGCCTATCCCGAGCAGGATCTCAGGGCAGACGGGGTTTGGAGGCAACTGCTCACGCAAGCAGAGTGCGCGCAAAGCTTGCGTTGGGAATGCGAGAGAGCAGCAAACAACAGGGAGAAGAGAGTGGTTTCCTGAAAGGAATACCAGAGGGAGAGAGCTTCGAGATTTTTGTCCCGCCTGGGAGGAAAGGCCTCCTCTTATAGGCGCTCAGGGAGAAAGGAGAGGATGAACCTGGACGCGTTCAGCAGGGCAGCAATGACCATTATGCCGTCAATTACTAGTCAGCCCAACGGTTACATTCTCTGAATAATATCAGTAACGGCTATGACTTAATGACTGTCATTAGTGGCAAAACGTTCATCACACAGCACACACAGATTAGTGGCAAAACATTCATCACACAGCACACGCAGAGCGGCTCGGCCACGGCCTCGGCGAGGCGAGCGAGCGCGCGCGCGTGGCACGCCTTTCTCCTTTTACCAACTTCACAAGTGGTCCACCTTTGGTCCACCATTTAAGTTAGTTATGATTCCCGTTGACTCTCAATCCGGGATTTATACCCCTAGCATTTATTAGTGGACCTTTAATTTCTTTTGATTAATTGAGACTAAAATGTGCCAATGGCCCAATTAATCCAACAGTAACAAGATATATCTCAACCGCACCGTACGTGGATGCATGATGAATGATTGTGCAGTAAGTTTTTATATAGTCAAATTGCGTGCATACGAAAGCCCATGCAGTTGATAATCCTTTTCCTTCGCTGTATGTTGCGTGCATTTTGTTGCATCACGAATTCTATATATAGTCAAATTTCTACCGTGGGCAACCGGGGACGGCACGTTCCGGGCTCTTCTCCTCGGGCTATTCTCCTCCTTCGCTGTGACTGGCTGAAAATGATGCGCCGGCGGCCGATCATACATACTCCTGCGCTGCCGAGCTGAGCCGTATGCTCTCGTGCGCTGCTGGCCGCGGCCGCCTTTGTCTGAGCGCACGGCGGATCGCACCGCGTCGCGTCGTCACGCGCGCATGTTGGTGACGCGCGCGTTCATGGGCGCGAGGGCCTGGCTGGCGTGATGGCAACACGCACGCACGCACAAACGCCTCCGCTTTTGCTCACCGCCGCAGGCAGGTCGGGTGGGTGGAGGTGGAGCTGGAGCAGTGGCCCTTTGGCTGGCTGGCGTCGGAGTTGGAGTTGGGAGAGTTGGAGCGAGCGGACGACGGGCGCCGGGTGCGTGCGCGGTGCCTGGCTGATGGATGGCTGAGGCCGATCGGTTGGGTTGGGTTTGGGTTGGGTGGGGGTCATCCATCGGCCGATCCACGCCACCTGTCGTGTGTGCCTACGACTTTGTTGATGAGTTCGCTCACGGTCGAGGCCGGGGCCCCCGGTCACATGAGAAAAGGATGCCGCCTTTTGCAGCTTCCACTAGCCGTGCCCAGGAGTCGATCCAGCATCGCCACACCACGCGGAGGGTCTGTGCCGCAGGTCTTTCAAAAGGAAGCCTATTTTTTTTTCAAAAAAAGGAAGCCTATATGATGATTGGTGGGCGATGCTCGATCGGCGGCCATCGGTCGTTTCAAAAAGAAAAGGCAAAAAAAAGTCACATCGAAGAACATCCTTTTGGTACTACTCTCTCCGTTAATCTTGAGACGTGGTTAGATTGACACGGTCTTTTCAATAACATTTTGATTCTTTATTTATCGTATCGCATTTATTGTTATAAATTTATGGCTATTACAGAGAATATTTGATTACAAATCTAACCATTTTAAGTAAAAAGTAAAAGTAATGGTAAAAAGTCGTGCATTTTGATACGTTTATGTGCCTTGCAAATGAAAACAGAGAGAGTTGCTAGCTTGGCCTTGATAACTACTTTAACAAATTAGAGGCCCCAATCCCGACACAGACGTTAAGTGTTCCATGTCAACAAACAGACTTCAGATATATCCTACGACGAGAAGCAAGTGTGTTCCATGTCAAATATAAGTTCTAGCAGTATATATTATTGTGCCAAACAGGCCCTTAAAGGCACCCACCCAAGACACCGATGCCATTTCATCTGCGTTCCGGCCTGTACCCCCCCCCAAGTTACGGCATAAATTAAAATCTTTTTGGACGCACACACCTCCTTGCCGGATCTCCCAGGAGCACGGCATGTCGTCCTGCTCCGTTCCAGTTCGGTCAGGCCGGCAGCTGCCTCCTCCTCACCAGGATGCACACACACCTTTGCGTGAGCAAGCTGGTTTCAGGGCACCTCCAGAAGACTCCCGATGTATACATGAAGTGCTCGCAAAGAAAGAACCCGGCACATCTGAACATCAGCATGCTATCCTGCATGACACCTGATCCCCAAACTCTCAGTTTCCCGCGACGCACAAACTGCCCAAACCAAGACCAATCATGATCGCGTGCACATCTGAACGAAGAGTACAATATATTTGCTGACGGGCACGCGTTACCAATCAGATAACACCGCAACTTTCACAAGCACTGGGAGCAGAGCAGGGAGCAGATACGATCACCTGCCAAACCCGAACTCACGCACCAACCAGTGTGTAGCTATCTCTGGTGCATTGATGAGCCTTGCGATCGATCGTTGGGTAGAAAGCGGCCAAACGGCCCGGGTTTTCTTGCACGTCTGTATGTTTTGTTTGTGATTTTTTCAGCGCCGCTAGGTTTTGTCCCGCTGTGAACATGCACACTTGGCGTCGCGTACGTGAATTGATTTAATTCCCGGGCGGGATCGAATCGACTGCTCAACTGAAACCGAGTGGATTGGAGGGGGTGCGGAATTGTGATGGGACGGCGCAGCTGAGCTGACAGTTGGGTGATTGAACTGGTCCCTTTTGCTGTCAATACCAAGTGATCAATTCTGGGGTAGCTTCAGGCCTCTCCCTTTCAGGGAATTGATGGGAGTATGGATGCGTCATTTGTCACACGGTTAGGATACCCGGCTCAGGTTTGCTTGTCTTGATAGAACCTACTCTGGGTAGGAGTGTCAAGTGTGTGTACCTAACCTAACAAAGTCAATGCAGCACACTGTTTGCCTGTTTCCTTAGTTGGTTTGGAAAGATGGTGCCAATTAAGGAAATTAAGCCGAAATGTGCTACTAAACACATTTGATCTGATAAGAAAATATCTACTACCCCGGGCCCCTCCCTCTGGAACAGACATAAACCCTGACATTTGTAAATTCTACTAATAATTAAAAAGCACAACGTGGATCTGCCCTCATGAGCCTTGCTAACCACAGAGCATCGTAGACGCACTGTTCATCGAGGGGGTAGGATGGTAAACTGAACTGCAGTACCTTTCACTTAATTTACTTCCTCGTGTTTCTTTAATGATAAAAGAAATCACACAAGTCCACTGTACCCTTCACTTCCGAGAGGGACAAAACACAAAAGATGGAGGCCATGTGAGAGTGAGCCGTTTGACCGATTAGCCTAAGCACAAGTTCAAACAAAACAACCCAAAGGCTTGTTCGTACGCCACCGTATACTACTCACCGACGCAGCATGTGCCCCGGCCGGCTGGGGGCTCAGCTAAACCGCCCGGGCCGGGGGCCGCCCTGGGCAGCCGCGCCCGCGCGTGCATGCGTGCGTGTGCTTGCAGGGGGAGGCAGCGCCCAATCATTTGACTGCCCATGCTGCCTGTAGTAGATACGGAGTACGTACCTCCTATCCGTGTAGTACTTGTTGCTTTGCTTCGATCTCTTGGAGTGTCACGTCACGTGAGCGGCTGTACCTCGGATCCCTTGGGGTCTAGTAAGGGCGCAGGGAACGGAACGGAACAGCCGCTGGGTCACATGCATGCACGAGATGTTGTTGTGCCGGTGGTGAGGTAGCGTAGCGTGAGGCGCGCGCAGCTCCCGTGTTCTCTGCGTTCTAGCGAATATATACGGGGCGCTCGCTCGTGTGCTCCTTTCTTTTTGCAGGCCGGGCTCGCGTACGTGCTGCCGAACCACCGCGACAAAAAGGTTTGTTTAAGCAGCTGGGGCGCCGGCCCTGGCTAGGTAGAAAGCGTAGTACGCTTCGTTTGCCTCACGGGCCGGGGCTCGTTCTTCCGACTCCACCACCCGGCGGCGGCCAGCCGGGACGGTGACTGCCAGCACAAGAGAAAGAGCGGCCGGCCACCCACGCGCGCGTGTCCACGCCGTGCCGTGCATTCATTATTTTGGGCCTTCCTGAGTCCGGTGCGGTCGTCGGTTCGCCGAAAGGAACGGCCCGCCGGCCGGCCGGCTTCCGTGCGTTGGATTGGATGGAGAGAGTTCGTTGCCGATCGATCGAGTTGGGTCGAGGAAAAAGCAACCGGCATGCAGCGGCAGCGCCCAACTGCAGGCGCCCGTGCCCCGCCGGAGCGGCCATTATGCCGGCCGGCGGGCGGGCGCACCGAGATGTACGGTTGGTGGCTTGGTGGTACTTACAGTGTATCCGGGCTATCTTTACCAACTACTACGGCTACAGTGGTAGCGGCTGGTGCGGCAACCTGGCAGGCACTAGATCGGAAGGCGGCAGACTAATGACACGTCGCTTTTGCGTCCGCGCCTGCGTCGGCTTGGAGCGCGTTGTCACTCTAGTCTAGCCTAGCATCCATCACTCGCGTGCTTTGCTGTTTCCTGCCCAATTTGCGGCCCAGGACGTTATGCGCCGAACGGCCCAGGACCTCCATCACAACTATGGCGGCCGCGTTGCCCGCCAGGCCGCAGTACTGGACGGCCCGGCCTAACAACAACCATCGGTCTGGCGGCCCATCAAACCCACGCTCCCGCGACGGGCCACGCATCACCGGTCCACCGCGCGCGGCCGGCTTCTGGACGGGAAGTCTCTGCAGTTCCTTGTGTTGTGCACCACGTAGCCGTATAGGCCAGGATTTGTTTGCTGTGCGAGTACGACGAAGCACCCAGTTAGTATACAGGACCAGTTCATAGGCAGAGCTCCCGAGCTCCGTTAATAGCATAAACTACAGTGTCAAGGCTGATCAGCTTTCAGCTGGTTCATAATCACCTAGCTGGCTAGCTCCAACCGCACTACCTTAGCAGAACACTCAACAGGCTGTGTTTTTCCCTAAGATCATGTCACTGCAAATTTGGTCTGAACAAGAGCGATCAGCGATGCAGCAGCCTTCAGGTATTCATCACCATCTTTACAGAAACAAACACCGCTCTCTTTCTCTGACATGAATTTTACACATCTGTTAACAGCCAGCAACCACCATACGCAATGTAGCTGGGAAAGACACTGGGAAATAGGATGCATCCCATATCCACAATCAACATGATACGCAACGATAAATAGAGGGAGTCTACTTATATTAGCGAGTCAAGTATAATCTGTATTTTCTGGAGCTATATAATTAACGCTGTAGTCTGCGCCAAAAGTAAGGTGACCATAAATTACGTTAAGTTTAACTACTGCAGAAGCAGAAGATATTCCTTTTAGTCAGTTGATACTTAGTAGTTGGTAATGGGTAAGCCTGGTGTCTGCTCCTAACTCCGGGAGTGCAGAAGTTGCTGAACAGGACCACAAAAGACAATGCCTGCAGATACAATCAACAAGGTCAGCATATCTGAGCAGGAGTCATACAAAAATCAATCCATAATTGCAAGAAAGCATTGCAACTTTTCCTTTTCTTTTGCAAGGGGATAAAGCAGGGTAACAGCATGATCAATTGGAAATTGTGCTTCAATTTAGTGGAGACATGAAAAACACTAAATGAAACTGAGAACGCTGCATGCAAATTGTTCATGGCATACAACTGGACCCCATTCCTTAACCATTAAGTCCTTACTAAAAACGGCAGTAGCTGAAAACTTTGGAAATGGTTGAAGGAACTAGACAATTTAAAGAATCTCAAGTCCCACCAAAGAAAGAAGACCATTGGTACTCTGATATCCTGACCGATGACAAACACAAGACACTGGGTTCGCTTGTCCAACATCCAGTCAGCAAAACAATAGTATTGGAAAACCTGAATTCTAAGAGTTCAAGTGGCCACAGAGAGGAGGGACGAACCATGTGGTTAAACATGGATTCTCAGAACCTGGAAAGTATCTCTCAGCATGAATCAGGCAGACAGGCACCCTAGTATATATTGGTAAGAGTGTTTCATCTTAGCTTTAGTATTTTTTGGTGAATCAAATGGATCTTCTACCAGTTCATTTCACTAAAAGAACAATATCCTATCTCCCTTTCATTTATTACCAATGATGATTCTTTCATCCAGAATTAAATTCAGTGTATTGAGCAAGCAATGGGTTGAAAGTTGAAACAAATCAAAACTGCTATGTGAGAACTTGTGACATGACAATTGACAAGGTTTGTTCCAGTAACTCATCCTTTCCACTCAATTCACTGTAGCATCCACACTTCCGCCTCATGTACATCCTTTCCTCTACCCAAACATTCTCTCAGAAATGAATTCAAGCTCGCCTCACAAAAGATGAAACAGAAAAATAACCCCTTAAAGCTAGGTCAAAGTGAAAAACAGGCATACCAATAACATTCAGTTTCAAGACTCCCATGGAAGACATATATGGCAGAACCAGCTGGATTCAGTGCCTTGTTTAGTTTGGGTAGCACGTCAAACCATATGCTAGTACATGGTCTGTATATGCATGGAAGATATGCAAGAGCACAGTTAAACATATACAAGACACAGGCATGTATGCTAATAATCATTAAGATCAAGCACTAGCAGATGAACGTTGATCTGTACTAAGCTGTCAGCATGTTATTGTCAGGACATTCATTTCATTACCGGGCTTCTAAGTAACTATACAGTTCCATGCAACACTTAATTAGCACGAGTGCTGAAAGGCAGTAAAATACACTATGTCTAAAATAATGGCAGCATTATGTTCTTGCGTCCTGTTTCCAACTGCCGAATTTCGTGGATAGGATCAATGATCAATGACTTATGGTTCACATGTTTCAAGTAACTCTTATAAGGAACTCTTGAATGTGCAGACGTGTAGCATGACATGGCATGGCATAAAAACAATGACTCACAAGAAAGACGAATGCTGATAACATAAGTCAACAGCAAAGTAATGGTTTATGTAACCGATGCCAAATTGCACATGACAAAGTATAAAATAGTCAACCAACATGATTATGGTAAATATAGAACTGTTTTTGCACTATTTCCAACATAACTGACTACTGGGAAGTGGCAACAATTAACCACATAATAACCAACAAACAGCTACCTGCTGACACAAGATGCAATGTAAAAGGGGGGATTATATTAAATTGACAGTTTTACAGTGATTATGTAGAACCATCAAACAGAGCAGTCACAGTATTGGCGACAAGAAGAGTGATCTCTTCTAGAAAACAAGACATCAATCTCACCCTATTGACCCTATAACAGTAAAAAAAGAATCATAGTTGGATGAATAAAATAATGCATCAGCCTTTCAAGTCTTGAAATCTCACTCTTTTCGACACCATAATGCAACATGGTGCCTGAGGAGTTAAGGGCACCATCTCACAGTTACAGCAAGAGCTGTCTATACTCTATACACATTTATACAAGAATAAGACTGACGGGAAGAGCTTCTGGTTGTGTGATAGAACAAGGGATACATAATCTACCAAGATGTGTGAAATTGCAACTCAGAACCAGAACACTAAACAACTAACAACCTAGGTGAGTAATAACCTCAGAACGACACACCACGCAAGCTAGTATAGTTCTAGGAGAAAACAGAAGTAAAGAACAGTTATAAAAGAATTTGTTTTCTAGAATTGTAATTACCATTTAGCCAGAAGATGCTTCCTGGTGCGCAATAAATTAGCGCCTCCTCCTTGGATGATCATCACCACCATCATCCCTCGATTGGCTCCTCGACCTAGCCCGTGCTTTCCTATCAAAGTCAGAACGCTCAGTGTACTCCTGGTGCCTCCTCTTGCCATCCCCATGTCGACCCCTCTCATTCCATTGCCTCTCTTGCTCCCTGTCCTTCTCTAGGACACGCTCCCGATGCCGACCCTTCTTCTCATGGTCATGCTCTTTGTACCAATCACCCCCATCACGGTCAGACTGCATCCTATTTGGATAACCATCATTGCCATTGCCCCTCTCCTCACTCCTACCATCTTGTCTCTCCTGCTTCCTGCCTCGTCCCTTCTCATAGTCCCTGTTCCCGTACTGCTGCTGTGCCTGGTGGTGCTGTGATGGTGCTGCTAGCTGCTGCCATGGCATTTGACAACCTCTGAAATTCCACCCCTGCTGAACACCCCATAAGCCCCCAACCATCCCCTGAGCAGGCCACACTCCCGGGCCTCGCATCGCCATCCCGCCGGCAGCCAAGAACGATGAGTTCACGTGGGGCGCCACCGCCGACGGCACCATGCCAGTACCCACCCCTGCATTGTACTGCCCCATTGACTGGAACCCACCGTACCCACCAACACCTCCCATCATGCCACCGAACGGCGGCCCAGGACATGGCTGGGGAACCATGGGCAGCGGAGGCGGCGCCAGAATCGGCCGATCACCCAACGCAGGACCCACATTGCCTCGTACCGTCGCTGCGTTGCTCGCGCTGCGACCGCCGTTGCCGGTTCCTCGGGCATGGTTCGGTGCCCGGGCCGCCTCGGCGCAGGAGTCGGAGTCGTCGCCGAGGCGGTGGAGACCGGGTGGGCGGGCGAGCGAGGCGACGCAGTGGCGCCCGTGGAAGGCGCGGCCGTGGAGCGTGGCGGCGGCCGACGCGGCCGCGCCGGCGTCGAGGAAGTCGGCGCGGCAGATGCCCCGCGACTTGCCGGTGTGCTTGTCGCCGTAGAAGTGGAGGCCGCGGAGCGCGGCGGCGACGCCGCGCGGCGCGAGCTCGAGCGCGGCCTCCACCTCCGCGTCCGTCGTCCACCAGTGGAGCTCGCTGATGTACAGCGCCGTGCCCCCGGGCGGCGAGGAGTAGGAGGCGCCGCCACCGCGCGCGCGCTGCGGCGGCGCGTGGTGCCTCGGAGGCGCGGGAGTTGGAGGAGGAGGAGGCGGCCGCGGCGGTTGGTGTGGCGGGGTGGCGGGTTTCGGCCGCGGCTCTGGCTCGCGCTGGGGCAGGGGCTCCGGGGCCGGGGCGCGGTGCGGCGGCGGGGACGGGGACGGGGTCGGGGACGGGATTGAGCAGCCGGGGGAGGGGGTTTTGGGAGGCGAGGTGGGAGACGGAGATGGGGAGAACGGCAGGAGGGGGAGGAAGCCTACGTTGACGTCGCCGTAGAGGTCGTCGCAGTCCTCGTCGTCGGAGGGGGTGCGGTGGCGGGCGTAGGCGTCGTCCCGGACCGCGGCGATCGCCTCCTCCGCGTGCGGGGAGGCGGAGGCCGCGGCGAGCTGGGCGCCGGCGTCGTCCCCGTCCATGGGGAAGCGGAGGCGGCGAGGAAGAGGGTTTTAGCGTGTGGTTTGGTTTGTTGGGTGGTGTGAGTGGTAAAGTTGAGCGCACCGCAAGCACGGCAGAGACAGGACAAGCCGGCGCAGAGCAGCAGGAGGGGATGGGAAGGCCGGAAGGGGAAAAGGCGTGCGACGCTCCTCTTCCTTGTGACAGCTGTAAGCCAGTTCACGGCTTCACGCTAGGCGAACACAGAGAGAAGGTGAATGTTTTGATGCAAAATCATGCAATTTGAAATTTTTAATATTTACGTACTTTAGTACCACCATTTTTTTCTCTGTTTATACGTCCCTAAAATTTGTTGATATATCCTTGGCTGAAAATTCCCCGAAGATCTCGCAGAGACATTAGTATGCCTGCTTCATCAATCCTCCAGCGTGGTGGACGTGGGCCCAAAGACGAAGTGACACATTTTGGAGGAGAGAAAAGAGAACTAGAGGTTCAAAATTCAAAAGGGAGCCGTTTCTACAAAGTACAAAGTGAGTTACCACGCATGCCGGTCTATGTTCAAATTCTAACTTTTGACTCTCTCGCCTCAGCACTTATAGTGGTAAATAGCGTACACTATATTTCAAAATAATTTGTTTGTCCTAAATAATATATATTTGAGATCGGTATGGGTACCTAAGTAAGGATCAATGTACTCGCGTGCGCGTATATATCTACAACAACAACATAGCCTTTTGTCCCAAGCTAGTTGGGTAGGCTAGAGGTGAAACCCAAAAATCACGGCTCAGACACATTAATTGCTAGTCTCCAAGCGCTCCTATCCATAGCTAAATCCTTAGAGATATTCCACTCTTTAAGGTCTCTGATAACCGACTCGTCCCAAGTTAGTTTGGGTCGCCCTCTACCTCTCTTAACATTATTGGCCCGCTGTAGAACCCCACTACGCACCGGCGCCTCAGGAGGCCTCCGTTGGACATGTCCGAACCATCTCAACCGATGTTGCGTCAATTTCTCCTCAATTGGTGCCACTCCGACTCTATCTCGAATATCTTCATTCCGTATCCTATCCCTTCTTGTGTGACCACAAAACCAACACAACATACGCATCTCTGCTACACTCAGTTGTTGTATATGTCGCCTTTTAGTAGGCCAACATTCAGCACCGTATAGCATCGCCGGGCGAATCGCCGTCCTATAGAACTTACCTTTTAGCTTTTGTGGTACCCTCTTGTCACAGAGGACACCAGAAGCTTGACGCCATTTCAACCAACCGGCTGAAATTCTATGCCTAACATCTTCATCAATGTCACCATCCTTTTGCAGCATCGATCCTAAATACCTAAAGGTATCTTTCTCGGCCACCACTTGCCCATCAAGCCTGACATCTCCATCTTCATATCTAGTCCCACTGAAATCGCACATCATGTACTCGGTCTTAGTCCTGCTAAGTCTGAAACCTTTGGACTCTAACGTATGCCTCCACAACTCTAACTTCCTATTAACACCTGCTCTACTCTCATCAACTAGCACCACATCATCAGCAAAGAGCATACACCAAGGGATATCACTTTGTATATCCCTTGTGACCTCATCCATCACCAGAGCAAATAAATAAGGACTCAATGCTGACCCCTGATGCAGACCTATTTTATTTGGAAAATCACTACTGTCTCCACCATAAGTGCGGACAACCGTCATCGCATCCTTGTACATATCCTTGATAAGGGTAATGTACTTAGTTGGGACTTTGTGCTTCTCCAAAGCCCACCACATGACATTTCTTGGTACTTTATCATATGCCTTCTCGAGGTCAATAAAGACCATGTGCAAGTCCTTCTTTTACTCCCTATGTCTCTCCATGAGTTGTCGTATTATAAAAATCGCCTCCATGGTCGACCTTCCAGGCATGAACCCAAACTGGTTTTGGGTCACACTTGTCACTCTCCTAAGGCGATGCTCGATAACCCTCTCCCAAAGCTTCATCGTATGGCTCATCAGCTTAATCCCACGGTAGTTAGTACAACTTTGAACATCTCCCTTGTTCTTGAAGATCGGTACTAATATACTTCTTCTCCATTCTTCAGGCATCTTGTTTGACCTAAAAATGAGGTTAAAAAGCTTAGTCAGCCATACTATTGCTCTGTCACCCAGGCATCTCCACACCTCAATGGGGATACCATCAGGACCCATCGCTTTACCTCCCTTCATCCTCTTCAAAGCCTCCGCAATCTCTGCCTCATGAATTCTCCTCACAAAACGTCTGTTGGCGTCGTCAAATGAGTCATCCAGCTCAAGCGTTGAACCATTCTCCTCATTAAATAACTTATCGAAGTACTCTCGCCATCTGTTCTTGATCTCCTCATCCTTCACCAGAAGTCAATCCGTCCCATCCTTGATGCATTTGATTTGGTTGATGTCCCTTGTCTTCCTCTCGCGGATCCTCGCCATCCTATAAATATCCTTCTCCCCTTCCTTCGTGCTTAGCCGCTGATAAAGGTTATCATATGCACGACCCTTTGCTACACTCACAGCTCTCTTTGCAGCCCTCTTTGCTAATTTATAGCCCTCGATATTGGCTTCACTCCGATCAAGGTGAAGGCGCTTGAAACATTCCTTTTTCTCCTTAATAGCCATTTGCACCTCGTCATTCCACCACCAAGTGTTTTTCGCTTCTTGTTTTCCTCCCTACTCACGCCAAACACTTCTGAAGCCACCTTCCGAACACATGTTGCCATCTTTAGCCACATGTCGTCTGCATCTTCTCCGTCCTCCCAAGGCCCCTCGCTTAACATCATGTCCTTAAAAGTTTGCGCTGCTTCCCCTCTAAGCTTCCACCACTTCGTTCTCGCTATCTTGGCACGTTTGTCCCGCTGGACACGTACCCGAAATCTGAAGTCCGCCACCATCAACTTGTGTTGAGGGACAACACACTCCCCAGGTATCACCTTACAATCTAAGCACGCACGTCTATCCTCCCGCCTTGCAAGGATAAAGTCAATCTGGCTCGAGTGTTGTCCACTCTGAAAGGTCACCAGATGAGATTCCCTCTTCCTAAATAGGGTATTTGCTAACAACAAGTCGTAGGCCAACGCGAAGCTCAAAACATCCTCCCCCTCTTGATTTCTATTTCCATACCCGAACCCTCCGTGCACTCGCTCGAAACCTACATTAGACGCACCTACATGGCCGTTGAGATCTCCTCCTATGAAGAGTTTCTCGCTGATAGGCACGGTACTAACCATGCTATCCAAATCCTCCCAAAACTGCATCTTGGTGCTCTCACTAAGGCCTACCTGAGGGGCATAGGCACTGATCACATTCAGAGCCAAATCTCCAGCTACCAACCGAACTAGGATAATTCGATCGCCTTGCCTCCTAACATCAACAACTCCATTCTTAAGGCTCTTATCGATCAAGATGCCTACACCATTCCTTCCCGAAGTCGCCCCCGTATACCAAAGCTTGGAGCCAGTGCCCTCTACTTCCCTCGCCTTCTGGCCCTTCCATTGAGTCTCCTGAACGCATAGAATATTTACACGCCTCCTAATTGCTACCTCGGCTATCTCTCGTAACTTACCCGTTAGAGACCCTACGTTCCAACTACCCACCCGAAACCTAGTTGGCTCGGCTAGCTTCCTTGCCCTTCGCACCCGTCGAGGGAAGTGCAAAGACCCTTGCTCATTTTTCACTACACCCGGGCGTCGATGTAGCGCGCCACTAAGGAAATGACGACCCGGTCCTTGCTCACTTGACACCGTGCCCAGACCACGACACGGCGCGTCTCGGGGGAGACGGCCCGGCCCTTGCTCATTTAACACCATACCCGGGTTCTGATATGGCGCGTCGCTAAGAGGGTTACGCCCCAACGGGATTCTCTTGGGTTTCATCTCCATAAGAGTGGCTAGGTTTTACATTGGCTCGCCGAGCCTATCACAACCCTCCTCCTTTACCAGGGCTTGGGACCTGCGCGTATATATCTATATTGTGAAAATATATAGTTTACTTGCGTACTCTAATATACTTTGGATTTGGATGGAAGCCGCTAAACAAGTGGATGCTATGGCGTACTGTGCCCTAGGTTAGAGTATCTCCAAAAGACTCTTTATATCCTTTTGAACTTATAAAAATAGAGATTTTTGTGAAAAACACCCTCCAACGGTCTCTTCAATTGGATATTTAAATATAGATATCCCCGATTCCGGATTTCTCGCTAGCCAAAGATGGAGAGTGAGATGATTTTCTAGACTGCGCATAAGATATAGAAAAGCTGTTGAAAAGTATAAAGATATAAAAAATAATTTTTACTCAAATGACTCTCCAAATAATAATTTAGAAATGATGATTTAGGGTCTTGGAGATGCTCTTATAGTCTTATAGGCACGCTTGGAGTACTCCTCTGTCCCAAAATGTAAACACGGTTGAGTTTATGAGTTTGTCCTAAATTAAACTATTCTATGTTTAATCAAGGTTATTGAAAGAACAATAACATTTATACAGTATCAAATGACCATAATAGGATCTATTATAAAGTATATTTCTACACTGTACTTCTTCGATGCTGTAATTTCCTCATAAATTTGGTCAACGCTGAATAGCTTACTTATTTGATGTTAGTATCTGGGATGGATGGATTATTTTGCAAGGGTTTTGTCATTGCGTACATCGTGAAAAGTGGCTGGAGACTTGGAGAGGTTAAATTCAGGACAACTCTCAATGAGCAAAATAGGATGGAAGAATGCATTGATCATTCTTGTAATTTGTAAATGACATCAGGAAGAATGCTACCCTGCATAAGTATACAGTTATTCTGTGGTTCAAAGCCGGCACTGCGTGCGGATGCTAGGAATGGCAGTGTGCCTAAAGACATTGATAAAATATTCCCTAGTAGACTCAGAGCAGTACGCCTCAAATGAAGATCAAAGGCTAAAAACCTGTGGAAAAGGTCAATACCAGTCATTGGCTTCTCACTCGTCTGCCAAACAATGCTCTGCCATCGTGCAGAGCATCTAAGATATGCTTGCATGTAATATCAGTATCGTCATCATTCTTGGAACCAGATTTCGTTCCATTTCCCTTATTTACAGAGGCAAGCACCGTGCCATCAATGATACTCTGGTGCACACCAGATATAAGATTGTCATCAACATTCTCTTGGAGCTGATTCTTTGAATTTGCACAAACTGCTTCAGCTTGATCAGCAAAAAGATATTTCAATTCAGGAGAGCTGCATAATTCTCTGTACGTATCATATTTCACAGCTCGTGTTTGGCCTCCTTCCAATATAGTTGACAAGGGGTGTAGAGTTGAGATAGCACTATCCGTCCTCTCCAAAACAGCCTTCAAATCCAAGAAATCATTTACAGACTCTTGTTTCTTAAACTGCACAAGGGCAGCAGTGGAATCGATGGAGAAGACAGTTGTGACTGATCCTGGACCAAACACTTTGCAGATGCAATCCTTAATTTCCTTTGGCCTGACCTTAGACATGAATCCCCAGATGAGAACAATGTTATCATACACAGCAGCAGGATACCTTCTCATATAACCTGGATCTGATCTCTCCATGCCACTGCTTAAATCAATCACTGTTCCGCTGTTCCTGCTTGGCGACAAAAGATTGATGTGTTTCTGCAACTTATTGTTTGTTGCTAGGTTATCCTGAGGTGAGACCTGCTCAAATTTGATATCAAGGTAAGTGCACAACTGTGCAAAAACACATCCAGTCATGTATGCATCATACCCTGCTTCATGCTTAGCACCTGAAATGAAGCAAGAAGACCTGCAGCAGGATACATGTCAAACAAATAAGAATGGATCAAAAGTCAATTTGAGTAAAACCAACTAATTCCACTTAACATAAAACTTGTAGCAATGTTCTCTGTACATGCCAGAGAAGTTTTGGGCATAACCACATAAGCATATGAAATATTATCAACATAATTTAAATGCGTCGAATATCAAGGATTCAGAACAAACCATACGTTGTTTCGTCTCCTTCAACTTCAATTCTCACAGGAGAAAGACTGGATGGCTTCTCAACATATGAATGAGATGCAGGGCACAGCAATGAGAAAGCTGAAGACAGTGATTTGCTTTTCTTCATCATCAGTCTCTGAACTGCTTGATTGACAGACATAAGATGCCTGGTATCTGCGATGTGTGGGAAAATTTTGTGGATACTTAAGGCAAATTCCTTGATAGATGAAGGAAGAGGACCAACAAACTTGCTGTGCACTTGTAAAATATCTGTATAAACACAAAAGGAAATTTTGAGAAGAAGCACGAAGTTAATGTAGATCAGCAGCAATTCAATTGGTATCTATTGGTCCAAATACCCCGGCACATCTGAGCAGAAATTTCCATGACAGTAAATCATTACTGCAGCTTATTGCCATGTGTCAAATATGGAGTTACTTCCCATAATGTATCTATCTGAGGACAAAAGAAAACATACCTAGAAAACAACTATGGCCAACAATCAACTTCCTTTCTGAAGAAAGAAGGTCAATGACATGGCGAATTCCAATTGCTGATTTTATTCTTGCTTCCCTGTTTTTCAGTAAGTCTTCCTGCACATCCTTCTGCATTGCAGCAGAAACATATATCATTGTATATTGCTTAGAGTAGTGAACAATAATCATAAAAATAGAGATGTCCTGTACACCTCTTAAATTTAAAGCCAAAAGGAAAGGATAAGTGCAAATTCTGAAAGCTAGACTGCATCATTCAAATTTCAAACAGATGACATCCAGCTTTTGAAATAGGCTCAGTGTAGATAGAACGGTAATAAATCATGTGCCCATATTAATAAAATAAGTAAATTCTCTTACCATCAGAAGTATTTTGTCCTCATCAGTGTCTGAATACACTACTCTATTTTCAGATGTGTCATCCTCACCAAATGTACAAACATAAACAAGATCTCTGAAGTTTTTTCTCAAAACCTGTAAAGGCAAACATGCAATATGAGCAGAAACAGATATAGAGTGTACCGCAGAAAACACAATAGTACTAGGATATCCTAAACTGAAACCAATGATTGCAAGCTACATGTCAGAGTTACTAGCAAAATGACAACAGCCAGAAATGTTGGACAAGAAATATCTTATAAGGATTGCACTTTGATGTCGTAGGAGTGTGCATTCTATTTGATGTTACAGTATTCAAGAAGAGAGATGCATATATCGTCTCTTCTGTCAACTTGAAAGTTTCTCCATCGTGAGCTAACAGTTGTCTGTTAAACACTATAGGTATCTCCTGTTGCAATTAGTATTGGTATACCTGTCTGGTCTAGGGATAGGTTGGCCGTTGGCAAGCTGTTAATCGATATATGGAGTTCTCTCTCAACATTGGTTTTCAAGTGCTAAGTAAAATTACTAGCGGTCCTTTTATCTTTCAAAACAGTGTTCCTAAAGTTTCCCAAATCCCAACCCACATGCAGTGCATGCTACATTATACAAGTTATGAGAATAATTTCTTTGGCCATTGGTCAATTTGAGTGCTTTGCGGCACAAAGAAATTAAAAGATTTAATGTGGGTTAAGGTAGTGATTGAAAACTTTAATAGCGGCATGTGGTCATCTATTTTGTATTTTCATCATAAGCTCATGTATAACACACAAATAAGCAATAAAAAGGAGGATTCAATAAGAAAACTATTAATAATTTTTGAACAGAAAATAATGAATATAGCATCTTGTCACAACTTAGCTGCCCAGCTATCGCTATATTCCAAGGTAATGAATGCGTACAGTAATACCTGTTGAATTAGCTTCAACTGATGTGATGAGAATCCATTAAGCATAATAGCTGGGCGCATTTTGAAGAAAACTGTCTGGAATTGTCCTGCGACACATTTATTGTTTCCTGACAAATGGCTGTCCGGCTTGCTGACTAACATATCGTGCCATTCCTTGAAGTTCATTTTCATCCTTTCCGTGAAAAGAATATCAGCAGCACTCTTTAGAGGTATATTCCCATCCTCTTCAGAAGTGGTCGGAGATGTAGATGCTCGATCTTGATGCAACAAATTTAATTTCTGTAGTTCTTCTTCCTCTTGTGCTCTGGATAAATAAGATATTCCTGAGATTAACCAAATATTGTAAATGAACAAATAATCAGGGAATAACATGCATGGAGCATGATCTTATCTCTTATGTACTGGACAATGAAGAACGATGAAATGCATTATGTATGATAGGCTCATTTTGCAATCTTAATTGACAGAGAAAATGCATAACGTTACAGCTCAACCAAGTAGGTAAAAAAAAGCACCTTCACGGAAGCAAGTGTTGAAATCAAACTGGTACTTTGCTAGGAAGTCAATTGAAGTTGTCTGACAAAGAAACTCATGAGATGAGCAATCACTTAAGAGCTCCTTGCGAGGGAAGATAAAGAAATTATGCCTGCCAGGAAGAAAAGAGTTAAGTTCTGAAAAAAAAAGTCAGCTGCAGAGTTGATTAGCAAGTGATCAAGCAATCAACAATAAAATTGCATTAAAAATTCAGCAATAATCCAATAACTCATGAGGTGAAAACTCTCACAACTAAGTAACTAAAATAGGGAATGTTATAGTAAGTTACGACATATACAGACATAGATTCATAGGACTCTATATTGGGCCTGGGCAGTGTTGGACATGTTTCAGGATCTGGTTCTGGTCTCCGCATCTCTGAAGCTCAAATCATTTTCCAAAGTTGGAATTAATCTAAGACAACCAGCTGTGCGCCGGGGCAGTATCCGTGTCCACCACGGTGCTCTCGACACTAGCAGTTAGCACACAGGTTCTGCAGAATGGCAGTACAACCTAGCTCGGCATAGGCATATCAGAAGTTTTTGCAAGGTACATGTTCATGAGCCATTCTTGGTTAGCATTTTCCTTAGCTGCTAATATCTCCAATATGACCAATATGAGCTTAAACATCACAAAGCATTGCATGGAACACGATAGTCAGCCATTATTAGGATCTGTCTGTTTTGCTAACACAACTGCTCAAAACGAAGCCCTCAATGCTAATTTCTCCACCAACGAAATATCACCAGGAAATTGTGCACAGGAAAACCATGCCAAAATGTTGTTGCTTAAAGCACACAAATCAGCTGCAAATCCCAATAAGATATTCAGCTCACTACAGGTAACCGTGAATCCTCAGCTACTGGTAGATCACTAGAACAGAACGGAGGTTGAGGGTGAGACAAAGCAGTACGCACGGATGGGCGACGAAGGCGGACTTGGCGGGGTCCCATCGGAAGGGGCAGACGCCGAGCTGCAGGGCGGCGAACCGCTCCGCGGAGTCGCGGAGCTTGAGGTACCGCACGTCGGCGCGGTCGAGCTCGAAGGTGTCCCTCCAGGGCGCGCTCGTGACGCCGCTCATCTCCAGGTCGAGACCCACGAACGCGGCCTCCCGAACGCGCCCCCGCAGCTCCTCCAGGGCCTCCGCTAGGTTTCCCCGCGTCACCTGCTTCACCGCCACACCGCTGTCGCCATCGCCGCCGCCCGGAGGCGATGAGGAGGAGAGCGCGCGGGAGAGTAGGGCCCTGGGCGGCGGCGCACGGAGGAGGCGGCGGAGGCGTCCCTGCATGGCCGCCGTCGCTGGAGAGCGGGTGGAGGCGGCGCGGGGTTGGGCCTGATGGAATGGTGGACTGTAAAGTGTAAAACCCGTGTAGGCACATCCGCATATGGCCCATATGTCGAAAATGTCATGAAAGAAGACGAGCTTAAATTCGGGCTGTGTATCGTAGACAATTTCGCAGTAATTTGATTCATTTTCATTTTTCTGGACTGTACTGCACGAATTTTAAATTTCTATGCTCCAAACAAGACGAGGAGTGGAGGACGAGCATAAATGGTTGTAAAGATCAGACCCAATACTGATGAAGTCTAGGCAAAATCAAGCTGCTCTCGAACATCCAACTCATTATCCCGTGCATTTCATTCCTGTATTTATTTGTTCAATCAAGAAGGTTCGGTCACAAAAAGACCGCAGTATGGAAAAGTCGATGATCCGGTCAGGTAAACAAAACGACCGACCAAAACCCCTCCAGTCATTCATCTTTCCGGCTATACAAAATGAGGCTATCCAGCATTGCGTTTCTCGCTTATTCGACCGGCCCTTCTGCGTCATCAGGCAGCACCATGCGAAATATCTTTGCCGAAAAGCCCAGCGATTGCTTTCCCTGGATCCTCTTGCTTGATGAGGGACTCCCCGACGAGAACCTACAGCGAACGGTGGAGTCGTCAGCGCAGCAAATAAGCAAAGGAACGCCAATTTGTCAGATGAGCCTGGAGTTAGTTTTGGAGGCGCCTGATTATGACTTACTGCTTTGACCCCGGCGTTCTGAACAAACGAAATGTGATCGGGAGTGAATAGCCCAGATTCTCCTACAACCTGAAACACAGAAAAGAACATGAATGCTGGATGAAGTACTACTTCCTGGACACAGTCAAATGCGGGGCATGGTGCAGTGATTTCATAACCGCTGGATAGTGATTTCAACATAGGTGTACTGGCATCTGCGGATTACAGTTTGAATTGATACGCCTGATTCACAGGACAATGCAATAAGCTATTTAGTGAGGCAATGTTAGACTACAATAATGATGTGAAAAAACTGCTGACCAATTGAAGCCGCTGTTGTAAAAAAATTACTAAGTAAACTACAGTTACTTGTGGAATATTTGCATTGCAATGTTAGTACAGTTTAGATCATTGATTCATATCTAAATACAAGAATCTGCACAAAAAAGTTTATGAGAGTGTGATTTGTGAATAGTTTTATATAGCAAGAGGCATAGCTGCAGACATAAAACCAATCATAGCCAGAGACAGAGGAAGAAGGCTTTCTTTTTCTTTTTCACAATACTCATGTCAAAGAAAATACTTACGATTACATCCTTCTGAGCTATTATCTGTCCTCGTTCACCCTCCAGAAGTTTTTTTGTGTTTGAAATATCAACTTCAAATGTCTCTGGAAAAGGAAAATGTCCTCAGTGACCTATGCAACCTAATAACAACAACATGATATGGAGCATTATAGTAAAATATAGTCTATAATAATCTTCTCTCACCGCGACCACATAATCATCAATCATATTATACTTAGTTCTGAATTTTACACCAAGCACTTATATAGTCTAGATTAACCGTATATTCCCCCCAATAACTTCTCTACAATACAATAGAATCTTCATAGTATGGTGACATTTGAGACCCACAAGCCAATGGTTTGATACTCTGATATGAATCAACAAGCTTCTAGGTGATAAAATAGATAAAAGACTTGTCTGGTATCACTAGGAGGTGTTAAAAAATTAATAAAAACAACATACCAAGATTGCGGTTATTGATGCCGATGAGCTGTACACCATCAATCCCTAAAACACGGTCCATTTCCCTTTCATCATGAACCTTCAGTAACACAGTCCAGTTGAATCACTAAATCAAATGACTAACAACAAGAGGTGGCAGCTGAAACTACATATAAAATCTATCACAAGAACCAACTCAGCTAACCTCAACTAAAGCAGCCATCCCAAGTATTTTGCAAATTTTCAACATGTACTTGATATCGCGGTCAGGTAATACAGCAGCAATTAGAAGAACAGCATCTGCACCCTTTGACCGCGCATAGTAAAGTTGCCAGGCATCAACAATGAACTCTTTGCACAGAAGAGGGCACTGCATTTATAAATTCAGAACTTGAGCTATTCATGCACAGTACCCTGTTTTAATATCATTGACTTTGCAAATTGTAGGAATATGGACACAGCACCTGGACTCCAGTGTTGCGTATTGCTTCCAAGTAGTTAAAACTACCCTGATCACATATTAAAGGAAAGCAAGTGTCTTCAGTATACATAACTTTATAATGGATGACTGAAATGAGACCGAACTTCTCAAGGTGAAGTTAATGACCTGAAAGTATTTCTCATCTGTAAGAACACTAAGGCATGCTGCTCCATTTTTCTCATATGCCTGAGCGATCTGAACCTGTTTATGTCCCAACAAGCATTATTACATGGCAAAAGAAGCTGATTGGTTTCAAGTTCATGCAGATTTCAGAATGCCAACAAAATAAAACCTATCACTATCACTAGGCAGTATGAAAAAATAATATCAATTACTCGCAAAAAAAAATCAATTGGACAACATCTATTCACTTATTTTGCAGTTCTTTTAGCAGGCATGCAACATATACCTGTCATATGCTATACATAAAACATGAAGACTTGGCTATTCTAATTATTGAACCTCTCCTGTACGATTGCAAGCGCATGTTTTATGGAAAGGACTGGCATCATGGCATACTCACAGTTCTTTGGATTATGCCCTGATCTAATTAGTAACTACTATTATGACTTGTTATTTCACAGTCGATAATCAATTCAGTCAGGTTCATATTAGTTCTAACTTCCAAAAATAATTTCACAGGACAAATTATCACTGAAACTGTAGCTATACTTGCACAAGGATTATAATCCGCATATAACAAATAGATAAAATTTCGGTAACACAAATGAAGTGATTGGAGATCCACACGGCAAAATTTAGCCATACCCCAAACTCACCGGATCAAAATCCTCCCTGAGAACACCCCTGCTTGGTGAAGCCTTCTTGACCTCCGCAATCAGAGCAGGCAAGCCAGTCCGATCATACGACGCCTTGAGCGCCCCGACGAAGTCCCTCGCCGGAGGAGCAGCCTCCAGCGGCCCCTTCAACATGTACAGGGGCCTTCTCTCCTTCATCTGAGAAGCGCAAACACAGCACAAAATGTGAGCACAGAATTAAGGCAGGCACTGGCTTGGGCATAGCACAGGGACATCTCGCAGACGTGCCTGCGAAACCTCGACGTCCTTGTCCCAGACGATCTTCTCGAGGATGTTCCGCGGCGTGTTCCCCTCGTTCTCGAGGCGGAACTGGAACGGGCCGACGTAGTGCACCGACGGCCCCGTCACGGGCCGCCGCCGGATCCTTATCCCGTCGACGCCCGCGACATCCGCGGGGGCTCCGGCCGCCGCCGCAGCATCATCCGCCACGGGGCTCCCGTTGCCCCCTTGCTCCGTGGCGCCCGCCGCCTCGGCCTCCGCGGCGGGCGAGCTCGTCGCGGCCTCATCCACCTCCGACTCCTGCACGAGGGCACGATACCCACACAAACCTCATTGATTCGCGATTCTCGGCGAACCGAGCTCGACAGCTGCAGACACGGGGATCGCGCACGGGGAAGGGAACTGACCGTCTCGGCGCTGGTGCAGCGGGCAGGGGCGGGCCTCGGGCGGCCGCCCCCGGCGGCTTCCATGTGGGGCGCGGCGAGGGGACGGCGCGCGGCGGCGAGGGTTCTGGGGCGGCGGAGGTGGGAGAAGCGGGTCGGGGCAGCGAGGCCCGGCCGGGGAGGTGCCGATCCGATAGTGAGTGCTTCCATTTGAGGCGCCGCCGAGCTAGAAGTGGGCTGATTGGATTGGGGGTAAGACGTTAGCCGTTAGGCGCAGTACACCTGCGCACCTACAGGCTACGCTTCACTGCTGGATCCACTGCTAGAGGTGGACCTGAGGATTCTCTAGCTGCAAAAATACCACAGAAACTCATTGAGCAGCAGTCTGCATAGAGCTTCTGAAGCTGCAATACGCAGGAATTTCACAAGAAACTGCACATATTTTGCAGGAACGGGGAAATTAGATGGGTCCAAATAACGTAATAAAGAGGGGAAAAAAGACGTTTCCACGGTCCAATCCGAAACGTTTGCATCTCATTAGATAATTAGCTTGCACGACGGCACAAGCAGGATTCGCAGATACAGACTACAGAATCCGATTCCCACAAGACACACTGTACATAAGCATAACAGTAGTAAGTTAGAAACTAAAGAATGCTCAGCACATACAAACTACACAAGAAGCATGCGATTAATTTGCAAGTCTGGTCCCTGCATATTCAAGCAGCATCCCTACTCAATCCCTGATCTCTGTGCCGAAGATCCGATATCTTCTGCTGCCCCAGGGGTCGTTTTTGTCCAGACGGTAAGATTTCAAGCAACACCATATCCAAGGTGGGTTCCTGGTCAAGGGAGCACCTTCCTCGTCCTCTTCTGGAATGCCCAGTAGCTTGTTCATCCTTTTTATCAACGCCTCTGCTGTCAGAAAACCACCGAAGAATTTGGGCTGCCATAGATTTAGATAAAGACAGGATAACACCAAATTCAGCAAGACTTCCAAGCATCCATAAATTTTATCAATAATGATTATTTTTCACTACAGATGAATGTGGAAAGTGGAAACCAGGGACAGTCTGTAGTCAATGCAATCAAGCATAACAGTGATTTAGTAACATATTACCCCGTCATCCTTGTGGACGTATGCATGAATTCTCGCTGTAGGATCCTCAAGAGTCAACCGAAGACAATAGCTACCCGTCAAAAGCAAACGGAGTTCACTAGCTCGACATGGATATGCCGCCACAACACGGACCAAGGTTTTGAATTTGTGCGTCACCTAGCACAAGAAAAGGAGATATCGAAGCTGTCTAGCTTTAGAGACAGTTCAGATCACTCTGAAAATATATCTTTATTATGAAAAGGAAATGACAAATCACTGGGATACGAATTAAAGTAGACATGCTCCCATGTTCTCGGGGGCTGGTGCATCATATGACATTAGAGAAAATCTAACACAGAAATAAAAATGGGAAATAAGTAATACCTGTTCGTGAGTTAAAGACTCCATTAACGTTGTGTAACCTGCTGTCTCATATTCTACATCTGACAGATTGAGAACAAAATTGTCATGTGGCAAGCCTTTGTGGGTAACAGATGGAAATAAAAGCGCATTTGCAACTTATATGCAGCGCTTTATCAATATAACTATAACACATGTAAACAAGCACTTCGTCATAAAGATCATGCGCTACATTTAGATATCCATGGATACAGCCACGTGGAAATATTATTATATGATGAGGTTTACTTTTCATGAACGACCTTCATGTGCACATAGAACAGGGGAATGGTATATAATACACTTATTCAGGTAACTGTGAAGATGGAGCAAACTTAAATATTGTTATTCTAATCAATTAAAGGCTGAATCAGAAGCTAAATGCTAGGTCTGAACCATGAAACCATTGGTGGAGCAAAATAAATGATCAGGCTGTTCTCTATACCAGCAACATTAGAGGTCTCAGGGAGAGGCTGGCGATGAAATGGGTTGGCGATGCGGCTGTCATACAACCTGGAGGTGTTGATGCAGCTGGTAAAATTTAATTACACAATGTTCAAAAGACATTCAGTTTCATGTGAGAAAAGAAGATTACTTCAGGCGATCAACAACGCTGCCATCTTCATGAGATAAAAGGCGAATCCTACTAGATGGCACCAAAATGCCTTTCCAAATGCCAAACTCTTGCTTGCAAGTTATGTTGCAGAACCTGGCCCAGTAAATATTCTTTTGCAAGTGAAATACTTCCTTGTGAAACCTGTTTGCAAAAATCCTCAGAACAGTTCCGACGCATGGCATTGTGCATAAAACCTCCCTGGGTAGAGGTGCTCCTTCAAGATGTAGAGGGGATGATTCAGCAGCCTCAGCATCCAAACTACATGTTCATCAATCAAAATAACAGTTAAGTACAGAAAATGTTAGCTACGAAAGAACTGTGGCGTCAGCAAATGCTTTTCTAAGCAGAGCTATTTGCTTTTCATTAACTACGCTAAAGTTCAGTGCACCATTGAAGAGCAACCTAATAAAGATTAAAGACTGCAAAAATATTTCAAAAACACTAGATCACTATCCTATATTGCATAGACAGTTTTGTTATTGCTGGAATTAAAATAATAAACAACAACAAACCTAAGATCCTACATTGCCTGAAACTCAGCTGCAGGGGTGTCAGTTCCATCCCAAACATAAAATATCCATTCGCCATTGTTTTCACGGACATGAAGAACCTACAAGGCAGAGAGTCATTTTTTGGAGTGAACCCTGTGCCAAAATAACTCTTGAGTTCAAGGTGATTGAATAAAGAACTAACCTTGCAGACCAAATCAAAAGTAGTATCAGACTTTAAAGTCCTTAACTCCAATTCAAGATCTTTCATACCTATGGTGCAAAATACTTAGCAGCAGATATCGCAAAGGTTGCTAATAAAGCATGCATTCATGAGCATACAAATGTTTCATGAATCTCTGCACAGAGATAAATGCAGACACAGAATCCAAGCTATAATAAAGGTATATATATATCCTAAAGAAGCAGAATAGCATACATTAACCAGACATGGGGATAGCAGGTAGTTAAAGGTAACATGAGTTCACTGCAAATAACCTAACAAAAAAAAGAACAATTGTGGACAACGAAATTCAAACTGCTGTTGTGTTTGATTGAAAGGCAGGCAGAGATATCCCTTAACTAAGGGCTGATATGGTGTTCTTGTATTCAAATTTAAAAAATAATTTACCCCTTTGAAACTAAATAAATTCAAGCACATTGACATCATGCTAATTGGCAGGACCAAGAAATAAAAAACTGAACTTAGCTTTTCAGCCCCATAAGTATGATAGATAGAGTTGGCTTCTTATTTGAATAAGAACAAGTTTGCCACCATGATATTTCATTGACACATAAAATCGGAGCGGAATGAGCATGATTAAGGCATCACAGAAAATACCATACACATGGGTTTTAAAGACATTAGCAATAGTACACATCGATCAGGAGTCACCTGGAGGATTATACGCAAACCACATTCTCATCTGGGTCAAAAGTTCATCGTCATGTTTGCTCCCATGATATTTCATGGAAGTCTGATACGGCCTGCACTCTGTAGATGCTTTCCCTCCAAATAGGGCGAATGAAGAAAACTTTTTGTTAAATGTAACAAAAAATTCTCCATGCATTGTTATCTGCAGATAAAAAGTAAGCATGAACTACTTGCAGCCAAATATGGAATTAAAAATTCAAAATGAGAAAAGGCTTGGATAACCACAGTCACATAGAAAATGTACATGGGAAGCTATAGCTCTTACAAATACCCGGGACTGATAAATGGCATAATCGAATAAAGTTTTATGCTATACCACAACATTGTGAAGACTGATCACATCTCCGCTTGACTTAACACAAGGCAAAAGTGAAGTGTTGTCTGCAAAAAATGTTACAGAGATCCCAGCTGGACGTGATTGATCCACTATCCTCAATGTAAGAGTGAAATCTGCAACAAAAAAGAACATGTATCCCAGCATTGATTGGATGAATAAGAGTAAAAGAATCAGCATTGAACATGACAGAATCAACAGAAGATCCCTCTCACTACATGATGACTTAATGCAAAAAAGTCGCCAAAAGGGGCGATGTAGGGATGAGGGGGATGGAGACGCTAAAGGTTAAAGCATGGGGTTTTTCCCCAAATAAGCAAGCAGTATTTTGAGTGGAGAGCAAATCGTAACCAACACAATTTAACAAATCATTCCGAATGTATTTATCTAAATTTACAGCAAAATGCACATCCTAACCGGACCAATTCCCTGATTCTGCAGTACTAACAACCCAGAACAAGCCCTAGGTGAATACTTTGTGAATCAGACATGAGACGAACTGCAGAAGGAAGCATACAGCTTGCGACATCAGGCGGTGAAGAAACCGATGACCTCAGCAACAGCCTAAGCACAAACCGCAAACTCCACCGCTGACCCTCTCCTAAATTCCGTACTAAACCCTAGGAGGAAGCGGGCCGCGGGTGGGAGGAAAGAGGGAAGGGGAGGGAGAGGGACTGAGGGTGAGGCTAACCCGTGCCACGGCTGCGGACGGTGGCGCCGATCTCGGAGACGGCGGCGAAGAGGCAGACCCTGGCGCCGGGGGCCTTGAGGGCGTCGGCGATAGGCAGGTACACGTACTGCGCCTCCCCGGCCGACGCCGCGGCGGAAGCAGCCGCGTCGCCCTCGCGCTGCCTCTTCCGCTCCCTGGCTGCTGCTTCCTCCATAGCCAGCGCGTGAGTGACACCGGAAGTATGGCGACGGCGTTTGAGTTTTTAGTACTTTTGACGCTTCCTCTTCGAGCAACAATGATTCGAAAACGTATTTTCCGCAAACATAAGCGTTTAAAATGAAAATGAATCCATTTTCAATTCGAACAAGACACTCTTTTTCGGAAAAGGTGTATCAACAAATTCTCAGATCCACCAGCTCGAACACTCGAAGTAGAAAATAAAAAAAAATAAAATGCATGATCGGTCTTTAAACTTTTCAGGCATATCACTTCAGTGGAACTTGCAAATTGCATATTCGGTTCTTGAACTCTCAAATTGCTTATTTAGCTCTCTAAACTACCTTCGGGTGTCATCTAAGTTTATATACTTTAAAAATACTGATTATTGACCAGAAATAAATATATTAGTTATTTTATTCTCAGAAGTATATTTGGAATGAAAATAAGAAGTGATCAGAGAGAATTGCAACCCAGTACTCCCATCTTAAAGAGATTAACCTTACTCATTGTCATATTAACGATGAGGGCAATTGAAAGATTATTATGTATTCAATTGTTTTTCTCTGATAGTTCATCACTATGGTTCGTGCATCAATTCTATCTGCATCGGTTGCACTAGCCTGATTAAGGTAGGATAATGTTGGGCTAAAGCACTTTGAGATAGTCCCACCACCCTAGTTTCGAAACTAAAAATACAGATCCTAATTTGATTTTCTAATTGCTTTGACTTTCATCATTAGTTAGCCACTGCATTTTAAAGTATGTGGATATATATGATACCCAAAGCTAAGTTTATTGAGTCAAATATGTAAATTATAAATTTAGGAACTGGGATGACTCCTTAAGCTAAGTTTAGAGAGCTAAATCTGCTGTTTACGAGTTTAAGAATCAAGATGACACATTCAAAAAAAAGTTTAAGTACCGACCATGTATAATGAACACTGACATTATTGCTATTGATAATCACCATTGAAACGAGATAGCGAGAACAGCAGCCGCCGCCCGCCGCCACATTTTTTACATTGCGCAAAAAAGCGTAAAACTCGGTCTGAGACCGAGACGGCACCGAGACGGCAGCATCAATAACTCATCAACAGACAACACGCGATGTGAATGTGAATATGTGATACAGATGTGTGGCCTTCTACCCAGCCGTAGAACACACACGGATCCGACCACAAAGGTAACAAACAATTAAAGAATGCCTGATGGACCAAACTAGCTAGATTCACGCAAGGGGGTTCTTCCCGCGCGGCAGGGAGGCGCTCCGCCGGACGTCCGGCAAGGGGATGTTGGTCCTCTCGGCGTACGGCGGCTTGCTCCAGTTCCGGCGTTGCCTCCCTTCGGTCAGAGGCTCCATCTCCCGAACAGAGGCCCTGTCATTGTCAGAAAAACAAAAGTTTGTAAGTAAACTCACCTGTGGATTGGGCATTGTACTTGTACACCACGATGGGTTATTAGTGAACGATGCCTATCAGGGAACAGAAATAGCCAATGAGAGTGTTTTTAGAGACAAATAGCTGATCATCTTGAGCCATACCGAAGATCAATGTTCTGGGACTGTCTTGTGATTGTCGCCTGCGTCAGCTTCTTTGCTTTCCGGTTGAAGTGGAAGGTTGGCCCATCGCCTGCGAACTCGTTTTCAATCTCAGACGAGTCCCTCGTCTTCTTGGCCTCTGACCTCACTTTGGTACCCGAGTGTCTATTTGCCGACTGCGCTTCGTTGTGAGCCTTCGGCGTGCTGTCAGACCTGTTCTTTGTCATACTTTGACGAACAGAGGGGATCTTGCATCTGTTCTCTTCCGAGTCCCGGAATTTCCGTAGACTCTGAGCTGTCAGAACGGTTGAAGGTGTGTTCCTTGAGCTGCTAGACAGTACTCTTGAAGGCACTTCGATCTTTGATACGGGTGTGCAATCGATGCTTCCGGTGTTCTCCACAGTTTTGGCAAAGCTGCCTCTCTCAGCAGAGAGTGAACTCCTCACTGGAGGAGATGGAGTCTTATACTTCCACGCGCTCAGGTATAACTCCCTGCTGATGACAGGTGACTTATCATCTAGCTCTCTCGCTGACAATGGGGAGCGGAATCTTCTCTGCTTGCCAGATGATGAGCTTCTTATCTGTTAATGAATCAAGTCATATCTTTAGGATGCAGACAATGACGATTAAGCAACTTTTAAGACGTGAGAGCAGTGTTCTGCAACTAGGAAAATGCTGTAGTGAAAAACAAACTTAAGAATTTTGAGAGAAACAAAGTACCTCACTTGTACAAGTGTCTACACTGGATTCTTGGCCAGCTTCAGGTTTTAAGGACATGCTGGTAGTTAAAGGTGACCTTGTTCTTCCATTTCTCATCTCAGAGGTTGCACGGTTAGCCAGATCTTTAAACTGCATGGCTTCACGTTCCTTTTCATCTAATGCCAATTTCAGCTTCGCAATCTGACAGACAATTCTCATACCATGAGTTAATAAGTTATGAAATCTAAGTTCCAATCCTATATGGTAACTCTAATAAAAACAGCATTATACCTCTTCCTTTAGGTCTTTGACCTGGCCTGCTTCCTTATTAGCACGGGCTGCACCAAGCTCTACTGTGGCTACACGCTCAGCAAATTTGAGAGTGCTCATTGTTTCAATAAAAGAGTCTGTTTCAGGGTTCACATGCACAAACATCAATGTTTTTGCCTGGCCACCTGCATTGCAGGAAAACAAATGTTTAGAAAAGTGTTTTGACAATAACAACTTCAAGAGTATAGCTGTATAAGGTCTTCTAGTACCTAAGGCATCCTGCAGCACTTGTGTTAACTTGCTATTTCTGTATGGAACATGGGAACTCTTTTGAGCAAGTGCAGAAATAACATCACCAAGTGCGGACAGTGATTTGTTTATGTGCTTGGCTTCAGTTAGTCTTTCTCCAGTCGCTTCAGATTTATCTACCCTCTCACTTCCCGCGAGATCCACTAGATGAAGGCATCCTCTTAGAGTTGAGCCCGAAATTACCTCCTTTCCTTGTACATGAACTGTCAACACACTAAAAAAAAAGAGCAATACAGTTAGCAACAATACCTAACACTAGTATATCATTCGGACAAATCAATAGAATCTATCACTCGGAAGGATAATTTTAAAGAGACTACACTGATTATATGTCCTTATTCTGCGATGAAGTAAATGCATGAGTCCAAGATTACCTGTGTGAGCGGCTACTTCGTTCATTAATAGCAGTTGATCCAACAGCTCGGTTTCTCTGGCCAACTTTCATCAGATCCAAAACATCTTGTGCACATTTTACTGGCACGATATTTGCATCTGGAATGTTGAGTCCATTTACATGAGAATTATTACGTATCTCTAATGTGTTTCATGGTTAAGGAAATAAATAAGAAAATGCATGGAAAACAAACCTTTGACAGTAAAGCAAAAAAAAGTAAAGAAAATCATGAAACTAATGTATTTCATATGTGTTGAATGGAGGGGAATTTTCATTTTTCAACATGAAATATGAAGCAGTTACTATTTTTCATTTGTAATAGCTTTATTCATGTTATTATGTTTATTCAAAAAATAAATGTATCTTATTCATCATAAAAGGATATCTTCTGTTTGCACCATCAGCCATTAACAAATCCCTCACTTGTTCATTGTATATTTCAATCATCTGAACCTTAACTTCATATGTAACAGAATCTGCTCTGGTTTGAGAAATTTCAAATAGATCATTCAATGACCGGTAGTTCACACCCCAGGTTTCCTCTGTTATTAAATCTGGACCGCTCTGTATAGCACATACAAAAATAAATTGTCATAAAGAAAGCAATAAACTTGATGGTATGCAATGAAAAAGAAAACTTCTAGGTAAGATACTGTTGTTAGGTTTCTATCCAGTGAATACTACTCTCTTGTTATACTGTGCCCTGATTTGAACTTTCCACACAAATGTCACTGTTTGAACTAAAATTACTTGTAAAGTTCCAAGAAAAAAATTCCTTGTGAAGAATTACCATTGTGTAAGTTTTTCCAGATCCCGTTTGACCATATGCAAAGATGCAGACATTATAACCATCCATGACAGATCTGATCAATGGTTGGGTATCAGTGAAAACTTCAGCTGTTACAAAGAAAAATTAAACATTAGGCACAAAAATTACATTTTCTATAAGTAAAGGAGACATCGCAAATAATAAATATTAATGATGTACATTGGGAAGCATCAGGTCCAAATATTTTGTTGAATGTGAATATTTTCCGTCCATCCTTCCCTTGCTTTTGAGGATTTGCAATCATGATTTCACCATTTTCCCCAATATGATCAACAGTAGATCTTTGATCGGATTGTGCCTTTGGGAATGGTTTCACTCTGCAGTAAACTCTAATGCTGCCTGACAGATTTGTTTGGAATATTCAGTAATTAGATATCTGTATCCTAGTAAAATGAAATTAATAAATTGAAATCAATGGTTACCTTTAAGATCTTGTACTTGATTATACAGCTTACGATTTTCCTCAAGCAACTTGTGGTAGGCATTATGGTTCTGAGCCTCAAAGTAGCTTTCTACATTTTAAAGATATCGTTCAGAGATGAAGCAACTAAATGTTAAGCTGTTGGATATAAATCCAAATCTAGTACCAACCTAGCCTCTTCAAGTCTTCCTCCCAGTCAGCGCGAGTAGATTCTACTTGAAGCTTCATCTCATTGAAGGACATCTTTAACTCCTGAATTTTAAATTATCAATTTAACTAACCATAATTAGTAAAGTGCAACAGCGCACAAAATAAAGAAAGGATTTCACTACTACTATAGCTGCATAGATTCAAGTAATTTTGTTGCTAGAAAAGGTGTCTGTTTTTCTAGAACATGCAAAAGATATTTCATTATACAAGTAGAAAAAGGGTTCTGGCAAGTAAAGCTTGGAATTGCTACAAACTAAGGCTTAGCAGGAAGCATGCAGCCTAGATCTTAAAGGTATTAATTAACAGTTTCTGGTTCTGCATTGGACATATTGCCAGGAAACAAACACACTGGGACAATTAACTTTGGCGTGCTCTGTACCTCCAGCTCTTCTTGTTGGCTTTCAAGTACTCCCGCATCATCCAACTGTTCACAGCTGCCACGAGGAAATCGCGATGAAGAGAACAAGCACTGGCTATTCCCCTTCAGACATTTTGAAATAGCTTCAATCAAATCCAATTTAGAAAGAGTTCCATTGTCATCCTTCATCATCTTCCTTAGAAGTGACCTGACCTGTTAGACATGATGCCTCAAAGTAAGTAATAAATTATTGTTGTGGATATTTTAGCTTTTAAGGCTGCCAGTAACAGGGTTATTTTTGAATTTTGCAAATGTTTTTCCCAAGAAAAAAGTATAAATGACAACTTTAAGGCATAGAGGTTACATCGTCATAACAAAGAGATGCAAGGAATACCCGCCAAAAAAAATAGATGCAAGAAATAGAAATCCCATATTCTACCTTCTACTGACAGTATAGTACCTGGTTTCTATGAGAAGCAAGCAGAATGGTAAATTCTTTACAAGCTTGCTCGAGTATTGTTTCAATGACCTGCAATATTCATCACCATATGAAAAATCAGTCCAAATGTCATTCTGATTAAGGTTCAGAATCAGTTAGACAAGTACTAAGTAGGACAACAAATAGATACGAATAAGCAGAACTCACCTACCATATCATCTAGAGGCAAGTCTTCAGCTTCACCCCATTCCATAAGGAATGCCCGCACAACTCGAAGAACAAACTGCTGAAAAAGAGAATGCTGAGCTTCTTCAACTCTTGATTCCTCAAGGGAGACCTCAGAGAGAAGATGCACGAATTCCAGCATTTGTTGGTCGGATCCTCCACCTCTGGTTAAATGTGAAGCAGGCCTTTTGCTTGAGGATGCAATTTTCACGATGCCCCCATACCGCCATATACCAATACCACCTGAGAGCTTCCACTCGTGGTATGCCTTGAGGCAGAGTATACAGTCGACAACTTTCATAGACAAACCTCCCTGTCAGCGTTGTAGGTGGAATTCAGATGGGACAAGTTTAACAATGAGCCAAGTCATAGGTTTGATCTCAACAGAAAGGTAAATTATTAAGCTAGCATTCTGCATCTAATATGACCTAGCAAACTGCAAGATGGGAATTTTCTCGACTGATATATGTTCAACCTATAGAAGTATAGATGGATGTGCTATATGATACTTGGGTAATAAAAATAGAATAGCTACAGTTTTCAATGGCAAGCAGTCACATTTTTCCTTCCAAATGGACAAAACAGTTCAGTTAGTCCTCTAAGCCTTATGGATTTCATGACATACAGTATAAGCAATAATGGGATCAACGCAACACGATATATACCTTCTCTATATCAGAAGTTTCAAATGTCAACAGGTTCATGGCGCTAACTGCAACAAGGAAGTTCCTCATGTTCTCGAAGTATTGGATCGCATACTGCGCCGGCCCATCGAATGTCTGAACTGTGACGATGGGATTTTCCACAACCTACCAACGGACGACAAAAACGAAGCATTGACATGCTGCATTGGTATTCCAGAATCCAGATTCCATGTAACGGAAAAACAGTGACATTTCTCTCCAAAATTGATGTGCGTTTGGACGCACCTTGGGGACGGCGCCGGGATTGACGCGATTGAGAACTTTGCAGAGAACGAGACCGTTGCGCAGTGCCGTGCAGAACTCCTCCTCGGACGGCCTCTCCGGCAGGGACTCCACCGCTGCGGGCTCCATCTGCCGCAACCATCGCGCCGCCTCGCACCTCCGCGCAGCTGAGCGGCAACAACAAGACCACATCGCATTTGTTAGAGGCTATAGAAGTAACCGAGAGACAAAGCTTGTTGCGAGTTTGGATATTCCTAGATTTATTTTTGAAACTGTGAATAACGGTAACTAAAATTTGAAATACTAGATCACAACCACTCCCGATCACATCGACGAGACACGGGATCGGAGAATTAACGTCGCGTGTTTAATGAACGCAGCATGCTACTAGCTTAAACCAAAAGCGATCTAGATTAATGCTTCGGCGATCATACTTCCCCTGCATGCTTACATATGCCATGACTTGCCTTTGGGGGAGGAGGCAGCGTGTTTAATTGCAGAGGCGTACGAGTACGATACTACTACGATTAGCAGAGCATAGCAATTACTCCCCCAGTACAGTACTAATCCACATCCACTTGCTAGCAGCAGCCGTGGTGATGCAGCGACCGAGCTTCTCCAATCTCCACCGCGGACGACCGAGCGCCGCATTCGCCGACGGCGCCCACCGCCGCGAATCTCGGCGCCACCGGTACACCAAAGGCACGCTCGGAAACACGCAGCGGCGGCAGGGCAGATCATCCACCCGGCCGCGATGCGCAACAGGACGAAGCAGAATAGTAAACAGAAGCAAACGCGGATGGATCACCGCCTCCCCCTTCTCAGGCGGCGGGCGGGAGGAGGCGCTACTCACCGGCTTCCTCGGCCTTGCGCAGCGCCATCCCCACGTCGTGCGCTCCGTCGGCCGGGGCCATCGCCCTCGTCGCGGCGGCGGCGGTGGCCGGAGTCGATCGCGTCGTCGTCGCACCACCGCCCTCGCCCCCCGCCTCGCGGATCGCAGCTGGGCTCGCTCCGCCGCACTCGCGCTGCCTCGCAACGCGCAACGGCTGCGACGACTAGTCCACTCCACAGGCACAGAGCGAGGGGCGTTTGAAAAGCTCCGACCCTCCCCGAGTCAGAGGGCGGTGGGGGCTTCTTTTAACGGACACTCCGCAGGGGCCGCCTCGGAATATTTTGAAACTCGCGGGGGGCTAAGTGGCTAACCCCAACTTTTTTTTTTTGAGAAGTGGCTAACCCCAACTAAGAGTAACAGTAATAGTAACAGCGAGTTTAACCTTGTTGAGCACAGCACTTGAGCGAGGCCGGGCCGTGCTGCAGCGCGGAAAGATAGGCGCGTCCGCTGCGGGGCGCCGGACACGCCGCAGCGCCGGTGGCCGGTGGGCTCGCTGCACGTGGGTGGCCGGCGCTATCGGGTGGCCACTGCCTCTCTGGGCCGGGTCCCTCACGTGCATGTGGGCCGCCAGATGGGTGGTGGTGGAGTAATTTATTTCGGGAGCCCGACGGGATTCAAACGCTGCTGACAGCATGGAGCGCACCACTTTGGAGTATCCTTTTCGCTGCGTATGCCTGATGTTTGGGGTGGATTTCGAACGGTCGACTTGGCTTGGCGAGATCCGGCATGCTGCTGCAGGTCTGCTGGCACCTGGCAGTGGTAGCATATGGCTTTCAATTTTAATGAGTGCAGGTGCAGTGGATGAGAATGCGTGCACAGTGGAGCGGCAGCTGATTTGCCACTACTTCGGAGGGTCGAGCGGTGCACGTCCTGATTTTCAAATCATGTTGGTGATACTGTTCAAAGAATCACCGTGCAGCTTGGTTGGGTTGGGACGGCGATAGAATGGTTAATGGTCTGGTTCAAACTCCAGCCTTGCTTCGCCACGTTTGAATCTCCGGTCGTAGGATGCCACAGTGGCGGAGGCAGCTATTTGGCAAGGTTTGGCCTCCGCCATACCTAAAACAAATAAAAAATATTAAATATATGTATAATATACATACACGTGCATGATATACGTCTGTTTATTAGATAATAACCAATGATCCAACACTCCAATTTATTTGACTGCTTTGACAGTTTGGTAACTGCTGGTCTTACATAGTTAATAATTATATTATATAAACCCGCCACACCTAGAAAAGATTCCTACCTCCGCCACCGGATGCCAGTATTTTGTTCAACCTGGTTAGAACTCGGAACTGGTTAAACTGTCCGGACTTGCTTTTTTTACTTCTTTTTTTTGAACATAAGCTTTTTTTTACTTCAAAACACAAGAGAGGAGCGGAACAAAAGACGGCAGCAGTGTATCGCCTTTTGGGGACCACAACAATTGTCAGTGCAGAGTTTATTTTCAAAGAAAAAAAAGGTGCTTTCCAGGCCTGGGCTTAATCTACTAGTCAGGGCTTTCTTCTAATCCTGGGTTTGTACAATCTTGTAGGCTTCGATGGGCTGGATCGGATTCAGCCCAAGTATGGAAACTGCTTGTTTTTATTTTTGTTATAAACAGTGATGAACTGCTTGGGTGTGTTTAGCTGTAAAAAGGGGTGGGTAAAATTTAGTCGAAAAGTCACATAGGACACTATAGCGCACTGTAGCACTTTTCGTTTGTTTGTGGTAATCATTGTCTTACCATAACCTAACTAGGCTCAAAAGATTCGTCTCGTCGTGTACATCAAAATCATGTACTTAGTTTCTTTATTTACCTACATTTAATGCTCCATGTATGAGTAGATAGATTTGATGTGATAGATGAATAGTAAAGTTTGGAGAGAAAATTCTAGAAAGTTCGTGGGAATGCCCTTGTTTTCATTCGCTGACACTCCTCTTCTCATCTGTCAAGACGATCACAGAAGAGGTCGCATCATCCAGTACAAGTAACCTACGAGGTAGACATGGCTCTTCTGCGGTCATCTTTTTAGAGTAACCAATCGTAAAACTACCTCTGTACGAAACAAAACAGTTCATCTCGTAGTCGTGCAGAACAATTCCGTACCATCACAATAATCTCGCGTTCGAACTTGTGCTGCCTAGGAATTGTGCCCACGACACGAGCCACGAACACATTCGCTCACGACTCACATGTCACATCGTGGATCTGCCGCTCCGGCCGGCAAGGACGCTACATCATCGTGCAGCAGTTGGGCTTGGGCCGCCTCCCGCCGCCCCGGCGCCCCCAGCCGCCCACGCGGCGGTCTTCTTGCCGCGCGGTCATCGGCGAGTAGTGGCCGCGCGCCACCCCCCGCGTGCCGCCGGCGCCGTAGCCATAGCCAGCGTAACCGCCCTGTTGCCCTTGCCCGGCAGGTCCGGTCATCACCGGGGACGGGTAGTGGTAGCGGCCGGGGCTGGGGCTGGGGGTGCCGGGGGGATAGTAGTAGTGGTATCCTGCTCCCGCCGCCTGGCCGCTGATCAGCTCGCTTCCTCCGGGCAGGGGCAGGCTCCGGCCGGGGGTGGAGTGGTGGCGGTGGTACGGGGACGAGAGCGCGGCGACCATGTCCATGGACGCGACCGGCGGCAGCGGGTCGGCGCCGCCCGGCGGCAGGGACCGCAGCTCCACGATCTCGGCGCCGCCGACCTCCCTGTTCAGCTTGCTCGCCAGCTTGGCCTCGTCCACGCCGTCGCCGATCACCAGCAGCAGGTCCCTGTCCCGGCCGGTCAGCGTAACCGACGCGATTCCTGAGAAGAAATTAATTACTTCAGGGTCTTTCGGCGCCATTGCATCGATCAGATAAGGGTCCAGGGAGGATGCGGAGGAGGAGGAGCGTGTACCGTACCGTTGATAGAAGCTGCCACCTTGAGAGCCTTGCTGTGGTGGCCATTGTCGTAGTCGGGTGGCACTCGGATGAGAATCTCCTTCTGGAGAAATTTAGCGATTCCGGGGTCAGCCAAGCGCCATCAAGACAATTAAAAAGCAGATAGAAGTATAAAACTAAAGTTCATTTAGTCTTACATACCCTCATATATGGCCCTGAAAAGTTTCAGAGTACTGGCAGTTTGTGTTGTGTAGTCGATCTGCACATCGGAAACTGGCCGTACGCTACTACCGGAGTACTAGTGTACACTCTATACTAGCGGTGCTATAGTTTCATCCTTTTATTCCATTCCTGGGCCAGGCAAAGTAAGACCTCGATCAGACTGAGAGAGGACGTACGCGCGCGAGGACAGTTGCAGCGACCTCGTGTCAACTCACGGGGGGCCTACGGGCAACGTGCGCGCAGCACGTAGCCGTGTTGTTGACTTGTTGCCACGCACGCTCCATCACACACAGCCAGCGATCAATGCAACTTGTGCCTTGTAACCATGCGTGCGTTCATAATTGGCAGCAGATGGAAATGACGATAGATGATGGATACGTGCAAGTTGGTTGAGAAGTCTGCCGTCGACCTTGCGAGCGAGAGAGCCTGACAAGCGACAAATGCTCTTGCTCCGGTGGTTAATCTGTGATGGAAAACAATTTAGCAAAAGAGCGCGAGTGTGAAGGAAGTAAATTTGTGCGGTTTTTCTATGCTAAACTCATCGTGGTACGGTGTGGATCGTGATATTATACAGTTGTAAATTAAACATCTAGTAACAATGACACGAAGTCCATCACAACTGTTATAACTTTGGCTTCAGAAATATATCCAGCCACGAGAGGAGAGGTCGAGATCTTGGATACGAAGTCATTTTATACAATAATACACAGTTCTTACAGCAGTCCTAATTATGGATGGCAATTTTATCCGCGGACGCGGGTATCCGCGGATACCCGACCCGACGGGTAAGGGTACGGGTATCAAATTTCGCCCGCGGACGCGGATACGGGCACCAAATTTCACCCGCGGGCAGCTAACGGGCGGTAAACTTCATCCGCGGGTATACCCGTTACCCGTTGCAATATAAAGCCCATAACAAATATGGCCCAAGCCCACCAACAAAAACCTATCCTTATCCTTATCGTGTGAGAGGCAGGCAACGCTCGTGGTGCTCGCGGCGCTCGCGACGGGGCTCGTGGCGGCGCCCACGAGGCTCGCGGCGCCCGCGGGGCCAGCGGCCGAGCTCGCAGCCAAGCGCGCAGCGGCGCCCACGGCCGGATCCCACGGGGCTCGCGGTCGGCTCCCGGGGCCGAGCTCGCAGCGGCTTCCAGCCTTCCACGGCCGACGCCCGCGGCCGAGCTCGCGGCGGCGACCACGGCCGGGCTCGCGTGGCCAGCGGCGTGCGGGCCACTGGCGCTCGCAGCCGAGGCCGTGACGCGCGCAGGGAGGAGGCGGCGGCAGCACGCAGGGGAGGACGTGTCGCGTGCGTGGATGGAGGGAGGGGCAGCGGCGGCGGGTGACGGGTTTACCCGATACCCGCGGATATCCGTCGGGTGCGAATGCGGGTAAGGTTTTTTACCCGCGGGTAGCTTTGCGGGCGGGTAAAGGCTGTCAGTGCGGGTACGCTCGCGGGCGGGTAAATGCTTTACCCGCACGTACCCGACCCGCTGCCATCCCTAGTCCTAATACAAAAAACCGGATCGGTTCACCGGTTGAACCGGAAAAACCGTGAACCGGTGGCCACACCGGTCCGATTCAACTAAAAGATCAGTTATGTAATTGAACCGGTGTGAACCGGTGCGAACCGGTCGAACCGGCCGGTTTTGTGTAGAACCGGTGAACCAGTGAACCGATTTTATCATGAATCATTTATCAATTTGATGTTTGGATATTGGTTTTCAATTTTAAACAATAGACTATTATGATACAATTATGTTATACCATCTATTATGTTATATGTGATATCTTTTGGTAATAGAACTTGCATATTATTGATATAAATCATGTGAAATAAATATTATATTAATAAATAATGAACCGCTGGTTCGACCAGTGAACCACTGGTTGGACCGGTGAACCAGTGAACCAGTAGCCTGACCGGTTCGATCTCCGTTCCGGCTTTTCGTACTTGGACAGCAGTTACTCTTTGGCTTGGTAAATAAAAATGCAGCTAGCGCAAACGAGAGATGGAGATCTTCTTGGATACGAAGTGGTTAATTAATAATACAGTAGTTACAACTATGCCTCGACAAACATACTATGTAGCTAGCAGACTGTTAGGACCCAACCTTCCATGGGCTGATCGGGTTTAGGTGTGTTGGGCCGTCTCGCTGGGCCTGGCCCAATGTAATAGGGAAGTCTACTTATATGCTGAGAGAGAGTGGAGAGGGTATCGATTATTCATGTAAACAGACAGTTCATCTTCTTCTTCAAGTAAACTTCATCTGCTCTCTGGTTGCTGCTCTGTTCTTCTGATCCCCAATTTCTGCTCCTGATTCCCTGCTCCAACTCTTTAATCATATCCCTACTACCTGCTGTTGCTAACACGGACGATCAATGGAGATCCTGGATACGTGTCAGTACAGTGCTATGTAACCATCAAAACATAAGAAAAGTCACGCGCCGTCAACCGTGTGGAACGGTAGCTGCGTGTGCCGGTGTGCGTGTTGGAAAACTCTTCTCTACTACTTGCCCGTTGTCGGGCGTCCTTTAAGTGCAACCGGCCAGCCAGAGCGGGGCCGGAGACTTGACGAACGAACGGCTCGCGCGGCCCCGGCATGGCGGCATCATCCTATCGAGCTATCGACCGTCGTCGTCTACGTATGTGACATTTGTTTTTGCGGAGCTATGCTAATCTACTCATATATTAGAGTTACTATCATGAGTAACCGATGCATGCTCAGACGACACAACGGTAAAGCGTACGCATTAGACTTGTGGTTTGGCTGCGACGCAGGGACAAAGAAAGGTGTCTTTTTCTCTACCAAACAAAAAGTAGGGTTTTGTAGTCGTATATGATTTGGTCCACTGAACAATTTCCTTCCGAGAAACCAATCATATGAAAATGAAATCATACAAGCAATAAAGTAAGTAAATACTCAGTATGATTTGCAGTGTTAGAGCTAGGCTAACCAGCAAGGAGTCTAATCCACCCCTTCTTCTTCCTTTTCCTTCTTTCTTTTCTTTTTCCCTATCTATTTTCTTCTTCCTCTTTTTCCCTCTACTCTTTCCTCTGCCAGATCCGGCAGGCAATTCGCCCGCATGAGGCACGGTGTGGCCGTGGTGGATCTGTCGACGAATTATGTCGAGCATGTCTAACTGGGGATACCCCAGGGAGTAGTTTTGTGTGGGTCTCGCCGAGTTCTAGGAACGAAAGTACACGAACAACACAATTTAGACAGGTTCGGGCCGCGAATAGCGTAATACCCTACGTCCTGTGTGCTTGAATGTATTGCACGTGCGGTTGTCTGATTTAGTCTCTTGTCTAATCTACCGAACTAGGACCCCTGCCCTCCTTTATATATCCAGGGGGCAAGGTTTACATGGTAAGTATCCTAGTTGGTTTACAATTGGGAGTCTAGTCCTAGTAGGAGTACACGAGTAGTTGTCCGAGTAGTTCTTACTAGGACCCGGTCTTCTATCTTGAGGGTACCCGGGGATGCATATCCCACAAGCCCCTGAGCATCTTGCACCTTCGCTTCAAGTCTTGAATCTGCTTTAACATCTTTGAGTACTTGGAGCTAAGTCCAAGACGCTCTGATCTTCTCTGACGAGTAGTTTTATTGGTGTGCATCTGATGATGCACCCAATGGGTGTAGCCCCCGAGCCTCCGAGTACTTTATAAGTAGTCGGACGTTCAAAAGCAGTCTTCATCTTGAGTAGTTCAATGGCGTGCACCTAGTAGGTGCACTCATTGGGTGTAGCCCCCGAGGTTTCATGAAAACCAGTCGAAGGTCTTGAATTGATCAACAATAGGCACAAAAAATGTGTACCCCTTGAGTGTAGCCCCCGAGCCTCGAAGCAAATGGTTTGCATTCGATCCGAGGGTCAAGAACATAATCTTCAAAAGTACCGACTTGTTTAAAGTACTCGGCTGGCACTGTAGCGCCTCGCCGTATGAGTACCGACTGGTGCCAGTACTCGTCTCCATGTCTTAGCTTGCGTTGTGTAATCCCCGAGCTTCTAGCGACTAGTAAAAGTACTCAGCATGTGAGCACCGACTAGTATAAGTACTCGATCGGCTCCGTAGCGTCATGAAGAGGTGAAGTGGTGCCAAGTCTCACTGGTGTGAGTACCCAGCTGTGAACCCTGCAATTTAAATATATAGGATTAGTAGTATCCGATCAAGAAAGAGTGAATAATAGTATTTGTAATGCTTGCAAAGCAAATAATAGCACTTGTAATGCATGTAAAGGTTTTCGCTCGTGCTCTCGTTAGACTTTCAACCACTCAGGTAGTAGCCCTGTTACGTTTAGACACTTGGTCCCGCTTAACCCGTCCTTTAACGTGAGACTGGTGTCTTCTGACGCATAGGTGCATAGGTGTTGCGAAAGAGCCGAAGTTTCACGAATTAAGGTGCATGCTATCGAGTGGTGTTTGGTCATTAAGAGATGACAACAAGCATAAAGTAGTCAACATGCGACAAAAATATGCGTGGTACGCAAAAAAGTAGTCGGTTAGGACTGTCTCCTGTAGGAGAGGTCGCGCGAGGAACTGTAACCCATCGACGAAAATTATTATTGTTGAGGGATGTACTCTTTTATAATAGTCGGCTCATGGCCAAGTATGTTTTTAAACAAACTGATAAAATTAATATGAAAAAAATAAAATAATTATTAAATAAGACTTAACTTTGTTTGCGGACGATTGTCGACGAAGCCGTGGCGGTTGGTGATGAAGCCGACTAGTCGGAGTCGAATTCGGCTAGTTGTTGATGAAGCCGTAGCCGCTCTCGACTAGTTTTAACTAGTCGAGACTCGAGAGTAGTCGAAGTAGTCGTACGCCGAGTCGATGCAGCCGATCCCGACTAGTTTTAACTAGTCGAGACGAGTCGAAGTAGTCGTACACCGAGTCGATGCAGCCGGACGTCGATGTAGTCGAACTCGCGTACATCTTTTCGTGTGAACCAAGTGGAAAATTGGAAGTCTTCTGGTGCATCATCGTGTGCCGCGCAGGATAATTCTATCAAATTAACTTCTTGCGGCAGGAAACAGTATTGTTGTTTTCTCGATCCCTGTGCAGCAGCAACTAGCAATCTTGTTACACGGAAACAGGAAGCGCCCCGCTTGCCGTCCTGGCACGGCTCTGACTCCATCGCATGGCCTCGGTCCTGGCGCTTGATCTGTCCCTGCTCAGACATCTGAACGAAAGCACTCCGCATGCAAACCGGTGACAAATAGAAATCCGATCCGCCGAAAGCCTGGCCGCAACAGCCATAAAAATTATGGAGTTGTACTCCGATCCGACTTTAGCTCGATCATGCATGTAGAAGAATCTCGTCGAGTAGCCTCCTGGAACTTATCAAGTCGATGTTGAGTTCGAAAGCAGCGCCATGAACCCGGCCGTTGATGTAGATGCGACGAATCGTTGAGTCTGTCGATATGGAACAACAATCACATCGCGATGTATAGATTGATCTTGTATTCTTGAAAGTTGAAGTTTTGATCCCATCGCGCCTAATGTTGAACTTCAGCGAGAGAGCTCCACGGTGGACGCCAAGTGTCAACGAATTATGTCGAGCACGTCTAACTGGGGATACCCCAGAGAGTAGTTTTGTGTGGGTCTCGCTGAGTTCTAAGAACGAAAGTACACGAACAACACAATTTAGACAGGTTCGGGCCGCGAATAGCGTAAAACCCTACGTCATGTGTCCTTGAATGTATTGCACGTGTGGTTGTCTGATTTAGTCTCTTGTCTAATCTACCGAACTAGGACCCCTGCCCTCCTTTATATATCCAGGGGGCAAGGTTTACATGGTAAGTACGGTTTACAATTGGGAGTCTAGTCCTAGTAGGAGTACACGAGTAGTTGTCCGAGTAGTTCTTACTAGAACTCGGTCTTCTATCTTAAGGGGATGCATATCCCACGGATCTTGGAGCGGCGGACCTAGAGCTCGCGCTCGCGGCCGCGGCGTGGCCTCTACATCCGCGTTCTCCCCGAGGGTGTCCCGCTCGCCGGCGTCGTCCGCATCCGCGTCGCCGTCGCGGCGTTCCGCAAGCGCCGTCCGCGTCGCCCTCGGCGGAGGCGGCTTGTTCCGGTGCGACCTGCTCGGTGTTAGCCCCGACGAGGAGGGCTGCTCGCCCTCACCCGCCCGTCGAGATGCCATATAGTTAAGTAATTTTAGTTCTCCATTTTCTTGTCCACTGGGCTAATGGTTATGACCATGTAGCTGTTTGTAGGAAAATAGTGCCAGTACCAGCGTCATGGAAGAGATACCAAATTAACTTATTAGGTCTAGTTTTTCTTGGTGGCTGAAGTTCTTCTGTTTTTAACTGAATACTACATAGTTATCATAGCCGCACAGACAGAACATGTAACCCTTGAATATTCATCATGGCTTATTGTTGCTTTTGGTAATGCAGGATGAGACAGATCACAAGGACAGTGTGAACGAAGATGAATCCATCATGGACATTGATAGTGCAGATTCAGGGAACCCGCTTGCAGCAGCTGAATACATGTTGAGGAGCTTTACCAGTTTTACAGAGAAAATGAGGTGATCTCTTGTCAAATCATGGATACTGATTTTTAGATGATATCAGAATTGGAGATACTTTAGCTACAATACAAAGTGCTTATAGGAATGGATAAATTAGACCGTGAACCTGTAATGAGCATTCCACTTCACACAAGAACTTCAAGTGCAGCATGCTTTACTATGGAAATGCATGTCTAACATGGATTAACATCAATTTGAATAAACAATGTCCGTATGTTCTAATTTGAGTGATTCTGATATCACACATTTGTCCACTTCACAACCAGGAGTACATAATACTTGTGTTAGTAACGCTTTCTGATGGTGGGCGGTACTGGTTCTGATTGGTGATCTGGGGGACTCGGGGTTTGTGCAGGTAAGAAGAGCAAGGTTCGTATTCCAACTGGTTGAGCAATTTTAGTTGGTATTTGGTTTATTTGATTGTTTGCATGATGCTCACTACTTATTGCATGGCACAGCATTGGACTATTATTTCCTGTACAAAATTGTAGCTGTCTAGTCGTATCACAAGTGTTTGGTCTACTTTGCAAGTTCTCACAGTTATGAACTCATGATAATTTGAAGTAGGCACTCTTCTGTAACCAGTTATTTTGGGGGTTATCGAGTACTAGATAGTGTTCTTTTGTTGGATGAAGGTTGCTTTTGCTTTGTTTCATGGTGGAAGTGCGGGCACTGGCTGAAAGATAACAGGAAGCAATTTATGGCGGTAGAGTAGGCTCCATGGTTCTTTGTTTAAATTCCATTTTTAACATTATTTATCTGCCTGTTGTGCGTGCTTGAGGATAAGATGGCCCTGACGCTGCACACGCTTGAGGCGGCGTCCCACCGAGCTCAAGCAGCAGTGGCCGCTTGTCACCGTCGCTCCATGGGAGCCGTCGCACCGAGTAGCAACAACTTTGTTGCAGCTGCACCGAGCTGGAGCAGCAGCCACTCGCCGTTGCCCCTCTGTGAGGGGTGTTGGGCTCGAGCGGCAGCATCTCGTCGCCGCCGCGCCGAGCTCAAGCAGCAGCGGCCGCTCGTCACTGTCAAGTATGAATTCAACTATTCTTGGAAATAAGGTCGCTTGTTGAGTGGATGAGAATGTGTTTTTCTTATAAAAAGCTCATGACCCTCTCATCCAGGTACAAGACCATTTACCTACGCTACTTCCCTAGCTCATCCTGTTAGATTGTTCGTGGTTCCTTTTGGCTATTAGATTGTTCCTATTACACATCTGCTCTCTTTTTTTTTTCAATTCCAGGTGCTTGTGTATATAGCGTGTAGATAGATGTACAAGGTACATGAAAAATATATATTTATAAAAAGTTCTTGGATCTCAGTACAACAAACAAGTTTGTCAGATAAAAAGTTGATTAAATAAAACACAGTGGTACAGATATGTATCTTTGTTGTACAAATGATATTTATTGGTATTAATAAAACATAGAGTGTGGTACGGATTGAAAGATTAATAAAACTTTTAGCTATGGCGCTGAAGAACGAGAAAATTTTGAATTTAAATTATATACCTCACAGGTACCTCGTGCACCCGTTGGGTACATGCTCTACGTCGTACTACCACTCACTGTCAAACTTACCAGCAAAATAAGACGACCAAGTAATATTAAATTATGATAATGTACAGGGTTCAGAATGGTACATTATAGTATTATAGTGTAACGGTACATAATCATGCAACGGAAATATTAAATTGCGATAATGCAACGGAAATGTACGCGAAGCCCCTAATGTACTCTAGGAGTACTTCCAGACGACGCATGGTACCACTGACCAATGACCGAATACTCACTGGTCAAGAATATTGGAACTGAACCGTCTTTACATTTATAAAAAAAGATTATGTGGTACAAAATTCAAACGGATAGGAACCGATAGTACATAATTGAGCAGGGATTACAACAACCAAATAAATGGGCATCTGACACGTGTGAAAGGCAGTACACAAAATAGGAGAAATGGGACAGAACCATTGGTAAGGTTGGTGGCAGGACCCGCCATCGATTGAAGATAAAGCTACTTTATGTCAAGGGAAAAGGTATTTTACGTCACACCTAGAACCCTGCAACTGAGAAGCTCTGAGCCCATACCTGACACCATTTGAGGGAGAAAAACTAAATACAATTTAAATATACATGAAACAGACAAGCAAGCTCGGATCTCTAGACGAAATGAAAGCCCCCGATTGAGCGCGCTGCAACTCGCGGGTGTAAAATCCGTTTTTCGACAAGAGAGCCCTTACCAGTATCCACCTCGGACTGGCCCAACCTAACATGCACTCTCTTTATTATGGGGTCTGAGCCCATACCTGACACCATTTGAGGGAGAAAAACTAAATACAATTTAAATATACATGAAACAGACAAGCAAGCTCGGATCTCTAGACGAAATGAAAGCCCCCGATTGAGCGCGCTGCAACTCGCGGGTGTAAAATCCGTTTTTCGACAAGAGAGCCCTTACCAGTATCCACCTCGGACTGGCCCAACCTAACATCCACTCTCTTTATTATGGGGTCTTATATCTTGCCTTACCAGGCCCAAACGGCCAAACCCATAAATGGGCGTGAGCCGTACACACTACGACTTACACAAAAGTTGTTCGTTGGACGTCTTGGTCCAATCCGATTTGGTAACATAGGATCTCTATTTCCTTAAAGCTCTACCCTTTCCGCCGCGTTGGAGATGAACTGATCAAACCCTCTCCAGACTCCACGACCGCCATCTCTTGCCGCTCGTGGATCAAGCTCGGCAACATTCACGACAGAGGACACTGGCGGACCGCGTCGGTTCTCACCAATAGGTTTAAAATTTCGACGAAATTTCAGCGAATTTTCGTGAAATTCGGTTATTTCGTTCGTGACCGAAAAAAACAAATTTCGTTCAAAAATTTCGTCGGTTTTGATTTTTTTTATTACACTATATAGCTTCCATAAGCAAGGAACAACACTAATAAACATGTAGCTCGGTGGTATTAACTCAGCTTCACCCTACAGCCCTCCCAAGGTTCGATTTCTGCTTGAGGCGCTATTTTTGTCACTTCTTCTCTCACCGACATTTGGGACCCACACCCTCTGGAGGAATATAACAACAAAATGGCAGTGTTTAGGTCTCGAACAGAGAACCTCCCAATCAGCTTCATTGAGCCATACCACTAGGATTAAGGGTGAAAATGGTACGGATATTTCCCGACCGTATCCGAGTTCGTATTCGTTTAGAGGGGTTTATATCCGTCCGAATCCGAATTCGGATAGTTAGTATCCGTCACCGATCCGAATCCGAATAGTTAAAGTTGGATATTTAGGATGTCGATATCAATTCCTATATTATCCGTCACAAGTGAACACTATCCGGATCCGAGAGAAAAAAAAATTATCTGAATCCGTATTCGGCGATATCCGTCCGTATTCGATCCGTTTTCACCCCTAGGATACAAGGCCAAATGTGACTGCGTTGCATATGAGAATTTAATAATCTATTTAGAAATTCAAAAATTTCAAGTTTGACCAAACCTTTGACCGGACCTCCCAATCAGCTTCATTGAGCCATACCACTAGGATACAAGGCCAAATGTGACTGCATTGCATATGAGAATTTATTAATCTATTGAGAAATTCAAAAATTTCAAGTTTGACCAAACCTTTGACCGAAAATTTTATCGAAATTTTGTGAATTTTGCGAATTTCGTTTATTTCGCCGTTGACCGAAAATTTTACGAAAACGAAATAAAAAAAACACCATGGCCTCCACCAAGAGGAGATCTCCCTCGAGCACCCATGCCCCTCACTCAGGGAAGCTGTCGAGGAACCAACACTAGTAGAATGTGCTTTCAATCTCCTATATTCGTCCCGGGTAACTACTTGAGTCGAGGGTGTGGTGGCGGCCGCGCGTCCGCGCGCTCCGCTCTGGCCGGCTGGCTGAAACAAGTCATAATATTAGTTCAATTACATAAACAAGCAACATGCGAGTAATATTACTATCTTTTCATTCCTTTATTACCAATCCTTCCTTTCCACAAAGCTTTGCATAAATGCTACAAAGCAACCCGGGTAAGGTTTGCATAAATCCTCCCTTTCCACAAAACTATGCCTAGCAACCTCTGCTACCCCGATACTTCAAGGAGGGGACGTATCCCGTATTGGATACGTATCCGTATCCGATACACCACGTGAAAGGACCTTGATGTCGCCTAGAGGGGGGGGGGTGAATAGGCGGTTTCTGAAAAATAAAACTTAGCAGCGGATTAGATCGCCGGATATTCCGACACTTCGTCGAATATTCCGACACTGACAGTAAAGAATGAGCACGTGATGCAAAGATTTAGAGCAACTTAGCTAATTCCCTTTGAATAGAAAGGTGGGAAATCGTCCAAGGATTCTTTTCCACCTAAGAGCTGCACCACAAACTTCACACACGAGTAGATCGGAGCAAATCTATGAAAGTCAACTATGAACTACCAAGAACATATGAACTCGAAGATGAACACGAAGAACAACAAACACAATGGAGACAAGTGATTTGTTTACCGAAGTTCACTTTAAGTTTAGCTTTGCCTTGCATCTAAATGAGCATCTCAACTAATTCCTTTTCTTTAATACCATAATCTTTCCTTTGCATATTTGTCTTTTCTTTCATACCAATATTATGACCAAGTAATTTTCTATCTTGATTTTCCTTGAAATACCAAGTACTTGGTCAACTATCTTACTTCTTGATTAAGAATACTATTCATGTGACCAAGCAACCTACCATTCCAAATTCCTTTGATTCCCATTGCTCTTGGTCACTCATCTCATTTTATCAACATGCACTTATGCATTCTTCCTCATCGTAATCTTTCTTTCACTATCTTTCTCCATATTGATGTTGTGACCAAATAAGCTTCCATATGAACTTCTTCTTGGACAATAAATAAATTCCTAGATCACCATTCTTCACAATGTCATAATCTTGATCATCATGCAATTGCCATCATGCAATTTTCACCTTCCTTTGATTATATGAGCAAACAACCAATGAGACCATATAATTCATTTGCCTCTTTGTCTATTTTCCACCATTCTTTACAATGCCATAATCTTGAATCAATCATCATCCAATTTTCACCTTTCTTTGATTATATGAGCAAACAACCAATGAGGCCATATAATTCATTTGCCTCTTGTCTCTTTTCTATATTTCCATCTTTGCTTGTCATTTCTTTACTTTTGCATGCTTCATATAATATGAGCTTGACTTTGTTATTTGTAATAAAATCTTTGTCAAAACTTAACAAGCTCATTAGTTCTTTAATTGTTTGTGTCATTCAATCACCAAAACCCACAAGGGGCTAGATGTACTTTCACCACGGATACACTATGGATACATTTAGGTGTTTTGTTTCTGTTTGCTAATTGGCGTTCTGCAATTATATTGTTGTTTGATGTAGCTTAGATGGTCTATGTGCTTGTTCTTTTATGCAAAACAATATAATTATAAATTTATTTAATATTTCTTTAATATAAGTCTTATGTTAATTATTTTTTAAATATAATAAGACGTATCCATGTATCAGATTTTTTTAAAAAAATAGCGTATCGCCGTATCCGTATCAACCCGATACTGAATTACTGATACACGTATCCGTATCCGTACAACATAGCTAGCAACAGCCGACCTGCATGGACAGACTCCTTCAATCAATCAAAGCTAGCACAAACTCCTGAGCCCAAAATATTCGCAACTGGACAGGCACCAATCCCCGCCTTCTACTCCTCCTTGTTGGGCCTTTCCTCGGTTTGCCCTCTTGTACCTACGTCAAATAATATACTCCCTCCGTCCTAAAAAAGAAGACACTCTAGGATTTAAAATTTGTCCCAAAAAATAAGTCATTCTACTATATTTAGTAAGTGCATGTGCATGCAACAACTAATTAGTGCTAAATATGGCTAATAATTAGGGGCAATCAAGGTCATTTTACTCTCTCCTTAATTTGTCTTAAAATTTCCTAGAATGTCTTCTTTTTTGGGACGGAGGGAGTATATCTGATAATTTGGCAATAATAGAACAGTAACTACCTTTCCCTCTGTTACAAAGGTTTTACTGTTTCCATAACAATCCGTAGACCGTAGCACTGAATGCAATAACAAAACTGAAAGTTGCGGCATTCTGCCTTTTTTCTAGTTTAACTATTTTGAGAAGAACAATCCATAAACTAAATGAAAAAAAATGTGGCATTGTAGCTAAAGCAATATAGCATTACAATAGTCATTATTCATGCTGGCTCTGGTCAATACCTTTTACTTCATTCTCTATAACCACCTTAGTGTTTCTATTTTTAATTTTTTCTTAAAATATTGTTTAAGAAATTCCCGCGCGGGTATCATCTAGTTCTAGATGTTTGTATGCACAAATGGAAATTAAAGGACGTGGCATTAAGTAACACAAAGAAACTTTCGGTAAAGGAACAGGTTAATTTCATATACTCTAGCAACACCCCTAAAATGGCAAAACATTTTCATACACTTGATGAACCATTAATGAAAACAAAAAAATGTGGTATCGTGTCTACTTTTTACAACAGTTATGCAGTTCTCAGTAAGAACAGTCAGCACACTTCGCATAGAATGCAACAGTTCAATTCAACATATTCCAGTTTATTTTTATGTTTCTCTACTGTGTCACACCATACTTATCATCGTCAAAATTACTAAGAACCCACTGGAATTGAGTGAAGCTAACAACCCCTATCCTTTCCTACTGTGTAACTGACTAACTGCAGGTGTGCAAATATCACACAGATATTTTAATATGCATGTATCACCAATAGATAAATGACAACCAGATCGAGCAGTCATCACAACAAGGAGCAGTACAGCACAAGTACCTGTAGTCTTGAGGTGTTTGGACATCCTACAGGGAAGGTAGCAACAGATGAAATTGGTGTTTCTTTCGCTATCAACCTTGGCCACTCCTTGCAGCTTCTTCCTCATCAGGTCAACAGCAATCACTAGTTCCGCCCTTCTGTTGACGTCCTTGGTTAACAGGTAAACAACATCATCATCATCAGTGCTCAAGGTGGGGTAAGCCATATGCAGACATCCCATAGAAAAGGTTGCCTCTGTGGTCGCCTTATTATTGGTATCACTGCCGCTCATTAGGTTATGCAGCAACTGATAATGCATTGGGTCATCGACTTGGAAGTCACCCAATTTAGCAGTGCAGTCAAGGTGCCAGTCATCCCATGAAGCGACTGGGATGGGCATGCTCCATGTGGTGGCCTTCCAATGACCAGGGACCAAGGTCCATGTTTGCTGCGGTGTGCATTTTTGGTGCTGCACCCATTCAAGGAACGAAACAGGTTCAGGCCCGGAGTTGGTCACCTTCTTTGTTGGAGGAACGATTTCCATCTCAACGTACTTGATAGAATCCTTGCGTCGGTTGACGGTGATGTCCCGGTAACAGCTTTCACAGCAATTCCTGAAAGCATTCCAGTTGCCCCTGGCTGGAAGTGGCAACGGCATATCTCGGAGCTTGGGTCTCTCCTCGAGCAAGTCTCAGAAGAGGATCCCACGCCACAGATCAACCCAGCCGACCGTGCCTTTTGCGCCTCCGATCACAATAGTCTTGGCTGTCCGGTGGTACGTGAGCCTGTCCGCTGTGATTGGGACCGGGCACACCCTGTCCCTCAGTGGCTCCTCCACAGACACTGTCTGAGATCTCCACCTCCCTGGCTGCTTGCCACCAGGTTTGGAGCGCAACACTAGCAGCTTGAAGGAGAATTCCCAGAGGGGCTTCCTTTTGAGGGCGGCCACGATGTACCGCTTCTCACCATCGGCGGCGGCGGCGGCCGGGCCGCAACTAAGTATGGCGGCCTCCTCGTCTCGGAAGGTAACGGGGCACAACTTGGGGAGCAGATCCAGTCTCGGGCGCAGAGGGTGCGCCCTGTAGACGAAGTAGTCGTTGTGATGGTAGTAATGCTTGCCCTGGGGATCGTGGGGGACTCGGAGGAGGATGAGATCGGCGTCGGCGGCTAGGACTTTGGTCGCCAGGCTCAGGTCGGCGGGTGGCAGCTGCAGGCCGGGGCAGTGGACGGAGAGGTGGGAGAGGGCGGGCGGGCGCGCCGGCGCGGCGTTGAGAGTCACCTCGATGGGATGTTCGGTGCTCGTCCTGGACCTGGCGGTGAAGGCGTCGCGGCGAGGGGCGCTGTGGTCTCGGACGTCGAGCTGGACGTCGAGGAGGACGCTGCTCGGGGCGTGCGGGGAGGAGGCAACGGCCATAGCGTACGATTGATGCATCCGGCCAGGTCCAACCGGAGAAAGGACTGGATCCATCAAAGATGAGTTAGGAAAGGTCGGCGTCATCAGGCGAGGCAGGGAGTCGTGAGGATATATATATAGGGGCGGCAGGCGAGGCCTTCGTGTACATAACCTAGACGAGACATTTAAAGCCTGCCGTAGGCCCATTTAAGTCAACTATTAAATTCCACTGTCCTAAAATTATTAAATTCCACTAATTTAATCAGGTTATAAAAAAACACTTCAGCTTGTCTTATAGCCAAGCCACCTCGATCAGCATACTTCTATATGACGGAGAGAAAAAAAAGAAGAGAGAGTGAAATAGATGCAGGATCCGGCAACCATCTCATCCCGTTTTCCGAGGTACAGCAAGTGCTACAATGATTCTCTTGTAACATTTTTTTAAAACTAGTAACACTTTGTATGAGTATAGTTTTCATTTTTAGAAATATATGGTTTGTAACACGTGCTTTAACTATTGTAACAAGTCATTAATTTCAAAACAATAAACACTATGCATTGCATATGCCATAAAATGTGTGTAATACAATTTTTGAGGAGATAAGAAATATTTTACAATCTCACAAACAACAAATTTAAATAATCATAGAAGCTGCATTGCTTGTAGTAAGGAAATAAATACTTGTTCTGATCATGGTTTTTATGCCGTTGCATAGTCGTCATCAAGGTGTCTTGACATTTTTTTAATCGGGGCGTTGTGTCCGCCGCAACTTCTACGCGTATGGCTTAACCTCACGCATTTAGGCGTCGCCTAGGCATCAGTCGGACGCCGCATGGGGGAAAAATGTGAACGTGCTCGAGAGGAAAACACGTGGTGTGATGTAAGTGCACGAAACGAGAAGCCGCAGCACGCCTATACCCTACGCGGGGCCGGGAAATCCCTGCAACGCGCCAGCTGAGAGAGGATGAGGGAAAGAGAGGTGGTGAGAGGGGAAGAGAACAGGATGGCGGCTGCACCTATGATTTGGTGGCGCACCGCCTCCCCTTCCAGCCGCTCCCGCCCCTTCTGCTCCATTGATTCGTACCTCCGACTTCCGCTCTGCTGATTCGCGGAGTCGACTCTACCTTGTTGATTCGTGCCGCCAACTTGCGCCTCCGATCTCTGCTCCGCCGGTTCGCGCTTCCGACCTCCACCCGACTCCAGCTCATCGATTTGTGACCGCTTCCCATATGGATCCTTTTTTCCCTCTGCTCCACCTCCGTGTCCGCACCATCCTTCACTTTGGCTTATAGAATAACATTGTAACAGCCTAACATGCTAACAGGTACTAGCATCTGCTCCCATCTATTTGATTATTGCGTATGCTAGCTTGAGCGTTGGACGGATTTGGATTGTGGCTTGCATACTTGGATAAGGAGGTCTGGCTTGTGGCATCTGGCCGCCCTCTGCTAGTTTTGCTTTGCTAGGTTATCTGCTCACTGCTTATCGGCTCAGTCCTGCTCTATTCTGCTTGTGCTTGGCATTGTTTGGTGTCCAGCTGCTATGTAGCCTTGCGCTTTGTGTGAATATATGTGCATGTCTGCCTGATGCCCAAGCTGCAATCATATGGAAATAAAATCATATACGAGTAACGGAGTAAACTCGCATGATTTGGCCCTTACAATATCTACTCGGACTGGCCTAGTCTGTCGACTACTATCTTGCCTTACCAGGGCCAAAGCCCCAACACTGTTATGGGCCGTACGGCCTATGGCTCACGCAAAAACCGGCCTGCCTTGGTCAAATCCGATGCGGGAAGGAGGGTGACCACCTGGCCATAGACTGCCCCTACCAGGACCTCCTCGCAGAAGCAGCTTCCATCCGCGGGCCTCCACCCGTGCACCGCGCATCGCCCGTCTGCCCGGTATGCTGGCGCCACCCCGACCCGTCGAGGCGCCGCTGGGACGGCGACAGCGTCGTCCGCGTGGACAATCTCCCGGAGGACACCAGCGAGCTCGACCTCTACAACCTCTTCGCCCCGTTCGGCATCCTCGACAGCGTCTCCCTCTCGCCGGCGGCCGCCGCCGACGAGCCCGCCTCCGGCGTCGTCGATCTGGACCAGGTCCAGGACGCGGAGGAGGCGATCGGCTGGCTCAACGGGTACGACTACGGCGGCCGCGTCCTCCGGGTGGAGTGGGCGGCGCCGTTCGTGACGCCCCCGATCTGCGAGTCGTGCCTACGGCACTCCGAGAGCTGTGTCCGCGTGACCAATCTGTCCGAGGGCACCGGCGAGCGTGACCTCTACAACCTGGCGTGCCCGTTTGGCATTATCAATCGTCTCCACCTCGCCGTGGACGAGGAGATCGGTGGGTCGCGGAGGCAGGTCGGCGTTGTGGAGTTCGACCAGGTCCAGGACGCGGAGGAGGCGATCGGCTGGCTCAACGGGCATGTTTATGATGACCTTGTGCTCCGAGTTGAGGGCCCCTTGAAATTGTAGAATTTTCGGTTTGCATTTGAAGTGTAGGACTCCATACGAGGTTTTTTAGGCCTGTACGTTATTGAGATTTATTACTGTTACCTTTGTTGATGAAGCAATCAAATATTTTTCATAATAATTTATCGCAGAAAATATGATTCATAAGAGACTAAAAGGTAGATTTATTTGAACTAAATGATAAAAAATAAAGAAAGAGACACTTGTCTTTCCTCAAAGTATAACTGCTCAGATAATCTTGATATCTTGCTCTCGAAACTCTTAAAGTGTATTTGTTCTACTCATAGCAATTACCGAACATAAGCATACAAGCATACCACTAAAGCAAACAAATAAGAACAACTAAAAACATTACATTGATCACAGGGAGAGCTTAAAGAGTGTGCAAAAGGATAGGGTTCAAAACTAGTGATATGAGTGCAAAATCACTGAAAATAGAGCTATGGTTGAAAAGATATCATGACCGAAAGATTTAAATCATAAAAGAACACCACTCCATGTTTGATAAAGTTAATTAAATAAAAACGCATATGAATTTTATTTTAGAGAAATACCTCATCTTAAAATTAATTCAATTATATTAGAATTTGTAAAACCGAGATGAAACTTAATCATATTTTATTTATATTTTTTATATGTTAATTATGCAATTAAATGATTAACTTGAAAATAAAACATGTGAGAACATCAAAGCGTATAATTTTATGTTTCATGTTGAAATAATCACATTATTGTTGAAATCATATTTATATTGGTATTAATAAAGTTAACATTATTTACAAAACACCTCTTTAATTAGATTTTAATTAGAAAAGCTAGTTATTATAAACATCTAATGGTTATAAGCTAGTTATTGAAAATGAAACATGTGAGAACTAATAATTTGATTAATAGGTAAATTAGTAGTTTATATAAAAAAAGATATAACCTTACTTGCTTTGTCGATCAATAGGTAAGATGTACTAACGCACGGATGTTTTGCACCCGACCAGCAAAATGGCTTGGGTGTACACACAACACAACAGCTTCTACCCGCCGATACGGCAAAACAACAAAAAGAAAAAGAAAAAAAACGCGCTACAATATCGAGCAGCAGTTGCGTTCTCCACAGCCGTGCTCCCGCCGCCTGCCGCCAGCCGCGCCCGGAGGCGGACGGCCGACGACGCTCAAGTCGTGCCGCGCGATCATCGGGGAGTAGTTCGCCGGGTGGCTGCGCGCCACCTCGCGCTCGTACAGGCCGTAGCCGTAGCCGCCTTGCCTCGCCACCGGTGACGGCGCGTAGTGCTGGTAGTATCCCGGGCTGGGCGTGCGGCGGTGATAGTAGTTCACCGCCTGCACGCCGTGCTCGCCGGGCCACCGCGCGGCGGCGGCGGCGGCGGTGACCGGGCACTCGGTGTGGCCGGAAGTGGGGTGGCGCCGCTGGTACGCGGACTGCGTGACGACGACGGCGCCCGGTGGCGGCGCGCTGGTGGTGCCGCCGGGCAGAGTCCGCAGCTCCACGATCTCGGCCTCCCCGGCCTCCTTCTTCAGCTTCCTCGTCAGCTTGCCGGCGTCCACGCCGTCGCCGATCACCAGCAGCAGTTCCCTGCCGCTGCCGGCCACCGTCACCGACTCAACCCCTGATCCAGCAATGTCACGCTTCCATGTCATTGCCCCCAGAAATTCGGATGGATTCGAATTCGATTGGTTTACTGATAACGAAGGACGAGGGGTGGCAGTGGCATACCGCTGACTGAAGCTGCCACTTTCAGAGCCTTGTTACGGCCTTTGTCGGAATCCGGCTGCATTCGGATGATTATCTCCTTCTGAAGAAATTTTGGGAATTCAGGTGTTAGTTGTTGCTAAACAGGAACATCAACAGAAGTAGAGAGTTTGAGGAGAAATTAGCTAGTTCTTACCCTCATGGTTGTACAAGTGCAACACGGTTCAGTGCCAACCCAAATACCCAATTATAAAGCAAATTTGGTTGGTGCTGACTGCTGAGGGAAGATGGAATGTTTTTTGCTGCTCACGGTATAGTAGATTCAGAGTACCGGCAGGATGTGTATGCTGGAGACCGGTCAGACTCATATATACTACCCTAACTCCCATCTTTGTGACGTTAAGTATTGTACTTTGTTTAATGGTTAAGGCTAGTAAACTCATAACTGCCCCAGGCAACTCTTGGTTGAAAAAGAATTAAGCACAGGTTAAACAAAGTTTCAGAAAACAGTATGGCGGTTCAGGACTTGAAAACTGATGATGGTTGGTGGCTCGGCATCTCAGACTTTGCTCGGGGTCAAACAATGCATCTCAAATGGTCCAGATTTATGCAAAGTAATTTAGACTATTGCGACTAAGCACGCAGAATACTCGCGAAGATTTTAATTGGAGCTGATGTCATGATCCAGGGTTTGATCAGTAGTTGGCTAATCTTCATCAGCCGCAAACGCGCCTTCAGTTTAAGTACGGCCATGTTGTGGGTCAAAATATAAGTTAGCATGGACTTCATTTGTTTGAGCACAAAAGACCGTAGGATAATCCAACATATGCAGTCCAAGATCAACCCGGCAGTCTTCCATTTGCCAGCGAAGTAACCATGACCGGAGTCCATCTGTCCATGACTGATGGCCACCGTTTACGTATAAAAATGCAACGTGACTATCACGGCTTGTTTGTTGTTACTCTTATTTAGTTCAGTACATCACCAGACAGGCAAGTCTGCCGGATGGGCTTGGCCAAGAAGAATCTTAGAGCAGTTGCGAGGTAGATGCCGCAAACCTGACCAAACTCTACGTCTGACGTATGCGGCTTGCGAGAGGCTGGTGTCGCCATGAGCACGTCATCGTTTATACGCGTAGACGTACGTAGGGCAGGGAAAGAAAATTGCCACTAGCAGTAGCAGCGAGATGGGCCAGGATGCTTGAATTTATATTTCGAGAACGCGGTAGAGTGCGTGGAAGAATTGACTTGTTGGAAACTTATGGTTGGTTCCGCTAACTGAGCAGGCGTGCTTGTCCGATAATCCTATACGACTATAGGAGCAGTGGTGTGGACGTGTAACTGACAGATAAATCATTCTGCGAGGGAAACATGAAAGAGGATTAATGGATGCTGTCGGATCCGAATAAAAACCGGCTTATGAAAGTGACACGAAAGAGCAAATGTTGGAGATGTTAGAGCTTGATACATAGGCTGTTCTTGCAATCACATTTTTCATCAGAAAGAAGAAGAATCAAGAGAGGGGCGATGATGTAGTAATGTAGTATAGTAATGCTGCATCTTATATATCTCACTATTCATTTTACTTATTTTTAAAATAGTAACCGAGAAGTAACTAGTGTTCGTTACCAATTTAAAATGATTTTACTGATGCATGTCGTATTCCAGCGAAGTGTTGCTTGCTGAGCACTAGTAAGAAAAATAGGATCAATTGGATGCGTGGAGGTTGAATATGATGTGTTTAGGGGAATGGTATAAAGTTCGACCATTCATATACGCACAAAAGTATTATGGTTGTCACGTGAAAATGTATCAGTAGATTTTTCATGAAACATGCTTTGAAATAATTATAATTTTAAGTACTTTTGCTAACAAATGCTTAAGAAAATAATGGATACTGAGTTGATATCTAAATTGAGTAGTACTTCCTCTCATCCCAAATTAATAGAAGACCATTTAATTCATTTTCAGGAAAGCCTTTTAAAATTTAATAACCATCATAATGCCGTATTTGAGACCGGCCATGCCAATAGAGTCCTATTTTTTACAATAAAAATTAGAAAAAAGAAGAGACATAATGTGTTGTAGAGGTGAAAACTAAGATGTGAGAATGAATCTTGAAATGCAACTAACAGTGCCAGTTTTAATCCCCGCCGTTCAAAGCTAGATCTAATACTTGCATTTGAGAATTGGAAAAATCACATTGCAGTATAAAATTAAAGATAGGTGCTTGAAAGCCTTTCGAACTTGAATTCGCATTTGAAAAAGTTAGGTTTGCCATCAGAATTCAAACACCAACATCGATCATCTCCAAAAGGGACAAATAAACATGGCACTCAGCTATTCAACTTTCCTCCTCCTGAGGCAGAGATAATTACACCCATCCATGTTGCTTGTACTCATTGTGCCAATCAAGCAGTAGTAAGGCCTTGCACCTGGCACCCGTAGTAGCAAGCTTTTTCATTTGAGTGGTAGTAGGAAAAGCTAGGAGCATGAGTATGAGTATGTACGGAGTACACAGGTTCACGCAGCCCCGCATGCACTTGTTGCTGTACACTAATTACACGGATTCGGAAATAAGTAGCCTAGTGACACCGAGTCACTGCACCGACTGACACCAGATGGCATGCAACGGGGAAGTCCATTCCCAGTTTCCCAGATGGTCAGACCACACGAACGAAACATACCAACAGGGCATGCAACACGCCAAACACATCCGCCTCACATGACGGAGCAGCCGTTGGGGTCGCTGGCGTACTCGTGGTGCACCACCGTGTGCGTGTTCGCCGCCACCGGCGGCGAGTAGTAGTAGTCGCGCGGCTGCTGGTACTGCGCCGGGTATCCTCCGCCGCCGCCGCCGCCGTAGTAGTAGTCCCGGGAGGCCATCTGCGGCGCGTACCCCCCTGACCCGCCGGTGTAGTTGTAGTGGTCCCTGCCGGCGGCGTAGTAGTGGTCGCGCGCGGGCGTGTGCTTGTAGGGGCTCGGGCTCGGGTGGTAGCGGTACGCGTGGTCGGCGGCGACCAGGCCGCCGACGAGGTCGTCGGCGGCGAGGGCGTCGACGGTGCGCAGCTCCACCACCTCGGCGTGGCCCACCTTGCGGCGCAGCTTCTTGGTGATGAGGTTGGAGTCGATGCCGACGCCGATCACCAGCAGCAGGCTCTTGTCCTCGCCGGCGATCGTCACGGACTCCACCCCTGCCCGATGCATCGTCAATCCAAAGCATATGCCACCATTAATTAGGACAAACAGTAATTAAGTGCAGAGGATCCGTACGTGTTGACGAACTAGAGATATTGATGTCGATCAAAGTATGTTTTGTTTACCTGAGATTGCAGCAGCCACCTTGATAGCTTTGCAGTGGCCCTTGTCAGAGTTCGTCTGCACCCTGATGATCATCTCCTTCTGCAAAGGTTTCAAACGATCAAGTAACAAATTAGAAACAGAAACAGAAAAAAACGTAGTGGCTGATCACAAAACATTTGCAGCGAACTACTAGCGACAAAGGGTAAAAATCCAGTTACTGCATCAGAACTAGCAAGATCTCTTACTACATACCCTCATTTTTTCTCCTGTCAGCTCAGGCGAGGAGGCAACAGAGCAAGAGCCAAGCACACTACTAGCTGCTCTTCTCTGCAAGCTTGAGCGGGAAGGCTTTGCCTTGGTCTAACGACAGTAGTGTGCACACTACTGCCACTCCCCGTTTTATACACGCAAACGCGCAATTAGCAAATAGTAAATTACCGCCGGTTGACCTCATTAATTCGTCAAGTCGTCGCACTCTAGCTACTGATCGAAGGATATCCCTTACGGCCCGCACAGTGCAGACAGCGACACAAAGACTTGAATAGGAAGACCTGAGCTCGCTGAGCTCCAGCATCCTAGCTCGATATGCTTTGCCTGAGCAGGTAGTGGCTTAATTAATTAGGCTTAGGCTCGGTCACCCGGCCGGCCCAATTCTCAGCGTACGCGTCTGCACAATGGATGCCACTTGCACACAGTGAATTCATGGATTGGAGGATTGGGTTTCCTGATGTGTCCCGGCAACCGATTTTCAAAAGGAGAACTGGCTGGAAATTTCCGTTGTGGCCGGTGCAGTTGGCGACTTTTGATTGCCCGGAGTTTGGAGTGACTCGGGGTATAGAATAGTAGTGCCGTGGATCGCTGTCCCGGCGGTAACGTACACTAAAGTACTATACTGGTGATGAAGTAAGTGTGGGTGGAGCTGGGGGGACCAGATGGGTGGAGATGATTGCTATTGGAGATGCAAGTGGATGCCGTTGAGTCGACGCCGGGTCAGCTGAACAATCTACTCGGGTGACAACTCGACAGGGATCCCCTTCTAGATCTCAGATGAGGATGGCACTGGTACCTGCCTGCGTGACGACAGGAGATGCAACCATGCTGTTGTAGCTTGCTTGTGTCATCCGACGCGTTAAGGAAAACGGGAAAGCTATATGGTATTCGAGTGTTTTTTTTAAATACCAATACAAACCCAGACACTCACACGCACATACACTCACTTTGATCCTATGAGAAGGTATGTATGTAAATTCTACCCTTGTTAGCATTTTCGAGAGACCATGGTGGCAGATGAGAGATCTTAAGATTCACGAGTCACCATACATGTATCATTATTGATGGGGACATTGCCTAACATAGAAAGAATAGTGCAAGTTGATTTCTGTAATAACTATCTAGAAAAAAAAATGCGAGCACCTAATTTTTTTCTTCCTTTTCATGTCTAATCCAGGACTTGATGACGTTTTTCTTCACCACTAGTGAGATGAGATCTTGGGGTTGCAAGATTAGGGCTCAGGGGTGAGGTTTGGTGTTGAGTTTCTCTCCATGACTGGGCTTAGAAGGAAGGCCGGTGGCGGTAGATGGCCCGTTGGTGGTAGTGAGCACGGGCGGCGAGGGCAAGGCGACAATAACGCCGCCATATGAGGTAGCGGTGGATATACGGTGGGCAAGTTGGAGTGGGGGTGTTGTTTATGATAACGGCGGCGGTGGCGGAGGGGTTTTTTGACCGAAGTCGGGAGGGGAAGCCCCTACCTATTTTTTTATATTTTTATTCCAAATCCAGTTAATTCGCTCCCACAGAGAGTCAAATCTGGGTTTGTTGGGTGGTACTCAGGTGCTCTAATCACTGAACTAGATGCCCTTTTACGCGGGGGGAGGGGGTTGTTGCTTGCTAGAGGTTGAAGATGACTTAGGGCCGCTAGATGGCCACATCCAATGGTGGAAAAAAAATCGAGTGTGCAGCACCAGAGGAATACTCGAGTATGCTATAGATGTCCTCTATCTCCCCGTCTTTAAATTAGCGGAAAGCTCTTTTCCTCTAAAGAAATTGTGAGTATAGTTCTACCTATTAGAGAATTCCTCTTATAATTGGCATAAGAAGTTTACTTGGTGCCCTGTTTGCCACGGAAAAGTTCTCAGTTCCCTTATCCGCCATCAACTTTAAATTCCATTCCTTTTATGGGGCTTTCGTCCATTTCACGGTTATTAGTTGCTGTTTTTTTAGCAATATGGTTAGTTGCTGTTAAGTGGTATGGAAAATACCTATTTGCCACTATGTCCAACATGTAGTAACATTTTTCCTGGTTTCCTTATATTTTTTTTTGCCTTGTGGAATACTTAATAGTCGGCTTTTGTCGCATTACATCTCAGTGTACTCCCTCCGTCCCCTTTTAAAGGTCGCTAGGGAATCACTACATAAAACGGGACAGAGGGAGTAGTGAACACTGAACTAATCATCTTTTATTCATTTTGAATATTGATTGAATAACTGTGATGCAATGCACCTATGATTCATTGCTAGACAAGAGACCCCAAATGCAACATATCCAGTGCTCTGGCTGCCTGGCACTTGAACGCATCGTTGAGAATTAGCCTTTGTTTAGTTCTTAAATTTGGGAGCCAAACTTTGGCATTTTGGGGTGTGTGCGCCATTATAGCATTTTGTTTGTATGTGTGAAAAATGTCCAAAAATTGATTAATTAGGTTTAAAATGTTTGTCTCGTAGAGTACAACAAAACTGTGTAATTAGTTTTTAATTTCATCTACATTTAGTACTCCATGCATGTGTCGATATTTTGATGTGATGAAAGTGAGTACAACAAAACATGACACTCGATCTGCATTTCTTATGGAATCAAGTACTCCATGCATGTGTCTACATTTAGTACTCCATGCATGACACTCATTTAGGGTTTTTTTCCGGTGCATATATATTTTCCTGTCTCTTTCTGAAATGTGTTTCATTTCCAGTAGATAGCATAGATTAATCGTTGGCATGACACAATTCGTTATGCTGTGGAATTTGAGAGCATGCGAGGATCAAATACCAACTTGGCTCCTAAAATTTTGCTATGATTTGGAAACTGGCTGCTAACGACACATTGAGTTCTTGACGGTTAATTCGGCAGTACGTGATTGTATTTTTTTTTTGAAATTTTGCTATATATCTTGCCCTACTACTACTGAAGCGACACTGACTGGACTGTAGCTAGAAAGCTGACATGCAGGCATGCAGCATGCCAGCATTCATAAACCTATTACCAATACGTTTGCACGGCTGATGGTACTTCTAATTTTCTTTTCAAGAAATGGCCCCGTCATATTCATAGCTCTGCCAAATCTAAGCCATCAATGGATGTATTAAGGAAATTAGTGAGTTGCCGCGCTTGGGAAGGATGGGGATTTCTGCATGTTAGGGCAAAAGATCCTCACCTGATTGTTGCTGCTCGGAGCTCAGTGCGTCCTGCCTCCTGCGTCGGCCGTCGGATGCTTCGTCAAGAAGCTGTGAGGTCTCGTGAAATTGAAAAGCGACTCGATCAGTTTTGGGGTCCCAACGTTCTGTCCAACGCATGGGCTATCTAATTTGGCAAAAGCAACTCGATCTGAACAAATGATGGGTGAATTTATTTCTGTCTGATGGACTGGGTGTTGTTGGTGTCACGAAACAGAGCCCATGGTGTCAATATGAAGAGTTTCACGGGCCCGCTCCTGAGATAGATAGCGTGGGCCAACAAACCAACACGATTGTATGACTAGCACTATACAGCAGGGAAGGAAATTCAATCATTTCTCACCGTTAAGGAATTTCTTTCGGTCCACCACGTCAGTTGGTAATTTTTTTTAAGTAGAACCTGTTCGGTTCGAGTCCTCGACTCGGCAGTACGGCTATACCGATCTTTTGTAAACAAAAAAAGAAATCTCTTTCAATCCAAATTCCATTTACAATATACCTTTACCGGTATTACATATGCATGGTTAAAAGACAAATGATCCACCCATCTTGATCCATGGCAACGTACGTGAAACCACTATTATGTCAGCATTTTTGCACGTCGTTAGTTCTCTTCATGCTACTATACTTGCTGATGATGATCCCGTAACACTGTAATCACTGAGCGGCACATGGGCAATTAACCCCACGTGCAAATGCACGCTTGCCGGTTAAGTAAGCCATTGAGATATAGTTTTGAGAGAGAAAATTTTGAGACACTGAGGATTGCAAAATTTGGGACATATATAATGGGTGCAAAAAAACTTCAGGCACATCTAGCTACTAGTTGGCTCATTGGACCATGAACCACCCTATAATTTGGTGACAGTAGGTATGTTGCCTAACATCATCAAGATTGCTTATGGACTGCTCTGTATTTTAGCCCACTATACATCTGGTAGATCATCGTTGCCATAGACCACCCACCATAGGATTTGACTCCGTTGATATGCCGCCTCAACATCATCAAATTTGCATATGGACCACCCTAGTATATTTTAGCCCATTACATATAGATGGACCGACATCGCTCTAAATCCTATCTAGAGCCAATGTAAGAAGAGAATCACATCCAAGAAACTGAGAGTAGATGCCAATTTGTAAACTCTGTGTTAGGCTCCAACGATAGGCATTATGTCACCTTTTTTATCTAGTTGGAGGAGATAGAAGTTAAGAGGGTGGAAGAGAAAGAAAAGCTAACTCTTGACTAGGACTCTTAGGCACAATGTGATGATAATTAATGTATGGGGGCTATCTATGTTTCGTGTTATATGTTAAAAGTTAGACTAGCTATTAAATTTCATATTATATTTTTTAAAATGCTTTATGTGGCTCTCTATCATCTCAAAAAAGTTTAACTTAAAACACCGCTTATGTATATAAAAATAAAAAAGACAAATCTTACGAAAAGGTAGATTGAACCAATTAAAATAATTGTGGATGTAAAATAAACCAAAACATATTTTAGAGAGTTATTCAGACTTTGTCCGTAGTAATTTGAGCTTTTTCCAAAACCAAATATCAATCTATTACTCAGCCAACAACTCTATCCCCGTATCCTTTTCAGATTTTTTTTTCAGATAATGTGACGCAATGCAAGTTTCTGCAAATTTCCGGTTACTTTGGAAATTCCAGGTGTTGGGCATTTTCCAATTGCCATGGCTTTCTAATCAGGACTTCGAATTGTGCTAACTACATATCCGTCTCGGTCATGTAGATGAGGATTTGTCATGATAAGCTCAAATACACAGTTTAACCTGATCTTGATGTTGGTTCAAGGGCTTCTTTTTGTCTCCAATAATTTCAAGCCCAAAAATACCCGGGATTCGATCACAAAATTTGGTTGTCGAAGCTACTATTGTCTTCAATGCACCTGACGATCATGCATTGCCGTGACCGTGACTGCTGCCAAACCCTCGAGCGCAATAGTTTCCACTGTTGTGCGTGTGACTATGCGGAGTAGTTGGGCACAGACGGAGGTTTCTGAAAGGACAGCAAAACAGTCTCTCGTCTCCTGTAGCACGCTGTGTTAATTTGCTTTTTTGCTTTCTTACGACCACTGCCAAAACGTCATGATTGTTTTCTCATCATAACTTTGGGGATTTTGGGGAGTGATGAAGACTATGACGTAATATATACTGTGTCCGTTGAGACTGGAATCTAGCTGATTGATCACTTCTGCACTTCGATATATCGTGTGGACCAACAGGCCAATGCAACACGATTGTATGATGCATGGCTATCTAGTTAACATGGAAGGAAATTCAATCATTCTGTGGGAACCACTGCATAATTATTGATGAGCCTCTTCTCAAATCACTAACAACTCAAATTACTTTTACAGTGTACTTTTACCGGCATTACTGGGTCAAAACACAAAGAAATGATGGTCGAGTCAAACATCTTGATATATGGCAGCGTACGCCAACCGCTATGATGATCAGCGTGATGTCAGCATTTTGCACGTTGTTGGTTCTCTTTCATGCTACTATGTACTTGCTGGCATTGATCGGATCACAGTCACACTATATATATTCACAGAGCGGCACACGGCGCGGTAGCAATCCCGAATAATAAATCACACATGTGCATATGCTGGCCGGCTTCCCGGTTAAGCATGCACTTTTGCTACACGAGACCGAGCAAGGTTAATTAAGTCGACACGCGAATTACTACTAAGTGGCACGGAAGAAGACGGCCATGGCCATATACCCTAATTAACTTGGCTACCGCACTGCTATGTGTGCCTGCCAAATCGGCTAGCCATGCATATGCATGTGCTTTGCCTTCCTCATGTTGTTCTCAACGCAAGCAAAGAAGCAGAGTAACGACATTCAAATTAAGCATCCAACCATGCAAGACGATAGAGGTTAACTTGAATTTATACTAATAAACATTTCCCATGTTTACAGTTTACACTGCACACAGTTCTTTTGTAAAGTGCTTTTATTAAGAATTTAAGATCAACTGTAGTACGTTCATGCATGCTACTTTAGATCAGAGATACTTAAGGCGTGCCCCGGCCTCAAATACAAGCATCTCCGTATGTATACAGGCAAGAGTTTAGAGCCCAAATCACAGATGACATACGTACGCATGCATGACGCGTGACACAATCCGTGTTACTAGCTTCACTAGATGTGGCACGCTGGCGGCTCATCGTAGTAGCAGACCATCGTCGGCGGCCTGGGTCGAGCCCCCCTACTGCCGTGCGCGCTCCATTGAAACTGCCGTGCGCTCCGGGCAGCACCAGCGAGTAACCGGCGCGCACGGGCACGTGCAGGTCTTGGGCTCTTCCGGCTTCTTCTTGAGCTTCTTCTTCTCCTCCGGCTTCTTCTCCTTCACTTCCTCCACCTGCAGAATCTTGGCGTAGGCGACCTTCTTGGCGATGTCGATGTCGTCGCCGATCACCTCCAGCGTCTCCTCGCCGGTGATGGCCACCGAGATCAGCCCTGCATAAACATAAACACACGTACGTACGAGAACTGTTAGCGCCGTGTGAGCAGGAGAGGAAACATGACATGAACTAATTTAACATGGTAATAACTTGTCAGGTACAGATCGAGTAGAATGCATGCGTACCGTCGGCTTTGGCAACCTCCTCCATGGCCTTGGTCCGGCACTTGTCGCACGGCATGCACACCTTGATCATGATCTTTTGATGCGCGCGGCGGCAACGAAGCAGAAAAAGCAAAGAGATCGTCGCGATCAGTTATGCAATTCAGTTTCAGAGCTCTGAAAGATGAAGAAGATGCCAACGAAATTATTGCAAGGAACAGTCAGGCCCTCCTGTACCTTCGTCATTGCCTGCCGGCCGGCGGTGATGATCGACGACAAGAAACTTGTCAGAACCACTGTCTCGATCGATCGGCAGATCAATCAGTGGAGGCTAATCTGATCAAGCGCTTCTTGTGAACCTTTTGCTCGGGGCGTCGCGCTCTTATATAGAGCGGGAGGCAGCCGGGATGCTAACGCGGTTACTAGCTAGTAATTTGACAGGGACAACCAACTAACAACCCAGGGCCCTGTCCATCTATCCTACCTCACGTTCTAGCTCAGCGACCGCTCAGGCGTCATTCAGTCAGTTTGAGTGACTACAAAATGCATGGACATTAAGGTAGTTGCAGGCACGGAGGCAGCCGGTGGGGTGGAGGGGGCTCGAGCCCCCCTACCGGCATGTGCTCCACTAAGCATGCCTAAGCTCTTCCTAGGAATTTGAGGAGGAGGAAGAAAGAGAGAGGGGCTGGAGGAGGAAGAAGAGGAAGAGAGGAGGGGCTGGAGGAGGAAGAAGAGGAGCCAGCCCCCCTATCGCCGGATCCTGGCTACTCCGTCCCTGGGTAGTTGTGATTCTATCTAAATCTAATGATAGAAATAAAACGGTGTTTAGCTTCTCATGGCTCCTTCTGTTTATGTGTTGGTGATCATTGCTCTACTTAGATGAGTTTGGTCTAGCATTTGTTGATACTCTGTAATGATAATCGTTCGGCCACGTGCATTTTTGGGTATAGAAACTGAACAATTGTTCAATTCAATCGGTTATCTAAACGTAATGTTTCAATACATTTGCAGCTTGAAAAATGAATTAAAACTATCCATCTCAATTAGCCTTTATTTGAATACATAATATCCGAATATCTTTCTTTGAAAACCTAAACAAAAGTTTGGATTAAGAAAGACGCGTTTGTTTGGAAATTGGAATCAGTAATAACACACAGTAACAATATGAAGGTTGGTGTCCGTTAATGTTTCTGACAGAATGAAACGACTATTTGCGTCTATTGATCACTTAAACCCTTGTTCCTGTCTCCAGCTGCTTATTTTTCAGCGCAAGATAGTGATCAGGGTGCAGATAGATGAGATGCGACAAGTGCTGGAAAAAGGCTTATTAATTAGGCCATATAAGGTGCCTAACACCCGGTAATAAGCGCACTGTCGAACTGCACATTGTTGGATCAGTAGTATCTTCCATGTCGCCCGTGTTGTCTGCATCGCACGGCTGAGAGGAACGTACACGGAAAAGAGGCTTTCACTCGCACATACGTATTCACACCGCTACTTGACCCATGCGTGCTTTTAGGACCTTTCCATGTCATCTGCGCTGCAAAGTCGACACGTAGCCGCCTGGATTGATGAACATGCGGACATTGACCGAAGGGGAACTACTGTTGCGCTCTCGTTTAAAATGAAGGAAATTGAAAGGATTTTATTTCGACATGAGCGTTCAAGGATTACAGTAAATAATGTTAATTCTACCAATTCTTTTTTTTTGAAATACAGCACCTATAATCCTATAGATGTTATTGTTATTGACTTGGGGTCTTCACACATGAATCATGCCATGTTGTGGGATTCATTTGTCCCCACACAACCCGTGATTGATAGAGCTAAGAGAAAAGAGAGAATCAAAAGAGGAAAGAATGGACGGGACGAAGAAACAAGGCTTATTGACTTGGAGTCTTCACAGGCGAATCATGCCATGTCGTGGGATTCATTTGTCCACACACAACCCGTGATTGATAGAGCTAAGAGAAAAGAGAGAACTAAAAGAAAGAATAGACGGGACGAAAAACAAGGTTGTAGAAAAGACAAAAATCCAGTGGAGTCCACACATGTGGAAAAGGTAGTGTGACCATCAATGTAGTTATGTAGGGGTAGTCAGGAATAAATAATTGCTCCGTTGACTCGCACTACACAGTAAAAGCATGCATCGTGGGATACACGCCACATGTTCAACAAGAAATTTCCTATTTAAGAATTACAGTAAACAATTTGAATCCTATCAATTCGTTTCTATAAAACAACGGTACAAATGATCGCCGTAAGTTGATGACCCAATTGACTTGACCCTGAACTGGATCGGCTCGGGTCCCGTCATTTCGTACCCCCTCCATTATAAAATATAGGTTATTTGACTTTTTTACTCTAAGTTTGACCGTTCGTCTTATTCAAAATTTTGTGCACATTATCATATTTTTTATGGTGGCTTGCTTTATTAATGAAAAATACTCACAAATATCTTAAATTTGACTATATTTTCACAAATTTTTTTGAATAAGACGAGCGGTCAAACTTAAGGTAAAAAAAGTTAAACGACCTACATTTTAGAACAGATGTAGTACATGTCTAAGAAAATCGAAAACGGACCCGGCTTTGAGCTTCTGGATGCGAAACGTTCTTACCAAGGCTCGTCTTCCCCTCCATCACAGCCTACAGATAGCACCGAATTGTGCATAGCGAGCTCTCTTTACAAGCCACAAGGGCAAAGCAGCTGTTGGCTGCATCTACAAGACTACAAACTAGCATCGATCAATCACAGAGTGTTTAGCCTGTGATATGTATCCATCGCCACAGGCACGGAGGCAGCCGGTGGGGCGGAGGGGGCTCGAGCCCCCCCTACCGGCATACACTCCACTAAGCCTCCCTAAGCTCCTTCTAGGAATTTGAGAAGGAGAAAGAAAGAGAGGAGGGGTTGGAGGAGGAAGAAGAGGAGCCAGCCCCCACTGTCGCCGGATCCTGGCTCCGTCACTGCATCGCCATCCTTTCTCCTCTTTCCTCCACGACGGCACGCAAATCAGTCGCACGCGATCCTTCCCTAGCACATGGGTAGTTGCCGTTCACCATCTCTCTTATTGCACAATGCATCTCCTCATTAGAGGTAGATCTAGTAAGAGATCTAAATAATTTGAATATGTTCCTTTAAGAACTCATAAAGATCACCGGTGATTTCCATAACAATAAAATAGGGAAATTTTTGGATCCTAAATTCCAATATTATCAATTACATAGGGCTATTTAAAATATATGGGTTGTACAGTACAATATAACACATGAAATGTAAATGTATATATACGGAGTAGATAATACAATCTTCAGGCATGATGCCTTTTTACCGAGGTATCGAAAAGCTCATTGTTTCTAGTTGGATCCCCACATAAAGTTCAAGTTCCCTGCTGTCTTACTTCAAGGATAGCCATAGGTACCTCCTTGCCGCAAAGTGGGTCTACAAATTGATCTCTCGTGGATGCCTCTTGTTGTCCTACTCAGTGGCGAATCTACAGGGGGGGGGGGCTGGGGGGGGGGGGGGGGGGGGCTAAAATTTTGGAGGCCGTTGATGAAGGATTTGGAGGGAGTAAGGAAGAACAATGTCACCAGCCCCCCTGCCTTGTGTTCCTGGCTTCGCCCCTGGTCCTACTTGCAGCTTTTGGCCAAGTACAAATGGCCTTTGGAGAATCTCATCACACAACTTATTTTTCAAACTTAACTTATCTCAAAAAAAACAAATTAATATGCATTGCAAATTACTCTCTCCATATCAAAATTTTTGCTAATGTTAATTTTTTACCATTTGTCTTATTTAAAAATTTATTATAAATATACAAAAAGATAAATTATATTTAAAATATATTTAATGATAAATTTGCAAATAAAATAAATAATATTTACATAATTTTTTGAATAAGATGAATAATAAAAAATCATGATAAAAAGTTAACAATGATAAATATTTTGATTGAATAGTACCAACTAATATTCTAGAACATTATGCAATAATTGTATTACAAACGGATTTTTCGAAACCATCTCCAAACAAAAGTGATTATCTTATGGAACCCTTGGATAAATATTTAATCTTTTAGATGAAGGAAGGTTTATTATATTTGTTTTTGCGAAGACGCTCAGAATGCACGCACATTTACTCTTATGAATATACGAACCCAAACCCTAATTCTATGAGTACCTCTGAGAGACTGGACCGTCAGATGTTGAGATTGACGAAGTCACCATAAACCCCTCGTCGACAGACACGTCGTCTACCATTGAAAGAATGACGTCGGTTAAATCTTATAATAAATTCAGAAAAATACTATATTCGTGCTAATTCAAGATTCAAACTAGGGTGGATAAGACTACTACAATAACTCTTACCAATTGTCCTACGATCAGTTCATAAAGAAGATTTATTAATCAATAATAAGGTAATAGCCTCTACAACAAGCCAATGATATATGCAGGCACCATAAAGTTTAGTATAATGTCAGTGCTAATACTATGGCCGGTGATGTCGGCAGGGCCGGTTTAATTGCTCTAGTGGTACGGTGTCAAGTCCACGAGGTTAGCACGCCACAAATTCACATCCATTTGGCGTCAAAAAGGCTATGCCGGGTGCACAAAAGCCCTCTCATGACCATGAGGGCACTTGTGGCATCAACCAAACACATTAATACAATAACCACCAACGATTGTTTGCGCGGTGATGACAGCGCACTTGTCAATATTTGAGTAGCCCAAACACGTCGTTTGAATTTAACATAATCACAACGGAACTCAATAATGTGCCCTGCTTTCATGCAAAAGCAGCAAGTGAATTGATCCTGATTTCAAAGCAAGAAAAAAGGTGGAACGAAACCCACTTACATGCATTGGGAAATGTATTCCATGAACTAGAATCTAAATTCACATGCTAAGCTTCGTAATCCGAATCCAAATTCACATTTTGAGAAACCCAAATTCACATTTTTCTCAACATAGCCCATGTATGTAAGTGCTATGGGCTGAAAGCGCAGGAGGCTAGGAAGCCCGTCATTTGAGAGGCCCTTTCATTTATGTAAGAAATGGGACTTTTTAAACAAGCACGCCTAGTATCACAATCAGGCCGGTCCATCACCCCTCCTATATCGATGACACAACCTGTACAAATCCCCTGCTTAAACACGACTGCGGCGTGCATACGTGTGACTTTCCCTAATCTCAAAAAAAAAGTGTGACTTTCCCTATGTTTTGTATCAGCCACAAATTCATCCGGATTCCGGAAATCACCAAAATGCTTGTAGCTTTTGCCAAGTCGATCCGTGCACCTACATGACGGTGCACCACGGACCCTCGTCGGAGTCTTCGGCGTAGTAGTGGCCGCCGGCGGCGTACGGGTAGACGACGCCGCCCGTCCTGGGGCAGTAATAGCCAAAGCCGGGGTGGTAAGGGTACCCCGGCGGCGCCCACTCTACCACCGGATCACCACTACCGGCAGCGGCGGGCTTCGCCGCCGCCGGCTTCTCCTCGACCGCCTCCACCTTGATGATGTCCGCCCTGCCCACCTTCACCTTCTTCCTCAGGCAGCTCGTCAGGCCGGTGGCGTCCACGCCGTCGCCGACCACCACCAGCTGGTCGCGCTCCTCCCCCTCGATCGCCACGGATTGCACCCCTGCAACCACACACACATCGATATCAATATATCATCGTCAGTTGCATGCTCTGCAGTAATCGTCCTCATCAGCCATCAGCCATGCGCCGTCAGTAATTAATCCTCACCGTGAGTCGAGCCAGCTAAAGCCAGAGCTTCTCTCCGGCACTTGTCGCACGTCATTTGCACCTTGATCACAATCTTTTGCTGAAAAAGGTTGCACAGAAAGGAGTTTCAGTTGCATTAGAGGCAGGAGATGCCGTGATCGACGGGAGACCACTCTTCTTCTTGACAGAAAAAAAATGCTACCTTCGTCATGTTTTTGTTGGTCTGTTTCTGATTCCCAATGGGAGAATTTCTTGGTGGTATCTGACAAGTGGCAACTTGAAACTATGAAGGACTTCAGAGTTTGTTGAGGGAGGGAGAAGGGCCCTTGTCCAACTTATATAGTAGGGCAGCTACCGTAGGCCCGAGGGATGTACTTTGCGTCCCCACTAAGAATGATACCCGGTGCTAAGAAGATTCCAGGCAATTTAGTTTAATCAGTCTATCCTAACTAAACCACCGAGCTAGCCTTAATATGCATGCCGTGGGTTAAGCATAAGCAACGTTTAAGAATTGACTTATTCGGAGCTCTTTTCTGTTGCCGCGCTTTCTAAAGCCGTGTTTCATTTTCAGTGGAATAGGAATAACCGTTGATTCTTTGGTTTGCATGAGGTGTATGTTGTGGAATTTAAGACCATGTAGGAAACAATTCTAACTTGGCCCCCAAGGGCTGCGTCGGCATGTCTTTGTTTAAATTTGTTTTTCCTGTGTTTCAAACATGGCGCTTGAGTGGCTATTACTGGTGACTAGGGAATTCAAGGGACCCGACCCAGCCCCCGCGTGGGCGACTCGGGCGGCCCAGCCACCGCCGCCGACCTCCTCCCTCCCCTCCGCGTCCCTCCGCCGCGCCGTCGCCTGAGCGGGCCGCCGGAAGCCCGCGCAGCTCGCCATAACGGCGGCGGCGGGGCTCCAAGCTCTCACTCGGGGGCGGTCTTCGGCGGACGCGGCCGCCATGGCCGGCGGAGTTTCCTCGCCGGCGTGGGTCTCCTCGGCGGCGGCGAGGACCGGTGGGCACGGATCCGGGCCTCGCATGGCCGGATCTGTGGTGTGCGGGGAGATCCGGCGGCGGGCCGGCGCGTGGTGGTGTGGCCGGCCAGGAGATGCGGGGAAGCGGCGAAGGCGGCAGCGACCGGGCCGGCGGCGGTCGGTGGCCGGCCAGCGGAAGAGCGGAGGCGCAGCGAGCGGCGGCCGTGACGGGAGGTCGGCAGCGAGCGGCGCCGCGAGGAGCGGCATCTGGCGGCCGGCGCGCGAAGGAAGGGCGAGGGGCGTGGCCCCCGGCGGCCGGCGCGGCACATGGCGGCCGCCGACGGCCGACGGGCGGCGCGACCGCGGACAGCCGGCGGGCGGCGCGGCAGCCAGCGGTCCGCCGGCGTGCTGGAAGGCCGGCGAGACGACGACCGGGTGCGCAAGGGCGGCGGTCGCCGGCGGCAGGCAGAGGTGTAGGTGCGGCGTGACGCCGGCGTGAAGACAGCGGCTTGGGACAGAGCTCGGCGGCGGCTTGTTATGGTGCTCTGACAGTGGCGTCCTCCGGCTGGGACGGCTGCAGCAGTGGTGTCGGCCAGGTCGGCTATGGCGAACGCGTGCAGCGGGGTTCGACACTCCGAGCGAAAGCCTTGGCGGCGGCGCCTTCGGGCGTCGCTTTCCCTGTTGAGGGCATCATTCAGGAGTTAGAACCCTGCTGCACGAGTCTCTGGGTGAAAACCCGGTCCAGCTCCTGGACGAGCGACGGCGGCGCCTGTGGGCGTCGTCTCTAGAGACACGGTTGCCCGGCGGCACGGCCGGCCTACTACTGCGATTGCTCCGGCCGGTGGTGATAAAGCTGTCGGAGGGTATGCGAACATGGGGGTTGTCTACCTCACACCAAGACGCCCGCTCTACAGTTGGGGGCCGACTGTCTTCGTTCGGATGTTGTTGGCTGCTCGCAACGTTCAGTAGCGCCTGGTGTTGCATGGCAACCTCTAGTGCGGTACGGGACAGCGTTGAAGGACGGCGCTTGCGGCAACGACAACTGACGACGACTTGGCCTGCAGCGGATCGCGGCGGGGTGTTTAGCACGGCTGAACTCTCCTTGTGCGGAACAACGTCGGAAGACGGCGCGGGCGACTTCTTCGGTTTTCTGACCCGATGGCGGTGTCTTGTGTAAGGGGAAAAGCAACGTGATGATTCGAACCACGGCGGTGGTCTGGAGGTCTGAGACAGTTTCTGGAGGGCGGGGCACCTCTTCTTGCTTCCTCGACGGCAATCCTTGAGACGAGTCCAGAGCCTGTTGCCGTGTGGCGGGGTTGAGGCCCCCGCACACGAGAGTGAGGCGTGCTGAGTGGCGGGTTGGGTCCCCGCGCACGCGAGAGACGGCGGAAGTGGCGAGGCCCCCGTGCGTTGAGTTGCTTCGGACTCGGTGGTTTCATGCCGTCGGGCGGTTGGTTGGGTGCAGCAGCACGGCGGCGGTCGGTCCTGCACAGCGGTGGCCCTCTAGGTGTGGTGGTGTCCGCCCCTCCGGCTTCTTTATCGGCGCCGGTTTGCTTCAGTGTTTCGATATCCGCAGGTGTGCGGTTGTAGGTGGAAGCCGCGGCTGTGTTTGTCCCTCTGTCGTTGTGAGTTGTGTGTGGCCGCGTTGATGTCCCAATCCAACCAGCCAGCGTGAGTTGTGTGGTCGGGCGGTAACCTGTGTTGATGTCCCAATCCAACCGGGCGAGTTTGTTGTTTGTTTTCTTTTTTGTTTCTTGCCCATGACCTGCTGGGATCGTAATCTTGTATTTTTTTCTGCTATATTAATAGAAACGCACTCGTCGAGTATCGTTCGTTCAAAAAAAAACTTGGCGCTTGACTACTACGTTGAATGTTTGACATGTTAGCTGAGATATAGTTGTTGTTGTGAAAGGGATTGCAGTTATGCAATGCTACTATCCAACTAAATTAATTGGAACTACTAATGCAACACTGGTTGTGTATGAGATCATTTTGCAAAGAAACAAAATGTTTCAGGACCATTTCACAGTATTATCAAACAGTCATATAGTACTACCTTATCCAACAGAAATTCATTTCATCAGAATATCAGATAGAAATTGGCAACTTGGACCTAGGGAGGAAATGATGACACCTTTTCGTATATCCTTATCGTGTGATTAGGCGCACTTCTGCCAAGAAACCAAGTTTACAGCACTGAACTCTTCATTAGTGCTCTAACCACTTTCTGTTAATCCTTAGGTGCCTGGAAAATGTACAAAGTTACTTTCAGAAGCTGCGCAATTTGAACATTGTAACCTCGGTGTAAATCCTCGTTCCAAAGCTATCGCGCGCATACACGCATATTGAGTTCCGCTTGCTATATTAATCAAATTACTTGACTTGGGTTTAGCTTGGTTGGATCGTTCAGTCTCTAAGTAGATATAATGACGATTTGGTCAAACACTGGATCCTCAAAAGAGGCACATGGCTCTGAACTTTATATGAACATGTAGTAATTGCTGAGTTTTCTAAGAAGCTCTATCTTTCAATCTATTTGGCCACAACGCGTTGCTTCGATCACTCCTATCAGAAAGTAGAACGACTGTGAAGTGAAGAATTTCGATTTATGGGGAATAGATATCACCGAGAAAAAGGAATTCTATGTACATGGCATTTAGGTTTTGGACATTGAGTAACAAGAACTGATAGGAACAGTCCTGGTTCTAGTAGTAAGAGCTATTCAAGATTTTGGTTTTCCCTTAAAAACGCTCATAGGTATTCTACGAAAATCAATTAAACGGAATATTATAAGAAAACCTGGAAAGTAGATTCAAAGAGAAAATAATATCATGCGTAAAAAATATCACATAGCAATAATCTATAAATATACAAATGTGCACACAGCATATACATCCCGACAAAAAAGAGAAATTTGGTGGGTGGTTATTTTCTTATCAGAATTGGGGATTCCGGGGAACGAAGAGTAGTTCTTTGTCTGTATAAGCTGGAATCTGATTGATCGCTTGTTGATTTACTTGTGGACTTCACCAACTCATGAGGAGTTGAGGCGAGAGAAACCAACATCACTGCAACAAAATTGGTCAGCAGAGAAGAAAATTCAGTCATAAAGTGGAGCCGCTGCATAATTGAGCCTTTACAACTTTTTTTGGAAGAAACCACCTTTAGACAGTGCAAATGCAAATGATTCATCCATCATTATCTACATATCTTCGTCAGCCTACGTCAAACGCTGACGTACCCGTGATGTTGTTTTTGTTTCTGACAAATGCCGTCAGCAGCATTGTGCATGCTCATGGACTTTGAGCTCTCTTCATCCTACGGCACCACAAAATACATCGCGGTCGCATATTGGCACATGTCGGAGTAACCCCAAATCACATGGGCGCATGCACGCTTCTCGAAGAGGCAAGTATGTGAGAATGAACTTAACGAAAATTTGGGACCCAAGCAAGCAATTGAGAAATCGAGATACAGGTGCCAAGTGAAGACTGAAAACTTTTTTTTCTTTTGGTCCCAATGCGAAAATTTGAAAATCAATTGAGACCTCAAAGATGCCACTTCTGTTTATCTGCACAAATCGATTTAGCTCCCTCCATTTGCTTACAAAGAAGTAAGTACAGTAAAGCGAAAGGACAGTTCCTCTTTATCTCACTTAGAACAGTTAAACTAATTCTACATGAGGGGGCAAGTGTTTGGCTCCTCGCAGACGACCATCGGCGGCGGGTGGTGGTGGTGGTGGGGGTAGTAGCATCCGCCGGGGTAGCCCTGCGGCGGCGGGTGCACCACCACGGGCGGCAGCGGCAGCGGCGCCTCCGGCTTCTTCTTCTCCTCCGGCTTCTTGTCCTTCACTTCCTCCACCTGCAGGATCTCGGCGCCTCCGAGCTTCCTGCGCAGGCAGCTGACCAGGCGGACCGTGTCGACGCCGTCGCCGACCACCTCCAGCTTGTCCCTGGCGTCGCCGGTGATCGCCATCGAGATGACCCCTGAGCACACGTAGAGCACTGTCAGTCAGCAATGGCCACCTTTGTATACGTACACTGGTTAAAGGAACCTGACGAGAGCGTCGTTGTCAGTGCATGCGTACCGTCTGCTCTGGCGGCTATCGCCATGGCTCTGGACCGGCTCCTCTCGCACGGCATGCTCACCTTCACCACGATCTTTTGCTGCGAGCGGCAATGGCGATGCATTAGGAACAATGGAGCAACGTAGATCACAGATTACCCGCGTGATTTAGTTCCAGAGCTCTGAAAGATGAAAGCCTGAAACAGAGGTCTGAAATTGCAAGGCCCTGCTTACCTTCATCGTATGACACTGAAGACAAATTTGGCTGAACTGTCGCGATCGGTGGATGAATCGAGGCGAATTGGGTGGCTAAAGTGTTCGAGCTTTGAGCTTTCGCTGTGGAGGAGCTCGCTCGGGCCGCTGCACTCTTAAATAGAGTTGGGAGGGAGGGAACCGGACACTGTTACTGGTAGATTAACATGTGATCATCAACTGACTAAACGCGTTCAGAGCGATGGTCAGTGGCTTTGCCTTGACGAGATCTGAGGCGAGCAAATTCAATTGCCCACTGGCCATGGGCTGGGCGCTTCTTGGAAGGCTCCGTCAGTTTACTCTTAGCACTAGCAGCAAGTTGTACAAAACCAGCAAAGTGGCAACACGGTGCTTCTGAACTTAAAATAGTTGTACTTATGTCAGTAGTCCCAATTGCTAACTTTTTACCCAAATTTAAGTTTTTTGAGTGGTCCATTTGAGATTAAAAAGGCATCAGTGAACAACAAGCACTCATCTACGAGGTATGTTTTCTATCCTGTCTTCCCCGAATCCGCGTTCCCCCTGTTTCAAACAAGATGGGGTAAGCTCCATTGGCGTCCCTTACGGATAACAACCTTGACAAAAGAGGCTGGACACATGACCCACTTTGCAGACTTTGTAACTTGGAGCAAGAAACACCCATCCACCTTTGCAAAAATTACCAGTTCACCAGTGCGGTTTGGAATAAATTAGTAGGTTGGCTGAACCTACAACACATACCAGGGCCAACTTCGGCGGCATCACTCAATGTTTGGTGGAAGAAAGCTAGAAGGTGTTTTGCAAAAGAATGGAGAAACGATTTCGATGGTCTAATGATATACTTTTGGTGGAACATATGGAAGGAAAGAAATCGGCGCACCTTCAATCAAGAAGAGAAATCAGTTGATGACGTTGCCTTCCTCATCAAAGAAGACATTCAGCAGTTTAGGAGAGCCACGATCTTGACCCCGAATGGCGTGGCTTAGTCGTTTTCTTTTGCGGCTGTTGTTAGCTGCCTTTCCCTGGTGGCCCCCTCCCTTGGTTGTGCTCTTCCTGGCTGTTTTATTTTTTGGTAGTGTGGTTTGATGGTTGTAGTGTGGGGGGGGGGGGGGGGGGATCAGCTGTTCTTTTCTTTTTGTGTTTGTTTCCTTCTTCTAATAAAAATTATGGCAAAGCTCTTGCCGTTCCGTTCAAAAAAAGATCTGAGTATCTGACGGAGCCAAGGTGTGGACAACAAGCTCTATGGTGACCTAGCAGTGGTTTCCAGTGAGGTAGTGTAGGTAGGGTTGTTCAGATTTAGTCAAAATCTTGTCAATTTTGTGTATTGCCTGTGAATGAAAGAAATAATATAAAAAATCTGTAAATTTCAGTTTTAGTACAGTTGATAATGGTTGAACCAGCTCGAGTGAGCAATTAGCAACTTATTGTGTAGGACAGGAAGCCATCCCTTGCAAGTAAGAGCTCTACTTAACAAGTTTAGAGAATCAAAACCATATTTCTAGAGTTTACAGGATCCGGATAGCGCCACAAGACAATTTTGCAAATAACCAATGTTTTTATATTAAAAAATTACATATACAACTATACAAGCGAGCACTATGCAATTTTCATGCCACACACACCGCTCAACTGAACATGGATTCATGGTAATCCTGCTTGTTTCAGTTGCTTTGTCCGCAGCCAGAACTCATTTCCTGGTGTACTTCTCCAGGCAGTTGGATCGTGAGGTGCCTCCTTTTTGTCGTCACGGACCTGTTTCTAGCAAAGGTGCCTGATAGCGCCAAAGTGTGCATCCGCATATAGAGTAGGAACGTGCGTAAAGATGCGTATGTAGTTTTAAAATGGGGTCATTTTTATTTTAGAGAAAAAAACAATTAGGTAGGGACTAGGGATCGATGTGAACCCACGAGTCAACGATCGGTCTCACCCTGAAAAAAAAATGAACGTTTAGAATTAATCCGTTCTGATTGCATTATTGCTTCCTTATGCATCCCAGGTACAATATAAGACATAAGAAATGATGCTGATGCGTTGTTTTTAATGGTTACGTCTCTAATTTCGTTTACTTATGAAGCACTGCGTTCCTTTGTGACTATGACGTTGCAATTTGCCCCTAGTTATTTGCCGAGCGTGGACCTCTTCTGACTCTTGTTGTTGTCACCTACGCTCCCCTAAGCACCTTCAGCAAAACTCGGTGACTGTCTGCGAATACTGACTTGTTCTGAACGCCAATACGGACCAAGGGTAAATTAGCCAATTTCTGTTTGCAAAGACCGCCACAAGACTGACAAATAGATGGTTGGATTTGGTTCTTTCTTTAACATTTTCATCACTAAAAATTTTAGCCTTTTTTTCCCATGCTGTTGTTGTTGTTCAAAACTTTAAGGAAAAATTTGTTACTGGACGTGCAAAGTGGAGCACGTTTGCTGAAACACACTGTTGACCGCGTTATATGCTGCTGGATACTCTCATTTTGTGCTAATTTGCCGAAAGACACCGCCTCGATTAGAAAAATATTTTTTGGCTGCGGAGGAGAGAGAAAGGTGAGGAAATGACCATTTTACCCTTGGTCCTATTTGTCAGATCTTTCTTCCTCCTCCAGACTTGACGTACAGCTGGTGTCATGCTGTGCCGCCGGCATCGGCACTACGCTGCTCGCGCTCCACCTCTCACGCGGTGGCGGTGGCGGCGCAGGCTGTGTGTTGCGCTCCCTCCGGAACGCGGACCCAAAAAATCTGACAAATGGGACCAAGGGTAAAATGGACATTTCCTCACATTTCTCTCTCCTCCACAGCCAAAAAAATATTTTTCTAATCGAGGCGGTGTCTTTCAGTAAATTAGCACAAAACGAGAGTGCCCAGCAACATATAACGCGGTCAACGGTGTGTTTCACCAAACACGCTCCACTTTGCATGTCCTGTGGCAAATTTTCCCAAACTTCAAATGCTTAAACCTGAAGCCAAGTGCCCGCAAAAAAAGAAAAAAAAAGAAAAGAAGAAGAAACTGAAACCAAGTTGGAAGGTGCAACAACTTTCGTATTCCTCAAGAAATTGAACTTGCTTTACATTAGCTTGTTCTTATATATGATGAATCACTTTAGGTATCGCTAATAGAAATGAGATATTGGTACCAGTTTTCTCAAAGCCAATATTAATGGAAATGAGATGTTGATGAGAAATTGAAAAGGAGGGTGCATTATGTTGGGTTTGTGGAATTTTTTTCTCCAACTTGTCAGATCTCGCTTTGTTAGTTTCGAAGGGGGAATTTGACAATTTTGTCCACTCCAGTCACCAGATTTTCTGGATTTAACACTACTATATGACCCACAGCTCCTGTCCACACAACTTGCCAAAATCTTAAGGTCCGATTCAAATAAAATCTGTGGGCATCTTTTATGCGAAAAAATTTGAAACAAAGTGACCAAGCACCAAACATGGACAAGGCCGGGTGAACAGATCAGATATGGAGACATGGATGAGTAACAGTTTCTTTTTTTTTCAAGTTTCCATCCAAATACAGAACAGCCCGAATACAAACAAATATAGAGCGAGCACGATCTGAATTCCATCAACTAATAATCCATCAAAATTCAAAAACGGCCACCACCACCTCACTACTACCATGGCGGCGGGTAGCATTGGTAGTAGTTGTTGTTATACCACCACCAGTACGGCGGCGGCGCTACCTCCTCCGGCTTCTTCTCCTCGGGCTTCTTCTCGGCCGGCTTCACCTCCTCCACCTTGACGATCTCGGCGTGGCCGATCTTCTTGCGCAGGCACTGGACCAGGCAGACGGTGTCGACGCCGTCGCCCTCCACCTCCAGCTGGTCCTTGCCGTCGCCGGTGATCCCCATTTTGCTCACCCCTGCAAAGCACGCACATGAATACAGGGCGCTGTCAGCAACTCAGCACTGGCGGCCATGGCTGACCCACGGGGAGGTAGAAGAGAACGACGCGTGCGTCGCTAGCTTATTATTACCGTCTGCTTTGGCGGCCAGCACCATGGCCTTGGACCGGCTCTTGTCGGTCGCCGTGCTCAGCTTGATCACGATCTTTTGCTGCGGAAACAAGATCAGCAGCAGTTGTCAGTTCACTATGGTTTATCTGCGAGGCAGAGCGCCGAACAGAGCTGGTAGGGACACGGCCGGGCATGGACTTCACGAGCTGAAATTGACATGGTTATTAATTTCTCGCTTACCTTCGTCATCGCGGGACGCTGAGGATCAGAATAAGAGGAGGAACTGAGGAAGCAGGATCGCGGTGGACACAGATCAGAGGCAGATCAGATGGCTACGCACTCTGGTCACTGATCGATTGTTAGAGTTTACAGGTGTAGCCAACAGATGCAGATGCCTTGTGGCTTTGTGAAGGGAGCGGCAGCCTGCGCTGGGCGCGCGGTTTATATAGGCGGCCGGCGGCAGGCCTGACGCGGGAGAGGGGAGCAGAATGGGAGACACGGCGCTATCGAGGGCCAGGGAGGGGAGACGAACCTTCGTAAGAACATTCAGCGGCTGAGCTTCCAGTAAGCGAGAAGGGACTGACTGACTGACTGAACCCAAGCGCGTTCGTTGTCACTGGAGCCGGGTCCGTTTTCGACTCGTTGAACTTGTATAAACAACGACTTGACGTGACGAGACCGGGGCCGAACCAGTTGGGTCGTGCACGGTGCACGCGCCAAAGCCCGAGCCACTCACTCGATCGAGTCAACTGACGGCGATCTTCAGTGACGTTGTTTACGGAGAAACGGAATTGGTACGATTGAGATGGATTTTACTGTAATTCTTTGAGCAAGAAATTAGTCGTCGGACACCGAGATGTGTCGCCACCATAGTGTCCCATACTCCCATTGTGCCGAGTCTATGGTAGAATTTCCAAGGGAGCCCACAGCACCGTATGCCTGTAAAGAAGACGCCAAGTCAATCGAGTCAACTGATGTGTCATTGTTTTTAAAAGAGCTCTTTACTCCATATATACTAAGCTAAAAAATAACATAAACATCCGATGATTGAGATTAATTGTATGTCATTATAGGTTTAGCTAGTGATATAGACTAAAAAAGAACGTATTATTTACAAGAACTGAAATCATTTACTGCATCTCCTTGAGTGCACGGCATATCGATCTGAAATGCTGCAAAAAATAATAATTTCATTATTTTAAAGACCTCAGGCCATGTCCGTTCGTTCGCCGATCCATGTGGCTGCGTGGCGATTTCGCCGCGCAGATGACATGGAAATGTGCTGGACGCAAACGCACCAGCAGAAACATTAGCTAGCAGGATTTGGAAACGCTTATAAATTGCACTGGTGGGGGTAACGCGAACGGGCGTGGGGTCAAGGACAAGGAGCGGTGTGTGTGAACGTATGTACGAGCACTCACCGATGGAAGGATCAAAAGCAGTAGGGTGGGCCTCTTTTCCGTACGTTCCTCTCGGCCGTGCGATGCCGATCAGGCGACGTGAAAGCTACTGATGCAATATGTTTTCCCTTTTTTTTCGAAACATTTTTTTTCTTTAAACGGGCTACAGATGCAACCCAGCTTGGCAGTTTCTTGCGAAGACTCTTGCCAAACGCGCGAGAGTTTTTCTGTGTGGTCCAACCGCTCAAAAACTTAAAGCTCAGTTTCGCAAAAAAACAAAAAAAAAAACTTAGCTCAGACTTTCTTCCGGAAGAAATAAAGAAGCCCCTAATGCCATAGTACTGTAGTATGTACTTCACGTCCCCGATTGAGAATGGTATACGTATACCACTCATAACGGTCAGCGCTAAGAAGATTCCAAGCGGCAGTTTAGACATTACCCCCAGCTAAACAACCTAAGCTACCATTCCGTGGTTAGGCTTTACAAGAGTTTAAGAGCTTGATCGGCTTTACAAAAGCTCTCTTTTGTTTTCCTTCGCTTTTCCGGAACCTTGTCTGATTTTCAGAAGCACATGCCTGGCATCAAGTTCTAACTTGCCTCCTTTAGTGTCACATATGTCTGCTGACCTTTTCTGATTTTCGGAAGCATATGTCTGTGAATCTGTGACCTTGTCTTTGTTTGAAGTTTGATCTGGTCTCCCTTAAGTTTGTTGCCTGACTGGTGACTGCTAGTTTGACGGTTCAACTCGTTTGCTGAAAAATAATTTTAGGTGAGAAAGCAACTGAATTCTTGACAGTTAATTTGTCAGAACGTGATTGCAATTATGCTCATGTCAGTCAACGAAGTGCTCATGACCTGCGTTGACAGTTAATGGGAATTATTAACTAACATTTTTCCAGGCACCTGTATGCTGAGACACTGAATTCCTGACAGTTAATTTGTCAGAGCGTGATTGCACTTATGCTACCTAAGATAGCTCGAAGTACTATGCAACACGGATTGAGTACGACAAAAAAACAATTCTGTCTGAGATCATTTCAGTAAACAGTCATGAGCACTTCAACACGAGTTCTATTTAGCATGTACGTAGAAAGTTCAAAACAGGGGACTTGGGAGGAAAGGAAGAGCCTAAAGCAAAGTGAAGAACGATTACCTTTTCGTACGTCCTGATTGGTGCAGTTAGACACGCTTAACCTTTTGCTTAAGGAACTAAATTTGCAGCACTAACTCTTCATTATGCGCTAACCGCTTTCTGTTAGCCCTTACGTGCCTGGAAAATGACAAAGATACTTTCAGAGGCTGCACAGTATGAACATACTAGTAATAGCCACAGTGTGATGAATCCGTTTGCTCCAAAGAGATTGCAGCGCGTACATTCAATCCCACCTGCAATTATTAATCAAATTACTTGACTAGAGACTGGTCTTGATTGGTCTATTCTGTATCTAGTAGATATGATGGCGATGTGATGTTCAAAAGTTCAGGACTTTTATATGACCCTGTGGTAGTAACTGTGGAATTTTCTAAGAAGCTGTATCTTTCAATTTATTTGGTCACCACACGGTGCTTTGATCACTCTTATGACTGCATTACCCACCTTGACTTCAGTAAATTCTAGATTTCAGTAAGAACTGATTGGAGGGCCAGCCAACTTAACTAATTTTGCTCAAAACAATTGGAGACATTCTACTAAAAATGCTTTTAAGAATGGAATCTTGTAAGAAAACCTTGTGACCGAGTGTCTTCAGATCGAGAAAAAATCATACCATAAAGACAATTTAGCAATAAAACACAAATATGCACGCACAGGAGATAGATCCTGCTGATAAAAGAGATAACATGAGGTGGTTATTTGCCACTCGTAACTCGTTTCGTTTACTTGTAGACTACTTCTCTTAACTCGAACATTACGTGAGGACCAAGAAGCCATGACGATAAGAACATCGGGGCCAACAGTAAACGAAACTCACCAGTCGTGTGTGGGACCACTGCATTATTGAGCCCCTTTTCCAGCGTGGCTTTCCAATCACCGTCAGTTCAAATGCTTTTGCTGGGCATTATATTACTGTATTAGACTGCGAAAAAAAATACGAGTTGTTCGTTCATCATGATCCATCTCATGCTACGACAAAGACTATGATACTGGGGGGCGACGTTTGGCGGATGACGTTGGCAGCCCAATCTGCACGTTGTTAGATTACCCGCGCTCTATTTGATGCACAAACAATACCTGCTGATTGCGACCTAATTACACTATCGTCACAGATTAGCACATGCGAACATGTAAACTTACACGAAGAAGCAAACACTTAGAAATTGAGATCGAAAAATAAGATGTCAAGTCAAAACTGATTGAAAAAAATCACTTATTTTCTCTAAAAAACGGTCACATCAGTCTAAAGTAATGTGTTTGCCTGGGAGATAATGGCTGAGCTCGCTGTGCCCACACGCTCTTACATACGGGTGGAACAGGAGAAGCGGGCACGGATCTTAAACTGGCTACTGGTAGTAATCTAGTACAGGGATAATCAAGCTCCGCGTCAGCAGATCGAGCAGATCATTCTGAATATTAGCATCCAACTGAACGCGTTCTTAGCTAGATGGTCGGGCAGGGATCCGATCGGGCCGAGAGCAAATTGTAATAAGTCCACTGTTTGCTCAAAAAAAAAAAGCCCACTGGCCTGTGTGTGGCCACGCGGCCGGTCTGCGCATCTTCGGCAAGAGAGCATGCACGTTGCACGCAAGTTTCAATACCAGCACAGCAGTCATTCAGTCAAGCACACAATATAGTAAGTAATTAAGTTAAGTACTGTCAGTTAGGTTAAGGTCAATTTTAATTTGCTGCTACAGGCCTACACATCAGCTAAACGCATTGGAAGTGGGTATATGGGTATACCAGGGGTGTCTGGTTCATAACCCATGAAATGGAAACTGACCAAAATTTAGCACGCCATGAAATTTTGCCATGGACAAATTATTTAGCACTGCCAGCTACAGTAAATAGAGGACCAAGCTGGGCCAGCGTTTAGGGGGCTTTTGGTTGACTGTATACGGCTCATAGGATGCAACCTTTCATTGTTTGGTTATCTGTATTGTCTTCGGAGCCTGGCTCACGAGATGTAAAATGGAGCTCTCAGCATGGCTCCGCAGATACGTAGATTTTTGGCGTTTCTGAGGAGCCAGGCTCACTGGATGCAACTGCTTGCCCAGTTGATGATGTGATTAGTACTTGATTAGTATATATATTAATTCTAAATAATATATTTTAAAGAATATTAAGAAGAAATAAGAGAAAATAAGGATTATAAGGGTGTAATTTCACAAAATAAATATTATATTATACCATACAACATATTTTCGTGCAGTCAACCAAACACGGTCTCTTATCCAGGCAGTTGGATCGTGAGGTGCCTCCTTTTTGTCGTCACGGACCTGTTTCTAGCAAAGGTGCCTGATAGCGCCAAAGTGTGCATCCGCATATAGAGTAGGAACGTGCGTAAAGATGCGTATGTAGTTTTAAAATGGGGTCATTTTTATTTTAGAGAAAAAAACAATTAGGTAGGGACTAGGGATCGATGTGAACCCACGAGTCAACGATCGGTCTCACCCTGAAAAAAAAATGAACGTTTAGAATTAATCCGTTCTGATTGCATTATTGCTTCCTTATGCATCCCAGGTACAATATAAGACATAAGAAATGATGCTGATGCGTTGTTTTTAATGGTTACGTCTCTAATTTCGTTTACTTATGAAGCACTGCGTTCCTTTGTGACTATGACGTTGCAATTTGCCCCTAGTTATTTGCCGAGCGTGGACCTCTTCTGACTCTTGTTGTTGTCACCTACGCTCACCTAAGCACCTTCAGCAAAACTCGGTGACTGTATGTGAATACTGACTTGTTCTGAACGCCAATACGGACCAAGGGTAAATTAGCCAATTTCTGTTTGCAAAGACCGCCACAAGACTGACAAATAGATGGTTGGATTTGGTTCTTTCTTTAACATTTTCATCACTAAAAATTTTAGCCTTTTTTTCCCATGCTGTTGTTGTTCAAAACTTCAAGGGAAAATTTGTTACAGGACATGCAAAGTGGAGCGTGTTTGCTGAAACACACCGTTGACCGTGTTATATACTGCTGGACACTCTCATTTTGTGCTAATTTGCCGAAAGACACCGCCTCGATTAGAAAAATATTTTTTGGCTGCGGAGGAGAGAGAAATGTGAGGAAATGATCATTTTACCCTTGGTCCCATTTGTCAGATCTTTCTTCCTCCTCCAGACTTGACGTACAGTTGGTGTCGTGTTGTGCCGCCTACAGTTGGCGACCATTTTACCCTTGGTCCCATTTGTCAGATCTTTCTTCCTCCTCCAGACTTGACGTACAGTTGGTGTCGTGCTGTGCCGCCTACAGTTGGTGACCATTTTACCCTTGGTCCCATTTGTCAGATCTTTCTTCCTCCTACAGACTCGATCATGTATTCTCTAGCTTGTTTCCCTGGGCAATTTGCTCATATATCTCCCTTTTTTCTTAGTTATATCTCTCTATGATAATCTTCTACAAAATTAATGTACTGTACCGAAATGTGCAGGGAAAAAAGCTAACGTGCAGGCGCATGGATAACCAAGACATAAAAAGATGCTTGTTTTAAGCATATATATAGTTTCTCCTAATCTTCAATGTTCCTTGCTCTTCCTGTTGTTCTGCGCACGGAGCTCATATTCACGGCAAACACATTTCCAGGGTACTTCTGCAGGTGGTTTGCTCATGACGTGACTCCCTTCGAACCGTTTTCTGGTAAAGCTGGTTTTCTGCGTCTATTCAGAGTTGGGCTGAACCTGAAGCAGTGAAGCGTATACGCGTACGTAGTGTTTAAATCGGGTCGATATGAACGCACGAGTCAACGATCGGGTCTCACTCTGGAGAAATAATGTTCGTTACAGGGGTAATCGAGAGGCCCACCTGATGCATCTCATCAGATATAATACATGACAAACATATATATACTGATGATCCGTTGTTTTCAGTACGGAGTACGTCGTCCCTAATTTCGATTATTTATATGAAGCGCTGCATTCTTTTGTGACGATGGCATGCCACCGGTTTCCTTGTGGAGCGTGGACCTCTTTCTGACTCTTCTTTGTTGTCTACCCTCAACCTCAGAACCCGTGTCAGCAAAACTCGGTGGCGAATACTAACCAGCAATAGTGATCAAGGGGCGACTAGACAATTATTCAATTTTTAGAGGCTGCCATAAGAGTTTTGCTTGATCTATTGTCTTTTCAGTACGGTGGACAAAACTCGATGGCGAATACTAACTTCAGTCTCAAGCATTCGAATTTCTCTCTTTGCTCAACGTTTCCTCGTGAGCTCTTTTACGGTGTGCCACCTGCTAGTATGGTAGTATAAAATAGATACTAACAGGGGTATTATGGTAACATAAAAAAATCCCCCCTAAAAAAAATTTTCAGGCGGTCGGACCCGTGCTGTCTCGCCCGTGTGCGCACCCCTGTCTCGCCTGTCCGAGCTGCCGGATCCAAAAAAGATATGCCATAATTACGTATCCGTCATTCCAAACTTATATGTCAAAATTACATATCTACCATTTTATTTTTTTCTCATAATACCCTTATACTACCTATACTACTGAGTTCATACTATCCATACTACTAAAACAGTTACAGTAGTATATAATTAATCTGGTCCGTCCGATCTTTACATACTAGTCCTTTTTAAGGCTAGTATGACACACCGTAAAAGAGCTCCTCCTCGCTGAAAATTTGTCCACCATACTGTTCTTATTCAAATGCTTGAGAATGAAGTCCCATTCGGCCTATGTCAGAACGGGGAGAAACTTTCATACCGGTAAAGACATTGAACTGCTTTACACTAGCTAGGTAACCAAGGTACTCTCCGGCTTTTGCCTTAACCAAGCATGAATGGATCTGTTTTTATCAGTTTTAAGAAAAAAATGTATTTATCAAGGTTTGAACCATGGTAAGTGGAGTGGAATCATTTCTCTTAGTTTGCATTCAGAAGTAATCTTTTCTGGTACTATGTTTGTGTAGAAATGGAGTCCCCTGCTGAAGATTATGATCAAGAATTGGTGACTCGATGGGTGGAGAAGATACGAAGCTGGCTGTTGAATGTTACCTGAAACAGTGTTTTCTATTCAGATATTCAGTTCTAATCGTTTCTATTTGTATTAGGATAGTTGTGAGCGTTGGATCGTTTGATGTCTCAAGGGTATCCCCTTTGTATCAAACCTTTTATTGCTTTCTATAAAAGCCGAGGTAATCTCTTTTCAAAAAAAACTGGAGTGGAATCACTGACTAAATGCTTTTTTCACATTTAATTATATTTACCCATAACATGGATAAGTTACCGTTATAATATAAGTAAATTGTTTTATCTTCTTCGTCAACATTTTTGTTAAACGGACTGGTGCATGAGAGAGACCATCCATCACCAAAGCATTGCCATCATCGACAAGGCTGAAAATGCATGGACACTTGCACAGGCGACAGCTTTGCCAAAACTTGCTGGATTTCCATTTTTTGATTCGATACAGAAGTGTCTGAATACTAACATATAGTGTGAATACCAACTATCCATCCATCAAATTGGCCGGTTTCATTAACAAACGGCTGGTCATCGCCACTCAACGGTCAACACCACGTCTGATGGTAGTGGTAGGGGTACCACCAGTACGGCAGCGGCACGACCTTGGCCTCCTCCGGCTTCTTCTCCTCGGGCTTCTTCTCCGCCGGCTTCACCTCCTCCACTTGCAGGATCTCGGCGTGTCCGATCTTCTTGCGCAGGCACTCGACCAGGCACACGGCGTCGATGCCGTCGCCCTCCACCTCCAGCCGGTCCTTGCCGTCGCCGGTGATCCCCATCTTGCTCACCCCTGCAAAGCACGTACGCACATGCCACTGTTAGCACCGGCAGCCATGGCCGATCCACGGGGAGATAGAAGAGAACAACGCACGCGTGCGTCGCTAGCTTATTACCGTCTGCTTTGGCGGCCAGCACCATGGCCTTGGACCTGCTCTTTTCGCTCGCCATGCTCAGCTTGATCACGATCTTTTGCTGCGTTCAGGAATGAAGTTCAGTCGCGTGAGATTCAGACATTCAGCACGCTCTTTTAGCTTGGCAGAGCGGGAAACAGAGGGAGACACACGGGAAGGAAAACAGAGTTGAGGAGCTGAAAACTCAGACGGTTAAGTTACCTTCATCGCGTTGCTGCCGCTGGTTTACGTGCCACCGATCTACGAGAAGATTTGGGAGGGAGAAAATGAAGAAGAATTGCGATCAGCAAAGAGCTAAACGGCCGATCGATCGATGCTCTGCAGGTGCGATGGGCAGCTGCCTTGTGAGTTGTGATGGAGCTGCTGCCTCCTCTGGGTGTGCGGTATATATAGACGGCGGCAGAGCAGCGCAAGCAAGCAGCGCGAGGGGACGGATCGATCCTTCCTTTGGCTTCCAAAAGTAAAGCAAGTACGGGTGACCAAGTGCACGCGTACTCTGCTGTCGCCAATCGCCACCTGCTGAGCTAGTCAGTCAAGAGACGGATCGGTTGCTTTGCTGACCAAAAGGCGTCTTCCTGAAACCATATACAACAACTTGACTTGACTCACTCGGGCCGAGCTGCGCTGCGCGCTTCTCCGAAGCCGCGGCAAAACGCGCCAGCTCTCTGCTGCGACCTCGCCCTAAGCGTTACGAGAACACTTGTGTCTATGGTACCTCTAGTACTCTAATCTATGACTACCCTTAAAAATCATACCGAGAGTATCACTACAGGATTTAAGCAGTGATCGCGGGCTTGAAGAGGTCTTTTACGGTACCTTATACTAGGTTATACTAGGTTAAAAAAAGAACTAGTATATGAAGATCCGACGGATGAGATTAATTGTATACTGCTATAACCATGACCAGTAGTATGGATAGTATATGATAACTAGTATATGTAGTATAAGGGTATTATTGGAAAAAAACTAAATGACAGCAGTGTAATTTAGACCTATCTTTATATTTTCATTTCATTGTTTTATTTCCCTCCCTTCATTTTCATTTCATTTCTCCCTGTTATTCATCGGGAGAAAGTCAGACTCGCGGCAGCCGCCGCCTAGGGTTGAACATTCGTTTGTCTTGGTTGCTATGATTTTTCTTCCATCTCGTTGGAGGTGGCCACCAGCTGAAAACAACTATGAGAGCTGTAAACCTTACAATGGCCAAACGAACGCGCCGGGGAAGATGGAGGGATCTGATCGTGCCTGGAAAAGCGTCAATCTGTTGCATAGATTAGGAAGTTTGTTTATTTGTTTCCTTTGTATTGCAAACCGTACGTGTATCCTGCTGAATGTGTAAACCAATGAAAAACAAAATCTGATTAGAGGATCTCTCATATTTCCTCGATCTGTTACGTCCATGTCCTTTTTCGTTGCGTGATTACTGATTACAGATTTACAGGATCCCATTCTTGATAAGATTGTTTGCCAATATTTTTCTAAATAATTACATCCATGTATAAATGGCTGGTGAGTGCTGACTAATAGGAACATCGATCACGCAATCAACAAAATGCTGTCACGTCCATAGTTAAAAAAATGTTTATTACATTAAAAAAGATGAATAATCCAAAGTGCTGGAATTGAGCCCCGGACCTCCACTATCTCACGCTCAGCAAGTATCCATCAAACTATATGCTCTATATCCACTCGGATTTTTCTGATTTCCATATGAACAGCAACAATAAAAGAGCACACGTACAGCAAGTCAGCAAGGTCACCTAATAGCAGGCTTAATAAAACAAAGGCCTAATAACAGGCTTAATAAAACAAAGGGTTCGACAGCAAAACAATTAGAGGTCTGTACTGTACATTACATGGATTATTCGTTGGACATACATCATTTGCTTACTTGGAAGCAATCTTAGTGTTCTAGTGTATGTAAATTCAATCTTTCAATCAGCAAATCCTTGGCGAGAAGCACATCCATGGCCAGAAGCACGTCGATGGAGGCATTGCCATGGCGGCGCAGACGACTGACACGCACGCTGGCCTTTCGATCGGCCTTGCAAGGATGAACTGAGTCTTGTGCGCTGCACGGTACTTCGCTGAGCCCTTCTCTTCAGGATAACGCATGACATGGTGTGCCAGTGGCACGTCGAGGAGACGCCGGAGGCGGCTGAGCATTGCCTCGGACGGCGGCGGTGTCGGCCGGCTGCCCACGCGAAGATTGAAAGGTGAGTCAGCGGCCGAAGTCAGAACAGGGCCGGCTGCCCACGGGATGGAGACGGAGGTTAAGATTGAAAGGATGCTTAGTTAATATAATTAGGAACAAATTACTATATTACCCATCACTATATATCATATACCACCGGTTAGTGGTATAAGGTACTGTAAAAGAGCTCGGCTTGAAAGCCTCCTGACCTGTTGACCAACCCGATTATTCCCCCTCGATCCCAACAACCACCAAATATACAGCACTAGTGCAATACGTACGTGATCTCGTTCCCGAAAATGAGTCAACGGCCGGTCTTCGGCCCAGATATACAAACACATGCGTATCATTTATTAAACGGAGAATCTAAATCATCGGCGCTGTGTTGGGCGTGTACGCCAAGTCATCAATGGCTTATGCATCTGCTGCTCGTGTTTTGGCTTAGCTGAAGTTCCGTTCCTTTCAGCAACCAAACGGACGCAGCTTGTCAGGCGTCGACATCTTCGGAAGATGGCGGCCGAGCCCTCGAGTTGACCTGGACTCTGCGTAGTCTGCATGCCGAGCTCTTTCAGCCCTCGATGAACACAGGGCATATACATGGTATATTATACTATAAGATTAAGTTCACCGTTGGATTAGACGTGGCATGAGCATGATGGGAGAATAAATCACTCCGCCAAGTCATCACGGTTTCGCAATATCCACGGCTACGGCTTACACTGTACTACCTTTGTAATGGTTTTGTCTAAGACGAGCACGCACAGTTGACTGTTCAATTCTCCGCCCTATAGCTTTGCATGCAACGGTTTTGTCTTTTTTTTTTTGAGAAATACAATGGTTTTGTCTAGGACGGCTTACTACTGTTTATCGGATTGCACCCAACAAATTAAGCCCGGCCTGCCCAGCCCACATTGCGCGGTGCCACGGATAAATGGGCCAGGCTGGGTGAGTCGTGATACTCAGCTCGCCGGCCTCATCATACGAGAATCCAGTCCAGCTCGTAACCAGCGCTCGATCCACTTGCTCCCATACTGGACCCACAATATTTAATGCCTGTCAGTAGTGAGTAGTGACCCGTCGTCACTTGTGCCCATTCCACTTGTTCGTTTTTCTTTCCTGTCTTTTATTTTCCATTATTTTTTTACACTTGTCTCCATCATACTTACTAAAAGTATATTTACTCAAATGGATGTAAGTCAACTATTTTCTTTCTTGTTTCTATACAAAGTTTTCTCCTTCATAAATAAGTTTTATATATTATATATTTTAATCTAATTTGAACAAGGTTTTTTAAAACATATTTGATGTGTTATACTGTTATCCCGCAAACATATTTTTAAGAAGTTTTATCGTAGAAGTTGGATCTTGAAACATTATATGTATATGTTGTCTAATATTTTTTTTACAAAAATAGAAAGTTTCTATTAAAAATTATCTTAACAACACTATCACAAAAGTCATGCTAAAACACTACAACTAAGAAAATGAACTAAATAACCATCGGTAGGAGTTATGCATTAAAGTTGTGTGAAGAAACTCTCCCGATAACATTTTTGTGGAAGATGTGCTAAATAGTTCTCATTGAGACATTGTCCTTTGAATATTCTTTTTGAAAAAAAATAAAGAAAATATCTCAAAAGTCACTCATATAATATGTAGAACATTCAATTCAAATTGTTTTCAGCTAGTTATCACAATATGTCAACCATCGGTTTTAAAAAACTTATTTTTTGTACAATTACTAAATATGATTTGGTAAACTGCATTTGAGTGTTTATGGAAGATAAATGAATTACAAAGCATGTATGAAAAATGCAGGGGTTTTATGTTCTTGAAGGTACATGAGGCACCCAAATTGATACATGTGGTGCAGATTTAGATATCTTGATATGTCAGATTGTGTCCTATGCCTTTGCAAGTAGTAGTAGACCTTAAAATTTTACTACTAGACAAAGAGTTCTGCACAATTGATCTTTTTTTCACCTTTGCCATGGTTTTACTCTAACACAAAAGGATCCGGATTTCCATACACATAATGTACAATAACACAAAAAAAAAACACTCTCGGCCACTTTCCTTCCACAGATATTAGATGGTATGTATGTGAAATTGTGAATAAGGTCGTTATCTCTAAACAAGAAAGTCCTTGTCAATGCTATAGTATTGTAGTATCCCAGTTGCGGTTATAAAGACTTGACACCATTGACTTCATTTGATCTTCAAGTTTTACTTTGACCACAATGAGTACCTGTGACCCAATCGATCTACAATCCACATGGCCTTCCACCATGGATAAATACACTTGGTGGCATACTTGTGACGATATGTGCACACTTTTGGTAAGTTTCATGCATCCTTCTATATGTTTGCAACTTGTTGGACTAAAGTGATATAGTCGTACAAGTGGCAATTTACTCATATTTTATTGTCCATTTTATATTAGACTTACTCACTTGCCAGTCCTAAGAATTTGTCAACGAAAATGAGAAGGGTGGGATATGTACAGGAAGGTTGTTTTCTATTGAGAGGATGACTTTGGGGCATTCAACTTATGCACTCACTTGAAAGTTCAGAAAATCAAATTAAATCTATTTGTTTATTAGGATTTATTTTTCCTCGTATCTGGACTTTCTGAAATGTCAGTCACTGAAACTAAAATCCTTAGGTGTATGTTAAATACTACTCCATGTGTCCCGAAAAGAATGCAATTGTGGCTTCCCATGAAGTCAACCATAAAATTTGACCAAATTTATTCTAAGTAATGGTAACATTTATGACAAAAAAAGTAAGTAAAATTAGATTAATCCTATATATTTATATATATATTTCTTATTAAACCTATTTGAATACACAAATATTGATATTGTTTAATATAAATTTGATCAAATTTGAAATTGTCTGACCTTTTGGAATTCTAGAGTTGTATTTTTTTTGAACGAACCACCTCGATAAGCCAACGAGAGTTGTATTGGTTTTTTGGATGGAGGAGTAGGTACCTGCTACACATATGCTTTTTTCTAATAATAGGAGAAAAGTACGCCCTCCGCATGAATGAAGTTCGAAGCTGGATGCATACAACGACCAATGCAACAAGTTTTTGCACAAGATATACATATACATATACATATCGGATTTCATCATGATACTGCTATCTTGTAGTGATCTAGTTACACTATCACCGATGATATTGGTGGAAGTGAAAGCAAAACCGGAACCACGTTTGCGCTGATGCACACACACAACACAGTGCACGAAGAATCGATCTGATGTGTGGCAACCCAAGAGTACGGTTTTTTATATACTAGCTCCGGTTCATTTTACCTGTCGCTGCCGATAAACAGTCTGATCTAGGTGCAGGCAGAAAAACCTGTCCGCAACTTCAAATATAATGAACCGGAGCTAGCAGAACCCAACAAATCACACACACACACACACGCATGCATTGAAAAATTCGTCTTACTGCTAGCTAGCTTCTTCACAGAATCACATCGATCACATGACGCGGCAACCGCCTGCTGGCGGCTCGTCGTAGCAATAAAGCATCGGCGACGGCAGCGGGTAGCCGGCGTACCGGCGGCACTGGCACGCCCCCAGGCACACGCAGACCTTGGCCTCATCCTTCTTCTCCTCGGTTTTCTTCTTGTCGTCCTTCACTTCCTCCACCTTGACGATCTCGGCGTGGCAGAGCTTCCTGCGCAAGCAGCTGACGAGGCAGGTGATGTCGATGCCCTCGCCGGTCACCTCCAGCCGGTCCTTGAGGTCGCCGGCGATCGCTATCGAGATCACCCCTGCATAGATCGATCGATCGACGCACACTGTTGTTAAACTCGATCTAATATTCATTCGTAAACAATCTTTGCCGATCGATCGACGCGTAGTTTTGAGTGTTGACGATGAGTATATATACATGATGCATGTATAGCATACTACCGTTTGCTTTGCCGGCCAGCACCAGGGCCTTGGAGCGGCTCTTGGCGTTCGGCATGTTCACCTTGATCACAATCTTTAGCTGCCACCACAACAACAACAACAACGAGCTAGTACATGATGATCAGAACAGAACTCGTAGAGGATCAGAGAATTCAGAAACCACAATAATACCAGCTAGATCGCTTCACTAATCACTACATACCTTCATCGTCGTTGATTGATTGACGACCGACCGGCGACTGGGTGTGGCTAGCTAGCTATTAGCTAGCTACAACACTAATCGACTTTTCTCTGCCGGGCGGCCGGCCAGTGCAGTGCAGCAGCTAGCCTAGCCACACAACAATGCAAGCTTCTTCGTATTATAGCTTGTGAATTCTGTGAAGGAGAGGAGATCGAGCAAGCCGCCGCAGCCGCGCGCGCTCGTGGCTCGTGGGTCGCGTCTGGTCACTCGTGTCGTGTGTGTATATATTCTCGCAGAGGCGACCTGCGGACGGACCCGGTCGGTCGCCGCAAGTGAGATGGCTTGATTGATTGATCTCTGGGTGGGTGGGGTCCCAGTTGAACAACCAAGCAGCCAGTGCTGCGTCAGAGCTCCTCGATCTCCAACTCCTTCACAGAACTCACAAGCTTCATTTCAAAAAAAGAATTCACAAGCTATAATACGAAGAAGCACCAAGCAAGCTATGGACAAAGGAACGGGACGCATCATGGAGACGTGATGTGGGTCCGTTGTCTACTGGACCACCAAGTTGTGGGCCGGTTTTCCTCCCGCATTTATGGCGCGTGGCCCGGACGGGGGCGGGATAGTGTCCACGGGAGGCTCATGCTGGATCAAGTTGTGTGGGTCGCTGCTTTCTCACAGTCGTTCTCCACGGCCCAGTTAACTGGGGCCCACTGGATGTCCGGTTGCGCGGGTGCCTGTCGCGGAGTAACTCCTCATGGCTCATGAGTCTATAAAAAAAAGAAAAAAAAAACTCATGGCTCATGGGCACGCCAACGGGTGCTGCCATTCTAAGCCGCCATTTTCTAATCCGTTCGTCGTCCTCACCGGTCACTACCGCATGCAGCAGTAAAAAGGAACTACTAGGATTTATTTGGAGATATGTTGACTGTCGTTGAATCCTGGCGTCGCGCCCCGCTGCCAACATCTACTGTGAACAAACAAGGGGAAAACTTATTTGTAAGGTTGCAAGACTGATAGCTATAGAGTTACTACGTACAAAACGGTAATAAATGTTGTACAGGCGAATTCGGAGCAACTGGGCACAGTTGGAGCTCGCTGAAATCATCAAAACTCATATGTACCAAATTTAGTTCAGATTTCAGATCGGAAATATTACAAATCTATGGAGGTTACGGAGTCTCGTGTGTTGGTTGTTTGGGTATGCTTGCTATGAGGGCGACAGAGTCTACCCTAGCAAAATTTGTAATAATCAACGGCCATATTTATACTTGTTTGAAAAGGTCGGGAATTTTTCATTTTTTTTATGAAATAAAACTTTCTTTTATCAAAAAAAATGGAGGTTATGGATAATGCTAACCTCAACGTGATGTCACCATGTTCACGTCATGTCTATTTTCGGCCTGGCCTGCATGGGCTTGGCCCGTGGCAGCTGCAGCCAGAGCGATGGGCTTTCGCGCGAGCTCTCTCGTCAGCTGCTGCGCTGCGGCTTCCTGATGCTGGGCCATTTGGCGGGTTGTGGGCCGTGGGTAAAATTAACGTAGTTTAAGACTTCACTTCGCAAAGCGTTCCCGAGCTTTTATGAATCTGCGTTTATTTTTTAAACTAGCAAATGCACATGTGCGCACGTACATGTATAAAATAAATCAAACATAACATATAAAATATAGTTGCAATGCCCGCACAGCACGTGCGTGCTAAACTCTCTTCTATACATTTGTCTCAACTCATGTGCCACGCACGTTTATTTATGACAGAAAAACTCTCCGATTTATTGACAGAAAAACTCTCCGATTTATTGTCTATTAATAATATGGGATAACTGTGTATATACGTGGGTATAAATGTGGGTATATTTAGGTGGGTCCCTTTTTGGGTGAAAAAAGTTGAGCGGGAAAATAACTAAAAAGCCTGTAACATGCAAAAAGTTTGATGTTTTCTAGTTTTTCCCTCCTTCCCAAGCCCGACACGTGGGTCCTCTGTGTGAGGGTGGGGGTGTTTTTTTGGGTAAAAAGTGTTTTTAATTCTTTAGGATCCTTTTAGTATGTATAGATAGATAGATAGATTAAATCATTTAACCTTACTAGCAAAGGCACATGTGCACACGCACATGTATAAAATAAATCAAACATAACATATAAAATATAGTTGCAATGCCCGTACGGCATGCGCGTTCTAAACTCTCTTCTATACATTTGTCTCAACTCATGTGCCACGCATGTTTATTTATGACACATATGTACTAAAACAATATCACTTGAGTGGACCATGCTAAACAGACCAGTCATGCGAAGCATTTTTAAAAATATTTTATATTCGCTCTCTCATGTATAGAGAGCTTTAGATATTCTCAAATGTAGATGCATATTATTTTTGAGATAGTTGGTCTTTATTTATATAGAAAAAACTCTCCAATCTATTGTTTATTAGCAATACGGGATAATTGTGTATAGACGTGGTTACAAATGTAGGTATATCATGAGCAGGTGGGTCCGCGTGGGTATGGGTAGAGTATTAGGTGAAAAAAGTTTCGCATTTTGCACTGTTTTTCCACATTTTCTTGCGTCTTCCCACGTCTTACAACCTGACAGGTGGGCCCTTTGTGAGGGGTGGGGTGGATTTTGCGGGTGAAAAGTGTTTTCAATTCTCTAGGATCCTTTCAGTATAGATAGTATAGATAGATAGATTTGGGTTCTGATGGGGTGTCCGATGTGGAACTTGAGAGCACATATATATATATATATATATATATATATATATATATATATATATATATATATATATATATATATATATATATATATATATATATATATATATATATATAGCCATATAGGTAGACATCAACTTATAACTGTGTCTTGTCTAAGTGCTAATTCTTTGTGTCTTTTGTAAATTTGAGTATGACTTTGGAAGTGAGTTGCCTGGCTACTTGAAGGTGTGGAGAAAGTATAAATGGAAGAAAAAGAATTACTGATAGTTAAATATCATGTGCATGCTTTTAATTTAAAACCACGTTTAATTATGGTGTTTAACATAATTTCTATTTACGGCCTCTCGAGGGATCAAGTTGCTGGTATGGTTCACTGTTTGTGGAATGGCTTGAAGCTTTCGTTGTTGCTTTAAGCATGTTTCAAATGGGTTTGCATGATTATGTTTATGGCTCAAGTGTCTCTATCATCCTCAAACTCAACTTCATCACTACCTTCAGTTAGCCATGCAAGGCGAGTTGGAATCATGACCATCATGAGTGATGTAAAAATATAAATTTTATATTGATTTTAAAAATAGGTTTAATTTAAGATATTTTTTCTTCTGAATTTAAAAATATTACTGATGAAAAACATAGACAACATATATTGATTTTGGGTATTTGAAAAAAATAAATACATTATTTTAAAATATTTCTATATACTTTTAAGTAATAAAAAATCAAGATTATAAAAAACTAGATACCTGAGCAAATTGTGTGGTTCAACTTGCTAGTACAATATACAACAAGTTCATACACATATATACTTACACATATATAATACATACAGTAAATATACATATACATTATATGTTGGATTTTATGATACTAACTTGTAGTGTGATCTAATTACGCTACGACGGTTGCCAGAAGCGAAAACAAACCAGTGTGCATATATGCACACACTGCACAAAGAAGCTGATGTAGCAAGAGTTTATTAGAACCCAAAATCAAAATCACACATACGACGCACATGTATGACGAGGCATGGAAAAATCCATCTTACGTACTAACAAGCAATTCAAGCAGCTTTTACATGATGTGGCAGAGGCCTGCTGGAGGCTCCTCGTAGCAAACCATCGTCGGCGGCAGGGGCAGGGCGTAACCACTGGCGCACCGGCACGGCGCCGGGCACGCGCAGAGCTTGGCGGCCTCCTGCTTCTTCTTCTTCTCCTCCTCCTCCTTCTTCTTCTTCTCCTCCGCCTCCTTCTTCTTCTTCTCCTCCTCCTCCTTCTTATTGTCCTTCACTTCCTCCACCTTCAGGATATCGGCGTGGCAGCAGAGCTTCTTGCGCAGGAGCTTGACCAGGCAGGTGATGTCGACGCCGTCGCCGACCACCTCGAGCTGGTCGCCGGTGATCGCCATCGAGATCACCCCTGCAGCATATATAGACGAATATATATATGAAGTTGTTTGACTGATTCATGTACGTATAAATTAATCCCCGTAGTTTTGAGGGTGTGATGATGAGTGCATACCGTTTGCTTTGGCAGTCAAGGCCATGGCCAGGGAGCGGCTCTTGTGGTTGGGCATGGTCACCTTGATCACAATCTTTTGCTGCAAATCAAACCGCGACGAGGGACGTGAGAACAGAACGCACGGGAGGAGATCAGAAAAACGACAGCGATATATATATATATATATATATATATATATATATATATATATATAGAGAGAGAGAGAGAGAGAGAGAGAGAGAGAGAGAGAGAGAGAGAGAGAGATCGATCGCTAGCTTCACTACCTTCGTCATCTTCGTTGATTTACGAGCGACACCGATCGAGAAGCTAGCTGAGGAAATAACCAACTGATCGAGCGAGCCTGTCAGATAGCAGGCTTATGATTCTGATCACTGGGTGTGGCTAGCTTCGCGTGTGTAGCTTGTGAAGAAGCTATATCTATATATATGCTATATAGCAGTAATAACTCGTGGGTGGTATATATCTTGTAATAGTAGGCTCGCAGCAAGTGAGAATAATGGATCAATTAACGTCAAGCTGCAGCTGCAAGTGGCATGGTTAGGTAGCAGTGGACAGGTTGAAGACGCTTGATCAGACGGGAAGACTACGGAGATGTATTGGAGCCGAGAGACAAACACTGCTGTGCTCTGCTGTTTTATCCGGACTGAAAGCAGCTAGTGATGCTTGGATTTTCGTTGTCCACAGGCCGGCCGGAGACTAATACTGGACCACCGTACCAAGATGTGCGGGTTAGTTTGCGCGCGGCTTTCTCTGAAGGCACGACGATCACGTTGTCATAGGTCTTTCACGGTCGTTTCGACGGCCGAGTTAACTGTGGCCACTGGATTCGTGATGGGTGCCTACTGCGTAGTATAGCGAACGCCCCTGGCACATCGCTCCGCGCAGCTGTCCGTGGCTGCCGAGGCCTCCACGGCTCCACCGTCGTCGTGTGGCCGTAGCCGCCGCGGGAGCCCTCCACCGCCGTCGTGCGGCCTCCATGACCGCAGCGGGAGTCTTTCGCCGTCGCTGCGTGATCGTTCGTCGTTGTTGCTACTGCGGGAGCCGCCCGCGCGTCTTCGATGTTTGGGGTCCGGCCGCTCCGTGCGCCGCTGGAGGCCAGCAGGGCTGAAGGTTGTGAACACAATCTGAGAGAAAAATTCTCCATATCCGAAGAGAGTGAATCGTTCCTGGGATTTATCATCACCATAGCCACGCTCAGCACTAATGAAAGATTATCAAATGGTTTACGCACACTCAAACATGTTTGAATTCGACAGCAACAAGTGTCTTGGAAGCATCAAGGTTGTGATTTTTATCTAATCAATCAACATAAACATGCTCAAATATTGTATAACCAAGTAAATCCTTGCGTGTAAAAGTTGGACATAACTTCTACCAGCGATAATAGGAATGAATATTTGGTAAGGCTTAGGAAAGACGAAAAGAAGGGGCGGAATGGTGATGATGATAATACAAGCATACACCAATGTAGAACTTGCCCACTAAGGTTCGAATGCTTAACTCGGGCACTCGGCATTGGTGTCGCCATTTTCTTGATTTATTTCAGGATTTATTTATAGGAGTGAATGTGCATACGTGTGAGTGTCTGGTCTTTCTAAAAAAAGTTAAGTAGCATGAGTGTATATGTGGTAAGGGCATGAAAAAAGATGTAGTTTTGAATACACGACAAACAATGGACCAATGACAAGGCCATTAAGGAATTAAAGATTGGCATGACCATATCTTCATAGAGTTAATGTCTAATACGTTTATTTTATTGATTTTGGGAAGCCAATTACACAAGTAAAGATCCTCCATAAAATAAAAATATTCAATAGATAAAATTTTAAATATAGCATAAAATTATGATAATAGAAAAAGTAATGCACAAAATATATTAGTATGACAATTGTATATAGATTAATTTGAAAATAAGATAATAGAGAATTGGTAGTTCCATATCAACTTGAAAGAAAATAGAAAAAAATAAAAAGTGCATATAAAATAAAAGGACTAATTTTCAAGTAAAAATGATATTATAATTTGGGATATTTAAAAAACTAGTTACCCGTGCAAATTGCGTGGGCCACCTATCTAGTTTTTAGAAAAACAATGGTAGTGGTTTCATATTTATGATTTAAAATAAATTACTTATGGATTTTTTAAATTAAACCATTTTTCTTTAAATTTTTATAAAATAGAAAACCACTTTGAAACCACCTAAAGAACCAAATTTATCCGGTTTTGATAGTTGGATGGTCCTTAATGTCCGGTTTTATAATTAAGGGTTAAAACCCAGACTTTTATGAGGACTTTTCCCTATTTTCAACCCATAGCCTGGGTATGCACACCTTGATAATCACAATCCTTATTGCTGCAACAGCAACGAGCTCTGTCCATCATATCATCGGTACCTTTGTGTCATCGTTGATTTGCGAAAGATGACTCTAAGAAGATGAAGAAATAAGTTTTTTTTAGAATTAGCTGTAGAAATAAGTGAGGCAGCTGCGTCAGCAGCGTTCTTAATTATTCTGATCGGAGCTAGCGGCCGTGCTCCTGTACGTAGAAATACACGCGCGCGGGGAGGAGGGTACGGTGGTGCCGTGGTGGACAGTGACACAAAAGGTCCTGGATTAAAAAATATGGATCGTGAAATGAGTATATTCGTAGTACACTATTCATATAAGAGGTTTTAATAAAGATCAAATTGTACCCGTATTTCGGAAAAAAAACGACGCTACTGGAACAAGAAACACGACACCATACCAAGAACCTGATGACTTGGATGCGACCGGGACAGTGGTTTTATCTCGTATGATGGCAGCTAGTGATCTAGGAGATAGACGAGCCTACGTACGTCAACGTATGTGAGAGCTAATAATGATAAATTCGTTAATTAATAATTAGCAGTACGTTGAACTACTGCTGCGTCAAGCAACTCCAAGTGGTTAGCCATAGACGACAACCACGACTAGATGGGGCGATGGAGATGTGTTGGAGCCGAGACAATATGTCACTGGACGAATTTGTGACTTATGGGTACGTGCTACATAGTCTTCGACAATCGTCGTCGTTCAACGATGGCTGCGTTATTAATGGACAGCATTTGGCGATACCATAATATCTGCAAACAGCAATAATTAAGGAGCTTTAGAATTATTTTATAAAAATCACTCGTGAGGATGTCGTAGTCCACACACGATGCTACCAAGGTAAAACCACAAGCGAAGGATGTTTATTGTTTAGACAGTTTGAGATGATTTGAGGGAGTGGGGAGGCAGCATAATAATACTTAGGTATAATCTGTTTGCCAGGGCTCCCGGGGTGATTTTAGAGAAGCTTTGACAAATGGTAGTTTATAAAAGTTACTCTCAAAGTGATTACACAGAAACGAACTTAGATGCTAAGAGCTAACATTACATAGAAATGTTACTCTCAAACGAACTAAGGTGCTAAGAGCTAAAAGTGTTGCTTCTCTCAACTCACTTCTTCCCATCCAAAATAATTTGCGCCATAGACTTCATTATGCAAAATCACTTTTAGCCATAGAAACACTTTTTTTCTTAAAAGTTGTTTCTCGATAAGCTCTCTACCAGACATATCCTGATCCAACCAGAGTTTATATAGTCCATATTGCATCAAATGTTGCATCTAAGGTATTCAAGAAAAAAGAAGAGGTCGTTAGGAAAAAAAATGGGGAAGGGGCTATCAATTGCCAATGAGAAAGGAAAATGATCTACACAATAAAATCCACATCATCTTGCAAGACAAGTTACCTTTCTTTAATTTTGTATAAGTGTCTGACAATTTTAGTATCTCCTATTATTTTTTCCCAAAGTTGCCGATAATTTTTCTAGTATAATTTATATTTTTCCTGGAAGCTTTATCAATTAACCAACCACATAATTCCTAACAAACCTATTTTTCATAGTATATTAGTTATCCAAATATACTACAAACGGTTGGCCACTTGTAAAAAAACTGATGCAAACTATTATAAATCTTAGACAATGTGGACAAGCAAGAGAAGAGAGATATATTGGTGCTGCTATTTTTGTAGTAGTCATTGCTAGGCAGAAAAAAAAGGGCCAAGATGTTCCTGGACAGCGAGTGACGGCGGTGGAAGGTTCCATTATTCCAGGGAATCTCAGGATGAAATCGTGGCTTACCAGCGTGCAGGCTATTCTCTTGGAATACAGCTTCCCGTCTTCCACACTCACGGCAATAATACGCGGCATCCGATCCTTTGCAAGCTTTAAGTCTTCGATCTTTTCACTCTCTCGATCGATATGCATTCATGGTCTATCTAATAATCGTCATCAAAGTGCAGCCACGTGTATACATGCAAATTTTGTTTGATTTTCATCTGCTGTCTGGAGATAAGAGAAGAAACTTTTTGGGGGACATGGCCTTGTCAGTTGTGAAGGGGTTGGCAGTGATTGGCATCAAATAGCAGGGAATATATATAGTTCAATTATTTCCTACCAATACATCTCAATCCATGGCAATCTATATCAAACCAATAAGGTCTTATCCCTAAGATAAGACCGAGACAGGGACGTAGCTAATTAAGGTAAATTAGACGAGACTTGAGGTCAGTGAGGTTCTTGCAGTTTCTTTCTTTTTATTATGGGTGTGGTCATTTTTGGTTGAGATGGAGATGACGAAGACGTGCGATACTAGATTATAATGGTGATAGAGAATCAACTGACTTTCGGCACATGTCGCTGGGACAGAACATTGATCAACTCTGCAGTTTCCTGCTGCTGCTTCTCACTTTGATTGTTACGCACACTAGCTTACGCGCACACGCAAAGACTACTAGAGGTTTTTGGATCTTCGCTGAATTTGTAGAGAAGTGTCCACATGCTACTTGTCCTAGTTGTATTACAACTGTCTTGTGGTTGTTTATGCTCAATGACTTATTTGAATTTTGGAGTATGACATTTCATTGTTAGATCAAGATATAATATGTCTGCATTATGGCAAGTAAAGCTGTGAACTGTTTTAACGTGAACATGCACACAAAGCTGTAGGACGGAGGGTAGTTCTATGTTTAACCATCATCGGTCTTCATGGGTATAAAAACGAATAGTGTTTATATCATCCATTACATCCGTAAGTGTGCTTGATTCCGGCGCTTTGCATGCAATGTGTTGGACCATGGCGCACATGATTCATGGGTATGGCGCGCGAGCAGATCATTAGCAGTGACGATCAAACATATACCAGGTATGTTTGCACGCCTTGTGTGCGGGTGTTCGGCTGACACAAAAACGATAGAAATGTGTGATAAGTACTTGATAGAAAAATATATTAAAATTATGTGTGTTTTATAACAAATATGCACGATCTATTGAGTGTAAATGCAAAAATATAATGATAATAAATAAGAAAAAAGCTTTCTTAAATTATCTTTTTAAAAATAATACAATTAGTATTTCACTATGACACCTTATGCATATTATGCTACTACCACCTTATCAAAATATCTATCATTATTTACTTTTGATTACGACGTTTAACCATTGGTCGCATTCAAAAATTATGTAAGTAATATTTATTTTAATTGTGATTTATTTATCATAAAGATACTTTAAACATAACTTATCTTTGTATATTTATAATATATTTTAATAAGATAATTTTTCTAGGATAGATGATCCAAAATAATCAATAATAATAAATATTTCGATACTGAGTGAGCTACAGTACCATGGTCACCATCGGATCGGACAGGCGTCGGCGCCTTAAGTTCACAAAAGTTGAAAAGTTTGGAGGGACACCGGCACATAGACAGAAAAAGAAGGAAACTACCAGGTCTAAAATACTGCACATCGACACAAGATAACAAGCGGACACAAAGAGGACGATGAGCGAAGAGCGAAGGCAAGCTCAGCTCCGCTGCCTCCGTCAGCTTGGCACAGTCACCTAGCTTAAGCCGGGTCTTGCCTGTCGCATGTCGCGCCGTCGCATCCGTGATCCGGTGCCGTGCACCATCGATCCGGCTCAATGCCTTCCTGTGCACAACTGACGACCGCTCGCGGACATTATTGCACCGCCGTCGCCGTCCGGCGTGCACCGCGCGCGGCACCCGGCCCGGCCCCAAGCTTGGCGTGTGATCAGGATTATTCAGGAGAAGATCATCTTGGGGTAATCAACTCGAGTATATATGATTTCTATTATTTATATCATCGGCGGTAGCCTCTGAACTCTACTCAGGAGAGAGACTAGAGAGTGAATCTAATCCTGCAATTACGTTGGCGAAACAACCATATGCCACGGAAGTAAATACTAAATAGATCAATCAATCGAATCAAACAGCATAACCTCTACACAAATATAATAGGGTTAATTGGATCCGTGCCATTACAATTTTACAAGTTCACAGATCTACCATTATAATTTAACTATTCGCAACGGTGCCATTACAATATGCGCTCTACCTGACTCGTGACATTTTCTACGTCCTCGAGTACTTTGGACCCGCTTGCAGGCCTGCGTCCGCATACGTATTTCCGTACGGGCGATTTTTCCCCTCGCCCACTCGCGATAAAGCCGAGGTGATCCCCTCCGTCCCGTACTCCACAAACCCCCCGCAGATCTTCGCCTCCATCGCCGAGGCCGCCGGGGAGGACCACACCGCCGACCTCCCCGAGGAGCTCCTCGCCCTCGTCTTCGGCCTCCTCAGCTCCGGCGACCGCAAGCGCTGCTCCCTCGTCTGTCGCCGCTGGCTCGCCATCCAGGCTCCGCCTCCGCCCAGACCCCACGCGCGTCCGCCGCGGCCGAGCTTCGCGGCTCCGCCCATGCCCCACGCGTCCGCGGCGGACGAGCTCCGCGGCTCCGCCCAGGACCCACGCGCTCGGGCCTGGTCCCGCCCGCGTGCGTCTGCCACAATGAGCTCGGGCGGGTTCTGTGCTCCGAGCTTCGGCGTGGTGAGAGGCAATCAGCACCCAAATCGTCGTGCCTGCCTCGTGGTGGCCCTCCCTGCCCTTCATTTTCGCCGCCGACAAGATCCTCGTGAGCATCGGAGGGAGGCTGTGGGAAGCGCGTTCTGCAGCCACGGTGAGCGGCAGGGCGGCTCGCTGACATGTGGGTCCCACACATCAGCTTCTTCTTCAACCTCCAGCTTCCCGCGACGGTCGTCCTGTTAACTGCGCTCCCCTCGGCCGCCGCCCAAGGCCACCGCAACGCTACCTGCCGCGCGCGCGGCGAGCTGCTGGCCACCGTCACCTGCTCAAGATGCTCGCCGGCCGCCTCACCCCTTCCCCGGTCAAAATCTGCTACTCCTTGACGGCGCCGCCGCCACCAGCGTCGACCTCCGTTGCGTCTCCGACTATGCCTCCGCGCTCCAGATCATGGGCGCGTTTTGGTGCCGCCCCCGAGCATCAGACCGACCACATGATCAGGAGGAAGATGATCTAGAGGGGAAAGAGCAGTGCCCTTCGATGACGTGCTCGACGCGGGAGACGAATAGCTCGCCGGTGTCGCCGTCGACGCCGACGTCCAGGGAGGGAGGTGCAAGTCGGGAGGGCGGTCGAGCCATGGCCGGGCGGCCTCGCTGACTCCGAGCCCGGCCTTACCGAGTGGACGAGGGAAAAAATCACCCATACGGAAAGAGCTCTTTTACGGTACCCAATACCACTATTGGATGGTATATAGTATAGACATGGGTAATTTAGTAATTGTGACTACCCATCGCCGGTCGCCGTATAGAGACAAGAGATAGATGTCGGAAAAATGAGAAAAAGAGGGAAATGAATGAGATTGAGAGGGAAATGAAACGGCAGGTCACGATAAATTTGAATGATCGAATGAAAAAAATACTTAATTACATTAATTACAGTGATGCCATTTATATTTCTTCAATAATACCTTTATACTACCTATATCACTCCCCATATACTACATGTACCACTGGTCCACGTTATAATGGTATATAATTTTTCTCAACTAATCAGAAATTTATATACTACTCCTTTTTAACCGGTGGTATTAGGTACCGTAAAAGACCTCTACGGAAATGTGTATGCCGACGCCGGCCTTCAAGTGGGTCCAAAGTACCCGCGGACGTAGAAAATATCACGAGTTAGGTAGAGCGCAAATTGTAATGGCACCGTTGCGAATAGGTGAATTGTAATGGCAGATCTGTGAACTTGCAAAATTGTAATGGCACGGATCCAATTAACCCAATACAATACATCTACAAGAACTACGCAGTTCATTTTCTCTGCATTTATGTACTGGAAGTGGATCTCACATGATGGCGCACGACGAGTCCACATCCGGCTGGGAGACGTCGTAGTACGTAGCACTGGCCGGCGGCGTACGGCCGGGTGCACGGCGGCCGGCCGAGAGTAGCAGTAGCTGCTGTTGTGCGGCTACCGCGGTGTTGGTGCTCGCCGGCGGCTTCAATTCGTCTTCCCGGCGCCGCCTCCGACGACCTCCACCTGCACGATCTGCGCGCCGACCACCTTCTTCAGGCTGACGCTGACGGCGTCCAAGCCGTCGCCGACCACCACCAGGTAGTTCCTCTCCCTCCCTTCTATCGCCTCCGACTGCACCCCTACACGTAGGGATGCAAGTGGGTACCTAATGGTGTTTTTTGGATCAGCCACTCTAGTTCATTTCATCTTCTAAATTATTTACATGACATGCTACTCTAGTTCATTTTTCTAAGTTTTGGGTCGACCCAATGATCCAAAAACATATGGAATTGCATCCCTACCTGCATGCAAGCACGACGGCAAAAACAGAGCAGTACACGGTTATCTCTGCATTCTCAAGCTCGCGCGTGTGAGTGACACGATAGTGTAAGCAACGGTTACCGCGTGTCGTGGCGAGTAAAGCCGGAGCTTTGGATCTTGTCGCCGGTCATCTGCACCTTGATCCTTTGCTGTAAAAACGTACAGAATGGAAATGAAAAGTCAGGTGGTTCCGTTTAAGACAGGGACAAAAGGTTTCAGTGAATAATTAATCCTTGGGTGAGGATATTTGGTTTGAGGAGCCAGTTCGTCCTAGATGGATCGCCCATCGTAAACTTGTCTTTTTGAACTTTTTTGGGTTGACTCTCGTTACAATGAGGAGGTGATTGATCAATACATTGCATTTCTGTAACCAGATAAAAATGTAAGGACGAAGAATGTGACGCGTCATCTAATTCCTCAAAACCAAACACAACATTTATATTGGTGCTCAACAATTTCTATTCAGACTGAAGTGTCTGAAAACGTATATGAACATAGCAGGCGCTCTCGGTGTAACCTAGTTTGTTCAAAGATCTCAATGGTTTGTTCAGTCATTAGTCTTGTTGATTCTATTATTCCATCTCCAAGTAAATATGATGGTGACTGGGTCACAATATCGATCCTAAAAGGCACGCGGCTCCGAACTTTTGTGACCATGTCCTTTCTCCTATACACAAGTCTTGATAACTCTATTAGAATAGCTAGAACAACTACAAAATGGAGTATTCACTTTATGTGCAATAGGTATATGGGAGTAATGTAGTATTTTACTCTATGGGATGATAGGTTCTGGATTGACATGATACAAGCAGTCCTGCTTCTGGTAGAGTTACGAAATTTTGCTCCAAACGATATAGATGTTATAAGAAAACTCTAGTAGAGTGCACGTATGTTTTTCTTTTCAAAAAAATCTAGTAAACAAGATATCTCTCTTTTGTAATAGAGGAATATAACAAAAAGGAAAAAATCATATCACCAATCATCAATATAAAATAAATCACGTATGAGATCCAATAGATAAAAAAACAATAATGATATAAAAACATATACACCCACAATTAAATCAGCACTATTATTCATTTTCATTATTGAAATAGTTATCCAGGTATGTGATGGTGATGGCAGGCACCTAACCTCAATAATTCAAGATGGAGAGGCATCCTTGTCCATGAACACTTGCTCTTTGTAGCGAGGCCTCTAAAGGATGACACTGGAGAAACTACTTTTCATGTGATTTCGAACTATAAACTTTTTTGTCAGCGCGGAGGGGTGACTAATAGCAGTATTGTTAGTGGTAGCCATGGAGAATTTGAAAAACTAGAGTGTGTCCAGAAAAGGGAGTTAAGAAAGGGAGAGAGAGCGCCTGTGATCCATGGATCTCCGATCGGGAAACCGTATCCAAGCGCCAGAAGGTGCTTTCTCGTAGAATCATTTCATTGGGAAAGTGAAACGAACCGGATTCTCAAAACGTCCCAGAATCAACAACTATCACGTACAGAACTCATTTCAGCCAAATATCACATCCATACAGCGATAAACATGACTGCATTCATTATTTACATATCAGAGAGTACGAGATCAGTACATGCCACTTGGGCTACATCGACAAGCGGAGGCATCTATGCAGCGGTAGCTAGGCCTTCAAGTCTTCATCTTCGATCTTCACCACAGGCATCCTTGAGCGAAGCACGTAACCCTCCAAAGCAGCATCCAACAAAGTCATAGTTGTCACCTGAAAGCTCCAGAACTGTCCCCAAGGAAATGGGATAGGTCCACGTCACCAACCATGTATGCAGCAAGCTTTAAAGTGGCCTAAACTAGTGTATAAAATATTCAAGGGATTTAAGCTGGGGTTTCCTATGCGCGTAGCAGCAATAAACCCAAGTTCATCTCAGCACCAACTCCTTTCCTCACCAGAGAGATCACACTCCCCAAAACCACCATCAGCCTCACAACCACATCGGGCTCGTCCTGCCTCAACAGGTTCCTGCAAATATCATCCACCAACGCCTTTCACTCGCTAGTCGACTCGGTGAGCTCCCTCCCCACCTTGTCTCATCAGCAACGCTGGACCAATCTCTCATAACCCAAATCAAGGTTGAGGTAAGAAAGCAGAATCCCACGCTAGTCGGAACTTATCCGAAGCGGGTCATCCGTAACCGTGGACACGGCTATACGTATAGTTTACACTCTGTAGAGGTGGCACTCCTGGAATCCATCTGGGCTGCAAGGCTAGTCAGCAACCAACCTGAGACACAGCCCACAGCAAAGACCCTAAACAGTAACGGCGCCAATCCTGCCTCCCTGGGCTCGGGAAACATCTGATCTAACATCTTCCCCAGGGGTGTGAAACCTTCCCACCGGGGCCAGTTGGGGGCTGTGGTAAATCAGGGAGAGTACGCCGCAACGAGTCCCCCTTACACATATCAAGCTCGAATCTCCTACAGTCTCGGCGCCGCACTAGAGTAGGCTTGCTGGAACCCTCCCCATACTGGGTAGATGGTGAGCACGGTATTCCCACGTCCAAAGGTGGAACTCGACTCGGTCCTTAATTGTCGGTAAAGCGAGTATCTGCGACATAAGCGATCCGCCGCAATGGTCCGCAATCGGCACCCATAACAGGTATTGCCGCCCCAACACCTCAAATGTATCCAAAATAACCATGTACCCGCAACAGGTACTCCGTAGGGACTGCCCGAGTGCAGTCCCCAAGCACCTCGATCAAACGATCGAGTTGTTATTACTCGCTTACACCGCCTAGCTGCACTACACCTCCCATACCACCCACAACTCACGCCAAGAGGATCAAATCACAACCATCCCAACACATGCATAGCATAGCATATTCCATACAGTGAGTAGTAGGTAGCAATGTAACAGGATAATAACAAATGCAGTGCATGTTTATCATGCGAGTAAAGTAAAGCGCTAGCATACTAGTTGCATGTCTAATAGGTATTTCAGACAATGGCTGGGCGTGAACCTGGAGCATAGTCCACTTCTTTCTTCACGTAGTCGAAGACAAGGTTGACGAAGTCGTCCGAGTCTTCCGAGGATCCTAACAATCGGATTACAAATAACAACGATAACTAAGCAAATGAACTCCAAAAGAAGAAGCAAAGAAGAACCAAATAACTCCAAACTCTATTCCAACGCGTAGATCATGTTTTTAGAAAAGTAATGAAAGTAGTTTCATATCTTTCTGAGCTAGAGTCAATTTATTATGGATTTTTAAATATTGAAAGACCTTTTGGATTTAGTTAATGACGAAAAAGAAAACAGCATAGACATGTGGCATCACCAAAGCATGCCACATGTCGGCTCTAGGTTAGTAGTACTGACGCTAGCAGTGGGCTCCGTGTACGTCAGCGTTGACCGAAAGACAGTCAACAACTCGTTACGAAAGAAGGGTCAGAGGGTCCCACATGTCAGCATGTGGATCCCTACATGTTAGTGGACCCTGGATTCATGTCAAGTTAGTGGGTCCGATGGTTAGTGGGAAAGGCTACACGGGCGAGGATCACTTGCGGACAGCGAGGAAGGGTGTAGGTTTGTCCCAGGAACTGTCTCAAGGCTTGTGGCCAAGCATGGCCAGCTGTGGCGAAGCATACCCAGCTATGGCCGGCTTTGGCCAGGCAATAGCTAGCTGTGGCCGGCTGCAGCCAGGCTGCTGCTGGCCGCGGCCAGGCTGAGGCCGGCTGGGTACGGCAACGAGCGGCTGGAGGTGGCTAGGATGCAGCAGCTGCTGGCCAAAGGTGGCAACAACGTGCTGGGCAAGGCCGAAGGCATCCAAGGCTTGACTGGGACAGATAGGTGGTTGAGGGACGGCTGGACAGGAAAGCACACAAGGTGTTCGATCAAATGCCAAAGAGGCATTTGCCTCGCCGCTGCGCGTGGCGCACACAAGGGAGGCTACTTGGCTTGACGAGGATGGTGTTCTTTGCAAGGCATGAAGAGAGAGCCGGATTCCATGAAAAGGGCTAGCGGCTGCGGCTTGCACGCGCTCGAACGCGCACGCGACGTCGCGGCATGGCGCGACATGCGACGCATGGCAAGCATGCGGGGCGGCTGGCGGCGGCATGTTAGCAGCGCGTGTGCGGTCACCAACTATCGCTGGGCCGCGCCACGGCTTGGCGCGTGGCTGGGAGCACATGCGCGGGCTCGCGGTTGTCCGCGGCCGCAACACGGCCATGGTTCGCACGCGGGCGCCGGCGTTCCGGTCCGCGGCGGCCACGACTGAGGCTTGGGCGAGGGGCTGCAAGGAGCTAGCGGTGGCACCTGCAAGGCGGCACGAAGGCACGCACACGCATAGGCCACGGCAGCGGCGTCAGTCAGTGCACGCGGGATTTAGGTGTTCCTCATCCGCGGCGGCATGCGGATGGCTTCGGAAGGGTCGGGGCAACGGTGAGGCCACGACAGTGGCTTGGCTGCGGCGATGAAGGCAGCGGCACCTGCAAACGACAGGCACGGCTCGAAGACCGGCACACAAGCGACGGCGGGCTGCAGCGAAGCGGACGGCACACGGACACAAGCGGCTCGAAGGCCGGACAGCAAGGGCTCTGGAGAAGGACGGGCAGCGGCAGCTCACCTAGGGTCGGCTGGGCATAACGTCGAACAGGTTGCAGACGAGGTTGATGCAGAGGAGGGGCAGCAGTTAGTGCACGCGGGACCGAGGTGTTCCTCGCCCGCGGCGGCATGCGACCGGCTCGAAGGCGCGGCGCTCACAGGTAGGCAAACAAGGATGGGCGGCGACTTGGTTGGCTCACCGGCGGGCTCGTGGAGGTCAAGATGGCGACGCCGTGGCGAGGCGCTGCCGTGGTGGCTTGGTGCAGCGCTGGCAGGCTCGCGGTTTGGCTTGGTCATTCCATTGCACAGGTCGCGGGCGCGGTCGGATGAAGGTAGCAGCTCGACGTTGTCGTCATGGTCCCGCTCGGCCTCCTCGTGCTCGCGGTCAGCGATGGCTGCAGCCTCGCGTACGTTGGCGATGACAGCAGCGCCGGCTTCACCTCCTCCTCGTGGACGCGGTCGTCGTCGTCGGTGGCGACCTCAGCTTGGCGCTGCTCCAGCTTTCGGTCGGCGACGGTGTCAGCGGCAGCTTCGCGTCCGGCTCGTCCATCTCTTGCTCGCCGTCGGCGGTGGCAACCTCGGCTCAGCGCTGGCGTTGGGGACGAGGGCTAGCAGCAGCTGCTTCTCCTTGCTGAGGAAGAAGCAACAGAGCAGAAGAAGAAGCGGTTTGCGGCGGCGGCTTGGGAGTGGATGGGGAGGAGAGCGGCGCTGGGGTTTTATAACCCGGGGCTAGGGCTTGGGCGTGCTCTTGATGGGACGTGCGGTCGGGATCCCTCGGCGTCCGTGCTGGGGCACATGGCAGCCATCAAGCGGTGGAAGCTAGGGCATCCGAGGTGGGCAGGTGGGAGCACGGGGCTCGGCGTTCGTGCTGGCTCGAGAGAGGGAGCAGCGGAGCTTCGTGCGGGAGAAGAAAGGAAGGGAGAGAGAAAAGAGAGCGCAGGGCAGGCGTCGCGTTGAGAAGACGCAGCTAGCTGCTGGTCCAACCGATCAGTTTAATAGACAGAGAGGGATGCGCTGGGCTGCACTTGAACAGCAGCATGCAGGAGCGGTGGTTGGGCTGGGCCTCACGCTGGGCTGCATCGAGTTGCTGCTGGGCATCTCGAGATGACAGCAAGGAGAGATGGGAAGGATTTTGGAGATTAAACGAGAGACAAAATAATTAGACATGGTTTGGTAAATTAAGTCTTCCCGTGCAAAGAAAGACTAGCAAGAGAGATCGGGTTGGGCCGATTAATCTTAGCTCACGAAATAAATTACTTATTTCGTAAACTCGATACAAATGAATTAGACTAATTTTTCTGGGAATGAATTAATTAGAAAATAATTAATTCGAGAAGCCAGAAAAATATAGCCACAATTCAAATAAAGCCCATAGAAATTTAATATAAACGAACTAGACTATTTTCGGAAATCAAATCAACTAACATGGAATTAATTCGAAGAGTCGGAAAATTATGCCATAATTCATTTAATCAATTTCCAGAGCACAGAGAGATTGAGATGGCTGAGATAGTTAGCGGGACGGGTTAGTTGGTTAATTAGCAGGCTTCAGTTAGCAGGCTGAGTTAGAGGGCTGATCGAAGTTAGATAGGACTGTTAGCTGGTTAGGGCTCAAGTTAGTTGAGAATTAGTTGTTAGCTTTAGATTTAATTTGAATTTAGAATTCAAATTAAACCACACACAAAGAAGCAAGAAACCAACTAAGAGACAAATCACACTAGCATTAAATTATCCTTAGAACACAAGGCAATTTAATTAATTTATTACTAGGAATTTAGAGAGAACACAAGAAGACAGCCTTATGATTATGAGCAAAGCACATCAAGCACAAAATTTTTTTGAAATCCACATTTTTAACATTCCAGAAAAATCTGGGATGTTACAGTCTTCCCCCCTCACAAGAATCTCGTCCTCGAGATTAAAGCTGCACTGGGTCTGGCGAGGGTACTTCACTTCTTCAGCTTGTGCACATACTGTTGTATTCCAAAGTCGATGTGATGACTCTTCAAATGGCCATTGATATCCATTAGCAACTTAAGCTATCTCTTAAGGTCCTTCCATTAAACTCGCTTCCAACTAAGTCAATGTGCAGTCTTCAAAACAGGGGTCTTCGCCGGGCATCTTTCCCGTTCTGGTATTAGTATATAATCCTTCGTCTTGAAGCCATGATGCTCAGGGTCTTCTTCCGAGACGAGTATTAGGATAAGCTAGAGTCCCAATATACAAGTTACTCTTGTCTACCATCCTATACCTAGGCATTAATTATCTTGAGTTAATATCCATGCGATCCTTAGGGCTTATCCCCAAAATTATTCCAATCCTCGGATCTGGAGGTAAGTCCTTCATATCAGCATAGCTCTTCTATGCTATTAAATGCATCCTAACTTTTCTGCTGACCTTGGTCATTTCTCATGGCATTCATTTATATTTTTGTCCCAAGCAATCTTCTTTGATTTCGTGCCCATCTCAGGCATGTTGAAGATTCATATTGTTTTCTCGTGATCCATATAAACTCCTTCTGGATTTCCAATGAATAGTGCTGCCACAGCTTCATGGCACATGTTCCAACTCAAATTGTTCCTCCTAGGGGCTCGATAGTTTCTCATTGTTCCATGAGCTATCCCATGGTATAAGAAACATCTTTATTTCTTTGCTTGGTTCCCCTTTGTTTGCCCTTATCTTCAAGGTTCTCACATCAATATTGGGCCGCAAGTTCATCAAGGTTACTCAATCCTAGGGTCAGTTTGTCTTCCTTAGAAGCTTGTTCTCGTATCCATATTTTCATACCTACTTCAAGGTTACTTAGGTAATCCATGTGTAGGTTTAGCACATCTAGGAACTAATGTTCTTGTTAGAGTGCTCTTTTTATCCAACATATTCATTCATCTTATGATTCCAAATGCTAGGGTGCTAGCATTAACTGACTTATCCGATCTATCTGACGAATCCAAAGGCTATAAATGGTTACTTCCCATCCATAGCGGTTGAATGTTTAAGAGGGTCATCTCCAAAACATTCAACAGTGTGAGTATGGAGACAAGTTAATTTCTCCAATCAAGTCTCACACTTGTTTAATTATTTATCCAATCTCTCAATCTTAATATCCTCAGGTGTGCCACTCGCACATCATTCATATGCTTACACGTACTCAGGATAGATGATGTTTTCACTTGTGAATACCATCTGGACTTAACCAATCTCCCTTCTCGTTGTTGTTATTCAGGGATAGTTTGGGCACTTGTTAGTCCTTGGTGCAGATCATGTTCTTGACAAATCTCATTATCTTATTCTTGCTGATGGCATTCTCGACCGATAACTATCCTGGAAAAGAGGCTCCTTTTGTTATCCAACCAATTCTTCTGCTCTTCGTAGCAAGGATTGGTCCTGAGCGGTTCAGTGATCAATGGTTCCTTGTGCTCACACTCTTTGCTCGGTCTTTCTTCCAAAAGGGAAAAGAGGTTCCAATAACTAGGTCTGGATATCACTTGTCTAGTAGTTTGTGGAGTCACTCGTTATTTAGTTAAGTCCAATAGCTATTTTCCAGTAGAATCTCTTTGTTGCTGGGACTATTCCAAAAGTAGGTCGAGCATGAACTCCATATCTCCATCCAATCTTAGACCTAGCAATTCTTATTCTGCTGATAAACCCATATAGCAAGCATGTTCTTCGATGATTATACTTGTGTTGCTTATATTTTCAGCAACGCATGCATGGGTGTGGAAGTTAACTTCTCTTACGATGACAACTCATGCACCATAACTTGTATCCATCGAGTTTGATCATCCAATCCATATCCAAAAAGTTACGACAACCCCTTCTGGTTGAGGTATAGTCTTCCATATTCGAAGGGTACATCGTTAGTACCATAGTCTTGTATCCATATGGGTGATTCCAATATAGACAATCTTCCTCGTATTACTCCATTATCTTGAAGTTCTTCATGAAGTATTTGCAACTCTCATCCATGTTCCAATACCATGGTGAGGTGTCCTTGTCGGAGACTCTTCATCCCTTAACCTTGTCTTCAAACTGGTAGCTTCGTATTCATTTATTTGCAGCATGATCTGTGGAAGCTGAAGTACTTAGTTGCAATCTCACGGGATTGTTCGTCCGTCGAAGGTACTTCCGCTTCGTCCATAGAATTGAGTACCGACAGTAACTTATTCTGATCTCATTCCTTTATAATGATCCAAAGTACTCAACTATGCTTAACCAATTTTATGCTTCCACATAATAGTGTCAAGTGTGTCATGTTAGTTCCAACTTCTTGGCATTTGTCTTCGTGTCTGTTGACTTATTCCAATACCCACATGGTATCTTATTCCAAAGTCTTGAGCTTCAGCATCATCGGTGATGAAGTCCTTCTGAATCACTGGAGTTCAGGATGGTTGACTCGCTTCAGCATTCACATATGTTCTTCAAAACCAAGTGGAGGTCTCATCTAGGTTGAAAAGGCACTCAAGCTATCTAAAGGAGTTGCATGACACAAAAACAACACTAAGAGCTACACTCAATAGGAACAACAAAAAGAACGAGAACAACCACAAGAAGCAATCACTCAAACATGCATTACAATCTAGACACAAGTGCTATCTCGAGGCAACTCGCAAAACCTGGAGATAAAGCACGTCTACTCGCATGAGTACATCGTAGGCTTACAAAAGGATGGTCAATGCTATTACTTCTTCCATTCAAGGGTTGTTCGTAAGTCAGTAGCAAAATCAAGGAAAGATGAGCGAACAGTCGTTCAAGGTATCATACGGAATAGTTTAAGGAGGTTTATATACAGAGGACTCAGTTAGAGGTTTCTAAACTAGTTTTCCATTCTAGGGTTACGCACTACGGTCAAGTATGGCTCTGATACCAACTGAAACGAACTGGATTCTAAAAATTGAGAATCCGACTCCCTGTACCATTGTGATAGTCCCAGAATCAACAGCTATCACGTACAGAACTCATTTCAGCCAAATATCACATCCATACAGCGATAAACATGACTACATTCATTATTTACATATCAGAGAGTACGAGATCAGTACATGCCACTTGGGCTACATCGACAAGCGGAGGCATCTACGCAAGCGGTAGCTAGGCCTTCAAGTCTTCATCTTCGATCTTCACCACAGGCATCCTTGAGCGAAGCACGTAACCCTCCAAAGCAGCATCCAACAAAGTCGTAGTTGTCACCTGAAAGCTCCAGAACTGTCCCCAAGGAAATGGGACAGGTCCACGTCACCAACCATGTATGCAGCAAGCTTTAAAGTGGCCTAAACTAGTGTATAAAATATTCAAGGGATTTAAGCTGGGGTTTCCTATGCGCGTAGCAGCAATAAACCCAAGTTCATCTCAGCACCAACTCCTTTCCTCACCAGAGAGATCACACTCCCCAAAACCACCATCACTTGCGGACAGTAAGGAAGGGTGTAGGTTTGTCCCAGGAACTGTCTCAAGGCTTGTGGCCAAGCATGGCCAGCTGTGGCCAAGCATACCCAGCTATGGCCGGCTTTGGCCAGGCAATAGCTAGCTGTGGCCGGCTGCATCCAGGCTGCTGCTGGCCGCGGCCAGGCTGAGGCCGGCTGGGTATGGCAACGGGCGGCTGGAGGTGGCTGCGATGAAGCAGCTGCTGGCCAAAGGTGGCAACAATGTGCTGGGCAAGGCCGAAGGCATCCAAGGCTTGACTGGGATAGATAGGTGGTTGAGGGACGGCTGGACAGGAAAGCACACAAGGTGTTCGATCAAATGCCAAAAAGGCATTTGCCTCGCCACTGCGCGTGGCGCACACAAGGGAGGATACTTGGCTTGACGAGGATGGTGTTCTTTGCAAGGCATGAAGAGAGAGCCGGCTTCCATGAAAAGGGCTAGCGGCTGCGGTTTGCACGCGCTCGAACGCGCACGCGACGTCGCGGCATGGCGCGAAATGCGACGCATGGAAAGCATGCGGGGCGGCTGGCGGCGGCATGCTAGCAGCGCGTGTGTGGTCACCAACTATCGCTGGGCCGCGCCACGGCTTGGCGCATGGCTGGGAGCACATGCGCGGGCTCGCGGTTGTCCGCGGCCGCAACACGGCCATGGTTCGCACGCGGGCGCCGGCGTTCCGGTCCGCGGCGGCCACGACTGAGGCTTGGGCGAGGGGCTGCAAGGAGCTAGCGGTGGCACCTGCAAGGCGGCACGAAGGCACGCACACGCATAGGCCACGGCAGCGGCGGCAGTCAGTGCACGCGGGATTTAGGTGTTCCTCATCCGCGGCGGCATGCGGCCGGCTTGGGAAGGGTCGGGGCAACGGTGAGGCCACGACAGGGGCTTGGCTGCGGCGATGAAGGCAGCGGCACCTGCAAACGAGAGGCACGGCTCGAAGACCGGCACACAAGCGACGGCGGGCTGCAGCGAAGCGGACGGCACACGGACACAAGCGGCTCGAAGGCCGGACAGCAAGGGCTCTGGAGAAGGACGGGCAGCGGCAGCTCACCTAGGGTCGGCTGGGCATAACGTCGAACAGGTTGCAGACGAGGTGGATGCAGAGGAGGGGCAGCAGTTAACCGAGGTGTTCCTCGTCCGCGGCGGCATGCGACCGGCTCGAAGGCGCGGCGCTCACAGGCAGGCAAACAAGGATGGGCGGCGACTTGGTTGGCTCACCGGCGGGCTCGTGGAGGTCAAGATGGCGACGCCGTGGCGAGGCGCTGCCGTGGTGGCTTGGTGCAGCGCTGGCAGGCTCGCGGTTCGGCTTGGTCATTCCGTCGAACAGGTCGCGGGCGTGGTCGGATGAAGGCAGCAGCTCGACGTTGTCGTCATGGTCCCGCTCGGCCTCCTCGTGCTTGCGGTCGGCGATGGCTGCAGCCTCGCGTACGTTGGCGACGACGGCGGCGCCGGCTTCACCTCCTCCTCGTGGACGCGGTCGTCGTCGTCGGTGGCGACCTCAGCTTGGCGCTGCTCCAGCTTTCGGTCGGCGACGGCGTCAGCGGCAGCTTCGCGTCCGGCTCGTCCATCTCTTGCTCGCCGTCGGCGGTGGCAACCTCGGCTCAGCGCTGGCGTTGGGGATGAGGGCTAGCAGCAGCTGCTTCTCCTTGGTGAGGAAGAAGCAACGGAGCATAAGAAGAAGCGGTTTGCGGCGGCGGCTTGGGAGTGGATGGGGAGGAGAGCGGCGCTGGGGTTTTATAACCCGGGGCTAGGGCTTGGGCGTGCTCTTGATGGGACGTGCGGTCGGGATCCCTCGGCGTCCGTGCTGGGGCACGTGGCAGCCATCAAGCGGTGGAAGCTAGGGCATTCGAGGTGGGCAGGTGGGAGCACGGGGCTCGGCGTCCGTGCTGGCTCGAGAGAGGGAGCGGCGGAGCTTCGTGCGTGAGAAGAAAGGAAGGGAGAGAGAAAAGAGAGCGCAGGGCAGGCGTCGCGTCGAGAAGACGCAGCTAGCTGCTGGTCCCACCGATCAGTTTGATAGACAGAGAGGGATGCGCTGGGCTGCACTTGAACAGCAGCATGCAGGAGCGGTGGTTGGGCTGGGCCTCACGCTGGGCTGCATCGAGTTGCTGCTGGGCATCTCGAGATGACAGCAAGGAGAGATGGGAAGGATTTTGGAGATTAAACGAGAGACAAAATAATTAGACATGGTTTGGTAAATTAAGTCTTCCCGTGCAAAGAAAGACTAGCAAGAGAGATCGGGTTGGGCCGATTAATCTTAGCTCACGAAATAAATTACTTATTTCGTAAACTCGATACAAATGAATTAGACTAATTTTTCTGGGAATGAATTAATTAGAAAATAATTAATTCGAGAAGCCAGAAAAATATAGCCACAATTCAAATAAAGCCCATAGAAATTTAATATAAACGAACTAGACTATTTTCGGAAATCAAATCAACTAACATGGAATTAATTCGAAGAGTCGGAAAATTATGCCATAATTCATTTAATCAATTTCCAGAGCACAGAGAGATTGAGATGGCTGAGATAGTTAGCGGGACGGGTTAGTTGGTTAATTAGCAGGCTTCAGTTAGCAGGCTGAGTTAGAGGGCTGATCGAAGTTAGATAGGACTGTTAGCTGGTTAGGGCTCAAGTTAGTTGAGAATTAGTTGTTAGCTTTAGATTTAATTTGAATTTAGAATTCAAATTAAACCACACACAAAGAAGCAAGAAACCAACTAAGAGACAAATCACACTAGCATTAAATTATCCTTAGAACACAAGGCAATTTAATTAATTTATTACTAGGAATTTAGAGAGAACACAAGAAGACAGCCTTATGATTATGAGCAAAGCACATCAAGCACAAAATTTTTTTGAAATCCACATTTTTAACATTCCAGAAAAATCTGGGATGTTACAGTCTTCCCCCCTCACAAGAATCTCGTCCTCGAGATTAAAGCTGCACTGGGTCTGGCGAGGGTACTTCACTTCTTCAGCTTGTGCACATACTGTTGTATTCCAAAGTCGATGTGATGACTCTTCAAATGGCCATTGATATCCATTAGCAACTTAAGCTATCTCTTAAGGTCCTTCCATTAAACTCGCTTCCAACTAAGTCAATGTGCAGTCTTCAAAACAGGGGTCTTCGCCGGGCATCTTTCCCGTTCTGGTATTAGTATATAATCCTTCGTCTTGAAGCCATGATGCTCAGGGTCTTCTTCCGAGACGAGTATTAGGATAAGCTAGAGTCCCAATATACAAGTTACTCTTGTCTACCATCCTATACCTAGGCATTAATTATCTTGAGTTAATATCCATGCGATCCTTAGGGCTTATCCCCAAAATTATTCCAATCCTCGGATCTGGAGGTAAGTCCTTCATATCAGCATAGCTCTTCTATGCTATTAAATGCATCCTAACTTTTCTGCTGACCTTGGTCATTTCTCATGGCATTCATTTATATTTTTGTCCCAAGCAATCTTCTTTGATTTCGTGCCCATCTCAGGCATGTTGAAGATTCATATTGTTTTCTCGTGATCCATATAAACTCCTTCTGGATTTCCAATGAATAGTGCTGCCACAGCTTCATGGCACATGTTCCAACTCAAATTGTTCCTCCTAGGGGCTCGATAGTTTCTCATTGTTCCATGAGCTATCCCATGGTATAAGAAACATCTTTATTTCTTTGCTTGGTTCCCCTTTGTTTGCCCTTATCTTCAAGGTTCTCACATCAATATTGGGCCGCAAGTTCATCAAGGTTACTCAATCCTAGGGTCAGTTTGTCTTCCTTAGAAGCTTGTTCTCGTATCCATATTTTCATACCTACTTCAAGGTTACTTAGGTAATCCATGTGTAGGTTTAGCACATCTAGGAACTAATGTTCTTGTTAGAGTGCTCTTTTTATCCAACATATTCATTCATCTTATGATTCCAAATGCTAGGGTGCTAGCATTAACTGACTTATCCGATCTATCTGACGAATCCAAAGGCTATAAATGGTTACTTCCCATCCATAGCGGTTGAATGTTTAAGAGGGTCATCTCCAAAACATTCAACAGTGTGAGTATGGAGACAAGTTAATTTCTCCAATCAAGTCTCACACTTGTTTAATTATTTATCCAATCTCTCAATCTTAATATCCTCAGGTGTGCCACTCGCACATCATTCATATGCTTACACGTACTCAGGATAGATGATGTTTTCACTTGTGAATACCATCTGGACTTAACCAATCTCCCTTCTCGTTGTTGTTATTCAGGGATAGTTTGGGCACTTGTTAGTCCTTGGTGCAGATCATGTTCTTGACAAATCTCATTATCTTATTCTTGCTGATGGCATTCTCGACCGATAACTATCCTGGAAAAGAGGCTCCTTTTGTTATCCAACCAATTCTTCTGCTCTTCGTAGCAAGGATTGGTCCTGAGCGGTTCAGTGATCAATGGTTCCTTGTGCTCACACTCTTTGCTCGGTCTTTCTTCCAAAAGGGAAAAGAGGTTCCAATAACTAGGTCTGGATATCACTTGTCTAGTAGTTTGTGGAGTCACTCGTTATTTAGTTAAGTCCAATAGCTATTTTCCAGTAGAATCTCTTTGTTGCTGGGACTATTCCAAAAGTAGGTCGAGCATGAACTCCATATCTCCATCCAATCTTAGACCTAGCAATTCTTATTCTGCTGATAAACCCATATAGCAAGCATGTTCTTCGATGATTATACTTGTGTTGCTTATATTTTCAGCAACGCATGCATGGGTGTGGAAGTTAACTTCTCTTACGATGACAACTCATGCACCATAACTTGTATCCATCGAGTTTGATCATCCAATCCATATCCAAAAAGTTACGACAACCCCTTCTGGTTGAGGTATAGTCTTCCATATTCGAAGGGTACATCGTTAGTACCATAGTCTTGTATCCATATGGGTGATTCCAATATAGACAATCTTCCTCGTATTACTCCATTATCTTGAAGTTCTTCATGAAGTATTTGCAACTCTCATCCATGTTCCAATACCATGGTGAGGTGTCCTTGTCGGAGACTCTTCATCCCTTAACCTTGTCTTCAAACTGGTAGCTTCGTATTCATTTATTTGCAGCATGATCTGTGGAAGCTGAAGTACTTGTTGCAATCTCACGGGATTGTTCGTCCGTCGAAGGTACTTCCGCTTCGTCCATAGAATTGAGTACCGACAGTAACTTATTCTGATCTCATTCCTTTATAATGATCCAAAGTACTCAACTATGCTTAACCAATTTTATGCTTCCACATAATAGTGTCAAGTGTGTCATGTTAGTTCCAACTTCTTGGCATTTGTCTTCGTGTCTGTTGACTTATTCCAATACCCACATGGTATCTTATTCCAAAGTCTTGAGCTTCAGCATCATCGGTGATGAAGTCCTTCTGAATCACTGGAGTTCAGGATGGTTGACTCGCTTCAGCATTCACATATGTTCTTCAAAACCAAGTGGAGGTCTCATCTAGGTTGAAAAGGCACTCAAGCTATCTAAAGGAGTTGCATGACACAAAAACAACACTAAGAGCTACACTCAATAGGAACAACAAAAAGAACGAGAACAACCACAAGAAGCAATCACTCAAACATGCATTACAATCTAGACACAAGTGCTATCTCGAGGCAACTCGCAAAACCTGGAGATAAAGCACGTCTACTCGCATGAGTACATCGTAGGCTTACAAAAGGATGGTCAATGCTATTACTTCTTCCATTCAAGGGTTGTTCGTAAGTCAGTAGCAAAATCAAGGAAAGATGAGCGAACAGTCGTTCAAGGTATCATACGGAATAGTTTAAGGAGGTTTATATACAGAGGACTCAGTTAGAGGTTTCTAAACTAGTTTTCCATTCTAGGGTTACGCACTACGGTCAAGTATGGCTCTGATACCAACTGAAACGAACTGGATTCTAAAAATTGAGAATCCGACTCCCTGTACCATTGTGATAGTCCCAGAATCAACAGCTATCACGTACAGAACTCATTTCAGCCAAATATCACATCCATACAGCGATAAACATGACTACATTCATTATTTACATATCAGAGAGTACGAGATCAGTACATGCCACTTGGGCTACATCGACAAGCGGAGGCATCTACGCAAGCGGTAGCTAGGCCTTCAAGTCTTCATCTTCGATCTTCACCACAGGCATCCTTGAGCGAAGCACGTAACCCTCCAAAGCAGCATCCAACAAAGTCGTAGTTGTCACCTGAAAGCTCCAGAACTGTCCCCAAGGAAATGGGACAGGTCCACGTCACCAACCATGTATGCAGCAAGCTTTAAAGTGGCCTAAACTAGTGTATAAAATATTCAAGGGATTTAAGCTGGGGTTTCCTATGCGCGTAGCAGCAATAAACCCAAGTTCATCTCAGCACCAACTCCTTTCCTCACCAGAGAGATCACACTCCCCAAAACCACCATCACTTGCGGACAGTAAGGAAGGGTGTAGGTTTGTCCCAGGAACTGTCTCAAGGCTTGTGGCCAAGCATGGCCAGCTGTGGCCAAGCATACCCAGCTATGGCCGGCTTTGGCCAGGCAATAGCTAGCTGTGGCCGGCTGCATCCAGGCTGCTGCTGGCCGCGGCCAGGCTGAGGCCGGCTGGGTATGGCAACGGGCGGCTGGAGGTGGCTGCGATGAAGCAGCTGCTGGCCAAAGGTGGCAACAATGTGCTGGGCAAGGCCGAAGGCATCCAAGGCTTGACTGGGATAGATAGGTGGTTGAGGGACGGCTGGACAGGAAAGCACACAAGGTGTTCGATCAAATGCCAAAAAGGCATTTGCCTCGCCACTGCGCGTGGCGCACACAAGGGAGGATACTTGGCTTGACGAGGATGGTGTTCTTTGCAAGGCATGAAGAGAGAGCCGGCTTCCATGAAAAGGGCTAGCGGCTGCGGTTTGCACGCGCTCGAACGCGCACGCGACGTCGCGGCATGGCGCGAAATGCGACGCATGGAAAGCATGCGGGGCGGCTGGCGGCGGCATGCTAGCAGCGCGTGTGTGGTCACCAACTATCGCTGGGCCGCGCCACGGCTTGGCGCATGGCTGGGAGCACATGCGCGGGCTCGCGGTTGTCCGCGGCCGCAACACGGCCATGGTTCGCACGCGGGCGCCGGCGTTCCGGTCCGCGGCGGCCACGACTGAGGCTTGGGCGAGGGGCTGCAAGGAGCTAGCGGTGGCACCTGCAAGGCGGCACGAAGGCACGCACACGCATAGGCCACGGCAGCGGCGGCAGTCAGTGCACGCGGGATTTAGGTGTTCCTCATCCGCGGCGGCATGCGGCCGGCTTGGGAAGGGTCGGGGCAACGGTGAGGCCACGACAGGGGCTTGGCTGCGGCGATGAAGGCAGCGGCACCTGCAAACGAGAGGCACGGCTCGAAGACCGGCACACAAGCGACGGCGGGCTGCAGCGAAGCGGACGGCACACGGACACAAGCGGCTCGAAGGCCGGACAGCAAGGGCTCTGGAGAAGGACGGGCAGCGGCAGCTCACCTAGGGTCGGCTGGGCATAACGTCGAACAGGTTGCAGACGAGGTGGATGCAGAGGAGGGGCAGCAGTTAACCGAGGTGTTCCTCGTCCGCGGCGGCATGCGACCGGCTCGAAGGCGCGGCGCTCACAGGCAGGCAAACAAGGATGGGCGGCGACTTGGTTGGCTCACCGGCGGGCTCGTGGAGGTCAAGATGGCGACGCCGTGGCGAGGCGCTGCCGTGGTGGCTTGGTGCAGCGCTGGCAGGCTCGCGGTTCGGCTTGGTCATTCCGTCGAACAGGTCGCGGGCGTGGTCGGATGAAGGCAGCAGCTCGACGTTGTCGTCATGGTCCCGCTCGGCCTCCTCGTGCTTGCGGTCGGCGATGGCTGCAGCCTCGCGTACGTTGGCGACGACGGCGGCGCCGGCTTCACCTCCTCCTCGTGGACGCGGTCGTCGTCGTCGGTGGCGACCTCAGCTTGGCGCTGCTCCAGCTTTCGGTCGGCGACGGCGTCAGCGGCAGCTTCGCGTCCGGCTCGTCCATCTCTTGCTCGCCGTCGGCGGTGGCAACCTCGGCTCAGCGCTGGCGTTGGGGATGAGGGCTAGCAGCAGCTGCTTCTCCTTGGTGAGGAAGAAGCAACGGAGCATAAGAAGAAGCGGTTTGCGGCGGCGGCTTGGGAGTGGATGGGGAGGAGAGCGGCGCTGGGGTTTTATAACCCGGGGCTAGGGCTTGGGCGTGCTCTTGATGGGACGTGCGGTCGGGATCCCTCGGCGTCCGTGCTGGGGCACGTGGCAGCCATCAAGCGGTGGAAGCTAGGGCATTCGAGGTGGGCAGGTGGGAGCACGGGGCTCGGCGTCCGTGCTGGCTCGAGAGAGGGAGCGGCGGAGCTTCGTGCGTGAGAAGAAAGGAAGGGAGAGAGAAAAGAGAGCGCAGGGCAGGCGTCGCGTCGAGAAGACGCAGCTAGCTGCTGGTCCCACCGATCAGTTTGATAGACAGAGAGGGATGCGCTGGGCTGCACTTGAACAGCAGCATGCAGGAGCGGTGGTTGGGCTGGGCCTCACGCTGGGCTGCATCGAGTTGCTGCTGGGCATCTCGAGATGACAGCAAGGAGAGATGGGAAGGATTTTGGAGATTAAACGAGAGACAAAATAATTAGACATGGTTTGGTAAATTAAGTCTTCCCGTGCAAAGAAAGACTAGCAAGAGAGATCGGGTTGGGCCGATTAATCTTAGCTCACGAAATAAATTACTTATTTCGTAAACTCGATACAAATGAATTAGACTAATTTTTCTGGGAATGAATTAATTAGAAAATAATTAATTCGAGAAGCCAGAAAAATATAGCCACAATTCAAATAAAGCCCATAGAAATTTAATATAAACGAACTAGACTATTTTCGGAAATCAAATCAACTAACATGGAATTAATTCGAAGAGTCGGAAAATTATGCCATAATTCATTTAATCAATTTCCAGAGCACAGAGAGATTGAGATGGCTGAGATAGTTAGCGGGACGGGTTAGTTGGTTAATTAGCAGGCTTCAGTTAGCAGGCTGAGTTAGAGGGCTGATCGAAGTTAGATAGGACTGTTAGCTGGTTAGGGCTCAAGTTAGTTGAGAATTAGTTGTTAGCTTTAGATTTAATTTGAATTTAGAATTCAAATTAAACCACACACAAAGAAGCAAGAAACCAACTAAGAGACAAATCACACTAGCATTAAATTATCCTTAGAACACAAGGCAATTTAATTAATTTATTACTAGGAATTTAGAGAGAACACAAGAAGACAGCCTTATGATTATGAGCAAAGCACATCAAGCACAAAATTTTTTTGAAATCCACATTTTTAACATTCCAGAAAAATCTGGGATGTTACAGTCTTCCCCCCTCACAAGAATCTCGTCCTCGAGATTAAAGCTGCACTGGGTCTGGCGAGGGTACTTCACTTCTTCAGCTTGTGCACATACTGTTGTATTCCAAAGTCGATGTGATGACTCTTCAAATGGCCATTGATATCCATTAGCAACTTAAGCTATCTCTTAAGGTCCTTCCATTAAACTCGCTTCCAACTAAGTCAATGTGCAGTCTTCAAAACAGGGGTCTTCGCCGGGCATCTTTCCCGTTCTGGTATTAGTATATAATCCTTCGTCTTGAAGCCATGATGCTCAGGGTCTTCTTCCGAGACGAGTATTAGGATAAGCTAGAGTCCCAATATACAAGTTACTCTTGTCTACCATCCTATACCTAGGCATTAATTATCTTGAGTTAATATCCATGCGATCCTTAGGGCTTATCCCCAAAATTATTCCAATCCTCGGATCTGGAGGTAAGTCCTTCATATCAGCATAGCTCTTCTATGCTATTAAATGCATCCTAACTTTTCTGCTGACCTTGGTCATTTCTCATGGCATTCATTTATATTTTTGTCCCAAGCAATCTTCTTTGATTTCGTGCCCATCTCAGGCATGTTGAAGATTCATATTGTTTTCTCGTGATCCATATAAACTCCTTCTGGATTTCCAATGAATAGTGCTGCCACAGCTTCATGGCACATGTTCCAACTCAAATTGTTCCTCCTAGGGGCTCGATAGTTTCTCATTGTTCCATGAGCTATCCCATGGTATAAGAAACATCTTTATTTCTTTGCTTGGTTCCCCTTTGTTTGCCCTTATCTTCAAGGTTCTCACATCAATATTGGGCCGCAAGTTCATCAAGGTTACTCAATCCTAGGGTCAGTTTGTCTTCCTTAGAAGCTTGTTCTCGTATCCATATTTTCATACCTACTTCAAGGTTACTTAGGTAATCCATGTGTAGGTTTAGCACATCTAGGAACTAATGTTCTTGTTAGAGTGCTCTTTTTATCCAACATATTCATTCATCTTATGATTCCAAATGCTAGGGTGCTAGCATTAACTGACTTATCCGATCTATCTGACGAATCCAAAGGCTATAAATGGTTACTTCCCATCCATAGCGGTTGAATGTTTAAGAGGGTCATCTCCAAAACATTCAACAGTGTGAGTATGGAGACAAGTTAATTTCTCCAATCAAGTCTCACACTTGTTTAATTATTTATCCAATCTCTCAATCTTAATATCCTCAGGTGTGCCACTCGCACATCATTCATATGCTTACACGTACTCAGGATAGATGATGTTTTCACTTGTGAATACCATCTGGACTTAACCAATCTCCCTTCTCGTTGTTGTTATTCAGGGATAGTTTGGGCACTTGTTAGTCCTTGGTGCAGATCATGTTCTTGACAAATCTCATTATCTTATTCTTGCTGATGGCATTCTCGACCGATAACTATCTTGGAAAAGAGGCTCCTTTTGTTATCCAACCAATTCTTCTGCTCTTCGTAGCAAGGATTGGTCCTGAGCGGTTCAGTGATCAATGGTTCCTTGTGCTCACACTCTTTGCTCGGTCTTTCTTCCAAAAGGGAAAAGAGGTTCCAATAACTAGGTCTGGATATCACTTGTCTAGTAGTTTGTGGAGTCACTCGTTATTTAGTTAAGTCCAATAGCTATTTTCCAGTAGAATCTCTTTGTTGCTGGGACTATTCCAAAAGTAGGTCGAGCATGAACTCCATATCTCCATCCAATCTTAGACCTAGCAATTCTTATTCTGCTGATAAACCCATATAGCAAGCATGTTCTTCGATGATTATACTTGTGTTGCTTATATTTTCAGCAACGCATGCATGGGTGTGGAAGTTAACTTCTCTTACGATGACAACTCATGCACCATAACTTGTATCCATCGAGTTTGATCATCCAATCCATATCCAAAAAGTTACGACAACCCCTTCTGGTTGAGGTATAGTCTTCCATATTCGAAGGGTACATCGTTAGTACCATAGTCTTGTATCCATATGGGTGATTCCAATATAGACAATCTTCCTCGTATTACTCCATTATCTTGAAGTTCTTCATGAAGTATTTGCAACTCTCATCCATGTTCCAATACCATGGTGAGGTGTCCTTGTCGGAGACTCTTCATCCCTTAACCTTGTCTTCAAACTGGTAGCTTCGTATTCATTTATTTGCAGCATGATCTGTGGAAGCTGAAGTACTTAGTTGCAATCTCACGGGATTGTTCGTCCGTCGAAGGTACTTCCGCTTCGTCCATAGAATTGAGTACCGACAGTAACTTATTCTGATCTCATTCCTTTATAATGATCCAAAGTACTCAACTATGCTTAACCAATTTTATGCTTCCACATAATAGTGTCAAGTGTGTCATGTTAGTTCCAACTTCTTGGCATTTGTCTTCGTGTCTGTTGACTTATTCCAATACCCACATGGTATCTTATTCCAAAGTCTTGAGCTTCAGCATCATCGGTGATGAAGTCCTTCTGAATCACTGGAGTTCAGGATGGTTGACTCGCTTCAGCATTCACATATGTTCTTCAAAACCAAGTGGAGGTCTCATCTAGGTTGAAAAGGCACTCAAGCTATCTAAAGGAGTTGCATGACACAAAAACAACACTAAGAGCTACACTCAATAGGAACAACAAAAAGAACGAGAACAACCACAAGAAGCAATCACTCAAACATGCATTACAATCTAGACACAAGTGCTATCTCGAGGCAACTCGCAAAACCTGGAGATAAAGCACGTCTACTCGCATGAGTACATCGTAGGCTTACAAAAGGATGGTCAATGCTATTACTTCTTCCATTCAAGGGTTGTTCGTAAGTCAGTAGCAAAATCAAGGAAAGATGAGCGAACAGTCGTTCAAGGTATCATACGGAATAGTTTAAGGAGGTTTATATACAGAGGACTCAGTTAGAGGTTTCTAAACTAGTTTTCCATTCTAGGGTTACGCACTACGGTCAAGTATGGCTCTGATACCAACTGAAACGAACTGGATTCTAAAAATTGAGAATCCGACTCCCTGTACCATTGTGATAGTCCCAGAATCAACAGCTATCACGTACAGAACTCATTTCAGCCAAATATCACATCCATACAGCGATAAACATGACTACATTCATTATTTACATATCAGAGAGTACGAGATCAGTACATGCCACTTGGGCTACATCGACAAGCGGAGGCATCTACGCAAGCGGTAGCTAGGCCTTCAAGTCTTCATCTTCGATCTTCACCACAGGCATCCTTGAGCGAAGCACGTAACCCTCCAAAGCAGCATCCAACAAAGTCGTAGTTGTCACCTGAAAGCTCCAGAACTGTCCCCAAGGAAATGGGACAGGTCCACGTCACCAACCATGTATGCAGCAAGCTTTAAAGTGGCCTAAACTAGTGTATAAAATATTCAAGGGATTTAAGCTGGGGTTTCCTATGCGCGTAGCAGCAATAAACCCAAGTTCATCTCAGCACCAACTCCTTTCCTCACCAGAGAGATCACACTCCCCAAAACCACCATCACTTGCGGACAGTAAGGAAGGGTGTAGGTTTGTCCCAGGAACTGTCTCAAGGCTTGTGGCCAAGCATGGCCAGCTGTGGCCAAGCATACCCAGCTATGGCCGGCTTTGGCCAGGCAATAGCTAGCTGTGGCCGGCTGCATCCAGGCTGCTGCTGGCCGCGGCCAGGCTGAGGCCGGCTGGGTATGGCAACGGGCGGCTGGAGGTGGCTGCGATGAAGCAGCTGCTGGCCAAAGGTGGCAACAATGTGCTGGGCAAGGCCGAAGGCATCCAAGGCTTGACTGGGATAGATAGGTGGTTGAGGGACGGCTGGACAGGAAAGCACACAAGGTGTTCGATCAAATGCCAAAGAGGCATTTGCCTCGCCACTGCGCGTGGCGCACACAAGGGAGGATACTTGGCTTGACGAGGATGGTGTTCTTTGCAAGGCATGAAGAGAGAGCCGGCTTCCATGAAAAGGGCTAGCGGCTGCGGTTTGCACGCGCTCGAACGCGCACGCGACGTCGCGGCATGGCGCGAAATGCGACGCATGGCAAGCATGCGGGGCGGCTGGCGGCGGCATGCTAGCAGCGCGTGTGTGGTCACCAACTATCGCTGGGCCGCGCCACGGCTTGGCGCGTGGCTGGGAGCACATGCGCGGGCTCGCGGTTGTCCGCGGCCGCAACACGGCCATGGTTCGCACGCGGGCGCCGGCGTTCCGGTCCGCGGCGGCCACGACTGAGGCTTGGGCGAGGGGCTGCAAGGAGCTAGCGGTGGCACCTGCAAGGCGGCACGAAGGCACGCACACGCATAGGCCACGGCAGCGGCGGCAGTCAGTGCACGCGGGATTTAGGTGTTCCTCATCCGCGGCGGCATGCGGCCGGCTTGGGAAGGGTCGGGGCAACGGTGAGGCCACGACAGGGGCTTGGCTGCGGCGATGAAGGCAGCGGCACCTGCAAACGAGAGGCACGGCTCGAAGACCGGCACACAAGCGACGGCGGGCTGCAGCGAAGCGGACGGCACACGGACACAAGCGGCTCGAAGGCCGGACAGCAAGGGCTCTGGAGAAGGACGGGCAGCGGCAGCTCACCTAGGGTCGGCTGGGCATAACGTCGAACAGGTTGCAGACGAGGTGGATGCAGAGGAGGGGCAGCAGTTAACCGAGGTGTTCCTCGTCCGCGGCGGCATGCGACCGGCTCGAAGGCGCGGCGCTCACAGGCAGGCAAACAAGGATGGGCGGCGACTTGGTTGGCTCACCGGCGGGCTCGTGGAGGTCAAGATGGCGACGCCGTGGCGAGGCGCTGCCGTGGTGGCTTGGTGCAGCGCTGGCAGGCTCGCGGTTCGGCTTGGTCATTCCGTCGAACAGGTCGCGGGCATGGTCGGATGAAGGCAGCAGCTCGACGTTGTCGTCATGGTCCCGCTCGGCCTCCTCGTGCTTGCGGTCGGCGATGGCTGCAGCCTCGCGTACGTTGGCGACGACGGCGGCGCCGGCTTCACCTCCTCCTCGTGGACGCGGTCGTCGTCGTCGGTGGCGACCTCAGCTTGGCGCTGCTCCAGCTTTCGGTCGGCGACGGCGTCAGCGGCAGCTTCGCGTCCGGCTCGTCCATCTCTTGCTCGCCGTCGGCGGTGGCAACCTCGGCTCAGCGCTGGCGTTGGGGATGAGGGCTAGCAGCAGCTGCTTCTCCTTGGTGAGGAAGAAGCAACGGAGCATAAGAAGAAGCGGTTTGCGGCGGCGGCTTGGGAGTGGATGGGGAGGAGAGCGGCGCTGGGGTTTTATAACCCGGGGCTAGGGCTTGGGCGTGCTCTTGATGGGACGTGCGGTCGGGATCCCTCGGCGTCCGTGCTGGGGCACATGGCAGCCATCAAGCGGTGGAAGCTAGGGCATCCGAGGTGGGCAGGTGGGAGCACGGGGCTCGGCGTTCGTGCTGGCTCGAGAGAGGGAGCAGCGGAGCTTCGTGCGGGAGAAGAAAGGAAGGGAGAGAGAAAAGAGAGCGCAGGGCAGGCGTCGCGTTGAGAAGACGCAGCTAGCTGCTGGTCCAACCGATCAGTTTGATAGACAGAGAGGGATGCGCTGGGCTGCACTTGAACAGCAGCATGCAGGAGCGGTGGTTGGGCTGGGCCTCACGCTGGGCTGCATCGAGTTGCTGCTGGGCTTCTCGAGATGACAGCAAGGAGAGATGGGAAGGATTTTGGAGATTAAACGAGAGACAAAATAATTAGACATGGTTTGGTAAATTAAGTCTTCCCGTGCAAAGAAAGACTAGCAAGAGAGATTGGGTTGGGCCGATTAATCTTAGCTCACGAAATAAATTACTTATTTCGTAAACTCGATACAAATGAATTAGACTAATTTTTCTGGGAATGAATTAATTAGAAAATAATTAATTCGAGAAGCCAGAAAAATATAGCCACAATTCAAATAAAGCCCATAGAAATTTAATATAAACGAACTAGACTATTTTCGGAAATCAAATCAACTAACATGGAATTAATTCGAAGAGTCGGAAAATTATGCCATAATTCATTTAATCAATTTCCAGAGCACAGAGAGATTGAGATGGCTGAGATAGTTAGCGGGACGGGTTAGTTGGTTAATTAGCAGGCTTCAGTTAGCAGGCTGAGTTAGAGGGCTGATCGAAGTTAGATAGGACTGTTAGCTGGTTAGGGCTCAAGTTAGTTGAGAATTAGTTGTTAGCTTTAGATTTAATTTGAATTTAGAATTCAAATTAAACCACACACAAAGAAGCAAGAAACCAACTAAGAGACAAATCACACTAGCATTAAATTATCCTTAGAACACAAGGCAATTTAATTAATTTATTACTAGGAATTTAGAGAGAACACAAGAAGACAGCCTTATGATTATGAGCAAAGCACATCAAGCACAAAATTTTTTTGAAATCCACATTTTTAACATTCCAGAAAAATCTGGATGTTACAGTCTTCCCCCCTCACAAGAATCTCGTCCTCGAGATTAAAGCTGCACTGGGTCTGGCGAGGGTACTTCACTTCTTCAGCTTGTGCACATACTGTTGTATTCCAAAGTCGATGTGATGACTCTTCAAATGGCCATTGATATCCATTAGCAACTTAAGCTATCTCTTAAGGTCCTTCCATTAAACTCGCTTCCAACTAAGTCAATGTGCAGTCTTCAAAACAGGGGTCTTCGCCGGGCATCTTTCCCGTTCTGGTATTAGTATATAATCCTTCGTCTTGAAGCCATGATGCTCAGGGTCTTCTTCCGAGACGAGTATTAGGATAAGCTAGAGTCCCAATATACAAGTTACTCTTGTCTACCATCCTATACCTAGGCATTAATTATCTTGAGTTAATATCCATGCGATCCTTAGGGCTTATCCCCAAAATTATTCCAATCCTCGGATCTGGAGGTAAGTCCTTCATATCAGCATAGCTCTTCTATGCTATTAAATGCATCCTAACTTTTCTGCTGACCTTGGTCATTTCTCATGGCATTCATTTATATTTTTGTCCCAAGCAATCTTCTTTGATTTCGTGCCCATCTCAGGCATGTTGAAGATTCATATTGTTTTCTCGTGATCCATATAAACTCCTTCTGGATTTCCAATGAATAGTGCTGCCACAGCTTCATGGCACATGTTCCAACTCAAATTGTTCCTCCTAGGGGCTCGATAGTTTCTCATTGTTCCATGAGCTATCCCATGGTATAAGAAACATCTTTATTTCTTTGCTTGGTTCCCCTTTGTTTGCCCTTATCTTCAAGGTTCTCACATCAATATTGGGCCGCAAGTTCATCAAGGTTACTCAATCCTAGGGTCAGTTTGTCTTCCTTAGAAGCTTGTTCTCGTATCCATATTTTCATACCTACTTCAAGGTTACTTAGGTAATCCATGTGTAGGTTTAGCACATCTAGGAACTAATGTTCTTGTTAGAGTGCTCTTTTTATCCAACATATTCATTCATCTTATGATTCCAAATGCTAGGGTGCTAGCATTAACTGACTTATCCGATCTATCTGACGAATCCAAAGGCTATAAATGGTTACTTCCCATCCATAGCGGTTGAATGTTTAAGAGGGTCATCTCCAAAACATTCAACAGTGTGAGTATGGAGACAAGTTAATTTCTCCAATCAAGTCTCACACTTGTTTAATTATTTATCCAATCTCTCAATCTTAATATCCTCAGGTGTGCCACTCGCACATCATTCATATGCTTACACGTACTCAGGATAGATGATGTTTTCACTTGTGAATACCATCTGGACTTAACCAATCTCCCTTCTCGTTGTTGTTATTCAGGGATAGTTTGGGCACTTGTTAGTCCTTGGTGCAGATCATGTTCTTGACAAATCTCATTATCTTATTCTTGCTGATGGCATTCTCGACCGATAACTATCCTGGAAAAGAGGCTCCTTTTGTTATCCAACCAATTCTTCTGCTCTTCGTAGCAAGGATTGGTCCTGAGCGGTTCAGTGATCAATGGTTCCTTGTGCTCACACTCTTTGCTCGGTCTTTCTTCCAAAAGGGAAAAGAGGTTCCAATAACTAGGTCTGGATATCACTTGTCTAGTAGTTTGTGGAGTCACTCGTTATTTAGTTAAGTCCAATAGCTATTTTCCAGTAGAATCTCTTTGTTGCTGGGACTATTCCAAAAGTAGGTCGAGCATGAACTCCATATCTCCATCCAATCTTAGACCTAGCAATTCTTATTCTGCTGATAAACCCATATAGCAAGCATGTTCTTCGATGATTATACTTGTGTTGCTTATATTTTCAGCAACGCATGCATGGGTGTGGAAGTTAACTTCTCTTACGATGACAACTCATGCACCATAACTTGTATCCATCGAGTTTGATCATCCAATCCATATCCAAAAAGTTACGACAACCCCTTCTGGTTGAGGTATAGTCTTCCATATTCGAAGGGTACATCGTTAGTACCATAGTCTTGTATCCATATGGGTGATTCCAATATAGACAATCTTCCTCGTATTACTCCATTATCTTGAAGTTCTTCATGAAGTATTTGCAACTCTCATCCATGTTCCAATACCATGGTGAGGTGTCCTTGTCGGAGACTCTTCATCCCTTAACCTTGTCTTCAAACTGGTAGCTTCGTATTCATTTATTTGCAGCATGATCTGTGGAAGCTGAAGTACTTAGTTGCAATCTCACGGGATTGTTCGTCCGTCGAAGGTACTTCCGCTTCGTCCATAGAATTGAGTACCGACAGTAACTTATTCTGATCTCATTCCTTTATAATGATCCAAAGTACTCAACTATGCTTAACCAATTTTATGCTTCCACATAATAGTGTCAAGTGTGTCATGTTAGTTCCAACTTCTTGGCATTTGTCTTCGTGTCTGTTGACTTATTCCAATACCCACATGGTATCTTATTCCAAAGTCTTGAGCTTCAGCATCATCGGTGATGAAGTCCTTCTGAATCACTGGAGTTCAGGATGGTTGACTCGCTTCAGCATTCACATATGTTCTTCAAAACCAAGTGGAGGTCTCATCTAGGTTGAAAAGGCACTCAAGCTATCTAAAGGAGTTGCATGACACAAAAACAACACTAAGAGCTACACTCAATAGGAACAACAAAAAGAACGAGAACAACCACAAGAAGCAATCACTCAAACATGCATTACAATCTAGACACAAGTGCTATCTCGAGGCAACTCGCAAAACCTGGAGATAAAGCACGTCTACTCGCATGAGTACATCGTAGGCTTACAAAAGGATGGTCAATGCTATTACTTCTTCCATTCAAGGGTTGTTCGTAAGTCAGTAGCAAAATCAAGGAAAGATGAGCGAACAGTCGTTCAAGGTATCATACGGAATAGTTTAAGGAGGTTTATATACAGAGGACTCAGTTAGAGGTTTCTAAACTAGTTTTCCATTCTAGGGTTACGCACTACGGTCAAGTATGGCTCTGATACCAACTGAAACGAACTGGATTCTAAAAATTGAGAATCCGACTCCCTGTACCATTGTGATAGTCCCAGAATCAACAGCTATCACGTACAGAACTCATTTCAGCCAAATATCACATCCATACAGCGATAAACATGACTACATTCATTATTTACATATCAGAGAGTACGAGATCAGTACATGCCACTTGGGCTACATCGACAAGCGGAGGCATCTACGCAAGCGGTAGCTAGGCCTTCAAGTCTTCATCTTCGATCTTCACCACAGGCATCCTTGAGCGAAGCACGTAACCCTCCAAAGCAGCATCCAACAAAGTCGTAGTTGTCACCTGAAAGCTCCAGAACTGTCCCCAAGGAAATGGGACAGGTCCACGTCACCAACCATGTATGCAGCAAGCTTTAAAGTGGCCTAAACTAGTGTATAAAATATTCAAGGGATTTAAGCTGGGGTTTCCTATGCGCGTAGCAGCAATAAACCCAAGTTCATCTCAGCACCAACTCCTTTCCTCACCAGAGAGATCACACTCCCCAAAACCACCATCACTTGCGGACAGTAAGGAAGGGTGTAGGTTTGTCCCAGGAACTGTCTCAAGGCTTGTGGCCAAGCATGGCCAGCTGTGGCCAAGCATACCCAGCTATGGCCGGCTTTGGCCAGGCAATAGCTAGCTGTGGCCGGCTGCATCCAGGCTGCTGCTGGCCGCGGCCAGGCTGAGGCCGGCTGGGTATGGCAACGGGCGGCTGGAGGTGGCTGCGATGAAGCAGCTGCTGGCCAAAGGTGGCAACAATGTGCTGGGCAAGGCCGAAGGCATCCAAGGCTTGACTGGGATAGATAGGTGGTTGAGGGACGGCTGGACAGGAAAGCACACAAGGTGTTCGATCAAATGCCAAAGAGGCATTTGCCTCGCCACTGCGCGTGGCGCACACAAGGGAGGATACTTGGCTTGACGAGGATGGTGTTCTTTGCAAGGCATGAAGAGAGAGCCGGCTTCCATGAAAAGGGCTAGCGGCTGCGGTTTGCACGCGCTCGAACGCGCACGCGACGTCGCGGCATGGCGCGAAATGCGACGCATGGCAAGCATGCGGGGCGGCTGGCGGCGGCATGCTAGCAGCGCGTGTGTGGTCACCAACTATCGCTGGGCCGCGCCACGGCTTGGCGCGTGGCTGGGAGCACATGCGCGGGCTCGCGGTTGTCCGCGGCCGCAACACGGCCATGGTTCGCACGCGGGCGCCGGCGTTCCGGTCCGCGGCGGCCACGACTGAGGCTTGGGCGAGGGGCTGCAAGGAGCTAGCGGTGGCACCTGCAAGGCGGCACGAAGGCATGCACACGCATAGGCCACGGCAGCGGCGGCAGTCAGTGCACGTGGGATTTAGGTGTTCCTCATCCGCGGCGGCATGCGGCCGGCTTGGGAAGGGTCGGGGCAACGGTGAGGCCACGACAGGGGCTTGGCTGCGGCGATGAAGGCAGCGGCACCTGCAAACGAGAGGCACGGCTCGAAGACCGGCACACAAGCGACGGCGGGCTGCAGCGAAGCGGACGGCACACGGACACAAGCGGCTCGAAGGCCGGACAGCAAGGGCTCTGGAGAAGGACGGGCAGCGGCAGCTCACCTAGGGTCGGCTGGGCATAACGTCGAACAGGTTGCAGACGAGGTGGATGCAGAGGAGGGGCAGCAGTTAACCGAGGTGTTCCTCGTCCGCGGCGGCATGCGACCGGCTCGAAGGCGCGGCGCTCACAGGCAGGCAAACAAGGATGGGCGGCGACTTGGTTGGCTCACCGGCGGGCTCGTGGAGGTCAAGATGGCGACGCCGTGGCGAGGCGCTGCCGTGGTGGCTTGGTGCAGCGCTGGCAGGCTCGCGGTTCGGCTTGGTCATTCCGTCGAACAGGTCGCGGGCGTGGTCGGATGAAGGCAGCAGCTCGACGTTGTCGTCATGGTCCCGCTCGGCCTCCTCGTGCTTGCGGTCGGCGATGGCTGCAGCCTCGCGTACGTTGGCGACGACGGCGGCGCCGGCTTCACCTCCTCCTCGTGGACGCGGTCGTCGTCGTCGGTGGCGACCTCAGCTTGGCGCTGCTCCAGCTTTCGGTCGGCGACGGCGTCAGCGGCAGCTTCGCGTCCGGCTCGTCCATCTCTTGCTCGCCGTCGGCGGTGGCAACCTCGGCTCAGCGCTGGCGTTGGGGATGAGGGCTAGCAGCAGCTGCTTCTCCTTGGTGAGGAAGAAGCAACGGAGCATAAGAAGAAGCGGTTTGCGGCGGCGGCTTGGGAGTGGATGGGGAGGAGAGCGGCGCTGGGGTTTTATAACCCGGGGCTAGGGCTTGGGCGTGCTCTTGATGGGACGTGCGGTCGGGATCCCTCGGCGTCCGTGCTGGGGCACGTGGCAGCCATCAAGCGGTGGAAGCTAGGGCATTCGAGGTGGGCAGGTGGGAGCACGGGGCTCGGCGTCCGTGCTGGCTCGAGAGAGGGAGCGGCGGAGCTTCGTGCGTGAGAAGAAAGGAAGGGAGAGAGAAAAGAGAGCGCAGGGCAGGCGTCGCGTCGAGAAGACGCAGCTAGCTGCTGGTCCCACCGATCAGTTTGATAGACAGAGAGGGATGCGCTGGGCTGCACTTGAACAGCAGCATGCAGGAGCGGTGGTTGGGCTGGGCCTCACGCTGGGCTGCATCGAGTTGCTGCTGGGCATCTCGAGATGACAGCAAGGAGAGATGGGAAGGATTTTGGAGATTAAACGAGAGACAAAATAATTAGACATGGTTTGGTAAATTAAGTCTTCCCGTGCAAAGAAAGACTAGCAAGAGAGATTGGGTTGGGCCGATTAATCTTAGCTCACGAAATAAATTGATAGTAATTTATTTCGTAAACTCGATACAAATGAATTAGACTAATTTTTCTGGGAACAAATTAATTAGAAAATAATTAATTCGAGAAGCCAGAAAAATATAGCCACAATTCAAATGAAGCCCATAGAAATTTAATATAAATGAATTAGACTATTTTCGGAAATCAAATCAACTAACATGGAATTAATTCGAAGAGTCGGAAAATTATGCCATAATTCATTTAATCAATTTCCAGAGCACAGAGAGATTGAGATGGCTGAGATAGTTAGCAGGACGGGTTAGTTGGTTAATTAGCAGGCTTCAGTTAGCAAGCTGAGTTAGAGGGCTGATCGAAGTTAGATAGAACTGTTAGCTGGTTAGGGCTCAAGTTAGTTGAGAATTAGTTGTTAGCTTTAGATTTAATTTAAATTTAGAATTCAAATTAAACCACACACAAAGAAGCAAGAAACCAACTAAGAGACAAATCACACTAGCATTAAATTATCCTTAGCACACAAGGCAATTTAATTAATTTATTACTAGGAATTTAGAGAGAACACAAGAAGACAGCCTTATGATTATGAGCAAAGCACATCAAGCACGAATTTTTTTTGAAATCCACATTTTTAACATTCCAGAAAAATCTGGGATGTTACAGAAAGGAAGTTTGAGCTCCCTCAATTGTGCACTCTTCACCTGGAAAAAGCGGAAGGCCAAGTGTTCTTAAAACAAAACTCTCAGTGCACTTCGGAGCACGGTCTTCCGTTAGGTCCTTTACGGACGACGAAAGCCCCTTGGCTATACTCTACTCTTCGCCTTCGTTTGTTCTGTTCTTTTCTTTCCTTTTGGCTCGGCGGAGCTGAGCTGGGTTCCATTACACTCGCCCATTGTCCAAGATTCCCCACTGCTGCCCCCCGTGGGAGTCCGGGCCGTGTCTCAGTCCCAGTGTGGGTTTTCGCACCGGTCTCTCATATATGTACTCCAGTTTATCCGAAGTATTCCAATGGTGTAAGACCGTCGACTATTTGGGAAAACCAATTCCCAGGGTGTGACGGGCGGTGTGTACAGGGCCCGGGTACATATTCACCGCGGCATGCTGATCCGCGATTACTAGCGATTTGAACTTCATGTTCCCGAGTTGCAAAGAACAATCCGAACTGAGGCAATCTTTCCGGATTCGCTCCGCCTTACAGCCTTGCTTCCCATTGTCATTGCCATTGTAGCACGTGTGTGGCCCAGCCCATAAGGGCCATGCGGACTTGACGTCATCCCCACCTTCCTCCAATATCTCACTGGCAGTCCCTCGTGAGTGCGGCACGCACCTTTTTCTTTGTTTCGGAGCGGGGCGCGTACTATTACCACTACGTACCACACCACCAGGCGGTTGGCCTTCTTGGTGCAGTTAAGAGCCATGTTAGCAAAGAATGGTTTCTCCAACAGAGGAGAAATCTCTTACAAAAATGGTAGTGGTCACAAACTCCTTGACAGGACGGCTTGGCAAGCAAGCTACCCCTGTTGTGTGGGTGTTCAGTCTACCGCTCATGTTCACATTCTCAAAAGAAAAGTAAGCGACTACCTTTCCCGGATATTTAGTAGAGTGAGTTGACAAAGCCAGGAAGAAGCAAATTCAATGAAACAACAACAGGTACCATAGAGAATAGAATAGAAGAGAAGGGGCCATAAACAGGAGAGTCTTGACCGAAATGCATTTTGTTCTTTGTATTAAAAAAGTATTGCATGACCGAATAATTCAAGGAGGGGCGCACAGCGGGGAGGGTCCTTTTTAGTAGATGACTCGTCGGGCCGTCGGAGCGGGACTTCTTTGGTAAAAAGGTTGCCTTCCCACGCGCGAAACGAATGGGCGTTGTGTCGTGGGTCAGTTTTGGGGCGGGGGCAGAGAGAGACCTGACCCGGCAATTCTGCTTTTCGTGATGATCAAACTGGAACCAAAGAAAGGGGATGCTGCAGTATTTGTTTCAATTGAAGCAGGATCCATGACTTTTGTGTACCACTAGTGCCACAAAGGCCTTTGGTGGTCTTATTGGCGCATACCACGGTGGGGTCTTCGACTGGGGCCCCAAACAAAAGGGAATGAGAGAAATGATCGGAATGATTGAGGAAAGAAGAAAAGAGTTGCTCGTGTAAAAGCAATATCTTCTATTTGACTTATCTAGCCGTGTCTTGTCTTGCACATACTCGGCTCGGTGAATGGTTCATCTTCGATTGGCATGTCCTCCTCCCTTTTCTGCTCACTCGTAGGGGTCCAGACCCCCACAAAGGGGGAGGGAGTCGACTGAACATCTCAGCCATTGGCGGGAATTTCGCTCGCATCCGAAAAGTAAAAGTGACCGAGATGCAAGGGAAAAACTTTTGTTTCACATTTCCAGAAATACCACCTATTTGGTGATTGTTCCTCCATTCAAATCATACAGACTTATTATCAGTGCTCCAAGCCTCATGTGTTCTAGGGCTAAGACTACGTTGGTGTGGGCTCCCCTTATCCTTCTTCTGAGCAAATCGAACACAAAGAAGGGGTTTGCTTCGGGCGGTGGTGTCCTTCGGACCAAGCCTTGGGACAACTTGCCCTACCTGTGCCACTAGCCTTTGACGGCTAAGCGTCCACAAATTATTAAGCACTGACTTCGCTACAAAGGGTCGAATTTCGTGACTTGATGAAGAGGAAGCCGAGTATCTTTGGTCTTGAAGAGTCAGGCCAATCCAACCGCTGTCAGGTGCACGGAAAACAGCCTTCGGTCTCCCAACCTTACTCATGGCATTATTTAAGTGCTTATTGCTTGCCAAAAATCCTACTTCTACAATTGGTAGGTCACTTTCACACCCACAGGCTCGTAAGGGGAAGGGACAAATACCTTTACTTGGTCTAACAGTCCAAGAGCTCTCACGGTAATTGGATAGCTGGAAAGCTGGCTTGAACCAAGCCAAAAGGCGGTCCTAAAAGTAGGAGAGCTTTTCCTCGCTAGGGGCCTAGGGCAGTGTCTTCCGGCCTTCATTTCCTCAAAGCCTCTACTGAGGCTTGAAGGAGGGACCCTGCCCGATTCCTGCAACACCATCCTTGTTCTCAAGTATGGAGAATGTGCACGGGCATCAATCGATATAATGGCTATCCCATCTATGGCGTTCGAGAGGGTAGAGATATCTTATATAGTTTTCTATTTGAGTGGATGCTTGTTTTTTTCCTTATGATCTGAATGATTAATCATTGTCTATTATTTGGTGTCTCATTTTCTTTCTTTGTAGCATGTGCATATGTTTCTAGTTTGTCATTTGATTGTGCATTTTACTTGAAAATGTCACTTGAACTGCAACTTTTATCACTTAAAACATGATGAAATGTGTAACTAACGTATGCGTTAATTAACTTTTATTCCTTTTTTTACTGGCAGCTACCTATTCATTTTGTAAGGGTATATGGGTGGGTTACAAAGAAGAAGATATTGAGTAAGAAATTATCAATTTTTAGTACCTAGACATATGCTAAGATTTGGTAGCTCAAACACCAAATTCATGTGTAAATTTGATACCAAATTTTCTGTGGAGTATATAGGGGTATTTTGGGTTAATATTTTCGTAAAGATGGTGATGGAATTGGAACTTGTATCACCTAAATGATGCAACGAACCTATGCATTAGTTAAATTATGCTGCCCTTTTCTTTTTGACATTTTGCTTCATTTTTTATAATAATAAGCAACTATATATGTGAGTACCTTTTCATGATGATAGTGGTGAGTAATTTATAAATAAGTATATAAATATCTTGATTTAATTTCATAATGATAGCCAAATTGCCATTTACCTCTCCAATTAATAAGCATTAGCTAATTATGTTGTCTTTTCTTTCTGCACTTGCTCTATTTTTTTCTCTTCCACATCATAAAAGAACTAGGTGATACCCCGCGCGTTGCTGCAGGATCTTTTGGTGAAATTTGAAAATAAAAATAATAAAGTGAAATTTGGAAGCAGAAACACTAAGATGATTTCTTCGTATTCTTGTATGTTGAGAGAAATAGAAATCAATATTTTGTAGTGGGGTGCTCATATATAATTTAATATAGATATATAGATTTTTTTAGATTGGACGGTGCAAACAATTAAGATGATGCGGCTGCACCGTATGCGAGAAGTATATAATTTAATATAGATATAGAATTGGACGGTGCAAATAATTAAGATGATGTGGCTGCACCGCATGCGAGAAGTATATAGTTTAATATAGATATAGAATTAGCAATCAACACATCTTGGTGGGGTGCTTAGTGGATGATGACGTGGCGCGCTGCAAAAATCAGCAATCAATGCATCTCGGTGGGGTGCTTAGTGGAGGATGACGTGACACGTTGGTAGGGTGTTTAGTGGAAGATGACGTGGCGCGTTGAGGATTGAGAGAATTCCTTAGTGGGGAGCGCTAATATAGTTTTGTATGATTACATGGTGTTTAACTCCTAAGTACCGGAAACGGCAGCCATATTTAACTCAAGTACTAAAATTGATCGACCTCCACGTTTAACTCAAGAAGCGTGCGGTGGTACTTACATATGTATATTCTGTATATAGGCGTGCGTCTATAGATGCAGGGATGCAAAACTTCATCCATATACTACACATGCGGGGAAAAAAGTACGTAGTATCTCGGCAAAGATGGACTGCACGAACATCTCATGCACTGTTTAGACTTAGATGCGTACGTACGTGCATCAGTGCATGCATAGCTAGTTTTACATGATGTGGCAGCCGGTTGCTTGCTCCTCGCAGGGGATCATCAGCGGCGGCGGTGGCGGGTGGTAGTGACCGTGCCACTGTTGCCAACGCTGATGCATCTCCTCCAGGCCAGCTTCTTCTTCTCTTCCTCCTTCTTCTTCTCCTCCTCCTTCTTCTTTGTCCTCCACTTCCTCCACCAGCTGGATGTCGGCGCTGCGAATAACCTTCTTGCGCAGGCGGCTGACCAGGCAGGTGGTGTCGACGCCGACGCCGACAACCTCCAGCTGGTCCTTGTCGTCGCCGGTGATCGCCACCGAGTTCACCCCTGCATATATACATATAGACGCGTGTGTATACTATTATTATTAGTCTATATTACCGACGATGTCGCGGTGTGGAATTTAATTATTGAAGCAGGCATTGCACAGCTAGCTATCTCTTGTGTGTGATGATGAACTTAAACGCATATATAGTTATACTAGCAAATATGTCCGTATGTTGCAACGGACATAAACCATATTGATATATACTGACAGATTTAACTGGTCCTGATTCATGTAGATTTCCTTTTTCTTTTCTCTTATGTTTTAATTTAATTTCAGCGTATTATACTAGTACTTGGTCTCTGTAATGGACATGATTATGAAAACATAAACGTGAGGCCCACTTGTCAGCATCGTGAGAGTAAAGGACCAAACAATCTTTACTTTAGTATTAGTTAGATATATACCATGCACTTTGGCTGCCAGCGCCATGGCTTCGGTCCGGTTCTTGGCGCTCGGCATGCCTAGCTTGATCACGATCTTTTGCTGCAACAACCACACAAGCCCTAGCTCACGTCAGCTCCCAGCAGCAGGGCACAAGCTCATGCATATACATGCATGCATCGCGACAGAAAATAAAGAGCAAAACGGAAGGATTGAGCTTATATATCTAGCAGAGCGAAATGGATCCCGTGAGCGTGAGGCCTTTACCGGCTTGGACATCGTCTCGCTCGATCGAGCAGCCGAGCAACTGGGCGAGAGAGAGAAAGAGTACTGCAGCTAGCCAAGACCTGATGGTGCGCGTGGCTGCACTGATCGGCGATGTGCGTGTAATGCAAGCCAAGAGCAGCAGGCCTAGCTAGCTTGTGAACGAGCCAGCTACTCTCTCTCGGCTCGTTTATATGCAGGCGCTCGCGGTGGAGGAGAGGCGACTCTCCTGAGGCCCTGAGGAATATGATGGCAAGAAAAATGCTAAGGAGATAACCCTAGACGAGAGAGGACCATTTATACGTGTAACATAGTAATCAGTAGGGGACTTCCCCTCCTGTTCTGTCAAAAAAAAAAGAGAGGACCATACGTAACATAGTACACAGTACTCCGTACGTTGCAAGAACATTCGTGGCTGCTAACAAAGTTTTCCAAGTAAACTAAGTAAACTAATTGCGACAACGGACAACTCCAACTGATTAGGACACACAGAAAAAGACCGGGTCGATCGGGGGAGGCGATGTCTCCGGGCCGGGCCAAATTAAACGGTGTGTTTATTGTCACTGGACAAATCTCTGATCGCGCGCGCTGCCGCTCATCCGAGGGCACGACCGCGCACTAGATCTTTCGAAGTCGTTCAGCCACGGGACGAGACGACTGACTTAACTGATAGCTTTATACAGTCCAGCGAGCACGATACGATAAAGGGACAGGATTCAACAGCATGATGTAATGCAGAAAACGAGCATAGCTTAGTTGGTGATAGGAGCTTAGATTTATCTTTGGTTAAAACTTACTAGATGCAAATTCTCTTTTGTATTCTCCATGAATGGTATTAGACAATGGTATGATTATATTCTACTATTACAGTATGATATACTCCATCCGTTTTAAATTATAGTTCGTTTGACTTTTTTTACTCTAAGTTTGACCATTCATCTTATTCAAAATTTTATGTAAATTATCATATTTTTTATGATGTTTTGCTTTATTGATATAAAATCTTTAAAAATACCTTAAATTTGACTATATTTTTACAAATGTTTTGAATAAGACGAGCGGTAAAACTTGCGCTAAAAATGTCAAATGACCTATATTTTGGAATAGAGGTAGTAGTAGATTTTAGCAGGACAAAAATATTATAATAATTATATTTTTGTGTTTTATATATGTTATAGTGATAATTTAAATATACTTGTGACTTGCGAGCCCAACGAGCAGGGGCGGATATGGGCCTAGGGCCACTAGGGCCATGGCCCTAGGCGTGGCCCAAAAAACTCTTCATAGTATCTTCAATTTTCCCTAGACCAACAATGTTTTATCTGAATTAGCCCTACTCCTTACTTCCTCAGCCCAAACTCCCTCGGCCCAGCACACTGGCCAGTAGCCCAGCACCATCTCTCCCTGACTCTCTCACGGTCTGCCGAGTCGCCCAGTCCCCGACCTGCCGAGTCACTCACGCCCAGCCCCCGACTCCGACTCCCCGAGCTCGCCCGCCGCCACCCCAGTGCTGCAGCGCGGCTGTACGCCTGCGCCGCCACCACACGCCCGCACCAGTGCGGCTGCGCGCCTGCGCCGACGCCCGCCGGGTGCCTGGCCTGCTGCCCTACGCTGCTACATGGTTGCGCCCCTGCTGGCTGCTGCGCTGCGCACCTACGCCACGGTCGTCTCTCGCCGGAGCCCGGACCCGGAAGGAGAAGGAGTAGAACTCCGTAAGAGCCTGAAGTCTGAAGAGGTGCAATTTCTTTGGAATGTCTTTTCTACTTGTGTAGGCTCGATTTCGTTTCCTACTATTGATGAAGAAATGGTAGACGAGGACGATGATTAACCAAATTGGCACTAGTTATGTAATGCATTACTTTTCTGTAATTTTTTATAAATTTCATTGTATGCTTCAATTTTGAATTTAGATATACTCAAAATCATGATTTTAGTTGCCTTGGTACGCTATCATACCGTATTACCGTTATATTGTCATATGGGAGGGGTTTGGTAGTCTAGTCTCTTTGCAAGTGGCCCTAGGCGTCAAAATGATTTCTGTCCGCCACTGCTAACGAGCCAGCTTAAGCTGTTGACATGCTGAACCAAACTAGATTTCTTGCTCGTTCTCTTAACGAGCCAAACTGAGTCAGAATGGCTCGGCATCCACTTCTAGCGGTGTGGATGACAATGGACCTTGTGGCGAGGAGCGAGTAAAAGACATGGGAAGAGGATGGTGGGTCCATGGAGTGCCCTCTATCTCTATTTATAAAATGTGATTAATTAGAGTCTACTAAATTATATTTTAACCATATATTCAATTATTTTATATTATATTATTTGTTACTCCCTCCATTCCAAAATATACGTCGTTTGACTTTTTCAACCACAAGTTTGACCGCTCGTCTTATACGATCCCTAAGATCCATACCAACAATGACACGCCCTAGACTTTAAATTAGTGAGTCTATCTTGTCGGAAACCAAATACTGAGCCGCTGATCTTCGCGCCTTTCTACGAATAGTCTATGCATGCGAGGTTGAAGAAAGAAAGAAAGAAAGATCCGTGTTTACCTAGTATTTCCGTGTCAAACGATGTGTGACAGGCGACGACGACAGAGGCCTCCCTTGCACCATTCCATGGACCTTTCAGCCTGTGCAAACGTTCAAGGCAATAATCAGGAAGCAGATAGCACGGCCGATCGTCCTAGCGACGATCGAACACGCTGCTTCGGACAGCAATAATGGCAGTAACCTGGCTGGCAGACACGTACGCGATCGAATGCACAGCACGCGGAGACCAGCTGGTCGCCACATTGATAATTAACCCAACATCTCTCGCCGTGCCGGGTCGTCGCCAAGTCGCCCGGCCCCTAGCCGCCTGTCGGATACGTCCTTGGATATGACGCTGTCGCGTGCGACCGGCCCGGCCGGTGACTAGGCGGCATCCGCTTCCCCTCTCCCGGCCGCCACCACCCACACCACGGCACCACACGAGCGCTTCGACGCGCGGCCCCGCCGTAGCGCCGTTGCCGTAACCGCCGGCGGGGGGCGCCGTGGCCATCCGCCCTCCGTCTACGGTCTACCACCGCGCGCGTGACAGCGTCATCATCCTTCGCGATCGAGCCGCGAGGCCGCCGGCTCCGGCGCCCTCCGGTCTCAAGTGACAGCGACGGGCCGGGCGCAGAGACCGCGAGCCAAGTATTTGAGCACGGTGAGGTCACTGAGGTGGTTGCCGTTTTGCAAAGGCTACTGCAGTACGTATACACAGACAGCACGACAGTGTGTTCCTCGAGGATTTTTGCGGTTTTAATTTGCTGCCCCACTCGCGCGTCCAGTCTTCCGGATTCAGTCAGTGTCGTCCAATGGCGAATCAACACTTTGGCCCACCCACTTGCTGCGATTGTTGAGGGGTCCAACTGTCCAGGTGAGAAGAAGGAAAACCAGCATCACCATGCCGTTGGTTCTAGTCTTTTGGGTTCAGTACGGAAATAAATCCACTACAATCAAACAAATTTACCATGATTTGTGCATATATAAATTTGAAAGATGATATGCTTCAAGTGACTGTTTCTGACAACTTCTCCAACAACCAGTGGCGGAGCTAGGATTGAACTCGGGGGGGGGGGGGGGGGGGGGGGCGGGGCGGGGCGGTGGGGGGGGCAAAATGCTAATCAACAGCTACATAAGCTACATAATTGTGATGTTCTGTGTAAAACTTGTTTGTTAAGGAAGTAATTAAAGGCTATTGGGGAGAGTAATGTGTTGCTTGGTGGCATATAAACATGCAGGAGAAGCCAGCCAAAGCATGCATGCAGGATCTAAGCATGGCTCATTATAAAATTGTCTAAAGCAAGGGGGGGCCATGGCCCAGGTTGGCCTGGCTGTAGCTCCGCCGGTGCCAACAACAATTCTAGATCGGCGTGCGATCTCCATCGGATGCCTTGGCTGTGCCAGAGACGAACGGTGGTCACTCTTGTATGATGAGTAATCGACAATTATGGTGTGAATTGATGCGGGTCTTGATTTGTGATGTGCAGGTGTTAGATGCAGTATGGCAGTCGGTGACAGGCGGTGAAGGTCATGCGAGGCTTGGACCGAGGAACTCGAGGAATTCGCGTGAGATCATAGGTTATCCACATCATACATTTAAAGAGCAAGGGTGCATAGAGACTTTACGTGGCGGTCATGCGGAGGCGCTTCGAGAAGCGTGCGGAGTTTCCCGGTTTCGACGCTGATCAGAGGACGCATGGTACCATCACGAAACTTGTGTCAGGACGATGTGATGTCCTAAAGGATGCACAGCCGTCTGATACCCGAGAAATAACTTGGACTAAATCGTCCTTGTGTAGGCATTATCGTTGTAATATAATTGGGAGTACTTTAGTCCTTTAGCAATGGTCTATGTATATGTGAGGAGGGCACTTTGATCATTTAACTAGGACTCCTAGAAAAATAATAGATCGAAACCATGAACACAGCTTTTTATATTTCAAATCAAATCTCTCTTCGAAGATTTTTATATTAGGCGGAAGCCACGAACCAGCTTTTTATATTTCAAATCAAATCTCTCTTCATGGCAGCGCGGCCCACGGCGCGCTAGCAGACCAGGCGGGTGCCAGCGGACCAGCTCGCGGCGCGCACAGGCCAGGCGCCGGCGGCCCAGGAGGGACTCGCGCAGGCCTGAAGCGCGGCGCGCGGCCTAGCGCTCCTGTGGGCCGAGCAAGCACAGCAGCTTGTTGAAGCACCAGCCCAGGTTTCTAAAGTAAGCCAAGCCCAGGTAACTGAGGTCATGGGTAGTGCTCTGGATGAACCTAGTTGGGAGTTGCACTAATACATGGATAGAATATCGTTGATTCCTTGTTCCATACCAGGCTTCGTTCTAGTACGTTGTATTTACATTATGTTCAAGTTTCAAAGTTTCTAGGTCTTTCAAAATAAAAGTTTCTACACCATGTGACAAAACAAACTTTGACGTTTCTTGGTCAGCAAGCAGTCGTCATCAGTCATCACCGAACCGACTGGGTCATAGCACGCGCAAACGCTGAATTTTCCTTTTTAACAAAGAGAGAAATTTGCCAGCCTTTGTAACACCACATAGTTACGTACCCAAGTTTTTATAGTATTTTCAGTTAAAAAGCTGAACATAAATAAAAAGAAAAGGTATGTGCAAACAAAAAAAAATAAAGTCTATTACTACTTCTCTATGTGTTCCCGTTAAAAATATCCAAAACATAAAAACCGACATAAACATCGAATGGTTCAGAGAAATACCCACTCCACAGATTAACCAATAGTGACAGGTAGTATTAGGACAATTCCAATAGGACACCTACTGCAAATTTGAGAGGCTAAGCTAAAATACCGAATTACTGGGCTCCTACTGTGGCCTCCAATTTTTAAAATACCAAATACCAACTCACCCGACACATAACGGCAAAACATCGGTCCTTTTGAAAAATGCATTGTATATATGAACAGAATCCTAGCAAAATGTTATTAAGAATGATCCCTTAAACAACATGGAAGGAAATATATTCAAATGTTGAAGTTGAGTAGAGAGAGGGAGTAACGGTAGTCGGACAATACGGATTGCGACTTTGTGCTAGAGGTGTGTATAGATCCGGCGAAAAGAGTGGTAGAAAAGTCACATCGGACACTATAGCGTACTGTAACCCTTTTTATTTGTTTGCGGTAATTGTTGTCCTATCATGATCTAACTAGGCTCAAACGATTCGTCTCGTCGTGTACATCAAAACTATGCAATTAATTTTTTTATTTACCTATATTTAATGCTCTATGCATGTGCCGACATTTTGATGTGATGTGATGAGATTTTTTGCATAGTAGAATTTTGGGAACTAAACACATCCGGAGGAACAATACTAATAGGTACAGCAACATGTGTAGGATCCAACACTAAAGCCCTGACTGTCCTAAACCATGACATCCATATTTTATCATAGAACTACTACACATATCGAACGCCAAAAGGTATTGGACTATTGGTGTTTTGCCATGGACTAACAATGCAAAATGCTAAAGGTCATAACGTTTGAAATATGTGAACACTGACCATAGCTCAACTGGTAAGGTGGTTTTTATGGTAGAACTTGCACAAATTAATGAGTTCTCGATTTAGCACTGATGCCGCATTTTTTTAGATTTATTACAGAATTTAATCGGTGTTATTTTTTCAGTGGTAAACGACGTGATCATCGATAGCGAGTCGTCTGAGGTGAATTCGTCAATCTCGACATCTGCCGGTCCAATCTTTCGGAGGTACTCGTATATATGAATATGGTTTACGTACATGTATTCATAGGAGGTAGTGTGTGTGAACTCTTTCTTAAAAAAATTGTAAAAGGACCAAATTTTCCAAACGAATGGACAATGTATATCAAAACTGTTTGCTTTATATATGTCGCTTGTCCTGCGCATGACAGTGCGAAACACGAATTTGGAACGAATATATATGAATCAAATTAATGAAAAGCTGGCCGAATTTGGAACTTGGCTGGTCAGTTGTCACCACCACGGCGCCGACTGGTGGTGATAGTATCCGGCGGGGTAGTGGTAGTAATAGTACGGCGGCGGGTCCACGACCTTGGGCTTGGGCGGCTCCGGCTTCTTCTCCTCGGGCTTCTTGTCCTTCACCTCCTCCACCTTGAGGATGTCTGCGTGGCCCAGCTTCTTGCGCAGGCACTTGACCAGGCACACCGTGTCGACGCCCACGCCCACCACCTCCAGCTGGTCCTTGCCGCTGCCGGTGACCCCCATCGAGCTCACCCCTGCACATGACGTATTACCGGAACCGTCAGCACCGGCCAAAATGCGCGAGAGCTAGGACTCTAGATGTATATACGTAAACATAGGCGAACCCGTCCGTACCGTCTGCTTTAGCGACGAGCTCCATGGCCTTGGAGCGGCTCTTCTCCGTCGACATGCTCACCTTGATCACGATCTTTTGCTGCAAAAACAAGAACCTTGATCAGCGTCACGAAGCAGAGGGATGCAGAGAGCTGCAGCGTTTCGTGTGGAGCAGAGGCTGAAGCGGCTGATTTGTCTAGTTTATTACCTTCATGGCGTGCTGCTGGTTTCAGCGTCGATCTGCTCCTGAGGCGAGAGAGGAACTGGGGAAACACAATTGGGATCGGTAGAGTAGAGCGAGGCTGTTGCTGATCGGGTGGTTTGTTCCGATCGTTGTTGTTGTTGCTGTTGTTTGGCAGGTGTCTGCAACCAAGAGCTGAATTGTGAATGGGCCAGCCATGGCCGGAGCTCTTTTATAGGAGGCGATGGGGCAGACGAGTGAAGGCCAAAAGGAGAAAAAACTCAAAAAGGCATGGCGTAAGAACATTCGTAGCAGGTAACGCCCCAAGTAGACAAATGCCACCACCTAACTAGCTCACGCGTTTCCGAGGCTGGTGGTCAGGGTCAGATCGATCAGTGCTCAAAGATTCTTTCGGTAAACACATAGAGGATGACTTGACTTATCTCCGGGCCGGGCCGGGCCGGGCCGGGTCAACTCCGCGCATTGGCGGCCTTCTTTGTCAGTTGGAGCTGCGCGCTTCGTTCTCCGAAGCTGCGGCTGCTTCCTGAGGGCGCAAACCGAGTGGAGTCGCTGTACCGTGTATAGTTCAGCTGCCAGTGGTCCCTGAATCCTGATAACCAGCAAGGCCCTGTCCATCTCGTCTTAGTTTTATGCTAACAAAATATCATAAAGACATCGACAAACCCACAATCATCGATTGATATGATGCAGTATTGTTGTCGTCCGTCCGGAAACGGTGCCTTTTGGTTCGGAAGTGGGAGGGTGAATGTGAACGCCGACCGAGTCAACGGCTGCTCATCGCAATGTTAAGTACAGTACTCTACTACTATTTAGTAGTTATACACTAGTACTAGTACTATAGGTTCTAGCGATATGTTGTTTGAATGATGTTAATAGTCGCCATCGTTTTAATGGAAAGCTATCGCCACGGAAGTCGTCGGCAATCGGCGCCAGACAAGACAAACCTGGACTTTTCTTGGACTCAGCTCCCGCCGATACGATACGGTCGCCAGTCATCGCCCCTAACGAACCCGGTCACGGTTTGCAAGCGCGTGATGAATTCAGAGGAACACGGAACGCACAAGTGGCGCTGATCAACTGATCAAGTGGCCAACATGGCATTCCTCCAAAAAAAAAGGCCAACATGGCAGCGCTCGACGGGAGCGGCTCGCCAACGCATGGCATGGCAGGCCGCCCTGAGAGTCCCCCAAAAAAGATTCGCGAAAGCCAAGTTCTGCTTTCTGTTCATGCAGCTTCAGGCTTCAGATCAAGTTCAAAGAGGCCATGATTTTGGATTCAGACCACACATCTGGTGGGGTATTTCTTTGACTATTATGCTATCCAGTATATACATCACATCATTTGAGCAAAAACATAGGTTTACTCTATACTGACTAAAACAAGAATCATTTACATTGCATCACCCCCAGATCCAAGTATGCAACGGCCGTACTGAGGATGACTGATAACAAATGGTTTCTTCTCGGTTGCTCCATCCATACAATGAGTCAATGACAGGCCATGGAACCCTTAGCAGGACAGGCAATTTCTGGTCTTAAACACATCACCAGTTTTGCCTCTGGTCTATCCTCTGTGCCAACAAGGTGCCCATGTACTCGGTTCTACGGCCTATAAGCCACGTTCACCAGAAGTCTCCACAAGAACAAGAACCTCCGCTGAAGTGGTGGAACCTGTTGGCGTCTCGGACCACAATCTCCCTTTCAAACAGCTTGGACACCATTTTGGTGAACTCGTGGCAGTCGCCACACACCCTGAGGTTCTTGGCTATCCTTAGGGGCGTACCTGGACGAGTGCTGATCAATCCGAATGCTATCGCAAGCCTCTCGCTGTGTTTATGCAGCATATCTATCTTCTCCTTTTCGCTCACGTCGTGAAGGACGAAGCTTGTGTCCTCTGCGTAACCTTCTTTCCTCAGCTTTTCCGTTATCTCAGCAAGCTTGAGGTGGATTGCCTCTGAGTCTCTATGAGAGTGATCTCTTGCGGTGAAAGTGTGGACATTGTTCCCTATCTCCATCCAACTGCAAGCTGGATCTTTTCTCAACCCCCGCTCTGCCATCCTGGTTCTAACTTCTTTGACCTTGTTCCACTTTCCCATCTCAGCAAAAACATTTGATACAAGAATATAGTTGCCTGGGTTGTCAGGTTCCAGCTCAAGAAGCTTATTGGCTGCAACCACAGCAAGGTCATGTTTTTTGTGGACACGACAAGCCCCAAGCAGTGCACACCACACCACAGATTTTGGTTCCATAGTCATAGACTCGATGAACCTGTAAGCCTCCTCAGTCTGGCCTGAGCGGCCAAGAATATCAACCACACAGGCGTAATGCTCCTGCCATGGTTTTAACCTGTATTTGCTCATCATCATATCCAGATAGTATTTACCCTCATCAACAAGCTTCGAATGGCTACAGGCATGTAGCAGAGCAAGAAAACAAACATGGTCAGGAGTCAGACCAGTCTGTACCATTCTCTCGAAAAGATCTATGGCTTGCTTGCCATGTCCATGCATCCCAGTAGCATTAATCATTGCTGTCCAGAGAACCACATCTTTACATTTAGCCCCATGGAATACTCTGATAGCATAGTTCATGCTTCCACAACCAGAATACATGTCCACGAGGGAACTAACCACAGGACCTTCAATAGGAAAATTCCTTCTGATAAGAAAGCCATGAACCTGTTTTCCTTTTTTCAGTGATGACAAACCAGCAACAGCCACCAAAATACTTACTAGTGCTACAGAATCAGGTTCAATATTTGCTTTATGCATCTCAGTAAATAAGGAAACAGCTTCATTTAACAGCCCATTATTTGCACAGCAGTTTATCATGCTAGTCCAAGTAACAATGTCCTTTTTCTCTACTCTCTGAAATATGCTTAGTGAATGGTGAACCTCTCCGCACTCCCCATATATATCTATCAGTCTATTCTTCAGTATCAAATCAAGCAGCCCATTTCTAATAGCATAAGAATGCACTTGCTTTAGCAGTGAGATGTTTTTCAAACCACTACATGTTTCTAAAATGCTTCCGACCATCATGGGATCAACCTTAATCCCTTCTTTCTGCAATTCTCGAAACATTTCCAGTGCTTCAAAATGCCGAGAACTCTGAGCAAAACAAGCAAGGATTGTTGTCCAAGATATGTGATCTCTAATACTCATGCTTTCGAACACTTTTGCTGAACACTCTATGGAGTCACACTTTATGTACATGTCCATCAATGTATTCCCAACCTGCAAATCTGTATCCAGCCTCTGCTTTATAGCATACGCATGAACCTCTCTGCCATTGTTCAGCCAACCCAAATGTCCCAATGCAGAGGACAAGCTTACAACACAGGCATGATCGGGCTGAAAACCATGTTGAAGCATTTCGCCGAAAAAATCAATGGCCTCAGCATACAACTTGTTCTGGACGTAACAGGAGAGCATCGAATTCCATGATATGTAGTCTTTCTCATCAATCTGACGGAATACCCTTAGAGCACTTTCGACCCAGCCGCATTTCGCATACATGACAAGCAAAGCATTGTACTGGATGTTGACCTCACTGCCGCATTTGAGAAGCGCCGCATGTAACTCCCTGCCCAGATTCAGAAGAGCTAGCTCTGCACAAACTTGCAGCATCCCCACGGCCGTGTAAGAATTCATACTGAATCCGGAGCTCTGCATCCCTCGGAACAGCTCCAGGGCTTCCAAGGTCCTCCCGTTCTGCAAGCAGCCCGTTATAACCGAGTTCCAGGACGCGACATCCCTCCCGTCCTGCAGCCACTCGAACACCCGCAGTGCTGAATCCAGCAGGCCGCACTTGGCGTACATCCCGATAAGCGCATTGGCCACGAGGGTGCTCTTATCAAGTCCGTTCTTCACCGCCAGGCCGTGCACCTCGTGCCCGCAGCGTCCATCCCCTTCCACGCCGCACGCCTTGAGCACCGACGCGAGCGTGCACCCGTCGGGCGCTGACCCCGGCGCGGCCGACGCCCGCATGGACCTATAGACCCGCACGGCCTCGACGGCGCTCCCCGACGAGAGGTACGCCCCGACGAGCGCGTTCCAGGAGAAGACGGTCCGCGCGGGCATTCCGTCGAACAGGCGGCGCGCGTCGTCCACCCGCCCGCACCGGCCGTACATGAACACCAGCTTGGTCGCAAGGAAGCCGTCATCGTCTTCGTCCAGGGAACCGGCGGCCAGTGCGTGCGCGTGGACCTGCCTGCCCTCCGCGGCCGCCCTCCTGGCGGCGACGTGGTCGAGCACCCAGCCGTAGTGCTCCCGGGTAGGCGGCGCCCGCGCCGTCAGCAGGCGTAGGGCTTGACGCAGGTCTCCTTCCTTGCAGAGCCGCTTCAGGGAGGCGGAGGTGGAGTGGGGAGGCGAGGTGGCGGGCGAGGCGGGAGGGCGAGTTCGGTGGGGGGGTGGTGGGAAGGACAGCGCGGCGGTGGCCATGGCGGTGGCGGGCTTGGAGGCCCCGGGGAGCCGGACGCTCATGCCAGTGACATCGGCGGCAGGCAAAAGATATTGTGGATAGCCTCTCTGTTCTTCGTATGGCCCAACATAAAGGCCCAGTTCACAAAATGGATCGTAGATATGGGCCGGACTCAATTTGAAAGGGAAATTTAGGTCGCCAATCTAGCTGGGCTGAGCCTACACAAACGGGGTACTAATCAAGTGGGTCAGTAGTCCCCCTAATATCCTGCCGGGCTCCTAATAACACAGTAACACGAAGCCCAACGTCACAACTTGCCCTCGGCTTAGCTAACTATGCGAACCCGTGACTCATCGTTAATTAGTACTATATCGCCATGCGAGATCATCTGAGCCGGCAGAGAAGGATACAAAACAAGGGGTAAACCAACTTAGCAATTCATACCTTTCTCGGCCTTTTGACTAAGATCAAGTGTAGTATCTGTTCTTATCAGTTTAATATCTGATATGTGGGTTACATACCCACAATGATATTAAAATTTTTTTTATGGGAGAGAGCTCACCATAGAGGCTTGCCACTAGGGTTCTCATGTGTCGCCTAAGTGTTGCACTACTACTTAGGCTTGGCACACCCCAACCAAAACAAAATTGAAAATTTGATGTTTAGATTTGATTTGTGGTTAGGACTGCTGCGCCATACGGTTTTTGGTTATTCATTAGTATAAAGTTAACTAACTTAAATTATGTTTATATTATGTATAGAAAATTGCATTATGTTCAAAATAGTTTGATGGAGCATATTGTGCATTCTACTACTGCTTTAATTCATTGAAAGTTAACAAAAATAAAATCAATCGTTTTGTGCATACAAAAATCCCAGGAAGCACAGTGCCAAATTTGAGAAGTTTGGTGTGATTGAATAACCCAGGTAATTTCAATTTCGCAGCACAGCGTAGAGGGAGTGGGTAGAGCAAGTGGATATGGCATGCATTGCTGGGACTCAAACTTGCACAGGCCTTTCACTCGGAATTGAAGTTCACAAGTTGTTTCTGCGTGATCACGGTGGCGGAGTTGACAGCACGTTTTCGAAAACACCACCTCCAGTAGTTATTTTGAACTATTGAAGAAAAACAGTAGTCATAATTCATAAGCATTTTACAGGCTTATCATTTGCTATTGCAGGTTCAGTAAAACCACAAAAAGGGCAATGTGCTGCAACCTATGTATCCTGGACGGCTGGACCTCAAGCTCCACATAAGGATTAAAATGCACCAAACAACGGCATTGCCTAGTGGCAATCGTTCATTCTGACAGAAAACTCGATGCACTACTTTTTGTCTCAGCCAGAATGCCACAACCTGGTACCTCAGCCACTTCTGCCACTGCAGACAGAACAGCATGCAAGGTCACCTGAGATTGTCCGAGAACATTATTTTGTCGCTAAGTAGCCTGAACAGTGAAAAGGAAGGAACTGTGGATTGCTTCATGGCTCTTTAACATCTGACTTTTGTCCATCTCTTTGAGAGATATCACCAAGCAGATCCTTTAGTTCCCCCTTCTGAAAAAACTTATGAATAAGGAATCAGGCACTAGTTAGATGATACATTTAATGCACTAACAAAATAAAATGAAAGCAAACTTGCCTGGTGCATGCTTAATATTATGTCAGATCCCCCAACAAACTCTCCTTTGACAAATATTTGTGGAAACGTAGGCCAGTTACTGCATAGTAAATTGACAGGGCATGAACAGTTTTCTGATTCAGGCATGAGGACTAGCTGAATGATGTAATAAAAAAAAGGTTAAATACATATCTGTGCACAATAATTCAGCTAGATAAAAAGGACACATGATGATGAATAAATATAAAAGTAGAGATCCATAATGCCATCATACAAGACAAACGGTTGTGTTATTGACACTGTTTGCATGAGAGGGTGATATAAATCAAACCTTGCAGGCTCAAACTGATGGCAACCTGATGAGTGAAAGTCTGTAACTAATTTTGTTGCTTTTACCATATAAGAACTGGTTCTTCCCTCTTGAAGTCAAGCTTGAAGACCATTCCCTTTACGGCTCCACCATATAAACTCATACAGTTTCTATTGTGAAAATTTAGACAAGCTACTACCTAGAACATTTTCCCTGCACATGTGTGCAAACACTTGCCATCTAAGAACACATCATCTGGGAGGTGTAAAGAGGAGACACTTACGTGTGGGCTTTAACAGCCTCTTTGAGTCTGAGATCTCCAAGAATATCTCTGCCACAAATAGGGACATCTGCAATAGATGAGATATAGATTAAAATGTAGAAAGCACCATCAATTATTGACTGTATTACAAACAAATTGGTAATCAATGAGCTAGAGTAAACTTACCGTATTGCTGGAAGACCTTGACTGCCAGTGCACTGAAGCCACACATTGGAGACTCAGGGAAACCCTTCATGTAGATCAGGACTGGGTTCTCTCTGATATCCTGCCCAGAAAATTTGTTGTTCCAATAACGAAAAGGTAGCAAGGCATGATACATTAATAAGCTTCAGGTTATGCCTAAATTCAAGTTGATAGGGGTTTTCGAAATCTGCAGAACCTTAATATATTTTCACGGTTTACTGGAAATCCAGTGAAATGAATCAGGTGGGGACATCCCCCTCCCCTAGTGAAGCCTAAAAAAAGCTAGGTACTTTGATCTAAATATTCTGAAATCTCAATGTACGTGTAAATACCTGAGCAACGATGTCATGCAAAGACATGTCCGAACTTTTGCTCACTGGTTCGAAATCTCGATGTGTCTCACGATCAGCAGCTATTCGTGCTGCAGTTGAATCCCTGTTTGCATTAGGATCGCTTCCATGTCCTGATGAGAAGTTCATAAACTGCTCGAAAGCTGGTCGTGAGACGGCCTACTCTTCCGGTTACCATGAAAACAAGGATACACAAAAATTAAAATTGAAATACAAAATTAACAAAGGTGCAAAAGATAAACACTAATAGAATTGTAATACATCATGCATAATGGTGTTTTTTTTAATGAGCAACGGGACTAATCTGCTTCTCAAAAAAAAATAAGGAAATGAAGAGAGTAACCTCCTATGAACCCCATGCATCATATCACATATTCAAAGAGACAAACCTCGAAAACTTGCTGGTTCCTAATCACACAGGTTACAGAATCAAATTTACACATATAAAGTACATGTATAAAAAATCCAATAGAGGCATAAAAAGTTCCTTTAAACAATAATTGCGCAGAAAACTCTAAGCTTGAAACCAGAGAATGACAATAGGTAACAAAAGAACAAACCATCAATTGTGATCTCAAAATAATATATATGCCGAGACTAGAGAAATAGCCCATTGCCCACTAGTAAATTTGCGTTAGGTTGCACAAATTTTTTTTTGGTCACATGGCACAAAGAAGAACACACATTAATTTCATGGACTGCGTGAGATAACTATAGCATCCATAGCATGATGTGAGACATGGTAAGCTCTTGCAAATCAACACAGGAAATAAAAGAGGTAAGGATAACGAGATTCACTTATTTCTGAAGTTACAAACTACACTCATAATACATTTGTTAACAATGATGGCAGACATTAACTTAAAGCTATGGAACAGGAGCACTGGAACAGTCCGGAAACTACACTCATAATACATTTGTTCGATTACACGATCTCAGAATGAAATCAATAAATTGAAAGTATGCAAACTACATATCTAAATTACACAGTTACAAAACCTAGAATATCACAGCCCAAGCAAAAGGTTGCGGTGATCTAAATTCCAAACCCCATATGTACTAGTGCGGGGAAAAACTAATATCATCACAACCGTATCAAATTAACAATCTCGCAACCAAAGACAGACGAATGGAAACCTTCGGCTGGTGAGAGTGGATTTGCGAGGCTTACAGCTGTCGTCGGCGTGCGGCACGATCTGACGAGCCCCCTCGCGAGGACAGCGGTCGACACCAGCCTCTTCATGGCACCCTGCAAACGGCGGATTCAACAAAAGAACAAGGCGAGTAAACCGGGGATCTGCCAAACGAGCTGGAGAAACCAACAAACAACAACAGCAAGTCCCATCCCATGCTGCACGATACTAGGAACGAAATGGCCAGCGCGAGCTTAACGGCGCAGGGGGGTTCATTCGATTTCCCCGAGTTTCGGAGGAAGTGAGCTTAAAATCGGTGCCCCCCTCCGGCCTCCGCACAGCAATCGAATTCGCCACGAACTGAAAGCGACCGCAGTGTCCTAGTAAGCAAACGAAGCCTAGGGTTCTCACCAGTAAACGGGGAGCCAGGTCAAAGTCCGGGTCGATCCCCGCTCCGAGCCGACCGGCCTTCGAGGGAGGGAACAGGGGAGGAGGACGAGGACAAGGAAGGATGGCCACCACAAGGATTCCGTCGAGGACTCGAGGCGGCGAGCTTCGCTTCGGCGGCGGAGGCGTGCGTTCCCGGCGGTTAATGGGCCGGGCCGGACCGCTGGGAGTCTGTTGGGCCGTGTACTTTTGGCTTGGGCTTACAATTACACGGAACGATTTCCCATTTCCCTCAGAAAACCTATATAGCTTCCGCAAGTTTTTTTTCCATGGTAGCTTCTACTGTTTGAAATCCGTGCAACGGTTAGAATCACACGTTTATTCGGATCCAAAGAGGGTTCGGCGCGGGCGGGTGAGAGCGAGGCGTCCGACCGGTCGTCAGTCATTGAGGGAATCTAATTTGCGTCTGAACCTTTAAATGTGATTTTCTCTTTAATCGTTAATCATTTTTTGAATCCGTTTGAACTACCATGTTATTTACAATTAATGCGACAGAATAAGATCCAATATGGACATATTTTTATTTTATATGTGCATCTTTTATAATCAACACTTTCAATATGCTATTTCAACATTTTGAATAACTATCTCAACATCTTAGACTTACTGCTTCAACATTTTCACACGAAATATTGATCTAGTTTATACGAATTGTTGAATTAAGTTTGAGAAAAATATTGAACTTAGTATATGAAAATGTTGACTGTATTAGTTTGATATTTTGATCATATTAGTTTAGCTTTTATGTGAAAAATGTTGAAATGGTATAATCGGAATGTTGAACTGTTATTTTTGAAATGTCGACTGCAACATTGTACCTACTATAACTGCATTAGCAGTGATAATTGAGTCTGTTTAGAAAAATCAAAGCGAGGAAAAAAATTGGTTCGCCTCGCAGTAACGGAAAAAGACGTGCTTTTCTTGGCCCTTCTGCTCGTTTATCCTCACGCGCGTCACTTGATGGGCTTCAACGGGCTCCAGGCCGGCTAGCTAAAAAAGTGAACGGAAGGAGTCCCCGATTTCCCTTCCGGACATGATTACGTGCACGGCGGTCTCACTAAACTCGAGATTAGGCCGCGTCGTTAACTCGTGGCCGCACGCCTCCGTTCCTCTTGACAGTGTTTAGTACGTGGCCGTTTGACAGTGTAGTTTAAGCCGCGGCCGATGACGTGCCCCCCCTGACGCGTCGCCTCCACAGTTTCGGGAAGCTCGGCGCCGAATGCGCCATCCGTCGCCGACTAGTTAAACCCCACTTCCCCCTTCGAAGGCTTCTTCGATCGATCGCCTACGCCTTCGCCTCCCCTCTTCCCGGTCGTCACAGACTCACAGGCCCCTCTCGGTCGCCGACACATGGACCCCACCGCCCCCAACTCCGGCGGCGCCGCGGCGGACGCCACGGCGCCGACCGACACCACCGTGACGCTCCCGCCGCTCACGCTCCGCGACGTGCCGCGCCTCCCGGCCGCGCTCGCGTCCCCGTCGCCGCAGGTCCCCAACCCCATCTCCGCCCAGCCCTACTTCCACCCGCCGGCCACCTTCTACATCTCCCCGGGGGACGTCTCCCTCCGCCACGCCTTCTTCGACCTCGCCTCCGCGGCGCCGTCCCCGCTCGTCGCCTACCGCCGCGCGGGGCCCCGGAGGGACCTCGCCGTCGACCCGGCCCGCGCGCGCGCCGCGGTCGTCACCTGCGGGGGCCTCTGCCCAGGCCTCAACACCGTGCTCAGGGAGCTCGTCGTCGGGCTCCAGGAGCTCTACGGCGTCCGCGACGTCTTCGGCGTCGCCGCGGGGTACCGAGGGTTCTACGGCGCCGACGAGGACCACGTGCGCCTCGACCCGGCCGCCGTCGACGACTGGCACAAGAAGGGCGGAACCGTGCTCAAGACCACGCGGGGCGGCTTCGACCTCGCCAAGATCGTCGACGGCATCGTTGCGCGCGGGTACACGCAGGTGAGGACAAAGCGCAAAACTTTCAGATTTTGACTGAGACAATGGTGACAAACTCACAACTGCAGTTTCAGTTACCTATTTACTTGTGCATATCCATTTACGTCTAGATTGCAAAGGTCGCAATGTGATGTACTGAATTGGTGATTCGGGGATTTATGCGCTAAAAGTATGCTTTGATTAATGTAAGATCCCAATCAAACTGGTTCAGATTTCTGGAATCTGCCCCAAGTGCTAAATCTTACCTCTTGAACATTTTCAATGATGTTCAAGGGACTTTGCGTTTCATTTCCAATGTGTTTGATATTCACATAATCACATTACTCGGGGTATGACAGAAAAGCCTAAAAAGTCATACAACAATGTTGTCAGAAAGAAATAGATTAGCAATTGTTTCATTTTTAATCTCAATAGGATGAAACCATGAAGGGATGCTGGTTCGACAATTGACTTGCTAGTTTATTTCCTTCCATAGTTGATAGTTCCATATACCCTTGCCACTTACCATTTTTCGCACTTATCATTTGTACAATGTTTTTCTTTGCTGAAGGTATATGCGATTGGGGGAGATGGAACCATGAGAGGAGCTGTTGCAATCTTTCAAGAGATCAAGCGCCGTGGTTTGAACATATCCATTACTGGGATCCCAAAAACTGTGGACAATGATATCGGCATCATAGATAGGTCATTTGGTTTCCAAACTGCGGTGGAGATCGCTCAGCAGGCAATTGATGCAGCACATGTGGAGGCTGTTAGTGCTGTCAATGGCGTAGGCCTTGTCAAACTTATGGGAAGGAGTACAGGACACATTGCCCTTCATGCCACTCTGAGCAGCCGTGATGTTGACTGCTGCATGATTCCAGAGGTTGATTTCTACCTAGAGGGCAAGGGAGGTCTGTTTGAGTTCCTATATGAACGGATAAAGAAGAAAGGGCATGCTGTCGTCGTGGTTGCTGAAGGAGCTGGCCAAGAATTGATTCCCAGGACTGATGATCAGAAGCGAGAGCAGGACGAGTCTGGCAATATTGTGTTTCTGGATGTCGGTCCCTGGCTGAAATCTGAGTTTGGTAGATGGTGGAAGAGAGAGCATCCAGATGAACTGTTCACTGTGAAGTACATTGATCCGACATACATGATTAGAGCAGTTCCTGCAAATGCTACTGACAATTTGTATTGCACCTTGCTGGCACATTCGGCAATCCATGGGGTCATGGCTGGGTTTACCGGCTTCGTACCTGGTCCAATAAATGGGACATATAGTTACATACCGTTGGAAGATGTTGCTGTGGCAAAGAACCCTGTTGATGTGAATGATCACAAATGGGCATGGGTCAGATCAGTCACAAATCAGCCAGATTTCCTGAAACCCCATGCATAAGACCTGAAGCTCAGTGCTGTCACCAAATTGTAAAGATGACTGATCCAGTTGCTACGATGCTACCCTAGTTATCTTTTCTGTTTAATAAGATGGTGGGTGTTGTCATTTCCAGTTTGTGTGCTTGTGGAACTCTTCTGAGAATGTCAGCAGCGATTGTTTTGCATGTACATGCACGTATGTTGAAAATGTCGTCCTCATGAATAAATGATGCACGGGAATGAAATGATATTTATCACATGCTTTTGTTTTGAATGAGAAATTGCTGTTTTCCTTAAGCAGCTGATTATGTTAGTTTAGTGACAGGGCATTGTGCATATGTTGAAAGGTCGTCTTCATGAATCAATGATGGGCAGGAATGAAATGATATTTTTACATTCTTTTGTTTCCGGTGAGAAATTGTTGTTTTCCTTAAGTAGCTGATTATGTTAGTGCCAGGGCAGCGTGAATGACATACGTACAGTATACACTTATCTCAAAGAGGAAAAAAAACACATGGTGTACACTTACGAAATTTAGTGAAATCAGTTGGTTAGAGCGTCGTGCTAATAACGCAAAGGTCACAGGTTCGAGACCTGCATGGGCCAAAACATTTTTTTTCGCACTTTCGTCAACTATCAAGCTGTGGTCTCAACTCTCACAATTTTTTTCGCATTTTTGTGTGTTTTTTGCACTTTTTTTTTGTACACGTTGGTCTCAACTCTCAAGCTGTGTATGCCTGTATGGTATGGCGCGCCCTGCTCCGCAGCAGACTTTGCTGGACGGCACTTTCGTCAACTATCAAGCTGTGGTCTCAACTCTCACAATTTTTTTCGCATTTTTGTGTGTTTTTTGCACTTTTTTTTTGCACACGTTGGTCTCAACTCTCTGTGTATGGTATGGCGCGCCCTGCTCCGCAGCAGACTTTGCTGGACGATCAAATGGCAAATCTTGACGGCCTTTCAGACTTCAGTCATCTGTGGACCCTGGTGTTTTGTTCTAGACAACCTTTCAGACTTACAGTCATCTGTGGACTGGTGTTTTGTTTTACAGTAATTTGTCAAGTTTACTGCTCCGTAGATATCTAGCGTTCGTCTCATCCTCTGCTCTCCCTGAAGCGACCGTTCGGCCAAATTCAAATTAGATGCCTGATTAATAGCACTCAAAGGTATGAAAACTCATAAGATGATAGGTAAAAGCCTTCTGAATCCAAGGAGCCCAATCTTCTCGTATAGAATAGTAGTTGAGCGAGTGGAGAATGTTACAGGGTGAAGTGAACCAACCACCTCAAGCAATTGCCATGGACAAAATATATCTACATCATGTACATCATCAAATCACAGTCTCAACTGCCTCATGCTAGCTACTTACAAGCTAGTCCCCAGTGCTTCTTCACTTCACGAAACCTCTCGCCGCTGAACGACCATTCATGGACATGGATATCCCGGCGCAGGCAACTTTGAACTGATGAACTCGCCGTGACCGGAACCTTCAAGCCAGTCAAGACTCAGGGCAGATTGGCTCGATTTCTATCGGCAGACCTCTCTGGAACTCCACGTACGGGTATGCCATTGGAATGTCATCGCCATCGATTCTCCATCTGCAATGAAAATTTTTCAAGAGAGGGGAAGGATGATCAGCTACGGTAAACTGTAACTAACTCTATTACTCCCAGAAAACAATGCCAGGTCCTTTGTCACATTCAGATGGTCGCAGATTATTATGAACCAGATTTGACAGTTTGATCGCACAATAGTATTCTTTATCTGGTTTGTTAGTGCCACTCAACTTGCATAGCCCATTTGTAGAAAACTCCATATTGCACGTCTGCACCCATGCTTGTACTCCGTGTTGTCGTCTGATAATATGTTCTACAGTTCTGGATCCAAAGCTACATGAGATTTAATTTAAGACTACTTGCGGTCCCTGTCGATGAAAACATAAATAAGAGAGGCCACTGGTACGCCATAACATTCTTGCCATTACTTGCAATAGTTTGTGTTACTAGTGTGACACTGCTAACCTTATTATTCCGCTTCCTTGTCCATGTTTGTCTCATCAATTTCACTATTCAGCATTGTTGTCATAACCTTCTTGTTGCCATTCCTTACTAGTATGTGTTACAAGGTTAAATCCAATGATTAGTGCATTATTCTGCTTTACTGTTCCTGTTTGCCATTAAATTTAACGCTGTCCCACCACATTAGTTTCTTATGTCGGTTATCAGAAATTTCTTTGATTTGCCAGTTTTGTCGTTGTGACTATATCAGTCATTTATGTATGCATCTCCGACTCTGCTAGGACAGATATTCCCCTTTGCTTTTACCTATAATTGAGCACAAGGTGATGGAGGAAGAAAGCAGCCTCTACTTTGGCAAGCTCCGATCCTGGGCAGAGCCGGGGCCCACCGCCAAACGGTGTAAACCTCTTACTTGTCCCTTGGCTTGAACCCTGGTACAGCAATATACCAGATAATAAGTCATGCGTGCATATGAATCAAGCCACGAACAAGAACAACATCAAAGAAACCAAAAGAAAAAATGAAGCAAAGCCAAGGATGCTGGCTTTAAATGAGAGGAATCATGGCCAGGACCATTGACAACAGGCACTACAGCCTCAGGGAGCCTGCTTGGCATCTGAAGACACCATTATAGTTGCGGGTAATTATGTCACAGGTGGACACTCACTAATTAAAGGCAGCAATTAGTTAAGAGTACACGCTTTAAAGAAGATTCCCTAAAAGCCCCAGATAAGCTTCTTTGATAGGTGCTCTAGCCTTTTAATTGTATATTTCAGGTTTGAATAGGTAGCTTATTATCACAAAGCTAAGCTGTTAGTAAGTATGGGCTGACTGGAATGAAATATAACTGTAGGAATCCTGAGCTCATTAGTTCATTACCAATATAATATACTACATCCGTCCTGAACTATAAGGGATCCTAGCTATGCACCTTGACAAGGGAATCCCCTTATATCTTGGGACGGATGCAGTAGATGGCAGATCGAAAATACTACTGATGAACAGAAAAGAGCATACCTCCCATCTAGAGGGCTGAAAATGTTGGGCGTTTCCATGAAGCGAGGGGTTCAGATGAACAGCACTGAAAACGGGTAGGACCTTCCAGCCAGATGGAATCAGATACTCTGCAACAGAGCAAAAGGGAGAGCCACTTGCTTTTGAGCATCTTCGTCTATCAAAAGCTAGGTGTTTCTAGGCATAACAATGCTTAAAAATCAGGCTTAAAGGTGCGACCATCCCCTCTGCCTGATCCATTATCATGTGATGAGCACAAATGGAATCTGCAACGAAAGCCTCAACGCGATGCTGATGCAGGGTCTGTGTTTACCTTTGTATCTGACATCTTTGAGGGCCTTCCTGTGGACAAACTTAACGATGTTGCCGCATCTCAGCGCCTCGTTGATGACCTGAAAGAGCATGCACATAAGCATCACACGCACAACTAGTCTGAATATCGACAAAATGTCATATTTCTGTAGCTTGTAGCTTCCTAAGAGATCGTATACAGTAACTATGTAGTGAACGGCCATCTTACATGTTGGGTATATTCCATCTTCTTGTAGTCTTCTGAAGTCAAGCACTCCTCCTTCCCCTTGTTGGATCTTATGCTGTCGTGCTCCCTCTGCGCTCATAGCATGTTCATTCACACATAGTTTACTGATGGCCAGCCTATCTAGCTACCGATCCTCTGTGTCTTGAGGGTTAAAAAGCTTGGTATTATTACCTTAACCAGGTCCAGATCTTCCGCAGACTGACCGAGAAAATACACGACCATGGAGATCAAGAGCGAGGTGGTCTCGTATCCTCCCAGCAGGGAGTCCAGCACGAAGCTCACTTTCTCCTCATCGGAGAGTTCATTGCTTATCAGCAGCACGTCGAGGAAATCGCCCTTCTTGCATGACCCTGCAGGGCTCCTCCGCTCCTCGATGATGCCCTTCACAGTGCAGGATATCCTCTCCCTGGCCTGTGAGTTATTACGAGGAGTAGCAGACGACAGAGTAAACCACTGTTACATAGTACTGTACTGTGTGATCATAACGCATCTTTTGTTCATGTAAACATGCCATTTTTTTTGCTATTAATGTAAGCATGGTTTGTCTGCTAACAAAGACATGTCTGGATGATTGTTAACTTATTACCTGGACAGCCTTGGCGTATGGGGTCCCTGGGATGTAGAGAGGGAAGGAGATGAGCCCCTTCATGAATGCCAGGAAGTCCTCCAGTATCCTGGCGGTCACAGGCTCCTCCGGTGACAGCCCCAGCACCTGCTTCACTATCACGCTGAACGCGAACTGTGCTTCGCAAGGACAGAGAACGAACACGTACGCCGCGCGAACCAGAGGAGAAGAGAAAAAAAGACCCCGGTAAGTCAAAGTCACCATAGAAAATGAAAAAACAGGGTTCGTGCAGTAGCTAGCAGCAGCAACAACATGTTGATGCACGTCGGTGACATGTTCAGAGCTTTTCTCTCCGTGTCTCAAGGGATCATGCTGATGACTGATGACTGCTAACCTTTCGTGCCTCCTCGCAGAAGGCGATGACCCTGCCACCGCCGGCGTCGCCGCCGGCGGCGTGGCGGCGCCATGAGCCGACGACGTGCAGCGCGATCTTCTCGATGTCGCCGAGGTAGCTGGGCTTGAGCTTGGTGGAGGTGACGAGGGCGAGGGCGAGGTTCCTGAGGCGCTTGTGGTCCTCGCCCAGGACCACGAGCATGGAGGACTTGCCCAGGATGCCATGGATCGGCCTGGGGTAGCTGCACTGAAACAGCCGCTCCTCGTTCTGCAGGATGAAGTGGTTGAGGTCCTGGTCGCAGGACACCACCGTGGGGGTGCAGAACAAGTGGGACTTGAACACCCGCCCATACCTGCAGCAGGAGCAGCACATCAGCGTCCACAACAGCAACAACATTACTGCTTCATTCTTAGTTACTACGGCGTGACTCCATGTTAGTACTTCATTCTTAATTACTGAGCAATAATCAGCATTTAACCTTTAGAACACACCCCTCTCTCTACCCTCAGTTGGCTGTCACGGGAGGCTCATCAGGAGAAGGCAAAACAAAAACATGAAAGATAGATGCATGATAAAGCTGCGTAGACAGGACAGCATCAGCATCACCTTTTGGCTGCCACATGAAATAATGGTGCAATACTTAATTGCGCGCGGGGCAACAAGAGGATCTGCGGCGGTGGTCTCTGCCTGCCGTGCATGGACGACGACGCTGTGGTAAAAAAAACGAAAAGGAAACGCTGGAGCATTTTACCTGGAGCAGTGATCCTCTAAGAAGCCGCCCAGCGTGTTGGAAGCATGGGGCGTGAGGAACCTGAGCGTCTCACCGAGCAGCGGCCACCCGAAGCTGCCCCTGGGAGCCTTGGGGTTCAGGAGCAAGGGCAAGAAGTGGCTGAGCACCAGGGCCAGGAGCGAGGCGAGCAGGATCGCCAGAGCGGCAAGCGCGAGCTCCCCCGCCATCATCGGCAACCACTCCCAAGTTTCATATCATGGAGCCTGCAAAGAAGAATCTCTCGCTCTGCCTATGTATATATATATATATATATATATGTATATATATGTATATATGTAAGTATGAATAATGCTTCGCTTAGCTTGCTCAATGCTCACACAGCTCAGAGCTCAGCTCACCCCTGACCTGGGCTGCTGGTTGCTGCTGTTCCCTTCTCTTTCTCTAGAATGCAAGGCGAGGGGGGAGCTATATAGTAGCAGAAGCGAGGCAGGAAGGATCTTGGCAAAGGGAGAGGGAGGGAAAGGAGGGAGAAAAAATAAGGCTGCCTTTTGTTTCCTTTCTTTCGCCTCCTTTTCGTTTATTTATTCAGTGTTCTTCCCTCGAGTAGCATGATCTCTGTTTTTTTTTCTAGAAAACAAAAGGCAATGACATGATCTCTGTTTTTACTGCAGCCAAATTACCTCTGTGATTCAGTACAGTAACATAAGGGTAGCTTTTATCAAGGAGGGGCTATAGCTAGGACTAGGAGGATGGTCCTGTACTGTAGTGTAGCCTAGCATCTAGGCTGCAAAGGTTCAGTCAAACACGCAGGTAGAGAGAGAAAAAATGGGCATACGGCCAAGTGCAGGTGCATAGGACCGCGGTGCTAAGAGCATCTTCAATGTATAGAAACACACCCGATTCTATAGATGGGTCCCATAATAATTTGATGTCTACTGATATATTGTTAGCAATGTATAGAATTAGGGGGTGGATCTATAAACGGGTCCCACGCCTCCACCCTCTCTCTTTCTCTCTCTCACTTTATTCCATAGGACCTGATTCCATGCATGGAAGCGAGTTCTATGTAGAATCAGTCTCACAATGATAGGAACCTTGTTCCATAGAAGAGAGAAACCTATGAAACCAGACCTCCCATTGCGGACGCCATAAGCATCAGCTCACTGGCGGGCAGGGTCAAGCGAACGTGGAAATTTGCAAATTGCAACTTCTGATCACGTAAGCCGCTTAATATAAAAAAATAAAATACGAACGGAGACTTCATCCTTTGGCGCTATAGTTCAGACAGCGCAGCAATGAGCTGCCCAAGTTTCAAAAAAGCAATGAGCTGCCTTGATCGTAGTCAAATTGAACGCATCGGCAAGGACGACGCAGAAACTGTTTCTAAAATAGGTTGAAACACACTTTCAGACAATCCTGTTACTGTGTCATCTAGTAGTAGTACATTGATTGGATTGAGCAGCAATGATACTTAAGATTTTTTTTTCTATTATCTTATTGCTTCTGTTTGTCGAGATATGATGGTCAAACCACACCTTGTGCAAGTACAATATCATCATCCTAGGTCAATGTGTGCCTTTCTAGGAGAGAAAAATATATCCTCTCATTTACAGTTGACTATATTTGACGAGAAATTTTACAATGATTGGGATTAATTAGAGTCATCCATTTTGAGAAATCGGACGGTGGAAACAAAGGAAGTACCCAAAGGTACCTAAATAGAGGTACCCGGAGGTACTCAGAGGTACCAAATTCGTGGGACCAGGTACAAAAATGGCGGGACCCACTATTAATTTAATATTTTTTTCAAAAATTAAAAAAGGGCATAAGGGTAATTTCTCGTGGCGAAAAAATGTGTTTTTTTTCCACCGTCTTTACTTCTCCTCCGCCGGCGCTTGGTCTATGATTCCCCCCATGATTTTCGCCTATGAATCTTCCCACAAATAGTTCCAATTAAGCAAGATTACCACAATGTCCTTTTTTATTTAATTTAATTTTTTACTCAAAATACCAGGTACTTTCAGGTACCTCTCCAATCATTGTAAAACAGCTCATATTTGACACTTTAATTTGCGTATACTTGCTTCCAAAAAACTGTTTCCGTAGGACTAAATCACCTTGTGTTGAAACTTTTATAACAACACAAGAGAGAAAATGTTTAAAGAAACAAATTGTAACTTTACTTGAGCTTACATTTAAAGGGAAGGGGTAACAGGGTCATCAGGTCTTTTGGTACCATTTGGTACTCCGACAACCACTGTTGCTGAGACTGCCCAGTGCCCACCCTGGCTAACCTGCTCTATGCTGGCAATCATTAGCCCTACACCCACAATGGTAACCATTTCACCAAAATGCACCCAACAAAACACAGATAATTATAAAGTATCCACAACAATGCATATAAGGTGATCTCAATAAAAGTTTGTTTTTTTAATTTAACTAGCGGGCCACGGCATAAGCTGCGCGATATTAGGGAAATGAAATAAATCATCGTCTCCTCTCAAACGTTGCAAAATCATGAAAACCAGTATACACAGGAGTTCTAGTGGTCAAACTCGGGGGCAGACCCAAGTTAAAGCCAGTCAGGGACTCAGGGCACATGCCCTCACTCAGAATTTTTAAGCCAAGCTAATTAACAATTGCTGACCATTACATGCTGTGAAAATTCTACTTATGTCATAAGGCGTGCCCCACCTCAATTTTGGCCCAAGGTCCGCCCCTGGCCAAACTAAGATAATGTCCATGTCATCAATTATAGTGCCAATTAGGGCTTTTTAGGTTAAGTTAGGCTAGATTAAATAGGAACATCTCCAACATATGAAGTTGAACTAGCTCTAAATCGACAAATGCGGAGGAGAATCCTTAAATATTGTGTTGTAAGAGAGATACTGTATGCATCAGAAAAGAACGAGACTATCTCTCCAAGGCTAGCCTTTTTGCGATATCCAGCGAATTTTCATAAGAAAAATTGATTATGCTAGCTTAAGAGCTACAGTAGATCGTTGGAGAGGCCACAGGAGAGAAAAAAAAGAATTAGAAAAAAAAGTTGGGGTCTCATGCAAGTTATAGTTTCAATGTAAAAAAACAAAATAGTAAACACTAACAAAATTTATTAGAATGAAAAAAGGATGATTGATGGACAGATAAGTGATAAATGAGTGAGTGATTAGTTGCTTGGGCTAGATAAATGTAGTGAACTGAAAATGGTAGTAGTTTCTAAAATGATATCTTCTCCAATATGACATAAATGGACAATATTTAGTGGTTATGGGTTAAAATTGCCCTCGCAAACTCTTATCTTCTTTGGATTGGAAGAATATTTCCTAAAGATGTCGTAGAAAAGAATTTTTATAGGACTGTTTCCTTTAGACCATAGACCCACGGAATCGGAATGTATTCCTTGCCATCCACAGTTTAGATAATGTAACACCCAAAAATGCTCAATTTTAAAATTTTTGGCATTTAATTAATTATTTAATGCTCTCACCTATTTTATAAAGGCTAAATAACGATTTTCTAAAATTTAAAATCAAATATACGTGATAGAAACATTTATTGTTGCATTCATGCTGCTGCATTTATTTTTGTATTGCTTGTGGTTCAAACAAGAATTTAAATTTGTTTAAATTCGAATTTGAATCACCTTGTTTGGAGCCCTAGAAAAGTTGTTTTGGCCAAAGTTCAAATCTCCTCCCTAAACTCTTTTCCCCGACCAGTTCTGCTCCCCCTTCTTTTTTTTTCCCAACCAGCCCACTCCAATTTCAGCCGGCCCAGCAAACCCACTGCGGCCCGCCAGCCACCACGCGCGCTCGGCCCAGCTCCACGCAGCTAGCCGCGCGAGTCCATCTTTCCCCCTCCAACTATTCTTCCCGGCTCGACTTCGCCTCTCCGACTCCTTTTCTCTTTCCGCGGCCCAGCCAGCTCGCGCCGGCCCAGCTGGGCCCAACCCTGCGGCCCACTCCTCCTCCCCCTCTCCCGCGGCCCAGCCGCAGCCGCCCGCTCCGCCCCCCCTGTGTCGCTGACGCGCAGGCCCCACTCGTCAGTCGGTGACGCCAGCACGACGTCACCTTTCCTTCTTCCTCCCTCCCCCCTTTCCTTCCGAGCGCGCGGTGATGGCGCGGCCGATCGCCTGCACCGCGGAATCACACACGCCGAGGCCAGCCCCACCCGCACCTACTTAACCTGGTCAGCGCCATCGCCCGGCTCCCATCTAGCCCCACGCCCCAACCCTAGCGCCGCCACCCCCCCAATCTCGCCGTTCCCGAGCCGTCGAGCTCGAGCTCCGCCGCCGCTCGTCGTCAAGCTGTTCCGGTCCTCCTCCGGCCAATTCGACCCCACCAGGAGCTCCACCGAGCCACGTGGAGCGCGCCGAGCTGCAGCAGGATCCCTCTCGAGCCCCGGAGCCCCGTCGCCGTCGTACGCCGACCGGCCGCTCCGCCGCCGCTCGTCGTCCCACTGCTCCGACCCATCACCGACCAATTCCTTGCGTCCAGAGCATCGCCAGAGGGTAACGAAGCTCCTCCTCCCCTCAATTTCAGCAATTATGCACCGGGGATCACTCCCCGCGACCCTCGCCGACGGCCGTCCGCCGGTCATCGCCGACAGACCGCTACACCGCACCAGGCACCCCTAGAACCCCACAGGAGCACTCGCCGCTGTTCGCTGAGGCTCCAAAGCCTAAAACCCATGCCCCAAACCCCTTCTTCGCCACCCACCAGAGCTCCACCCGAGCCACCGGCCGCCGGCCATCGACGAGCGCCTCCACCGCCGCCTTAACCTCGTCATGAACCCCACCAGTGTGCTCGCCACGTCCCACTGGTCACGTAGGGCCAAGTCTCACGGCCAATGGTGGCCCCTAGCCCCAGATTCGCCGAACTCCGGCGAGTCCCCGCCGCGGGAACTGGCGGCGCCGCCGCGCAGTCGCCTTCCCCAGCGAGCAACCCCCCTCCAGTCTGATTTGGACCCTCGGATCCCGATCCGACGGCCCACGGCGCGCCACGCTGCGGGTCAACCCCCAGCGTACCGGTCAGCGCGGCCTTTTTGCTAAAGAGCCCCTGACTTTTCCCGAAATTAACCCGCGGTCCTTTTTGATTCGAAAATAATTACAAATAGGTCCTGTTTTATTCGTTTAGGCCCCTGGAAATTCTAAAACTTTGCCAGCAAGCCCCCGAAACTTAGAAACGCTATAACTTTCACGATTTAGCTCCGATTTGCGTGATTTTCGCGCTCACGTGTTCGTAGCGAAGCGTAGAATATTTCTAGCTCCTGTTTTTGTACTGTTTATACTGTTGGTGTACTGTTTCTAATAGATTTAATTTGTTTGCATGTAATGATTGCTTTGGAATGCGTGCGTGATGATCGTGTCCAGTCGGTGAGCCCGTAGCATTGGACTTCGAGTACGTTGAGGACGTGCCGGAGCAGGATTTACAGCAGCAGCCTTACTTCGAGGAAGGCAAGTTATAGCACGGACAATCCTTGCTACCTATCTCACTTTTAATACACTGTTCATACATACGCATGTGTCTAATACTGTTTACCATTAAGGTTGTACCTAGTATTTATTTCCCTGTCCTTGTATTTCCTATGGGTTTTTGCATATGGGTAGAATTTTGCTAGGCGCAACTACTGTCACCTTTACTTAATTGTTAAAATTGACTTAATGGTCCACTTCAACATTAATGATAAAACTTGCTTTTTAGCAACTTGGACTAGGGGGCTAGAGCATGTGCTGTGTGCTTTGCTCTAGTGTCTCCCTCTAAGGACCGGTTCTTAAAGCGGCAACCCAGGAGCCTGTCGCCACCGCCGGAACTATATGGGCTCTGGTCTTGGTCAAGTAGCTTGTACGTCTCTAGCTTGGCAGTGGTTACCGAGGGGCCAACGACGTTGTGGGAGGTACGGTGCTGGGTGATCTCCGATTCCACCGAGGATGGTAGCCCCGTCGGCTAGGTCACGTTAGACCCAGTCCCGTGTAGGAGTCTCAGCGATTGAGAACTCTGCACGTTGCGCAGTATGGGTGCGATACCCGCGCTCCGGACGCCATCGACCCCCTCACGGTGTGACTCCGTGGGCGTACGTCGATCTCGGTGCCTAAGTTTTCACCGCCGTATAGTACTCCAGCGGCTACTGACTTGTTAGGGTGTCTTGTGAAATCCTCGTAGCGTCCCTATGCAGTCACACCTCGGAAGTGTCGATGTGCGTGGTTGGGTGCAAAGTTCTTTGAACTTTTACGCGACTGGTGGGTAAAGGGCGAAACCTCTGCAGAGTGTACGATCTATCATGATAGCCTTGCTCAGGGTCACGAGCGGCCTGGATCCTTTTTGATTAGAATATGGTATTTATTCCTGGTTAATGATACTTACACTATTAAATTGGGTTACAACTGGGTTCTCCTTCACTTGTAGTAACTTGGATAAAGTTAAAACGAACCAACTAAAAGTGCTAATGCAGTTAAGCCAGTGTCTAGCCGTTTTGAGCCTTCATAACCCGTGCTATACTTGCTAAGTAATTTCCATTACTTACACTTGCTATCATTATCATTTTTGGGCAAAATCCCGGACGGGTAACAGATTGGAGTCAGGCTGACTATGCTGTGGAGTTTCCGGAGGATCTGCCGTACTTCTGAGTTGGCGTTCCCCCAGTCAGAGTCCCTGTGGGATTGCGGCTACGCTTAGAGAGATGTATTAGTCTTCCGCTGTCCATGTATCTCATTTATGCAAAACTCTGATGTACCCGCTACTTTATGATGAGAATTAAGCATTGTACTCTGATTTTTACCATATTTGTTCGCTATATGTGTCTGTGGACTTCCTGGGCACACATATGGCCACATTCGGGTTTTGAGTAAATCCGGGTGTGACAGATTGGTATCAGAGCCGTGCTGACTGTAGGAACGCAGCCTAGATAGTACGGTTGACAAATTACTAGGAGACCCCATGTTTAAAAAAAAAATTTAAAATCTAACAGTCAAGTCTTGTGTGAGTTTATGCCTTTACCTGCTTGTATTTATTGTTATTATGCATATGTTTGATTTGGTTCTTTGTAATGATTGTGATGGGCGTAGACACCTGTCTGCTACCATCTAGATATAGGTATAAGGCTTAAGGACTTTATTGTTTAGATAGCAGGGGTATATATATATTTTCTCTCGTACTAATCCTCTAATATCTAACCTTTGTGATTATAGATGGCTCATCCCGGGGGCAATGCGGGCGGACAGCCTCCGCACCAGAACCCGCCCCCGAACCTGAATCCGAACCATCAGATCCCCACCATTGAGCAGCTGATGTATGCTCAAGTTCAGATGATGCAACAGATGGCGGAGACCATGAGATTGATCCAGCAGAACCAGCATCACCCCCAGGCAGCTGCACCGCCCAGAGACAAGAGGGGCGAATTTCTGAAGGGACGCCCGCCGACCTTCAGCAAGGCCAGCGACCCCCTTGAGGCGGATGACTGGCTCAAGGCAGTTGGACATCGCCCAGTGCGATGACAGGGAGAAGGTACTGTACGCCGGAGGACAGCTTCAGGGGCCGGCGTTGGATTGGTGGGATTCATACCAGTCTTCACGCCCGGCCGGTACTCAGATCACCTGGCAGCAGTTCTGCAGCAGCTTTCGTGCACACCACGTGCCGGAGGCCTTGATGGTTCTGAAGAAGAAGGAGTTCCTGGCACTGAAGTAGGAAGGGATGAGTGTCACGGCTTACCGTGACAAGTTCGTCTCGTTGGCCCGTTACGCTCCAGAGGACGTGGCCACTGATCAGAAGAAGCAGGCCAGGTTCCGTGACGGTCTGCAGGATGCTCTCCAGTACCAGCTCATGTGCACCAAGTTCCCGACCTTCCACGAGCTGGTGGACGGCGCGCTGATGTTGGAGCACAAGCGCCGTGAGATGGAGGACAAGAAGAGGAAGCTCCAGGGACAGCAGGTGGGCAGCAGCAGTCGTCCACGCTTCACACCTCCCCAGAGTCAGCAGGTGGGAGGCCAGTCAGTCCAGCTTGCTCAGTCGTGGCCAGTACCAGCAGCAGCGTCCTCAGTTTCCTCGGGCGCCACAGCAGCAGCGTCCTCAGGGTCAGCCACAGATGGGACCAGCTCAGCGCAGCCAGGTGCAGCCCAGTCCAGTTCAGCGCATCAGCCCAGCCAACACTACGCCGGTGGGTCCGAGGGTGTGCTACCACTGTGGCGAGCAGGGACACTTCGCCAATGCCTGCCCTAAGAAGATTCAGAACGCCGCCGGACAGAACCAGCAGGGCAGTACTCAGAGAGTTGGGCAGCCGCAGGGTCAGCAGCAGGGAGGTCGTGCACTTCAGACTCCGGTTCGGGGCAAGCTCAACCACACCGGTGCAGAGACAGCAGAGGCCTCTACAGATGTGGTCGTGGGTACGTTCCTCGTCAATTCGACCCCCGCCACTGTTTTATTTGATTCTGGAGCTTCGCATGCTTTCATTTCCGCTGCTTTTGTAAAGAAGAATTTATTAGCTCTGAAACCCATGATGAACACTATGCTAGTAAGCTCACCAGGAGGTGAACAGCGGGCTACTCTACGATGCCCCCATGTTCCCATCATAATAAGGGTGGTAGAGTTCAAGGCAGGTCCGATAGTCCTGGAGACCCTGGGATTTGATCTGATCTTGGGTATGAGCTGGATGACCAGATATGATGCAGTGATCAGGTGTGCTACGAGGACCATCCAGCTGACAGCAGAGTCCGGTGACAAGGTGGAGTACTAGGCAGCTAGTTCCTCAGAGCAAGGCCAAGCAAATCAAACTGAAGGGACAATGACTGAAGATATCAGGGTGGTGAGCCAGTTCCCGGATGTGTTCCCAGACGAGTTGCCAGGTATGCCTCCGGAACGAGATGTTGAATTCATTATTGAACTAAAACCTGGCACTGCACCTATAGCCAAGAGGCCGTATAGGATGGGAGCGAAGGAGCTGGAGCAGCTCAAGAAGGAGTTGGACGAATTGTTGGCCAAGGGGTACATTCGTCCGAGTGCTTCGCCATGGTGAGCACCAGTATTGTTCGTCGACAAGAAGGATGGTTCGCAGAGGTTATGCGTGGATTATCGAGCCCTCAACGAAGTGACCATCAAGAACAAGTACCCGCTGCCGAGGATTGATGATCTGTTCGATCAGTTGAGGGGAGCTTGTGTGTTCTCCAAGATAGATCTTCGATCAGGATATTACCAGATGAGGATCCGCCCGTCAGATGTACCTAAGACCGCTTTCACTACTCGGTACGGGTTGTACGAGTTCTTGGTCATGTCTTTTGGATTGACCAACGCTCCTGCATACTTCATGTACTTGATGAACAGCGTGTTCATGGATTATCTGGACAAGTTCGTGGTGGTATTTATTGATGACATTCTGGTCTTCTCCAAGACTGAAGAGGAACATGAAGAACATTTGAGATTGGTGCTGCAGAGACTTCGGGAACATCAGTTGTATGCAAAGCTGAGCAAGTGTGAGTTCTGGCTGAAGGAAGTGGCATTTCTGGGACACGTGTTGTCCAATGGAGGAGTAGCAGTTGATCCAAAGAAAGTCAGTGATGTGTTGTGCTGGAATCCGCCACGGGATGTGAGCGAGATCAGGAGTTTCCTTGGGATGGCCGGTTATTACAGACGATTCATTGAAGGAATCTCCAAGATCGCCAAGCCGCTGACTGCTTTGCTAGAGAAGAATGCCCCGTTTGTGTGGACAGAGGCTCGCCAGGTCAGCTTCGAAGAGTTGAAGAAGAGGTTGACTACAGCCCCAGTGCTAGTATTGCCAGATTTGGCTAAGAGTTTCTCTATCTACTGCGATGCATCCCGTCTGGGACTGGGTTGCGTCCTTATGCAGGAGGGCAGAGTCGTGTCATATGCGTCCAGGCAGCTGAGGAAGCATGAGCAGAACTATCCGACGCACGACTTGGAGTTGGCATCTGTAGTACATGCCCTGAAGATCTGGAGACATTACTTGATTGGGCACAGATGTGACATCTACACTGATCATAAGAGCCTCAAGTATGTCTTCACTCAGTCAGATCTGAACATGAGACAGCGCAGATGGTTAGAGCTGATCAAGGATTATGATCTGGAGATTCACTATCACCCAGGGAAGGCCAACTTGGTGGCAGATGCTCTGAGCAGGAGGAGTTATGTGAACAGGATCACTGGACACTGTTTGCCTGAGGAGCTCAGCCGAGAGTTTGAGAGGATGAGTCTGGGATTCGTCACTAGCATCACAGAAATGGCAGTAGAGCCCACACTCGAGCAGGAGATCCGGAGAGGTCAGCTGCAGGATGAGAAGATCAGAGAGATTGTGGGGAATGTTGCATTGGGAAAGGCCCCTGGATTCAGAGTTGATGATCAGGGAACTCTATGGCATGGAAAGAGGATATGTGTGCCAGACATAGCGCAGATCAGAGAGATGATTCTGAGAGAGGCACATGACTCAGCTTATTCGATCCACCCAGGCAGCACTAAGATGTATCAGGACATCAAGGAGAGATTCTGGTGGTACGGACTGAAGCGTGATGTGGCGACCCATGTGGCATTGTGCGACACATGTCAGCGAGTCAAGGCAGAACATCAGAGGCCAGCCGGATTACTTCAGCCGTTGAAGATCCCGGAGTGGAAATGGGAAGAAGTTGGCATGGACTTCATTACTGGTCTGCCCCGCACACAGAGAGGTTTTGACTCCATTTGGGTGATTGTCGATCGTCTGACCAAGGTGGGCCACTTTCTGCCAGTGAAGACCACCTACACAGGCGCCAGACTAGCAGAGTTGTACATGGAGCGGATTGTGTGCTTACACGGTGTGCTGAAGAAGATTGTGTCAGATCGTGGTACTCAGTTCACTTCACACTTCTGGCGGAAGTTGCATGAGTCCATGGACACGAAGCTGCATTTCAGCTCAGCTTATCACCCGCAGACAGATGGTAAGACAGAGCGGACCAATCAGATACTGGAGGATATGTTGAGGGCTTGTGCATTGCAGTATGGTGTCAGCTGGGATAAGAGTTTGCCGTATGCAGAGTTCTCCTACAATAACAGCTACCAGAAGAGTCTGCAGATGGCACCGTTCGAGGCATTGTATGGCAGAAAGTGCCGGACCCCATTGTTCTGGAATCAGACTGGGGAGAGTCAGGTCTTTGGTCCGGAGATACTCAGAGATGCAGAGCGGCAGGTGCAGGCGATCAGAGAGAACCTGAAGGTGGCCCAGTCCAGACAGAAGAGTTATGCCGATGTCAGATGGAGGGACCTCAGCTTCAGAGTTGATGACTTTGTGTACCTTAAGGTGTCACCTATGAGAGGTGTAAAGCGGTTCAATGTCAAAGGCAAGTTGGCGCCTCGTTACATTGGACCGTTCAGGATACAGGAACGGATGAGCGAAGTGGCATATCGGTTAGATCTACCTGAGAGACTGGCCGGAGTACACGATGTGTTCCATGTGTCCCAGCTGAAGAAGTGCTTGCGGGTGCGAGAAGAGCAGATCCCGATTGAGGAGTTGAATGTTCAGGAGGACCTCACATACGAGGAGTATCCGATCAAGATCCTGGAGGTGTCAGAGAGAGTGCTGAGGAACAAGACCATTCGGATGTGCAAGGTGCAGTGGAGCCGGCATTCAGCAGATGAAGCGACTTGGGAGCGGGAAGAAGATCTCAAGTCCGAGTACCCACAGCTCTTCGCTTCTACATCCGAATCTCGAGGACGAGATTCACCTTAAGGGGGGTAGGTTTGTAACACCCAAAAATGCTCAATTTTAAAATTTTTGGCATTTAATTAATTATTTAATGCTCTCACCTATTTTATAAAGGCTAAATAACGATTTTCTAAAATTTAAAATCAAATATACGTGATAGAAACATTTATTGTTGCATTCATGCTGCTGCATTTATTTTTGTATTGCTTGTGGTTCAAACAAAAATTTAAATTTATTTAAATTCGAATTTGAATCACCTTGTTTGGAGCCCTAGAAAAGTTGTTTTGGCCAAAGTTCAAATCTCCTCCCTAAACTCTTTTCCCCGACCACTTCTGCTCCCCCTTCTTTTTTTTTCCCAACCAGCCCACTCCAATTTCAGCCGGCCCAGCAAACCCACTGCGGCCCGCCAGCCACCACGCGCGCTCGTCCAGCTCCACGCAGCTAGCCGCGCGAGTCCATCTTTCCCCCTCCAACTATTCTTCCCGGCTCGACTTCGCCCCTCCGACTCCTTTTCTCTTTCCGCGGCCCAGCCAGCTCGCGCCGGCCCAGCTGGGCCCAACCCTGCGGCCCACTCCTCCTCCCCCTCTCCCGCGGCCCAGCCGCAGCCGCCCGCTCCGCCCCCCCTGTGTCGCTGACGCGCAGGCCCCACTCGTCAGTCGGTGACGCCAGCACGACTTCACCATTCCTTCTTCCTCCCTCCCCCCTTTCCTTCCGAGCGCGCGGTGATGGCGCGGCCGATCGCCTGCGCCGCGGAATCACGCACGCCGAGGCCAGCCCCACCCGCACCTACTTAACCTAGTCAGCGCCATCGCCCGGCTCCCATCTAGCCCCACGCCCCAACCCTAGCGCCGCCACCCCCCCAATCTCGCCGTTCCCGAGCCGCCGAGCTCGAGCTCCGCCGCCGCTCGTCGTCAAGCTGTTCCGGTCCTCCTCCGGCCGATTCGACCCCACCAGGAGCTCCACCGAGCCACGTGGAGCGCGCCGAGCTGCAGCAGGATCCCTCTCGAGCCCCGGAGCCCCGTCGCCGTCGTACGCCGACCGGCCGCTCCGCCGCCGCTCGTCGTCCCACTGCTCCGACCCATCACCGACCAATTCCTTGCGTCCAGAGCATCGCCAGAGGGTAACGAAGCTCCTCCTCCCCTCAATTTCAGCAATTATGCACCGGGGATCACTCCCCGCGACCCTCGCCGACGGCCGTCCGCCGGTCATCGCCGACAGACCGCTACACCGCACCAGGCACCCCTAGAACCCCACAGGAGCACTCGCCGCTGTTCGCTGAGGCTCCAAAGCCTAAAACCCATGCCCCAAACCCCTTCTTCGCCACCCACCAGAGCTCCACCCGAGCCACCGGCCGCCGGCCATCGACGAGCGCCTCCACCGCCGCCTTAACCTCGTCATGAACCCCACCAGTGTGCTCGCCACGTCCCACTGGTCACGTAGGGCCAAGTCTCACGGCCAATGGTGGCCCCTAGCCCCAGATTCGCCGAACTCCGGCGAGTCCCCGCCGCGGGAACTGGCGGCGCCGCCGCGCAGTCGCCTTCCCCAGCGAGCAACCCCCCTCCAGTCTGATTTGGACCCTCGGATCCCGATCCGACGGCCCACGGCGCGCCACGCTGCGGGTCAACCCCCAGCGTACCGGTCAGCGCGGCCTTTTTGCTAAAGAGCCCCTGACTTTTCCCGAAATTAACCCGCGGTCCTTTTTGATTCGAAAATAATTACAAATAGGTCCTGTTTTATTCGTTTAGGCCCCTGGAAATTCTAAAACTTTGCCAGCAAGCCCCCGAAACTTAGAAACGCTATAACTTTCACGATTTAGCTCCGATTTGCGTGATTTTCGCGCTCACGTGTTCGTAGCGAAGCGTAGAATATTTCTAGCTCCTGTTTTTGTACTGTTTATACTGTTGGTGTACTGTTTCTAATAGATTTAATTTGTTTGCATGTAATGATTGCTTTGGAATGCGTGCGTGATGATCGTGTCCAGTCGGTGAGCCCGTAGCATTGGACTTCGAGTACGTTGAGGACGTGCCGGAGCAGGATTTACAGCAGCAGCCTTACTCCGAGGAAGGCAAGTTATAGCACGGACAATCCTTGCTACCTATCTCACTTTTAATACACTGTTCATACATACGCATGTGTCTAATACTGTTTACCATTAAGGTTGTACCTAGTATTTATTTCCCTGTCCTTGTATTTCCTATGGGTTTTTGCATATGGGTAGAATTTTGCTAGGCGCAACTACTGTCACCTTTACTTAATTGTTAAAATTGACTTAATGGTCCACTTCAACATTAATGATAAAACTTGCTTTTTAGCAACTTGGACTAGGGGGCTAGAGCATGTGCTGTGTGCTTTGCTGTAGTGTCTCCCTCTAAGGACCGGTTCTTAAAGCGGCAACCCAGGAGCCTGTCGCCACCGCCGGAACTATATGGGCTCTGGTCTTGGTCAAGTAGCTTGTACGTCTCTAGCTTGGCAGTGGTTACCGAGGGGCCAACGGCGTTGTGGGAGGTACGGTGCTGGGTGATCTCCGATTCCACCGAGGACGGTAGCCCCGTCGGCTAGGTCACGTTAGACCCAGTCCCGTGTAGGAGTCTCAGCGATTGAGAACTCTGCACATTGCGCAGTATGGGTGCGATACCCGCGCTCCGGACGCCATCGACCCCCTCACGGTGTGACTCCGTGGGCGTACGTCGATCTCGGTGCCTAAGTTTTCACCGCCGTATAGTACTCCAGCGGCTACTGACTTGTTAGGGTGTCTTGTGAAAGCCTCGTAGCGTCCCTATGCAGTCACACCTCGGAAGTGTCGATGTGCGTGGTTGGGTGCAAAGTTCTTTGAACTTTTACGCGACTGGTGGGTAAAGGGCGAAACCTCTGCAGAGTGTACGATCTATCATGATAGCCTTGCTCAGGGTCACGAGCGGCCTGGATCCTTTTTGATTAGAATATGGTATTTATTCCTGCTTAATGATACTTACACTATTAAATTGGGTTACAACTGGGTTCTCCTTCACTTGTAGTAACTTGGATAAAGTTAAAACGAACCAACTAAAAGTGCTAATGCAGTTAAGCCAGTGTCTAGCCTTTTTGAGCCTTCATAACCCGTGCTATACTTGCTAAGTAATTTCCATTACTTACACTTTCTATCATTATCATTTTTGGGCAAAATCCCGGACGGGTAACAGATTGGAGTCAGGCTGACTATGCTGTGGAGTTTCCGGAGGATCTGCCGTACTTCTGAGTTGGCGTTCCCCCAGTCAGAGTCCCTGTGGGACTGCGGCTATGCTTAGAGAGATGTATTAGTCTTCCGCTGTCCATGTATCTCATTTATCCAAAACTCTGATGTACCCGCTACTTTATGATGAGAATTAAGCATTGTACTCTGATTTTTACCATATTTGTTCGCTATATGTGTCTGTGGACTTCCTGGGCACACATATGGCCACATTCGGGTTTTGAGTAAATCCGGGTGTGACAGATAACTATTTCCTCACAAAAAAGGATAATTATGAACATGCTCTCTCACACCCACGCACAATTCCGTAAATGCGTTTCTAATAATACATGGCATTGTGTAGTATAGCATCATAAGCCAATCATTTTACATACTTTTATTGTGTACATTTGAAATCAATGTGCCACAAGCACTGAACTTGGAAATGTGTACTCCATGTCTCCATGGGCATAGTCAAACATAAATTTGGACTACGGCACCTGGGCAACCGGACACCTTTTGATCAGAAAAATATGCGAAGTCAGAGCAAAGTTGTCGTGGGTTTCACCGGGCAGGCACAAGGGGCTGTACGCGCGCACGAGCACGAGCGCACCCAGATGTACTTGAAGGTTAGAGCACCGGACCCAATGGACACCATGGCACACGAACACGAGCAACTATAGATGGCCACTGTGCCGTGCCGGCACGGCCGGCGACGTGCCGAGGCGTGCCGGCGTGCCGGCCGTGCCGTGCCAGACCGTGCTATGGGCCAGGCCTTCGGCCCATGACACGGTACATGGGCTGTTTAGCCGTGCCGTGCCGCCCATGGGCCACGGCCATTTCCGTCGTGCCGTGCCGGCCCATGGCACGGTGCCGGATCCTCTATGGGCTCCTCATCCTCGCGGTGCTCGCCGTCGGCCGCGGCCGCAGGAGGGTACACCGGAGGAGGAGAGAAGGCCGGAAAGGGGGAGGGGGAGGAGGAGAAGGAGTGGCCGGCGAGGTGTCGAGGTCACCGGAGCAGCCGAGCAGGGCCGGCGAGCTCAAGGCGAGCGGCGGCAGCGGATCAGATCGAGAGCGAGAGAGGGAGAGGCAGAGAGCTGCGGCGCGGTGTGGCCGGCGCCCGGCACGGTGTCGAGGTCACCGGAGCAGGACCGGCGCCCGGCGAGCTCAAGGCGAACGGCGGCGGCGGATCGGATTCGGATCGATATCCAGATCGAGAGCGAGAGAGCAGAGAGGAGAGAGGCTCGGTGCGGCGCGGTGGGGGAAATGAGGCTAGGGTTTGGGCGGGGCGAGCCGCGGCTGGCCTTTATATGGCCGGCCGCCCGGCCGGGGACGCGGGGGCGACGCGGGATGCAATGGGCTGGGCCAAATTAGCCGTTGGGGACTTCGGGCCGTGCCGGCCGCCGTGCCGGCCGCCGTGCCGGTCGTGCGGTCCAAGGCCGTGCCATGGGCCAAGCCGGCGGCCCATGGCCCGCACGGGCCTTCGGGCCGTGCCGGCACGGGCACAGGCACGGCGGCAGACGTGCCGTGCCACCCATGGGCCGTGTCAAAAGGCCGTGCCGCCGGCCCATGGGCCGCATGTACTTATATACGAGCAACCCATCCGTGGAGCAAAAAATATTCCTCGATGAGAGGGAGAGGCAGCGAGAGTGATGGCTGGTGGGTAGCATATTTAAGCAGCCGCACGAGTGGCAGCGGTTGCAGTACAGATAGGTCCACCATAGCCTCATCGATTGGGGTGCCCACAGCACCTCATGTTTAATCCTGCATTTACCCTTTTGTTTGCCCGCAGCTGCTGTTTTTTTTTTCATCTTCTTTTCTGTTGGCCTGAATTTGTTGGTAAGATACTCAGATCTTACCTCGCCTGTTCATGGCCTTCCTTGCCACACCCCACTCCCTTTTGTGTAGTTGTGTTAGCACTCATCTATGTTTTCTTTGGCTGGGCTCCGATCGTGATCTGTTTAGTTTAAGAAGAAATTGATTGCGCTTTTGTCTAAAATAAAAGGGCAATCGATTAAGCTTTGCATGGATGATAAGTTTTATTGTCGTGAAATATTTCTATCTGAATTCGAGTCATATCCCGCAATGCTTGTATTTTTTTTTGGATTTTGGATTTATATTACGTAATATAACAACATTATTTTTTACTCTATTGTTAGTGGTAGATGACGTATCAGAGACATCTATAGTAATTTTATCTATCTCAAGATTAAGCGGTCCAGTCTTTTATAAATACTAGCAAGCGCATATTTAATAAAAATAACTTTTTTATTAACGATGAGGAGTCCTGGTAGAGTTGCCAAAGACCATATTGGTTACAAACTCGACGATTACACGCAAACGCGTATTTTTTTCCACGGATTGTTTAGTCAAACTCTTTCAGACATGATGGGTAATGTTTCAATGATTTGTGCGCCCGTCGATCCTCGAAAATTTGAATTTTATAGTATAGATAAATTCATAGAGAGTGCATACACGTGAGCCTATCTATCTGGAGAAAAGAAGATAATGAACGATGGTGCAGGGTGTGATCTAAATTACGGAGTATTCACGAATCTGATGTGGATTTTTTTTGTTGTTTCCGCTATATTGACAATATTGCAACGCGGTAATACACGACTTGATTTGCGACCTTGATATGATTCGATACCTCTGCTTCCTTGAGAGTTACGTCTGAGCCGAGGAGCGCCAGAATACTCCTAGTATGTGCCTAGACGCTGGACCTCTTTGATGCACTCGTGTCTGATCAAGCAGCCTCCCCCGCCTAGGAGGGGAGAACCGATGACTTTTGGCTTGGAGATGACTTAGGCCCCGTTTGAATCAGCTTCTAGATTATGAGAATCAAGATTTTGAGTGTAGTTTTTAGAAGCTAGATTTTAAGTAAAATCTGATATAGCTGTTTGGAGATAGATTTTATAGCTAGATTCATCTATCTCCCTCTCATGTCTAGGCCTAAAATCTGATAAAAGCTAGTCCAAACTAGCTTTTGGGATTTCACAATCTGAAGGTGTAGATTCTAAAATCTGGTACATAATCTATTCCGTTTGGATCCTAATTAGATTTTAGAAGCTAGATTTGCAAAATCTATAGTAGCATCCGTTTGAATCAGCTTCTGGATTATGAGAATCAAGATTTTGAGTGTAGTTTAATTTCTAGAAGCTAGATTTTAAGTAAAATCTGATAGAGCTGTTTGGAGATATAGATTTTATAGCTAGATTCTTCTATATCCCTCTCATGTCTAGGCCTAAAATTTGAGAAAAGCTAGTCCAAACCAGCTTTTGGGATTTCACAATCTGAAGGTGTAGATTCTAAAATCCGGTACATAATCTATCCCGTTTGGATCCTAATTAGATTTTAGAAGCTAGATTTGCAAAATCTAGTAGCATCCAAACGGGGCCTTATTTTATGATGTCAATTTTGCGCTGCTTATTATTCTCCCCACTTGGCTGCAAGGAATGTCGGCTGGCCTAATATGCCGGGCACAATGTTTATTAGCCTTCGATCATGTCATATTAATCAGCTGACTAATAATATTGTACATACCCATCAATCAAATTTATGAATATGCAGCAAACACATGTTTTAGCTTAATCGACAAATATCGGCTCAATGTATAAACACATGTTTTAGCATATTTTACGTCTTTTATTTTGTGTGGTACATGAGGCTATTGATGCAAAAATAACTATAGTTTTAATATAGTCGAACCGAGCCATCGTAGTTGTCGCTCTCTCGTGGCTAGAATTATCACAACAGTTGAAGAAAAAATAAAAGGTATTTATACATCATTATCGATTGAATGATCTTTTAGTGAAACAGATTAAATAAATATTTAACATTTTTTTATCAAAGACTTGTACACGTACGCTCATCCCCATAAAGACATTGCATATAAATCTTACTCGTATGAGGCTATGAGCACCTCTAATAGACTGAGTTGGCTTATATCGACATTGACGAAGTCACCCTAGGTGCCTTACTTTCAACGGGCATGTTGCCTACCACTGAAAATATAGTGCCAGTTAAATTTCATAATAAATTTAGGAAAATAAAATACTCATACTAAGTAGACAACTCGAACCCGGATAGACACGTACCACCATAAAAACATTACCAACTGACCTTCTAATATAAACTACCCCATAATTGGGGAGAAAAACACCTAAAAATGCCCTTAAACATACAATCTTATGACTTATATGGTTACTAATTACATGTTTCTTTTGGAGCTTCTTGTTTATCTTCATGATACACCCTAGAAAAAGATAAATCTTAGATAATCTTAAAAAGGCAAAAAAAACATTTGGGCAACACTTAAGGACCCTCTTCATCATTCTAAATTTGCATCTAAATTTACCCGCCTATATTATTATGGAAAATAAGATAAACTAGACCTCTAAATTTGTATCTAAAATCCACATATATTATTATAAAAATAAATACAATTTAGACCTCTAAATTTGTATCTAAACTATCATCTTGAACAATTTCAAGAGCATGATCGAGAAGAAAAAACTGCTCCCAGAGCATCCGTCCTTTTTTTAAAAAAAAAGATCATATGTATTAAAGGTGCAGCGGTATTACGGAAAAGGTCCTCAGAAGAGAACCAAGTTACAAACAGGCCCCAAACAGCCCAAGTGACACGCGCGCACACACACACGTGTCATCGAAAAGACGGCAGAGGAAGCCACACGTCCAGGCAGCATGTTGTTGTCGTCACTGTCGAGGAGGTCGCCGGCGAGGGCCACCAGAGGCGTCGGCATCCCAAGGGACCCATCAAGACGCTTGGGGCCAAGGCGGAAAGGCCTCACCACGAAGGTTGAAGTGGATGAAGATACCGACGTTGAAGGCCATCGTCGATGGCCCAAAGGTGTAGATGAAACCGGCGCCGGCGGCGAGAACAACGGCATCTTCAGAGCCGGTGGAAGGCGAATAGCTCGACAAGAGAACGAAACCTGCAAGGGGTGAGGGAGATGCAAGCATACCGCTACACCATAACAGAAAGCGGCAGGAGGGGTGGAGTTGAAGGGATCCAGAGGAACCATAACCGAATGAGCGGAGAGAACATAGGCAAAGAAGGTGATGAGGACAGACGGATCTAGGTGGTAACAAGCAAAGAAGCGAAGATTGGGATCTGCCTAATGTCACACCCCAAATTTTCTAAATTTGGGATGTGAATAAATAATATAAATAAATACAATGATTTTCTCTAATTTATAAAATTTTCCAAGGTTCAAATAATTAACAAGGAATGTAATATATATATATATAAAATATATATATAATATATATAAAATATATATATGTATTCTAATTTCAAAACAACATATGTTTATAACTCTCTAAAATTTTGTTACAAAGAGTATCTAATAGCTCCCTAATTTTTTTTCCAGAAATCTTGAAAAAAAAAGCCTGTATAATTTTTTTTTCTTCTAGAATTTAATTGAAATTCTATCCTTTTAATCAAATTAAAACATCCTAATTAAATAATTTATCCAAAATAAGTTTTTGTTGTATTCATGCTGTTGCATTGATTTTTGGTTGCTAGTAAATTAAATTGGAATTTAAATTCTGTTTAAATTCAAATTTAATTTGCTTTTGTTTAAAGTTTAGAAAAGTTGTTTAGTCTGAGTTCAGTTTCGGCCCCTGAACTTTCGTCTAGGTTCGGATTTGCTCCTTGAACTTCAGCCCAGTCTGCTTTCTCTCCCCGCTCTCTCTTTCATCGTTTCCGGCCCGATTCTTTTCCCCGGCCCGTTTCCTTTTTGGCCCAGCACCGACCCGCTCCACTCCTCTCCCCGTCTCCCTCTCCCGCGTCACTGACAGGCGGGGCCCACCTGTCAGGCCCGTCTTCTTCCTCCCGTGGCCGACCGGGACTCGAACCCGAGTCCGAGCCGCCGCCGCCGCCTCCGACTTCGAATCCCAGCCTTGCACGCACGCCCAGGGCCCTAGTCCGAGCACCTATATATAGCCGCCGCCGCGCCCTCGATTTCCCCCAACAAATCGAGCCTCGCGAGCCCTAGCCGAGCCGCGCCACCGCCCGATTTTCCGCCGGCCGCCGCTCGCCGTCGTCCGTCGCCGTCGCCGGTCAATCTTCGTCGAGTTCACCCCTGGTGAGTTCGCCATCATCTCCTCGTCCTTCCTGTGTAGTTCTTGTAGCTAGTTGAAGGCCGTAGCGTCGAGTTCGTCGCCGCCCGAAGCTCCACCGAGCCGCGCATGGCGCCGCCGTCGTCGGCCACCGCGTGTGCGTCGTCCCAGTCGTCAAGAACACCCTAGGTGAACTCGCCTTTACTTCTCGAGCCTGTAGGACCAAGTCCCGTCCCAAACCGAGCTGTGTAGCATGTTTCCGACCCAACTCCGGTGAAGCTCCGCCGCGTTCGCGAGCGGCGCCGCCGTCCCGGGCGTCCCCGCCGACGAGCCCTCCGCCCGATCTAATCCCGACCGTCTGATCTTCATCGAACGGCCCACGTCAGCCCGAGCCCGAGTCAAACCCGCCGAGTACCGGTCAGCCGTGGAAACTTTGCAAAAGAGCCCCGAAGTTTTTCAAAATCAACCCGCGGTCCAGTTTAGTTCAAAAATAATTACGTTTAGGTCCTCTTTCTTTCACTTTAGCCCCTGCAAATTTTAAAATTATGCCCGAGGTCCTGTTTTGGCCTTTTTACTCGTTAGCCCTCGTGTTTTTATAAGAAATTATGTTTAGGTCCCTGATTTCTCGCAGTTTAGCCCTAGAACTTTTAAAACTTTGCCAGCAAGTCCCTAGACCTTAGAAAAATCATATCTTTCACGTTTTAATTCCGTTTTAATCCATTCTTGTTGTGTTAGCTTCGTATCAACTTAAACTACGTGTTAGCACTGTTATTTACACCATACTTTATTTCTTAAATTTATTTATTATTAATTTGATTAAAGGCTAATTACATGTGCTTTCTTAAATAAAATCTAATTAAGTTTGACACATCGGTTTTTCTTGTTAAATATTAAATTGATTAATATTTATTACATGTGTTTTGTAAATAAAAGTTGACTAAGGTTATATCTCGATTTTCATAAATAATATTAACATGATTAATATTTATTTTGTATTTTTTCTAACTAAAATTTAATTAGGCTCTATCTTGTTTCTTCATAAAATTATGTTAACTTGATTGATGTTTATGATCACTAGTTCTCTAATAAAAGCTAATTAGAGTTAAACTTCGAGTTTTCATAAATAATTATCAATCTTGATTAATGTTAACACAAATCTGTTTTAATGACAATATGACTAGTTTAACTAGAGATATAAAGTTATTTGATTAGATAAACATGTTCCTTTAATTAAAAGCCAATTAAGAATTATATTTTGGTTTTCTTATTAATGTTAATATGGTTAATATATTATAAGTTTTAAAAGGGATAGTTGAACAAGTTATAATATTGGAAACCTAGGTATAACTTTGATGTAACTTGGATTAAGGTTATATTTAGATTTCATATGTTTTCATAGATCACTGTTACTTGGTTTAAATGGTTATTAACTAGTGTTTCTAATTAAAGCCAACTTAGAAGTTTCACTTCCAAGTAATTTGATTAATAAACCTTCAATGTGACTTTGTTCTAGTGTTCTCGTTTTGCTTATTAATTATCTATCTATTAAGTTTTCTCTATAAAATATGATTAAGTTATATTTCGGATTTTAATAAGCTTATGTAAAATTGATTAATGAGTATTAAACTAGATTTCAAACTAAAAGGTGATTAGCGTCAAACTTAATGCTTTCTTAAATGAGTATTAATTTGTGTGAATGTCAACATAAATGTGTTTTATCAATAATATTGATTAGTTCAACATGGTCAATAAAAGTTAATCAATTAGATGCTCGCATCTATTTTTATTACTAAAGTTATGTGTTTAATTACATAATGTCTACAAAAAAATAGTTATAAATAAAATACATTCTTGGTTTTACATATTTAAATATAATTAAATCAATTTCCAGGAAATAGTCTCTTATATATGATTTTATCAAATTAAAATTTATAAAGCGTATAGTGTTTCCTTTTATAATCTAAAGTCTTCCGCTAGTTTTAAGTTTTCAATCGTAGTTCTGTTCTCAGCCTTTCCTATGCCTCTAAACCCAATCCTGCTAGTGCACCCTACGTTTCTCACTTAGTCCCTATTCTGTTTTGCCAATCAACTGTCTCCAACATCTATCGCATCCTATAAATTCATCGGCTAGTGTTCCAATGTCCGCAGCACTCTTTTCTGCAATCCTGACGCTAGTCCATCTTTTCTGAGCCATATCACTAAGTTTGAGTATTGATCTTTTCTTATGTTGTGGTTTCTCTGTAAATCAATATTATTTTAATTTTTAACTTTATATTGCTTCAATGATATGGTGTGAGTTACTATGTCATTGTATTGTAATATAAAATTAAATTATTAAAGTAATATATTATTGTTTGAGATCCTCGTATTCATAAATCCTCTGTACGTGTGATATTCCTTGTGCCAATTAAAGCTCTGCCTTGGAACTTTCGTATCTTTCTCTCTCTCTTATCTTCGTGGTCCTTAGGTTCTCGTAACCATAGTAACGAGCCCTATCCGTTAGTACGCTCTTTTAAAGCTTTTCTTTTGATTGGTGTATTGTTCTTAGTTGTACTTGTTTGTTTGCTTGTATAGTTTTATGCTTGCATGCTTGTGTTCGATGATTGCTACGAGTAGACGGAACGTTGTTCAACTGAAGAAGACTTTTGAAGATATTTTGAGCAGCTATACTTTGGAGAAAGGCAAGTGTCCCTAACCATCCTTCTACCTATGCTTTATTTATAATATCAAGATGTTTTAATCGGAACATGGAGAACCACCCAGGAAAACAGTACAACCATGAGTACTATATGGCTCTGGTCTTGGCTAATTAATTAGGGACTTTAGTGGATGATAACCTTACCCGAAAGGGGCAAGAGGTACGGCGGTTGACGGGGTATAGCTCGGTCCTCTTGAGTTGTGGGCTTTGGTAAGAGACAGACCTCATTAGGGAGGGTTATGCTTTGCTTCTGAACCGGAAACCTTAGCGGGTTACTATTTACTAAGGAATCTTTGTAAAGGCCTCGTAGCGCCCCTATGCGGTCACACCTCGGTAGTGTGATTCAAGAGATTTGGCCACCTCGGCATGGTTGGGTTTAAAGTTCTTTTGAACTTTTACGCGGCTTGTGGTGAAAGTGTACAACCTCTGCAGAGTGTAAAACTGATATATCAGCCGTGCTCACGGTCAAGAGCGGCCTGGACCCTCACATGAGTAATATACTTAAACATGATATTAATTTGATCTCTGGTTATTTCTTGTGGCCTTGCTGAGTGCCAACCATAAGTGTACTCACCCTTGCTAACTGCTGCTCAGAAGAACTTGTATAAAGCTGTTTGAAGATGGTGCTCAGTTCTAGGCGTACGCAACCCCCAGTCGACTGCCTGTGAAGTTTGGAGTCTTCGTTTCCAGGATACGCTGACTCTGATAGACTTGTAAGTCATTTATATAGTTTATTTTACATGATACTGCATCTTTTATTCACTACTGACTTACTGTATGTATGAAACTTGATCCTGGCATACATACAGTGTACACTTGGTTCATTTTCTAAAACCGGGTGTGACACCTGAGGTGGAAGAGAGGGATTTACATTATTTCCACTCACCTTGGAGACCCAGCCGTCGGAGGTGAGCTCGAAGAGGACCACAACGGCGAGAGCTCCAAGAGAGAACTTTCCTATCTAGGAGACACAACAAAGCATACAAAAACATAGGGAAAAAATACATAGATAGGAGGAGGGGTCGGCCCACCTCCCTCACACCGCCGGCGAGCCGCCGGAGGGGAAAGAGAGTGGGCCGGGATCAAGGGGAGACGGGGTCGCTACAATAGAGAAAGGATAAGGACGGGAGCTCGACTGCTCCCTGTATAATGTTAGCATCCGTCCTTTGATTTAGGATAAAGACACATGTAAAAAAACTCATATTCTTCTTCCATAACATTTTCCATGACGATTTGCTAATACAAGCAATTTTTGCTAAGCTAGGTTGTGACTGACGGGGCCTGGTCTAATGAGATCGAGCTGGAGCAGTCATCAAGGCACTCGGAGCCTCGGAGGTGGTCGCTTGGAAGAATATCTTGTACGTTCACATGCCGGACAAAAAAAACAAGCAGGGCGTAGTACTTGAAACAAAAACATGAGAACCTGTCCATCGTCCGCGTGCTGGAGAGCTGCCGATTTATATTAAAAAGAAGATGAAGTCCAGATTAGACATTATAAGGAAAAAACAAACAAACACAACAGAGTATAAAAAACCGCCAGGTTGAATTGGGATATCAACATACGCAGGCAACCACTCGACTCTATCCGGTCGGATTGGGACATCGACACGGAAACACCACAATAACCCCTCTCAGTCAGATGCGGCACCCACCAACATACATACCAAGAAGTCGTCGAGAACCTGCAACCACGACCTCGGGCCGATAGAAAACCGACAAAAGCAGACCGCACCACACCGAGAAAGCCACCGCCATGCGGGATCCTCCATCGTAGTGCCGCTGCACCTCACACTCCACCTGACGGGGTGATGCCACCGAATCCGGACCTCTCGCAGGCTGCCTCGTAGTCGCCACCACGAAAACACAACGCGCGGGGGCCTCGCCGCATCCGCCGTTGGACTCCACTCGTCGCCTCGAGGAAACTCCGCGTGCGGGGGCCTCGCCACATCCGCCTCAGACTCCATCCCGGATCCATTTCTTTAATCACCGCCAGGGTGGCGAGCGAAGTTGCCCCGCCTCCCCGGAGCTCCATCGAACCACAAAGCCGCCGCTGTAAGCCGACCTCACATCCTTGTTTCACCCTGCATATGGCCTCCATTGTCATGTCCGCAAACTGAAGAAGTCGCTCGCGCCATCCTTGGACGTTGTGCCGCACCGGATAGCCCAGCCAAGCTGAGACAATCCGCCGCAACCCGCTGCAAGCCAAGTCGTCCCATCATGGTACGACCTCCAGCTGCCGCCATGACTTCAACTGCCTCCACGTGGGCTCCACAACCCCCGTTCAGCACGTCACGCGGCGAGATTGCCGTCACCGCCCGCAGCCCCACATGACCAAACAGAGATGCCTAAGAGTTGAGTTGGGCCTTTAGAGATGATGCCTCCAAGGAGGGTACGACGCCTATGACGCCGCCATCACTCGTCCACGATGTGGACATGGTTGAGGCTCCAAGATGACGCCCCAACGGGGAACGACGCTCTAAAGCGCCACCGTCATCTCCACCGGCAAAAGAGCCGGTGAGAGCTTACGCCCGGAGAATCCTCACCCCATGTTGCACCCTCAGTCTCAGCATTCCGGGAATGGCCATGGCAGCCCGACATGGTGGCGGCCCAGCCGATCTCCCACTTGCCCAGCCGCATCTGCTCACGGACGGCGGCCGACCCCCTGCGCTCGCGTCGCTTGCTGCCGTGCAGCCATCACAGACCGGCCGCGCTCCTCCGTGTGCTCAGGCCGCCGCCGCCCTCGCGGCCCACCTCCGCGCTCGCGCCGCCGGGCGCTCCGCTCCGTGCAGCTGCCGCAGCCCGGCCGCCGCTCTCTCGGCTACTGGCCCCTCCGCCGGCGCCGCGCCCGGCCTCTGCCGTCGCCGCATCTCCCGCGCCGCGCGCAGCTCGCCGGCCGCGCGCGTTCCATCGCCGCCTGGGCCGGAGCGCTCCCATTCGCCATAGATCCGGCGACGGGAAGGCCGGATCCGCGGCCCCGCGCCGCCACCGTCGCCATGGCCGCCGGAGCTTGCGCCACTCCGCCGCCCCGGAGGAGACGCCCTCGGCTGGGGAAGTGGCCCCGCCGCCGCCATCCTGGAGGCCCGCACGGGCTTCCGGCTGGCCTCTCCGGCGGCGGCAGGAGAGGGGAGGGGGAGGGGAAGGGCTGGTTCGGCGGGCTCGGCGTCGCCGCTCGAGTCGCCCGAGCGGGAGGAGTATATGACACTACTATGCATGACCTGCGTGCTGGACAGTAGGACACGATCAACAAGCACGGCGTGTGGGTGTTGCTGGCTGCTACGGTGCTACCAGATCGACATCGATCGGAATTGACGGCCCCGACTGCCTGCCTGCCTGCGTGTGCGGCCGAGGCATCGGGGAACTGCACGTAGCCGCACGCATGGTGATTGGTACTGACCAGTAGCCGCGACCGGACGCCCGATCCGTCGTATTCTCCGGCCCGGCGCCGGCGAGAGATGCCGTTTGCTGCCCCCCCCCCCCCCCCCCCCCCCCCCCCCCCCGCGCCGCTTGGCCCCGTATCTTCCTACGGATCCGCACCTGCAGTACCCCCCCTCGTCGCTCAGCGGCCACCCAGGGCCAGGTCCGGATCGCTCTCAGTCTCTCACTGCCCGTGCTCAATCGCCTTGTCCCGTGCTTAATAGTTAATCGCCGGGGCCGGACTTGTTAATGCCTACTGGCGCTGATTAACTGCGGATTAGGATGGGTGCTGGACGGACTCGGGCTTGTCGTTTGTTCTTGGGTTCTGCCGACTTGCTAATTTGTTCATCAGCGATAATCGTCCGACGATGGATCGGGGCGGCTCTCCGTTTCGCGGCAGCTTCCGCCGGCCTCACGCACGCGCCAGTGTGTGCGTGGTGTGTTCAATTCCGGGGAGAATCAAGCGTGCGGGCCGACGGAGTGGCTCGACCTGATGATGGAGTGGCAAACAAATCTGCGTTGGGTTCGGATCGTGGCGAGCGGATGCGGTCGTGGACGTGGTTGTCCTCGGGCGCGGCGCGGGGGTTCCTCGAACCTACTCCTACGCCGCGTCGAAGCGGATCGGATCCCTGCCTCTTCCTTCACCGCTCGCACGCTCGCCGTCGTCTCTGTTGCGGTGCCTCAGATGCAGAGCAGCCGCGCAGGGGAGGGCCACGCGACACCTGCCTGCCAACTCTCAGACCACCGACAAAACGATGCACTGCTACTCCGTACAAGCAAAGGAAAAACATGCTATTCTTTTCAAAAAAAAACATGCTGGAGGTGGAGTATACGGAGTACAGTACTACTGCTCCTACGAGCAGAGGAAAAGCACCGGTTGCAGGGCACACCTCTGCCGGCCGGACGGGCGCCGCAGGGTGCGCGCGTTTGTGTGATTCACGAGGCCGGCGCCGCTGGCCGCCCGCGCGCTGCCAACCGCCGCGCCACGCGACGCCGGACGTACGCGTACGTGCGCCCCCACCCACCGCTTTCCTTCCCTGCTTGCTGCTGGCGCTGCCCGCACGGCCGCACCTCCGGCTCACGGGACACGGGCACGCGGGGGGTCATCGCCACGCCATGCCATGCCCTGCCCCCGGCTGCCGCTGACCCTGACCTGACCTCACCTGACCCGCTGCAAGGTCGCGATCTCGTCGCTCGGGGGCCGTGCCCCGGTCGTGCGCGCGCGCCTCTCGAGATGGCACGGGCGCGGGGGCGCAGACGTGTCGGCCGCGCCTATGCTCCCTGTGCTCTGACTTGACACCGTCGCCCGGACGCGCGCAGACCGCAGGCAGAGGCCGCGCGCGTGTGCGTGGCCGTGCCGGGCGCGTCGGGGCTCGCGCCGCGCCTACGACCGCATGCGGCGATGCGACACACACGCCCCATGCGGCGACGCGCTGGCAGCAGGGAGAGCAGCAGGGCCAGGGCGCCGGGTAGGGTGGGGCCTTTGACCAGTGGCCACCCGTACGCATTGCATGGCATGCATGCGCAGGGGCACCCGCACGAGGGGCGCATTCATTTCGTCTCATCGCCTCGGTCGGCCCAACGCCGCGCCGCTCCCCTGTGGCCTCGCGTCAGCGCTGCTGGCTCCTGCTCGCCGTGCGTGCGTCCTCCCTCCGAGCCTCCCGATCCAGATGCAACTTCCAAATTCACTGTAAAAAAGGATTTCTTACCACATTAAAATGTCATAACATGCGTGGAGTACTAAATATAGATTAAATAAAAACCAATTGCACAGTTTTATTGTATTCTGCGAGACGAACATTTTAAATCTAATTAATCAATTTTTGGACAACTTTTTACACATACAAACGAAATGTTACAGTGACGCAATGATTACGAAGTGACTCTCTCCTCCCAAATTTGGAACTAGACATTTCCTAGATGTTAGAATTGGGAGGTGAATTTGAGAGTAAGATGTCACTTCGTAATCATTGCGCTACTGTATCATTTCGTGTGTATTTATGAATAACTATCCAAAAATTAATTAATTAGGCTCAAAATGTTCGTCTCGCGGAGTATAACAAAACTGTGTAATTAGTTTTAAATTTCATCTACGTTCAGTACTCCATGCATGATATGACATGTTGATGTGATGGGAAAAATCTTCTTTTTATACAGTGTATTTTGGAGTTGCTTTTTGAACTAAGGCCTTAATAATCTCGCTCCGAAGCCAACCCCCAATGGTCGTGTTTCTTTTTCAATGGGAATCTTTTTCAAAGAAATCTTGTATGTATGGAGTATTACATGAAGTCTACCTGCAAAATCATTTTAAGTATGGGTGTAACTTTACGCGACGAACCTAATGAGCCTAATTAATCCATGATTTACTACAGTAAAATGTTACAGTAACTATTATCTAATCGTGCGGTCAAATGTCTCATTAGATGGGTCTCGTGAATTCACCCGAGGTAGTGAAGGAAGTTTTATAAACTGATTTTATTTAATTCCTTAATTAGTGGTCAAATGGGGTGGAAAAATATTCTCCAAAGACAAGCTTTATAGTACTACGAATGCTGCAGCCACACTTTCCTCCAAAGGCCGAAACTAGTTTTATAGATAAAGCATAAAGAAAATACTGAGATTACCGGTCTACAATAACGCACAAGCCGCTAAAGGAGCAGCTCTGATCCAAAACATAACCCTCTAGGCCACGCGTCAGAGATAGGCATAAACTACTCGCGGCGAACAAACTAAAGGGCCAAGAAACCATTACAACATCGATCGGACCCGATCCTCCACGGAGCCTGAGACTCCACCACCAATGACTACAGGAAGACCTCCAAACAACGCCTCCAGAAAGGTAAAGGCGCGACGGCGCCATCGTTTGGTTTTCACCACGGAGAGCTTCCACGAACCGCCGCCGAACGAGATCCTGCAGACAACGCCCTTAGGAGGGAAATGCAAACGCTGTTGCCAAACCGGCAACCGGATCGAAGCTTACGGTTGAGGATCTCCGCCTCGATGAGCCGAGAGCACCAGTACCAATCCCATTCGCTTTCATCTACCGCCCTCCATTGAAGCCGCCGAAGCTCGCCATTAGATTCCATATGCACCCGATCAGGAACACCCAACTCCTCGGGGAGGTTTGGAGCCCTCGATTGGCCCCAAATCTCCTATCGTCCCCTCAGTGGGGCGGCACCGTGCTAAGCAGAGTGAGATAAAAAGCATGAACCTAGCAGCGGGGACTTAAGGGCGCTAAGGAAACTGCTTCGTCGACGACGCGAAAATCGGAGGCGACGCCACCGGCCAAGATGAAGCCGTAGACATGTGCTCCTCCACACCCTCCACAACATGCGGCCAGGACGCCAAGCATACAGGGAGGGCCAAGGTCGGACCATGGCATGGGAGCTGCCGAGAGGCAACCACTACAACATATACCACCTTTTGTGACGAATACCCAATGAAATTCGACTTATTCGTCGTTATCATGTTTGGTTTTGTGACGTTCTATATCATACAACGTAACTTAGCGACAAAAATGAGGTGTTCGTCATTAAGAGTAACTAAGAATCGTCACAAACTATTGCAAAACCAAAATCGCTGCTTCACGGAGAGAGTCACAGCCGTAGAGGCGCCCGGAGACCCTGCCGAAAATCTTCTTTTTGCATAGTGAATTTGGAAGTTGTCTCGTCCCAACACCGCGGCGGCCGGAGACCGTGCCAGCGGCGCCGCCGTCGACGCGCCACGCGGCCGCCCACCCCCAGCCGCCGTTGGAAAGCATCGACGGGGAGGGGCAAGGCCGTCGGCCCTTATCCGGGGGTAGTGGAGGGCGTCGCCCCCCAGATCTGGCCACCAAGCATCCGGCCCACGCCAGAGCCGATGAAGCGCTTCGAGGCGGCCCGCACCCGAGCCACGCCGGGCCCGAGGCCACCGCGTAGCCGACCGGCTGGCCGACCGCGGGACGAGACCCAGATATGGGGCCGCCCCCATATTCATTCGTCCCTGGCGAAGCCGACGACGAAGCCGCCGGCGCCGGCCATCGCCGCCATGGCGACCGCGCAGGAGGGAGCCGCCCCCGACGCCAGACTCCGTGCGCCCACCTGCAGGAACCAGTGAAGAGGGGCAAGGAGAAGAAGAGAGGGGGAGAGGAGCCCCGCCGCCACCGTCCTCACGGTCGCGCGGCGGCAGCCAGCTTGGGCGGCGGTGGGGCAGCAGGGGCGGGCGAGGGGCTGAGGGAGCGGCGGCGGGGCGAGTTCCACCCGTGTCGCTCTCGGGGAGAGAGCGACCAGGCGTCCACCGGAGCTGTCTCCTTACTTCTTTTTGCTTTTTTGTTGCACCCACACTTTCGAGAGAGGGGATCGAGCAGAGGAAGTGCATGCGCTGCACAAGAATTGCCTCAGAATCTTTGTAGCCGAGCTCGTCTGGACTCTGGAGTCTTCTTATTTGAGGTGAGAGGGAACCCGAGCTTACTCGTACGAGCGAGTCACTAGTACTGGTACACGAGGAGTCGAGGGTGTGTTTAGTTCCCGCGGAAAGACGGTCGAAAAGTCGTATCGGACACCGTAGCGCACTGTAGCACTGTTTGTTTTATTTGTGATAATCGTTGTCCTATCATGACCTAACTAGTCTCAAAAGATTCATCTCGTCGTGTACATCAAAATTATGTAATTAGTTTTTTTATTTACCCACATTTAATGCTCAATGCATGAGGAGAGAGATTTGATGTGATAAGTGAACGATGAAGTTTGGAGAGAGAAATTTTGAAACTGAACACAACCTCGAGTGGCCTTGGCATTGGCAAAACCGCAAAAAGCCTTCGCCTGCTTTGTTTTTGCTCCGGAGTACTCCCTCCGTCCCACAATATAAGCCCATTTGAAGCATTCAAATGCAAAAAATAGCAGAACTATTAAACACCTCTATACCTTTATTTTACTCTACCCACCAACTCTCCACCCACCCTACCAATCCATTTAGTTTTGTCTTATTCCTAAAAATACTTATATTTTGACACAAAATTTGAAACTTATATATTAGGACAGAGGGAGTACTCAGTCACCAGACCAATGGCAAGACGACAGCATGGTCTCTACCATCCATGGCAAGATGTGATGTGATGAGTCATCACCGGTCAATTCGGTCCAGTGGAGGTGCGCGCATGTATTTTATGGCTGGTCAACACCAACGTGGAGACGTGTCCGGCGCCTTCATTTTTAATCGCGCCGATGCGCGACGATGGGGTGGGATCGGATCGCCACACGGGCGGCGTGTGCGCTGGGCTTGGAGCCTTGGAGCTTCAAGGCAAGGGTGGTACAGCTGTGCCTATGCGTTTGCGCCATACTTACATACCACGCACCTCGAGTCCTTGGTGATACAAATCCTCTCGTCATCCCATGGCTTTCAGACATCGATGATTGATCCCCTTGCCCATCATTTTTTACGGTATTTTTCTATTTGGATATAGGTTAAATTATATAGAAAATATTATCAACAACTAGTTAAAATCTTTGTATATTTAGTGTGCAAAAGTTTCTATTCGGCTTATTTTTAATGTGTTAATTTTGTAGTGGCTGTTGAATATAATGCAAGAGAAACCAATATTCCATCCATCTCAAATTGTAGAGCATTTTATCTTTTCTGGATATATAGGTTTTGCTATGTATCTAAATACACCTACTATATATGTATGAAAATAAAATTAAAACGGTTAATAATTTTGAACGAAGAGAGTAGTATATATATAACTCAAAACCTACTGCCGAGGACTTCCTCTCTTCAGAATATGTCCTGCATAGTAGCATAGCTACTCCAATTACTTCGTCGATTTGGACTCTTTGACGGTGTCTAGTTCCTTGAAATCTCAAACTTTTTCTCTTCAAACTTCACTATTCACCTATCACATCAAATTACATCAAATCTCTCTCCTCATACATAGAGTACTAAACATGGGTAAATAAAAAAACTAGTTACATGATTTTGATGTACACGACGAGACGAATCTTTTGAGCCTAGTTAGGTCATGATAGGACAATGTTTACCACAAACAAACGAAAAGTGCTACAGTACGCTACAGTGTTTGATGTAACTTTTTTACTCCCCTTTTCATCCTTTTCTGATGAACTAAACACCGCCTTTATATGTAAATGCAGTGTATACACATACCGCCAACGCCGATACAAACACCAAGGTTCAGCATGTATATATAGGTAGGCTCACTAGCGGTGGTAGACTTGGTGCTAGGGATCGGATCTGCACGTACGCACAGCACGCTACACCGCGCGTTCACGCCCACACTAGCTAGCTACATAGCGGCTGTATTTAGTCGTAAAATTTGTCTCTGCAAACTTTACTATTCATATATCACATCAAATTTCTCTCCTCATGTATGGAGCACTACGTGGATAAATAAAAAAACTAATTCCATAGTTTTAATGTACACGACGGGACAAATCTTTTGAGCCTAGTTAGATCATGGTAGAAGAACGATTACCATAAACAAACAAAAAGTGGTACAATGCACTATAATGTTCTACGTGACTTTTTTCGACCACCTTTTCGCGACAATTAAACACACCCAGACACCCAGTACACCGATTCTGGTCATGCATGCAGACACACAGCAGAACATGCATGCACGGTGCGGCATGTGGCTGCAACTGCAAGCGCAAGCATGCTATAGCTCCATCGTACGTAGGGGTGGTGTAGTCGTGTAGTACTTGTACATACGTAGATCGATCGGTGGCGAGCTAGTCGATGAGGAGTGGTGCAGGGGGGCGGGGGCTATACACAGTAACGCACCCAAATTAACATGCATGCATGTGCGCGGATTATGTGATGAGCAGACGACCCAACCGTCCCATGCATGCGCGCATCTCTACACACGAGCCATCCGAACCGCACGTGTGCATGCATATGCATGTTACTAATTTCGACAATTGGTTCTGTAAGCTGCACGAAGTCACATACGGGTCCGGGATTCCCAATTCAGAAGGCCGTACTTGGGTGTACGAGCTCGCGTACTGATTCCGGCGATGTTGGATCATCAATCATCAGGGACCAATCATGCATATATATACTCCATATTTGCCGGTACGTCGCCGCACTTACATAACTCGATGAAAGGGACCATGCATGTTCACGTACGTACTCCTAGCTAGTCATTGGCTCATGGCTAGCGTGCGTGCGTGCGTGTGCATGAATAAGGCCAAGATCATATCGACGCGCACATATGGACTTCAGCGAACTAACGCCGATCATTTGGTATCCAATCCACATGGCTATAAGCTACAGCTAGCCACTGTGCACCCTTAGCGTTGTCTCCATGCTGTAATGAACTACCACATGTGTGCCGATCGATCATAGCAAGGACCACGTAGGGAGTACAAGTTAGTTCGGCCGGTAGCAAAGTACTAGCGGTAGCAGCTAGCGTACGTGTCCGTGCATGTGTTTCTCTCCTAGCTCAGAGTCAAAGAGGATGAGCAGAGAACAAAATCTTACAGGGGCGTTTCAGTCATTCGCCCATTTTTGTCGTCCCGTGTTCCTCTCTACCAGCAGCACGTACAGGAACATGATTACTGTCAACTACTTGTCCCACGTACAAGTACAACTGGCGCGTAACGTCCGTATACCTTTGTCACAAATGGGACAGACGACCGCGACCGTACTGAGTTAACATTCGTCCGGCCAACAACCGGCAACTAGCACGTACGTATAGGCGTATAGCGTTAAGCTTCTCCTGTCCTTGAGATTTGAGAATGCACCACACATATGCTAGTTTTCTTTTTCTCGACCGAGAAAGACAGACTTGCATGTCGACCTGTTGGCTGTTGCATGGCATGCCCTAGCCTTCTCAACAAGCGTGTGCTTACGTCCCGCTTATGAGTTATGAAGCTCTAGCTCCTTTTAATTCCCCAAATTGATCTTTTCTGTGATCCATCGATCGATCAGGCTGCAAAACAAGGTTAAGATGGACCACTGAAAACAATGTTGGATATGATGGGGTGGATCAAAGATTCCATCAATCCCCTAATGGCCACTGGGCAATGGAATATTGCAGTACGTGCAACTACATTGTCCTCTCAAACCTCCCAAGAGATCGACACGCCAATTTGACAAATTAAAGGGAGCCACTACATCATGCATGTCAAGTATGTGGTCATCCATCCATCATCGGCTAGCAACAACTACCAGATCAGACCATTACCGTTTTCTTGCTGCTACTACATCAACAACTATGTCACACCCCAAAATTTTCGAATTTTGGGATGTGAATTTTTAACATAATTAATACAATAATTTTCTCAATTTTCTAAAATTTTTCCAAGCTTTGTTTGATTCACAAGAAATTTATGATAAGAACAAAATATTTGAAATAAAAAAAAATTTCTTTGTATGTGGCATTCATGCTGGCTGCATTAAACGTTTGTTTGTGCGTGGTTCGAATTGGAATGTAAATCTAATTTAAATTCAAGTTTGAATCGCTTTGTTCTTAGCTCTTGCAAAGTTATTCTGGCCCGAGTCCGTTTTTGCCCCTTTAGGTTTTTCCCTGGCATGGATTTCACCCTTCAACTTTTCCTCCCAGCCTCCGCCCGGCCCATCCGCGTCCCCGCCCTCTCCTTCGCCCTGCCGGCCCAACCCCCCTTCTCCCTCAGCTTGGCCCAAACCGCCCAGCGCCTCAAACCGGCCCAGCACTGTGCGCTGCTCGGCCCGGCCAGCAGATTCGGCCCAGTCATTTTTCTCCCTCTCCGCAGGCAGCGCTCCCCCCCGGCCCGGCTCGCTCCAGCCCACTACCCCACCCCCGCGCCATCCCACAGCTCCACTCGGCCCAGCCGCCCCTCTGCTTTCGGCCCGTCGCAGCCCAACCTGCGAGCCGCACCGCGCCCCGCCCCCGCCCGCGACGCGCAGCGCCGCCGCCGCCGCGATTCCCGCCGCCGCGTCGCTGCCTTCCTTCTCCTTGACGTCCGCGCCCCTTTAAGCCACGCGCAGCCGAGACCCCAACCCTCACCTCTCCATCCTCCCACGAGACCGAGCCCTCCTGCGCTAGCGCCGCCGCTCTCTCTCCTCCCGACAGAGCGCCGCCGCCGGCAAGTCAAGCGTCGCCGGTCGCCATTGCCGCCATTATGCCGCGTCTACTGCCGGTCGAGGCGGGCCGCCGCAACCACGAGCCCCGCACCTCCAATTCGAACCTCTTCCACCACATCCCTTCGTTGCTCGGCCGCCAGCGGAGTTCCTCCACGTGAAGCCGCCGCCGCCGGTCGTGGGCTGCGGAGGATGGCCGCCACAGTTGCCGCCAACGAAGGAGGTCATCACCGCGAGCATCCCCACGACGAGCTGCATCTCCCCCGCCGGTCCTCGTCGTCTCTTCACCGCCGGTGTGCCTTCCCCGCGAGAAGCCGCCGCCGCCGGCCACTGCCTCCGCCTTGGTCGAGATCCCGGCCGTCACCGCCCGTCTCTGCTGATGGTGAGCGCCTCGTGGTGATCCCCTCGATCTCCTCTCCCTGTTACTGTAACGCCCGCGTTTTAATCTCTGAGAAAATCACCTAAATAATACACACGGTAAAAACTCTTTCAAAATCTTTTATCCGCCGAGCTCCCGTTCCCGCCAATCTTCCCGCCCTGTTTTTCCCCCCCCCCTTCTTTTCTCTGTTCACCTCGTTGTCACCACTCTCCTTTCCGTCCCATCCCGCGTCGCCGCTCTCGGGTCGACCGCCGGGCCGACCGTCTCTGGCCGACCACCGTCTGCACCTGTCCTCTCCGCCGCGAATCCCGCCGTCTCTCCCCTCTCTTTCCCCCCCTCTTTTTCTTTTTCCCTCTCCCTCCTCCCTTTCTTTTTCCCTTTCTTTCTTTCTCTCTTTTTCTTTCCCTTCCCCTGTTTCCCCGGCCGTCTTCTTCCCCTCTGCCGCGCTGCCGCTCTGCTCTGTTCCGCTCCGCCCGTCGCCGGCCACCGGTGCCCGGCCGACCCCTACCACCCCTCGGCTCGTCACGCTCGCGGTCGCAGCCCCGCCACCACCTCCGCTCCACCGCACGCCACCGCCGGCTCGGTCGCGCGCACTCCACCCCGCTCCGCCGCACCAAGCACCGCACGCAAGCCGCACGACCACCACCACCGCTCACTCCCTGCTCAACGCGCTCACCATCGTCGCCGTGCCGCCACTCGGTGTGACCCCACCACTGCCGCCGCTGCAACCGACACCCGGCCGACTCGCCCGCATCTCTACCGTGCCGCGCGTCGCGCATGCCACCCCGGTCGCCACCACTCCGGCCACCCGGCCCCGCCGTTGTCCTAGCGCACGCCACCGCCCGTCCTCGCCACTTCCACTCGAGCGCGCACGCCACATTGCGACGGGCGCAAACGCCAAGCACAGCGCCGCCGTACCACCGACCACGACGACCGCCATTAACCCCGCCACCGGCCGCCGAGCGACCCCCTCCCGTCGGCCCACCGCCTCGGCACTCCTCCACGCCTATTTATAGGCCCGTCCGTGTAACACCCAAAATACTCAATTTTAAAATTTTTGGCATTTAATAAATTATTTAATGCTCTCACCTATTTTATAAAGGCTAAATAATATTTTCTAAAATTTAAAATCAAATATAAGTGATAGAAACATTTATTGTTGCATTCATGCTGCTGCATTTATTTTTGTATTGCTTGTGATTCAAACAAGGATTTAAATTTATTTAAATTCAAATTTGAATCACTTTGTTTGGAGCTCTAGAAAAGACGTTAAGCGCGGGTCCACTTTTGCCCCCTGAATTCTTTCCCCGAGCCATTCTTTCCCCCTTCCCTTTTCTCTAAATCCGGCCCGGCAGCTCAGCTCGGCCCAAGTTCGTCAGCGCCGCCTAAGTCCATTCCTTCTCCCTCAACTTCTTCCCCGGCCCAACTCCCACCTCCCCTCCTTTTCTTTTCTCCCCGCGCGCGCAGCCAGACCCCGGCCCAGTTTTCCCCCGAGTTTTGGCCCAGCACCGGCCCACGCCCGCGCCCTCCCCCTCTCCCCTCTCTCTCTCTGTTCGCCTGGCCCCACTCGTCAGCCACCCCGCCCCCCTTTCCTTCTTCTCCCGCCCTTCCTTTCTCGGCGGCCGATAATGGCGCTGGCTGCCGTGGCAGGGCCCGCACGCCGATGCCGCCTCGCCCTCGCCTTACTTAATCCGGCCCGCGCCGCTGCTCCGCTCCCCTCACCCCCATCGCGCCAACCCTAGCGCCGCCACCGTCCCGTTCTCGCCACTCCAGAGCCGCCGAGCTCGAGCTCCGCCGCCAGGCCGCCCCGGTGCACCTCCCGGCCGACCATCGCCTCCAATCGGTCCGCCACGAGGTAATGAACCCAACCAGGTTGTTCTCCACCCTCAATTCCATCCCTGGCTCATCAATTTCATCCCCTCTCCATTCAGAGCCGTCGCGCAGCCGCGCCAGAGTTCGCCGCCGGGCCACTGCTGTGTCACCCCACTGCCCCGGCCGGCCCTCGGACCTGCACCACCGCCCCGCGAGGACCCCGTTGAGCCACGGCACGAGCCCTCCCGCGCTCCGGAGCTCCCTCGCCGTCGCGCACCGACCCGCCGCTCCGCCGCCGCTCGTCGTCCCACTGCTCCGACCCATCACCGGCCAATCCCTCGCGTCAGGAGCACCTCCACGAGGTACTGAAGCTCCCCCTCTACCCAATTTGAGCGCCTGAGCACCGTGGCACACTTCCCCGCGACACACCGGAGCCCCGCTCCGCCGCACACCGCCGTCCAGCTGACACACTGCAACGCGATGCACATGATCACCACGGTTGCGCTTGTGAGGTCCTCTAGTAGCGCCAGAGCCCAGAATCCGACCCAATCGCTCCCCAAAACCCCCACCCCGCTGCACACCGAAGTGCGGCTCCGCCGCTCGTCGTCGTCGGCACGCTACGCCGGCCGACACACGACTCGAACCCCCCAGATCGTTTCGCCTTGACGTCCTGAGCCTGTAGGACTTAATCTCGTCGTAATCCGAGCACCCTAGCCCGAGTTAGGGCCAACTCCGGCGAGCCCCCGCCCTCGGCCGAGCGGCGCCGCCGCGGGATCATCTTCCCCGGCGAGACCCTGTTCTGGGCTGTCCGATCCGAAATCGACGGCCGAGATTAGATCCCAGCGTACCCCTTCGCGTTTTAAAACACAGCCGTCCGATTCAGACCCAACGGCCCTCGTCGCGCCACGTCCCTGGTCAACCCTGGGATACCGGTCAGCGCTGGCTTTTTCGCTAAAGAACCCCTGGACTTTCGGGAAATTAACCCGCGGTCCATTTTAATTCAAAAATAATTTCAAATAGGTCCTGTTTTATTCGTTTAGGCCCCTGGAAATTTTAAAACTTTGCCAGCAAGCCCCCGAACCTTAGAAACGCTATAACTTTCACGTTTTAGCTCCGATTTCGGTGATTTTCGCGCTCATGTGTTCGTAGCGAAGCGTAGATCATTTCTAGCTCCTGTTTTTGTACTGTTTTTACAGTTTGGTGTTCTGTTCTAATAGATTAATTTTGTTTGCATGTAATGATTGTTTTGGAATGCGTGCGTGATGTTCGTGTCCAGTCGGTGAGCCCGTAGCGTTGGACTTCGAGTACGTTGAGGACGTGCCGGAGCAGGAGTTTCAGCCGTAGCCTTACTCCGAGGAAGGCAAGTTATAGCACGGACAATCCTTGCTACCTACTCACTCTCATTTAATACACTGTACTTTACATACGCATGTGTCTAATACTGTTTACCATTAAGGTTATTCCTAGCATTTATTTCCTTGTCCTTGTATTCCTATGGGTTTATGCATTTGGGTAGTATTTTGCTAGGCGCAATTACTGTCACCATTATTTAACTGTTAATATTGACTTAATGGTCCACTTCAACGTTAATGATAAAACTGGCTTTTTAGCAACTTGGATTAGGGGGCTAGAGCATGTGTTGTGTGCTTTGCTCTAGTGTCTCCCTATAAGGACCGGTTCTTAAAGCGGCAACCCAGGAGCCTGTCGCCACCGCCGGAACTATATGGGCTCTGGTCTTGGTCAAGTAGCTTGTACGACTCTAGCTTGATAGTGGTTACCGAGGGGCCAGCGGCGTTGTGGGAGGCAAGGCACGGGGTGTTTTCCCGATTCCACCGAGGACGGTAGCCCCGTCGGCTAGGTCTCGTTAGACCCAGTCCCGTGTTGGGAGTCTCAGCGATTGAGGACTCCGCACGTTGCGCATTGTTGGGGTGGATACCCGCGCTCTGGGCGCCATCGACCCCCTCATGGTGTGACTCCGTGGGCGTACGTCGATCTCGGTGCCTAAGGACTCACCACCTTGTATTACTGCAGCGGCTACTATCTTGTTAGGGTGTCTTGTGAAAGCCTCGTAGCGTCCCTATGCAGTCACACCTCGGAAGTGTTGATGTGCGTGGTTGGGTGCAAAGTTCCTTTGAACTTTTACGCGACTGGTGTGTAAAGGGCGAAACCTCTGCAGAGTGTACGATCTATCATGATAGCCTTGCTCAGGGTCACGAGCGGCCTGGATCCTTTTTGATTAGAATATGGTATTTATTCCTGTTTAATGTCACTTACACCATTAATTAGGTTACAACTGGGTTCTCATTCACTTGTAGTGACTTGGATAAAGTTAAAACGAACCAACTAAAAGTGCTAACGCAGTTAAGCCAGTGTCTAGCCTTTTTGAGCCTTCATAACCCGTGCTATACTTGCTAAGTAATTCTGTTACTTACACTTGCTATTATTATCATTTTGGGCAAAATCCCGGACGGGTAACAGAATGGAGTCAGGCTAACTATGAGGTGGAGTTTCCGGAGGATTTGCCGTACTTCTGAGTTGGCGTTCTCCCAGTCAGAGTCCCTGTGGGATTGCGGCTACGCTTAGAGAGATGTTCTAGTCTTCTGCTGTCCATGATTTATTTTTGAAGCACTCTGATGTAATCGCTACTTTATGTTGAATAATGAAGCATTGTACTCTGATTTTTACCATATTTGTTCGCTATATGTGTCTGTGGACTTCCTGGGCACACATATGGCCACATTCGGGTTTTGAGTAAATCCGGGTGTGACAGTCCGCTTCCCCACCACCATCTCCCGCTCACCGGCCGACCAACTCGCCTCCCGCACCCCTGCATCGCCGCCGCCCCACCTCCATTGCCGCCGCCGTCTCTGGCCCCCGTGGGCCGCTCACCACGAGCCACTTCGAGCCCAGCCGACAGCACCCGAGGCTTCCCCTCCACTCCCTGCAGCTCGACCACCCACCAATTGGCCCTTCCCACCACCGTAGCACCGCCGCCCAGCTCGCCGTCGCCGCCGTTCCACCCCCTTCTGCTGTGACGCCGCTGCGGGCCACCACTGCACGTGGTAAGCACCTCGGTGAACTCGCCACGATCTCCTCTTGCTGTTCCGCTAGCTCTAGTCCACCACCACCGCCCCTTGCGCCGGCGCCGCCGCCGCCGCCGACCGTCGCCCCCTTCCCCTGCTCTGTCGCGAGGTGAAAGAAAGGACTTTTATGAATAACCCCCTGGACTTTCTCTTAATCAACCCGCGGTCCACTTGAACAGGAAACCCCCTCTCAGACACATTTACACATAAACCCCTGCACTTTCACCAAATCAACCCGCAGTCCAACGATCACTATTCCCCCCCCTCTCTATTTATTTCGCCAGAGGCCCCTGAGCTTTTCCATATTTACAGAAGGGTCCTTATTCTTTATAAACAACCCCTAAACTCCACTAAACTCGTCATTTCATGCGCCAAATTAATCTCGTTTGACCCCAAACCCCACCACAATTTTCACCAATGTATTTCCGCCAAATCCATCCAGTCCATACTCAATATAATCGTGTCATTATCATTCGCTCTCGTTTTCCGTTCTTTCCTTCTGAGCTCATTAAAAGCTTTTCTTTTATTTATTGGGTGTTTGCTTGTGTGTGCCATAGACTCCGCTATGAACGAGGAAGGACTCGAAGAGGAGCAGTGCTACGAGCAGGAGCTTGGAGACCAAGACCCCGGGCAGGAATCCCCCGAGGGTTGGGAGAACGGCAAGTGCAATCCCACCCTTTGATGCATATTGCTGCCCTAGTTTTTATAAACACGACCCATGGCCTGATTTATAAAACTTGCATAATTTTTCTGCTAAACCCGGTTGGATAGCCATACCTTGACTGCTATGACTGATTCCTTGACAACCTAGGTTAATATTTGAATATGACAATGTTTTATTTGAATATTAATCATTGCTAGAAACGCTTAGGAACATTTTACCATTATACCCCCATAACAAATATTTGGTGTTTACAAAAGCAACCGTGTGCGTGCTTTAAAATAAAAGAGATGATTTGTGTAAATAAAATGAGTACCCGTGTGGGATGAGACAGACGGTATTTCCGCGTGAAATACCGAGGTGAGCTCGAACCGGTGTGGTTGAGCATGGTGGGAGTTGTCTATCCTATCACAAGTTTTGGGATGATGTTGATGTGTCATCTAGCCTAACCCATTTTTACTGTACCACCACTCGACCGTTGTATGTGGCAACGGCCTAGCATAAACCCCACTAGTTGAGCTGCTGGTTATATGGTGTGCTGGTGAGCAACAGAGGGCCATGGAGCCGGGGATACGGTCTATGTGAAGTATGCCCCTGGTTAGAACCTCGTTGGTAGGTTGCTAACCCCTGGTCGCGTCTGTGATGACTTGTCAGTTTAGCTATGGTGGGTAATGGCTTGGATAGGAGCTGCACTGACACTAAGGTGTTCTTGTTGTGGTAGCCTACTTGTGGTTGTGTACACCTCTGCAGAGTTAAAACCTATCCGGATAGCCGTGTCCCCGGTATTGGACGAGTTACGGCTTGGTCACTTCACTAGTCCCCTATTTTGGTGTAAGAAAGTATTGGTATTTGATTGAGCTGAGGAATGTTTTGGCATGGGCTATGACAGATGGGAAATCTGGTAGCAACAAAATCTTGTACGAAAAAGTATTACATTTCCTGTTCCTTTTAAAAGTAATATTTGTGAAAACCCATGGCGAAAACCAACCCCTTGCATGTGTAATAAAAATTGCTTTGCTGCTAAATGAACCATGAGCCTTCCTTGTTACAGTACTTGCATACTTCTGTTATACCCCTCCGTGGCTGTGGTTGCGCTTGCTGAGTACGTATGTACTCACCCTTGCTTAATCTGTTGCAGAGGTAGACCCGGACTTTGTGCCTGAGGATATCGTCTAGTGGGGTTCGTTCTGCACCCAACCTTTGCCTGTGAGTTGGGGTCACCCGCTGGAAGCCGCATGCGTTGCCACTCTGATGAAGACCTCTATGTTATCAACCTTTTTATCTGGAGCTTAGTATTAGTTCTGTTTGTCGTGGCCCTGTAACGCCACCGTCTCCCGTAATGTTGCTTTTGTACTGAACTATCTGTTGTAATAATGTGAACCAGCATCCTGGGACTGGTATTTGTATCACATTAAGTTCTCTCTTTCGAGGGGACGCTTCAGTTACGCTCCTCGCCCCGAGTCCCCGTCCACCAAATCGCCGGCGAGCCAGAGAAACAGAGCCGCCGACGAGCAGAGCCGCCGGCAAGACTCCCCTGCGCAAGGAAGGAGACGACCCCTCTTTTGCGTTTAGGCCCCTGTCGAAACTCGAAATCTTTAGTGGTTTCCTTTGAGTCTATACACGTTTATAGGGGACCCCTGCAAGTTTTCCCCTGTCACACTTAAACCCAGCCCGAGCCATTTTACAATGATAACCCCAACGTTTACCTATTTTGCGAGCACTATTTATAGTGTCTTGCTAAAGATTGCTGCCAGTCCTCCAGATCTATGGTTAATTGCGCATAGGTCCTTACAAACTTGTTTTATGCATAAAATCCACGTTTTAGCTCCGTTTCAAACCGTTTCCGTTGCGTTAGATTCATATCAACTTAAACTACACGTTAGCACTGTTATTTAACATGCAACTTGTTTCTTAATTTTTATTTAATATTAAGTTGATTAAATGCTATTTAAATGTCTTTTCCAAATAAAAGCAAATTAGGGTTTACATATCGATTTTATATAATACTTATTAATTTGGTTAATTCTATTTAATCATGTTTTCAGAATAATATTTAATTAGAGTTATACCTCGGCTTCATAAAATAATATTAATTTAATTAATGCTTACTTTAACTAGCATTTCTAATTAAAAGCAATTTAGGCTCATACCTCGGTGCTTACAAATAAAATTAATATGACTAATATTATTACAATTTATTTCTAATAATAATAACATGACAAGCTGAACACGAATAATAAAGTTATTCGATTAGATGCTCTCACATGCTTCATTTCAAGTTAATGTTTTAATTTGAATAAATTATACTTAAAAATTTATAATTAAAATATGACTAAGTTTACTTCGTATTTTCTAAAGATTAAAATATAATTTGTATTCATAATTTATACATGGTTTTATTTAATTAAAATAAATGAAGCACATAGTCTTCCATTCAGTACGAATCTTCCGATAGTCGTATCTTCTCAACCGTTGTTCCGTTTTCAGCGATCCTTACGCTCACGCGACCATCGAACCAAGCCCTATCCTTTAGCGCGCTCTTTTAAAGCCTTCTCTATTGATTGGTGTATTGTTCTTAGTTGTATTGTTTGCTTGCTTGTTTAGCTATGAATGATGCGAGTAGATGAGTGCCATCAAGAGATTTCAAGGAGAAGAGTTTGACGATCAAGAGCCGAAGACTGAGTGATTATACTGGATTTGAGGCAAGTTATAGCACGGACAATCCTTGCTACCTATCTCACCTTTAATACACTGTTTTTTACATACGCATGTGTCTAATACTGTTTACCATTAAGGTCGTACCTAGCATTTATTTCCCTGTCCTTGTACTCCTATGGGTTTTTGCATATGGGTAGTATTTTGCTAGGCGCAACTACTGTCACCTTTACTTAATTGTTAATATTGACTTAATGGTCCACTTCAACTCTCATAATTAAAACTTTCTTTTTAGTAACATGGATTAGGGAGCTAGAGCATGTGCTGTGTGCTTTGCTCTAGTGTCTCCCTCTAAGGACCGGTTCTTAAAGCGGCAACCCAGGAGCCTATCGCCACCGCCGGAACTATAATGGCTCTGGTCTTGGTCAAGTAGCTTGTACGGCTCTAGCTTGATAGTGGTTACCGAGGGGCCAGCGGCGTTGTGGGAGGCAAGGCACGGGGTGTTTTCCCGATTCCACCGAGGACGGTAGCCCCGTCGGCTAGGTCTCGTTAGACCCAGTCCCGTGTTGGGAGTCTCAGAGATTGAGAACTCCGCGCGTTGCGCATTGTTGGGGTGGATACCCGCGCTCTGGACGCCATCGACCCCCTCATGGTGAGACTCCGTGGGCGTACGTCGATCTCGGTGCCTAAGGACTCACCACCTTGTAGTACTCCAGCGGCTACTATCTTGTTAGGGTGTCTTGTGAAAGCCTCGTAGCGTCCCTATGCAGTCACACCTCGGAAGTGTTGATGTGCGTGGTTGGGTGCAAAGTTCCTTTGAACTTTTACGCGACTGGTGGGTAAAGGGCGAAACCTCTGCAGAGTGTACGATCTATCATGATAGCCTTGCTCAGGGTCACGAGCGCCCTGGATCATTTTTTATTATAATATGGTATTTATTCATGCTTAATGTCACTTACACTATTAATTGGGTAACAACCGGGTTCTCATTCACTTGTAGTAACTTGGATAAAGTTAAAACGAACCAACTAAAAGTGCTAATGCAGTTAAGCCAGTGTCTAGCCTTTTTGAGCCTTCATAACCCGTGCTATACTTGCTAAGTAATTCCCATTACTTACACTTGCTGTTATTACTATTTTTGGGAAAAATCCCGGACGGGTAACAGATTGGGGTCAGGCTGATTATGCTGTGGAGTTTCCAGAGGATTTGCCGTACTTCTGAGCTCGCGTTCTCCCAGTCAGAGTCCCTGTGGGATTGCGGCTACACTTAGAGAGAGTTTATTAGTCTTCCGCTGTCCATGCATTTCATTTATGCAAAACTCTGATGTAATCGCTACTTTATGATGAGAATAAAGCATTGTACTCTGATTTTTACCATATTTGTTCGCTATATGTGTCTGTGGACTTCCTGGGCACACATATGGCCACATTCGGGTTTTGTGTAAATCCGGGTGTGACAAACTACAAGAATTCCAATCATTTGCACGCGTGCATGCATGGTCATCATCTCTTCGCTTTTTGGTTGTTTGATACGCTAGCCAATTCAGCCCGCAGATGATGTAGTATACTATTTGCTCGATCCAATAATCCTTGGTGCACGTGCGTTGCGGTGGCCCTAGCCTCATCTGGCTAGCTGCATGCAGATGCTTAAGCGAGGCATGGAAGGCGACGTGGCGGTTTTTCATTTGCTCAGTTCCTGTGTTTAACTATTCAGTGGTCGTTGATGAGATTTGGTGTTGCGCGGGATTTGTTTACGTTGCCATGTTCTGTTTGCGCGTATGTGTTTTGGAACTCATGTGGGAAACATATTCCTCTGGATCTTGGTTGTACTCTGGCCATAATTGAGATGTTTAATTTCTCGCGAAAATATGCTAGTAGTTTTAGATGATTTTATTAGCTGGTGTTGCACGCTCCTTTAATCATTGCAAGATTAAGCTAGTGTAAGCTTAATATATAGATGGGCCGCTGTGGTTCGGAAGATATGTGTATGATATATATAGGAGTATATATCTGGGCACAGTGGTAGATAGGCAGTAGCTTCAATTCTATATACACACACTTTCTCTGGAAACGTCGGCTCATTTGTTTTCTCATGTGCCCATTTGCACTACGTACAGCTCACGACTGCATTATGCCGCTCATTGTTGGGCGCACGTAACTCAGTTCTCAGTTCCAGCAGATTGAACCAAGTTAGCACACAACGTGGAACACCTGCATCACACAGTCAGCACGCAAGGACGTATGACCCTCCCGCATGCAGATCGAGCAGACCGTGTACACGTACGGTGTACTTGATGTCTCGCTCCATGCAAGCATTCGCAGTGAACTCATGTGATGATCTCCTTTCCTCAGGTAGTGCCGAGGGTACTGGCCGCAGCAATGGCGCGTATTATACAATACTCCGTACATATATGAGATCCGGAGCCATTGCCGTGCATGTGAACTTAATTTGTTGCGATATCACAAATCACATGCCTTTCAGCATTCCGCTCACCGAAAGTCTCATCAACAAACCTTTGCCGCGCCGTCAAGGTCAAACACTCTACCAAAGCATGCAACACACATGCAGCGCAGTGGCGTCCGATTCGTCGTTCGGCGCAGTACGGATCCAAAAAGAAAGCACGCAGCGCACGTACACTGAATCCAGCCCGGTAAGCGCGCGGCGAAATTAAACCTGCAGGCCGATCGAGGCCGGCCGGCGGGCGCCGCAAAAAGGCCATGATCGATCTCTCCGCAGGCTGTGCACTTTAGGTCGCGTTTGAGCATTGACTAATCGATCTCTAGGCACAAACTTTGGAAATGCTACTAGGAGTCCGTGTGTGGTCACGGCATCAAGGCTGGGTGGTAGACCCTGCAGCTTTGCTTTGCCGACCGATGGGCAGATTTGCTTCGTAATGATGGCTAGCTAGGCGGACTCATCGATCGATCACGGTGGATCGCGCCTTTTAATTTGTTGCTTGCATGCCTTTCCATGCATGCATGGCGGTTGAGGCGTTGAGCGCCCGCCCGCGCGCGGCTGCCCAGCCCAGCAGACTAGCAGAGCTTTTGACCGAGCTATACACCGTAGCTGCTGCGGCGGGTCCAGAAGAAGAGGCCGGCCGCGCGCGCCCGGCCGTGCATGCGCACGCTTTCTTTGCTCGGTGCGTCGCGCGAACCCACCACGGCCGGCCGCCCCCCGCCGCGCCGCGCCGCACGCACCAACCTCCTCGAGCCGCGCACGCGCACGCGCGCGTCGCCGACGGCCACGGCTTTAGTAGTAATACTCCAGGCCGGCGGCTAGCTAGGCTAACGTACTCCAGGCCGGCGGGCGCGCGCGTACCGTGCACGCGCGCGCGCACACGGGTGTTGCACTGTTGCTGCTTGCCTTTTAGCCCACTGTTGCAAGCGGCGCGGTACGGGACGGGGCGTGAGACGACTGTGCGCGGGCACTGTGCTGTCTGGGCAGCGCGGCGAGCTGATTGATTGATTGATTGATGCGCGTGCGATCGAGCGGCGCGAACGAACCCGTCTCGCGACGACGACGGGCGGAGGAAGTTATTGCGGCGCACAGTGGCGTGCCCGGCCGGGAGATGCATGTTCACGTGTGCTAGCCTGCCAGGTTAGCAGCGGTACAGCCACTGCAGTAGTGGTTGCTCGTGTGGTCAGTACTCATGTACGGCGTACTCCGTATAGGGGGTATACCTCTTGCTACGTAAGATCGCTGTCGAACGGAATGGAGCCCCACGCGCACGCGCGGACGTGACCGCCGTGCTCATTGCATGTTCTTGCATGTCACACTTAAATGTTATAAAAAATTTTGAAACTTTGCACGCATAATAGTACCAAGTAGACGTGAAACATACCAAAATTTGATATTCAAACAAATGTGGTAAAAATTCATACCAAAAAACAAATTTTTGTTTGAATCTCTACTTTTGGTATGTTTTACATCTACTTGGTAGTATTGTGTGTGCAAAGTTTTAAATTTTTTTAAAATCTCTAATTGTGACATGCAATAAGCCCTGCGGTCGCTTTTACGTGTGGTTTTTTCCGTCCGTGCATGAACCAGACAAAAGGGGTCCAGACTCCAGAGCCGACTGGTAAAACGGTGCGGCGTGGCTCGTGGACGGCGGCGAAACGCTTCTCCTTGGCACGCGGCAAGCCACTAAGCCCAGCAGGCCGAAAAGTGGAAAGCCCATAGTAACATCCTCGGCCTGGTCCATTCTGTTCTGCCTAGATGTTTTGCTTGGACAGCCCAGTTGGCAGCTATGAAGGCGCATGTCCGAAAAATCAAACTCAGCTGCCTGCAGATAGATCACATCGCAAACGTCCCGGTGAACATTGATATGGGTGGGAGGGATTCAAAGTCTTCGTAGAAATAGAGGAGAGGCATTTCCTATGTGCGGCAGTGCCGGAGGATGTGTATTGGTCGTCAGGTAAGCGACGAGGAGGGTCATCAGGACATCCTTCAACCCAAACCGACGTGGACACCGACACTCCCTCCCCTTCCCGAACCGTCTTGTTGACGTGGGAGCCGTCGAGCCGACCCGCAACGGCAGTTCGAGGACGACTCCCAAAGCCAAACTCCAGCTCAAGCGCGTCCGTCCACGACCCCCACCCGTGCGCCTATAATCTTTGGATGCCTCTGGACTCAAGTCGGGTCGGTTCGGGTCGGTCTCGGCCGAGCCGAGATAATTAACAAGTCGCACGGCGCCGGATAACCCCAAGCCCAAGCAAAGCAACAACAAAACAAACCGCCCCGGGCCGGAATTAGCTGTCACCCTCCGCCCCCGTCGCTTCGTTCCGTCACGTAACCACGTCTCCTCCGCCGCCCCGCTTCCTCCTCTCTCCCTCCTGCCCCCTCGCGCCTCGCGAAATCCCCCGCCGCTCGCCGTCCCCGGAGGAGAAGCCAGCCATCCAGCGCCGCCGGAGATGTCGTACGCCTACCTCTTCAAGTACATCATCATCGGCGACACAGGTCAGCGAGCCCCCCATCGATCCCCCTTCCCCAGCTGGATCCGCGGCGGGCGGCGGGGGAGATCCACTCCATCCGCCCGTGCGGTTGCCTGCGCGTAACGGTACTGACGGGTTTCGCTGGTTGCTTGGTTTGGTTTGGTCGCCGGTGATGCGATTTTGCAGGCGTCGGCAAGTCGTGCCTGCTGCTGCAGTTCACCGACAAGCGGTTCCAGCCCGTCCATGACCTCACCATCGGCGTCGAGTTCGGGGCCCGGATGATCACCATCGACAACAAGCCCATCAAGCTCCAGATTTGGGACACGGTACGATAACCCTCTGCCGCTACTTTCCTTCCTTCGTACGCATCCCGTGCGTGCTATGTAGATCGTTTTTGGTCCTGATAGGAAGACATTAATTGCTTGCTTGCTTGATCGATTGATCACTCACGGGGCTTGAGCTTACAGTATAATTGCAAACTGAATTTAGGATGTCCAATTGCTGTGGCATAAATTGAAGTTTATTAAGATGGAAACCATGCAGTTTTCCGAGCTAGGAGTTTATAGTAATGGGCTATTCTTTGTTCTTTGTCAGTTTGCCCCACCTGAAGTGAAATTCGTGTTAGCTTAGCATTGTTACATTTGAATATTTGTTAGTTTATATAAGATACCCCTGTTCCTCTCCTCTCGTGGTAGATGTTTATATAGAATGCCCACGTGGCCACATGCATCGATCATCCGATCTGATGTGATTTATCTTTTAACATTACAGTCAGGGAATCCAGCCCTTTTGTATGATACATATCGTTTCGGTGCTGATAGAACCCGCCCCTACCATTTAGGGAAACATAATCGCTTGCTTGCTTGATTATTCATTGGACTTGAGCTAATCAAGTCAAACTGAATTTAGGATGTCCAATTGCTGTGGGTGCTGAAGTTCAGTTCAGGATGAAAACCTTCCAGCCTGTCATATTGGATATTCTCTGTTCTTTATCATTTGCCCTCATCCTTGTTGGAATTCATGTTGTCACATTAGGCCCTTTTTTTTTGTTTACAAGCTCTCCTTGTTCCACCTCTCTTGTGGCACACCCTATTGTGGAATGCCCATGTGGCCACATGCATCATAAATCCAATCTGATGATGTGATTGTATCTTTTAACATTACAGGCAGGCCAAGAGTCATTCAGGTCTATAACTAGATCATACTACAGAGGGGCTGCCGGTGCTCTTTTGGTATACGACATCACTAGGTAACCACCCTTGTAAATTCGAATTTGCTTGCGGTAGTCTTTTTGTGTGTACAGTTCTGAGTTCGTGCTGATGCTGGCATTGGAATCCATGTTGAACTGATTTCAGGAGGGAGACTTTCAATCACCTTGCAAGCTGGCTGGAGGATGCGAGGCAACTTGCCAACGCCAACATGACGATAATGCTGGTTGGGAACAAATGTGACCTGTCTCACAGGCGTGCTGTGAGCTACGAGGAAGGCGAGCAGTTTGCAAAGGAACATGGCCTGATCTTCATGGAGGCATCTGCGAAAACCGCACAAAATGTCGAGGAGGTGATGCTTGGTTCTTGATGTGCCTATTTGTGGTTGAGAATATTCCAAATTTCTCATCTGAACCTTTAAATGCAGGCATTTGTTAAGACTGCTGGGGCAATCTACAAGAAAATCCAAGATGGTGTTTTCGATGTATCTAATGAGGTAGCTTTTTGAATCTCAATCATTATGCTTTTGCTAAGCATGGTGAGCCGAGCCCCTTTGATTTAACTTTTAAGCCTCCTTTATAGAACTTCACTACATTCCTAACCAAAACATATTGAGGCTCAAAAACCTTACCTCTACCAATGTACCTTTCTGTTCCATTTTACTATATATGGATACACATCGAAGCCTAAGTCTGTACTACCCATCCTGTAGAAAGCTCATCATCCCCTTTTTCTGAGAACCGTTAGATACCGAAAAGTGTGCCAAACATGGAAACTGGGAACCTAATGACCTTGTAGTTTTTTTTTTTTGAAATGACAAAATTGGATAAACTTTTTTCATGTAATTTTGTGTAGAAGGTGTTTGTCTTATACTGAAAGAGCTAGCGAAAGAGAGACTGTTAGTTAGTTCAGGGATCAGTAGGAAAAAGGATTTTAGCTGGAAAGCACTTCTCTGACAGTGAAAATGCCATTTCCCCACCTGGAACATTGTCCTGCTTTCTGAAACACTTGTGCTTGCTTAGATCATGTATTTGTTGTCACCCCCACCAGCATGATTTCATACTGTCTTTTTGTTAAATTTGCAGTCATATGGAATCAAAGTTGGATACACAATCCCTGGCCAATCTGGAGGTGCCGGTTCCTCATCCTCTCAAGGCGGTGGCTGCTGCAGCTAAATCAGCTAATGGCGATGATGTACAAAGGTGGCATATACCAGTTGCATTATCTTCATGGTTCTGAGTGGAATATAGTGTGCTCCATGGTGCTCTGTTATTTCAAGCACCAACGGATTCTGTCCCCCGAACGACCTGAAGGATTCACTTAATTTATGTCAGGTGTTCAAAAACACTTCACTCTGTAATTTACTAGTGTGATTCAGTTAATTTATGTCAGGTGTTCATAAACAGTTCACTCTGTAATTTACTAGTGTCTTACCCTGTCCGTGTCCAGTCATCTAGCATACTCGAATTCTTTCCATTTGATGTGTAAATAAAATAAAACGGTGTTATGGCTTGGTCTGATGCTGTTAATTTTTCTTCTCCAAACGTCTTGGTCCTCTGATCGTTTGGCATGTAAAATTGTCCACCACTGAATAATGAATGGAATACTCTGCTTCTGGATGGACTGACGTTCCGTCTGGATTGTGGTAGCTTTTTGCCCATTTCTTTGCGAGTTACTCCCTCCAGTTTGGTAAAACAAGTCGTTTTGGACAAGGTTTGATAAAACAATTCGTTTTGGACAAGGTTTGAGTCAAACATTGGAAATATAAATTATGAATAACGTTTAAGTTGTTGAGTTTGGAAATGTGAAAATTATATAAATAGATTAGTCTTGAAAATTACTTTCATAAAAGTATATATATATATAACTTTTCAAAAAATATTTTTATAGAAAAGAGAAGTCAAAGTTGCGCTTTGGTGACCGTGTCGTTGTCCTAAACGACTTGTTTTAATAAACCGGAGGGAGTATCGAGTCAAGCCAAAGTGCCAAAGTACAGGGGATAAAGGGTTCCATTTACTTTTAACTTGAAGAACAGGTGCTCAAAGTCTTTCTGATCGTAATAGTAAGATTCTCGTCAGACGTAAAGCTTGAATTTTTTTCTTGAAAATTCCTTTTAGGGAAAGCAGAGGAGGAGAGCAGGGCTAACCGAATAACAGTAGTCCCACTGGCGAGTTATTAGTACAGCAACTGTTCGTTGAGCTTTGCTGCCAAGATATAAACCCAGCCAGCCAGACCAAAAACAAAGCAAATATTTGGAGCCAAAAACATAATGAATTTATATTTTGGGAAGGAACAAAGCATCACGAACTTGACTGTAAGGAGGGGGCCAAAATAAATAGCATCACGAACTTGTTGTCTACGCTATACACACCAAGCAACAGCTACTTACTACACACTGATCGATCAACTTATTTACAGCATCTGCCTCCCTAGCTACTACCCACCTCCAGTGAGCCCCGTGCATGCAGCAGCACGCCATGGCCATCATATCATGCTCGCTCGATCGATCAGTACCTGTTGCAGTCGTAGCAGGTGTGGTTGCGGCCGATCTCCTTGAGGTGGTCGTAGCCGTGGCGGAAGACGCGGAGGCCGAAGAGGACGCCGATGAGGAGCACGATCACCAGGATCACCAGCGCGTAGCACCCCACATGCTCCCTCGTGAACTTGAGCTTGCACATGGCCGCCCCAGCACGTACGCTCTCCTCTGTATGTCCTTCACTCTCTGGTGTATAGGTCGATGCAAAAACCTCTCACGCGGCGCGGCTCTTCTTATCGGAGGAACTAGAAGGCCGGCTGCTAATATGCTAGGGAAAGGGAAACGTCGCCCTGCCCTGTCCCTTCGGCGGTATGGCGACGGGGTATCGCTTGCTTTGCTGGTGAAGCTACTAGTAATACAGGAGAGAGCGAGTGATGCTCTCTCTGCCTTTTTCGCCTTTGCGCCACGATAAGAATCGAATCGCGGCGGACTGTGTGTATGTATGGAATAATCCACGACACATAGGCCTCTCTCTCTCTCTCTCTCTCATCTCCGGCCGCACGAATGATTGATTGATTGCCGTATAAAATTAAACTAGTAGCATAGAGCGGCGGGCAGGGGAAAAAGGCTGATCAACGGGAGCGTAAACCCAGGGGCACTACCAGGCAGGCACTGGTGTTTAGCCTCTGGGACCGGAGATGCTGAAGCCTGCTGGCTGCTGCTGCACTGTGAAGTGGATGCACAGACAGTAGGAACGAATGAACGGACGGCGTGGTCTCTCGAGCTGCTCAGTGAATGCGATCGCGATGCGTGCTTTTGCTCCAATGGATGGACGGGACGCGATAGAAGGCGTCGGCTAGGCCACCCCGGCCTTTGCGCCGGGTGTTTGGAACGCCTTGCATAGTGCAGCAGGTTCGTGTGCCTGCTCCACGTCCACGGACGGCTGCTTTGGGACGTAGCGACACGACACGGGGGCGGCGGCGGCGGCGTCCGTGAGCGGCGCGGGCCACCGCCCACGGCCCTTGGCCGGTGAGTTCGTTGGATCCCGGAGTCCCCGGTCCCGGTGGTGGATTGCCGACGGCGCACGACGCGCGGCTGATACCGATAGCAATAGCATGGCGTGCGTGGCGCAGGGCGACCCGCCGGGGCCAAACCACACCGTGTAGTAATCAACATTCAACAGTCTTCTCGATAGATAGATGGCCGGGCAACGCCGACCAAAGTGGGCACCACCAGATATATGCTGTCATATATAAACATCGACAGCACAGGCCGCAACCCGCAAGAGTCTACTAAAATGTCCAATCACCACTGCTTGACGGTGTGGGGATACATACACCGCCAGCACTAGATTGCTAATACATCCACCTCATTATTTATGGACTATTCGTTTCGTTTCTATTTGGACTAGCTATGAAGGATCAGACGAACCAACCGTCAACGATCAAGGCGATTCAAGCTCAACACCTCCAGTCGACCCAGGCATTCTTTCCCCTTAACAAGCATTTCATCAGTACATCAGAAAAAAATTAATACATGACAACACCACGTCGTATGTGAGGAAATTGTTGGTGGAATCCAGCTGAATCAGTCAACATCAGTGTTGCCCCAACAGCCCAACAGAAGTTTTCCTTTCAAGCAGAGCTAAGGATCAAACACAGGCAGACAACTGCAAGGCATAGCTCCAACATCAGTATTGCCCCAACGGCCCAACAGAAGTTTTCCTTTCAAGCAGCGCTAAAGATCAAACACAGGCAGACAACTGCAAGGCATAGCTCCGGATCAACGATTCCTATGTTGTGAAAACACAAGCATACAACCTAGATATCCATAGGTCTGCGGCATCTTATACGTATGCCAGATGAAAGCACTACAATGTAAACCTAAGATAAGAGTCATAGAATGAACAACGGGTCAAATAGACAGGGTGATTCCACAACAGGAACTACTGAGATTGAGATATCAAGTCCACGTCCATCAGAAGGGGTAACAATGCAAACATTCTTTCGCATAACGTGCAGGGGAAAGAGGTTTACATTGTATGGGAAGCTTGTCATGCAAGAGAGCTGACAGCATGGGAACAATAGAGCTCAACGCGGCCCCCGGCCCCGACCACGTCCACGACCACGGCCGCGACCACGTCCCAAAGGCTTCCCTGATTTGGAAAAGAAAATGTTTGCCAGTCAGATCAAAGCATGGTTCGATTCAAACAGAAGATAAAGCGGAGGAAATCAAACCTGTAGTTGGCTTCTTAGGCTTGACTCTAGGGGTTTCCTCCACCAGCAAAGTTTCCAGGTTTAAGCTGTCGGGAAGAATGTAATAGCGAATGTTGTTCCCTCGCACACTGAGGTGGTCAAGGGTTACGGGATTCTTCCCTTTCAGTGTGAGCTTCACTGTCTTCAGATGAGTATTCATGCTTATGTCAACACCTAAAAATATGTGCACAAATTAGATGATATGCCACACAAAATAAACCAGGATATTAATCCCTCAGTATCAGCAAAATTTGTGCGGCATAATATTGTGAGAACACATAGTTGAAGAACTGCAATCAAACAATGATAGCAGGAAAGAAAACGTAAAGTTCAAAATAGGCCTTTCATGTTGTATACTTGCATATTCTCCCTATTCGTTAACAAATGAAGTCATGCATGCCCCCAACATCATAATGTAATCTAGGAACAACTTGATCCACCCAAATCCCAAAACACCCAGTGACATGAACAAACATAGAAACTTAAAATTGTCCAATCCTAATTAAACATAAACCTTGCTTCGGAAGAAAAATCAATATTCTCCATTAGCATATAAATATCACTAAAATTAATTTACATTATTTATACCTTTCTATATATGATTATGAAACAACGTATGATGTCATCTAAGTCTCACAAGTAGCAAATTGTAAAGGAAACAACAAAAGAAGTCCATGAGAGACTAAATTCATTGCATATTCAACTGCTCGCCTGAATTACCAACTGATCAAATGACCATAACTTTCACAAAGACATTTGACCATCCCTAGCACTACGGGATCTAAAACTAAAGACCTACAGTTATTAATTCAACTATCTGTACATACCTAGTCATCACTAAGCGTTAATGCTCCTTGATCAAAGAAAGAAAAGGTTTACCAAATGCAAACGACCCACAATCAATTCTAGGTTGTACAAATCACCTAAAGACCAAGCAGGACGAATTACTTTAAGCCCCAAGTCTAGTTGAACATACTAAATAGCATATTTCTGTGGCATAGTGTAATCCCAACATATGGCTTTATCTGAAATAATTTTTAGCACATCAAAAGCACAAGAGCTGAGCACAGCATGCTCAATTTTACAGTCCCCAAAACTAAGCCAGACGTCGGTTGCCTCCCAGTTGTACAGTCCTGCAGTGCCAAGCAAATCGTACTACATCCTAGACCGAGCTGACCAAATCCTAAGAATGCAAGCACCAGAAACAAACCCTAAAATTCGAAGCAGTTTTAGATCACAGAAATTCAAAGCCTTCCCCGCCGGAGGAGTAGGGGTCGGAGCATACCGGTGATGGTGCCGTGGACCACCGTGCCGTTCTTGAGCTCGATGGTGACCGTCTCGTTGTTCAGCTTCATCAAGAACCTGCGGAAAAAACCCAAATCGAGCACCAAATTAGGCGAGGTTCGTACCAAACAGAGCAGCCAAGGAGCGCAAAGTGGAGCCAGTCGGAACAAGAGGCGAAGTAGAACGGAGGCGTTACCTGACGAGCTTCATCTTGGCGAGCCTGGCGGCGGAGACGGAGGGAGGCGGCGGCGGCGGCGCTCAGGCGTGGAGGAAGCCGGCGGAGCTCACGCTGTTGGCTTTCTCGGAGCGGGAGGAGTAAACCCTAGTTTGAAGGCTGATCTGGCCGACGGGTGGGGACTGGGAGGCGGTTCGGAGCGGCTTCGTTGGGCCTTTGATGGGCTATCTGTATCGGGCTTGGTGTGAGAGTCTCTTTCTTGCAATTACAAGCCCATTCAAACAAACTATTTTGCCTTTGCAAGTTTATTTTGCTCTTGGCTAAATATGATCTTGAAAAAAGAAAAAAAGAAAAAGATTTTAATCCAGAAGTGTATTTTATTTGGATTTTGTAGAGGAATCAGAAGAATCTCTCTTTCTCGAGGCAAAAAGACTGCACGACCAGGGTCATCTTAACAAATGAGTTACCAAGGTATCAGAATATTGAAAACTCTGTTCATTCGTTGGAGAATTGAAAGCTACAAACCACCCTGACTACAGAACGTCTCAACTTTCTCAAGTCGGATACAAATGTCTCAAGTACCAGCTGAGGAAGCTTGTCTTTATCACGTACATCCTCTGAAGCTTTATCACAAAAACAGAGCAGCTATCACGTACATTCATCACGAAAACAGAGCATGTTGACTGGAGGCAGGGCTCATCCTCTGAAGCTTTATTAGCTCAAAGTTTCAGGCTACCAGAGTCAAAACCATAGGCCCAGCCAGCAGTAAACCACAGGTTGGGGAATATACAAAGTTGATAATCAAAATTGTACTATACTGCTGCCACAGCATGATGAACTTGGTCAAACCACGCTGATCCTAGACCGAATCTCTCTCTTTTACTGCGATGGGATGGTTGCCAACTTCTTTGGTGGGGGATTCCCTCCAGCAAGCAGCACATACCCGTAGAAACAAGCCATTGCAGTGCTGCATAGTTTTCAAGTGGGAGAGGACATCAGATCTTGTTCCAAATGGGGGGGGGGGGGGGGGGGGGGGACGACCATGGCAAGAGATGGATAATAAATAGTAAATTACCTCAGTGAAGCATAGAAGCCCCAAGGAAGGAGTCTGTTTGTCTGCGCAAAGAAGTATAAGATTAATGCAATATTGAGAGAGTACTATTGCACAATATTCCATATTAATGAGAGCACAAAGGCAACAAGCTCAAAAGTCTGAAGGCCTGCTGTGTGGATGCTGGGCGTTGGCGTTCACCTAGTACTGTAGCTTTTATCTTTTGAGTTAGCCTAACTGCTATACTTTGTAAAGCTTTTAGAAAGTTAAACACTATGGAGTAGATTTTCTGATTGTCTATGCAGCCCTTCTGTGCTATAAACAATCAGTAAGCAGTGACGTTACCAGGGCTAAGGGAGGGGGAACTGATCAGGGGGTTGGGAACAAAAAAGACTGAGTTTCTATACTTTGTAAAGGCTTTTAAATAGTTAAACGCTATGTAGGAGTGGATTCTGGTTGTCTATGTAGCCCTCCTGTGCTACAATTACAAGGAGTGATGTTACCAGGGCTGGAGGAGGGGGAACTGATCAGGGGGTCAGGAAAAAAGAAGGCTGTAATTTTTTTGTGTTTTAGTAATCAAATCTAAGTTTGTCTGCTCTGGAAAAAAAATAAAATGAGTAGGAAAAGTTACCAAGAAGTAGGCATGAGAATACTTCCATGCCAGGAAAGCAGAAATTGCTGCAAAAACAGAAGTGGAGTAGGTTGTTAAGCAATATTCACACTAAGGTTGAAAATGATTGTAACTCAAATGCATGGTAATACAAACAAAGCTAGTACAATGATATCCTACCTGCTTGGGCCAAGATAAACAGGAAACTGGATCTACCACTCCTCCAAAACTTTAAACTGAGTGTACCAAGTAGCAGAGTGGTGAGCCCTGGTGCAACTCCCAAGACAATACTTATGGTGCTTCTGGAGAAGATGTATCCTAGCAGACCCATAGAAAATAAAAGACCACCTGCAATACCAAATGAAATATAGTTATTTCACTTATTTGTGTGTGGGTAGATGCAACACAACAAAGTTCAGATTCCAAAACTTAAAAATATTGAACAACTCAGGATTATGGGATACCGTTCATGTGTGAAGAACACAGCAACTAAATAATTTGCTAATCAAGATTTAAGTATGGAAGCACAAGAAAGTTGAAATGATGGTGTTGCTATCTACGATTTAGGATTCTGTGACATAACACGTTATATAATAAAGTTCGGAGAGCTTTGCTACCAAAGGCAGTAAAACAATTTTTTGAAACTTGCATCAGGAATCAACACACTATTAACTGCTGTGAACAATTTATGCAATGAGAAGCTCATGATTCCTTGAAAGTAGTAGGTGTGAAATATCAGTGCACAGAAGAACAAGGTAAAAAACAACATTTAACAAGATAGAAATACAAAGCTCTCCGAACAACATTTAACTTACCCGTGGCCATGTGCACAGTATATATATCCATGTAATCACACAACAAAGTTTTACATCCATGAAATTCAAACTTACCGAAAGGGATCCCAAGGCAAAAGTCATGGATTTTGGCACTCCTCTTCTGGGGAATAACATGCCCCTCTGCCTGTACAAATTCCTTCATTTTATCTGATTGCAAGTTTAACTCTTCAACTCGAGCATTCTCATTTGCTGAAAGTTTAGCAGCAAAACCAAATGGCTTCATACCAACTCCATTGGTAGAAATAGAAAGCTGCTGGGACAGCAAAATATGTTAGCCCCTTCTCTAGTAGTTATAGCCAATAGCAACAGATTCATACAGAGGTTTAACATAAAAGCCTTGTTGTGATAGTTTATAGAAAAATACAGCTATCAACATAGACACAAAATGAACCGAATTCCATGTATACATAAAGCATTCTCTCATTGTTCAAATGGTGGCATCATGGAAATATTCCAAAAATAGATAAACATTCATGTCTCTCAACTCACACGATCCAGGATCAATTTTATCCGCTTAAGAACAGAACATTCCAAGGACAACCTTCCAAGTTCTATTCTAACAAACACATAATTGCAGACAAAATCCATGACTCCTCAAGGACCAGAGCTCAATTCGATGGAATTGGATATTCGCTGAGTCATGACACCAGAACACAAACGCACCAGTTCCACCCTCAATTCATCATTCTACACATAAACCAAACTGTGTATTGTTTGTGCGAATAGGGGGGAAAATCCGTGAGCTGCCTAAGATGTCCAACCACTAAACCACACCAAGCCACCGAATAATCACTTCTCTCTGACCCCTTCGTGATCCTATCGGATCTCATTTTCATAGGGTCATGACCAACGGGCAGCTGATCCCGGGAAAAGGTTCTTCGCAAAGTCACACGCAGGGCAGCGGCTTCACGAACACTAAAATTAGGGTTTAGCACTCGGATCGGAGTCATACCTTCGGCGAACGGTCGCGAGGGCTCCGCATCCACAAGCGTGAGGATGGAATTGAGTAGGCTCGAGTCCGGCCGTACGCCGCCGCGGCCGATCCGTGCAGCTGCGCCGCCGCCGCCATGGTCTGGACCTTGAAATGAAACCCCGAAACTCCCAGAAATTTTCCAAGAGGAGGAAGGTGAACCTGTGGGCTCACCTCTCTCTAGCCGTCGGATGCTATCGACCCCACAACGGGCACGAGATGACCGTCCGATCAAGGTGGAAAGAAAAGAAAAGGGGAAAGGAAAAACGAAGCCCACTTGAAGAATTCGGATGCTCTGCTCTCTTGGGCTGGGCTCTCTCCACTGTTCATAAAATAAATGAATTTTCACATAAAAATAGAAAATCAAACGAATTCAAAGAAAACTTGGGGGAAGAACTTCGTAAAAAAAGCAGGCAACTCCAGGTGAGTCAAATTAAACAATCCGTTTGAGCTGGAGTCCAGAGTAAAATTGCATGGACTCCTCGGTTCTATATGTGCACATTTTCCTTTCCCAAATCCTACCGGGAGAGGGCTCTCCCGAGACCCCCCTGATCGGCCACCGTTTTGCATCAGACGTTCGCCCCGCGTGTCTCTTCAATTTCATTGTGGGCCTACACGTCAGCAATAGAGATAAGATCGGACATGAGGGGTTCGGATGTGAAGCGTTTTGGAACTTTGGGGAATCACGCCTGTCCCTGCCCCTTCGTCGTTTTGCATCCAGTTCCTCACCTCTCCATTCCTGGTTGTTCTTCTCCATCATGAAGGCGACGCAATGCGCGGTGGGTGGAGACCACGCGCGCGGGCGGACGCGAAGACTGCCGGCGCGGGGAGCGGAGGCGCCACTACAAGGGATGGCAGCGCGCCATGGTGACCAGAGGCCCCACGCCGACGGCAGGCTGCGAGCGGAGGTGACACTCCGCTTCGCGTCGAGGGAAGGCGACGAATCCGACAAGGGGCGCGACCGGAGGTCACAGATCGAGGTTGGTACAGATTTCCTTCGTGCCTTGTTAATTTGTGTAGGTATTCAGATCAGTATTTTCGATGATCCTGTTCCTTTTAGGATAGAACATTGGAGGAATACTTTTGATTTGGTGTGTTGTATGGTCTAGGGTTTGCCGATTGCTGCATGTGCGGCTGATGATGTAGCACGTCTCTAGATCCAGCGGTTCAGTACTTGCACATCTGATGAAGTGCTCATTTCTATGAGGCTTTGCCTTGATACCTAGGGTATGCAAAAAAATTTTGATGACTTATGGACCACTTAGATTATCATGACACAAACTAGTTGTTCTATTCCTGTTGGCTTTTTGTGGTTATTGAGTGATAGATGTAATTATGTCAGATGAGGATTTCTTTACAAGAGGACAATGTTCTTTTGGGTAGTCATGCAACTATAGTTATGGAATTCTACGTTCAGCTGTAGTTATGGAATTTGTGTCACTATGTTTACTGTGGTTGTTGGTTGATCAGTTATTTCTGAACTAGCTGTCTATTCCCTTGTTGTATAATTTTTCCTCAATATTTATCTCTAATTTCTGATCCTACTTGCAATAAGTTGATATATCCTAAGTTAGTTATGATTCTGCTAACTTTGTCGATTTTTGCCTCAATGATTTTTCCTGGATGCTCTGTTTGCTCTTAATTATTGTGTGCCAAGAAATTTTTTTTTTACTAAAGATGTTTCTGTACACCTTCTCATGTTGTTGAATATCATAGGACTAATTTACAACCTGATGGCTTGCAACTAGGTTTTATTATCTCAGGAGGTTGGTGATTAGTCTAGCTTTTGCTTTTTTGTTGTGGTTGTGTGTGTGAATTTTGTGGCTTTAGAAGCTAACCTTTTGTTACGTGTCTCAATCGCATGTAGCATATTTTTTTGCGAAGTCTTTCTTAGATGGTCGTCACCGGTAGTTGTAAATGGTTTAGATCGATTTTTTTGGATAAATACTTATAAATTATATGATAATCATAGCTTGAAAGGACATATCTGATCCCCATTTGTAACGTAAATTAGGAAGTAACTTATCACTACTAATTTGTTTTTAGGAAGTAACTTATCAGTGCTTTATATTATATAGCAAGTAACTTGTTACTAATTTCAACCATGAAAAAAGTAATTTTAATATATTTTTCTCGTATGTGAATTAGGAGGTAACATATATTGTATCAGTGGTACACTACTACACTATGTGCGTGCATGATTTTGAATCAGTTTTTCAGTGATGCCATTGGTTTTTCTAGCTTTCTAGATTTCTGGAGAGCTAGATTAGTAAAACATAATGTTTTGGATGTTTGTGTGTTAAGTACATAGTGCAATCATATTAGCCCAGTAGTTTGTCGGTCCTCTTTTTGTTAGATTGTCAGTGTGTGTTGTTCAGTTTTGTTACGGTTAGTATATGGTTAGATGATTTCTTATATCTTGTTCATTATTCTTTATCAAATTTTTTTGGATGAATGCTTCTAAATTATGTGCTAATTATAGATATAGCTCACCCCTTTTTAATGTGAATTAGGAAGTAACTTGTCACTACTTATGTTTCTTTAGGAAGTAACTTATCACGGTTTTATATAATATAGAAAGTAACTTGTAAACATTTGTAGGGGTGGCATTAGCCTCTTAATTTCAAGCTCATTTTTGCGAATCCAGTACTGCTGAATAAATATAATGTGCATGCATCGTTCATATGTATTTTGACTTTTATGAGGCCCAACTAAACTCCATGCGTAAATCTAAAGTCCAGCTGAATAAAACTGCATTGGGAATAAACATGCAAAACTAGAATAAATATATGAAACTTGCATGCACCTTGTTGATTTTGCTTTTCTAGTAATGCATCTAGAAACTTTGGATGGATGTGGCCAAGAGTTTTGCTTTTTCATCTTCTAACCCAATTCACTGCTTTATGATTGCTACTTTTATTGTAATTATCTTCCATTCATATTTTAAATATAATATAAAACTAGACACCATGTAAACGTGTGCTCGGCAAGCTACAACACCTTCACCATGCCATCAGCCTATACAGGAGCTACAACCAGGAGGCCAGCAGCTGGAGCTGCGTGAACCTGCAGTCGAGCAGCTATGCTGTGCAGCTGCAGCTGCCGCTAATAAGCGCAAGTGAGTAGGTCGAAAATCTATTTGATCAAATTAAGTAACTAATGTTTCATTTTCACAAGACAGAAAGTAATTATTTCTAATTTCAACCATATAAAATGTAACTAATATCAAATTAAAATGAATAATAAGATAACTTTTAAAACATTAGTATACATGCTATATGCAGCATACTAGTCGTTGGGACTTTTTTTCTGCTTAGTTTTGCCACTATCAGTAGATGGTGTCTAATAACTTGCATGTTGCTTTTTCTCTAATTTTGTGAGGAATGCTATTAAATATTGTGTAGCATAGGTCTAATGCATTTTTACAGTTTGCTATTGTGTAGAGGTGTTGTACCTAGAGCCAGCTAATGTTGGGGTGGTGGTACTGACTGGCACGCTTGCCTAGGCCAGTGCCTCGCTGTAACACCCAAAATACTCAATTTTAAAATTTTTGGCATTTAATTAATTATTTAATGCTCTCACCTATTTTATAAAGGTTAAATAATAATTTTCTAAAAATTAAAATCAAATATAAGTAATAGAAACATTTATTGTTGCATTCATGCTGCTGCATTTATTTTTGTATTGCTTGTGATTCAAACGAGAATTTAAAAATATTTAAATTCAAATTTGAATCACTTTGTTTGGAGCTCTAGAAAAGTTGGTAGGCCCATAGTTCGTTTCAGCCCCCTGAACTCTCCCTTGGTTCACTTTTGACCCCTATTCTTTCTCTTCGGCCCGGCCCGCGAGTCCGGCTGCCCAAGTCTACTTTTGCTCCCCGAACCTTTTCCCCGGTCCGACTTCAGCCCCTCCTCTCTATTCTTTTCTCCCGGCCCACTTCGTCGCCGCGGCCCACTTCGGCCCAGCCAGCCGCGCCCCCTCTCTCCTCTCCCGCTCTCGCTGACAGCCCGGCCCCGCCTGTCAGCCTGCTGACGTCGCGCTGACGTCACCTTCCCCTTCTTCCTCCTCTTTTCTTTCCTAATCCGAGCGCCGCTGATGGCGCGCCTCCGCCGCGGCCGGCCCGCACGCCGAGACGGCCCTGCCCCTGCTCCTTCTTAATCCGCAGCACCCCCGCCTCCTCACTCCATCGCCCCAGCCCTAGCACCGCCTCCATTCGCTCGGTTCGCGCCGCCTGAAGCCGAGCGCCGCCCTCGGATCTCGCCGCCGATTCGACGTCTTCGTCGACCCACGGAGCAAGCGGACCCCGCCACGACCTTCACCAGGCCGAGAGGCGTCTACCACGCCGGTCTTCGTCGCCGCTTCGGTCACCGGAGTGTCCTCCCCGCGTCAGGCCGCCGTCGCTACTCCGAGCTCGCCGCCGGACGGCGACAACCCGCTGCTCCGGTGCTCCTCCGCCCCGACTGACCGCTCCAGTAGCTCCGCGTGAAGGTAAAGACCATCCCGAGCCCTTTCCCGTCCGTTTTTGAGCCTCGAATCCGCGCGCCGCCGCTCACCGACGCCCTCCGTCGCACAGCCCCGCCGGCCGCCGCCGCACATCACCCACAGCACCTCCCGGCCGTCGAGAACCCCTTGGGTGGACTCGCCATGGCCCCAGCGTCCTCCCTGACCAAGATCCGTCGCAAACCGAGCTCCCTACCCCCGTTTTCGAGTTACTCCGGCGAGCTCGCCGCCGCGCGGGCACAGCGCCGCCACCTCCCCTGTCTGCCGCCGGCGACCTTTTCCCCCCAACGAACCCTGGCCATCGGATCCTGATCCGACGGTCCACGTCGCCCCGAGCGCCAAGTCAAACCTTCCCTTACCGGTCAGCGCGGCCTTTTTGCTAAAGAGCCCCTGACTTTTACCGAAATTAACCCGCGGTCCTTTTTAATTCAAAAATAATTACAAATAGGTCCTGTTTTATTCGTTTAGGCCCCTAGAAATTTTAAAACTTTGCCAGCAAGCCCCCGAATCTTAGAAACGCTGTAACTTTCACGTTTTAGCTCCGATTTGCGTGATTCTCACGCTCATGTGTTCGTAGCGAAGCGTAGAATATTTCTAGCTCCTGTTTTTGTACTGTTTTTACTGTTTGGTGTACTGTTCTAATAGAATTACTTTTGCTTGCATGTGATGATTGTTTTGGAATGCGTGCGTGATGTTCGTGTCCAGTTGGTGAGCCCGTAGCGTTGGACTACGAGTACGTTGAGGACGTGCCGGAGCAGGATTTGCAGCAGCAGCCGTACTCCGAGGAAGGCAAGTTATAGCACGGACAATCCTTGCTACCTATCTCACTTTTAATACACTGCTCATTACATACGCATGTGTCTAATATTGTTTACCCTTAAGGTTATTCCTAGCATTTATTTCCCTGTCCTTGTATCCCTATGGGCTTTTGCATATGGGTAGTATCTTGCTAGGCGCAACTACTGACACCTTTACTTAATTGTTAATATTGACCTAATGGTCCACTTCAACTCTCATGATTAAAACTTGCTTTTTAGTAACATGGATTAGAGAGCTAGAGCATGTGCTGTGTGCTTTGCTCTAGTGTCTCCCTCTAAGGACCGGTTCTTAAAGCGGCAACCCAGGAGCCTGTCGCCACCGCCGGAACTATATGGGCTCTGGTCTTGGTTGAGTAGCTTGTACGTCTCTAGCTTGGCAGTAGTTACCGAGGGGCCAACGGCGTTGTGGGAGGTAAGGCGCTGGGTGATCTCCGATTCCACCGAGGACGGTAGCCCCGTCGGCTAGGTCACGTTAGACCCAGTCCCGTGTAGGAGTCTCAGCGATTGAGAACTCTGCACGTTGCGCAGTATGGGTGGGATACCCGCGCTCCGGACGCCATCGACCCCCTCACGGTGTGACTCCGTGGGCGTACGTCGATCTCGGTGCCTAAGTTTTCACCACCGTATAGTACTCCAGCGGCTACTGACTTGTTAGGGTGTCTTGTGAAAGCCTCGTAGCGTCCCTATGCAGTCACACCTCGGAAGTGTTGATGTGCGTGGTTGGGTGCAAAGTTCCTTTGAACTTTTACGTGACTGGTGGGTAAAGGGCGAAACCTCTGCAGAGTGTACGATCTATCATGATAGCCTTGCTCAGGGTCACGAGCGGCCTGGATCCTTTTTGATTAGAATATGGTATTTATTCCTGTTTAATGTCACTTACACTATTTAATTGGGTTACAACCGGGTTCTCATTCACTTGTAGTAACTTGGATAAAGTTAAAACGAACCAACTAAAAGCGCTAATGCAGTTAAGCCAGTGTCTAGCCTTTTTGAGCCTTCATAACCCGTGCTATACTCGCTAAGTAATTTCCATTACTTACACTTGCTATTATTATTATTTTTGGGCAAAATCCCGGACGGGTAACAGATTGGAGTCAGGCTGACTATGAGGTGGAGTTTCCCGAGGACTTGCCATACTTCTGAGCTGGCGTTCTCCCAGTCAGAGTCCCTGTGGGATTGCGGCTACGCTTAGAGAGATGTATTAGTCTTCCGCTGTCCATGTATTTCATTTATGCAAACTCTGATGTACCCGCTACTTTATGTTGAGAAATAAGCGTTGTACTCTGATTTTTACCATATTTGTTCGCTATATGTGTCTGTGGACTTCCTGGGCACACATATGGCCACAGTCGGGTTTTGAGTAAATCCGGGTGTGACACTCGCTGCTGTAGCACCTCGTGCTCATCTCCAGAGCGATCTTTGCCATAGAGGTCAGGTACTCATTCATTGCCGTGCTCCTCCTCTTCGTACTCATCGCGCTCCTGTGACCGACTCTGCTCAGGTACGGTGCGCCTCTTTCCCCCTCCCCTTTTTACATTTCTCCGTCGTGCAATCATACAACATTGGTGCCGTTTGTTTGAGTCTGAACCCCAGAACGGTTTGGAAATCGCACTTTGGTAGGATGAATCAAGGGGGCCAATTTATCACATGTTTCTCTGTATTCCCTACACCTGCCTCACTGGATCTAAATAGATGTCCTATTTTGCAGCACAATCACAAAGTTATAAATTCACACAAAGCATATCAACACATGATTTCAAATGTTTTTTAAGATGATGCAGTAGAATATATTTGCATGCTGGATTAGTGAGACTGCATATTATGACAGGAATTTGCCTATGCGAAATATGGTCATAATGTCTTGGATTTGTATAATTTCTCTTCACGCTTATATAATTAGATTGCAAAAGTAGTTCCAACAAACAGGTGAGATCTGAGAACAACCACAAAATACAGTACTCTTTAATGGTATGCGTGTTATTCAATGCAACGTGATGTCTAAAATATGAATGATAAAACTTATTTATTTTAGATGTCATCGGTAGCACATAGGGGCATTAACATCATACTGTGTAGTTCAAGTTATCATCAACTGTTCTGACACATATTTATTTTCATGATCATATAGGAAGTAACTTGTTTCTAATTTCAAACACATAGAAAGTAACTAATCATTGGTTTACATGGATAGGAAGTAACTTGCCCTTGATTTGGAACTGAACAAGAAGTAAATTATTATAGAAGTACTTTTTTTTCAAATAACAATTGGCTTGTACTTTCTTCATTCTGTTGTTGCTCCAAATCACTCTCTGTTGATGCTACGTTGAGATTAAAGAACCCCATCAATGAACCTGTACGTCAAATAAATTTTTTTGTCACAATCGAAATCTGTGGAGTAATTCATTCATATGAGAACGTAACTTATGCATATAGGAGGTAAATATTTCCAGGAAATATAGTTGAACAGAATGTAATTTAGGTACAAATGACACTTAGTTAAGTTATAAATATAAGAAGTAACTTATATATACAAGAAGTAATTATCCAAAAAAGCCAGTCCACCTGAAAGGACCAACACTAGGCCTAGAGGGGGGGTGAATAGGCCTGTTTAAAAATTCCTGCAAAATTCCTCCGAAAACTGTCAGAAAGTCGGATGATCCGACACAGTCTCGGATCTTCCGGCCAGGAAGATCCGACACTGTACAGGATCTTCCGACAGGGACAGACAACCGGAAGATCCGATGGAAAGCCGGATCTTCCGACAGGCAATACAAGTAAACTTCGAGATTTGAAAACTAATGACCTTTTAACAATTCCACTTGAATACAAAGCTCACAAATGATGTAAGGAACCTTCTATATATGATCAATATCAGAGTAGAGCCACAAATAAGTAGATCGGGACAAATCAAGATATAGAAACAATATGAACAAGAATGAAAGTGGAGACAAAGAATTTTCTTCCGAAGTTCACTCCACAAAGGAGCTACGTCTCCGTTGAGATGCTCACAAAGAGCCGGGCTGTCACACTAACCCCAAGTCTCTCCCAATCAACCACAAAGGAGGATTGAGTTACTTACTATGTGCTCCCACGAAGAGAGAGGGTAATACAAACTTCCGGGACTCAAACCACAAGAGAATGGGAGTTCACCGGCACCTCTAACCGTCTAGGAACAAGCTCCAAGAGTAACAAACGTGAATTGACGAATCCAAGTGCTTCAAGTGCTTGAGAGATGAACTAGTTGAGGGAGTTCAAGATGGCACTAGGTCTCTCACCACAAATCTTCTCTCTCACTCAAACCCTAGGTGAATCTTGGAAGGATCAAACCTTGGAAGGGAGTAGAGAGGTGGAGTGAATGCTCAAGTGGGAGTTTGTCTCGTGTTAGGTCAGTGTGTTCAGCTACAGTGAATGAAAGGGGGTGAGGGGTATATATACCAACCCCCAAAATATGACCGTTATGTTCACTGCGAAGGGGTACCGGATCTTCCGACACTTGGTCGGATCTTCCGATAAGCAACAGATATGTGTGAGGAAAACTCCAGAAAAGTTCCAGGGGCCGGATCTTCCGACAGTAGGTCGGATCTTCCGGGGGACCCCGGAACTTCCGGCCCGGAGAAAGCCAAGACAGAGCCGGCCGGAACTTCCGGTCGGATCTTCCGGCCTCGGGTCGGAACTTGCAACAGGACACTTGTGAGCTCGAAAAACAGCTAAGTCTTGTAACTTCCGAAGCAATGGCCGGAACTTCCGGCCAGGAAAAACGCAAGGCCGAGCCGCCCGGAACTTCCGGTCGGATCTTCCGGCCTAAGTTCCGGCCGAGCAGAAAAGATGTTTGTGAAGTGTTTTTGTGACTATCAAGAGTTTGTCATCTCAATCAAAGCACTTTTAGCAACTAGAATTTATCAACTACGTCCCCCTTGATAGTACGGTGGTCCTATACTCAATTTCAAACGGAAAATTAAATTTAAATCCACCAATTGAGTCCTCCACCATATGGATGAGCGTTGGGGTCCTTCCTTTAGTATTGTCTTCCTTTTATTTCATTTTATTCTGCACAACTCATGCAAAGCATCATATCCAAATTTCTATTTTCATTAATCACCAAAATAGATTAAATGCCTAGATGCACTTTCAATCTCCCCCTTTTTGGTGATTGATGACAACACAAATTTGGGTTCACAAGATGGGAATAAAATTCATGTTTTGCATCCAATGTTTTTTGGAGAGGCTCCCCCTAAAAATGTGCATGTTCAACTTAAATAGCCTCAAATGCTTGTGCACATGTTTTGCAAGAGTCTCTCAAAATAAGATGCATAAAGGTGCTTGGTGTGATGAAATAAACGTGATGCATATGACAAGATATACACATCAATAAAGTGAGAAATAACATCACATCATTCATAGGCAACTCACAATAAAATAGATAACGAGATCCACATCACACTAGCAATAACCAAATTAAGTCTTACAAATAAAAGTCTCACTTGGCACACCATACATAACACAAATTCAAGTTCTCACAAGTTCACAAGCTAGAACATGAATAAAAGATAGATAGGTGATGAGTTTCCAATGGCCACATTCACTCCCCCTTTGTCATCAAGGACCAAAAAGGGAGCTACTCGTCCTCGTCGTCGTCGTCATCATCACCACCCTCGTCATCGTCATCATCATCGTCGTCCTCATCATCATCGGCTACAACGGTCTTGCCCTTGCGACGATCCTCATCCGTCTCGGGCTCACTGACATATTCCTCTTCTTCTTCCTCAGTTTCTTCTTCTGCTATTTCTTCTTCAACTTCTTCTTCCTCTTCTACTATCTCCTCTTCTCCTTGTCCTTGGTGTTGAGAGGCACCAAAGACATACTCCTGTGAGTAATCCTCCCAAGGATTTGCAAAAGAGGGTGGAGGAGTAACTTCCCTGAGTTGATGAACAGGAGAATGTGGCATGTTTAACTTTTCAAGAAGCTCTTTGTGACGCTTATCCGCCATGTATCTATCATATTCGGCGCGTTGCTCACGCTCATGAGACCTCTTGACTTGATATTTGCACATGTTGAAGCAAGAAAACATGCCTTGGAGCAGAAAATCTATTTTGCTCTTCTTGCCTTTGGGAGTAAAGGAGGGGCCACTAGAAGGAGCTGGAGCAGCTGATGGAGGAGCTTGGGAAGAAGAAGCACCTTGAGATGATGGAGTTGGAGCACCTTGATAAGCCTTTGACTTGATTTTCAGAAGCTGTGTAATCTTGCCCTGAGGAGATTTGTATGCAGGATGGAGCTTATCAGACAAGATGTTTACCCCAGACACATGCTTGATCATGTGGAAGATGTATGGGGCATAGTGGCAGCCACTGGAAGCATCATATGAGCAGTAAATAATTTCATTCCAAATGAAATTGAAAACCTTGAACTTGGGCTTCCCGGGGGCCATTTGAAACAGCAAGTTTTTGGCCCTCTTGGAGATATTGTCAGCATCTCCTGCTCTTGGATACAAGGTCCCTCTAAGAAGTTGATTCAGCAATTTGTAGAAAGGAGAAAGACCCTTGTATTTCCCAAACACAACTTCACCATATGCATGATCATACATGAAAGCCAACTTTGTGTCATCTAAGATTCTGCCTAAGTGAAGATCCACTTTGCTCCTATCATTGCTTGTATGGGCATAGGCGGTCTCCTCAGCAAGCCCAAACAAACTAGCAAAGTCATGTAGAGAGATAGATAGGCGTTTTCCACATAAGGTCCAATGCATTTCATAACGATCCTCATCGACCCATAGAGTGGCATAGAATTGGGCTATTACCTCCTCATTGTATGGACATTCAAAGGCCATCAACTTGTCCAAGTCCATCTCCACACACCGCTTATAAACATCATCAACAACTGGCTTGAGCGGTGGTGGGAAACTCTTCAGGTATTTCCAGTCGACCCAATACATAGGAGTGCAAATGCGGGTCATTTTGAGAATTACAGATTCATACCAATCAGCTTGATGTGAAACCCAAAAACGAGGATCACCCTTGAAGAGCTTGTACTGGATGTTCCTTGGATCCTCATTCTCACTGAATCTCAGGGGCTTCATGCTATTCTGGGCCAGCTTGAAATTGACCAAGGAACTGTCAAGTGAGTGACGAAAAGGAATAGCAGTACTGATGAAGTTGTTAGCAAGAAAAGATAGATCAATGTCATCGTTGTACTGCGTCCCTGGTCCTTCTTCTTGATTGGCCCGCTTAACTCTGGGACGAGGCGGGATCTTGCGCCCCGGCACACTGGATTGGGCTCTTCCACGAACAGAGCGTGAAGCTGCTTGCTCCATTGATCTCTTGCCCTTTCCAACATCTCTTGTCTCCCTATCTGAAGCAGAATCCGGATCAGAGGATGAACCGCTGGGAGGATGAAATGAGCTCTTAGTGCGACCGATGCTTGGGCGCACTGTCAAAGATGTGGTCTTCTTCTGCGTAACCTTCTCCTTAACCATCTGACAAGATATGAAAAAGGTGTATTTAGGGACACAGGCAAGGAATTGCAGCTAAGTTGATAGGATAGGACTTGACTCTGTCGGATCTTCCGGCAATGGGTTGGAAGATCCGGGGGTCCGGATCTTCCAGTCCATGATCGGATGATCCGACAGGGTCGGGTCAAACCCTAAAAACGTAGGAACCGAAGATTTAGCGCACCGAACGACATGAGATCATAGGGAAGTGTTCTAGGCATGTATATGAGATGATTCACCAAGGGAAAAACAGCTAGAACCTCCTACATTGATAGATCGGGCGATGGGGATTTTGAATCAATACCGTTGAGATTTCCCGCGAAAACTCCGGAAGATCCGATGGAGATTGAGTCTTGGAGAGTTGGGGAATCAAACGATGTCACTCGATGAAGAAATCCACGGTCCAATCTTCAAATCGCCGTATGGGGTGAAGAGAGGGAGAGAGGAGGCGTCGGTGGAGGACAAGAGAGAACGAATGAGAAAGATAACGGTTCGGTCCAGGTATTTAAATTCGCGCACAGGCCGGAAGTTCCGACATAGCGTCGGAAGATCCGGTAGCAACAGAACCAGAGAGAGAACAGCACCGGAAGTTCCGAGAGCTCCCAGGTCCGGAAGATCCAACAGAGTGTCGGAAGATCCGACCGAGTCGGAAGATCCGGAAAATTTTCAGAGAGAACGATGAGAGACAGAGCCGCCCGGAACTTCCAGGGGTAAGTTCCGGGGGACTGTCGGAAGATCCGGTCCAGAGAAGATGTGTCCCAAAGATGATTTTCCACGACGAGATTTGATTGAAGATTTTGAGAGAACTAGCTGATGAACATGTAAGAAACTTGTCCCAAAATTGATCAGCAACAAACAATCAACACATAACCATGATCAACTCGGAACAAGAAAAGATCCAACTATCAAAATTTTGAAAAACTCACACAATAAAAATAGAATAAGATCATTTTTCTTCTAGTCTAGGCATCAATCAATTGTGTGTGCAACAAGTCAAGCCAAGTTACGAGAATCCAAGATATTTAGCTCACTCCTCAAGGAACAAAACCTTTGCTCATCAAGAGGCTTGGTGAAGATATCGGCTAATTGTTTTTCGGTTCCTACATGGCATATGGCGATATCTCCTTTGGCTTCATGATCTCTAAGAAAGTGGTGTCGAATGTCTATGTGCTTGGTTCTTGAGTGTTGAACGGGGTTGTTTGCAAGTTTTATGGCACTCTCATTGTCACACAAGAGTGGGATATTTTTGAATTCACAACCAAAGTCACTCAAGGTTTGTCTCATCCAAAGTAGTTGAGCACAACAAGCACCGGCTGCAACATACTCGGCCTCGGCGGTGGAAAGCGCAACGGAATTTTGTTTCTTAGAGCTCCATGACACCAAAGACCTACCAAGAAATTGGCAAGTCCCCGTTGTACTCTTCCGATCTACTTTGCAACCGGCATAATCCGAATCGGAGTAGCCAAGTAGATCAAAAGTGGAGCCCTTGGGATACCACAAGCCAAGGTTTGGAGTATGCACTAAATATCTAAAAATTCTCTTAACAGCCATAAGATGAGATTCCTTAGGATTGACTTGAAATCTTGCGCACATGCACACACTAAGCATAATATCCGGCCTAGATGCACAAAGGTAAAGCAAGGAACCAATCATGGAGCGATATACCTTTTGATCGACCGATTTGCCTTCCTCATTTAGATCAAGATGACCATTCACCGGCATAGGGGTCTTGATTGGCTTAGCATTGGCCATGTCAAACTTTTTGAGCATATCACTTGTATATTTGGTTTGACATATGAACGTGCCATGCTTTAGTTGCTTGATTTGAAATCCGAGAAAGAATTTCAATTCTCCCATCATTGACATCTCAAATCTCTTGGTCATTATCCTACTATACTCTTCACAAAAAGTTTCATTAGTAGAACCAAAGATTATATCATCAACATAAATTTGACAAACAAACAAATCTTTGTCTATTTTCCTAATGAAGAGAGTAGAATCGGCTTTGCCCATTACAAAGCCATTCTTGAGAAGAAAATCCTTAAGGCATTCATACCATGCTCTAGGTGCTTGCTTAAGCCCATAGAGCGCCTTATGGAGTTTGTAGACATGGTCGGGGTGCTTGGGGTCTTCAAATCCCGGTGGTTGCTCCACATATACTAGCTCCCCGAGAGGCCCATTCAAAAATGCACTCTTCACATCCATTTGATACAACTTGAAGTTGTGATGTGATGCATAGGCCAAAAGGATACGAATTGACTCAAGCCTTGCCACCGGGGCATATGTCTCACCAAAATCAAGCCCTTCAATTTGAGTGAAGCCTTGAGCAACCAATCTAGCTTTGTTTCTTGTGACAATGCCATTTTCATCTTGTTTGTTCCGGAAAACCCACTTGGTGCCAATCACATTTTGCTTGGGTCTTGGGACCAACTCCCATACTTCATTTCTTGAAAAGTTGTTCAACTCTTCTTGCATTGCAATAACCCAATCCGCATCTCCAAGAGCTTCTTCTACCTTGAGAGGTTCCAAAGAGGAGACAAACGAGTAAAATCCACAAAAATTTGCTAAACGTGAACGAGTGGTTACCCCTCTTTGGATGCTCCCTAGAATGTTGTCAACGGGATGATCCCGTTGAACACTTTGGTGAACTCTTGGATGTGAGAATGTTGATTGACGTTGGATGGGTCCATCATCATCTTCTTCATGATGTGACTCAACATCTTGAGCATCGTCACCTTGAGCTCCCCCTAGATCATTGTCATGGTCATGATCGTCACCATGATCTTCGACTTGATCTTGTGATGAGCTTGGTGGTTCAACTCTTGTTGACGGTGATGAATCGATGTTGAACATGATTTCCGGATCTTGGTCTTGTTCTTCATCTTCATTTGGAAACTCTTGAGGCTTCACTTCCCCTAAACTCAAGTTCTTGATGGCTTGACTTGGCGGGACTTCATCTACAAGGTCATTTATAACTTGCTCTACTTGAGAGCCGTTTGATTCATCAAATTTTACGTCTACCGTGATCTCAACACAACCGGTGGTTTTGTTGAAAACACGGTAGGCGTGTTCGTTAGTACCATAACCAAGTAGAAAGCCTTCATCAACCTTAGGTGCAAACTTTGAGCTTTTGGTTTTCTTGTTAAGAATGTAACATTTGCAACCAAAGACTCGAAAGTAGTGCACCTTTGGTTTGTTACCGGTTAGGATCTCGTATGGAGTCTTGTTCAAGTACTTTTGAAGATAGAGACGGTTAGTGGCATGGCAAGCCGTGCTAACCGCCTCGGCCCAAAAGTTATCCGGAGTCTTGTACTCATCAAGCATGGTCCGTGCCATCTCAATCAAAGTCCTATTCTTCCTCTCAACAATGCCATTTTGTTGAGGTGTGTATGGCGCGGAAAGCTCATGCTTGATTCCTTCTTCATCAAGAAACTCTTCAACATTTGTGTTCTTGAACTCCGTCCCATTGTCACTTCTTATATGCTTGATCTTCAACTCAAACTCATTTTGAGCTCTTCTAATAAATCTCTTGATGATTGTTTGAGCTTCACTCTTGTCTTGCAAAAAGAAGACCCATGTGAAACGGGAAAAGTCATCTACAATGACAAGTCCATACTTGTTCCCGCCAATGCTAACATAAGCAACCGGTCCAAATAAATCCATATGAAGCAACTTGAGTGGTCTTGAGCTAGTCAAAATATTTTTGGGTGGATGTGGTGCACCGACTTGCTTCCCGGCTTGACAAGCACTACACAACCGATCTTTCTCAAACACAACATTTGTTAGTCCTAGGATGTGTTCATCCTTTTGAAGTTTGGCCAAGTTCCTCATCCCAACATGAGCTAGCCGGCGATGCCAAAGCCAACCCAAGCTAGATTTTGCCACTAGACAAGTCTTCGGTTCCACTTTACTAGTTGTGAAATCAACTAAGTAAAGCTTTCCCTTAAGTCGACCCGTAAATGCAATAGAGGAATCCTCCCTTCTTAGGATGCTCACACCCTCATTAGTAAAGAGACAATTGTAGCCTTTCTCACAAAGTTGTGAAACCGACAACAAGTTGTATCCCAAAGAATCAACAAGATAAACATTTGAAAGAGATGAGTCTTGTGAAATAGCTACTTCACCTTGACCTATGACATCACCATGATTGTTGTCACCAAATGTGATCTTCTCAACGGGTGAGTCATATTCTTGTAGCTTCGCAAACATATTCCTTTCTCCGGTCATATGATTTGAACATCCACTATCCAATAACCACGAAGGTCCTCCGGAGGAATATGCCTACAAAACAAGTTTTAGGCCTTGGACTTAGGTACCCAAAATTGATTGGGTCCTTGAGAGTTAGCTTTAGACATTTTAGGCACCCACACACTTCTCATCATTTTCCTAGCATGAGCACCTATATACTTTACCGCCATCTTTCCATTTTGGTCCCAAGTGACCATGTAGTCGATGGAGTAGTTTGGTGATGACTTGTGCTCAATGACCTTCTTTTCTTTCTTGGTCTTGATCTTGACATTTTGAGTGGATACCTTTTTCTTCGGCAAGGACTCCATGGGTCTTACCACCCCATGAGCCGCATCCATTAGTTCACCTAGATAGGTCCCCTTGGTGAACAATGTCACATCACGATCATTTACCCTTTTTGTGCCATTTGCCTTTCCTCCTCGAGTGTATCCAAGCCCATCCTTGATAGTACCATATCTACCGGCTTTATATGCCGGGTGGGTTTCGAATACACTCTTGTTCTTACTTTGATCTTGGCCAATGGCATTGGTCAACTTTTGGATTTGAGCATCTTTAGCCTTGACTTTCTCTTCTAGCTTTGAAATGTTAGTTGCACAAGCATCCAAATCAATTTTATAACATCTTGAGCAACCTTCACTAGTAGAGCCACTTGAGTCAAGAGTTGTTTTGGAGTCGTTCTTGGCACTTTCCCAAAGTGAGCTAAAATTGGCTTCTAGATCTTTGTATTTGATCTCTAGGCTTGAATGCCTTTCTTGAAGCTCATTTTTAGCATTCTTTAGGTTAGTGAGAGAGTCATTTGTCAAAGACAAGTTCTTTGACATCCTCTCCCGTGAGTCATTGACTTGAGATAACTCACTAGCCAACTTCTCAACCTTGAGTTTCTCCTCAACTAGAGCCTCTTCTAGGACAAGGTTTCTCTCCTTCTCAAGGATGAGCAATTCTTCTTGCCTTTCGAGACTCTCTTCTCTTTTCCCAATTTTCTCTAGTAGTTTTTTAATAAATTTGTAACCGTCTTTACCAAACTTCTTTATCATGTTTTTCTCATATTCGGCTTCTTCATTATCTAGTTCATTTTCAATGTTACTAGATGATGATAGAGTGGATGGAGAAGGTGGTGTGGTGTCAAATACCTTGGTCCCTTGAGCCATGAGGCACATGGGAGCTTCATCATCGCTCTCATCAATGTTGTTGAAGAGTCTTGAGGTTGATGTAGGAGCATGGATGGCACAAGTGGCCATTTCTTCATCACCGGAGTCGTCACTTGATGAATCCCAACCTTCACCAACATGAGCGCTTCCAAACCTTTTCTTGTACTCTCGACTCTTCTCCTTGTATTTCTTGTCTTTGTCACCGACCTTGTCCTTGATCTTCTTGTCATCCTTGTCATCCTTCTTGCGGGGACAATCGGCAATGAAATGACCTTTCTCCCCACACTCATAGCATCTTCGTTAAGAGAAGCTCTTCTTTTCACCTCTCGTCTTCATGAATCTCTTGAAGTTTCTAACCAACATAGCGGTTTCTTCATCGGTGCTCTCATGGTCGTTTGAATCTTCGTTTTTCTTGGAAGTTGAGGTCTTCTCATTTGACTCAACTTTCTTTCTTGGTTCGGCCTTAAGAGCGATGGTCTTGACTTCGGTTTGTTGGATAGACCTTGTCACATCCAAGCTATTCATTTCATGATATTGCAACTTGTTGAATAGCTCCATAGGCACCATTGTCTTGAACTTGTCACTTTCTCTAATCATTGTGGCAAGCATTGGGTTCTTGGGTGCGTATGCTCTAAGCAATTTCTTTGTGACCTTGTTCTCGCCCCAATCATTGCTTCCAAGCATCCTAATTTCGGTGACTAGGAGCTTCAATCGATCATACATTTCTTGCAAGGACTCATCCTTCTTCATGACGAAAGCTTCTAGTTCTCCTTGTAGGAGATCCACCTTGCCTTCCTTGACTTCTTCCGATCCTTCATGAGCCATTCGAAGAGTGTCCCATAGCTCTTTGGCACTATCGATTCCTCTAATCTTGTTGTACTCATAAGAGCTTAGAGCACTCCTAAGCACGGTCACGGCTTGAGAGTTGTGGAAGATGTCGTATTCTTATTCACGACTTGGCGTTGCACTCTTGTCAACACCTATATTCACAATAGTCCAAAGAGATGGATGAAGACCATGCAAGTAAATTTTCATATCATCACTCCATCGGGCATAGTCAATCCCATTGAATTTGGGGACTTTGCCCATTGGAATGGATGAGAAATTAAGACTAGAAGGGTCAAAAGATTTGTTAGAAGAAGATGTCTCATATCGATAAGACACCGAGTGAAGTCCGTCGAGAGCGTCTCTTTCTCGTATCTTCTTCTTGAAAAGCTTTTGTGCCTCTCTTTCGGCCTTCTCCTTAATCTTCTTCCTTATCTTCTCCCTTCTTTGCTTTTTCTTTTCTTGTTCATCCAAGCTTTCATCAACATCGCTAATGTTGAATTCATCATCACTCGAGCTTGACTCAACGGGCGTCGGATGTTTATCTTTGTGGGCGGAAGCCATCTCGGATACATCTCCCATACCGGCCATAGTGTTTTCCCTTAGCGGTTAAGCCTAAACAAGGGATTAGGCTCTGATACCAATTGAAAGGACCAACACTAGGCCTAGAGGGGGGGTGAATAGGCCTGTTTAAAAATTCCTGCAAAATTCCTCCGAAAACTGTCAGAAAGTCGGATGATCCGACACAGTCTCGGATCTTCCGGCCAGGAAGATCCGACACTGTACAGGATCTTCCGACAGGGACAGACAACCGGAAGATCCGATGGAAAGCCGGATCTTCCGACAGGCAATACAAGTAAACTTCGAGATTTGAAAACTAATGACCTTTTAACAATTCCACTTGAATACAAAGCTCACAAATGATGTAAGGAACCTTCTATATATGATCAATATCAGAGTAGAGCCACAAATAAGTAGATCGGGACAAATCAAGATATAGAAACAATATGAACAAGAATGAAAGTGGAGACAAAGAATTTTCTTCCGAAGTTCACTCCACAAAGGAGCTACGTCTCCGTTGAGATGCTCACAAAGAGCCGGGCTGTCACACTAACCCCAAGTCTCTCCCAATCAACCACAAAGGAGGATTGAGTTACTTACTATGTGCTCCCACGAAGAGAGAGGGTAATACAAACTTCCGGGACTCAAACCACAAGAGAATGGGAGTTCACCGGCACCTCTAACCGTCTAGGAACAAGCTCCAAGAGTAACAAACGTGAATTGACGAATCCAAGTGCTTCAAGTGCTTGAGAGATGAACTAGTTGAGGGAGTTCAAGATGGCACTAGGTCTCTCACCACAAATCTTCTCTCTCACTCAAACCCTAGGTGAATCTTGGAAGGATCAAACCTTGGAAGGGAGTAGAGAGGTGGAGTGAATGCTCAAGTGGGAGTTTGTCTCGTGTTAGGTCAGTGTGTTCAGCTACAGTGAATGAAAGGGGGTGAGGGGTATATATACCAACCCCCAAAATATGACCGTTATGTTCACTGCGAAGGGGTACCGGATCTTCCGACACTTGGTCGGATCTTCCGATAAGCAACAGATATGTGTGAGGAAAACTCCAGAAAAGTTCCAGGGGCCGGATCTTCCGACAGTAGGTCGGATCTTCCGGGGGACCCCGGAACTTCCGGCCCGGAGAAAGCCAAGACAGAGCCGGCCGGAACTTCCGGTCGGATCTTCCGGCCTCGGGTCGGAACTTGCAACAGGACACTTGTGAGCTCGAAAAACAGCTAAGTCTTGTAACTTCCGAAGCAATGGCCGGAACTTCCGGCCAGGAAAAACGCAAGGCCGAGCCGCCCGGAACTTCCGGTCGGATCTTCCGGCCTAAGTTCCGGCCGAGCAGAAAAGATGTTTGTGAAGTGTTTTTGTGACTATCAAGAGTTTGTCATCTCAATCAAAGCACTTTTAGCAACTAGAATTTATCAACTACATCCCCCTTGATAGTACGGTGGTCCTATACTCAATTTCAAACGGAAAATTAAATTTAAATCCACCAATTGAGTCCTCCACCATATGGATGAGCGTTGGGGTCCTTCCTTTAGTATTGTCTTCCTTTTATTTCATTTTATTCTGCACAACTCATGCAAAGCATCATATCCAAATTTCTATTTTCATTAATCACCAAAATAGATTAAATGCCTAGATGCACTTTCACCACCGAATGTAACTTTCGTCATTTTTTAACTTTCTTTTTTGCACTATAATTTAGATATTATGTTCTCTATTCTATTCTGGAAAATGAATGTAACATTCAGATATGCTTTTATTTTTTGTGTGCAGGCATAGGCCAATACTGACACAAGGAAGTAAATTTTCTGTTTCTGGTGAAGTTTCATACACGTGAAAGCGGGGCAGAAAAAATATGGTCACAGCACCATTATTCTGAATTAGATCTTGTCAAACTGTCTAGTTCTGATATGAAAAGTAGCATGTTCACAACACTATGATCATGAAATGGATCTTTTGTATAGTTCTAGGATATTATATGCAAAAAGTAACAATACGATCTTCTGTTGATGGCTGTGGCGATCTGGGAGCGATGCAAGGGTTTCTGTTCTGTTTAGGTTTCGTTTTTTTTTTGGCCGGCGGATGGATGGGCTTGGGCCAACTCTTTTTTTCCCGTGTTTTTTTCCCACGGCTGCCGGTAATTTTTTCCGTGCCTGGTTCACGGCGTCGGGTGGTGGGGCCCGGGGACGGACCGTTGGTGGCGGCCATTTCCCGCGGCGCGCGCTTGGTGGTTTCCTTAAATAGGATCTCTGCACGTGGGGTGGCCATATTTGAAAGGGGTGGAGGGCTCTCCAGATAAGACTATCTGGAGAGGGCTCTCCGTGTAGTCGCCTCCTTTTTCCTTTTCACATGACATAATATACATTGGTTTCCATATTCCTTATTCGAAGTTTATAACTCCCTCTCTTTTTTTCACTATATTTTGCTCAGTCACTTCTTTTCAGTTTAGCCATGAAAAGTTGTTTCTCTGATCTTGATATTAGCACGCGTTCGGTTACACCATGTGATTGGTCAGCTCGTCAGGCAAATCCCAGAGCACACAGTCCGATCCGAACAGCGCCGACATGTCGGAGCCGCCGCCCTTCCCGCCGTCCTTGACGTCGTCCGCCTCCTCGTCCCCGCCGCTGCTGCCGACGCTGTCGTTGCCTTTCTCCGGCAATGCCGGCGCCGGCCTGCAGGCCCCCGCCTCGGTGCCCGAGCTCCCGCTGTACAAGCTCTGGTGGCTGTGGCTCCACATCGACGTGCCCTGGTCCGCCTCGCCGTCGCCGCCGAGGACGTACTCCGGCACCGCCCCGCTGCCGTACCGGAACTCCTCCTGGCCGTGCGCGGCGGGGTTGAAGGCGGCGTACATCCCCGCCAGCCCCTCCGGCAGGTCGGCCGGCCCCCAGGGCGGCTGCTGCTGCTGCTGCTGCTTGTCGGTGGCCGCGCCGGCGGCGGCGCCTGGCTCGCTCATGATGGCGCGGGAGAGGCCGAGCTTGATGCGCTCGATGGTGTCGTCGGGCTGCGGCTGCGGCGCGGGGAAGCCGCCGCACGGCGCGGCGAGCGCGGCGGCGCCGGCGCCGGCCACGGGCATGTCGGGCAGCACGGCGGGGGAGGGGAAGTCGGTGGGGCGCTTCTTGGTGAGGAGGTGGAGCATCTCGTCCTTGAAGCAGCCGAGCGCGGCCTCGGCGAGGTGCGCGACCTGCGGCGGCGCGAGCGTGGTGGCGATCTCGGCCATGAGGTGGGAGAAGGACTTGTGGGTGACGGGGTCGATGCCCATCCCGGACAGCTTCTTCTTGAGCTTGGTGTTCCAGTGGTTCTTGACGTCGTTGTCGGTGCGCCCGGGCAGCTGCGCCGCGATCACCGACCACCGGTTGCCGACCACCGAGTGCAGCTTGATGATGGTCTGCTCCTCGGCGTCCGTGAACTCGCCGTGCTTCAGGTCCGGCCGCAGGTAGTTGGTCCACCGCAGCCGGCAGCTCTTCCCGCACCGCTGCAACCCTGCCATCCGTCGTCACACAATGATACAACGACCCCGGTCAGAGACGTACACATCGCAGTTCAGAAATCAGGAGCGCACGCATTGGCCGTCGCGGCCATGGGCGACGGCAGGGGACTCACGTACCGGCGTTCTTGGGGATGAGGCGCCAGTTGCGCGTGCCGTACTGCGTGATGTAGGAGAGGAGCTTGTTGTCCTCCTCGGGCGTCCACTGCCCGCGCTTCACGTTGTCCTTCTCGCAGCACGGGACGCGCCCCATCTCCACCTCCGCGCGCTTCCGGCACCTAGCTCGCCGTCGCCGCTCCGGCTCCGATCCTTCTCGTCTCACACGCGTGCGCCTAGGACGGAGCTCGCCGCGGCTGCAGGACCCTACTGCGAAGTACGCCAAGGCTCGATGGGGGTGTCCAAGCAAGCGAGCAAGTGCGGCGCTCACCTCGGGCGCCGGGGGCATAAATAGGCGCGCGTGCGTGTGCGTACGTGCTCCCTGCTGGGTGGCGCCTGCCGGCGGGGGGCATGCGGCGGGCGCACGGGCGGAGGAGGCATGAGCGGGATAAAGAATTCAACGCCCGCGCATCGCGTGAGCGCCCACCGGGAGCAGGGACAGGTTGCCCACCCGTACAGCGCCGGGTCAGTCAACCCATGGTCCAACGTCCAAGCACCAGAGCGCATGCAGCGCGGTCACCCCGGCGCCCGGCGCGTTCCCTTCAATTCCCTTCCCTTCCCCTCGCGAGTCGCCGCCGTCTGGCCGGTGGGGCTAGTCGACGCCGCGGATGTGTACTTGCTGGGAGTACAAAGGCACCGTGCCGAGTGCGTGCGTGCAACGGTGCAAGGATATTCAGCTCTTCCACCTCGGCCAGTCAAAGCAACGGTCAAATTGACAATGGCCTTTTCTGAATTATGATGGTGTTTAGTGTTCCAGGGTCCAGTCTCCAGTGGTCAAATTGTCAAGTGAAACGGAGTTAGCTCTGCAGGATTAAACTTACGGCACTGCTAATTCTCTTCAAGATTATTAACACTACAGTCACTGTAAGCGTCCGTGGAGTGTAAACATGCGAACTAAGAGTTCAGATAATAAAACTATGCCGCACCGTAGCAGCTCTAGCAGGGGATAGTAGTATATTCAGCGATATTTCTATGTGCGGCACTCCGATTACACTCTTGCGATGAGGATGCTACTTTATCCCGCCGCCACTGCCATCAAGAACGCGGTGGGCAAGCGGGGATTGCAACTCCAAGAAACAACGTCGGATCATGTTCTTTCCCACTTGTCCAGTAAAAACCAAGAGCACGGCTTACGCGTGCCCAAATGACCATGAAATGGCGCAGATTTGGGTGCTTGCAAGTTAGAACGGGGGTGTTTAGTTCGCGAAAAAGGAATGTGAAGTTTGGTTAAAATATCACATCGGACACTGTAGCGCACTGTAACACTTTTCGTTTGTTTGTGGTAATCGTTGTCCTACCATGATCTAACTAGGCTCAAAAGATTCGTCTCGTCGTGTACATTAAAACCATGTACTTAATTTTTTATTTAACTACGTTTAGTGTTGCATGAGGAGAGAGATTTGATGTGATTTGATATGATAGGTGAATAGTGAAGTTTAGAGAGAGAAATTTTGGCTTTTGAAGGGAACTAAACAGGGCCAACGAGAACATACTGAGATATCTGGAAGAGCTACCTGCTAGTACCGGGACAAAAGGCTGAATTCAGAACCACGAGCCAATTGTTATTACTAAATACTGTGTGCAGATTTACCAGAATGTGAAGCATGTAAATCACATTTACAATCTGTTGACGCAATTACTAATTTGGTTCACAAAATGCCATAAACAATTCAAAACTTGCAGGCTTCATGAGTCCATTTATAATCTTTTTTTTTAAGCGAAAGGGCCTCTAGCTGGACTGGTTAGATGGACTCAGTACCACTCCTCAGGTCCTGGGTTCGACTCCCCGTCTCCCTGTGAGAGCGAATTTCAGGCTGAGGTTAAAAAAATCTCCTCGTTATGCCTCCCCACTGCAAATAGCGGTAGGGCGCCGGCCTGTGGTAACAGTGCGGTCCTACCAGGGGTAGTGGCAGTGGTCGCCGGCCTAGGTTACGGTGCGGCCCTATAGGGTGAGGCCAGGGTTCGGGAGTTTTCTTGGCTGGTAAGGCTGAGGTCTTCTCTATTTAACAATACCGTGGGGGCGGTCTTTCCCCCACCGGCCAAGTTTTTTTATAATCCTTTTTAAATGGAATCCGACTGATTTAATTTTGGTCATTCTATTGATAGAGAAGGTAAACACGATTACAAAAACACACACCACACCCAACCACTCCACCTGAACAAACGACCGCAGAGAGACGCCTTTATCCAGATGAACGCTAACAAAACAACCTAGTCCATTTATAATCACAGGTACTCAGAAGATTCTATTGCAATACAGGAAATCAGTTAGATTGGCAAAGGGACAAACATAGGAAATGTGATTGGTTCGAGGACCCTTGCGTTCCTCTGAAACTGCTCCCAGAAATGCATCTCAGTATGCAACTTGACTGTGATCCTCCATAGCCTCTGTGCAACGACATTACAACATTTTAGCTTCTATTTTGTTTGTTTCTCTATACTAGTACAATGTACATGCTAACAGGGTAAAGGCAAAGAAAAATTCATTTCGAAGATAGTAAGATCAACACTGATAACGATATATAATCAGGTATTATATTGTTGAGTACATTGGACATATGCGTGCTATCATAGCGCTTAACATCATAAAACCCTTTTTTTTAAAAAAAGCACCTAAATGCGAAGTAATTCTTGAATATCTCTAGGAATATTGTCTTTAGCTTCATTCTCACTGTACTTCAACATGTCTATCAAGAACTTGGTCATCACTCATCAGTACATCCCTATTCTGTCCATCAAGCATTACATATCGTTGTCAAAAACAGTAATTAAATTCATTATTTTGTTCACCAAGTATTTGAAAAATGAGCACACTCACAGTGGATAATGAATGGTAATCTCGTACCATCTCATGCACACAAAAAGTTTATAACAAGAAATATTTGTATTCCATGCCAGGCCAACATTCAAACAGTTTTAGCTTTATTTTCAAGAGCCAAACAAGCAATACCCAAAACCTATGCTAACTAAATAACAAATCTAATACTGGTTTTCCTAAAACTGCTTAATACTTGTTTTATGAAAGGGCGCAGCTAATTAACAAAAAATTATGGCCAGCGGCCATTAGGCCGGCCCCTCCTTTTTTTAGAAAGAAGATAAACCCAGCAGGATCACCTTTACTTATCTAGCAAAAGGATGCCATTAATCAATTCTCTCTGCATCTTTCTTAGGAAAGAAGATAAACCCAGCAGGATCACCTTTCCTTTTCTAGCAAAATGATGCCATTAATCAATTCTCTCTGCATAATTTGTCTTGCCTGAAGGTATACTTAATACAATCATGTTTAGACTTTTCAAATACATTATCTGTGAGGACTAACACAATAATGCTTATGTAGGGAAGTATTATCTTGTTGATTCCAGATATCCAAATAGAAAGGGGTTTCTAGCACCTTAGTATCTTACAAAGGTCAAAGGTATCATGTATCTGAATGGCAACATGACCGCTATCAAGTGGGATCAAAAGAGAGGTTTAACTATTTGCATTCATCCCTCAGAAATGTCATTGAGTGAAGCTTTGGTGTACTTAAAATGAAATGGTGCGTTCTGTTGAATGTGCCTAGCTTTCCAATAGAGAAGCAATAAATAATCATCATTGTAATGATGGCTCTACATAATTTTATTAGAGAGAGTGCTATATATGATACAGACTTTGAAAACTATGTTGACGAAGATGGTACTGGTGGTTCCCAATCTTCCATGGATGATGCAACTATTCAAAGTGATGATAGCGATATGGGTGTTCTTCGTGATTCAATTGCAGCAGCCCTTGTGTAGGTGATCTAGATGTTTGATTTTGGTATATGTGCTTTTGTTGTTATGGGGGCACTATAGGTGCTGTTGCATTTTGGTACTATCGTGCCTTCATTTGCTATTTTGGAAGGACACTATGGGCCCACAAATATGTATTTAGAAGAATTTATCTGGACCGGCAATATTCAAATGAATATATCTCCTCAATATTAGCAAAATTGGTTTCTACACTTATTTAGCGTTAAAACAAATCATTACATACATAGGGGGTATACATGTCATTTCACACTCAGACTAGAAATCTTCATCCAGAAAATCAGGATTGCCAAACGGTTAGTTTCTCCAGACAGCAGATTATCTTGACAACCAGCTTCTCTAAAAAGCTCCTACAAAATAAGCTGTTCCAAATAGGTTATGATGGTTTTCGCAGAAGCTGGGCTCGGCGCCTAGGCCCAGTAGACAAGAAGGATTTGGGTCGGCTCTCGGCTGGGGAAAAGAATAGTGAAGAAGAAAAAGATAGTGTGGTCTGGGCCCTAGAGACTACGGGGATAAAACATGTTCTTTGTAAGTGTTAGAGTGGCGCAGCGGAATCCGGTCCGACCCACTATACCCACGAGCCGGCGCCCCATCAAGCCTAGGTCCACCGGAGCCACAACCAACCAAGGCCCAGGCCTAACTCAACCCAAAAGACTAGTCTGATAGGTGAGGGCTGCCCCCGCCTTATATGTCGTGCTCTACCCCCATCAATTTCCGATGTGGGACTAAACCTAACAATCTCCCCCGTCACACATCGGGCCCAACTCTTCCATCACATACAACCCATGTGATCTCCCGGAAGACGTTATCCCAGGCCCCGAGTCCAACTCTCCAGTCACAAATCGCCATGTGACCCTCCGGAGGTTCACGGGCTCCCCCGTCACCATGTGACCCATGAGATTTTCCAGGTTTCCCGACCTTCGGCTCTGATACCACTTGTTAGAGTGGTGCAGCGGAATCCGGTCCGGCCCGCTATACCCACGAGCCGGCGCCCCATCAAGCCCAGGTCCACCGGAGCCACAACCAACCAAGGCCCAGGCCTAACTCAACCCAAAAGACTAGTCCGATAGGTGAGGGCTGCCCCCGCCTTATATGTCGTGCTCCACCCCCATCAATTTCTGATGTGGGACTGAACCTAACAGTAAGTAGTGACATTGATTACACTCTTTGAGATGCTGCTGCTGTTTTGTCCTCCTATCCTATCAGCGAGAACATGGAAGCCAGGGGCACTGCGGCTTCAAGAGCCCCCAAAAATTCAAGTGCACGTACGCCTTATGCATTGCCCAAATGATCAAGCAAAACCGAGATGCAAATTGAGTGGGAGCTTGGAAGTTATACAAAAGACTACTGATCTCTCCACAGAATCAATGAACTCTGAAAAAACTACATACATAGACGGCAGCACACTTTTTTTTTTCTGAACTTCTGAAGTACTTGGCAGTATCAACAATACGACATGTATGCACTGTGACTCTGTTCACTCTAGTGCAGGAGGGAGGCACCGAAGAGCACTGCGCAACAACCTACCACTCCCTGGTCCTGCAGAGATAACCTGCTACATACTAGTATTCTGCTCGCTGCTGTTCCTCCTCATCTCCCAGGGTGATAAACGCGCGCCATGCAACGATCTCCCCGTTCGCCGCGTTCTCCATTACCATCCACAGCAGGAAGAAAAACAATCCAAAACTCTAGTACGTACAGACTCTAGGCAAGCCAATCCGATGCTAGCTCCGATCCTATCCCAGCTTCTGGCTGATGAGCCCCTGGATGGATCCGACGAGCGCGAAGGCGCTGACGAGCAGGCAGACGACGCTGAAGGTCTGCAGGACGAGCCAGCGCGCGGACCAGCGCGCCACGCCCCGCTGGATGAAGTACATCTCGACGGGGAAGTAGATTGCCAGCGGCCAGAAGTTGAGCGCGCCCAGCAGCGCCAGCACCTCGTTGAAGTAGGGGAACGCCACCGCCACCGCCGTCGTCGACGCCACGTACAGCGTCCGGAAGCACACCCGCAGCAGGTTCACCCGCCACGGCGGCAGGCACGGTACCCGCACCGTGTGGAAGTCGTTCACGAACCCGCTGTCCGGGAACCGCTCCGCGAAGAACCTGTCCGCGAACTGGAAGATCGGCTGGCTGTACACCTGGGTTTTCAGATAGCAGCAAACAGTGTGTTTTCACTTTTCAGGTTCTCAGTCTGTGTGTGATTCTGAACTTTTTTCTGAATGACCGTGTGGCTGTGTTATTCAGAGCGGCGTACGAACCTGATACCCGCCCAGGAGGTGGAGGATGATGCAGGCGTTGGCGAAGTCGATGAGCCAGTAGGGCTCGTAGAAGCCGAAGCCGGTGAGGAGGTTGCCCGGCGCGTCGCTCCCGAAGGCGGCGTAGCCGAAGCAGCCGCAGCAGAGGTAGAAGAACGTCGTGACGAAGATCGAGATCATGGACGCCTTCTTCATCGTCTTGTTCTCGGCCGGAGGGGACTTCAGGGTGTCCTAAATGATCAGAGGCGAAATGAAACCATTTTCTTAGTAATGTGATTGATTCCGATACTGAATTACTGATGAGTGGGAACTACTGTATGCAAGAACTTTTGCGCAGTAATTCTGAACGGAATCTATTTACCTGTATTTCCAGGAGGATTAGGGAGTACGGGTATGCGAACGCGATGTCGCCGATGGCCTGCGAGACGCGCCAGATCTTCTGCACAGGCGTCCTCATCGGAACACCTGTTATGCTTCCTTTGATCGTCCCGTTAGCTGAAGAACAGAAACGACTCGGTGAGCTTGTCTGCTGTATACGTACATTCACAGAGACCTCTAAACGTCTAACTGCTGTACATAATTTATCAGTTGGGATAACGGAACGGAACTGGTACATAACTCTTTTGTGTACAGGCCGGTGTCCAACTCAAACGAATGAATGGTCAGATTAGCCGGTGAAAGAAGCAGGGGACACGTACCAATGGTGGTGGCTAGGCCGAGGCCGAGGCCGATGAAGGCGTAGGAGAAGGACATGACGGCGGCGACGACGGAGAGCCACGCCATGTCGTGGAAGTCCGGTATGAAGGAGAGCAAGAGCTGCGCGGCGCCGAAGACGAGCATGTAGTAGCTGCCGCCGTAGCTGCAGGGCGCGTCGTGGCCGTGCTTGTGGTAGCAGTTGGCCTTCAGGATCGCCCTGCAACATCAAAAAAACAGAGCAACCCGTCGCAGAACACACAAGCACGCACGATCAGGGGCAGGATAACCAGCAACATCACAATTAATAAAGCAGTCAGCATGAGAGCTAGCCCTGCTCCATATACACGGGCAGGAAGCAAAGCCACGATGCCAGAGGCAGACATGTAAATAAAGCTGTGCGGGGAAAACAAAAAAAAAGAGGAAAATTCCGTTACCGGCGGCGGCTGGCTACCTTATGCTAGTGGCGGTGGTGATGGTATAGGCGACGCCGCAGCCGTAGAGGCTCACGAGCTGCAGCGAGCCGCAAGCCCAGGTGTGCTTCTTGCCTGAGCCACGTCGCCAGCACACAGTACACAGGATTATTAAGGGAAGAAAGGCCACCATGAAAGCACACGAACGAGCATAATAAAAGCTTGTTCAATCGACACGAGTTTCTCTCGCTCATGGCCGCCGCTGTCAACTCTGCTGTGTTGTTAGTTGCTAGAACGAACGAACGGTGTCGTGGCAGTAGGTGTATATACCGAGGTAGCCGCGGACGGCGTCTATGTAGGAGCGGTTACGGGGGCCCTTGCCGGCGGGGTCGCCGCGGCGGTAGCAGTCGGCGAGCAGCGCGGCGGAGACGTAGGTGACGAGGGCGAAGCAGAGCATGCAGGCGGGGCCGATGACCCAGCCCAGCTGCGCCACGCTCCACGCCAGCGACAGCACCCCGGACCCGATCACCGCCGTGATGATGTGCGCCGCGCACGTCCACGCCGTGCCGCTCCGGGGCGGGCTGTGCCCGTCGTCGTCGCACCGGCCGCCGTCGAGCACCTCGAGGGAGTCGTGCACCGCCATCTCTACCACAGGCCGGGTGGGCGGCGGGCGGCGGCCGGACCGGGTGCGACGCGGCCGCCGGGAGAGGCACGGCTAGCTGCTCTCGGACACAGGCGCGGGCTGCAGGCTACGGGGTACGGAGTGTCTGGGAGGTAGCTTGTCAGTGGGGGTGGAGCTGAGCTACGCTAGCAGCAAGCAGCAGCAGCAACTCGGTGGCCAGTGAGTGCCTGGAGGCTGGAGCTGGGGTGGTCTGGTCACTGCCTCACTGGTCAGATCGGCATATAGCCGGGAAGGCGCGCCGCTTTGTCCGCTTTGCGCCCGGGTGCGCCGTATCGCCGCGCAAGTCCGCAAACCTTTCGGGGTGGGCGATCCGGGAAGTCCCGCAGCGAGCTACCACTGCCATGATGGGAGGCACGCGCGTGAATGATATATGCTGCGCCACCGCCACGCTACGGGTTGAGGCGAGGCGAGGCGAATGGGAGGGATGCATAGGCATAGGGGTCCTGCGAAATGCAACGCAGTTACGCCGGACAGTGGCTACTGGCAAGGGCAACTGGCCTGGCCAGGGCAGCGTGGTGGAGCAGTACCACTTCAATGGGAGAGCAGAGCGGGACCGTACGCACGTGCAGGAGTTCGCCGTACACTTGGACGACAAATGCATTCCCCTCGCTCGGAGAATGAGAGACAGGCACAGGGCACACCGCCACAGTAGCGTGTCACGAGTCGTCAGGGCATGTGGGGGCTCGGTCGCTCGGAGCCTGGGAGGACGACGTCGTCCACCGGAGCGGGACCCGGTACGGTCGTCGACGGTCAGCGATCGGCATGGCTACGGGCACGCACGACAGCTCCAGGAGCACGCATGGCACGGCCCCGACTTTTTTCCGCCACGACATGGTGCGGCTTCCGCTCGGGCAATTGGCCTGCCTGATCCCTGCCCGGGCCCATCCATCCCCCTATCATTGGCGGACTCGCGTGCCCCCCTTCCCCTTATTAGCCATCAAAAATTCGCCCTACCACAAGTCGGCATCGGCGGCCAGAATCTCCTTCCGGAGCAGTACACGCAACTGGAAGCTCGCCGCGCCACCCGCTCCGTACGACCGCGGCGAAAGTGACATTGATAGCGCCCAACGCTAGCGCTCGCTCCTTTGGCAAGGTTAAAGAGGCTCTGAACGAGCGGGAACGACTCGTTTGCACATTGAGGCATCGAGCGACGTGGACTGAAACAAGAATGGTTTTCTTTTGTACGTTTTGCATGATTATTGTCAGTTGGGTTCTTTTTCCCTTTTTTTCACCTGGATGCTCGATTGACTCTAAAGTTCTCGCATAATACTACCAATTGAATCGATTTTATTTTGGGACTACTAATGAACAAACACTTTCTCGGTTGGCCTCAATGGTGATGGGAGATTTTGGTGACAAGTCGTAATCTTAATCTAGAGCTTGGCATCAACGCAGTCTAGTACGGAGTAGGTCTTCACGGTCACGGACTCACGGGTTTCGCCCGCATGGACCTAATAAAGCTTTTTTTTTTGGCTCGGCACGTTTTTCATTAAAAGGGAAATATATGACCATAAACTCAAACTATACTAGCTAATCTCGTTGAATGAAGATATTACAAACGAGATTTCGTGACCTAAGCGTCAAACGGGCGCAAACAGCAAAATCTTTGAAAACATTTCGATTACAACACCAGTGACCGAGCATCTCTCCCTCTTTTGACTTGTGTAGTTGCCATTGCCCGACGATATCGCGGAGTTGTTGTCATGGAGGTTTTTATCACCCTTTCTGGACAATTTGGACCATTTTGATTCTTTTTCCGTATCAAGAGGGCCAGCATCAAGCCAAAATCCATATTGCCCTCTCCGACTGACCCATACTGATTGAAAAGGCGGATGATTCATCAGCAGCATGACCCATCCCAGACTGACCGAAATTCAACCATCCTAGTGAGGCCCGTGCGTGTTCAGTAACCTTGGAACCTAGTGTAGGCACGTAGAATCGTATTGTTGCAGGTCAAAAAGGAAAACTCGAGGTCGCGCTCGTCGATCTGCCTTTTTGACTCGCTAGTCCTCTCGCGCGCGGCTCAAGAAACTACTCTCAGTGGCAAGCTTCTACGCGACACATTCGTCTAACTCGCTACCCGTCAAAAAGACCGTGACAACACAGGGACAAGTTAGATTGGAAATGGTATCCGGAGAAAACGACCATGATCTGAACCCAGGAGGAAAGCGGAGCATAGGCCCAGTAGAACTAGAAAACAGTATAGCTAGTGGTGCAGTATGCAGCCATGGAGTTTTTTTTTTTTTGAAATAATCAGCCATGGAGTTATCATAACCACTGGTACAGCTACAAGCTAATACTGTACAACGAACTGGATAGATCCAGAGCATCGCCTTATCAATCAATCACGTCTAGTTACGTTGAACGTGTCACGGACTGACGGGAGTTGTGCACGCTGGCGTGGAGCCCCCAAGGGTTGGAGAAGATTATGCTCGCTGCTACAAAGAGCGGTGCACAACTGCACAGCATTTGCATCGACCGGCGAGCGAGGAAACGACCTTCGATTCCCAAAGTGTAGCAACACTTTTTCTTTTGAGCTCAATCTAGACGCATTTCGTTCAAAAAAAAAATCTAGACGCATTATTTCTAGATGGCGCAAGCACGACGGTGTTGCTCGGGCGGCCCACGGTGACGCAGATGGATTGCAAAGTGAGAGAGCCTGAGGTCGATGGTTGGATAAGTGGAGGATATAGATATAATACAACCATGGGAGAGAAACGGAAGCGAGATGGCAAAGATTCCCCGACTCCCCGTTAGAACAACCGAGGAAGCCGGAAGATATGACGGCAAACCTGCTTTGCTAAATGCAAAACGGGTCAGGACGGGGGAAAATTTCAAACTAGGTGACTTTATTCGTGGACTTGAATACTTGATGAAAGGTGGCCTATTGACTATTGGACCCAAGGCCTACTGGTATCAATCACGGCCCTACTAGGTGTGGGCGTGGGCCTAAAAGAGAGGCCTTTGGGTAACGCGCAACTCGCTCGCATGGGTTGTTAGCCCACAAGCCAGATCCGTGGGGACTGCTACGCAGCGCAGCAGCAGATGCAGCCCACCCACATGCGACAACAACACGCGCACGCCCAGGCCCAGCACCATAGAAACACACACTCACGGAGGTGTACTGCTAGGTCGTGTCGTACTGCAAAAAGCATATGTAGCGTATTTGGGTACAGACAGGAGGATACAATGGAAGCGGGCGTACCTGCAGCTTATGGAAGCCGTGATGGTGTAGGCGATGCCGTAGCCGAACAGGGCCGTGTGCTGCAGCAGCATGCACACCCACGAGCTGCTGCTACCTGTCAAAAAGACGTTCAACCGTTAAGAAATCGACCGGCAACCGCATGGGATGTGTGCTCCCACTAGTAAACAGGAAATCGCATGCATGTATCCTGGATGTACTCATCCAAGCTATTATCGGCCTTTTCTTTTGTGTGAGGCAAACGGAGGTGCTGCATACTTTTACAATAAGTGGCTCTAGCTTCTTTGAGGTGAAGGCCGGGACATTTTATCTATTATCTAAAAAATGTATCCTGAATCCATTGTACATACAATGATGTGCCTACAGGAAAGCGAAAGAAAAAAAAATAAAGGAGAGAAACCACTGTAGAAATCCTGAATGTGAAGGACACAGTGACAGCAACAACGTTCGACGTTTGTCAGGTCAAGATTAATTACAGATGCGCTGGTCCATGTCAAAGCTCCTTCATCTTTGGTACACATATTTACAGCCCACCAGATGTCTAGTTGACAAAGATGAGAGATAGGTCTTTAACAATATAATTTGTATAGGGGCAAACTATCAAGACGTAACATGTCATTTGCCATAGACAGATTGAACTGAAACTATGAAGATTACATCAAGAGGCGATGGAAGGGAGGAGCTAAGGGGGGCCAGGCCCCCATATGCCAAGGGAACACTAGTAGGATACACCAATTTTTACCATATAAATAAAAATATTATCCATTTAGCCCCCTCAAACAAGCTGTTTATGTAATGTGCCTCACCTATGTTTATGTTCTCGCTTCGCTCCAGTTTACACTAGCATTTCATCTGTACACGTACACATTTGTGTGGACATGACTGAACTAAGAAACATCCCTACGGATCAAACTCGAAGGCGAGGAAGAGGATGGCTTCGTAACTGAGGAACCACCGACCGGTCGACGCAACCACAACCAAACGGGCTCGGTCACTGATTACCATGCCCAGTTTGAGCAGTTAGCTCATAATGTTTTGCTGTATAACAACACTTATGATGCCACCTTCTTCCTTGTGAGATTCATGAATGGGTTGAAAGATGAAATTAGAGCCCCTATTGCATTACATCGCCCGAAGAATGTTGATACTGCTAGTGCTTTGGCTCTTTTACAGGAGGAGGAATTGGAATCTGCTAAGGGCAAAGTTGCTGCCCGTGTTGACAACAGGGACTCCATGAAGTCTTATCTGAAGCATAATGGTCCTGATAAGACCAAATTTCCTCCCAAGAAGGAAGATACATCAAAGTCTGTTAAATCTGATGTGGAAGAAAAATTGACATCAGTTATAGCTCATCGGAAGAAATTGGGTCTCTGTTTCAAGTGTGGGGACAAATGGTCTCATTCCCATAAATGCCCCCAGCACATACTACTACACATGGTGGAGGAATTATTGGACATGTTGTCTCCAACTGATGATAGTGGATCTGAAGGAGAAGAACTTGGTTCACCTGTTATGGCCATTTCTGACAGGAGTCCTTCCAGGGCAAAATCTCGCAGAACCATGAAATTGTTGGGCAAAATTGGTCGGCAGCAAGTTTTGATACTTGTGGATTCGGGCAGCATTGGTACCTTTGTCAGTACAGCCTTGGTGCAGAAGTTGCAGCTGTCCACAGAACCATGTGCTCTTTCTTCTTTCAAGTCTGCCAGTGGGGGTACAATGACCTGTGATACCAAGGTGCCACAGCTTCAATGGTGTGTTCAGGGTCATTCTTTCTGTTCAGAAGCCAAAGTCATTGATCTTCACTGCTATGACATGATTGTTGGTGAAGACTGGCTGGAAGAATGTAGTCCAATGTGGGTACACTGGAAGAACAAATGCATGAAGTTTACTCACAAGGGCAGGAGGATTACATTGCAAGGTGTGACCGATGATCTTTCTCAATGTCCTGAATTATCCTCCAAGCAGCTTAAAGGCCTTCTGAAACAGGGAAGTATTGCTTATTGTCTGCAACTGTCTCATTCATCATCCTCTCCTGAGATTGATGAGGTTCCTGCAGTATTAGCTATTGAGGCCAACATAGAAACAATACCTGAGCCAATTCAGGCACTTCTTGATAAATACTCGGCCCTCTTTGCTGAACCAATTCAGTTGCCTCCTAGCAGACCTGCTGATCATCAAATTCCTCTGATTCCAGGAGCTCAGCCTGTAAATGTCAGGCCCTATAGATATTCTCCAGCACAGAAATCAGAAATTGAGAGACAAGTCCAAGAAATGTTACAGAATGGGATTATTAGGCCGAGCTGCAGTTCTTTTGCTTCCCCTGTCTTACTGGTGAAGAAGAAGGATGGAACTTGGCGTTTCTGTATTGATTACAGACATCTCAATGCCATTACCATAAAAAACAAACACCCACTGCCAATTGTTGATGAGTTATTAGATGAATTGGCTGGTTCTGTCTGGTTTTCCAAGTTAGATTCCAGAGCTGGATATCATCAGATTTGTGTGGCCAAAGGGGATGGGCATAAGACAGCTTTCAGAACTCATAGTGGCTTATATGAGTTTTTAGTCATGCCATTTGGCCTTACTAATGCTCCAACATCCTTCCAAAGTTTGATGAACACCATTTTTTCTCCACTACTGAGGAGGTGTGTGCTTGTCTTTATGGATGATATCTTGGTCTATAGCAGTTCTTTAGAGGATCACTTCCAGCATTTACAACAAGTTTTCCAGATCTTGGAACAACACCAGTTTCTTATCAAGAGATCTAAATGCTTCTTTGCTCAAAAGGAACTGGAATATCTAGGCCACATAATATCAGGGTGTGGCAACTGAACCCTCTAAGATAGTGGCTGTGCAAAACTGGCCTCAACCCACAACAGTCAAAGAATTGCGAGGATTTCTTGGTCTGACAGGGTATTATCGAAAATTCATCAAGCATTATGGCATGATCAGCAGGCCTCTAATAGAGCTTCTCAAAAAGGGCACTCAGTTCATTTGGACACCAGTGGTACATGAAGCATTCTTGCTGTTAAAACAGGCCTTAATTGAAGCTCCTGTCTTAGCACTTCCAGATTTCAGCAAACCTTTTGTGCTTGAAACTGATGCAAGTGATCTTGGCATGGGTGCAGTTTTGATGCAACAAGACCACCCAATTGCATACCTCAGCAAACCTTTGTCTGGACGTAATCAAGCTCTTTCCACTTACGAGGAGTGCATGGCTATTCTGCTCGCAGTAGAGAAGTGGCGCCCATACTTACACCATCAAAAGTTTGTGATTCGAACTGATCATCGCAGTCTGTTATTTCTCACCGAGCAGAAGGCTACATCCAAACTTCAGCAGAAGGCAGTATTGAAGTTAATGGACCTTCAATTTGATATCATTTACAAGAAGGGTTCTACAAATAATGCTGCAGATGCCCTTTCTAGGTGTCACCCCCAGGACTCCAGTTGTGCAGTATCTGGAAGTGAACCAATCTGGTTGGATAGGTTGATTGCTGGATATGCTGAAGATGCCTCAACCACTAAACTTCTTCAGGATTTGATTCTGACCCCAGACAGCCATAAGGATTATGTTCTCTCTGATGGTGTCATCAGGTATAAAGGTAGGATATGGGTGGGGAACAATGTGTTGGCACAGAACCATATCCTGCAAGCCTTGCATAGCAGTGGAGTGGGTGGTCACTCTGGTTATCATGCAACTTATCATCGAGTAAAACACTTGTTTGCTTGGCCTAAGATGAAAGCCTTTATTCAGTCTTATGTTCAGTCTTGTGATGTATGTCAGCAAGCTAAAGCAGAGCATGTCAAAAGTCCTGGATTGCTCAGTCCTCTTCCTGTTCCAGATCAGGCATGGGCTGTCATTTGCATGGATTTCATTGAAGGCCTCCCTACTTCCAACAAGTCTAACTGTATTTTGGTGGTCATAGATAAATTCAGTGAGTATGCTCACTTCATCCCATTGGCCCATCCCTTTACAACTTTACATGTGGCTCAAGCATTTCTCAACAATGTGTACAAGTTACATGGTCTGCCGACATCTATTATCTCTGATAGAGATAGAATTTTCCTGAGCAATGTTTGGCAAGAATTGTTTCGGTTGTCAGATACAAAACTTGCTATGAGTTCCTCTTACCATCCACAAACTGATGGCCAATCTGAGCGCCTCAACCAATGTCTGGAGGCCTTCCTTCGGTGCACTGTCCATTCATGCCCGAAGCAGTGGAGTAAATGGTTACCGTTGGCCGAGTACTGGTATAACACGGCCTATCATTCAGCTCTGGGCCGGTCTCCATTTGAAGTGCTATATGGTCACCCTCCTCGTCACCTGGGTATTACAGATGTGCAAGCTTGTACCGTGCCTAATTTGGCTGAGTGGTTGAAGGAAAGAGAACTCCTCTCCAGGTTGATTCAAGAGCAATTGCTGCGGGCTCAGCAGCGTATGAAAGCCCAAACAGACAAGAACCGCACTGAACGTCAGTTTCAGGAAGGTGACTTGGTCTACTTGAAGCTGCAACCGTATGTTCAGTCTTCTGTTGCTTTCAGGGACAATCAGATGTTATCCTACAGGTTTTATGGACCATTCCCTATTCTTCAGAAGGTGGGGTCGGTGGCTTATAAATTGGGCTTACCATCTGACGCAAAGATCCATCCTGTAGTGCACGTCTCTCAGCTTAAACGTCACATACCACCAATGACTCAGGTTAGTGATGATTTGTCAACTTGCTGTCTGTCACCTGCAATCAAATTGTTTCCAGTGGCCTTCTTGGATCGTCGCCTGGTGGTTCGTGGATCCTCAACCATTCAGCAGCTGTTGGTTCATTGGTCATCTCTTCCGGAGTCTATGGCCACTTGGGAAGGTGAAGAAGATCTTTGGCGTCGTTATCCCTCAGCTCCAGCTTGGGGACAAGCTGGTTTTCAACGGGTGGGGACTGTCACGACCCGTGTGATGAAGCGTGCTCTAAGGAGGGAAGAGGAAAGACAGGTTAATCTGGTAATGGAGGATTAGACCATGGGCCATGTGGGCTTTGTAATTGGGTCAAGGCCCATGTCGTGATACAGCTATGGGCTGGTGAGTCCGGTTGACAGGAGGGATAGTTATAAGTCCTGAGACCTGCAACTGGGGAAGGCATGAATGAAATGAACAACAAACTATCCCATGTCTCCTTTCCCTCTCTCGGCTGTCTTCTTCCTCCCTCTCTGTGCTGTTCTTCCCCTCAAATCCCCAATTCCAGTTACCTAAAATCCGATTCGTTGCGTAGGAACCTAACAAACTCGTCCACGGACACCGCCGCCGGGTGGACAGCCAGCCACCGGATCGGCGTGGACGGTGGGGGGTGTTCGAAAAAACGCGATCATTGTCCGTGCGCGACGCGAGTGCCTGCCTGCCAACGGCACGGGTTCGCTGACGTGTTTTTCCCGTGAGCCACACGTACGAGCTTGGCCGAGCCGTGCAGCCGTCGCCATGGGGTTCACGAGCCTTCTCTTGCTTGCTCCACGTACTGGTGCGGGGCTGCTCTGCTCGTGCCCGTCTCCGCCTCTATCCGCTTGGACATTTCGCCGTCGCGGCCCGGCCATAGAATTTGACACGGACATCGTGCCAATCGGAGAGAGACAGACAAGCGGTGGGTTCTGTCTCTTTCGTAAGTGCAGGCGGATGCGAGTTTCCTCATCCGAGCAAGCGAACGCCAAGAAGATTACTATCCAGTAGCTCGCCACCTGGCACATGTGCGAATTGGCCTTGGACAATTTCTTTTTAATTAATTTTCGGTAGCTAACGACCACGGAAGCAGGAGATGCCGTTTGACCCGTGAGTGCTGGTGCAAAATACGTACTAAAGTACACAATGGTAACTCTCAGAAAAAAAATACTACAAAATGGGAGACTCTGGTGGTGGGTTTAGCGATTTAACCTACTACACCAACCTCAATCCTGCATCAGAGTTGTTGTCATGGAGTTTTGGCACATGTTCAACCAGTCACATCTGGAACGACAGTGTCTATTGCCTCAAACCGCCATGTAAGACGCGCCTCCTAAACCCAAGCCATTTGCCCGCAAAAAAAAACAAGCCAGACACATGTCAGCTGGTGCCGGAACTATTGAACGATCCAGCTTGTTTGGCCACTCATCGACCCTTAATTTGTGCCGAAGTAAGATGCAATAGCAGTCAAACACCCATTCTTAACAAACTGGAGCAGTAGACTCATCTCTAAACACAGAGAAGGGTGCGCAGCCAAAAAAAACGAGGACAGGAAAAAGAAAAGGCAAAGATGGTGGTGGTCCCGTGGGGGACGCGGGCGACAAGACACGTACCGAGGTTCCGGTCGACGGCGTTGGCGTAGGTGCGGTTGCGGTGCGGGCCGTGCTCGGGGTCCGGCGACCGGTAGCAGTCGGCGAAGAGCGTGGACTGCAGCGCCGTGACGGCCGCGAAGACGAGCATCGCCGCCGGCCCGGCCACCCACCCCAGCTGCGCGATGCTCCACGCCAGCGACAGCACGCCGGACCCGATCACCGCCGTGATCACGTGCGCCGCCGCCGTCCACATGCTCCCTGCAGCCGCCCCAGGACACGATGATCATATCCCCGCCGGTTGTCAGCGCGCGCGATCCGCGACGAATCGGATTCCGAATGCAATTCAGCGCGGATTCAGAAAAACAGAGGGGGGGATCGACGGACTGACTGACTCACCGCTCCGCACGATGCCGCCGGCATGCTTCTCGGCGTCCGCGAGGAGGGGCGCGGCGGCCCCGTGGTCCCCGCCCTCGCCGAGCGCCATGGATCGCCGCGGGGCGGGAGACGGGTAGAGCACGGGCAGGAGCACGAGCAGGCCGCCGCCGTCGCCGGTCTCCGGCCGTCGCCAAATCCTCTGCGGTTGCGGATCAGAAGAGGGGCGAACGAATGGTGAAGGGGACTAGTTATGTCTGCCCTGCCGAGACGGCTATTTGAAGCACCTGGCGGGTGTTGGCTGGCTGACTGGCTGGATCACTCGAGGGAGGGGGAAATGGCGTGTGTTTTTTTTAGGGAAAAAATGGCGTGTGTTGGGAGGACAAGGAAGAGGCTTTATTACCATTTTTTTTCTTCCGTCTTTTTTTTTAAAGGACGGTGTGGGTATCTGTACGGGGTTGAGTGTTTGACCCTGCTTCCGATTGGCTCCTCCTTGTACACGAACTGTGGTTACCAACTAGGCAACCAATACATGGTGTTCAAATCATAAGAAAATTTTAAATGAGCCCGTCTCAAATGCACTCCCACAGATAAGTTAGTGAGAACGAATGGCAGCCAGAAATGTGGCAGCAGACTGCTGGCTGGACCCTGCGCATATTCAAATATCTCCCGTTTGGATATGTCCGACCGTAACTTCAGAGACCGAAACTGAAATTTTGCCATTTGCCCAGTCGACCGCGTAAATTGAAGCTTGCAAATCTGCGGCTTGACTTGGAATGGGACGATAGCTGCGCGCGCATATCTGTCGTGTTTTTTAGAATGAATGATCCCCTCCGAAAGATGGCGACTGTCAGATTGTCCTCGATCTTTCCCGAAGAAACCACTCACAAACTGGAAGGTACAGGCAATCATTTGTCATAGATGGTTCATCTCTAAGATACGAAACCTCGGTCATTCCCCGGGCCGTTAGCGGGTCCACGTCACCCGCTAACCCACGAACCGTTGGATCCGGCGAGCTCGCGGTATGAACCGTCCGATTGCGGGTTTCGCGGGTGTCTCGCCTGTTACCCACGAGCCCGAACGCTCGCGAACTATCCGGAATCCGCTCGGCCGAAGTCCTCATCCTTCCCAATCGCAAGGTCATCCGTCCGTCTGCAAGGTGCAACCCTGCGCCATCCGCCTACCGCGCCGCCGGTCACCCGTCCGCCTGCCCCGCCGCCAGAGCCTTTCCACGCCCGCAGCGCTGCGACCCGCTGCGACCCGCTCCTCCCTTCGCCACCAACCTCATCCGGGCACAAGTCACCGAGGGCACGGGGGCGCCGCCATCGTGCTCCGTATCCACACAATCGCAAGGCATCGCTCGACGCGGGTGCAGACGTACGGAGGCCCTAGGGCCGCGCTGGTCGCTGGAGAGGAGATGCGCGCTGAGCAGGAAGCCTGAATTAATTAGCGAGGTAAGATTACACCTTTCCATTTCATTTAAAACTGGAGCACTGGTTTTGACCCAACCGAAACCTGTATCCTTTTATTAATGTCGATAACCTTCAGTCCCAGTGCTGATCCAACAGAAATAGAAGTCGTCTCCACTTTGCCCAAACCCTTTTACATGAGAATCAAACGTCAATCAAAGGAAGTAAATCAGCAGCAAAATATTGTGATCATTAGATGTGAAAAAAAGCATTTTAAAGGGAAGGTCTGTCTCAAATTACTAACTTAATATTTCGCAACAAAATGATTTATGCAGCCCTGTCTTTCTCAAAGAAAAAACAGATTGAGGAAACACTGAATGATTGTATTACCTGGTTGAAATCCATTATATTACCTGGTTGATTGTACAAGCAAAATAGTTAAAGCCAACGATTTGATGTACACCAAATTCAGAAATGGTTCAACTCAGTATCTATACATTTAAATTCAGAAATTGTTCTTAATGTCTATTAGCCAGGTTTCTTCCTCAAACCAAACAATATTGTTCTACTTTCAGTCATGTGTCCAATTCTCTTGTACGTAGTGAGTTTTGTATATAAAGGTAGTTCTCCAAGTTACATAGTTTTCTGAATTTCCATGTTTCACATAATAGTGGTAATCTGACTGCTCTATGGTTGGTGAACGAAGGGAAGAGGAACAGATACAGCATGCACCGGAGAAAACTTGTCAAGGCCAGTGCATGTCTTGCATTGGTATACTTAGAATCTGCATTGGTATACTTGGAATCTGCACAGGTCTCAACCTCACTGGACGCTGTTACCGGTTCTTTCTTTCTTTCTAGCTTCTCACTTGTCATACGTATTATACAACTGACTATCCATTATATTGTACTTTCTTATAAAATGAATGCCCAGTTGCATCAATGAACATACAAGATAAGTATGTTAGCTTGCAGTAGTTTGGAGAGCATTGTGGAGTCGCTGCTTATAGTAACACTCGACGGAGACTTCACTACCTCTCTGAAAAAAGATCGGTTTATTTACCCTCGTTTACGCTATTTATTCTAATTATCTAATGAGATTTGAATGCTTCCATCCTGGATAAATGTGTGTACGATGAGCTACCATTTGCTTGAAACTCCCTGCTTGTGGTCTCACATTGTGAGCCTTATAAGAAACAGGCACTGTCATCCTTTTAAGAAGCAGCAAACAAGTGTTTGAACTCTAGAAGTACGAACATGATTGGGAACATAAAAGAGAAATAGGTAAAGTATCTCTAATATAGTAACACTGGCCAAAACTAGGTACTGCACGCGGCGCGCGGCAGCCGCGCCATAGTTTCTAGTGGTTCCCTAATCCCTAGTGACGATTTTTTCTCTCGACTGACCTGTGTGAGTTCTTAGCAGTCGCCGAGATTGTTTCGTCGTCCGGGTCCATCTGGACGGCCGCTAGCACGTTTATGGTGCCACTCACTCCAGTACAAAAGCAGCGCTAGAGTCTAGTAGAAGAGTAAATTAAAGGCTGTAGAATTTTAGGACACACGTGGACGGTGCACCACAACGTGCGTGACGCGAGGAAGCAAAACCGCATCAGGAGAATGTAGATATTGCAGGCCAGGGCCCGCGTCCGCACAGGCCCAAATCTGCTTGGCCCAACGCACTTGCATAATCTTTTGCCCATACCAACGGGGATTTAAAAGGTGAAATATTTCTTATATCTTATAATTTCACCGTTCAAAATTATTGTTCATTGTTAATTTTTCTGCAATGTTTGACTGTTCATTTTATTTTAAAAAATAGTCCAAGTATATGACATAATAAATCATGCTTAAACTATCTCTATAATGAAATAAATCATAAACAAAATAAATAATATTTGAATAATTTTTAGAATAAGACGAATGATCAAATGTTGTGAACGAATAGTAATTTAGAATTAAGGTAGTAAATTCAAGCATGTATTACCTCTGTTTCAAGTTAATTTTCTCTCACAAGGTTTGACCATTTGTCTTATTTAAAAAATATGCAAATATCATTTATTTTCTTTGTAAATTATTTTATCATTAAATATGATCTATTATTTCTTATATTTAGACTAAACTTTTCTGTGGTTGCTGAGAGATACTGCTCCAATTTCGGTAGATGAATGTTTTGAACCAATGAACATGTAAGTGGAAGATTTCTTTTATTTTGCCTTAAAATTCTTAATCTAACCAAGTCACTTGGAAATAGATAAATAGCATGTTGATTATAGTGCCTCACAGTCGTCTTACATGGACCAATGCTACCTTTGAAAACTAAAAAGACAACGATACCTTCATTTTGATTTACTCGTGCCCTCATATAGATGTGTATATGGTTTTCCTTCCTCCCATAGTATTACGATCTTCTTACTTGATTTTTCTTACATGCTAGCTAAAAACTATACTCCAAAAATATGGGGGTTCGCATGTATTTAGTTGTTTAAGTTCCCAAGCTCCAACAAAGCCTTGATATGTGAGTCAAATGGTTATGTTTGGAAAGGGAGACGGATTTATCATTCCTCTTATATCAACAAAATGATAATACACACTCTCCCTTCCACCCTCCCTCTGTCTCCCAGCATCACACAGCAAGTACACTAGCTAAATACATGGATCGATTCCCTTATGAAAAATGGATTCAGGCCAGTGACCTATTACTTAATGATGGATCGTTGTTACATAACCCTTCATCAACAAGTGCCTTGTTTTTTCCATCGTGCGGCCATCACCTTGGTTGCCTCGTTGTCCGCCATGGGTGTCACCATTGATGGCTCAATATTACTTCGAAACGCCACGTCTTCCTCTACCACTATATGGAGGTGTCACCTCCGCCTTGTTGTGCAAATGCCATCATCTCGACCCTTCCCTCCTTAATCGTGCTGCCATGGTGTAACTCATCCGCACTTCTACTACCAACGGCACAACCATAACTGGTATCACGTCACTGCCTCACCCATACCATTTCTGCATATTGCATTATTGCCTAGCTCTTGGCCACCCTCCTCCTGTGGATTCTCGATTAGGGGAAGAATGCTACCCTAGTACACTTGGAACCCTGACCTCAACATTGACATGTTGTCTTAGTGAGCTCATTGTCCTCTCCGCCAACCTATGCTCCGGGAGGTATTGATTGCGCCTTCACACAAGTCAAATGTTATTAGGTTATGGGTTAAACTTCTCCATATATGACAAACTTTTATGTAACATAGCAAGTTACAACAATGTAACGATGGTTCTACACGTAAATTAACTTTAATGGATATTGCTGGTTCTGCATGCAAATTAACTTTAATGAATAGTGAGTGAATCGATCACATGATATGATGTCTATTTATTATAAAATCGAACGGACCATTATTGGTAATAGCATAGGTCCACGTGCGGACGCACTACTTGTCTTCGAGAGCTAAAGGTATTATAAATAAAAACTATAACTGCTAGCTAGTATACTACACATAAGACATCTAAAAACGACGCCGTTTTTAGATGACGACAAGCTGTCATACAATCCATATCCAACCGTTTAAAAGCATGCACTATTTCTTCAACCTCCGCCATCTCTCTCGCTGCGCTTCGTCTCCGCCCTTACCTCCATTGATTGCACCCTCGTCCAATCTAGCCTCACTAGAGGTCTTTTAACTTCTCCCAAAACCTTAAGCCCCGGCTCTCCAATTTGATCCCACCGGTAAAACCGGCGGTAAGTAGGCGCATCTCACGGTACTCCGGCAAGAAGTGTACGGAGAGTTTGTTTCACTTTCACCGGTGCATGCTGGCACCGAGACCCGCTGATCTCCCCAGCCCCACCCCCCAGTCCCCCACCCTCCCACCTTATTTTGCGGCACGCGTTCCTACTGCGCTGGTGCGCCGCTTTCCTGCGCCTCTCTCTCTCTCTCTGGGAGATACGATGCTACTACTAGGCTTGGCCCCACTGAGGTGAGGTGATAGGAGATCGAGTTGCCAACTGAGCATCCTACCCCACACCTCTCGCCTCCGCTCCCCCTCTCTCTTAGCTTCCTTGTCGCTCCAGGATTCTGACGGTTACAAGAGGGGGACGCGGCCCGGGGAGGAGGAGCCAGCTCCATCTGCTCGTTCGCTACCCCTCCGCCTCGTCGTCCAGCTCCTTCCCTGCTCGCGAGGTGAGATCCATCTCCCCCCTCCTCCTCTCCACTCTCCCTCCCGTCCCGAACGCGCGCCACCTGATCGGCCGTGGCGAGCGCGCCTCCGTCGTCGCTCGTCCCGCCGGTGTATGTAGTACGTAGCTGGGGCTAGGTTTTGCGGGGATCGCTGAATCTGCGATGCGTATCCCACGACGACCCGGCCGCTTGGCTGCCTTCGCTGCGTTCGTGTGGATTGATTCGCTTTCGCTCGTTGGTGGTTTTGTTTAATCCCGTGGAATACCTATCGTTTGTTTCAGCTGTGGTACGGTCGTTCGTTCGTTTCTGCCGTGCGCGTACTGGTCCGGGTTCAGTTAGGATGACCTCCATCAAGGCAGCTTTGTTGTTCTTGGGATTTGGGCGAGATTGGTTTCGCTTTGCCTGCCTCCTCCTGTCTGATTTTATTTATCTCCTCCTTCCCGTATTTATTTCGCTCATCGGAGTAGTAGTAGACTAGTACCAGTGCTGCAGCTGCTTGGGTGATACTGCCCTCCTTCGAGTTCATGGGGTTTTAGCAGCGCGAGATTTTTCATCCCCTTTTTGGTACGCCGCCGCCGATACGTCGAGTGTTTTTCCCCAGTCCGGTGGTTGTTCCTTTTCAGCTCCATCTTTTTCTCTTTTTTTTTTCCGAGTCGGGGGATTTCTGGTTCATCAGCTCTTCAACCCCTTTTCGTCCGAGCTCGCGCCGCCGCCGTCCCAATGCGGGCTAAAATTTTCGTTGCCTGCCTGGATCTGTTCTTTCTTCCACCAGTCCGAATGATTTATTTCCTTTTTTGCGATGGATTTCCAGCTCGTTTCAATCCTATCGCCGCGGCCCGGTTACTTTCCTTTTAGGTTTGGAGAATATCTATGGCTCGACTGGTTCCATGTATTGATTACATATACACGTCATCCAGGCCGGGGTTGATATCTCCTACAGTCCAGCACTGCTAATTAATGAGCAGGCACCCAGGATCCTTCGTTCCTCGTTTTACTGGTCTCCTTCCGTTTGCAATGACCTGGTAGTGCTGCATGCATGAGACGCAGATCCATCCAAGCCTTGCTTGCAGTTTTCTCCCAGGATTTAAAAGCACAATATTTTCTCTCATCAAGTCTAGTCATACTACGATCACTAGTTTACTTTACTTCGATAGGGTGGTATACTGCGATGCAAATCGTTCAGCTTCTTCTGTGTTGTGCAAAAGAATCGTTGCTTTTTAATTCTTTCCCCGGTAGTACAGCAGGCAGTGCCTGGAGAAGCAGTGCTGCACTTCAGGTAGTTGTTATCTCTGGGCTTCTGGTACTCTTTTGGCAGAAAAGAGGATAGAAAGGCTGCAAGATCTCCTTCACTTCAGTACATGGAATTTTCTCTTTTCTACCACTGCTTGTGTACTGCATGCTCTTACTCTTGTTTACTCCACTTCAAGTAGGTGAACCTTTGCAGCAGCTAGCTAGCCACATATATGCATATGGCTACTTTTACTGATTCTCACACCAGTGTGCACACTGTTGGTTAATCTGGTTCCATTTTTGGGTTGTTTGTAATTGGAGAGATTAATGTTGGACCTGTACTACTTTCTTGTTACATCTTGCTCATTATTTTATGTTGCTTTACCAAATTAAAATTGGTCCTACGCGTTTGTTCTTTTTTTTTCAATTTGATCTAGTATCTACCGGTGCTGTTTAAAACAAAGTCACCCATTATTGTCCATTGTACTGTAGGATGCGTTTTCTCATCTGATTGCTGATTCGTCGCACTTTACTTTATTCTTTTCCAGGTGATAAAAAAAGGACTAGTTCTCGGATAAATGGGGGCCTCTTGAGTTCCAGTCTCTGTTTCCGTTACTAGCTTTTGGCATCAAGGAAGGTGAAGGTTCAGCGACCTCATGGACTCCCGAGCTTACCAGCTCCAGCTCCAGGCTGCTGAGGCCGCGGCGGTGGAGGCGAGTCCAGTTCATGCCGGAGATGATAACCACGAGCAGGAGCCGCCACAGCTGGAGCTCCAGGTCCAAGGCGCGGCTGACGCACCGCCGGCGCCGCACCAAGGCAATGGTGTTGCACCCGTGGTCGTTGGCGACGCGGAGGCTACCAAGTACTATTGCCCCGAGTGCCCCAAGTGGTTCCCGTCGGAGAAGGCCGTGTTCGGGCACCTGAGGAAACACCCAGAGAGGGGCTACAAGGGGGCCACCCGCCCGGCGACCGCCAGCGCCGCCCCAGCCGCCGCCGCCGCCGTGGCTGCGGACAAGAAGAAAACGAGGAAGCAGGCGGTGCCGAGGAAGGTGGCTGACGTGCCGGCGATGAACACGACGGCCGCTGCTGTGACGGCCGGAGAGAAGAAGCCGGCCGAGGTCTCGACCACCAAGTGGCCAGTCACGGCGAAGCGCGGGCGCGCGCCGTTCGCGCTCAGTGGGAGTGGCGAGCGCGCGCTGGAGGCGGGGATGCAGGCGAGCAGCGAGGACGATGGCCATGAGGCTGCCATGATCCTCTTGGATATGGCCTCCTCCACCCGCTCGGCGTCCGAAAACCAGCAGGGGTCTGTGCAACAGGTGCATGCCCCCGACGCCGTCTCTGCGCACCAGATGCTGGGTGTCGAGCAGCCTATGGTTCTTGATCATGTCGCCGTGCACCAGACCCCGGAGGCCGAGAAGACCGTTCAGCCGGAGATTGCCCTCGAGGGCAGCTGGGAATCCCAGACGCCGCCGGCGGTCAATGAGCTCACGAACCTGGAGATTACCGCACAAGCTGCTGTCCTGATCGTGGTCCCGGCGAACAAGCCCGCCATCGTCCCTAGCCCCGGCTCCAGCACCGTCGCCAAGAAGGGCAAGAAGCGCCGGGCCCTGGATGTCGTCGAGCAGGTGGCATCATCGCCGGCGCCACCGGAAGGCGCCGACGGCAGCCCGCCGCCGGTGTGGCGCATACCGTCGCCGGCGTCGAACAAGAAGCACGACTGCCACGTCTGCAACAAGTCGTTCCCCACCTACCAAGCCCTAGGCGGCCACATGTCCAGCCACGGGAAGGCCAAGGCCAGCGCGCGCGACGACGAGCTCGCCGTGGCCGCCCAGGCCGTGGAGAACATCCTGGCGCACGGCCACCACAGCGGCGCCAACTTCATCACCGCCAGCTACGGCGGCGCGGGCGCAGGCGTCGGCAACTTCATCGCCGGCAGCTCTGGCGCGATCGCAGGTATGGGCCTGCTGCTCCAGGCGGGCGTCCAGCTTCCGCCGCCGACGATGGTGGCACAGAGCGCGGCGCCGGCGGCGCACGTGTGCGCCGAGTGCCACATGACGTTCCCCTCCGGCCAGGCGCTCGGCGGCCACAAGCGGAAGCACTGGTTCCCGGAAAAGTATCAGGCGGCCAAAGCCGCGCCGGCCGAGCCAGCTCCAGCGCCAGCGCCGGCTCCGGCTCCAGCTCCAGCGCCAGCGCTGGTGGCACGGGACTTCGACCTGAACGAGCTGCCCGAGGAAGGTGAAGGGGGGAGATCGAGTGACCAGCCCTAGCTACCCATGGAACATTAATTGGTCTCTGCTTTAGAATCCGTGCTGCTGCAGGACGAAGCAGCGTCAATTTTGAAGGTATGTTGGTTTACAGGAAGGGTCAGTGGGTCACTGAACTTTGTCCTATATATATCTAGTGTGTATGTCAGCCAGGAGCTCAGAGTGTTCCATTGCCATTTCCTTGTGATCTTGCTTCGGAACACATGAGCTCCTGGTCGTGTTGTCTCGTATTCTAGTTAGTTTTATATATGTCGTCGTCGTAGCAGGTAAAATGTCTTGAATTCCCATGTACCATCTAGCGAGACTGAACAATCGGGTTCCCTGTTGGGATTAATGTACACCATTTCGTGAGGAATTGTGAGAGCAAACTATAGTTGATTTTCTCTATCATTTACATATTGGATATTTCTGTTTCATTCTTGAGGGGATGGCTGCCTGAAATCACCGAGTACCAGTTCTTCTTGAGCATATTAACTGTGTGTTTCTTCCAGACTCCAGAGTTTTATATTCATTATTGAGGGGATGGCTGTCTGAAATCACCGATTACCAGTTCTCCTGCCACAGTACTGTTCATGCTAGTTTTCTCAGTAGTAAAACTTCTGAAAAAGGGGACCCAGCTCGTTAGAAGGTTGCATGCATGTACGACTATCACGTGGCACTACAGGGCCTGTTTGGATGCTGCCTGTCAGGCAGCTGCGCGCCCAGGCAGCCATCCTGACCCCAGGCCGACGAAATCGAACGCCTGAGATTGCTGCCTGTGCCAGGCAGCTTTCTCCGGCTCCCAAGCAAACAAGCCCACGTGCGGAGCGGACAACTGATGTCACAATCAGCGACACCGCATACGTCCTTCCTAGCTGTGCAGCTAGCCAAGAACACGCAGAACATTCGCTTTGCCGGTGTAGTAGAATTATAATAATACTATGCACAAAACTCGCACTGCATCAGCCATATCACCATCAGCGAACGGGGGTAATATATGGCGTTTAAGAGCAAGTACTGTGATAGACGGTAAACCGTCGTATTCCTACGTGGAGGTGAGAGAAACGAGGAAAGAGAAGCATGCGGGCGTCTCCCCACTCGCCCGCTCGACGCCCGCGTAGAAGCCTTGCGCTGCTGCTATTCGTGGAGAAAGCAACAGAGCATTGAATGCTCGTGGGGTCCACCATTTGCATGTGCCACCTCCACCTCACCGAGCGTTAGAGCCGGCTGCCGGCGAATTTACTAATCTTGCTCTAATTCGTTAGAGCAAAATTAGTAAATTCGCCGGCAGTCGGCTGTAACGCTAGGTGAGGTGGGGCATGTAAATGGCGGACCCCACCAGTATTCAATGCTATGTTGTTTTGTCCACAAATAGCAGCAGGCCAACGCTTCTACGCCGGCGTCGGGCCGGCGAGTCGGGAGACGCCCAGGGGCGGAGCCAGGGGGGTCAGCAGGGGCCATGGCCCCTCCCAACTCCCAAGGTTGCAGATCGAGCAGCAGCAATAAGCATATGGGCATCGATATTCAGTGAACGGGAAAAAAGTGAAAGCTAACTACTCACTGCAGGGTCGCATATATTCAGTCAATAGGCATTAATATCTGAGTCACAGTCACACACAGATGGATGGGAGCCCTTAATCTCTTATTTTTGCACACTGATAACCAAACTAAAGAACAGTAACATACTAGGCCGTTTCAGATAGCAACTGATTTATCGCACTCGACGCTGCCCCTCCAGGCCCTGTCGCCTCCCTTTCCTAACATACTACACAGTGTCTGTATACGGTGGCACTGGAACGGCCGCACAACGGCACAAGCACGTGCATGTTACAGAAGACTCTGTCCATTAGGCCGGTTGCTTATAGGTACTATTTGTCTATAATCATGAGATTTAGTTTGTTCTTTGTAGTTGCCTTAGTACACAGTGTCCAATATTTATATGATTGTACAAGAACAAATAGATAGCATAATTTTTGTATATATAATCGCATAAACGGTTTTAACATTTGATGGGTCGCTCCACTTGGCCCTCCTAAGTCAAAATCCTGGCTCCGCCCCTGGAGACGCCCGCGAGCTTCTCTTTCCTCGTTTCTCTCACCTCCACATAGAAATGCGCCGGCTTACCGTCCATCACTGTACTTGCTCTTAGCCATCCACAAGCTGGCGTGCTTCAGGCTGCGCGCTGTACGCCCAGAATCTACACGGAAACAGAGGTCACCACAACCGTGAAAATATCGGCGAGATCATACCAGCATTGACACTGTGGGGCCGGCGCGTATATTTCCCAAGGTCGCGGCACCACAGTCGGGCGCCAGCCACCACGCGTAAATGGCAACGGGCCCATATGCAGAGACTAGGCAAATCCTAGACCTCCTCACCTGTTACCTGTCATGGGTATAATAAACCCGTGCTGGCCCGTCATCTGTGGGTGGGAAAGTCATCGATCGGAGTCAACGGAAGCGATGCGAGGTTATTCCTTCATGTTTTCTTCAATTCAACACAAGACTAAAAGTTATCAATCCTTCCATCAGCTTGCGGTCCTAACAATTAGCAATTATAGCTTCTGGCAGACAAAAATCAACTTAAGAAACCATCATAACTCCAGGTGAACAAAAATAGAACAAATGAACTATGAGCGGGCATATATGTGTTTTGTACTACTATGAACTCTAGTGATCTGGTCTCAATCGGAACGTTGCATTGCTGGAGCTCCTCCTACATCGAACTCTTCTTTTTCTTTTATATTTTTTTATTATCCAACAAATGCAAGCGTTCTCAGCTCAGGCAGACGGCTCACCTCTGCCCTAAAACAAAAAAAGAAACAAGGAAAAAAAAAGACGGCTCAGCTCAGCAGAGTCAGGCTGGGAATGGTGGGAAGTTAAAAGATGAACATGTGGGCTCATTTCAACCATGGGCCATTATTTCTCCTTTATTCCGCAGGCCTGCCTGCTAAAAGTTACGAATGTATGGGCCCAATGAGTCGGCACCCTCGGAAGAAGGTCTCTCTCACACACACGGTAAGCTTTGGCTGATTGGCTCCTTGCCGGCCGCCGCGTTGTACTTCAAGTTCGCCTCCACGGCCGCACCACCGCAGAGCGCGCTCCTCTCCGGGAAGATCGTGCACGGCCGCATGGGACCAGACGTCCAGACCTCATTCGCCTCCACTAAAGATCACGTACGGCGACGGCGCGCATCGCGTTCCAGCCAAGTGAAGAAACAGGGCAGTGTTTCATTAGTTTGGACATTAACCAGGTGCTTAAATTGTCAAACAAGCAGAGGAACTGTGGCACCTTTCAGTAGCTGCAAACCGTCAGTCATCCCACTAATCAATCACCCAATTTATGCACAGACCTAGCACTATATCTTACAGAACACGCGTAGATTCTGCTCTACATCACCATGACCTGCACTTTCAGTGTAACGAACCTAACCACCTAGGCACCTACTGACTACCGTAAGACGTTAAAGATATCACAAACCATGAGAACGAATTTACAGACCGCTGAAGGGAACACTACTAAACCTGAACCTGAATCATGTTGGCACAACCTCGTCAAAGGGGACAGAGACCCGCCCGAAGAACATCTTCAGAGACAGGCACAGCATAATCAGCTGCAGGAGGCCGAACAGGGACACTTTGAAGGTCCTGCTCTGCATCCTCAGTGCCTCGGTCGTCCGGTAGAGCTCCTTCTCGTGGACCTCCAGCTTGTCCACCTGCTCTTTCAGCATCACGATCTTGCCCTCCGTCTCCCGCAGCTTCAGCAGCATCTTCGTGCTGTTGTCCCCGGCAGACGCCGCCCTGTGCTCCTCCAGGGCGATGCGGTCCTCCGCCCGGACCTGCCAGTTCTGCCTCGCTTTCAGCATCACCAGGCACTGGATTTCGGCCTCTAGCTTCTCCTGCAGATCATGCTCGAGCTCCGTCACCAGCTGGTCGATGCTGGTGGCCTCCTCCTCCAGCATTGGACTGTCTGCGCTACTGATGAGTATCTGAAGCTTGGATAACCTCAGGTCTTTCTCTCTGATGGTGTTTGATGCCTCTTTCAGTTTCTGTTCAAGATGCTCCATCTTCTCATTCAGTGCCAACATATCCACCTCTGCATACGGCAACATGATTACATCCTGGTCTTTGTTGCCGGAAGTGGATTCCTCCGCCTCAAGCTCTTTGCCAAGTTCTGACAATTTTCGTATCTCTAAACATCATAGAGAAAAGAAGTTACAGGTGGTTAATACAAACATAAACTAAAGCTCAAAGACTGAAAATAATTCAAAAATCACGGCAGTCAAGTGATATCTTTGAAAAGAACAGTTGGCTAAGAACTGAAATGACACACCTTTTGTTATAATAAAGAACCAAAAGAATTAGGTGATAACCATAACTAGCGAAAAAGAACACTTCCAAAAGTGCATACTTGTCCCTTACAGTATACTATTGTGACATGAAAGCAGGCATTTGCAAATCATGCTTTGTACTATTAGAAATAATCGTTGTCTGGGATCGAAAGAAAAATAGTATAATGAAAAGCAGAAAGTCCTCCATTACGTTGTTGTGTATTTTGACATGTGTGCATCAATGCAGCAGTTAAGACACAATTACATTTACATATAAAGGGGGGAGGTGTGAGCAAACTATCATAACATACAACTGGACAAAACTATTAATTGCCTCGTGCATGACCAATGTCAGAACTCAGAACAAATATGGAATCCTAAAAGGAATATGCTCTAGGGGTGAATTCACAGCGGCCAGCAAAACAATCTGTTAAGTACCACCAAAATACCAATACCCATATTCATTGGAACAAAAGCACCAAGCTGTCACATAATGTCTAAGATGGCTGAAAAACACGTGGTAAACAGAGTGCATGAGAAAAACATGGATAAAGAGAAGAATTTTACCACTTTCAAGGACTCGTTGTGTTGTATGAAGTGAAGAAACTGATTCAGCAAGAGGATCACCATCTTTATCTTGATTCACCCAGCTCCATTCATTTTCGTAATTTTGATCTTCACTGATTATCATTTCCTCACCAATGTCACTGTCCCTTCTGTATGCAGACTGGACCTCCTCACTTTGCCGGTCCTCGCTTTTATCCCCCTCGAAGTTCATCGACATTGTTCTAAGCTTGTGGTTGCTGAAAGCATTACCTGCATCAGATGCTCTCAAATAAGATTCAACAAAGGAAGCATGCCTCTTGTCCCTAATAGCTCTTTGCTGTAGTTTGTGCCCTTTTCCTACAACACCAAAATCCTTCACCCCTACCCTTTTCCTGTTACAATCCCTAATGGCCTTCAGCCGTACTAAGCCTAGCGAATAGCCCGTCGCTAGAACCAAAAAATCGATGTTGAGCTGCAGCGGGTTGTCAAGCGATTGCCTCCTGACTCTCCTCCATCTCTTTAACCCGCACCGCTTCCTTGGTGATGTTTCTACAAACAACTTATCTAATGGTCCAAGTCCAAGACAGGGGAGAGCTAACTTGGGCACCACTGCCTTCTGATTGAAAGGCAGCTTTGGAAGCAATCTGATTGAATTCTCCCTCCTAATGCAAAGATCAAAGCTGGCTATTCTAATATCCTTTAGACACAACACAACCAACTTATCCTCTCCATTTGCACCTCTAAATTGAGGTAACTTGACCCAATTCAGATCAGAATCATGAGGTGACTCAGGAATACACCGGCCTAAAAGCTCTTCCCCACTTGTAAACTCCAATTCAGGCACGCTAATTTCACCCATTTTTGTAGTCTAAACCCTATGTGCTGCAGGACAAAGGCAACTGGGCTCCTGTAATCAAGGATCCTAGGGTTTGGTTCTGGTGGTTCATCTATCCCAAACGCATGCAATTTATAGTTTCCCGTCCTTAATTCACACCCCAATAATTCTCCTAAGCAGCCGGCCAAGCGAAATTCCAAGAAACTACCCTACATGTCACAGTCTTCAGTTGCAACGAACCGGAATTATCACGGAAAATTCAGAAATAAATTGGACCAACCTAACCTAGAGCGGGGGAAGAAACCACGAACCTGACGCGACGAAAGTTCCTGGAGCTGGGGCGCCGGGAGGGGTGCGGATGAGCGGAAACTCCAACGTCCGGCAACCGCCTGCTGCCGCGAGTATTTATGCCCCGCGGGGAATTTCCGTGAAGCGGCGGACAAACTGCGCGCCACGGAAGAGGGAAAGGTTGAGGAAAGCACGAAACGAAGGCGACGAAGGAAAGGATGTCCGCCAAGGAAGAACAACGATTAGAGTTAGTTATTACTTTAACCAACGCCATGGATGACGCCGAGATTCGGTCCTAGATTTTCGTGGGCCGTGGCTTCGTGGCCCATTCTGGGTCCTAGGTTTTCGTGGGCCGTGATTTGAAGGCTCATTTTAGATAAAGAAAGAAGAAGGCCGGCCGTGCGGGGGTCTTTTCTGTTGCACATAATTTAGCTGGAATAGGGCCCAAAAAAAAAGCTAAAATAGGGGCTAGTTTAGCACCAGGAGGTGCCTTGCTTTGGCCTTACTGTCTCCAGCAATGGATACCTAAATCGGAGACCCATTTACCACTTTAGATTGTCTACAGTAAAAAGATCCGTGACCCATAAACTCATTTCTCCAACAGAAGACCCAAACGAGAATCCTTTCAGCGAATGGGTCACGAAGAGAGAGGATACCCAGATTTAGGTTCCCTCTCTCCTGAAGACCCATTTTGGGTTTAGGTATGGGTACTCTGTTGGAGGCTGAAATAGTACCATCGGAGATCCATTTTGGATTTGGATCTCCTTTTAGGTCTCTTGTTGGAGATAGTTATGAAGTGCCCTCCGATGTAAATGTTTTGGTGAGTGGTGACTGCCAATATGTCAGCCTAAGTTAATGGAAACTGTTTCTATCTCAGGAAGAAAAAAAAACAAGACTAAAAAGAGAGAAGCTCTCTCAATAGCAATATGTTCGTTGCCCTCTCTCCGTCTCTCGCTCTCTAGAAAACAATCACTTTACCAAAAAAAAAACTGTCGATTGCTGCATCTCAGATATGTGTGGGAGCCTCTTCTGTTTCCAACCCTGTTTAGCACGAGACTTGCAACCATACGGTACCTAATGCAACTTTCGATCGAGAAATACAAAACATGGAAGGCATAGCCAAACACAACGAACATTTCCCTCGCCAAAGGAAAAGCACACGAAGAATATTCAAAAGCAGTAACGCGGCACCATAAAAAGAAAGAAAGGGAGCGAACAATCACTGACTTAGTGTACTCCCTCCGTCCCGAAATATAAGCATTTGTTGACTTTCAGATATCACGTTTGACCATCCGTCTTATTCAAAAAAATTTATAAAAATATAAAACAAATAAATCATACTTGAAGTATACCTAATGATAAAACAAGTCATAGCAAAATAAATAATATATTCATAAAAATTTTAAATAAGATGGATGATCAAATGTGATACACGAAAATCAAAAAATACTTATATTGCGGAACGGAGGGAGTACAACGTATGTGCAGGAAGATTCCTTTACGCGGGCTTTGTGGGCGTGTCACACCAACCCAATAAACCGCAGGTTTTACACGTGTGAGCATGCGATAGCGCCACATGTTGCGTCCTCCAGTGAAAAGAAAAAGGGTCTCGCAAAGGAAAAAAGAAGAGTAAGCACCGCTGCACGTCCACACAGCACAGCAGCATCTCCCCTTTGCATCGTATGATGTGAACTTTAGAGATCGAGTCTCGATCGAGCTGCATCTTTGATGTTACCAGTAGTCCTAGTTTGTTTTACAGTACTCCCTCTGATTCATATTAGAGCAAGGTTAATAATTTAGCCAGCAGCAGGTTGTAAGGATCTTTACAGCTCATCTCTCAGCCTACTTGTATAGTGATTTAGCCCTTCATCATTAATACGGAGTACATGGTCCACTTGTCTCTCTCATAAAATTTATTGGTTCTTGTGCCCAAGCTGGTTGTAAACTTACAGCCCACCTTCCCTCTCTCTCCTCTTCTCTCTCCTCCACCTCACCATTTAGCCATCTTGCAGCCTCTTATAATAATTGCTCTTAGAAGTCGTTTAAAACAGCGACACGGTCATCAAAACACAACTTTGACTTCTCTATTCTATAAAAATATTTCTTAAAAAATTATGTATGTATATTTTTATGAAAGTAATTTTCAAGTCTATTTATATGATTTTCAAATTTCCAAACTCAACGATTTACATATTATTTATTATTTATATTTCTAATGTTTGACTTAAATTTTTTTCAAAACGACTCTTAATATGAACCGAAGGAAAAGTACTGGTTAAGAAGCCGTGAAGGAAATAGGTAAATAAAGGCTGTTGGGTTATGAAACAAAACACACACGCTCGGCCCGTCGCGGCCCGGTTGGTCAGTGCCGGTGCCGCGGCGCTCGCCGGCCAGCAGCTGCCATGGCATTCGAGGCAACCACTTTTGCGGGCGGGCGGGCGGGCGGTGCGGCAGCATGAAGGCACTTTGCCGCCCTTTCCAGGAGCAGAGCACGTCGCCCGGCCGGCGCCCTCTGCTCAGTGCACGCCGATGTGCCATGTGCATGTGGCTAGCAAGCTGCAAGCAGCCCGGGGTAGAGTAGAACCGCAGAAAATCCAAGATGCGAGTTATCAGCAGGAATGTGAATCAGCCGGATCATGCATGGGCATGTGCCACCGTGAGTAATAAGCAAATCAACGGCGGCTGCGGCCCGGACCAGAAGGGGGGACATTTTTTCGAGTTGGAGGCGACACGCACGGCACGGGCCGTGGAGTGGACCTGGCTACTGCTCGGCGGTCCGCGGCCGTCGCTCTCGTTCGTTCCCCTTTCCCCGGCTGCTGGCTCTCCCCTCCCCTCCCCCCTTGTCTGCAGCAGCAGCAGGACGGGATTGGATTGATTGATTGGTCCACTGTTCACGCCGTGCACCCCACAGAAAAAAGTCCTCGGCGTTACAGAGACGGGGGAGGATCTCTGTGCCGAGATCCAGCCAGACAAAGAGAGAGAGCGCGCTTTATTAGCAGCGGGATGATGATCAATAGAAATGGGGGCCGGGCCGGGGCGCGGCGTACGGGCTACGACAGCTTGCTGCGCGGCTCATCATGGCGTGGCCGCTGCTGTGCGTGAGTGCGAGTGCGAGCCATTTATCTATCGATGTAGTAGTGGCACACGATACACGGTAGGCAGCTGCAGCTAGCGAGCTGCTTCGGGGACCATGACCATATATGCATCCATCGAGCTGCTGAAAACCAAGCGAGGCGCGCGCAGTATCTGTACGCCTGTTGCGGTGGGGGGCGGCGCGGCGAGTGACGTCGGTCGGCACGCACGGTGGCCAGCCACCGGGCGGGGCGGGGGTGCCTCACCGGCGACCCCTGTACGTGGCGGGCAGAGGCCATTCACTGGCACACGCACTAGGCGATGCCGAGGCCGCTGCCGGAGGATGTGGAGCAGGCAGGGCAGAGAGGCAGGGCAGGCGCAGAGCCCTGCTCCCCTGGCCATCCGAGATGACACTACTGTCGCTCGCTCCCCACGCCGCAGCAAGCCAACCAACCAAAACCAACAAACCTCTTTTTTTTTGAGACTCAGGTTTCATTCATTGAGGAATAGCATGATTACAATCAGACACTAGAGTCTGATGCACACATGATGGGGCCTGATGCCACTCGCCCATCACACACACGCTAGAAACCTGCTTGGCTAGCACATGAGCTGCCAAGTTACAAGCTCTACTAGTATAACATAAAGAGAAACTAATTAGAGAGCTACTCAACTCTTGAATCTCCCTGATAATCGCCGATATTGACGACCGCTGCTCGCCTCTCATGAGCCACAAATTCACAAGTTCTTGGCAATCCGTCTCAAAACTTACCCTTGTGACACCGTTATTTTTCACCAGAATCAAGCCATCCCTGAAGGCCAACGCTTCCATGGTTAGAGCATCCATACAGTAATCATACCATCTAGCCACTCATCCTTTGAAATCACCATGGTGGTCACGCATAACAGCTCCCGTTGCTCCAGTACCATCCTGGTAGAAGGCGCCATCAAAGTTGCACTTAATCCATCCTTCCTCCGGCGGCTTCCATATCGGTTTCACTTTCAGGACTGTCTCTCTTGGCGGGTGAAGTAGCTTCCAGAGATCATAAGCCGTATCACATACCCACAACACCGCCTGACGGATCGGCAACCCATCTTCACCATGACGGCGTCTGTTTCTCAACATCCAAAGTGACCACATGCCACAAATAATCATAGCTCTGTCCCTCTTCGAGCAAACAGTATCCTGTAGTGGATCACAGGCCCACGAATCCGTTCGAAGACAAGGTAGCTTCACACCAGTAAGGACCTTAGTCTGCTCCCAGAACAATTTAGCAACTGTGCACTCTGCTAGGACATGTCGAACTGATTCTTCATCAGCTCCACAAGTTTCACAAAAGGCAGTAGGTTCAATGTGTCTTCTATGGAGTACTTTCTTTACTGGCAAGTACTCATGAAGCACACGCCACCAGAAAACCTTAACCTCTGGGGGAACATCAAGTTTCCAGATCAGTTTCCACTATTGTTCGTCTGAAACCCCCGGCACATCTTGATTACCAACACTTCGGGCTCGTTCGTCTTCCTGTAGCCGGTACGCCGACTTGACAGAATAATTACCATGTTTTTCCTTCTCCCAGGTCCAAAAGCCATCACCTCTAGCGCTTGTGGGTACCTTGAGAATAGCATTTTCATCAACAGGGAAGAAGAAATCCCTGATTAAACTCTCATTCCAACCTCCACTGCTAGTCATCAGATCAGAGACCTTGGCCACAGCTTGCCCCTTGGCCGGAGTTAAGGGTTTCCCCATGAAGTGACCAGCCAACCATCTATCATGCCAAATACTTGTCGTTGAGCCATCACAGACTCTCCTGACTAAACCTTTCTTTAGCACCTCTCGTCCTGCAAGTATGGCACGCCAAGTCGAGCTCGCACGCCTTCTACGGTTGCAGGATAGAAAATCCCCATCATGAAAATACCGCCCCTTAAGAACCTTGGCACACAGGCTATCTGGTCTTGTAAGCAATCTCCAACCCTGTTTACCAAGCATTGCCAAGTTAAACATCTTGAGATCCCGAAAACCCATACCTCCTTGAGATTTTGATCTTGTCAACTTTTCCCAGCTCTGCCAGTGGATTCGTCGACTGTCTGCTGAACTACCCCACCAGTAGTTGGTGATGGCTGATCTCATCTGTTTACAAATCTCCCCCGACAGTAAAAAGCAACACATAGAGTATGTAGGGACTGCCTGGGCGACTGATTTTAGAAGCACTTCACGACCAGCACAGCTTGCTTCCCTACCACTCCATGTTCCAATTATTCCTCTGATTCTCGCAGGCAAAAATTCGAAAACTTCAGTCGAAGATCTCCCCACAGCTGTAGGCAGTCCTAAATACTTCTCAGCCAAAGCTTCCTGTTCAATATCAAGTCCTTGCCGTATTGCTGCCTTCATGTCATCATAACAGTTTTTGCTGAAGAAAACTGCAGATTTATCCCGGTTAACTAACTGACCGGATCCCCTGCTATACACCTCAAGAATCTCCTGTAGGCGTGTGGCCCCTCTCTGTGACGCTTATGAAAATATGATACAGTCATCCGCGAAGAGAAGGTGCAAAATCCATGGTGAGTGGACGCCGACGCGGACGCCCCTGGAAAGGTGCACTAGGCCAATTCCTTTTAGGAGACAAGAGAGACCTTCTGCACACAACAGGAAAAGATATGGTGATATTGGGTCACCTTGCCTGATACCCCTTGATGGTTTAAAGACATCTGAGAGTACCCCATTGACTCTAACTGAGAACGAAACTGATGTTACGCATCTCATAATGAGCGAGACAAAATGATCATGGAAGCCCAATTTCAGCATAATTCTCCGAAGATATTCCCACTCCACTTGATCGTAAGCTTTTGCCATGTCTAATTTGATAGCACAAGCTCCAGCTTTCCCTTTCTTCCTGTTCAGATAGTGAGTGCATTCATAAGCTATTAGGACATTGTCCATGATTAACCGCCCTGGCACGAAAGCACTCTGCTCCTCTGAGATAATCTCATCAAGAAAAGGTTGAAGCCTGTTAGCGATAACCTTGGAGCATATCTTGTAAAGAACATTACAGAGAGATATCGGCCTGAACTGTTTCATCTCCTGAGGATTCTTCACTTTCGGGATCAGACAAATTGTAGTTCTATTCAGCTCTTCAGGCATATCTCCCCCATTTAGGAAATCAAGCACTGCTGTTGTAATACTTGGCCCCAATATATCCCAGTGAATCTGAAAGAACCCCGCATTGAAGCCGTCCGGCCCCGGTGCCTTGTTTGGCCCCATCATAAACAAGGCCCGTTCAACCTCCTTTGCAGTGAATGGTGCCCTTAGTAAGGCATTCATCTCATCAGTCACTTTCACAGGAACATGCTGTAGAATTTCATCAGGTTCCAAAACATCTTGTGCTGTGAATAAACTAGAATAGAAGGCCTCTGCTATATTCTCCAACTCCTCCTGCTCAGTCACAACCTCCCCATTGTCTTTCTTAAGAGAGGTAATTCTGTTAACATGTGCCCTCTTCCTCGCCTTGGCTTGAAAAAAATTTGTGTTCCTATCGCCATCTTTCAGCCAGTCGAGACGAGCACGCTGTTTCTCCATAATTTCCTCCCGAGAGAGAAGTTCAGAGATTTTTGCCATGATACGCCTCTCAGTGTGTGACATACCGACCCCCATCGACTGCCCTCGAACCCGTTCCAGTTCCAGACGCAACTTAGCTAGCTCCTTGCGCACTGAGCCAAAGGAAGAACGATCCCACTCCTGCATGGTTCCTTGTACTCTATCAAGTCCTGCACGAAGCTGTATCAGATTTGACGCAACAGTCAGAGAGTCACAAGCCCCGCGCACCATTCCCATATAGGACGGTTCTCTTCTCCACATATTCTCGTATCGAAATTGCTTGCGACCTCTTCTCCGGCCCCTCTTTTTTCTAAAAAACTCAATCATATGACAGCAATGGTCTGACTCAGTGGTCTGAACATGAGTAACCTTGACATCTTTAAAAAGCTCTAGAAAACTCGCTGTTGCCAAGCCCCTGTCCAACCAAACTTTGATATTCCGATCACCATCCTGTTTATTATCCCAGGTCCATGGAAGGCCAATATAACCCACATCAACAAAGCCACATACCTCCACGGCCTCTCGAAAACCATCCATCTGGCGCTCTGAACGCACCAAACCACCAAACTGCTCCCCGGCATCAAGTATCTCATTGAAATCTCCTGCGCATAACCAAGGTAGAGTACCTTGAAGCGTCCCCTCGAAAGAGAGAACTTAATGTGATACAAATACCAGTCCCAGGATGCTGGTTCACATTATTACAACAGATGGTTCAGTAGGTAAACAACACTACGGAAGACGGTGGCACTGCAGGGCCACTACAAACATAACTAAAGCTAGACTCCAGATAAACAGGTTGATAACATAGAGGTCTTCATCAGAGTGGATATCCATGCGGCTTCAAGCGGGTGTACCTAACACACAGGCAAAGGCTGGGTGCAGAACGAACCCCTCTAAACGACGTCCTCAGGCACAAAGTCCGGGTCTGCCTCTGTAACAAATTAAGCAAGGGTGAGTACAAACATACTCAGCAAGCACAACCACATCCACGGAAAGGATATAACAGAAGCATGCAAGGGAAAATATAATCAAGGGTAGGTTCATGGTTTATTTTGCAGCAAAGCTAACTTTACACATGCAAGGGTTTATTTTTGCAAAAAGGGTTTTCACAAACATTTCTTTTGGTTGCATCAATGAATATAATTTTCTTACTCACAAGATTTTAACGCTACCAGACTTCCCATCTGTCGTAGCCATTTCTCAGCTCTTTTCTCAACTTCACATTCACCAAACATATTCTTACACCTAAACCAGGGGACTAGTGAAGTGACCAAGCCATAACTCGCCCAATACCGTGGACATGGCTATCCGGATAGGTTTTAACTCTGCAGAGGTGTACACAACCACAAGTGGGCTACCACTACATGAACACCTTAGTGCCAGTGCAGCTCCCTCAAAGCCATTACCCACCATAGCTAAGCTGACAAGTTACCATAGAATGACCAGGGGGCTAGCAACCTCACATAGACCGTTCTACCCATGCGCATACCTCACATAGGTCGTTTCCCCGACTCCATGGCCTTCTATTGCTCACCAGCACACCAGATCACCAGCAGCTTAACTAGTGGGATTTATGCTAGGCCGTTGCCACATACAACGGTCGAGTGGTGGCACAAAAACATGGGTTAGGCTAGATGACACATCAACATCATCCCAAAAATTTTGATAGGATAGACAACTCCCACCATACTCAACCACACAGGTTCGAGCTCACCTCGGCATTTCACACAAGAAATACCGTCTGTCTCATCCCACACGGATACTCATTTTGTTCACAAAATCCATCTCTTTTATTTTAAAGCACGCACACGGTTGCTTTTGTAAACACCAAGTGATTGTAGTGGGGTGCATAGTAGTAAAACATTCCTAAGCATTTCTAGCAGTGACTAACATTCAAACAGAGCATTGTCATATTCAAACATTAATCTAGGTTGTCAAGGAAGCAGTCATAACAATCAAGGAATGGCTATCCAACCGGGTTTAGCAGTAAAAACATGCAAGTTTTATAATACAGGCCATGGGTTGTGTTTATAAAAACTAGGACAAAAGTATGCATCAAAGGATGGGATTGCACTTGCTGTTCTCCCAACCCTCGGGGGATTCCTGCCCGGGGTCTTGATCTCCAAGCTCCTGCTCGTAACCCTGCTCCTCCTCGAGTCCTTCCTCGTTCACAGCAGCGTCTACGGCACACACAAACAAACACACAATAAATAAAAGAAATAAAGTTTTTGCTGAGCTCCGAAAGAAGGAACAGAGAATGAGAGTGATGGTGGTGACATGATTATTCCTGAATATGGTCTGTATCTATTGGCGAAAATATACTGGTGATATTTGTGGTGGAGTTTGGGGTCAAACGAGATTAAATTAGCGCATGAAATGACGAGTTTAGTGGGGTTTTAGGGGCTGTTTTTAAAGAAAAGGACCCAACTGTAAATATTATAAAGGGCAAGGACTTCTGGGGAAAGCAGACAGAGAGAGAGGGAATAGTGTTTTGGACTGCTGGTTGGAATAGGGAAAAGTGCAGGGGGTTATGGGCAAAAGTACCAGAGAGAGAGGGGTTTACGTTCTTTGGACGGCGGGTTAGAATAGGGAGAAGGTCAGGGGGTTATGGGCAAAATGCTCTTTCTTCTCTGCTCGAACAGGGAGAGAGACAGAGCATGGGGGGGGGGGGGGAGCGGCCGATGGCGGCGGGCTTGCCGGCGATGTGGGGCGAATGCGGAGGCTCGTGAGCTGGTGGAGGAGGAGGTAATGCTCGCTGGCCTTTTTATAGGCGTGGGGAGGGGTTGGAGGAGCGGGCCGACGAGAGAGAGGTCGGGCGGCGGTGATGGTGGTCGGCGGCGCGGAGTAAATGCAGCCGACGGGATTCGCGGTCCTGATTGGTACGGTGGTGGAGCAGAGCGGCGGTGTGCGGCGCTGTGCGTGTCGCGTTGTGGCGTGCGCGAGGTGAAGCAATGGCGCGTCGGCGGTGGCGCGTCGAAGCGACTGCGGCGGGGCCGGGCGGTGGCGTGCAGGCGTGTGCGGTGGTCGGCGGGGCGTTCAGTGGTGGGCTGGGGTGTGGCGTGGCCGAGCGGTGCACGGATGTGGCACAACAGTGGTGGGTGGCACGGCAGCAGCGATGTAGCTGTGGCCGGCGTAGGGAGGCAGTGGCGTGGGCGGCGCGGTAGGGGTGAGGCGGCACGGCAACGTCGGCGCGACTGCGGCGGAGCAGTGATGCGGCAGTAGTGAGCCGGCGATGGTCGGCACGGCAGCGGTCGGCGGCAGAGCGTCGAGTGGAAGGTGCAGAGGCGGCAGTACAGCAAGGCGGTGGTCGGCGCAGCGGCCAGGGGGAAGAGGGGCCGGTGTACAGCGGCGGCTTGCGGGGCGGCGCGGCGGCGATGGTGTGCACGACGATCAGAGCGGGTGGGCAGTGCATCGGTGGGGAGAGTGGTTGGCCGGCGCAGGGATGGGGCCGGTGGAAGCCGGAGCACGGCAGGGGGATGGCCGGCGGTGTGCAGAGCAGCTGCGCTCAGCGCCGGGGAAAAACAGAGCAGGGCACCGGGGAGAAAACAGGGGAGGAAAAAGAGAAAAAAAGAGGGGAAAAAGAAAGGGGGAAAAGAGAGGGGAGAGCCGGCGGGATTCGCGGCGGAAGGACAACAGGCGGTCGACGGCGGTCGGCCAGCAACGGTCGGGCCCGGCGGTCGACACGAGGGTGGTCGACACGAGGTGGGACAGAAAAAGAGGGGGCGGTGATAACAAGGCGGGGTTTTGGCGGAAGCGGGAGCTCGGCGGTAAAAAGATTTTGAAAACATTTTCACCGGGTGATTTACTTGGTGATTTTCCAGAGAGTAAAAATGCGGGCGTTACAAACCTACCCCACTTAAAAGGAATCTCGTCCTCGAGATTCGGTTGGTTCCTAAAAAGGTGGGGGAACTCTTTAATCAAAGCGTCTTCTCGTTCCCAGGTAGCTTCCTTTATACCGTGTCTGCTCCACTGTACTCTGCAAATCCGTACTTCGGAGTTTCTGGTCCTCTTGGTGACGGTGTCCAAAATTTTGACCGGTACCTCCTGATACCGCAGATCTGTCTGTAGGTCTATCTCTTCTTCCGGTATATGTTCTTCCTCAGGTACTCTCAGGCATTTTCTTAACTGTGAGACATGGAAAACTGGGTGTATATCCAACATTGCATCGGGTAGCTCTAACCGGTAGGCTACTTTTCCAACTTTCTTCAATACTGGGTACGGTCCAACGTACCGAGGAGCCAACTTCCCATGTACTTGAAATCTGCGGGTCCCCCGAATGGGTGAAACCTTGAGATAAACAAAATCTCCTGGATTAAACTCTAGTTCTCGTCTCTTCTTGTCTGCGTAGCTTTTCTGTCTGGACTGAGCTGCCTTTAGCTTTTCTCTAATTTTGGCTACCTTCTCTTCAGCTTCCTTTATGAGCGCAGGTCCTACTAGGGTACGCTCTCCCACTTCTGACCACATCAGAGGAGTTCTGCATTTTCTCCCGTAGAGGGCTTCGAACGGCGACATACCTAAACTTGCCTGATAACCATTGTTGTAGGAGAACTCTGCATAGGGTAAACTCTGTTCCCAATCTTTACCATAGGTAAGGACACATGCTCTCAGCATATCTTCCATAATCTGATTTATTCTTTCTGTCTGGTCATCGGTCTGTGGGTGATATGCGGAGCTAAAGTCCAACTTGGTGCCCATAGCTTTATGCAAACTTTTCCAAAATCTCGAGGTGAACTGGGTCCCTCAGTCCGAAACAATTCTACTGGGCACTCCATGTAACTTTACTATATTCTCCACATAAAGCTTGGCTAGTTTCTCTCCGCCATAATTCGTCCGTACAGGTAGAAAGTGAGCGACTTTGGTGAGTCGGTCCACTATTACCCATATCGAGTCGTGTCCCTTCTGTGTTCTGGGTAAACCTACTACAAAATCCATTCCTATCTCATCCCATTTCCATACTGGGATAGGTAGAGGTTGTAATAAACCTGCCAGTTTTTGATGTTCGGCCTTAATCCTTTGGCAGGTATCACAGTGAGCGATGAATTGAGCTATGTCAGTTTTCATTCCTTTCCACCAATAGTTCTGCTTCAAGTCCAAATACATCTTGGTGGATCCTGGGTGAATGGAATATGGCGAGTTGTGAGCCTCGTCCATGATTATCTGTCTAAAGTCTCCTTCCTTAGGCACACAAATCTTATCTTTATACCACAGTGTTCCTTTACTGTCGACTCTGAAGTCTGGTGCCTTATTTTCTCCAGTATGCTTGCAGATCTTCACTAAATCCTTGTTCGTTCCTTGGGCTTCTCTGATCCGATCCTCCAGGGTGGATTGGACCGTCAGCTGGTGGCTAGTATTCCGAGGGACGATGTGCACATTTAATCGTGCCATCTCTTCTTGCAGGTGGGCATTCTTGGGTCTGTAGGATTTTCGGCTCAGGACATCTGCCACTATAGCCTTGCGAGGGTGGTAATGAATTTCCACATTATAATCCTTAACCAACTCTAACCACCTTCTCTGTCTAAGGTTCAGATCTGGTTGGGTGAAAATATACTTTAAGCTCTTATGATTCGTGTATATTTCACACTTGTTCCCAATCAGGTAGTGTCTCCAGATTTTGAGTGCGTGCACTACGGCTGCAAACTCTAAGTCATGTGTTGGGTAATTCTGCTCATGAGGTCTAAGTTGTCGGGAGGCATATGCTACAACCTTCCCATCTTGCATGAGAACACACCCTAATCCTTGGCGGGACGCGTCGCAGTAAACGACAAAATCCCGGTGAATATCCAGTAGGGATAAAACTGGGGCAGCGGTCAGTCTTTTCTTCAATTCTTGAAAGCTTCTTTCACAGAATTCTGTCCAAACAAACTTCTTCTCTTTCTTGAGCAGCTCTGTCATGGGTCTAGCTATCTTGGAAAATCCTTCGATAAACCTCTGGTAGTATCCAGCTAAACCAAGAAAGCTTCTGATCTCACTCACATTGGTTGGTTGTTGCCAGTTCGAGACTGCTTCTACCTTCTCAGGGTCTACTGCTACTCCTTCTGCGGTTAAAACGTGACCAAGGAAGGCTACTTTTTCCAGCCAGAACTCACACTTGCTAAATTTGGCATAGAGCTGGTGCGCTCTCAACTTTTCCAAGACTACTCGCAGGTGCTGTTCATGTTCTTCGGCACTCTTGGAGTAGATGAGTATGTCGTCAATAAAGACTACGACAAACTTGTCTAACTCTTCCATAAACACCTTGTTCATGAGATTCATGAAGTAAGCTGGTGCATTGGTGAGCCCAAATGGCATCACCGTGAACTCATACTGCCCGTAACGGGTGACAAATGCGGTCTTTGAGGTGTCACTCCCTTTAATCTTCAGTTGGTGATACCCAGTCCTTAAGTCAATCTTGGAAAAGTACTTGGCTCCTTTCAACTGATCAAAAAGATCATCAATTCTAGGGAGTGGGTATTTATTCTTGATAGTGACATCATTTAGTGCACGATAGTTGATGCACAACCTCATGCTCCCATCTTTCTTCCTCACAAAGAGTATTGGGGCTCCCCAAGGGGATGTGCTGGGTCTGATAAATCCCATCTGTTGCAATTCCTCTAGTTGTTTCTTTAACTCTGCTAACTCTGAGGCTGCCATCCTATAGGGTCTCTTGGCTATAGGAGAGGTTCCAGGGACAAGTTCAATGGCAAACTCTATGTCTCTATCTGGTGGCATTCCAGGTAACACTTCAGGGAAAACATCAGGATATTCGCTGATTACCGGGACTTCCTCTATGGTTCTTGTCCCCATGCTAAAGATCATAGGGTTCGGTCCACTTCCTTTGGTGTGACAGGTCACTTGCATTCCATCTAGGTTGGTTAGGTGCACTATCTTATCAGCACAACCTATGAGACCATTGTGTTTGCCTACCCAGTCCATTCCAAGGATCACATCTATCCCTTTGGACTCTAGTACTACTAGGTCTGCTAGAAACTCTACCCCACTTAAAAGAATCCGTACCCGTGAACAACCTAGCTGGCATTCAATATCACCTCCAGGTGTTCGGGTTAATAGGGGTGTCTTTAGTAGTACTGTAGGTATTTGGTGTTTTTCCACAAAACTTGATGATATGAAAGAATGTGATGCTCCAGAATCAAATAATACTGTTGCCAGAACTGAACTAACTAGGAACTCACCGAGTACTACTCCTTGTGCTCCTTGAGCCTCCTGCGCGTCGATGTGGTTGACGCGGGCTCGTCCATACGACTGCTGGGTGTTGTTGTTGCTGCCGGTGTTGGTGCTGCGGACGGGCACACGGTTGGCTCCAGACACTGGTGGCTTGGGTGCATTCACCGAGTTGGAGTAGACTGATACCGCAGGCTTGCTCCTAGGGTATGGGCAATCAGCGATGTAATGTCCGGTCTCACGGTAGTTGAAGCAGGCCCTTGCATTGTTGTTGCTGGTCGTGACTTGACTGACCTTGCTCTGTGAGGGCTTCGTGGTGTTCTGGCCCTTGTACTGGTTGTTGGTAGCCTGGGAGCCTGTAGCCTGAGACTGGATTCTATACTGCATGGGGGCCTGGGGCCTAGGTGCAGCATAACCGGAGCTCTTGGGCTTCTGTGAGCGGTCCTGCTGACGGTTCCTGCTCTCCAGGAATTTGCGTTTGTTCTCTTGCCTTGCATCCATCCTGGCCTTCTCTGTGACAATGGCCTTGTTCATCAGCATATTGAAGTCGGGGAAATTGTGGGAGACTAGCAGGGCTCGAAGGTCTGGGTGCAGCCCTTTCATGAAAGCGTCCTGTCTCTTTGCATCGGTCTTCACCTCATCTGGTGCATAACGGGCTAATTCAGTGAACTCGTGGGTGTACTCCTCCACGGTCTTGTTTCCTTGCTTTAGTGCACGGAACTCATCTTCCTTGCGCTTCATGGTGGCGTCGGGGATGTGGTAGCGACGAAACTCTTCTTCAAACTCTTTCCAGGTGATTGCAGACTCGTATGGGGAAGCTGCACAGTAAGTGTCCCACCAGGCTAAGGCAGTTCCAGTGAGTTGGTGGGAGGTCAGGAGGACTTTGTCACGGTCTCCACATCCAAATGGCTCCAGCTTTCTCTTGATAGCTCTCAGCAGGTCATCTGCTTCTAAGGGGTTGTTGGATCCTCCAAAGGTGGGTGGTCTGGTTCTCAGAAAGTTGGTCAACTTGTCACCCGCATTGGGCCTACGGGCTGTCTCCTGACGGCGGCTGGCATTCCACACATTTTGCATGAACATGGTGTGGTGATACAAAGCTTGTGCCAGGTTGAAATCTGGCGGAAGTGGGGGTACAACAAACGATTCTTCATTCTGACTTCTTGAATGACTCGTTTCTGGTCCGCCTCCTACATGCGCTTGTCCTATAGGTTGGTTTTCTCCCATAGGGTCTTGCTGATCCACTTCCTGGTTCTCAGGGTTCTCTCTTCTCCCTTCTGGTTGCTCTCCTCCAGCAGGAGGGACGCGTCTTTGAGAGGCGCTAGCACGAGTGTTCACCATCTGCAGGTTGAGCAAGGCCTTCATGAGATTGGGTTAAGATGGTGTTTAAGTTGATTAGTTCGCATTTTGAAAAGGCAGAAACACTTCTGCCGAGGCACACACAGCACACAAGCTAACAAACAAGCACACGAGGTTTCATTCAAACAGCTGGGGGGTACAACACTTGGGGGGGGGTCCAACAAGACATGCACGACAAGGCGGGGTACAAGACACGGTAAGGAAACTACTGCTACGGATACAAGGGTTCTTCCAACTTCGGACCAGGCTGGCTTCATTCCCATATGAGCGCTTGACTCTGGATCTACTCGCGGGGCGAGCTTTCCTCTGGGTTGGAGCGCTCTTCTGGCGGTGCAAGTCGTGCACGTTCAGCCTCGGTCAAGGTTCCATTCTCTCGAGGCGGCTCAGATGGTCCTTCTTCAGCGGGCGGTGATCCTGCGGGGGTCCCAGGCAGTTCTTGAGGGTTCCCTACAACTTCTACCCATGACATGACAGGTGTTCCAAGTAGGACATGGGGTTCTCCAATTGCCGGGACAGGCGTTCCACTTCTAGTCCAGTCTTGAATACGCAGGTCCCGAGCTTGCCTGAGGCTTGCTTGGGCGACTGCCTCACTGCTGACGGCAGTAGCAGCTCTTGCTTCAGCTTGGGCCACCTGGACTTGGTGCATGCGAACCGAGAACTCTGCTTGTTCGGCCCGGGAGGTTTGTTCCCTTAGGAGTTCGGCCTGTTCGTCGAAGAGTTGGTCCAAAGAGTTGAGGTAGGTGACCACTTGGTACAAGGTGGGTTCCTCATGACGGCACTGCTCCAAGTTTCTCATGCGGGCCCACCATACTGTACTTCTGACGACCGGAGGAAAGTACCTCATCGGGGTGGGGACCAAGTGTCTTTCAAATATTCCGCACATGTAGCGGAGGGCTTTCCTGAGAGCCAAGGGGTAGGTGTCATGGTGCCTGAATCCCGTGGCGGTCGCACGCCATGCTTCGATGGGGTGGCGGTCACTCTTGGCGACAACTATGACCACTCTGCAGCGTTGGGTCCCATGGTGCTCATACTCCCTGCTGTAGTACCTCGGGCGTTCAGGTACACCAAGGCGTTCCAGCGCGGGGATCTTCAGGCTAGCGAAACCAGTGTGACTGGGCAGACTCCCTGGGTCCATCCTTCTTCAGCCATCTGAAACCAGGGGAAACAAAGATTGAACAGAGGTAGGATAAAAGATGATCTTTATTGCATAACATGGTGGGGTACAAAGATCATGGATACATCGATGCCAAGATGGTAGTGCTAACTGGATACAACAGACTCTACTCAAGGAGAGGCTAGACTGGTGCTAGTCTATGAGCTACGCTAATCTAAGGACTCTCGCTCAACACCAAACGACGACGCTTCTTCAGAGGGAGCTGATACTCTGGCACTTTATCTTCAGTCTGTGTGCTCGCGTCCATGTGGGTCATCTCGGGTTCTCCTTCCATCAACCCATTCTCCCTCTTGTAGGCTTCAAGTCTATCCATATATTCAGAGTAAGCCTGGTATCTAGCCTGGTGAGTGGCTAGGGAGCTGACAGCCTATGTAGCTGTCACCTTCTGTATCTCCAGCTCCCCCTTCACTTCTTCCAACTCTTTTTCCGCCTTCTCGGCTCTGCGGATCTGGTGCCTCAGCTGTACCGATGTCTCTCGGTACAGCCTGTCTAAGCCGGTGAGGTAAATAGATAAGTGTGACACAGTGTCCTCCATGTCTTCATCTCTCCCAAGGTTCCTCATCTGGGCAATCCATTCGCGTCCTCCACTCTCCAGGGGTGGGGCAAATCCCATTGCTGTTCCCACGAGGTACTGCTTGTAGAGTACGCGGAGGCACATCAGGGCTCTTCTTGCGGCTTTGCGGTAAGCATTGGGGCGGTCGTAGCCGGTGGCGTGGACAGACCAAGGTGCCACCTCCTTGTAAAGTGAGCTCTCCCCCACAAAGATGAACATCCGGCACCGACGGGTACCATTGGTGGTGAACTCCCGGCAGAGGTACTCGGGGGTCTCTGTGACTCCAACATGATCCAGGCTGAGCAGCAGTAACTTGGGAAGGCCAGGTTCCGCGGGGCAGACTCCTTCGCTCCAACCCTCGTCAACCAGCTGGGCCATCTGGAACAAGTCAAAAAGCCGTCGGTGAGTACTTGTGTGGAGAAAAGGATTTAGACGAGAGCAAACTAGTGAGAGAAGACCAGAAAAGGGTCAAGATCCTAGGGTTACATCCTACGGCCAACCTATCGGCTCTGATACCACCTGAAGCGTCCCCTCGAAAGAGAGAACTTAATGTGATACAAATACCAGTCCCAGGATGCTGGTTCACATTATTACAACAGATGGTTCAGTAGGTAAACAACACTACGGAAGACGGTGGCACTGCATGGCCACTACAAACATAACTAAAGCTAGACTCCAGATAAACAGGTTGATAACATAGAGGTCTTCATCAGAGTGGATATCCATGCGGCTTCAAGCGGGTGTCCCTAACACACAGGCAAAGGCTGGGTGCAGAACGAACCCCTCTAAACGACGTCCTCAGGCACAAAGTCCGGGTCTGCCTCTGTAACAAATTAAGCAAGGGTGAGTACAAACGTACTCAGCAAGCACAACCACATCCACGGAAAGGATATAACAGAAGCATGCAAGGGAAAATATAATCAAGGGTAGGTTCATGGTTTATTTTGCAGCAAAGCTAACTTTACACATGCAAGGGTTTATTTTTGCAAAAAGGGTTTTCACAAACATTTCTTTTGGTTGCATCAATGAATATAATTTTCTTACTCACAAGATTTTAATGCTACCAGACTTCCCATCTGTCGTAGCCATTTCCCAGCTCTTTTCTCAACTTCACATTCACCAAACATATTCTTACACCTAAACCAGGGGACTAGTGAAGTGACCAAGCCATAACTCGCCCAATACCGTGGACACGGCTATCCGGATAGGTTTTAACTCTGCAGAGGTGTACACAACCACAAGTGGGCTACCACTACATGAACACCTTAGTGCCAGTGCAGCTCCCTCAAAGCCATTACCCACCATAGCTAAGCTGACAAGTTACCATAGAATGACCAGGGGGCTAGCAACCTCACATAGACCGTTCTACCCATGGGCATACCTCACATAGGTCGTTTCCCCGGCTCCATGGCCTTCTATTGCTCACCAGCACACCAGATCACCAGCAGCTTAACTAGTGGGATTTATGCTAGGCCGTTGCCACATACAACGGTCGAGTGGTGGCACAAAAACATGGGTTAGGCTAGATGACACATCAACATCATCCCAAAAATTTTGATAGGATAGACAACTCCCACCATGCTCAACCACACAGGTTCGAGCTCACCTCGGCATTTCACACAAGAAATACCATCTGTCTCATCCCACACGGATACTCATTTTATTCACAAAATCCATCTCTTTTATTTTAAAGCACGCACACGGTTGCTTTTGTAAACACCAAGTGATTGTAATGGGGTGCATAGTAGTAAAACATTCCTAAGCATTTCTAGCAGTGACTAACATTCAAACAGAGCATTGTCATATTCAAACATTAATCTAGGTTGTCAAGGAAGAGTCATAACAATCAAGGAATGGCTATCCAACCGGGTTTAGCAGTAAAAACATTCAAGTTTTATAAAACAGGCCATGGGTTGTGTTTATAAAAACTAGGACAAAAGTATGCATCAAAGGATGGGATTGCACTTGCCGTTCTCCCAACCCTCGGGGGATTCCTGCCCGGGGTCTTGGTCTCCAAGCTCCTGCTCGTAACCCTGCTCCTCCTCGAGTCCTTCCTCGTTCACAGCAGCGTCTACGGCACACACAAACAAACACACAATAAATAAAAGAAATAAAGTTTTTGCTGAGCTCCGAAAGAAGGAACAGAGAATGAGAGTGATGGTGGTGACATGATTATTCCTGAATATGGTCTGTATGGATTGGCGAAAATATACTGGTGATATTTGTGGTGGAGTTTGGGGTCAAACGGGATTAAATTAGCGCATGAAATGACGAGTTTAGTGGGGTTTTAGGGGCTGTTTTTAAAGAAAAGGACCCAACTATAAATATTATAAAGGGCAAGGACTTCTGGGGAAAGCAGACAGAGAGAGAGGGAATAGTGTTTTGGACTGCGGGTTGGAATAGGGAAAAGTGCAGGGGGTTATGGGCAAAAGTACCAGAGAGAGAGAGGGGTTTACGTTCTTTGGACGGCGGGTTAGAATAGGGAGAAGGTCAGGGGGTTATGGGCAAAATGCCCTTTCTTCTCTGCTCGAACAGGGAGAGAGACAGAGCATGGGGGGCGGCGGCGGATGGCGGCGGGCTCGCCGGCGATGTGGGGCGGCACCGGTGGAATTGATCAGGGGGAAAGGAAGAGGGGAGTACGACGAGTCCACCCATGCCCTTACCCTAGGCAATGGTGCGGTGAGGAGGTCTGCCCACGAGAGCGGCGGCGGCGGAGGCAATGGCGTGTGTGGTGGCGGCGCTGCGGTGGTGGAGGGGGCGAATGCGGAGGCTCGTGAGCTGGTGGAGGTGGAGGTGATGCTCGCTGGCCTTTTTATAGGCGTGGGGAGGGGTTGGAGGAGCGGGCCGACGAGAAAGGGGTCGGGCGGCGGTGATGGTGGTCGGCGGCGCGGAGTAAATGCAGCCGACAGGATTCGCGGTCCTGATTGGTACGGTGGTGGAGCAGAGCGGCGGTGTGCGGCGCTGTGCGTGTCGCGTTGTGGCGTGTGCGAGGTGAAGCAATGGCGCGTCGGCGGTGGCGCGTCGAAGCGACTGCGGCGGGGCCGGGCGGTGGCGTGCAGGCGTGTGCGGTGGTCGGCGGGGCGTTCAGTGGTGGGCTGGGGTGTGGCGTGGCCGAGCCGTGCACGGATGCGACACAGCAGTGGTGGGCGGCACGACAGCAGCGATGTAGCAGTGGCCGGCGTAGGGAGGCAGTGGCGTGGGCGGCGCAGTAGGGGTGAGGCGGCACGTCAACGTCGGCGCGACTGCGGCGGAGCAGTGATGCGGCAGTGGTGAGCCGGCGATGGTCGGCACGGCAGCGGTCAGCGGCAGAGCGTCGAGTGGACGGTGCAGAGGCGGCAGTACAGCAAGGCGGTGGCCGGCGCAGCGGCCAGGGGGAAGCGGGGCCGGTGTACAGCGGCGGCTTGCGGGGCGGCGATGGTGTGCGCAACGAGCAGAGCGGGTGGGCGGTGTAGCGGTGGGGAGAGTGGTTGGCCTGCGCAGGGGTGGGGCCGGTGGAAGCCGGAGCACGGCGGGGGGATGGCCGGCGGTGTGCAGAGCAGCTGCGCTCAGCGCCGGGGAAAAACAAAGCAGGGCACCGGGGAGAAAACAGGGGAGGAAAAAGAGAAAAAAAAGAGGGGAAAAAGAAAGGGGGAAAAGAGAGGGGAGAGCCGGCGGGATTCGCGGCGGAAGGACGACAGGCGGTCGACGGCGGTCGGCCAGCGACGGTCGGGCCCGGCGGTCGACACGAGGGTGGTCGACACGAGGTGGGACGGAAAAAGAGGGGGCGGTGATAACAAGGCGGGGTTTTGGTGGAAGTGGGAGCTCGGCGGTAAAAAGATTTTGAAAACATTTTCACCGGGTGATTTACTTGGTGATTTTCCAGAGAGTAAAAACGCGGGCGTTACATACCTCTAGTTTGCAGCAGCTTAAGGAGATCCCAACTCCTATACCGCAGCTCCCTCCTTGACTCGCCGTAGAAGCCTGTAAACCTCCAGGAGGCTGCTTGTGCGCCCGGCTCCCACACCTCCACATCGATATGAAGTTTATCATAGCTTTTTACCTCTACTTCAACACCCCGAGTCCACAAAAGGGTTAAACCCCCTCCTCTACCAAAACTTCCAACACCAAGGCCATTAGCAAACCCCAAGCGCCTCTGCAAACTATCAACCCGATTATCAAAGAAGCGTGTCTCTGATAAGAATACAAGCCAAGGGCGATGTAGCTGTACCAAGCTACGCAATTCCTGAACTGTCGTGAGTTGCCCCAAACCCCGGCAGTTCAAACATAAGGTTTTCATTGTGCCCGGCGGGGGCTGTCCTCCGCAGCCGCCGCCGATGTTGCATTTGAACGAGTATATATCCTCTTTTGCTTCTTCGTCAACTCATCCGAAGCAGCAGGAATAAAACTCCCAGACGCCTCCACATCACCATCCAGCTGATTCACTCTTGAGGACACTAGACCAGCTGGAACCACAACCATAGTGTCCGTCACAGGTAAATTGAGATCCGGTGTAAGTGATGAGCTGGGGGTCTTTGACTTCCTTTTCCTGGCCATCCTCGGCGCTCCGGGTTTCCCAGTATCAAAGAGTTGTCTTCCAACATTTGAAGTCACTGGATCTTGGCTTTTCCCAGCGCCAACCCCCTTTTCTTTCAGAGGTGAAGTAACTTCCTCCGCCTCTTGAGATGGACCAGTCCTAGGGTCATCCGAGCGAACAGCAGAATTGTGCGAGTTTTTAGATGTGGACGACGAACCACTCCCAAAAGTCTCTGTCGCTGCATCTGAGAAACTCTGCAGCTTCTTCTTTCTCTGATCAAGTACTCTCAACTTGATGTCATATGGGAGCTTCCCTTCTTCATTATGAATGAGGGGTTTATCACACTCCAGATGTGAGTGTCCCATGACACCACATGACAAACAGTAGAAGGGGAGCTTCTCAAACTCAATATCAAACCACTCTGGCGCCCCATCTCTTTTGGTCTTCAACAGCACACCCCTTCGCAGGGGTTTCGCAATCTCAATGGACACACGAGCTCGCAAGAAGGGACCACTAGCTTTCCCATCCTTGTCGACATCCATACACTTTACTTCACCAATTAAACCCATGGCCCTCTCGCCACGGTGTTTATTCATCCACCCGAGCGGGAGATCAATATTTCGAACCCAGATATCCATGCGATCAAACCTGATTTCCGACGGCTTGAGGCTCTCATCATAGTCACGCAGAATCACTGCATGTTTCCCTACCAGCCATGGCGATCCTCTCAGGGCTCGTTCCATATCTTGTTTGAACCCGAATTCAGCCACGAAGAGATTATCTCCCTTCGATCCAATCATCCTGATCTTCAAACCAGCCGGATTACCCCAGGCCGGCTTCATTGCTCCATGGATCGTTGTAGCGTGCACCGTCGTCGGCGACAGGACTTTGCCGAGCAACGCCCACTCCACCACAGATCTTCCATGCTCCTCTTCCTCATCGCTGAACGCCGCTACTGCCTCTTCTGCCTCGGTGAGATGCAGATTTTTCAGCATGTCAGCAACAGATGCATCCGGATGAACCGGGTTTCCATCTCCAGTCCCCGCCATGGCAGAAGAGCGGAGAGGACAAAAGGGATGTCGTGCGCAAAATTGCAGGCACACACCAGAAACGATCCCGACCTAGGGTTCCTAAGCGGTGCAACCCCTAGTGGGAAATTTGTGGTTGGCGGCGCCGGGATGGCTAACCGACGATCTGCGATGGCCGCCGCCGACTGGGAGTCGGTGGGCGGGGCGTGGGAACCGTGACCGATTGGCCGCCGGCGATGCGATGATCCAGTTCACCGTGGCGGCGAGACTAGATCGAGGTCGGGCGTGAGACTAGATCTGCTTCTGTTGCTACTGGTGCTAACTTGTTGGTTACTACAAGTCTGTCCTGAGACATGATCAGCACAGCGCACAAAACCAACAAACCTCTCACGCGTCACTTGCAACTTGTTGCAATGCTGCTACAGCCGCTACAGTGGTAGCTGCCTGCCTGGCTACCTTTGCTCCGCTGCGATGCAGCAATCTATCTGTCCCTGTCTTCCCAGCTTCTCCTTTCCCACCCTCTTTTCCTCCTCCAAAACCAGTTTCGGCAACCACCAAGGTTTAGAGGATGTTTATCATAGCTTCTTACCGGGCTGGATTCGGAACCAGCAAAATATGATGGAATGGGTTTTCGGGGGGTCGATCGATTTTGCCACTCACTCGACCTTTGCTAAGCCTGGGTTTATTTCACAAATCGTGATTGTGCTGTTAGATTAACCAATTTTGTTAAGAGCTCCCTGTTAAACAAGTTTAGGCAGTGACAGCCGTGAGCTCCCTGCCAAGTCACGATCCCTGCCGCTTGCTTTTGTGCACCTCCACGCGATCCCGCGTGCGAAGAATGCACCAAACCTACTGAACTAGCTGCTCATTTTAATATGTGAAAACATCCAAAACAACAAATGCATCGAACCATGAAAACGCCGTCTAACCTGAAGGAACAAATGGCACATCAGTCGCAGTTTTTTTTCTCTTTCTTTCAGAACAAGCATACATAAACAGCATAACCCTATGCCCCCTAGCAAGCAAAAAGAAGCGCCTTTTCAGAGTACGCAACCACTCTGTTGGGTTTATGTTCTCTAGTATCACATGTGGTTACTTGTGTTCTTAAACCGATCCTAATGAATCATCGCAAGTGTTCATATTCTGCAGACAATGCTATCTGAAGAGGCTACCGGACACAACGGATGATGAAACAATACATAACCCAAGTTTTTTCACTGTTGCAGTTACTCAGGCCTATCTAAAGAGTGTTTAAAGAGCAGTCAAGCCATATTTTCCACCTTATAACCTTAACCGTCATCATGAAGGATACGAAAAGCTCCAAAATTGGCTTATATTTTTTGAAATAATACAGATGTTGGTTCATCAGGGAAAAAAAATCCGACACATCTATAGAAAATACTCCTGTCAGTTTGCTGGTACGATGCAGTGCAATACCACTATTTTACGCTTACACCAACTATCAACACTCGCAATAAGCTGATGGGCAACCATTCGCAGAACAGAGTGGAAAGGAATGAACATCCAAGGGGGAAAAAACATGCTATTGGGAACGCAAGGTGTTAGTTTCTTCGATAAATACTCAGCTATATTCCTTCGGGGAACTATTGGGAATTGCATACTATAATTTACTGCAACTTTGCAGGATGTAATTAAAATACTTTTGATGGCAAACATGTTTACCTTTAAGGGAAAAAAAACTAAAGAAGCAACCTATGTGAAAATCCTCATGAAAGTCAGACATCTCATGCAGGTTCACTAATCTCAGTATTTTAGACCCATCACGAAACTCTCATTTCCACCTTCACAGTGATAACCGGCAAAGCTAATGGAGTTCTCCTGGTCATTTGAGTTACTGAGAAACTATCACCGCAAATTCTGTGAATAGTACACCGGCGGGTTTATGTAACCAGTTGAAGATTGCAGAAAGAATGGATTTTGCATGTAAGGATTGGCTACTTCTGTTTGGTTTCCTTGACTTGAAGAACCGACACCAACCATTGAGCCAGCGTTTGTGTATACAGGCATGGATCCAACAGCCCGACGGCTATCCCTTGGCAGAATTGGGCTTTGCGATGGAAGGCAATAAAATGGCCGGGGTGGCATAGTGTTTGGTACCGACATTGTTGTTGGAGGTGGGGCAGGCGGGAGAAGCATGCTAACTTGTGGCTCACTTCTGCGTTCAGGAGAATCATCGATCACAATCACTTCTTTCATCATGTAAGTTGGATGATGCATGACTGGCACAATATTTCTGTAGGCCTTCTGCTGGGCATGATGGTCAGATTGCATAACAGAACTACCATGCAATGGAGGACCAACAAAATTGCCAGCCTGAATGCTTGGTAGAGGAATTTGGTGACTGGCTGTGGTTGGAGGAGTGTTGATAAATGCTGAATTACTGAGATGTTGGTAGTTTGGAGGCACAAAACCAACAGGCGCCACATAATTTCCTCTGAAGATGTAGTCTGAACTTGGTGCTTGAGAATGCACAGTCTCTTCATTGTTCATCACCATCAAATTCTTACCCATCAGTCTCAAGATAGGATTTGATGGTGAAGGAAGCTGAGTTTGTAATGAGGGGCTCATACAATCTGTCGGGTAAGATGGGAGGTTCATAGCAGATTCAGCTGAAACCTTAGCCACTAAAGGATTGTCATGAGAGTCTAAGCAAAGGTTGGGCTTTGTGCTGGTTCTTTGGTACGTGCTGAAAGATGATGATGACCTTAAACCAATGTGCAACTGTGGAACCTGCTTTCCAGTAAAATTCAACATTGGTGGTCTGGCTACTGCACTTTGATGAGACTCTCTGGAAATGCTCTCCCGACAAGAACAACAAAACGGCATCTCATTGGGCAGCTGATCACACTCTCTTGCCACAGGTGTAGACTTGGTTTCTTGATTCAAGCTCCCAGTGGTTCGCTCTTCAACAGTTCTACCAGTAGATGGACCTGGTTCTGATTCATTAATCCTTGAATCTGTCAAAGCAGCTGTGGGAGACATGGTTGATGCAGTTGAAATAGGAGAATCCAGTGAGTCCCGTCCAAGTGGCAAACCATGCTCTTGGCCAGAGTCTTCACTATTTGATGTTATTGATGAGTTGTCCTGAGGAGCTCCAGGACCCATGTCCCTGTTATTAGTCAAGCAGGCACTAGATTCCTTTGTTGAAGCCGGATCTATCTGCCATTCCTCCATCTCATTATTGATAGCACTGTTGGATTCGTGGCCATGATGTGCTAATTGCCCACTGGAGCTTGGATCCTCCACAGCTACACTATGGCCTTCAACAAAAGCATCGTCTACTGCTCTGTTATTTTCAGGACTCAGAGAACCATCGCTTATTTGACAGTCAGCAGGATTACTTCTGGATACTGAATCATATGGAACATCAGCTTCAGGTTCTTCATCTTCATAATCCATTTGTGTACCCTCTGTTTCTTGTGCCACATCATATTGATTGTCCTGCTGTCCAGATTCTGGCATGTCACTTCCTAAAGATAAGTCATTATCTGCTGTATCCTCTTCTGTATGCTTCACAAACTTCTTGGGTCCCTCATTATTAGCAACTCTGAATTTCTTATTTACATGTCTGGCATCAGGTTCATGGTCCTGACCAAAACCATGAACTATCCTACTACTAGAAGGTGAAAATGCACGCTTGCCAGTCCTCAACAGAGATCGATGCTTCCGGATTTTCTTAGATGTAGGCACTAACCTGTTTGGTCCATTGCTTGGCCCTGCAGTGGGGAAAGAACGACCCTTAGCTTCAGATCTTTTCGCTGAGGTGGGATTCCTCACTATATCATAATTATCTAACTTATTAGCTTCTCTCCTTCCAATCTCCTTAATTTTCCTCTTTGCAACAGCTGCAGCTGATCTAGGTACTTTTGGCATGATGCCACTCTGCAGAGGGGTCTTTGACGACCATGTAGGAATTGATCTAAGCAATCTTGCATTACTCTGCTCAACACCAATGGCTTCTGAAGTAGTGGGCATGTCTTCTGGTGACTCAGAAGAAAACACCCCAGCAAGTCTTTCTGGAATTTGAGAATCATTAAAGCCAAGCATGCTGCTCCTACCCGATTTCTGTGCTCCAGATGTCACTTTATCACTAAACTTTCTGCTAAAATTCTTGGCAATATCTGAGCGTTTGGAGCACACCCACTGTCGCATAGTTCCGGAACCACAATTGCTGGTGCTTTCAGAAGCATTTTGCGCATGCTGCTCATCCTCGGAGGAGGTTTCCTCATTGATGTCGTCATGTGGGTATGCTGGAACCTGTACAGATCTCACAGCAATAAATCAAAGGTGCAAAATAGAAAAAAAATGGAGTAAGATGGATTGGAGAACAAATTATTATCATATGCAATCGAGAAACATTTTACGTCTAACCAAATAAGATACATCTTCCCATCCACATAAAAGCATGACATCTTTACACTAATATCAAATGTAAATTAACTCATGCAAAACTCAGCACAGTACACAAAATTGAAATTTTAAAGATTATTGCCTCAAGGACCTGAAAGTGTTTTTCAGTAATTGATGTAGTAAATATTATCTTCTATATGAAACAAAGGATTTGATGGTAATTAAGCAATGGGTTCCATAGTTAAGAGGAACTAGTGCCTATACCTTCGCAACCCCATTTACGAGTTAATAACAACATATCCAAGTCTAATATATGTTATGACACCTGGGGTTAAGATGAGAATATAATAGGTAGCAAGTTTATAAACCATAGGGCCACATAAGTCAATCTAAGAGGCCTGAGAAATAATGAGTATGCACTCCATGGAATAATGGTGCGCGATCGGATTAACCCAGTCAATAAACACAGTACTGGAGCTAGAGTGGAAAACAAACTGTAGAGAAAGCTAAAAGACGCTACCTGGGAATTCAAATGGTTTGTTTTGTTGTGTTTCTTTCCATGCATCTTGAGCTTCTTATTCTTCAAAATTTTCGAATTCAGCATCTTTTTGCTCATCAATATACCTTTTCCAGTCTCGTTTTTCGTAGCTTTTCTTGAAGAAAGATCATCCCTCAACACTGAAGGTGCATCACTAGACTTTGACAAAATTCTAATTTTTATGCCATTAGAATCAACATAGACATCTCCTTCTTTTTCATCATCTCTTCGATCAAATGGTACCACTTCCGGGCTCCGATTCTCAGTGCGATCCTCTTTGCTCACAGTGGACATACCCAACTCAACTGCCCAATTAGTGCCATTCCTCCGATCAAGATCCTCAAGGGTGCATGGAAGCGCAGTCTTGTATATGTCCACCATCAGTCGCTTCTTCCTTGGCTTCACTTTAGGTTTCACAAGGACTGCTTCAACAAGCTCAGTATTAGACTCAGCAGAAAGGCACTGATCTATGTGAGCATTCAGTGTGGTGTTCGAAGTGGAAGCAAACACTTTGCAAACAGGACAAGTCTTTGAAGCCATCGGATCTGAAACTGAGCTAGAGTTAGATGCTATGTCTTCTGTCCGCCGAATATCTGTCGAGGTGCCTAACTTGACTACAAACTTGCACTTCTTTTCAGATGGCTCACGCGATGAGTCAAGATTTCTCGACCGCCACGAGGGCACAGCAACCTCAGTTCTTCGACTTGCTTTTGTACAGCTATTATCTTGCAGATCTATTGGTATAGCCTCATCAGTATTGTCTGATTCGTTCGTACTCCCCACTTGGTCAATACAAGATTTACCATCCTCTGGTGATGTGTATGGTGAAGGTCCAAGTGACTCATCTACCGGTTGGCATGACTGGAAGTTGATATCACTTGTATCCTCGTTTGACGAACCATCATCTCTAGTCTTCACCAGACCAACACTAGCAATGGCTTCTGAACAGGCAGCAGATTGCTCACCGTCTGTGAAAGTATTTAATGGCTGTGACCGGATCAAATCGGGAGGCTCAAATGGAGGCAGTGGATCCTTCACACCACGCTTCAGGCAAAGCTGCAACGAGTGTTGATGGAAAGGCCAGCTTCTCTTGACGCCTTTGCTCCTTGAAGCAAAAACATAATCTCTGAAAATAGGGACAGAAACATGGACCCATTAGCATATGCTAATGCGTACCTAGATGATGAACACTCCATGTATAGTGTTGCCAAACTGTATAAGATTCAAACTAGTGTTGAAAAGAAGAGAGAAAAACAACATCAACATGGACCTACTGAACATGCTGTCATATCAAAACTGAAATCTCCAAAAATATGTCTGCCTGCCAGTTTATCGCAGAACCACAAGTGTGTAAAAGAAAAATATTAGTAGGCAGTGGACAAATATTCATCAAAGGAGCATCCTTTTATTTTCAGATTCTGGGGGTGAAAAAAAAGGCCACCTTTTTATTTTAATCAACAGAAATTAAACTAATTAAACACCCCCGGACAATAACACGGATTAAGCTGAAAGCAACCATTCATACCCAATCCGACCCCTCAAAGCAGCAGCCAATAATTAATCGACGCATCAGAAAGAGAGAGATCCAGCATGAAGAAGTTAAACACCGAAAATAATCCATGTCCCAAGGTACTGAATCAAAGGTATATAAGCATCTCTTTTTCACCTTATGGAGAACTTGAGGTACGGTTGGACCAGATCTCTGGGATCCTGACTCGCCGGCTCCTTCGCCGCGGACGTCGCCGGATCAGCGCTCACACCCGGGCCAGCAGACTTGGACGAACATGAGGGGCCTGAAGGGTGCTCACTGGATAACATCTGATGAACGCCTTCGGTGCTCCCCCCAGATCTGCTGCTGCTACAGTCGGCACCGAGAACCCCAGAGCTGTGAAGCAATTGGGCCTGCTCTTATCCTTGTACTCCAGCATACCAAGTTGGTAGGTTCAACAGGTGGACAGCAAGAAACTTTGCTTCCTTGGTCGCTCACTACTTCATCAGGCACCTGCAGAGAGAAACCAAGCCCCATGTTATTTCATGTCCACACATCAAACGAGCTGTTCTTGGGGAATCTAACAGCATGATTTTATGTAGATAGATGTTGCAGAAGAGGTATGGATGGGAGGAAGTAGAGAAGAAGCGGGGAGGAAGCTGCTCTCGGATTAGCTCAGAGCACATGAAATATCATCCCACGACAAGAAGCGGAGAAGCTAGTCCAGGAGCAGATTAAGGAGAAGCCAACACGGATCATGCAGCTCTTGCAAAGGATTCGCATAAAGGGAGCAGCACTGCACGAGACATGAACAGTCACCAAGCACTGGAGGGTAGCTTGTATGGTAGTGCTTTCTTGATGGGGAAATAAATAGCGAAAGAAGAAAAGAGGAAAGGGAGCTTATTAACGAGAAATAAGGTGAGAAATCAAGAAAAGGAAAGTTTTTCCGCTGCTTAATCGCTGGCCTAATCGGGATTTCTGTGGCCTGGAGATGGACGAGCCATGGGAGCACAGGAGCTCGAGCGCGGGGCCTAATCCGCACCAAATCTAGAGAAAGCAGATGCAGGGATCGAGAATCTTTGCCGGCAGCCAAGAACAGCACGCGCGCATCAAGTGAGGAACGAAAACACAGCGGAGATCTAGAGCTCACAAGCAGCGAGAGAAATACGAGAAATCCCAACACCACGGAGAGAGATCCAGTCCGCAGATGCCACAGTCTTCCTCTTCCGGCGGCGAGAGGAGAAGCAGGAAGAAGCGACGCGCAAGAGCCAGGAATAACCCCCGCGGATTCAAGTCAAGGGAGCCAAGAACAGCCTAAGAAATCACACGGCAAGAACTCGGAATAACGAACACCACCAGAGTTCCCCGCTCTCACCTTTCTTCACATCCGTTCCTCCGACCGCGCGCAAGCGCTGGAGCGAGCATCCTGCCGGCAGATCCACGCACCGAGCCGACGGGGAGGAGGGTGAGGAGCTCGGAGCTCTGCGGTGGGAAGGGGGGCTCGATTTCTGGGTAGGCCGCTGGGAGGACTGGAAGCAGATGGGGAGGGAGGGGGGAGGAGGAGGAGAGAGGAGAGGAAAAGGGGGAGAAATGGGCTGCTTATTTTGTTGGCTTGCTATCTATCCCACCACCACTTTCTCTCTCCTCGTCCCACACTTGCAATTCTACCAAGAGATGAGATAGAAGAACAAATTGAGAGGAAAAAATTAATTAATTTCAATTTAAAAAGAAAAAAAATAAAGGAGAGAGAAGGAAACACCAGCCACTCACACATCAAAGGCATCTGGTTCTCCACCAAGCCAAAGGCGGGGGGCTGGCTGTACCATTAACAGCAGCAACGCAAGAGAGAGACTAGGAGAGAGAAAGAGAGCGAGCGTGTATTTGCTTTTAGAGTGAGAAAAAGGATGGAGAGAGAGAGAGCGCTGAGGCGAGAAAAAATGAGTGATTTTTTTTCTGGGGCCTGTCCTATCCTACACCAACTCTATTTATTTTTTTCGGCCCCTCCTTCTCTCTCTTACCTCTCTCTCTCTCCTTTGTTGTCTTGTTGATTGTATTGGAGGAAGCGCCAACGTTTGGTCCCCTCTTTTAACGAATACTTCAGGACTGCCACCGTCCTTCTTTTCGTATGGCCCGTTTATTTTTTTTCCCCCGACCGAGCATGTTATTTCTACGATTTTACGTGCATGTAGGCTCGTGTGGCCATATTTGACAATTTCACCTTCAAAAAGTATTGCTAATATAAAGATACTTCAATAGTGTGAATGCATTCTCTAGGGTGAAAATCCAAGTGATAAAAAAGAGCTTCGACATTTTTTAAATCAAACATTCTAGGAAAGTATACCATTAACTATTTAAATTAGAGTAGTACTTGACACTTTATAAGTAATTCAATGAATCCAAATATACTCAGATTTGGGAAAAGAACATGTCAAAATGTGTTTAAACATTTTCCTTGTAAACGTATAGAAAAGAATATTACGCAACACACCTTCTTTCTTGGGATCACCGAGTATATACTTGAAATTGTATTTGCCCTCTATGGAGTGAAAATTGAGATTTAATTCTCGCGCCTAGTTGGAATCCCCATCAGCCTTTGCTTCGTCTCTCCTATGAAAGTGTATACTCTGTTCTTGTTCTTGCTCTTGCTCTTCTTAGTGTTCTTAAAATTCGCTCCTATGTCAATATATAGAACTCCATAGGGTGCCATATCTAGTTGTTGGCATATAACGATCTATACGGTATCCGATTTGGATGTTCTAAGAAGGATACTCATTTATCACGCATTTATCACGGTAGCAGGAGATTGTTTGTCACAAAGCGGCACTTCATGGACGTCATACAAATATACACTCATATATGGAGTATCCGATTTGAAAATTCTGACGAAAAGGATACGCATTTATCGCCTCAATTGTATATTATCTTTCACATACACATCTTATAGGAGGCTTAAAATTATTTGTATAGTATCGGACATGAAAATTTTGAAGGGTTTGACGTTATATGTCATTCAATGGTAAGAAAATAAGATATATTGTATACAGTTTCGAAGCTAGAGTATCCGATTTGAATGTCCTAAGTAAAAGGATGCGCATTTATCGCCTTGATTGTGTATTATCTTTAAGATACGCCATCCCATGGGTGGCGGAAAGTTATTTGTATAGTATCAGACTTGAAAATTTTGAAGGAAAATTAATGATTGATCATTTATGTTTGTATTAGTAAATTGTTTGTTGTGATATGTCATTCAATGGTAAGAAAAGAACATCTAATATATATGGTTTGAAAGCTAGAGTATCCGATTTGAAAGTCCCAAGGAAAAGGATGCCCATTTGTCGCCTTAGTTGCAGATTATCTTTAAGATATATCCAATAGGTGGCGTAAAATTATCTGTATAGTATCAGACTTGAAAATTTTGAAGGAAATTTAGTGTTTGGTCATTTATGTTTGTAGTAGTAAATAAATTTGGCGTGATATGTCATTCCGTGGTACGAAAAGAAGATCTACTATAAACGGTTTGAAACCTATGGAAAATTGTGCTCATTTTTCACCTTGATCATAGACTATATGTTTGATGTGTCATCCATGGTTAGTGTACAACAACTCATATAGTATCCAGACGACTAAATATTTTAGGAAAAGGATAGTCATGTATCTTTATAATAATAGATTATTTTTCACAATGCACTATTCCAAATGTACCACATTATTGGGATGTGACATTGCATTTTATTAGAGTGGTGTAAAAACTTAACTTGAGTTGGGTAGATGAACATATACTTTATTGGGATGCCAAAACTGTGGTGGAGTATGTATTCTAACCACTAAACTTATGGTGGAGTATATGTTAATCTTGAGCTATACTTTGGGTAGGTTTCTTTCCTATGTCCTAGGCTAGAAACCCAACCCAAGTCTATCCCACATTAACATTGACTATGGTTTATTAAGTTTGTCAAGTTCAAGCCAAGTCGGTAAGAGAATCAGGTAGAACAAGTTTTTCTCCATATCATGGCCAGTACTTCAACTCTTGATTTATGGTATGTAAGTCTTAAGATTATTTGTATTGGCAATTTATACTTCTCTCCTATCTTAATGTGATAGTTTCTCTAAGGCGTCCACTCATAAATAATGAATAGCAATTATTTTATCGTTTTTATAGAATTTAGAGGATTCAGTTTGTAGGGCTCCTGTCAAAGGATGAATTCTTGAGATGATGTGTTGCATTGGCATCTATGGTGCCTCTTCTTTTTCAATTTTATAACTTTATTTCCATACTTTACTTTTTCGAACAAATATATGTTAGGTGTCAACATGAATATATTCATGGTCCTTTTTGAAAAAGAACTTGTGACATGTAGGTTGTAGATAAGTTCTCAGTATATGTGTCGACACTGACACCTTATTCTTCTTTTGCATATATAAAAAGCTGAATGTTCCACCTATTTTAGTGGACCATATTTTCTAAGTTTGTATTTTAAATAGAATAATAATGGGTGTTTTAGATTTGTTCCATTGTGATAATTACAATTGTGATAGTGGCCATTGCTTTTTTGTAACATTTAGACTACTAATACCACCATCGTGTAAGAGTTATTCCAAATATGTAGTACCATACAAATTCATGTGTCATGAACTGAGCAAGTTTTGCCACTAGAATTGGTATGTCAATATCATAAATGGAAAAGAATTACACGGTAGTGGCATGACTCTAAATATTATGAAAGCAAATGGTAAATCTCAAAATCATAACTGACGCGATGATGCAAACCTATTTTTCAATGATATACAATACACCACATTGAGGTTTTTACTAGTGTCCATGGAATGTTCTTCAAGAGTTCAAGCAGTTTTGATATTAGCCTATTGGTACAATAGTTTGCCACCCTTGGTGTATATGTTGTAAGTAAACTATTTTGGAACATTTGACTTATTATTTGTTTGAATTTGTGAGTTAGATATCCATTAGATATGTAGTATATGATTGAAAAATAAGTGCACGTGAGAGAGAGGATGTTGAATCTTTCTAATTAATCATCATATATGAATGGTGGTGGTGTGTTGCTCCCACGAGGCAAGAGATATTGCCCTTTGTTGCTTCTTTTCACCAAGCATCGATTCTTCCTTAGGTTCCTTGCCTTCATTGAATCAATAGTCAAACATTTCAACTTGGGGTAAAGCAACCTCTATCCCCAAGAATCAAGTGGTAAAAACCACAACAAAGGACTGCTATATAAGAAATCCTATTTATTCGATATAAAGGAGTATAGTTTGGCACATGTAGCATTTCGTGTCACACTAGCCAGAAAAGGTGTCATTATAAAGTTTCCTTTTTGTATTTGTAAATGAAATTCTCATAGGTAATCAGTTATCTACAAACGTAAATCTATCTTTAGTACGTTTAAATAATTGTAGCCTATATACTATGGCATGTGAGGTCCTCTCATATCAGGCACTCCAACAAAAACATGATGGTTGATGGGGAATCCAATTTTGTGGTCCCCTTGAATATAATTAGTAGTGGATGTTTTCTCATGTATGGTGATTAATAATCAGTTAGTTTGACAAACTATGCGCAATATGTAGTGCCCGTGGCCAAGTAAAAGAAAATATGTGTATGGTGTGGATTTTCTTCTGCACCTTTACACAATATGAAAATGCTGCGGATACCAATTCTCAAGTACTCCCATGCAAGAAAATCATGTTCCGGGTCTACATTAAAAAGAAAGTTGCATGTGGCAACTCTGGAAACCAAAGTCATGTGTACGCATAGCGATTAGTACATGCTTGTGGGAGATGTACGGTCTCAGAATAGGCAACTGAGACATATGTACGGATGAGGAGCATGGGCGGCCTGTAGCGTTTGAAAGTCTGTCCGATTTTCTGATCAGTGATCACAAACATGACTATGCGCGCAATAACAATAAGCAACAGATGTTTCACCATGGAGGCATGGAGCACCACCGGCCGGCAACAAGTGGCAATGACAAAGCCCTCCACCTTATTGGAAATGATTATTGTCTTACATAGTGGAGTCAAAATTTGTAAACTTGAATGGTTAACGTGCAGAATCGAGCTGAGACCAAATAATTGTTATTGTCACTCATGGCCATTTCTAACCAGCTTAACTAATTTAATACATAAAGTTTTAATAAGTTAGCTTATTTAAAAAACAATTCAACAAACCAAATACTAGCCGGCTCTGCATGCGGGACCGCATCCTCTCTTGTGATTAACCTATATATCCTCACCATCGCCGGAGATAGCCCACCGACGACGAGGAGATGATCGGTGGTGGACCGCACGATTGAATCCCCGGCCGGGACGGCGCCGGTGGACGTCCCACCCGTGCAACTGCCGAGTCAACATTAATAGACGGCCGGGTTACTGCAAGGCGCAGGTACACCGGCCGGTGGTGGAACAACGGAGAAAGATGGGGGTAGCGCAGCGGCAGTGCACCCCGTACTGCTCCCCACCATGCAACCACCATTACAGCCACCTGCCTGCTCTCTGCATGTATGTGAACGTACGTACCATACACACACATTCAGGACAGCTAGCTCATCGTATCCTCGTGCATTCACTTGCTCGATCTTCCTGCATCTCTGCATGGGCATCAACAACGACACAATGTGTATGACAAGGCTGACTTGTCTCTCTCCCCCATGCGCGTATTTCTTTTCCAGTGTTCTTTGAGTAGAATCCAGCGTGTACAATGGGGCACACCCTTACTTTAGCTGTATTTCTTTTGCAGTGTTCTTTGAGTAGAATCCAGCGTGTGCATTCACTTCTGTTCTTATGTTTTTATTACTATCTGCTGATGTTTTGGACAACGATCTGGCAAATCCCGTAGGGTACTTTAAGTGTTAATAAAAACTTTTAAAAATATGAAAACCAGCATATGCGTAGATTTGCTTTGAATTATTTTTTGTGACCCCAGAGATTTAGTTGAATTATAAATATGTTCCAGTGGAGAGAATATGTTCCATATGTGGTAAACAATAAATACTTTTTGACCGGAGTGTAGTGTGCAGCTATATATAGCAGCGATTGTGTATATCATCATGAAATTTCCGAAGTTACGGCTTACAAGCCTCGAGTTGGATCGTAGAAGAAAACCCAAAAGAGCTAATTCAAACACAGCACGCAAAAGTGGCACAAGACATATTCTCATCAAATTTGCACGTACTTTGCAAACTCAATTGATTATGTTTCTTATAGCAGAACGTATCTACCAAGTTCAGGTCCCAAAGTCGGAATCTATGATCCGTGCTTTTTGAGATTTATTCAATATATAAATAAATAAAAGTAATAGATAACATGCCCGTCAATAATAAAATATATGCGGTCATTTTGTTAATTTTAAAATACACTATTTTTCATATATTACATACGTGTATTTATATGATTAAGTAAACACAGACGCTTACCTTACTTCGATGAGCATGCCCGAAAGACTAGATCAGCAAATGTCCAGGTTGAATTCATCACAAACATCTTGGTGCCGATGAGTACATGCCTACCACTAAAAGAGTAGTTTCAATCAAATTTTAGAAAAAATCTAGAAAAATGTGGACACTTAATTTTGATTTGTGATTTAGTGTAAACACACGTACAGTACTCCGTATGTAAGCATGCATGTCCGTATTCCAAGAAAATTCCACATATTTTGTGCTTGTCGTTTCCAGACATTATTACTTGCGCGTTGTAATGTAACCGCTGAGAGAAGACTGTCCAGATCCAGAAGCCATCACGCGCGTCCATCTTATATCTGTACGCACATGAATCAGACGGTGCACGTACGTCGCTCGTACCTAGAGACCCCACATGGATTGCCCTTGGAAGTCGGCACAATTCGATAAAGTGATAGGCTACACGTACACAGTATACCTATAAATAACATTTGTGTTTGGGTACATGTTGGACCTCTAGACTTTCTAAAATTCAACGGTTTAACAAAAGATCTCCTTATATATAACAATATAATTTAGTACCCCAAGGACAGATTAACAATGATTACTGGACGGCCCAGACGGCGTGCATCATTCGTACAAAGCAAAAAAAATGAAAAGGCAAAACAACAAGCTGGGTAAAAAAAGGAGTCACGCCAGAAATGATCAAGGGTAAAAAGTCTGGCAAGCGTGCGACGACGGGACGTGATGAATTAACTAAACTAAGACCCCAGACGGCGCGATTAAGCTCCTCCCCGGACGCTAATCGCAGTGTCAATAGGATATTGGGTCATGTCAAGGGGAATAGAAAATTGCTTCTACGCGCAACAGCATCACGCGCGCCCACCCACTAATTTAACCCTGCTTTGTTTAATGGGGGTTTAGCTCTCTGCGAAAGTGAAAGGTTGGACTGGACCGGTGGAAGAATTTTTTCCATAAAAAAAAACTACCGAGTCATGCATGCACCGTCCCTTCCCTAAGATACAAACCAGACGGCCTACAACTTCTAATTAAAAATGTAGATATAGGATCCTCTTCTAATCCAAAAACAATGTAGGAGTGGAAATTTTACAAAGATTTAAGGAAAAGCGATATCTAAGAAGCCGCGTATATATGGGTATTTTTACAAGTGGGCGCATAGGTATTTACAAGTGGCTAGATTGCTAGAGCCAATTTTTGCTTGAGAAATCCACGTGGAATTTAAGGCCAACCTACATCTTAGTAAGCAAACAAATACTAATGCCTCTAGAATCTAGACAAAAAAATGGAATCTATTCTCGACGGGAGGCAATATGATTGTTTGGTCTGTAGTCACAAAATTTGTCATCCTTAGAGCAACTACAGCAATAGCCCCAAATTAGGGCATCCAAATACTAAATGGGGCCGCTTTTATTTTTTTAAGGGTCTCATAATTTGTTCCAACTCCAGCAATAGACTCTAATAATGGAGGGTTCCTTGTAGACCCTAAGAATAGAGGGTGAGGGGATAAATTTAGAGGCCTCCCCAAAATATGGGATCAAATAGAGGGCCTACCGAAGTACAATTTTTTTTATTTGGCCCTCCAAATTTGAGTCGGGGAGGATCTCGTGGAGTTGCTCTTAAGATTTTAACAGTTGTTTAGTAAGTAGTAAATTAGCGATATGTCATATTTATACCAGCATGCCTTTCTTTTCTTCTAGATGGGCTGTACCTTGGATCTCTGTCGTCTATCATTATTGATAGTCTTCTATTAGGTAAATCTACCACACAAATTGCGTGTTGTACATAGAAGGCCGGGGAAAGAGCAATTTTAAATCCGGTGGGTATGTAGGTCCACATGCAGCGGTATTCTTGTTGCTCGTTACATTGATATTTGATGATGAAACAACGTGAGTTTTGTCATGCCGCAACGTACAAAAGTACGAACAAGTATTACAACCTCGACCGACCGACTCTTCCACTTCCACCATAATCAACCTTCAGTCCTGTCTCAGCTCCAAATGTTGACCTAGTTTGACTTCTTTACCGGATTGTGCACTCGAGAGGCGATTCACCATGTTTACCTGCTTGATTACTGTCGTACTAAATCATGTACTTTTAGATCTAGTGGTTCTTCCTTCATCCCAACAATTATGGATCCAGTTTATTATTGAACATTTGAACCCCGAACAGATTGATTAGTCGTGATTAGCCTGATCTTAGATTCTGGTAACCATATAGCTTAGGGATTATTATAGATTTCTTAGTAAAAGATGACATCCAAAACATGCCCCAACGAGATCGAGCTCTTTTACGGTGTGCCATACTAGCTGCTAGTATGGTAGTATAAACTAGATACTGACAGGGGTATTATGGTAACATAAAAAATCCCCCCTAAAAAAAATTTCCAGGCGGCCGGACCCGTGCTGTCTCGCCTGTGGGCACACCCGTGTCTCGCCCGTCCGAGCTGCCAGATCCAAAAAAGATATGTCATAATTACATATCTGACATTCCAAATTTATATGTCAAAATTACATATCTGCCATTTTATTTATTTTTCCATAGTGCCCTTATACTACCTATACTACTGAGTTCATACTACCCATACTACTAAAACGGTTACAGTGGTATACAATTAATCTGATCCGTCCGATCTTTACATACTAGACCTCCGATCTTTACATACTAGTTCTTTTTAAAACTAGTATGACACACCGTAAAAGAGCTGCTTCGATTATGCGAACCAGCAGAACGGAGAGGAGATCCAAAATGGGGGCATAATCGACTATGCGAACCTCATGCCCCAATGCGATTATGGTAACCTCATGCATGCCGACTACCGCATAATCTCGGATAGCTCTCTCACTCTCTCTCTCTCTCTCTCTAGATCTCTGCTGTAGCCTATGGCGAAGAGAGAGAGAGATGATTAGGCTGTTGGCGAGTTGGTGGCTGATCTCTCGTCTGAGCTCTGCAATTATTGGCGCCCTTAGATTACTGTAGCGCGATCTCCGTGCAGTGCAGTGCAACGGCCTGGGGCGACGCCATTGGGCCACACCCGCAGGCTTTTCTGTCAGGGGCGGGGCGGGCCTTCACTGTGGCGATCGTACCCTACGGCGCCATGCAGCAGCGCCGGCACGGCAGCCGGCCATCCCAATCCCATGGCACCCATCGAACTCCAACTGGGAGCGGCCTCTCTGCTGATTTGACGCCGGCCATTGCCCGTTGGCCCGCCTAGCTCGGCCTCTCTCTCTCTCTATCTACGCCCTCTCTGCCGCACCTGTCGCCGCTCATCTCATCTCGATCTACCTGTGGCTGTGGCGTACTGGCACCCGGCCCCGTCGATCTACCTCTACCTGGCCTGACGCGACGTCACCCATGACCTCGTGCCGGGGCAGGCAATGGCAATGGCAAATGGCCTCGAGCACGAGCAGTCGAGCAGCAACTTCCTCTCTCGATCATGAAGAAGACTTGCTGTAGTAGACAGGTAAATCATAGCCCCCCACAATGAACAAACAGTCCGTGGATTTCGTCACGGAAGAAGAAGATTGCAAGTTTTGATCAAGCTAGGGAAAGAAAATGGTTCGGACAAAATGCGTGTCGTGAAAGCGATTCCGCTTATCGGTCGTTAAACTACTCAAAACTGATATATGGTCGTGATCGATCGTTGTCACGCCCTAGACACGTCACGTGTATGTACAAAGAAAATACCGCAAAATAAAATATGCGAGAAAAAAATATCGTGCCCTCGAACAAGTAGGAGCGCTAGCTAGCTCATACAGGATAAAGATTATACGCGACAAGTTAGTGTTTAGTTCCCAAACTTTCTCTCTCCAAATTTCACTATTCAACTATCACATTAAATCACATCAAATCTATCTTCTCATGCATGAAGTATTAAACGTAAGTAAATAAAAAAATTAATTACATAGTTTTGATGTACACGACGAGATGAATCTTTTGAGCCTAGTTAGGTTATGGTAGAACAATGTTTACCACAAATAAACGAAAAGTGTTACAGTGTGCTATAATATCTAATGTGACTTTTTCATCCCTTTTCCAGAACTAAAGACCCCCCACACTGGTGGTAGTATGGTACAGTGGTACTAACAGCGCCGGTGCTTGCGTTTTATCTTGTGGATTGACGCAAACTGTGCCCCCCATATGCTAGTGCTGGTTAGTCACAGTATTATATGGGCTCTGGTACACTCATCCTAAATATGATACGTTGATATGTGTACTTATTTAGGCTAGACGTGTACATTTGCAACAGTGCAAGCATGTGGGAATTGGTGATGAAGTACCTACCTGGAATTTCAGACTAACTTGGAGATTCGTGCTCAGATGGGAATCGGAGTATACGAGTTAGAATTTAGTATTTAGGACATGTTTACTTTCAAAAAGTTACTCCCAAATTTACTATGTAAAAAAAGATTTCCCATCACATCAAAATGTTATAACATGCATGAAGTACTAAATATAGATGAAATAAAAAACTAATTGCACAGTTTTGTTGTACTCTACGAGACGAACATTTTGAACCTAATTAATAAATTTTTGAACAATTTTTCGCACATACAAACGAAATGCACATTTATTAACCCTGTCGCGCGTCAAACCCGAATTGGGCCTCCCAATTCCGGATCTAAACTATCCAACTAACGTGGAATTTCATATCATCTTGGAGATTTGTGCTGCAAATTCTCTCTTTTTTTTAAGAAACACAATACAAACATAGACGTTTATAAACACACACGCACACTCACCTATGAATACACACACGCAACCCTACCCCTATTAACACCTCAAAGGTCACTTACCATTGAAAAATAGAGTCGGTTAAATCCTAGAGTAAATTTAGAAAAATACGACACCAATGCATCTATGATCACTAGAAATTTTTTTTCTAATAGCACCAATAGTATGTTCTCATGTTCTATTAGATCAGTTTCAGTGTAAATTTTTATTGTATTATTATCAAGACTAAAAATTTGGTAAGTGCCACGGGGGATAAAATTCTTCTATCATGATAAAACTCTCTCCTTCTCTCATGATAAAACTCTCTCGGTAATGACTTTGCCACATTAGTAAAATTATTGATGTAGCATAAAATTCAATGCCATAAAACTCCATTCAGATAGGGCCTTGAGGTGAGATCATTAGGACCAAGGAGGTACGGTGGGGCTTGGAGAAAGACAAGGCAGCTAGATCATAGTGGTACGACTTAGATGCTTGCCTAGGCTGTAGGGTGAGGAAATGCTTCCTTCATTGGAGACATTTTGAGAACAAAATATTTGGAGGAATAGTTTAGGAATATGCACGAGTCAAAGCAGATACAATGCCTTTTCTCTAAAAAAAGGGTATAAAAAGTGCTTCATAGTAATTTCAACAGATGCCAAGATATCTCCCTCCATTTCTTTTTCCAGTAACTCTAACATAAGTTCTCCCGTTTATTATTGACCAGTGTCTGCACCTAACATTACCATACACTTCGCACCCCCTAAAACATACAAGCCCATCTTATTGCATACAACCATATCTATTACGATACGCACACGCAAGCACTAGCTAGTCAAATAATAACCAAACAAAAATAAAAGGCTGAAAAAGAGCCCCCCTACTTAACATCTTATAAGATTGTGATCTCCTCCTCCCTTTGCCGAATAATAATCCAGCATACACCAACCAACCAAACCAAGATCATGGTCAAACTGTTTTTGATATCATCATAACGCTAACCACCCTCAAATGTTTTCCTATGAACCACCCCAAAATGTCAGGAACAGAAAACTCAACAGGAAAAAAAATCGCTAATCATGGCCCTTGCCTCGGGTGGGCCCCAGGTGACCCCAAGATGATTTGTAAATGCGCGCGGGGTGGGAGGGACGGACGGGGTCCATCTCGTCCCCTCAGACCTCACCCCTGTTCATACCCTTTCTACTCCCCTGCCCGTTTCGAGGCAGGGGGGTTCGTTCCCTAGCTGGGCCTCGGCACGGCACGGACCGGGCCCCGTCCCCGACGTGCCCCGGCGTTAAGGCACCACGCCGCCCACACGGCCCGGCTCGGCCGGCTCCTGATGTCGACGGGTAACCGCACCCACCTCGCGGGCAGCCGGCACGCCTCGCTGCTCGCTTTGCTTGGGTTCTCTTCTCTCGGACGTGGCCGGTGGCCGGTGGTGGCCTTGGCCTGCCTCGCTTCGCCCGGGCATGGGCATGGGCACGGGCGCGATCCGGTTCGGGGGTGTTGGCCGCTGGCCCCCGCGCGCGCGCGTCGCTGGATAATCCTCCTGCCTCCTGCGCCGTGTCTCGTCAGCTACGGCCGCCAGCGCCGGTAGGCCATGCTCCGACTCCGATGATTCTTTCTCGCGCCGTCACCCACTGCTGCTGCCTCGCCGTCTAGCAGCAAATCGGAATGAGTATTTATTAAGAATAATAAAGAAAGGGAGAAATTGCATGGGCGAGGCGAGATGGGTGCGAGAGCAGCCTCCTACCGCACCGGTGTCCCCTGAACCCGGGCAGGTTCAGAGAATCGGCGCACATGCGGCTGCGTTCATCGACGAGAACTGCGAGAACCAACTGACCATCGGACCCACAAAGCAAGGAGATCAAATGAACGTACGACCGTCACGCACCAGGTACCCCGTATCAGCACACGCCACAGTCACCGTTCACCGAGAAGCAACGAGATTATTAGGCTTTAAAAAAGAAGAGAAACGGACCAGTAAGTAGCTGCTGATCGCTTCGACGACGCTCTTCCCCGTCGTCCCTACGACGTCATAGGTTTTGAAACCGGGACCAAGGCAATGCCCCCTTTTTTTTTCAGGGGCGAGACCGCGATTGCGAGCATATATCCAAACGAACTTTTGCCTAGCACTTTTTCCCAAAGGGACGAAACGGACGCGCCGGCCGGGGCCGGTGGTTAGCAGCCAAACCGCCGTGCGCCCGTGCCACACCTAGCCGCCGTCCCTCCCCGATCCGTACGTTGCCGTTTCCTCGCTGCTGGTTCTTGCGTGCAAACCACCGGGAATTTCGCGTAGCTTCGTGCGCACGTACGGCCGCGTGCGGTTGCTCGGGTCGGGATTGGCAAGTGCGGCCTAATGCTCCGACGTTGTCGCTTCCGGCTTGTTGCTCCAACGGGGGGAGGCTAGCTGGTTCCTGTATGACAAAGTGGTACGGCCTAATTCTGCTGATTGTTTGGGAAATTATATATGCTTGGCATGCTTTTGGCCTCATTCGGAAGTTTGGACTTTAGAGGTCGACTTGAAGGCACGGAGAAATTGTGGAAGCACATCTCTTAATTAGTTTTGTAACCTCCACATTACGGACTGCTGCTAAAGACTTCGTGTTGATCTTCTCGAGAGACACACAAGAAAAGGAGACGGGTTTAGAAGATTCTCATAAAAAATAAAAATCATGAAGAGTGATTTGCTACAAGTTAATCATGATCGGATTACAGAATATCTATTGTATTATAATCTATCTATATACTAAAAGGATCCTAGAGAATTGAAAACACGTTCTACCAAAAAATCCACCCCCACCCTCTCACAGAGGACCCACCTGTCGGGCTTTGGTGGGAGGGAAGAACAAAAAACGCAACAAAAAATTAACTGTTCCAAGCTCTTTTAGTCATTTCCCGCTCAACTTTTTTCACCAAAAAAGGACCCACCTAAATATACCTACATTTGTACCCACGTCTATCCCGTATTGCTAATAGACAATAAATCGGAGAGTTTTCCTTCATATAAATAAATGCCAACTATTGAGTTTTGAGAATATACATAAAGCTCTTTATACATGAGAGAGCGAATATAAAATATTTTTAAATTTTAAATAAACACGCGTGGAACATGAGTTGAGATAAATGTATAGAAGAGAGTTTAGCACGCGCGTGCCGCGCGGGCATTGCAACTATATTTTATATGTTATGTTTGATTGATTTATTTTATTTATACATGTGCGCACTTTGCTAGTAGTATAGATAGATTACCGCTCAAAAAGAATATAGAAAGATAAATGAGAGCGAAGATAGGATTTTTTTTATTAGTCGAGGGATTCAAATATATCCACAAACTTCTAACACTTGTGTCCCTTCAAATTACTAATCATGTAGGAGCACGAATTGGTTGCTCCAGAGTCCAGAGTGTGCCTGGCGTACACGGTCAAACCAGGTACGGTGTGTGCCTACGAGGCACATGTATACGAGCACAAACATTCTAGTGACACAAACTTATATGATTTTAAGATTAACTTAGTTGGTTAGGTAAATACCGAGCTCCATCTATACAAATCATGTATAAACCAGACGTTCAAATCACATGAAAGGGTAGCTCAACGACTTTATTAATACGCAATTGTAAGCATTTGTAAGCCTCGTTCCTTTGCGCCGCCTTAGTATACCTGACAAATGCGTACATACATTTTTCATTGGCGAAGAAGCCGAAGATTACCTTCCTTAATCTCTACTTAATTATAAAGAAAGGATTGCTTATGCGGTACGTCGTAATTTTATAATAAAGATCTTAAAAATTTTATTATTAACCCGCAGTCCTTTTATTTGCAAGAACATCCCCTGTCCTTTTATAGAATCAACTCGCCGTCCATCTTCCCCAGCCCGCCGTGCCTATCCCATCGGGCAAATCGCCGCCCCTGCTCGCGCCGCACGCGACTCTCGAACTCCGGCAAACGAGAGGGAGAGAGAGAGGGAGAGGCGAAGCAAGGAAGAGAGGGAAGGTGCCGTACGTGGAGGAGGGAGTGCGAGGATGGACGCCGGGGACGGGGAGGTCGCCGCGAGCAAGAGAAGGGTGGCGGCGGGGCGGGCGGCGCGGAGCGGACATTGCTGGACGGCGTGCGGGACAAGAACGTGATGCAGCTCAAGAAGCTCAACGCGGCGCTCTTCCCCTTCCGCTACAACGACAAGTACTACCACGAAGCCATCGCCTCCAAGGACTTCTCCAAGCTCGGTGCGCCCCTCCATCCATTCCGCCCGTGCTCCCTTCGTCTCGCCCCCTCTTTATTTCCTGTTCGATGATTCAATCCGTGATTGTTTCCTTCCCTTAAGTCATTGGATCTACGATTAGAGTCCCAAACGACGAGCATTCGCGGCCTGATTGAGAAGAAGCTATTAGGATTCAGACGAATGTGATGTGTAGAAAGGGGTGATTTGTTTGGTCAGCGCTGATCTTGGCGAGTCCTGGTAGCTGTGGTGTTTAGGTTGGGCAATGAGCGTGATTGCCCCCAGGTTGTACGGATGCATTTGGGGGCAGGTACTGTTTATATTGATTCATCTGTTGGGTCTAGCTGCCCCTCTTGATGAGTGATGCTGGTAGCTGACCTGCTCGTTTCCCTGTGTTTGTATGTAGCTTACTACAGCGATATATGCGTCGGCGCCATAGCGTGTCGCCTGGAGAAGGAGGAAGGAGGATCTATCCGAGTTTACATCATGACCTTGGGCGTATTAGCGTCGTATCGTGGCCTTTTAGTTATGTGAAGAGATTAACATGTTTAATTTGCTACCGATAATCATTTAAGTATAATGATTGTTTTCGTTGCAACGGGTATATTTGCTGGGGGGCTGATCCGTAATTTCCCCGCCCATGAGGTGCACCTTGTGCGGCCACAAACTCGCAGGCCCTCGGCCTTTTCCTTTCCCTTTCCGAGACGCACCTGTCCCAGTGTCTCGCCTGTCGACGGGGTTTATAAAACGAAGAGAAAAAAAGGCGAGAGCCCAGCGTTCCATTTCTGCCCTCGCCGCCGCGCCACTGACGTGTGGCGCGCACTAGCGGGGAAGCCGGAGGGAGCCCAGCCAGGCACTAGGGGGCCTTTCCTGTTTGACTAATCAAACCGGATGGGGGCAGGCAGAACGAACAGCGGATGCCGTGCCCTGCACTGCTGCGCCGTACACGTCACTGAGGCTGACAGAGAGGGACGTGTCAGGCACCACCCCGTTCCTGTCGCGATGGCCTTTTTTTCTCTCCTCTCGGTGGTTCTCCGTGACTTTAATAATAATCCTCTCTTTTTTCCTGATTTTTTTAAAGTGACTAAACGACAAACTAGTGGTTAATTTTGGTAACAGCCGAAATTACTCGATCCGGCCCAACAAGAACGTTGTGTGATGTGGGCCTACGCAGGGAGGCCAGTCCAGAATCAGCTTGCCTCTAAGTGCTGATTCTTGGGCCGATGCAAAGAGACCAGCCCAGCCACGCTTGGGCCTTTCCCAGGACAGAATTCGCATCAAATCGACATTATTACATAAGAGAAGGCACCAATTGCGGCAGTTGGTGAACAAAAACTTGACTGGAGCTGAAGCTCAAATGAATACAGAAGCGTAAAAAAATCGCTGGAAACATAAGGTGAAATCGAAGGATGAAAAAAAAACGGAAGCAAGAAGTGATGGTGCTTGTTTCCACGCTATAATACTTATATCAACGAACTAATCCTACCACGACTGGTAATAAGAAACTAACTTGAAAATCCCGTCCATGCTCTCTAATCCTCCTCTCTTTATTATCTACATCTGGTGGCCCAGCGGCAGCCCGCTGCGCATCAGCTGCTGGTACACCGCGGAAGCAGCCGTTGCGCCGCCGGCGACGCTGCCCTCGACCTTCACGTCCGCCGCCTTGGGCGGCACGAGCCCGGCGGCCTGCATCGCCTGCCGGTGCCTCAGCAGCGGGTGCTGGTGCAGCGACGGCGGCGCCAGCATGGGCAGCTTCAGCCCTTCCACCGGCCCGAGGGGGCCCCGGGGCAACGGCAGGCTCGGCAGCGATCCGCCGCCGCCGCCGAGGGCGGCCGAGACGTACGTCGGGTAATTCACCATCGGCGCCAGAGGGTCCCGGGACGGCGGCGGCAGGCCGAACGGCGCGCCGCAGCCGCCCAGGTGCCGCAACAGGCCGTCGTGCACCGACGGGTGCTCCAGCCTGCGCGCGGCGGCCGCGCCCGTCGCCGCGGCGGCGCTCGGGTGGCCGCTGTTCCTCGCCGCGGGGACCTCGTGGTTGTGCTTGCCCTCGTACGTGGTGATCACGGACTTGAGGTCGTGCGACGCGCGCTCCACGTGCTTGCGCACCGAGCAGCCCGGGTGCGTGCACTTGTAGTAGCTCCTGAACACGACAGAAATTCGGGGTGAGAAGCGCAAACAAACAGCGAATTCTTGAAACTCTGAAAACATTTTTCGTGTCTGAACGAACCTTGGATTTGGGTTACCCTTGACGACCTTCTGTCCATACTTGCGCCAGCGGTAGCCATCGTCGAGGATGTCCACTTCACTTGTCGTCTGGATCACAACTCGGGGCTCGCGGACAGCTCTCGACGCCGTGCTCATATCAATGGCATATGACTCCAGCTTCCTGGAGCATTCAGACATACATGATCTAGAGTAAGAACCTGTAGCAAGCAAGGGCCATCTGCAATGTACAACGCAGAGATTCAATTTACTGACCTTCGTTTGGATTCCAGTTCGTCACCCTCGGCATCGGCACCGCCCTGGGACATACTGCCATGAGTCACCCTGTCATCCCCGTCCACCTCATCGGACACCGCAGAGGTCACATCCACACCGCAGGCATCATGGATCTGCATCGATGCTGACGAGTCACAGAGCTCACCGGGAACCGAGGGGGGTGACGTCGCGTCCATGCCGTCACCATGCTGGTCCTGAACGCCCACATTGTTATGCCAAGATTGCCTTGCTTCTGCCACATTTGCTTGTGATCCCGGGATGTCTGAGGTGTCACCTTGCGCATTGTCGCCAAACGGGTGCACAGGCGGGACTCCAGGGCGGCGGCTCTGCGAGGGCTTCGGGTGGTTGTGTGTGCCCTTGTAGATTATCTCTGTGATGTGCCCCTCGTGCGATCGCTCCACCTTCTTCTTGACCTGGCAGTTTGGGTGAGTGCACTTAAAGTAGCTCCGCGGGTACTCGCTGTGCTTCACCTGTTTCTGCCCGTACTTCCTCCAGCTGTATCCATCCTCTGCTGGTGTGGTGGTGGCCATTGCCGGGTAATCTCCCTTTGTGTTACCTTCCTCTGTGGGCTGGCTGTGCGGGGATGATACTTGTTCATTGCCTGGACCTGTGGCAGGTGCAAGACGGCTGAGCTTGGAGTCATGAGAACCACTCTTCATATGGGTCTGCCCGCTGTGATTCTGCTGGTTCAGTTGGCCCAGCAAATTGGCTTCTTGTACCGGTTGAATCGTAGTTTCAGTCTTGACAGAAACATGTGTGCCTGGCACTGATGGAGGCTGATTGTTGCACAAAGATTCCTGAAGAACCAAATATGAATTAGCTCGAAAGGAAAGGAATGCGAACAAGTATTGGAACAGGAACAACGAAAAATGGTTAGCTGACACTTTGAGAACATATAAACCTCAACGTTTTTCTTATCCTGATTGAACCAAAGGAAGAAAACAGTTACAGTGGGAAGCAGAAACATCTACTAGCAGAATCTGGTTGCCTCTCCCACACCCCGTCTTTCTTATTTTAGTATGAACAGTAAGAAGCAGATAGTAGTACCAGCCACCTCGCTATAACTGATGTCACTAAAACTCACATAATAGGTAGCACTGGCTAAACCATTTTTAAAAAACACAACACTGTGCACCAATCTATTACAGGTATGCAGACGAGAAAAGACTTTCCAGAATAAAGTCCTGATTTAACTAATTGTTCATCTAGACCAATGTTTTGAATAGTGGGCTCAAGGGTTTTAGTGGACAGGACTCTAAAAACAGCTAATAGCTGAGCTAAATGGGGCTACATAAATTGAAGATGATCACAAATAGCTGTATTCTGTCTCAAATAGCTACAGCGGAAGATTTAACGCTTTGATCTAGACTTGAGGTGAAATTTTGGAAATACAAATAGCTTCCAACTGCATTGGTTATATGAATTTGTATAGAGATACTTCTATCATTAGCATGGAAGTTAATGTCAACAGGAACAACCTATAAACTATCCAAACACTAACCTTCTTTCCTTCAGAAGTGTAGTGTGAGGATTTCAGATCTAAAGGCTTGAAAGAAAATGCAGCAGCGCCATCCCCAAGTGGAGAACCTCCAAATCTAATAGGATCACTGTCATTTGTGCCACCAAGCATGAATAACTTCCCTGTGGTTGGCAAGGTTTGGCCCTGAAACAATGCAAGGAAGAAAAGCCAATGTTGTCAGTACCTTGTGTATCAAAGTGCCTTTTTTTTCCAATTGATCACCATGTATCACGTATATAGTGATCAATACTTGTTCTTGTTCATATCTCTGAACATTTCTTGCACATTAAGTTCGTTTATATATGAACAAGAACATGGTTCAGAAAATATATATGATAAACTGAACAAGCACAGAAGATTCCTATCGCAGCTTCAATAACATCAACAGCCATCATTGTTAGACTTCCAAGTAGGGATATAGGGGAGAATTTAGCTTTCAAATGTGGGGCGTGCTTTACTAGATTACAATGGAAATATTGTATTGATCATAGCAATTCTGCTTTCAAGAAAACTTTGAAAGATAAGAATGATATTATACTATTTTCTGCTTTTGAGAAAACAATGGCAGCTTGTTTGGAAAGAAGAGACTATGGATGCTGGAAAACAAAGCAACACTGATCATGGAACCAAAGTAGAGCTTTCACACACTTCCGAAGAGGTCAAAAGTTCAGTAAAGCAAACATTCTTGAACTGCCAATTTTACTAAATTTAGCATCCCTTAGATGAAAGCAATAATAATTCCAGTACGCCTTCACACCACAAAAGTAACATAGAGAACACATACCATGGCGTTGGAAACGAAGACTGGTGAGTCAAGCAGCGTTGCCGGACTCAAACCAGGTGGGATCGTGAGGTAAGGCGATGGAGCTCCTGGCACTGAACTATCAGCTCCAGCTGCTGTGCTGAAGGGCATGCTGAGCTTTGGCACCCTGAATCCAGCTCTTGCCTGCATCCTCTCGGCGAGGCTGCTGCCAGGACTGGACTTCTGGCCAAACTGCGGGGTCATTGGTAGCGACCCACCTTCCTCCCGAGGTGACCTTATGGCAACTGACAAGCCATCCTTCTCAAATCCAACCTTAGCAACCTCGGTGTCTGGTGGAAATGTTCCAGTCTGAAAGCCCCGCGTCAAGGATTCCAGGCCTGGGTTAGGATCCTTCCACTCCTCCATTGCTACATGGCCTTCCATCTCAGCTTAGGATGCTCAACCTGATGCGTGAAGAACAGTTAAATACATTTCAGTACTACCAGTCGATGTTTTTTGCTAAACATTATCTTGAAATTTACAAAGCAATACATATGCAGAGACATTATCAAATTGAAACCAGACAAAAGGGGGGTTAAAGGATGTTGTTGCTCACATAAGTCTTGGGACCAAGCACCATAATCCACACGCATCAAGAATTGGGCTGAAGGGAACAAAACAGGTGAAACCGGACTGCCTGCAACAAGATTATTTGAAGAGAAAAGCTTGATTTCAGTGGCAGAACCAGTAAGCACAAAAAATTTCTCAAAGATGGCAATCTTCTCCAACTGCAAGAACAAGCGAACAACTACTCCTATACGTATTTTCTATGATAATAACTGTACACCCAAATCCCTCTGAAGCTGATTCCAAAACTAAACCGCGTCAGTCCAGTAACAGTAAACGACAACTTGACATGAAAGGTTTGGTCGATCAGTCGATGCGACCGGCACGGTTCTCCACAAGGAAATAGAAAAAACAAAAAGAAATCGAAAACGAAAAAAAAAGCGAACGTGGCTGTTCCATCTCATTCACTTCGAGAAGGAAAAGAGACGACCATGGACCCCCATCGTTGCGTGCTAGCCTGGGGCTCGGAGCTCAAAGCGCATAACAACAGGGAACAACTTTCCCCAAGAGCTCTTCAAAATTACTGCTGCTGCTTCTAGTTCTACGAAAATCCAGGTAAATAATATTCAGAAGGAATGGATCACAAGAACATCAGAGTCCAGAGGCGAGTAAAAAGAAATGCAGAGATATTCACGAACACGATGGGCCAAAACGGCGTAGAACGAACAAAGACGAAATTTTTCGGTGCCAAAATCGAACGGCTCAGCTCAGTCTTCACCAGAGCATTTCCATGTCGAAATCTGCGGGAGGCTGATGCGCCAGCGACTCCGCGTGAAACACGGAGCTGGAGGAAGAGGGACGCAAACCAGAGATCAGAGAGGGGAAGCCAGCATTCAGTCTAGGTGTCTCACCCCCGGCTGGTCGATCGGCGCAAAGCTTCTTCTTTTACGGCGAAATGCGGCGACCGGGAAGACGAGCCTTCCCGTTCAAAAAATCAGACAAGCCCGCACCAGGATTCAGAAAACAGCACGCATTGCCAAGAGGGGGAAATAATGAACCGACCCAACACAATGCGAGACGCGGAATTCATAAACTGGACCGTCAGCACGAAAATGGCCAAAATTCGAAAAAAATGGTTCCCCAAATCAGGTCAGAACCTGACGATCTTCCTCGCAAGAACAGAGAAATTCAGACCGCAGCAGAGAGAACGCGCGAGGGACTCCACAGGACAGCGTTTCCTCGAAACAGGGTGATAAAACGAAGAGTCTACTGACGGAGCCATCGATGGGAATCACTGAATCGGGAAATGCGGGATGGAACACGAACCTGTGATTGGAGGAAGAAAGATCGAGCGAAAGCCAATGGCGAGGCTCCTCTGCCGTCTGCCCCTCTCGCGGCCTTCTCCCCCTCCCGTCCCGGTTCGTCCCGGCGGCGGCTCAGTCCACCGATGGCCCAAGAAAAGCGCAACAGGAACGAAGCACAAGGATCAGGGACAAATGATGAGGTGCAGCCGCAGGGAGTCAGGAAAAGAAGGTTCCCCCTGCCATTACTACTCGGCTCCCCTCTTTCTCTCTCATCGTGCACGCAATTGTTTTACGCTGGAGAGAGAATGGGGAAATAAAGGGCTGAGAGCAGAAGCAGAGGGGAGAGAGGAGAGAGAGAGGAGGAGGAGGAGGAGGAGGAAGAACTGGGGAGCGATGGGGCGGTTTGACCAAGGAGGTGGGGAGATGTGCGGAAGGATCCGTTGGGACTCGAGACGGGCGGGTGTGGGGAGAGAGAAACGAAACGGATGGCATGCTCGGCGTTTCTCTCTTTTGCAAAACCGCCTTTGGCCCTTGCCTTGTCCCTCCCGTTTGGTTCTTCCTTCTGGTTCGGGGTTTTAATTTTTGAACCCCTTTTTGGGTGGATTTGTTTGGTTTTGAGCTTTTGTTGGTTTCAGATTTATGGATTTTGAACCTCTAGGGTGTGTTTAGTTCCAAAAAAGGAGTTGGGAAGTTTGGTGAAAATGTCACGTCGGACACTGTAGCGTACTGTAGCACTTTTGATTTGTTTGTGAAAATCGTTGTCCTACCATGACCTAACTAGACTCAAAAGATTCGTCTTGCCGTGTACATTAAAACCATATAACTAGTTTTTTTATTTAGCCACGTTTAGTGCTTCATGCATGAGGAGAGAGATTTAATGTGATTTGATGTGACAGGTGAATAGTAAAGTTTAAAGAGAGAATTTTGGAAAGTTTTTGGAAAAACACAGCCCAGGAGTCGTGTCATATGGAGGGGCTCCGTTCGCTCCAGCTCCTCCAATCGATTTTACTGTAGTTGTACAGTGCCGGAGCTGCAGCCGGCCGGCAAACGGGGCCGAAATGGACAGCCTGATTCGGGAATTACAACCTTCTGTACTAGCGTTTGTTTTTGAAAATTCTAGTTTTAGGCTATGGTACATTCATTTGATGCATCGTCCGTAATGATCAGAACAAGAAATAGTTCACCAAATCTAGTTTTGTGATGGGTCACCATAAAGATGACATGCCCACCACAAACAATTTGTTTTTACAGAATTGTAGGGCACGTTAGCTAACTGTTGTTCTTGACTTCAAAATTCAAATTCCATAAGTCAATACTTTCTCTTCCCCTCAAAAATGCATTTTTAGGATTTATAGTATAGATTAACAGTCATAAGAAATGACCTTAGTGCCCCTAATTAAAGCAATTAAACAAACAAAAACTGATGAACCAACTCTTGGGGAAAAAGTCAAACAATTAATAAATGTTCATACACTTTGAAAACGAAAATGTTAATTTTGAAAAACAAAATCGATTAAATGAGCGTGCACCTTGTTAACGTATAATTTAGATACTAAATGTGTATGCAATTAAATCTAGGTGGTTCAAAAACTACAATTACACTCTTCATTAGACAGAGAGAGTACCCTATGTGGAAGAGAGAATTTCTGGATGAAGCCAATAAGTTGTTGTTAGAAATAAGCATACATATGCGTTATTTTCGTGGCTCCGCAGCAGCACTAGGAGAGTTTTTTTTTCGAGGAGAGGGTTTGAATTAGGTTTACTAGTTTGTGCACAATCTATTTCTGCAACGTACGCCAGAATAGGTACTTCTGCCTATAGTGTAAGTTCATATTTAAAGTTATAGAAGTAAAAAAAATTGAGCTTCAACTATCTATTACTCGATCCGAAACAGTACGACCTCTCAGTCAGAGCTTCTGTTTTCTCAATTCGCTTGGTAGCATAGCATGATTCTCGTCTCATCCATAGAACTTGTAATGTGACTTCACATGAAAGTTCATACAGTATATCTACAAGTTTGAGCATCAAAGGGAGCGCGCGGCGGCCCAAAAATTAACCTACGGAGTGACGATCGGATTTGTGTCTGAGATGGTGTGGATGCAGTATATGCAGCCAGTCGTTGGCCTATGAATCATGCCCACACACCACACATCAGTGTTATTACTCCTGATGTACGGTGACAGTAAAACCGTAGAAGATCGATCTCTTCATCCCGCCAAACGTTTAAATCAAGATCAAGCGGCATGGAAGCTAGAGTTGAAGAATGCTTCGTTACGGCGGAGTTGGTGGGAAGATGCAGACATGAATTGATGCTGCTGGTGCCCCCGAATACGAGCAACGGGTACAGGACGCCCTTGGCGTACGACATGCCTGCCATAAACCAAGAGGCTCCCCCCGTCCCGTACACATACGTGCGCCCATCGATGGGTCGTCGGCTTGCACTGGGCCGCATAGATTTCGTGCCATGCATGATGCATGCGCCGCGGCTGAGGCGACGTGCCCATGCCGGTTGCTTGCTGCCCTGCTTGAATAGACTGGCTAGCATTTGGGTGCAGGGATAGGTAGGTAGAAATATCTGATATATCCCAAATTGGACGGTGCAAACTTGGGACTTTACAATCATTGCGTCACTTTAGCATTTCGGTTGTATTTGAGAATAATTGTTCAAACATTGATTAATTAGACTTAAAATATTTATTTTTGATTTCGTTTATATTTAGTACTCCATGTAAGTGCCGACATTTTAATATAATGATAATCTTCTTGTTGCATAACGAAATTTGCAAACTATACAAGGCCCTTATTTCACTCCCTGTAAGAGCACGGTGCAGTGGATGATAACTTGTCGCCGAGAATTCAAGCAAAGCATGCCCCCTTTTTCAAAATTTGAAAACGAACCTTCTTCATTTAGCCAGCCGCTGCAGCACCGTATGTACGCACCTCGAATTGTAGCGGTTGCTGCAAACCGCAGGCAAAAAAAGGCCGTGGGGAATCAGTACGGACGGGGCAACAGCCAACAGGGGAGTGTACATTGAATGCGAGAGAGCGTCTGGGATCCGTTTGATTTTGATCCCCCCGACCCCGAGAGTCGCATTGAAGCTGCATGCAATGCATGCTCCAAACGCTGGGAGTACGGCGCACGTACTCCCCTCCCCCTCTTTAAAACGGGGCCTCCAACCGCGCGCCCGTATCGCACGTACACGAATCTCTCTCCTTCGAAACAACGGGAGGGGCACTGGACACGGGACGTCCCCCGAATATACGGTCCTTCGTATTAAAAAAGAAAACACGGGACGTCCCCCGCGTCGCCTGAGGCGACTCGGGCGGAACCGCCGCGCGGGCGCTCGCCGCCGCCGGCGCCGCCAGGTCTGGCCCCGTCTTCCCTCGTCCCTGGCCTTCTAGCCGGTGGCGAGGGGAGCGAGGGTCCATCCTTTAATAGATTGAGTCATAATCGAGTTCTTCTAAGTTTAGGGTTCGCTCGCCGCCGATGCTCGGTGGTGGAGTTAGGTTTTGCCGGATGAGCATGGCTCATCTGCGGCTTGGTTTTCCTGATGGCGCCGGCGATGCGGAAGCGACGACGTTGCAAAGGAATAATTTATCCTAGCTTCTTCCGTTCTCCGATGGCGATCTACTCCGACGTCAACAGAGAGGCTGGGGAGACATGTCCAGGAGTCGAGGGCTGGCGTATCGTCGTCTTCTTCAGATGACGATGGTGTTGACCCTGTTAATCTCGAGAAAGATGATCTTTGGTGAAAATCTGAGCTTTGCTCGGTTGCCGGTGGTGGAATCGAATGATGCGTCGTGGGTACCGGAGTTGGCCGATGCGCCTGGGAGGCAGTGTACTCGGCTGATTCGCCTAGAAGCAAGCCCTCCTCTGCGGCCTCCACCCTGTGGAGATTGGCTTTGGTGTCCGGCGACGATTGGGAAGCGGCTTCGGCGGCGGTGACGAACAAATCTCTGAAGGTTTCGAGGAAGATGAACAGGAGTTTTATATTTTTTTATAATTTTTCTTTTCTTTTGAGTCCTGTTTATAAAGGGACCGGTGTAATGGACTAAGATTAATACATCTTTCTTTAAAAAAAACAACGGGAGGGGCACTGGCAGGCTGCACCGCCGTGCTGGTGCTGCGAGTGGAGTGCGAGAGGCGAAGGCCGGGCAAGAGCGCAGCGCAGGACCTGAAGAGTGAAGAGTGAAGACTAGCAGTACTGAAGATACGCATGCCCCAGACGCAACGCAACCTCTGTGGCTCTGTGGCTGGCTCTGTCCACGACTCCACGCATCATGCCTTTTGGCGCGGCGGCATCCAGCCCAATCCGCCCGTCCGTAAGGTGCGCCAGTCAGAATCTCACATGCCGATCCGAGCCGATCGATGGTGGGAGACTGCGACGAGAGGACACAGGACTAGTACAGGAGAGTGGCGGGGGCCTGATGCTCGCCTGACTGCACTGACAGCACTGCGCCGCGGTCTGCCGGTCTGGACTGAACGTGCCCGGCGCCGCACTGGTCCAGTCCATGCCCTGCCGTCCCTGCCCGCGGCAGCGACTGCCGACTACCGAGTGATCTCCGCGGGGGCCACCGGGATTCGGGCATCCGGAATCCGATCATTGCAGTTGAGGGAGTGCGTAGAGCTGCGGAGTATAGTTGAGAGTTACGGAGTACTCCGTAGGTTGGAATGGGACATAAGTACGTAGTCATCTCTTAATTTATTAATAAGATGATTCTACTTAGTGGCATAGCTAGCATTTTAGATTAGGGTGGTCCAATTTAACATGATTTTCTTTAGCTTACATATAAATTAATACATATGCTTACATATAAGTATAAAATTACAAAGCGTAATAGGATGAAATACCCAGGGTCTTAGAAATTCTTAAAATAAAAAAGTACTTTGAAATTTTCTCGATATACTTTACACAATCACAATAGCTGTAAAAGGATACAACGATACTTGTTCTTGTGAGGCATGTGCCTTCTAATGGCCATAAAAGTGTTGGTTATTATATCATAGAAAAAATCTCTCTCGATATATGAAACCTTTTACATGGCATATTTCTGAAAAAGAATGCAATATCTCTGCTATTCATGTTTAAAAAATATATAAGAGAATTATGCGTGCCTGGCTTTCTTTTATATAGATGTGATCGACTACTCCATCTACATCGGCACACATCTACATTGGATCGTTGCTCCAACTCTTTTTCTGTTGCACTGCGCTCTGGTGGTAACGATCTATTACTCCTTTTTCTCGCAAATATCCTAGGTGTACGTGGTAGTCTTATAATTATTATAGGTGTAGCCTACCGGTATCCCTTTGGAGTTCGCATATGTTAGTAGTACTTCACATAACCAATATATAAAAATTCATATTAGCAGCTGCGGCCTGGTCTTAATGCCATTTGTAACATGACAGTTTCAACAGCCAGTTCCATCGAAGCATGAGAAACTATATCATTTCTGTATCTAAGCGTGTTGCTGTCAATTACATCTCATCACCACAAGTCCACAAGTGAGCTTCCTGAGCAGCATATTTGGAAGAATTAACAAGATAAAGCTTGTGTCCCCTTTCTTGATGCGAGCACTCTCAAACCATCTATGAAACGTATGGTTCCATATTGAAGAATCTTAAATTTGTCGAGACATTTGCATCCATGATACTTACCCTAAAGAGCTATGTGGCCTACTTCACCAGATAATTATCTGCAACTGCGTAATTCAGTTGTAGATCGAAGACGCTCATAAAGCTAGCTTGGAAAATTATATATACAGCTGATTTTCCAAATGACTTTATGGCCAGTTACTCCATATATATGATCCCTTAGCAGAATATCTATCGTTAATTGATAATGGCGTGTCTCTGTTGATGGTGTACGTACTGACGATATATTTCCCTTTTACGTCATCAGAGGCAGTCGGTGAGTACTAATTCTTCCTACATTTTTATTTTACATCAGCACAAATTTGGTGGCGTGGCGGGGACAGGCCCGACGGCTCGGCGAACAAGTCGTCGAACTCAGGCAGCAGCAAAACGCCATGACGAGGCCGCGACCGTCGCGCTGACTGAAGCTGCGGGCTTGCACTGGGCGGACTGGGACACCGTGCCGCCACATCACTCGGCGGTCGGCATGCCAGAAGGACATAGACGTAGTGGCGCCCAAAAGTCCTAAAGAACGGGTCCGATCGAGGGGCGCCGCCAGCCACTGGCCGGGTCCCGAGCGCACGACGTCGTGGCCGCCGAGAGGGAGGGAGCGCGTAGAGGTCGGCCCGGAAGTGCTCGCCGGCGACGTCGAATGGGCACATGTGCCAACAGTGACATGCAGCCTTGTGCGATCGAGCCTGATACCGGAGGCCGGTGCGCGCTGCTGCGGATTCGGAGACGTACGGAGTCGTTGGTGGAGCCGGAGCCGAGCAGCGCGCGTTGAACGTCACCGCGCCGATCGAGCCGCACGGACATCTGTATGCTGTCGCCTGTCCCGATGGCATGGCACGGAGGGAGGCCTCGTCCTCAGGCTGTTGCACTGGGATACTGAAAAGCCAAACGCTACAGTAGATAGAGGTTACGGAAGGGGAAAATTGCCTGCAGCGGGAGACGTGAAAGGCGACGGGAAAGTCCCGTTCGTCCCCGGGAACGCCAAATCAAGCGCACATGGCGAGAGACGGTAAGCGCCGACGTGGCGCGGGGCCCACGGCCTCGGCGCGCCGTCCCAACGGCCCGGCCGGCGGGGGAAAGGAGAGAGAGAGCAGTCCGGAGAGAGATGGCCGCCGTCGGAGCACGCGCGAAGGCTCCGGAGCTCGACATCGTGCGCAGCGGCCGCCGCTGCTGGAGCCGTGGCTGCGTGTTGCTTGCCGCCGCACGCAGCCGGCCGCCTGCCATGGCCGCCACGGGAGCTGCTGAGCCGGCGAAGACGAGGACCGGCGGGGGAGACGAAGACCGGCGACCGAAGGGGAGCTTGGCTGCCGCATCCTCGCGACGCTCGCCACCGCCGCCGGGGAAGCCAGGCCCGCTGCCCTCTGCTGCTGCTCCTCCGCAGGTGGCTCGGCGCTCCGCCCTCTGCTCGCTCTCGCTCCGCCGCCTGCGCCGCCCCTGCCGCATCCGCGCCGCCGAAGGCCACCACGCCACCACCCAGGGCGGGAGGTCGGCGAGCTCGTCGGGGCCGGAGAAGAAGACGACGACCACCGCTGTCGCTGGGGAAGAAGACGACGACCGCGGCGGCATCAGCAATGGCAGCGCTGGGGCGCGGCGATGTCCACGTGTCCGCGAGCCGCCGCCGCTGTCCGGCTCCATCCACCGCCGCGGGCCACCTGCGCGCCGCCAGAGGCTGGCGCTGACCGCCGCGCGGCCGGCCCCCAACCACCGCCGCCGCCGTCTCTCCCCCACCGCCGCCGCCGACGCGAGCTCATCCGCGCCCACCTCCTTGACTTCGAAGACCGCTACGACGCTGGCCGGGGCCCGCCGCAGCCGCGCCGCCGGCCGCGCTTGCTCGAAGCCGCCGTCGCGCTCCAAGCCGCTCTCGCCGCCCCTGTTCTGCCAGATGGCCGCCGTGGACGGCGGGCACGGGAGGAAGCGGCCGGCCGGTGGTTCTTCGCCTGCGCCCGGCCGCCGCCGCGCAGATCCACTCCCGCCGCCGCCGCCGTCCGTCCTGCTCGCCAGGAGGGCTCGCCGCGCCGACGCTGGCCTCCGCCATGGCCGCTCGACGGAGAGGGGATGACGCCGAGGGGAGGGAGGCGGGGGCGCGAAGGGGGAGGCCGAGGGGAGGGAGGCGGCCGGGGAGGGGCGCCGGTGGGGGAGGCGGAGGCGCTGGAGAGAGGGAGGAGTCGGAGAGAGAGAGGGGGAAGGAGAGAGTAGGAAAAATATATATATTAGGTGGTAGTTGGTATAGAGTATGGATCATAGAAGATGATGAATGCGGAGAAAACTGAAGTTGTACTGCAAAATCTCGATGACTAGACAGAATATTCCTTTTAGAGGTTGTGTTTGAAGTATGACGAGTGCGAATAGCCTCAGGAACGCCAGTTCTCTGCATTCAGAATCTGAAGCAAAACCAGTACTAAACTAGTCTACAAGCAAAATCTAAGGGAGCCGTTGGTGGATTTTTCAGTCTACAAGCAAAACCAAAACTAAACTAGTCTACAGGCAAGGTCCCAGCACGAACTATTAGTTGATAATAAGGAATTAACAGAGAGATGGCTAATCACAAAAAAAGTCATTCTTTTGTGTATCGAAACTTTATTGTGATTGATGTTGAGAACCATTCTTTGTATAAATTTAGTTAAACTCGAAACGGCTTGATTTCTTAGAAAGGTAGAAATGTATTCTTTTTTAAGTACGAGAGAGTATAAAATAAAGTCACGCGTCAGACTTCACACCCTAGCAAACAGAATTCCGAAGAATACGATTGAAGTGAAGGCCTATGGTACGTTGTACGAGATCCTTTCTAGCGCAGCTGAGCTGATTGTACGAGACATCATATGAAACCACCAATGTGCACGAATACAACAAATCCTAACCCATTTCTCTGTTCATCGCTCATCACAAACCATACATGACAGACACTCGACGCAACGCAACGCAACAAACCACCACCAAACCACCTCGATCACAACGCGACCAGCAGCGCCGTTGCGCCGAGAGCCGCGGCGACCGCATACCGCGCGAACCGATCGCCGCCGGCGGGTCCGCATCCCGAGACCGGGCCGTCCGCCGCCGCGGCCGCTCCCGCCGGATCGTACCGCCTCGGCGCGGCGCGATCCGTCTCCTTCGCCGCCGGCGCCTCGGCGGCGGCGTCCTCGTCCCTCGGCGGCGGCGCCGCGGGCGCGTCCGGGATCGCGGCGACGGGCGGCTGGGCGCGGAAGAGCGAGTCCGGGAGCAGCACCCGGTCGAGCTCGTAGATCGCCATGGGCGCGTCCACGGACACGCTGCCGACGATCTTGGCGTCGGCCCACCGCGACCGGACGTGGACGGTGCCGGCGTCGTACGTCACGTTCACCGTGTACAGCCCGCCGGCGAGCGTCGTCACCGGCCCGATCCGGCTCAGCCCCTCGAAGTCCGCGAGCTCGTAGTGCTTGGCCAGCGAGTGGCACATCAGCAGGTTCTTCAGCTGGTCCCTGCCGAGACCCGACAGCACCTGCATGCATGCATGCATTTTTGTTCAGCACGCGTAAACCCTTGCTCCGTACTTGTTCTACAATAGCTCGGAGTCTCTGAGGGAGATGATGGTGCTCGATCGGCAGATGTTATTACCGACGGCTTGACGGCTGCGAAGGCCCTGTCGACGGGGACGAAGATGGTGACGCCCTGGTCGGTGAGGTAGGCCTGGTTCTGGAACACCTCCACGAGGTTGGTCTGCTGCAGGTAGCCGAGGAAGGTGCGGAAGGGCCCGTCGAGGGTAAGGATCGCGGTGAGGTTGGGGCGGTTGGCCTGCGGAGTCGGCGGCCACGTGTCGGTCCTCTGCAGCGACGCTGCCGGGGGCGACCTGACGGCGGCGAGCGGCCGGCGCGCGCCGGCGTGCAGGAGGGACACGGACATCACGGTGGCGAGCAGCGCCACGGCGGCGCACCTCATGTCGCGAGTCAGCGTCGGAGTCGGAGAAGATCGCAGCGCGCCGGAGTAGGCAAGACCGGAGGCGAGCAGTTGCCGGCTGTTTGCGACTGCACAGACAGGGAGACGCCGAGATGCGATCTTTGTGCGGGCTGTCAGCTCCCGTTTCCTATTTTACCAGTGGCTCAGAGGACGCTACAGGACTGTGTCAACTGTCAACTGCGTGCCGGACGATCGTCTCGAGAGTTCAGACATGCAGCTCAACAGAACCAGATGATTGTCTTATTATTAACCTCTGGAAATCGTTACGATACAAAGAATCAACAGGTCTTTATCAATACATAAAAGCAAGGTACAGCAAAACACACTCCTCTTACACCAACGTACGCAAAAGAAATCAGCTTCTACATCATCAGAAACCAGGAAGTCAAGAGCACCAAATAGCCAACAAGAACGCGACCCGCGCCGACCCGGCACGACAGGCTCTTGTCGCCTCCGTGCCCGCTGGCGCCCGGCGCGGCGTCGGTGGCGTCACCCCCGTGCGCCGCCGGCGCCGGCGCCGGCGCGGGCACGGGCGCCGCCACGGCGGGCTCGGTCGGGAACACCTGCTGGGGCAGCAGCACCCTGTCCAGCGCGTACACGGCGACCGGCGGCGTGGAGTACACGCTGCTGACGAGCCTGGCCGCCGCCGTCCAGCCCGACGCGACGCGGATCCTGCCGGCGGCGTAGGTGACGTTCACCGCGCACTGCCCCCCCAGCGTGGGCACGGGGCCCGACGCGGCCAGCGCCGCGAACGCCGAGAGAGGGTGGTAGCGCGGCGCCCCGTGGCACAGCATGAGCTCCCGGAGGTGGTCGGCTGTGAGGTTGGACAGCGCGGCGCCGTCGACGGCGGCGAACGCCGAGTCCTCCGGCGCGAACACGGTGACGCCGCCCTGCTGGTGCTGCCCGTCGTCGGTGGCGTTGGCCAGGCTCTGGAGCGTCCGGATCACGTCCGTCCTGGTGAGGTAGCCGAGGAACGTGGCGTAGGGGCCAGCCAGGGAGAGCAGGTCGGTGAGGTTGACGTGGTGCGGCGCCGGGGCCGGGGCCGGCGCCGGCGTGGCGGCGACCGGCGGCGCCCTCTGGGACAGCGCCGCCGGGGGCAGTGCGAGGCACAGCATGGCGATGGCAAGGGCTGCTGATCTGAGCTCCATTTCTGCCGAACACCGCAGTTGCGTGAGCCTGCACGTACGTCCAACCGCTAGAGGAGTGTGGGCGAGATGAAGCTGATCGAGGTCGTGGCGAGGCTGTGAACTGATCCCGGGAGAATTTGTAGTGGATGATGACGCATAAGAAATGGTGAAAGTACAGGGGCTGGCATTTGGTTGTCAGTGTGTCGGTAGGGTGTGTGTGCTGTCGCTGTTGAGGGGTCAACCCAAGAAATTGGGCAGGATCATACGATTTGGGGAATGTTTTCTTTTTCCTGACGGTGGTGGTGCTCAACGTTTCTTCCGATATGCGGTCTTCAGTATTTGTATCCAGAATTTTGCATATAGTTTGAAGCACGTTATTGAGTCGTTGAGACAGAAGCTGTAGCTTGAGAACATTTTCAAACAAGACATTAGTACTTAAAAAGTATTTGTATAGTAGTACATATAATACACGACGGAGGACTCAAAGATGTTGATACGCACCGACAGGGAAGCATGGGAAAGGTGCTGAAAAAACAAAACAATCAGGTTGCCATTGACGGAGCACAAACTGGTGATTTTTTTTGACAGTCACAAACTGGTGATTAAGCACGTCAATACGCTTCGACAGTTTAATCAGCTAGTGTTAAGCTGTTCTTATCGACCTCGTCCGTCGTGCTTGAAAACTGCAATGCGCCTCGTGGTGGATTAGCAAATCTCTCTGTCCCTCAGTCCCTGAGCACACCAGGAGACACGGTCGTGCTCGCCGCAAATAGGGCTACAGGTCCCGGATTCCCGGTGTCACGCTCCTGCCGACACACGCTGTCACATGGACAGCTGAATTAAGAAAAACCCGTGTACTCGTACCTATAACGCCATTCGTGCGTGTCACGGCTGATAAAGTCATCAGATCACCAAGTAGAGAGAGAGAGAGAGAGAGAGATTCAGGCGGGCGCACGAGGCGCGGACTCGGCGACGTGCCAACGTGCACGGCAGCACGCTAGGACGCTAGGTCGAAAAGTGAGGAGGAGGAGCTAGGCTGATATTTGGCCCACGTGATCCAGACTCTCTCGCGGCCCAATTAGACAGGCCCAGTTGAGTTGAGGAAACGAGCTTGAGTACCCAGCCCACGCTCCTCCTGCGCGTGTTCGGATCCGCCTGCCCGTTTCCTTTTCTCTCCCCGGTTTAGCTGCTGTTATAATGTTGCAGGGGCGACGTGTCGACTGTCAAGCGCAACGGAAATATTTTTTTTGATTGTCTCTGGTGAACGCATACTGTTGTGAGTGTTGTCCATAATAGCACAGCTCCCGGCATCGGTGAACGATATGTGCGGTCGATGCAGGCGCGCAGCGCATGAACGAAACAGAGAGACAAGGGAGAAGCATCATCAGTCAAGCGTAACGTAGTAGAGCGCGTCCTGGAAAGGCTTTGGGATCTCTTGGGCTTTTCATGTGCTTCCTTTGCAGTTTGCACCTGAGCAAAACAAGAATAGAGGATTTGTCGCAAAAAAAAAGAGAGAAGAATAGAAGATTCCTACACCGCGTGTACGTAGTGCTGAGGATTTTGGCTTTTCGCGACAGACGGGACGAACTGGTGCGGTCCAGAGACGCACGTGCCGGCGAATCATCTTCTGGATCCCACCCAGGCAGGTCGGGTAGGGATAAGGCCCTGTCTCCTCTGGCACTGCGGTTTGAGCCCAGACTTTGGCCATGCTTCAGCATTTCTCTGGCACCAACACAGAGGTTGCCGGCACCAACTCCCGCTGACGCCGGGGTCATGTGGGTTGGCTCTGCTTCAATGCTTCACCATTGTGATTAGTAGTTACACGGGCTTCGTGGTTTGTTTGCACTGATCTACTCCTTTGCAAAAATAAAAAGATTTGCGGGTACTCCTTTGCAATTTGATCTACAAAGTAAACTCTTGCTGAAAATTTGTTAAGAGCGTGTGATGAGTCGCCTTATGAGGCTGAAAAATCATGCCTGGGAAACGGTAACTCTAGTATTGTAAACGAGATGAGATTGCACCGACCCGTGGCCCCTGCACTGGATGGGAGACTGCGTTCAACGTGCGGTCATGTGAAAGTCACTGGTCATGTGAAAGTCGTTTATGGCTAATATTTGGGAGACATCTCCCAGCATTTCACGTGCCACCCCATCGATTGGAGAAGGACGCCGGCCGTCCACGATCAGGATCAAAATTAAAACATACAGATACTCTGATGCTGATACAGGAGGCTCCTCCGATCCACTTGGAAATCTCGCGCACCCGCCACCGGAGGCATCTTGGAAAGCTGTAGATGCAAAAACATTTGCGCTGCTGTCAGTTGCACAATGTACGGCTGGGACATCTGTACGTGCAGCGTAGTAGTCTGAACTTGCTACTAGTTCTTTTGTGATAGCCGGATCAGACCCAACGCGCGCGCGCCACCGTGTGCTGCTCTGCAGGCTAAAGAAATCAGTCGAATTTAGAGTTACATCCTTGCCTACCTTCTGATAATCTCCAATATAATCTTTGATTCAACATGGAATTTTATCACAACGCTGCGGGGTGCCACACATGCATGGAGGAGATCGAGAGAGGAGCGCGAGATGGTGGCCGGCTTCGCGGGCTACAGGTCGCAGTCGGCGTTGGCCTTATGTGACGGAGAGCAGAAGCGGCAGCTGGAGCAATGCGTTGTGGCAGAGGATGCTGACTTGAACTAGAAAGTGGTCCGGGGAGAAAACGAGCGAACAGGGTACAAAGAGGAGGAAAGGGACGTACGTGCAAGGGGAAGTTGCCGTGGTAGGATCGGCCGGGCAAAATTATGGGAGAAAAGAAATACTAGCACTGAAGGCCGGTCTCCTCCATCGACAAGTGACGACGACCAAGCTTTACTACCATTCATCATCTTCTTTTGTTTGGCATGCAGTGCAGTGAGCTCCCGGCGCGCTCGCTCCGTCGTGAATTTCATTCAGCTGCAGGTCAAGCGTACGTGTCAGGGTCGCCGATCGCCTGCTTGCGTTTTTCCGGGAGAATCTTTTCGTGGGGAAGAGGAAGAGGAGCATTTAGATGTAGGAGGCAGGAGGGAAGACCTGAATCCAACGGGGCAGCACTGGCTCAGGGTCGCTGCTGTGGACTACAGACAGTAAGGTCTACAACCTGGAGGACTTTGGAGTGGGTAGCCGTTGGGAGTTGGGGGGAGTCGTCTGTGCTGTGTTTCACCATGGGATTCCGGCCCTCCCCACCCGCGCGTGCGCGGCGCCTGAACCGTGGCAGCGGGCGGGCGGGCGGGCGAGGGGACGCACGCAGCGCAGGCGCAGCATCGTGCCGCCGACGAACCGCACCGCGCTCGATCGCGGGTGTCCGGCCAGTGCCACCCCGCGCGCACCCTCCTCGTCCCGTCCTCCCCGCGACCAGATTTCCGTCGAATCGCGACGCGATCCGGCACGCACGAGGGCGAGGGGGCGCGACGCGACGCCGGCGGGGGTGCTGCCGATGCCGATCCCGTCCGTTCCAGCCTCGCGGTCGCGGCTTTCCCCCGCGTGGAACCCGGCGTGTCCTTTTCCGCCGGAACACGCCAGCCTCGCCCGGCCGGAGCCACACGGCCCCCGTGCGCGGGCGCGACGCCCCCACCCGCACCCTACCCTTGCCGCATGCCGCCGCGGCCGGAAGCCCAGCGTGCCGTGCCTTGCCCGTGCCCCTTTTCTTCTATGACTAGGACCAGGCGACTCGGCCTCGGCGGCGAGAGAGCACGCGGGCGCGGCGCACAGCTCGGGCAACGACGGGTGGTCGCGGGCCACCGCCCTGAGTGCCTGCCAGTCAGCTTGGTCGTTGGTGCTGCGACGGGCGCGTGCGTGTGGGCATGCCCGCACCGACTGCACCAAGGCGTTATTCCGCGGGACCCTGTGTCAGGGAGCTGGGTCCAGGCCCGGCCGTCCAGTTAAACTGTTACTGCTCACGTCATCTCAGCTGGCTGGGAGGTGTGCTATTGCTGATGAGCTAGCTAGCATCCCATGCGAAAGCTGGCTAAAACAAATGCAGCACAGGTCGCGGTCCAAATTTGTTTGGTTGGTTGGTGGCGGGTCTGATTTGTGCTGAGAGAAAAATATGGTTGGCTAGTGCTGATTTCTGTTGAGAGAAAAATATTACTGACTATTAATAAGTCAAGCAAACAGTCAGGTCGGCGACAATTTGCGATGCTAGATTGTTTCATCGTGATTGCCGAAAACACGGACGGTCGCTTTGTACTCGTAGCAAGATTAGTTCGGCCATGATTTCTTTACCCACCAAAACAACTTTACACTCTGCATCGTGTTCCCTTTCGGCTAGCGCATAAACACTGACATTACTGAAACCCCTTAACTGCCCAACGGCCCCAGGTAGAGTACCAGAGACCGGGATCGTACCTCGAATGAATGAATGACGGAAAAAAATGGTTGTACTGATGAGCCACCACGAAAGACGTGATTTGTCATGTCGTTTCAGAGCCTAGGTCGTCTTACACGTAGTGTCACTGGAGTTTGGCTCCAAAGTACTTACGTACTTCATAAAAATCCATTGGCTCTCACGCGTGAAGGCCTAAAAAGATGATGATATACTCACAGGTTGATTAAGTCTTATAGGATTGTATCATTGTCGCCAAATGTACACTAGTTATATACTCATTACTAGCCGAGTCTTAGATAATCTTATCATTCTCACTAGATACACAGTTGTCACGCGTCAAACACAATAGATCATGATGTACCCATGGCCAACCAAGTCTTAGGTGGTTCCACCACTCTCATCAGCGACGCGGTTGCCCATCTACGTTTAGTCCAAAGTTTATATACGTGTATGGAGAGACGTAAGCCTGTGTATAACAGGTTATACAGAGTATGTACATCTGTATTTAGATACTACAGTTGCAATCCAGCTGTACCGTATTAGACCAGATGTGTAAATGTAAATCTCCAGTAAATCCACCTCAAATCGATCGAGCAGTCCTGATCCCAAAGAAAACCCCAAACGATCGAGCAGCCCGACGCTGAACCATCAATGGAGGCTGGAGGCAGCTGTCTCATTATTTGACCACCACTACTCACTCTCCCCGCGACTCGAGTAGACGAGTACCCCACCACCTCCTCCCGCTGCCACCGCCTGCTCTCCTAGTCCTCCCCCAGCGCAGCTCCGCACTACTTCCCCTCGTCTCCATTTCTCTATCCAACATAACTCACTGCTCGGCTCAAGGATTTCTTGATTCTTGCTGCCTTCTTGGGGGCGGCGGCATTTTTTCGGTCCGGACGGGAGCTGTGCGCTCGCGCTGAGGGCGGCGCTCTCTGCCGGAGGAGGCGATGAGGGCCGGCCATGTCCGCTCCGTCCTCGCATCGCTCATGCTGCTGTGGCTGGGCGTCGCCGCCGCGCAGAAGGCCTCTTCTTGGAAGACATTGAGCGGTACACATGGCACATCCCCGTTCTCCTCTTCTCTCCTCCCAGGATTGATTGAGCCTTTGTGACGCCCCGCCAGTTCATTCTTTGCTCAAAACCCTCTTTTGCGCACCTCTGTTTTGCTTTTAGCCGTGTTCGTTTCTCATCCATTCTAGCATTGCCGTTGAATTCCTACAGTCAGCTACGGATTTTAGACTTTGGGTTAGGGGATTGTTTGGGACCGACCCAAGATGTGTTTTCTCCGCACCTGTAGCTTAGTCTCTCTCAGGCTTTCAACTGATCGTCATGTTATTTAGGACCTGGCAGCAGCTTTTGAGATGAAGGATTGGTAGATGACTCTGTGCTGCTAGTGTCTCTGTACAATTTACATTTCTTAGGCATAGAGCGTCGTCTCGATGAGGATTTATCCTATCCGCATTTCTCATTTTGCATAACAAATCTTGTTTCTTGGATGCATTGCGTATCAGAGTTAGAATCCAATCATTTCAGGCATCCTCTGGGCTAACAAATGCGTGTGCTTTTTCAGGCAAGGCTCCAGCAATCGTAGCCAAGGGTGGATTTTCAGGGTTGTTCCCAGATTCAAGCGAAGATGCTTATGCATTTGCAAACTATGTTAGCTCGCCGGATACAATTCTATACTGCGATGTGCAGCTGACCAAGGATTCTCTTGGTTTTTGCCTGCCGGACATAAATTTGAATAACTGCACAGACATTTCAGATTTTTATGCACAGGGTCAGAAGAGCTACCCTGTCAATGGTGTGCCTACCTCGGGATGGTTCATTGTGGACTACAATAGCACTGAGCTCGAGCGAGTGTCTCGTAAGTGATATCATGCTGTTCTAATTATCTCACTAAATATTGGATGTTTTAATGCCTGTAGCCATGTTAGTTTTAACCCAAAATCTAGATGGAGAGCCCTCTCCATTTAGGCTTACATGGAGAGCCCCTTTAATTTGGAAGGGAATCAGCTGTCCAAAGAAAACAACAACCAAAAAAGGGAAAAAACAGAGAAGGTAACAATCCAACCGAAGAAGTAACAAAATCAAGCCATCGACTCCGGCGACCTCCTCCTCTTCTCCGGCGACGAATCCAACTCCGGCGAGCTCCGATTCGGGTTAGTGTTTAGGGTTGGGGTTTCGGGGTTTGGGGCCGTCCAACTCCGGCGAGCTCCGATTCGGGTTAGTGTTTAGGGTTGGGGTTTGGGGCCGGGAGGTCATCCATGGTCGCCGGACCTAGAGGATGGCCGGGGGAGGCTGGAGGACCGGCGGTGGCGGCGGGCGCTGGGCGGGACGGCGGTGGCGGCGGGCGCTGGGCGGGACGGCGAGGCGGCGGTGGCGCCGACCGCCGCGGGTGGTGGAGGAGGGCGGTCGGGCCAGGTTCGGGGTGGCGGGGGCATCAGGGCCGAAGCGGTTAGCGCCGGCGGCGGTCGAGTGGGTGGTGGATCCGACGGCGGTGGCGCCGCCGGAGCTGGGAGAGGCGGCGGCGGCGGCAGGGGAGCTTGTGGATCCGAAATCGAGGAAGAGAAGGGTGAGGGAGAGGAGAGGTTAGTGTGGGCGGTGGTGGAGGGCGGCGGTGGAGGCGGCGGGGGCGCCGCTGGAGCTGACGGCGGCGCGGGCGGCGGGGGATAGTGGCCGGAGTTGAAGAAGACACCATGAAGAACCGGAAGAAGAGGTTAGTGTGGGGGCGGCAGCGGAGGGCGGCGGCGAAGGCGGCGGGGACGCCGCCGGAGCCTGGGCTGGCGCGGGCGGCGGGGGCGAGTGGGCTGGCGTGAGCGGCGGCGAGAACGGCGATGCTCTCTTGCGCGGCGGGTCGGCGGGCGGATAAGCACGAGCGGTGCTGCGGAGGGGATAAGATGTGGGGTGGGGGTGGGGCCGGGGCGGAGGGGGCTCTCGCCAGCTGCCTATCGGGAGAGCCCTCTCCCGGTAGTCGCCTCCAACAAACAAAGAAGTGGAAAATGTTCCCCTCATGAATAAAATGCCTAGGCATTCGTGAAAGAAAAGGGCAAATGCCTCTTGCTGTGAACTTTCTGTGATTTGAGCCACATGATTGGCTTACCTATCTAACTCATTGCGATGTATATATTGAGCAGTCAAGCGGTCAATCTATTCTCGAAGCCCCAGATTTGATCTAAATTTCTATCCACCACTTGCTGTCGAAGATGTGCAGTCCAAATTCAAACCTCCTGGAATTTGGCTCAACGTTCAGGTACAACTAAGAATACTTTCCATATAGTAGCTCACATTGGACTGTTATATGCTATCACACTGTGACCTCGTCTTAATGCCATTTGCAGCATGACAGGTTCTACAGCCAGTTCAATCTAAGCATGAGGAATTATATCATTTCTGTATCGAAGCGTGTTGTTGTCAATTATATCTCGTCACCTGAAGTGAGATTCCTCACCAGCGTACTTGGAAGAGTTAGCAACAAGATAAAACTTGTGTTCCGCTTTCTTGATGAGAGCACTCTCGAACCATCTATGAACCAGACATATGGTTCCATGTTGAAGAATCTTACATTTGTCAAGACATTTGCATCTGGGATACTTGTCCCAAAGCGCTATATTTGGCCTATTTCACCAGACAATTATCTGCAGCCGCATACTTCAGTCGTCGATGATGCTCATAAAGCTGGGTTGGAAATATATGCTGCTGATTTTGTGAATGACTTTGTGATCAGTTACAACTATAGCTATGATCCCTTAGCAGAATATCTATCGTTCATTGATAATGGTGTGTTCTCTGTTGATGGTGTCCTGACGGATTTCCCTGTTACAGCATCAGAGGCAATTGGTGAGTCCTAATTCTTTCTACTTTTTCATGTTAGATCAACACAATTTTGTTCTTTAAATTTTATATCATTTTCTTTTCTGAGGGAAGAAAGCAAGGGGTCAGGCTTCTAAGTCAATTAATTTCGATTTAAACAACAAAAGTGTTGACAGAATCCTGGTTTTATGCAATAGGTTTTATAGCTAATGGTATTTATGATTCCAATATTTTTTTTATTGAGGAGGTTCTCTTTTCCTAAAGGAAGTAATAACTCACCAACCAAATCTCTGAACTGCATGATTTCACTGTTTTCTTAGTACACAACATGGAGTAGACCTTGATACTCTCCTTTGTTTTCATTCTTTCTTAAATTATTGTTCAGAATATTGATATAGTGGGTTGCTTTTGAACATTCCATGTTTCCTGCTTTGTAGCATGTATGGATTTGCTCTTGCTGAAGCCAAGAGATTCTGAACAGACCTAGCTTGATTGCCCTTATAAATCTTACCTCTAAACATATGTAACTTGATATCTAAATAAATTAAACAAATCATTAGGATAGATGCAGGCATACATCAGGTAACTATAAGATCTTATCTCTAACTTGGTATCCAGGAAAATTAACAAATCGAGAGAGAATTAATACATGTGGCATTGTTCTCTCTTTTCCGTAGAAATCAAAGAGCATTTGCCAACATCCAGTATGCTTTTCACCTTTTTATCACCATATTTTGAACCTTGCTTTTTAATGCCTGTATCTGTAGTCTGTGTTCATACAATTTATCTGAAGATTCATATGGGTTATAGCTTCTCATGCACAGTGTTTCATATCTTTTTGTGCAGGGTGTTTTACCAATTTAAACAAAAACAACACAGATCATGGTATGTTTAGATCCTCTGTTCATTTTATTTCATGCTTCATGTTTATTTGTTGCTGATTACCAGTTTCTCACTTTTGGAATGTAGGAAAACCTCTTATTATTTCCCACAATGGTGCTAGTGGGGACTACCCCGACTGCACTGATCTAGCTTATCAAAAAGCAGTTGACGATGGTGCAGATGTCATTGATTGCCCGGTTCAAGTGACTAATGATGGAGTGCTAATATGCATGAGTTCTGTTAATCTAATGAATGGTACTACTGTGGAAAGATCACAATTTGCCTCTCAGAGTGAGCAAGGAGTCTTTACATTCAACCTCACTTGGGATGACATTGTAAAGAATCTGAGACGTAAGTTGAATTGAAATGTTTCTGCTATTCAAATGATGTGCAAAATTTTATATTTTATTTTTTATTAAGTGAATCAAGAGAAACTGTTTTGCTAGATCCTAAGTCACCTGCTATCTGATGGATCAGCATTTATTGATCTGATCTGGACCTGCTATTTTGTTGACTACATGAAGAGCACGTTGGAGACTATTATTGTTGTTGTCATTTCTTTTCTTAGAAGATTTTCTAGAAAACAGGTTTCCCCACTTTATTTCCGGAGAAGCAAAGCATATAGTTCTTACAGTTCAGCATCTTTCCGGCGCGCCCACCTGATAAACCAAACCAAAAGAGTTTTAGAACCCCTGAAACTACAGGTCTAGCTCCTGTAACATTTCAGATATCACTCTGGTCGGATCGCCATTAGCGTCTTCCATGTTTCGGTCTCCCACCAGCAGAATGGCACCGCTGCAGCCCTCCGGAGTCCGGACTCCGGACCAGTTGATGCTCCCAAATTTGATTCTCCCAGCGAGCTGTTTCAATTCTTGAACTTATCTCTACTCCATATGTCCAACTCTGCACAAACTGTGCCAGTTCTTCAACGTCTTTACTATCCTGAATAACAACTTCCTCTTGTCCGTTCACCGCTTCCCCTGAAAACACAACTCTTTACACAACTTCCAAATATTCCACATTACAGCAGCACGACAAACATTTAACACTCCGTTTTTCTTATTACTCACCCACCAACGGGCAACTTATTCAAAATTAGCACCCAACTGAATTCTGAATGTCTCAGCTAGATGATCCCAAATGGCAGAGGCAACACAACAATCAAAGAAAAGATGATTCACAGTTTCAAGTTCATCACAAAAAAAAAGACAGTTCAGATTGTCTAGGTGTTTCCTTTTAGCAAGATTAGTTCTTGTTAACGTTTTGTTATTAGCACTCAAGCCACAACAATATGTGAATTCTAGGTGGCACATGTAAGTTCCAAACTGCAGGGGTATGAACGATATGCCCTTCTTTTTATTTTCCTATATATAATTCACATACGCTTATCTTAGAGGATATGTATTGGCTGTATACCTTTAGGTCATATGGATATCTTTATATCGGTGGCCTTTCCTTTTATTTTCCTATAATTTTTTGGTCTGGTGCATCCTCGGCAGGGGATGGCTGAAACTGGAATAAATCTTTCCATTATCTTTAGAAAATATTTTGTCAATGCGCTAGACAATTTTATAGCTCTGCTGTTGTTTGTTTCATTGCCATCAAGCCTGCACTCTGAGCTGAACTTTTCTCTATCCTTACAGCCAAAATATCTACCCCATTATACCGGGACTATAGTCTGGAAAGAAATCCGAGATACAGGAATGCAGGAAATTTCATGAGACTATCAGACTTCTTGGACTTCACAAAACATAAGGATTTATCAGGAATCATGATCAGTATAGAGGTGAGAATTTATGCTAATAGTGAGTCATTAAGTGCGTGAAAAGAACCAAATCCATTTATTTACTATTGTGATATTGGCTGCCCTATTACTTCTGTTGAATCATTAGTTGGTTCTGTCAAAAGCTTAGGATTTATTCCATATTTTAGAAATTACTCATACCAATGAAGACAAGACCCTATAAAAATGTAAATTCTCTTTGATTTCCAGGGATGCCCTCAATTAACTTGCTATTCATATTTTGCAGCGTGCCGCTTTTGTGGCAGAGGAACTTGGATTTGACATGGTAGATACAGTTATCAAAGCCCTACACGATGCTGGTTACAACAATCAAACTGCCCAGAAAGTTATGATTCAGTCAACGAATAGTTCAGTTCTGGAGAAGTTCAAGCAGCAAACCAAGTATGACCTTGTGTACGTGATCAACAAAGAAGTCAGGGACGCTGCACCTTCCTCCCTCGCGGACATCAAAAAGTTTGCTAGTGCCGTCTCCGTTGATACCGGCTCTATTTTCCCTGAATCAGGCTATTTCACAATGTACAAGACCGATCTTGTACAGACACTGCAAACTGCCGGTCTCTCTGTCTATGTTTACACTCTCATGAACGAGTTTGTGTCTCAGCCATACGACTTCTTCTCAGATGCGACAGTGCAGATCAATTGGTATGTTAATGGCGCTGGAGTGGACGGGCTGATCACCGATTTCCCTGCCACAGCTCGAAGATACAAGTGTAAGTTTAATTAGCCTTTATGTGTGTCTTGCATCCTAGATAGTACCATGTTTAATTCACAAAGCATCTACAATAACTGCAGCTGTCAGTCAATATGTTGTACTCACACGATGAATTCTATTGTGCAGTGAACAATTGCATGAACATGGGGAACAGCACACCGAATTTCATGGAACCTGCTCTTGCTGGCGATCTCATGAACCAAACCATCGCCAAAACCGCACAGCCACCAGCATTGCCCCCCCTGCCACTCTTGACAGACTCGGATGTGGCGGAGCCGCCCCTGCCTCCTGTCAGGCCAAACAGCAGTACAACTCCAACACATTCCCGCGCAAACAGGATGCATGCTGGTGCTGGTATTGTCCCAGTCTTTGCCACACTGGCAATGCTTTTCACTTGGCGTTCCCTGGTCTAAGCTTGCAATGCAAGTCACGCTCGTCGCTCGAGCTGGACACTGCGCCAATCTACTAATCAAATAGTCTTCTCCTCCTGTAGCAGACTAGCAGTAGTTCATTTGTTAAGTGAATGTGCATTTGGGGCTTGTTCAGAATGCATATGACACTTCTCTGAGTCGTCCATGCTGACTTTTCAGTACATATATGTGGGAATGGGGAATACATTGTCCATTTCTTCTCAAGGCTCTGGACAAAGTAAGGGCTATGATCTAGTGTAAGCAACTCAGATGGCTAGTTAGCTCTATACAATCTGAGCCTACGAGGTATGAGCCATGCTTGTTCTGTTGATCTGTTCTGAAGGGCCCTGTGTATTACCTCCCATGACCTCTTGAATATTAGAAGAGATAAAACAATTAACTGGAGGGCAAAAATGAGGAAACAACCGGCTATCTGGTTACCGCTGTACGCATATGCTTCCGTGGATGTAGGAGAAGAGGTTTGCACATGCAGTTTGTTTCATGCTTCTCTGAACGCGAGATAGACCTTCTAGAATTTGGCCGAAATTGAAAATTCTATACTGTAAATCTAGGCTTGACGGTTTTTGCCTCTGCAATCTCACAGGCTGCTTCCTCATTCGGGGCCATGGTTATCTTTCTTTTCTCTGAAGTCTGAAACCCTGAACTGATAGCATGCCCTCCTCATCCAGCTCGTGTACCCAGTGCTTCTTACAGAAACCAATATGCATGTCCTGGACACGGGCCTACCAGGACCTTGAGCAATGACTAGTCCATCCGTGATCCATCTACGAAGATGACCATGCAAGCACAACAGGCCTGTGGGGTGGATGGATTCTGATGCGTGATGCCGATAACGACCTGTAAATCCGGTTCTTATCTCATCTCCATCCATGTCTGTTCATGATAAGCGCGCTGTGATGGACAGGCACATGCACATGATAAAGAAATGTTCGATTCACGTCGATTGTGAAATGTAATGTAACATGTGGCATGCAGCTATGTGTACCATCAATCACTCTGTGCCTGATCCCTCTTTTTTAGGGCAAAATCTGATCCATCTTACTTGTCTGAACTCTGTCATCTTTCCCTCCGAAAAGGCCATCAACTTGGCCATTAACTTGCCATAGCTAATGGCTCATCTTGTACATGCGCCATGAGCCATGGCCCCCTCCTTGTCTCCCGCCCGTTCGAGGCACCGAGATGTCGCGGCGAGGCGGGGGTCCTCGGTTCCACTGAGCGCAGATGCTCCCTGGAGAGTCAGCCATGACCAGGACCTAGAAAACGATGTACTAGCTGTTTCCAACCCCCGGTCACTCCCTCACCGGCACGTTCGCAGTAGTTCCTCTGACTTCGTACTTTCGTAGGTTCTGTGTTGGTCTGATCTGACGGCGGAAAACCCACGTTGCCCACTGGCCGCTGACATATACTAGTATGTATCGTGTCAACAGGAGTCTAGTAGTGCTATGAAGAATCCATTGTGAAAAACTGATGTAAAATAAAGAATCCACTATGTAAAGAAAAAGAAAAAGAACCCCACGCTCTCAAGGGGTTCTTGCCTGAATTTTACAACAGGAATAATCAGCAGTACGAGACAGGTGCGTCTCACATCCATGTCTTATCCTGCTGCTTCCAAAAGAACCCAAGAACATTGGTCCGGTTACTTTCGAGTGCCAAGATCCAAATAGCCCCTCCGAAGCTCCGATATCATGCTCCAACACGAACGTTTGTATCCAAGCTACTAGCACAAACCCAAACGTTCTGTCAGTAACAACGTAGATTAATTTGTGGGAATAACATTTTTTCCATGGCCTTCCAAAGTTTCGAACAAGAACTTGCCAATAAGCTAGCAGCTATGTTCAGCCCAAATAGAAAGGGAAAAAAACTAGTACTCCTGAATCCTGATATGATAGGACAAGTGCACAAGGCATGCACGTTTATGTACCCAGATCTCACTACGTACCGCTATGAACGTGCCATTAGCCCATTTACTGTGTATATGTACTCCAAGCACATGTGCAACACAAGGCAGGGGCGCCTTGCCTTATGCGTACGTAGATGGCGTAGGCAACTAGGCATGCTCTCGCGCACCGGGCGCCGGCATCCTCGCCGACGAGGCGGACGGCGCCACACGCCGTCTCCAGGAGCGTACTGGCCACGGCGCCAGGCACGCACAGGCACCACCGCGGGTTGGCTCAGCGCCGCCCGCCACTGCGTCGCCGTCTGTCGCGTCCACGCCGTTGCCGACGCCGCCGACGGCGCGGCGCACGCACGGCCTAGTGCCAACAAGAAACCAGCGTCCCTTTCGGTTCTCCTCTGCTTTTCCCGAGATCGCACGCACGCGCGCGCTGGTAACTTGGACGTATGAAGTCTTGTTCGCCTTTTGAGTCCACGGGCTTGCGAACACAATGTAGATCGAGCTCCCATGGATCAAAGGGCCTGCTGGGAGAGGAACGAGCACTAGCTAAAAAAGGCTGAAAAGGCTGCGAGGTTTAGTGGATGAGGGACGATGGTCTCGCAGCCGAAAACAACTGCCCACCACCGGCCAGGAATCTATCAGCGCGGTATTTTTCAGGCCCCCTCCTCCTGAACGATCGTTTAGCCGGTCGGGTTAGGTAAAGTTGCAAAAAAATATGAATCGGGACGGGACGTACGCACGATGACTCGTGCACCAGATAGTATCGTATCAGTCTCTGCATGACGCCATGCCGTCTGCAGTGGCAGTGCAGACTTGGATTGAGAGTTTTTTTTTCAACACCAGTACAGGCAATTAGGCAAAGACACTCATACGTAGATATTAAGATTGACGAAAAGTTACTGTAGAAATCTTACAGTCGACGGATACATAAGTCTACCACAAAAAATAATAGTGTCAGTTAATTTCAGTTAATAAATTATGAAAGAACTCTAGAAAATTAAAGGTGCAACGGAAAGGTGCATAGAAAGGCACTAGCTGCTCTCTTTCGGCGTATGAGCGCGGTGTACCAAACGGAAATGTTAGCATCGACCGGAATCAAGAATGATCAAAGGAGTTATTGGGAAATAGGATGTAGATTTGTTTCGAGAAACTAAAAGAAAAAAATCTATATAATTTCGGAACCATTGAAGGTGGAATATTTTATCCTCGTTTAGATAACCTACTGAAGTGGTTTTGGAGACAGATTTAATTACATGACAGCTGATTTGGATGATGATATGGTAGAAAAATCTATGTAACCCTATAAACTACCGAATTGTAGAATATTTCACCTATAAACTATAAAATCAAATATTTAACCCCCTCAGGTATATAATAACATTAAATAATTTATTAAAGCGGATCTAGAGGTGATCTCCACATATGGATGCTGACCTGGAGGACAACGTAGCAATAGCCTAAAGAAAAAAAAATAGGGCCGTTGGAAGGCCCGCACAAATGCAAAGTCACAAGTAACACGATTATTTCACGCGTAAATGCGAGTGTGTGGCCATGAGGATTCAAACTCACGACCTCCAGCATCGCGTCATTTTAGTACCAGCCAAGGCACCGAACGGTACTAAAATGCGACTTTTAGTATCGGGTGGTGTTTTTGAGCCGGCACTAAAATGGCTATGGGGGCTTTCAAGTTTAGATCCGGTACAGTGCCACTTTAGTACTAGGTCTTTTATGTCCGGTACTAAATGCAGGTGGACGAATGTTAGTTTTTCTACCGTGTAAACTACAAGCGGCCATCCCATGATTCAATTACGACACCGGGGTGGGGGTACATTGTTCAGTCGCTGTGGATTCAGTATCCAGGTATACCAGAGGCCATCCTATGATTTGGGGCTGAAATCTGAAACTCCCAACTAATAAGAGCATCTCTAAGAGACTCTGTATTGTGTTATCTAAATATGGAGATTATAGCCCCTTTGTAAAAATAGAAAGCCATCTAATTATGGGGTAATCCAACAGATTCTGTAAAGATGGCTAGTGAGGTAGGCTAGCTAAAATAGCTAGCGAATGAGGTGAGATGGAGAGCCACTAAATTTGGAGCGTCGTTTACAGAGTCTGTTGGAAACGTTTTTTCTCTAACAATAGTTAAATTTAACTTTAGAAAATAATTTGGCTAGTCTATTGAAGATGCTCTAAGTAGCTTGTCCTCGTCCAAACCATGCATGTAAAGGTAGCTAGAGCAACCAGAGAAGAGCCGGACACATCGGTTGGCTCTGTCACAAACCCCCGAAAATATTGAACGGCCAAGGCCAAGGATTATTGCGTTATACGCATGATTTGATCATGTGAGTGGCCTTACGAGAACCCCAATCGCTAGTTCATCCGTGGTCCATCCGCGCATATGACAAGGCAAGCAAATACGAGCGCCTGCTCGGATCGCACCTGTGCTCTGACTGTATCTGATTCCTGACGCCGATACCGACCTGTAACAGACTGCGTGGTTCCTCCCTAGTGATCGAGTAATGACTTTGTTTGCGATAAGCAACAGAGACGGCCGGCCGGCCACATTCATCGCTATCTGGATGTCTAATCCATGCATAATTTTGTCTCGGGAGGGGGGGGGGGGGGGGGGGGGGGGAGGGGAGCCCTGATCCATCTTGCATTCTTGCTCGTGTGAACCCCGGCCGCCGCCATCTTTTTTCGTTTCTCCCTCTGTTCTCTGAAAGGTCGAGCAACTTTGCCCATTGCCATGGCTTATCCTGTGGCGCACAAGCCATGGCCATGGGCATATCAGCCATGATCATAGCAGGCAGGGCACCCGGCAAGTTCAGCAGCTGGTTCGGTTACTGTTATTATCGTGTCACGCACGTTCATCCATCCAACTCCAGGCACGGAAGAACCAAGCAGAGTGACTTAATGGTTGATTTGATACTGTCTGTAGACAGTATGTTTACTGGAGTACTACTACTAGTATACACGATCTCGATTTGTTCATTAAGATACGGGCCGGATAATAAGACATACGAACGATGGTTACATTACATGCATGTATCTTCTTCTGCACTTACACATCCTACACACTGCACGTACGTGCACGGCGCGCGGGCGTTCGTTGTCAGGCGTAGATGACGTAGCGCAGGCTCTCGCGCACCATGAGGTGCCCGACCTCGTCGGCCGCGCGCGCCGGGCACCACCCGCTCGCCGCGGCCCACGCCTCCTCCGCGCCCGCGCCGCCGCCGCCCTCGCCGTCCAGGCCGACGGCGCCGCGCGCCAGCGCCAGGACCGCCCTGCCCACCCCCGCGGCGGCGGGGACGGCTGCTGCTTCCCGCGGAGCCGCCGCCGCCGCCACGTCGCCGGCCGTCGTCGTCGCGGCGTCGCCGCCGGCCGCGCCCTCGTCCACCACCCGCGCGCTCCGCCGCCGCGGCCGGCGCCACCGGCGCCCTTGCCGCACCAGCGACAGCACGCCGCCCCACATATCACACAGCCCAGGGCACGGGAGAATGGATCGAAGCACAGATCGATCGATCACTCTGGTGGTCGTGGATCGCGAAAGTACAAGAAATCAACTCGATCAACTAGCTAAGCTAGCTAGACTTTCTGGCCTCTTCTTCTCTTCTATCGTGACGTGAGCCAACAGGCAACAGCCTCGACGACATCCCTGCAGAGCTCGACCGAAGCCATGGCTCGTTTATATACACGACTGGTCGCCCCGCCCACTTGCAAGCTAGTAACAAAACACGCATGGCAGGCAGCAATGACTATGAGCTGAGAGATGACAAGCAGGTTAAGAGGACTTGGACAGGAGTCTTTTCTCCAAAGGCGAAAAGGCAGAGAGACCCTGGTGTGGTGGTGGGCGGGTGGGGCTGAGGCCGGGGAGGGAGACGAGCACTCGCGAAAGCTGAAAAGGTTGTGCGAGGTTAGTGGAGTGCTGGTCATCACGGCCGAAAACAACTGCGCCGCGATCTGCTGTATTATCTCATATCCCAACTGATAGATCGATGCACACTCTACTGTTGGGATTTTTCAGGCTGCTTCTTCGATCTCCTGCACACGATCGCTTTGCCGCCTTGCTGCCTTGCCGGCCGGGCTAGTTTCTAGTAGCTGCTAATCCTGCATGTGCAGCTAGAAAGCCAAGGATTAGCATTTAGCAGGATCATATGGCACAGTCTGCAACTCTGCATGTGGCCGCTGGCGATTGGGTTCAGATGATTGGGACTTGTCATCGATCGCAAGTGCACAGTTCCGAGATACTAGCTAGCTAGCCGGGTAGCATGCGTGCCTTGCTGCCTTCCCGGCCAGTTCAGTGCAGTGGCAGCGTTCGGAAAAGGCTCCGAAGAAAGGCCGGTGCCTTTTGCGTGTATGGACACGGGCGCATGGCATGTACACCAACCAAATCAAACCACTGCATGCTGGTGCTGCGGTCCTGATGGAAGAAATCTGGGAGCTGGGGCTGGGTGTTCAGGGCCGCATGATCGACCGTGCCCTTTTGGAAAGTGGATTCTGAGATTTGTGGACGCTGGTCGCTGGTGAATTGCTCGTGGATTCTGAGAGGTATGGCCACCAGGTAGGTCAGTACGTAGTGGTGGCACGAACTGTGGCTCGAAAGGTCGGATGGCAACGCACCATGTTCTCGTAAATGTTGACATGCTTGGAAGGGTCGGAGCATGCCCGCATGAACATGCATCTCTTGTGATCCCATACCTTCCCATGCTCCCACTTGCCAAAAAAACATCAAAACGTGAAATGTAAAATCAACCTGGTAGATGATATTTTTGAAACTCGTATACACCATGCACCGACTAATATTTTTGGAGTTTTTGAGAAAGTGAGAAACTACTGGGCGTTTCTGCTTCCAATCATTCAAAAGAATCACATGATTTGGACATTATATTTGAACCTTGACCCAAAAAAATTTGAACAAAAGAAAATAATTCCAGAGCGGTTTATTGAAGCAAACCCAACAGAACTGCTCTGCTCGTTCCCGAACTGGGCCGCTAGGTTGCGTCCAGCCTAGTGCCACCAGCCTTGTGGTCGAACTGGGCCGAAAATTCTCGTTTGCCCCAGCCCAACGCACCGCCAGTTAAAATCCGCCGGGCGGGGGAGGCCCGCTGCCAGGCGACCCAACCCAACCCAATCCAACAGTATCGAGATCGTGTGCACACGCGCGTGCGCAGCCTGCTTGCGGCACGCAGTTCGTTCTGGGCCCAAACCACGCGAGAACCCCCAGCAAAGCAACCTACCCCTCTCCCCCACGGAGAGCACGCAAAGCGTCCGTCCCCCGCGACGGTCCAGACTCCCACACCCCCGACGCCGCTCGCGTTCGGGTGCCGCCCGCCCCCTTCACCGCCGTAGCCGCCGCCCACCCTCCCCCCTCCCCGCCGCCTCCGCCCCGCACCCCCTCTACCGTAGAGGACGCGCCTGCGTCCGCCGCGTGAACTTCGGGGGCCCGCGGACGGGGCGGGAGGGGCGGCGGCGTCGCGCCAGCCAGTTAGGGTTCCCCTTCCCCCGATGGACGGCGGCGAGGGCCCGGGGGGGTTCAAGGCGGACTTCACCGGCGAGGGGATGACGATGCTGCAGGACCGCGTCAAGGAGAAGCTCAGGGAGCTCATGGGCGAGTACTCCGACGACACCCTCGCGGTGAGCGCCCCGGGCCCCCTTCTCGCGCCGCGGCGCGATCCCCCGATCCGTTGCTTAAACCCTAGCGTCGCCCGTGCCATCTGTGGAATGCGGTTCCGTAGCGGGCGGCGCGCGGCTATATGGGAATTTGCGGAATCACGGCTATCCCGATTTTGATTGGTTTCCTTTAGGGTCGTGAGCTGTGGCGTGTTGGTTACCCACATTTGGGGTTTAGTGCGGTTCGTGTGCTTTTGAGGATTGGAGGCGTACGATTGCACGTTATAGAACTTGGGACTGTGCAGTGGGATAGATGACATTTAGCGGTGTATTCAATCAGTTATGCATTTCTTTTTTTGAGGAAAGTGTGTTTGGATTGTTGTGTACATTTCAACAAACTCCAGGGCATCTGGAGTGAAGGTGGTTAAAGCACATGGCTGAACTCTTTCAAATTTGTTGCTGAACGTTACGGAGTGAATAATTTATATGATTGAAATTAAGTGTGCTCTTGTCTCAATTCTGATTGCAGCAAATCTATAAGCCATTAAGATTGCTGACCTGTCATTCTATTCTTGTTGCTGCTCAGGAGTATGTTGTAGTATTGCTAAAGAATGGGAGGTGCAAGGATGAGGCTGCGAAGGAGCTGCAGGTTTTTTTGGGCGATGACAATGATGCATTTGTATCCTGGTTATCTTCTTTCACCCAAATGATTCATACTTCATTTGCTTTGCCTTTACAATGCATTTCCACTGACTCCACCATGAATCTTTCTACGGTTGTGCAGGTTATGGGATCACCTCTCCTCAAATTTGCACCTCTATGTTCAACCTAAAGCTGCCACCTCTCATGATGAACCTAAAAGCACTCGCAGTGCTGGTAGAGGATTGCCTGTTCGCAGTTTGATTAGCAGCGTACAAGTTAATTGTGAACCTGAAGCTGAATCCCAGAAAACAACGAGAACTCATCAGAGAAGAGATTGGGGAAGAACTGTTCGAGAACAGTCAGAAGCAGTTGCTCTTCGAAGTGTTGTAGCAAATGTTTCTCATGCAGAGGAAACGGATATTCATGAATCACATGCAGAGGAAAGGGATTTTCATAGATCACATGCTGGAAGACGAACCCGATCTTCTGACATGCATAACCACAGAAAGAGGAACAGAGAGGCAGATGCAGGATCTACCAAGGTTTCTAATCCCCTTTAGTTTATGTTGGTTGCCTTGTTGTTTTGCAAAGCTTGTCGACATTCACAATATCTTTTATTCCTTTTTATATATGCATTTGCTTATAGTATCATATGATACAGATGAATATGCTAGGTATATGCTTCGTATAGTCTTGAAAATATGCTAAATGGAAATGCTAATACTAATAGTATAATAGAGTTATATTTTCTGTGTTTATATTACTGTCTACATGTAGAACAGAGTTCCTTTTCCAGTTTACACCACATGTATTCTGTTTCAGTTTTTATAACTAGAACATTACTATTGTCTTCACCTCTTCTGAAAACATTAGTAAAATCTTGGGGCAAACTTAGTTAGGTCATTTACATTTTGTTAATTGGAGGTAGCAGCATTATTTGCACTTCCCCTTTTATGTGTCTGGTCCAAGATTTTGTGAATGTTCCACTGGTTTGATTTTTTGCTTAGTATAAAATTCTACAAAAAAAATGTCTTCTTTCTGTTGGACCTAGGCTTGTAATTTGGACATTGAAGTCTGATGGGATTTTACCCTTTTCTTTACTGTTGTATAACCTTGCTCATGTAAATTCTGTTGTAAGATTCGCATTATGGGAACCCTTGTTATTAGTCGTCTTGCAGCTTCCAGAATTTTATATCCACTGTCCTGTTATAGCATGTGTTTTGAAACCCTCTAAACTATGTAAGTCGATGTACATTAACCATTTGAATATGGATCAATGGTAATGCTGATGGTTACACAAATAGTATGCTAGATTTCTAGTCACATAAGCTCATTATGAAAACTTATTCAATGCTGGTATGTTGCCATGTGGGCTGAGGTGTCCACAGGAGATGAGTATGATAGGCAATGTGAATCTTTTCCTATTTCGGTAGGAATAAAGATAATATAGTTTTAGATTTGAGAAATCTACAACAGAGGGCTTGACTATAGTGCTTAACTTTAAGTTATGCTTTGGAATGCTCAAAAGTCAAAATATGTTTGTGCCTTATCTTTGTTTCACTACTATGATTTATGAACTGCTGTAAGCTTTCTCAATGGAAGTAGCTTCCATTTCCCCCTGCCCTTGTTCTTTGTGATAATACTTTTAACATCTTTCCAGAGGGCATCTCACCCAGTTATTGACGCACCACGCCGACTTCTCCAGTTTGCTGTTCGTGATGCTGTCAGAACTGTGCAGCCAGTGACTCCTAGATCAGAATCAGCTTCGAAGCGTCTTCGCTCTGTGGTCTCTACATTGGCATCAGATTCTGCACTTGATATTACTCATATTAGGTTACAGAAAACAAATTCGGATGTAAGAATACCAGGTGGCACCGCAGCATTAAGAGCTGCAGCTGAGGCAGCTGAAGATGCTATCAAAGGTAGCTTTTCGGGGAGTGTCTTTAATAGACTGGGGAGGATGCCCACAATGAATCATACTGAAAGTCTTATAGAACAAGATCCAGAAGGTGAAGAATATGAGGATATAAATAACATACAAGCAGAAAACCAAGTTGAATTTTATGAAAGAAATCAGTATGGTGGCAGTGATGCTTACATGCATGACCAGGAATCAGAGGAAGCTACAGGTTCTGCTCCCAATATTGATGTGTATGGTAGGTATAATGGATTGGGTTCTCGCAGAAGTACGATGCCTTCTAGCGGAGGCAAAGAGTCGTTAGTAGTAGGGTATGTAAGAGGTGCTGCTGAAGTTAGAAGCAGAAGATTAAAAGCTCAGGGCACACATGCTGGTTCAGGACCAAGACCATCGGAAACGAACTCAAATATTTCTGCTAACACTAGTATGCGGAAGCTTCCAAGTCATGAAACTAGGGATGCTATTGTATTTGACCCTCAAGTGCCAATGGAGAAGAAGGTTGCTGATGCTAGGAAGTCAAATGTGAAAATTGCACATGTTAGTGATACGGCCATGACTGAAAAGTCCAAAGTAAGCTTTTATCTTTCTTTTCCCACTGCTTCTTTTCCCCCCTTAAATTATATATGTGATTTACTGTAAAGTTAGCAAACATTTGAGTTCCTAAATTTGACTAGGTGCTTAGAGGTATAGTTGCCCCCTAAATTTAATGTTTCAAGTCAAAGCAGTCAGACCAGGATGCTATGTATCCTTAAGACAAACTATGCCGTGCTATTTGACACAAAAATCATCAAAAGACCTTAGACTGAAGAGAGAAGGTCCAATTAAACTCATGTAGCTCGATAAATGGGTTTGAAAAATATGTTGAGGCCATCAATTTTTATAAGTTTGTTGGTGATACCCCCATACACGTGGCAAGGAATGCAGATTTCCAACTATTTGTTTTACTCATTTGTGTCTTCTTTCATGTTTACTGCCTAAATGTTTTTTTTGTGATGATTCATGAAGCATTGTATTTTGTGATGCATCATTGTATTCTAATTTCTGAAAAATACATTCCAGGATGTTATACATTCAAGTTCTATGCTTGAGGCACAGAAGGCTTCATCACTTGGTACGTAAAGCAACAACTGCTTTAATTGGTAACTTTAGGGAGGTTATGTTTAAAGCATTATTTTTATCCTATTAGAGTGTGCTAATTGGCATTTCCTATTGTGCTTGATATCAAAAGTCAAAAAGAACTGTTCTAGGGATTTGTAAAGGCTATTTAGGAGTTATCATATCATTGTGACTACTATTGATTGACTTACAGTTCTTATCTCTGAACTTAACTGTTATTTATATCATAGGGACATGCTTTTTCATAAACAATCTTTCTTTAATACTACCTCCGTTCTAAAATACTATTCATTGTTGACTTTTTCTCTCAACGTTTGACCATTCGTCTTATTCAAAAAATTATGCAAGTATCATTTGTTTTGTTTGTGACTTTATCATCACAGGTACTTTAGCTATGACTTATTATTTTATATATTTGGACAAAATTTTTGAATAAGATGAGTGGTCAAACATTTCGAGAAAAAGTCAACAGCGAAGAGTAATTTGGAACTGAGGGAGTACTAGATTGTAATAGAGTTGCAGAGATTTGACATCTGCTCAAGCTTTCATATGAGCACCGCGAAACATTTTTTCTGTGAAAGATCTTTATTTACAATCTTTTGTTTTCCCATTGACTTTTTTAACCCTGTTAATTTACCACTCCCTCTGATCACAATAAGTTTGACCATCTGATATAGCTAAACATCCTAATAGTCTTGCAATATGATGCTTGAGGCTACTAGATTAATCATGAACAGTAGTTTCATAATATAAAACACTTCCTTTTTGAAACAATATATTTTTATTGAAAGTGCTAACTGCTCAACTTTTTAGACCATGTTGATGTCCTAAACTGCTTATATTTGTGATTGATGGAGTGCATTTTTCATGTTATTTCTTCATTTTCTCAATTCCCCTTGATGATTAAAAGTTTATGTTATCCCCCCCCCCCCCTCAGCTGTTGGATCAAATACTACAGGTCAACCTGAAAGTGGCCCTGATTCTAGAACTGTTTTTGTTAACAATGTAAGTGTTCCTCTGCCTTTTCCCTTGTTTTCATGTGGTCGAAAACTTGCATCCTTTACTAGTTTTGTTTCTTTTCAGGTACATTTCGGTGCATCAAAAGATGCTCTTACTCGTCACTTCAATAAGTTTGGGGCTGTCCTAAAGACCCTTCTTGTCACTGATGGTGTCACTGGTCAGCCAACGGGGTATGAATTCTAATCTTATATGTAATTCTGAAGAAAAAAAATCAGTTTTGTTAGACGGTATCCTTAGTTGTTTTTTTTTTGTCCTTTTTGACTTTTCAGCACAGCGAATATTGAGTTCTTGCATAAAGAATCAGCAGAACAGGCATTAACCCTGAATGGCACATCTTTTATGTCACGCATTTTGAAGGTAAACTAATGACCTAACTTCATGTTTTTAATTGTACAGTAATGTTTCTAGTGACTATATGTGCTTTACTAAGATTTGCTAGTGTAATCCTCCAACGCGCATATACAATCAGTTCTGAGTTGTCTTTTTCATTATTCATTATCAGTAGCTTTATTAAGTTTTTCTGAATTGGTAAATTAAGACGAGAAGTTATGCTCAGGTTGTTGCAATTGATAGTGTTTTTGCGTGTTCTTGCGAAACTATTCCCAACAGCAAGTTGTTACAAGTAAGTATATTGTGCTGCAGGTGGTTCGAAAAAGCTCCAGTGAAGCAACACAACTGCCTGGCTTGCCCCGTGCTTCACGGGGATCAACCTTTGCTTCAAGGCTCATCAGAACTGCATACCCAAGGCCAGCCTTTCCTGGTGCTATCCGCGGGCGACTGCCACTCAGAGGTGGTGCCCGGAGTTTACAGTGGAAGCGTGGCGCTGCTGATTCTGCTGATGCCGGAAAAGCTAGTCAAACTACACCTGCAGCTCCTGGGAATCAGTTGGTCACCCCAACCACACGAAGCTTCACCTACACACGCACTGAGCCGAAACCAAATGACGGTGCGATGGCATGACTGCCTAGCCGCAGCGTGCTACTGTTCCTGATGAATCTCGCAGAAAGAGCTCGTGATTGATGGCTGTTTGGTAGTTCAATTAGCCACTTTTGGTAAATATTTAAGTAGCTGCAGATCTTAGTTTGTAGCAGGCTGTTTTTTTAGTGGACGTCAAACTTTGAGCCATATTCTGTGAGAGACGTTCTGTGCTTTTTCCCATCGGCAACACATGATGTGCTTGCTGGCTGGCTGTGGAGTTTGAGGGGAGTAATATGTTAAAAAAGTAGTATAGGAAAGGACGAATGCCAGAGGAACGCTGGAACATTTGTTATTATTGATAGATTATTCGGCCTCCTCCGTTTCCATGTCTTAGTTATCATGTCCAAATCTGTCGTTTAAGTAACATGCTTCACCTGAAATTTACTGAAGAATATACGGAGTATCTTGTTTTCAGCTTTATTGTGTCAGTTTTGTAAATATATAAACCTTGGAGTACCTCGTTTTGTTTTGAGGCCGCAACCTTCAAGTACTGTGAGATCTGTTTGCTGTTGTCACTTGCTTATACTTGTCCTCTATTATCTTTCCTAGTCTGTCATTTTTGTATTTAGTAGCTCTGTCAGCAACACCTGTGAAATCTTGGCGTCTGCTTCATCTTTTTGCCAGAGATGAGTGCATTTTATCTTGGGAATCAGTGGAACTCACGGGTGGCTGAATCCAAGGACTGTTCATATTGACCACCGACTCCATGAAAGTCTGGTGATTGGAATACAAGGACAACCACCTTTGTCGTAACCCGGAACCCTCATTTTTACAGTCCCTCAGCCTCAAGCTGCACGTATCTGCATGCAGGGCTGCAGATTTGTTGTGTACTGCTCTCCTATTTCTTTACTTGTTCTGTTTGGGATTTGTAGGTGGTGCAGCAGTGCAGTGCAACGCCCGTGACGGGCGCCGATTATGATTAAAATACAGTTGTTTTTCTGACTGTCCTTGCACTTTTCACTAATCCGAATCCATGATTGAACGCAACTTGGTTTAACTGGCAGTACCTCAAAGGTTAAGTTACCCCGCTAACACTCTGCTGACTAGTCAAAGGTTGTGACACACTGACACCATTGACATTTCTCCTCTGGCCTTCTGCCGAGCTGCTGTTTCCGCTGCCACCACGCCCTGGATCCAGCGGGCAGCGGCAATGGCCATTGCCATGCCATGGCGGCCAGTCCCAGCACCTACCTGAACGTCACATCGCGTCCAGCGCGCACGACAAGGGCGCCACTCCAAGTCCAAAAAGTGACAGTGTCAGTGCGTCACCATCCCAAAGTCCAAACGAAATAATGCGAAAGGCGAGGGCGGCCGGCCAGCGTGACCCCGGCCGGCAGAATGTACTGCCACCATGCAGGCGATATGTTACTCCACCACCTAATCACCTAAAATAGTCTACTCCTACAATGACCAGGCCTGTGCTGATCTGATCCTTTTTGGAGAGGATTACACCAGACGAGAGTACGAGACCCTTGCGATGATCTATGACACGACACAAAAATGGCCAGCGACACGATCAGTCCTGACGCGAGTTACTACCAAACAGGCACGGCAGCAGCTTGCACACTCGGTAGTTGACACTCCACTAGTCCATCCCCAGCTCCGCCGGCCTCTCCGTGCAGGCGTGCACCGCCGCTCACCGGCTCCGTCGTCGTCGATGGCAGCCGCCGCCGCCGCCGCCACCACCTGCCTCCCTCGCGTCCTCCTCCTCCTCCTCGTCTCAACGTTGATCGCCGCCTCAACCACGCCGTCTTCGGCGGCGCAGACGCCGGGAGAGCTCCTGCTGGAGTTCAAGGCGTCCCTGGAGGACCCGTCGGGCGCGCTCTCCGGCTGGTCCCCCTCCGCGCCCTACTGCAACTGGCCACGCGTCTCCTGCGCCGCCGCCACCGCCGCCGCCAACGCCACCGTCTCCGTCTCGCTCTCCCTCGACGGCCTGGGCCTCTCCGGCGACCTCTCGGCCGCCTCGGCCTCGCTCTGCCGCGTCCCGGGCCTCGCCGCGCTCAGCCTCGCCTCCAACGAATTCAACCAGACCATCCCGCTGGACCTGCTGGCGCGGTGCGCCTCGCTGGCCTCCCTCAACCTCAGCGCCGCCGGCTTCTGGGGCCCGCTCCCCGAGCAGCTCGCCGGGCTCACCTCCCTCACGTCGCTCGACCTCAGCGGCAACAGCATCGAGGGGCAGGTCCCGCCCGGCCTCGCCGCGCTGGGGACGAGCCTCGAGGTGCTCGACCTCGGCGGCAACCGGCTCTCCGGCGTGCTCCACCCGGCGCTGCTCCGCAACCTCACCGGCCTCCGCTTCCTCGACCTGTCCGGGAACCAGTTCCTCGAGTCCGAGCTCCCGCCGGAGCTCGGCGAGATGACCGGCCTCCGGTGGCTGCTCCTGCGAGGGTCGGGGTTCACCGGCGCCATCCCGGACTCCTTCCTCGGCCTCGAGCAGCTGCAGGTGCTCGACCTCTCCATGAACAGCCTCACCGGCGCCGTGCCGCCCGGGTTCGGCCGCAAGCTCCAGAAGCTCATGGCCGTGGACTTGTCGCGGAACCGTCTCTCCGGGCCGTTCCCGGAGGAGATCGGCAAGTGCTCGATGCTGCAAACGTTCGAGGTGCACGACAACGGCTTCACCGGAGAGCTCCCCGGCGGGCTCTGGTCGCTGCCGGACTTGCGCGTGATCAGGGCCCAGAACAACAGGTTCACCGGCCGGCTGCCGGAGTTCCCCGGCGGCGAGTCCCGGCTCGAGCAGGTCCAGCTCGACAACAACAGCTTCTCCGGCGGGGTACCCCGGAGCATCGGCCTCGTCCGCACCATGTACCGGTTCTCGGCCTCCATGAACGCGCTCAACGGCAGCTTGCCGGAGAACATCTGTGACTCGCCGGCGATGAGCATCATCAACATCTCCCGGAACGCGCTCTCCGGCGCGGTCCCGGAGCTCAGGAGCTGCAGGAGGCTGGTGTCGCTGTACCTCGCCGGCAACGGCCTCACCGGGCCGATACCGGCGTCGCTCGGGGACCTGCCGGTGCTGACGTACATCGACCTGTCCAGCAACAACCTCACCGGCGGCGTCCCGGCGGAGCTCCAGAACCTGAAGCTCGCGCTGCTCAACGTCTCGTACAACAACCTCTCCGGCCGCGTGCCGCCGTCTCTCATCTCCGAGCTCCCGGCGGTGTTTCTCCAAGGCAACCCCGGCCTCTGCGGCGCCGGGTTGCCGAACGACTGCGATGCGCCGTCGAGGAAGCGTCAGGGGCTAGCAATGTCGGCAACCGTGGCGTCGTTCCTCGCCGGTGTGGCGCTGCTCGCCGCCGGAGCATTCGCAGCCTGCAAGAGGTTACGCGGCGGCGGCGGCGGCGGGTCCTCCCCGTGGAAGCTGGTGCTGTTCCACCCCGTCAAGATCACCGGAGAGGAGCTGTTCGCCGGGTTTCACGACAAGAACATCATCGGCAGGGGCGCGTTCGGAAAAGTTTACCTGATCGAGCTCCAGGACGGGCAGAGCATCGCGGTGAAGAGGCTGGTGAATTCAGGCAACCTGGCATTCAGGGCGGTGAAGAACGAGATGAAGGCGCTGGCCAAGGTCCGGCACAAGAACGTCGCCAAGATGCTGGGGTTCTGCTACTCCGAGGGGGAGGTCAGCGTCATGTATGATTACCTGAAGATGGGGAGCCTGCAGGATCTGATCTGCGCGCCGAAATTCGCCATGGCGTGGAAGGACAGGGTGAGGATCGCCATGGGTGTGGCACAAGGGTTGGCGCACCTTCACCATGACCATGCTCCCCAGGTGCTGCATAGAGATCTGAAGGCGAGCAATGTGCTGCTTGGTGACGAATTCGAGCCTAGGATTACAGGATTTGGGATCGATCGTGTTGTCGGGGAAATGGCGTACCAGACTTCCATGGCTTCGGATCTGAGCTACAAGTGCTACGTCGCACCAGGTAATAGATTTCACTGATCCTGTTCTACATTTTGCAGTTCAGTACACACACCTTGTCTGTTCAGGCATCAGTTTATCAGAGGCATTTCTCGCACACTACTAGGAATAATATACAATCTCTGATGTGCTTCATCTCGTTATTTCGCCTTGTCTGAATGTCAGTACGAAACGGAACTGACGGTAATAGATTTCACTAATCCTGTTCTACATTTTGGTTTCTGAAACCAGAGCAAAGCTGCGCCAAGAATCCAACGCACCTCATGGACGTGTACAGCTTCGGGGTCATCCTCCTGGAGCTGGTCACCGGAAAGCCGGCGGAGCAGCCGGCGTCCGACGACGACTCCGTCAACATCGTCCGGTGGGTGCGGCGGCGGATCAACGTGACCGACGGCGCGTCGCAGGTACTCGACCCCAGCATCTCCGGCACGGCGCGGCAGGGGATGCAGGCCGCCCTGGAGCTCGCCGTGCGCTGCACCTCGGTGATGCCCGACCAGAGACCGGCCATGGATGAGGTCGTCCGGTCGCTCCAGCCGCTGTATTCCAGCGATCATTCTCATCTGCAGACGCTGCCGCCCGCTGGAAACGCTCTGGAGCCTTGAGTGGAGAAGCGCAGTGAGGTAGCTGTGCTTCTGCCCATGGTAGCTCAAAGGGTTCAGCGAGATCACATGGTGGCTGCAAAGCCCTTGCTTGTTGTGTTTGTAAATAGCGTGGGACTAGGTGGATGCGTGTGTGCGAACAGAATAAAGAGAAATAATGGATCTGCGCGCGATCACAGAAGCTGATATTCCAATTCAGAGATTACCAACACCCTGGTTAGAGTAGAAGGAAGCAGCAGGCATCACAGAAACTGATATTCCAATTCAGAGCATTACCAACACCCAGCTATGTTACATAATCCATTGAATTATTTCAACATCATGAAAATTTAAGCATATGAAGAAGATGATAATCATCCGGTAACATGTCATGAACATACAGAACATTGTAAAGGCTACAGGGCAGGCAAACAAACTGAACATTATTATAGAAGGAAACAGGAATTAAAAATGTACTATCAGCTACACATGCTGCGGTTCCTCATCACTTCTTCTCTGCAAGATTTTGCTTCACGTTGAGATGGAGCTCTGCATCTCAAGACCGCAAGGGGTTCGCAAAACCTTGGCAATGAACTCAACTTCCACCAAGGTGCTTGGTGGTGGGTCACTATGTCGCCAATCAGTTGGCGACGCATCATTCTTCCACCTCTTGTGCAAGATCTGCACGGGCTCTTGCTCGGGTCTGATAAACTTTTCTTCCTCCATTGCTGCTGCTTGTGGTGGTGGTGCTTGCGCTGATGCAGCTGCTGTTGTTGCTCACTACATCACTCAAGAAGTACCAGCAGATTGTGCTATGTGGATGTCCAGGTAAAAAGCCAACCTGAGGAGCGCGGCACGGTGTAGACCTCCCGGACTCCATGTCAAAGACCATGCCTTGATCCCTGCCACGCCCACCGATCCAGTACACACAGTTGCCCTTTAGTCCTGGCACACCCTCTGCATACATCGACACTGCATTGTTCCTCCCCACAAAGAGCGAGTAACCTCCCAAATCCTTCACCACATCCCAGCAAGGCTGGCGCCGGGGATAGTACCTGAGAACCAATATCTCATTCTCCGCGACACGGCGCTGACCCCCTGCAGGCAGCTGCAGAGTAACCGTGCAGCTTGCATTCCTCCAGACTTGGTACAGGTTACCCTCACATACCACCACGTTCTTGGCACTTGTGAACGCGGACACGGTGTCGTAAGGTGGCGCAAAGACAGTGGCAGGATTGAACGGGAGGTTGGCCTCAGACAAGAGCGGCTCGATCGTGGCCGGTGCGTTCAGGTCCGGACCTTGCGATTCAGGTGGAGCTCTCTTGTATGACATGAATGTGTCCGCACAGAGTGTCACCATCAACGGAATGGGATCATGCGGATCTCTTGCTCGGGCCTGTTCGTAGCGCAGCAAACGCAAGTTGCGCTGCTGCAGCCATCGCACAGGGCGGAAATTCATAGTGCGGTCACTCTGCGGCTGTAGCACGGAGAATTCCGGCTCTGATGGCCCCGCCTCGTCGGCGTTGTTGGATGCAGGCTTGCGGACGCGGCGCTCCGGGAGGCGGAGCACGTGGACGTCCCCGCACTTGGTGAGGCAGTAGACCTTACCTGTGTCGGTGTAGACGACGTCGGTGAGCTGGTCCCCGCAGGTGAGGCGGACGGGGTCCATGACGGCCCACCTCCTGGCGCCGGCGGTGACGTAGGCGATGCGGTCGATGTCGCAGATGGCCGCGGCGGCGAAGTCGTCCTTGGCGGGCGTCGGGGTGAAGACGACCTTGGAGACCCAGCGGCTCTCGTAGATCAGGGGCGGGAGGAGGATCTCGGCGGCGGCGATGGGGTTGAGGAGGACGAAGACGGTCTGGCCGTTGTAGAGGACGACGGAGAGCGCGAGCCAGCCGTTGCTGGAGCCGACGCAGCGGCTGCCCGAGACGATGGCGGTGAGCTCGAAGGACCTCCGGGTGGGCAGTGAGGCGGCGTAGGGGCACCAGCGGGCGTCGTCGGCGACGACGAGGAGCGCCGGGGAGGGCGGGGCGAGCGCGCAGCGCCACGCCGTGCAGGCGCCCCGCGCGCTGGCGTACCACTTGAGGTCGAGGCGGTCGCCGATGCGGCAGAGGAGATCCGGCGGCAGGTCCGCCCAGCGCCGGAACGGCGCCATGGCGAGCGGCGGATTCAGGCCGCTGCTAGGGTTTGGGGACGCGGGCGGGGGGCGATTGCCCGGACGGGGAATTTTATGACCCATCTCCTCCCTCCGCTCCCCCACCGGGTGGTGAGTGAGCGAGCGGGGAATCTTGCAGGCGAGCCCCTCCCGGCCGCGATGAATTCGCGAAACGGTCCTAACCCGGACCCGGCCCGATGCCGCCGCCGCCGCTGTCCGCGTGAGGACCGGCCTGCGGTCTGGTCTGCGCGGGTCGGGTGGGGTCACCCAGACAAACCACCCGCACCGGTGTGAACCGTGTGTGACTCTGCGAGGACAGAGGACGGAGGAGGCAGCGGGCGTCGCGTGACGTTTGCGGGCGACGCGTGGTTAACGGCTAGCGCGATGGCCCGCCGGGATGGCTGGCTTTGAGAGAGGCCGAGGGCGCACCCCCGCGTGGGCCTCGCGGGCTGCTGGAGCTGGATCCCACCGACCCTTGGGACTTATGCGAGAGAGAGAGAGGCCGAGCGGCACGGGGATCATGATGTGACGCGCGCGCACACGCAGGACGCGTGAGGCAGGAGGGATATTCGTCTCGGGCTTGGGCCTCGGCCTGCTATGAGAGAGCCAACGTCGGCGGAAGTTCCTCGGAGAGGCCCGTAAGATGATTTCAAGTGCTTTCGGCCCGTTTACGCGAGGGTACCGGCCTTTTGGAGGCAATTTACTAATTTGTGAATCGCGGTGTCTCGCGACCGTACCAAGTCACGTATTTCATGAAGAAGAAAGTATTTTACAGATATTACTTGTCCCAGACCAAACAGGAGTTGACCTAACAAGCGCATAAAGGACTAAAGAATAGAGAAAAAAACTAAAAATGACCAGAAAAATAAACGGCCGGCAGAACAACTAGAAACGAGCGACCAAGGCTCCAACACACCCAAACACCAGAACCTAAGAACGACCACACTCCTAAACCTGCAACAGATAGCCTCGTCAAGGGCGCCAAAGGTCATAAGGTGGCAAAGCATCCACCGAGTAGCATGAACACGACGACAAAGCATCCGTCCGAACCGAAGATGAAGCACAGCAGGGGTGGCAAAGCATCCACCCAATCCGAAACGACCACGGCGGCAAAGCATCCGCCAGAGCAACAGTAGGGGTGGCAAAGTATTCGCCAGATGACGACCAAAGAACCCACACGAGGTGGACAATAGACGCAGGCAGGTTTAGGAGAGGAAGCACGTAGACCACGCCGACCGGCCTCGGGGAGGAGCAAACGATGATGCCTCCAAGAAGAAGAACGGCACCCCAGGGCGTCGCCATCATCAGCCCGCGAGCAGGCAAGGCTTTTGCATCTGCTCCATCCCCAGAACCCACTGCGACACCAACAGCCAATCGACCCCCCATCAGCACCGACGGGAAGGAACCAACACAGAAGCCTGCAATCCCGCAAAGGGGGTGGCAGCCGGAGAGGAAGCATAAGTGGAACCCATCCTTGGCAGTGCGATAGAGGGGAAGACGGGCGCCCTCCCCCAGAACTTCACAACAACGCCTCCGGGGAGGGGAACAACGCATGCAAGCGCCATCGTTGCTGGCCCAGCAGCACGCTTCCCAACACGGTGTTCTTGGCCATGATGAAAACTTGATCTTTCTGGTCGCACTGGGCGTGCCAAAAATGTGTTAACGCAAAAATCAGGTAATGATGGTTCACGCAAGCAACACACGATTGGCCTCGGAGATTTGCTTTACTCCAATGATGAGCCGATAATCTCAAGGTTCAGGGCTTGCCAGTCAATTAGACATGTAATTGACAAGGGATAAAATGTGTAAAATTATAGAACGACTATGATTCCGAACTGCTCTTCTCTATAGATCGAATCGGCTAAAATCAGCCGATGACAGTTAAAAGTCCAAGTTCAAGCTCAGATCACTGTGTGCTTAAAAGCTTAAAAGTCGATAAGTAATTCAAGGATGGACTAGATAGATTGTGATAAAAACTAAAAACTTAACAGACTTAAATAAATAATCTATTAAGATTTAGCCAATATCGATAACTTTCAACATAAAAGCAAAACGGAACAAATTAACCTAGATCAACTATTCTGATATGCTAAACATGAACGTTAGATAAATTGGTGTATCAACTAGATCAAGATAAAACCGATTCGCTAGAACCTATAATCAAGCAGGTAAGATAACTCTTTAGGAGATCTAAACGAAACCACAGCGATACGCTCGGTAGTTAAAGCCTAGAGAGCACCAGATAAAAGCGAAACTTACAAGTAAGCCGGAGATCAAGATGTGCAACCCTGCGTAACTTGGAAGAACTCATTGATGAACTACTGAAAAATAGGGTTTGAAAATAAATGCGGCGAAAAGTAAGAACTGGTCCATTGATTTTGGTGTATACCGTTTTTACAAAGTCATCTGGGTACTATTTATAGTCTAAATTAAAAGACTCCTTATCGATAACGACTTACAAGCTTGACAGAAAAGAAATAATACTTTTCTAAAATAAAGATTCTCGTGAAAGGGTCTCTAGCCTAGTGGTTAGAGAACCTGAGTAGCACTCAGCAGACTCAAGTTCGACTTTCTGTAGGAGCGAATAATTGGGTTTGGAATAAGAAAAATAAAAAAATAGGTATGAGCTTCCCCTCCTGACTTCGCCACTTCGGTCATAACATAAAGACTCTCTAATTCAAGTCGAACTCGATGTGACCCCACCATCATGAATATCGATTATAAATCTCCAATCCTTAGACCTTGACTGCACCGGTCCCACCGGCTTCATCGGCTTTGAGCACACCGGTTTCATCGGCTCTATTAGTTTCATCGGCTCTATTAGTTTCATCGGCCGATTACTGGTTTCATCGGCTATCCCCTTAGCATCGACTTTAAACGTCGGCTTTATCGGCTCGTCGCTTTTGGCATTTTTTTTTACCAACAGTGCAAAAAAATGGTGGCATTTTTTTTGACCAACAGTGCAAAAAGATAGTGTCAACAAAACTAAAACAAAATAAGAAGAAAAGAAAAAAAAGATAACCGAAATGAATATAGAAGCAAAAGAAAATGATATAGAAAAAGCAGTGGATGCAATGTAGCATGCGTGGGCAGGCCACCACCATGCAATGTAGCCGAAGCAGTAGCACTCGGCATTGCTAGAAATTTTACTTGTTGAGTTGTCAGTAAGTAACGGTCCAAAATAAATAGACCCGCAGGCGCTCACGTGGAAGGCAGACATGTGCGGACTACAAATACAAACGCTGTTTTATCGCGCGGGCGACCGCGGGGATAGTAGGTTTCCTCAGTTGGAGTAGTCGTCGGCATGCATAATTTTCTGCAGTGTGCAGTGTAGGTGTAGCCACTTCAAAGACATGTAGCTCGGCTTGCAGGAGCTCCCGTGGCCCCGTGGGCATTCTTGCGCTCCCTCTCGACGAGCACGTAGGTGCCCATTGGCGCGATGCGCGTGCGCGTGCGCCAGGCAGGCAGGATGCATGATGCCACATGTTGTTACTTGGATTCGCTTCGCAGTCGCAGTTGTGTACTGCCAGGGCGCGCGTGTCCATGACTCCCCTCGAGTCCGATAAGAAGTCGGGTGTCGGAGTGAGGGGATTATATAATAAGAGGAAATTTCGACAGGCATATACGTTTTATATGGCAGGTAACCTAAGCTTTATTTTTGGATCATAATAAAAGTTCCCCACGAGCGCCCTTGGTTCGTCGGCTTCAGAAACCCGAATCCAAGATTGTCGCCATGGCGCCGTTCGCACCTTGGTCAAGTATTCCCCCGGAGGTCCTCCTCCTCATCAGCGGTGGCTTCCGCCATCTAGAATCCTACTGCCGAGCCCGCGGCGTCTGCACCGAGTGGCGCGCCGCCCTCCCGCCGCCAATACCTTCGCTCGTCACCATCACCGCTCCACCCGGCACTCCTCTCCATCGGCACGACCAGGACGTCATGTCCGTCGTGTTCCTGCCGGTGGAGCGCTCCTACCCCCTCACCACGCTTAGCCGAGGCAGCCGCTGCGTCGGCTCGAGGGACGGCTGGCTGGCCGTCGACAGCCGCCGCCCCTGCTCCATGGGGATCTACCTCGTGAACCGCCTCGCCGGCGGCAAGCACGTCCTTCTCCTCCACCTGCACAACGACGGCAATCCGGTGCCCAAGGTCGTGTTCGCGCCGGAGCCCACGCAGGAGGACTACGTTGCAGTGGCGATCTGCGACCTGCGCAGGCTCGCCTACACCAAGACACGGGACATGAAGTGGATGATCCTCGACGTCGTCATTGGGGAGAGAGACCGGTTCATCGACCTGGCCTACGACACCGACGCCGGCAAGGTCTACTGCGTCACCTTGTTGGGAGATGTGCACGTGCTCCACCTCCCCCAGCGCCAGCGACGGAGACCCATCGTTGAACCCTTGCAGGCGGAGCGCACCGGTCTGCCGTTCGACCCCGCCGACGCCTACGCTGCACCCTACGACACCGCATCGAAGTTCACAGACGTCAAAAATATCTTCTTCTTCGGTGGCAACCTATACCAAGTGTGGAACACCAGCAGTGCCGTCTCTTTTACGATGCCAGACGGTAGCCAGTTCGACATGGCGAAACACAACATCTTCGTGCTCAAGTACGACCCCCAGCGCCGGCCGTGCTGGGACGCGGTGAAGGACCTGGGAGGCTACTCGGTGTTCGTCGGGAAGAACCAACCTGTGGTGCTGCGGCCAGAAGATGCGCCAGGCGTTAGGGGCAACTGCGTGTACTGGATCAACGAGCTGTCGAGGAACGAGCCCATGGTGTTCGACATGGCCACTGGAACCTCAACCCTTCATCCCTCTGCTGACAAAGCTCTGGATCCTTCGTGCAGACCAGTGTGCTGGTACTTCTTGAATGACAAGATTATGAAGATGAGCGTCGAGGGCAATGGAAGGAAACGATGTCGAAGTGGAGAGGATCGTGGCCAAGTCTCGAAGAGTCGGAAGGCGCACTAGTAGGAGTCTAGGACTGAAGCGAGGTATAATAATGTAAATCCGTTCAACTATCATACATTCATGTGTAGTCTCGTATCCTGAATGTTTGCCCGCCTTGGAATGCTAGCCAAGCCTTCCTAAAACTCCTTGCCAGTGAGAAATAGGAGTAGCAGAAAGCCATTATTGGCCCCTCAAGCGAAGATCACCAAGAGAGTTTTGAATGCATGTATAGCATTTGCTTCCCTTTGTTTCTGCGTAGATTTGTGTTTCGGCTATAGGTCCCACTGAAAGAGTATCTATTTAGTACATGGCATCAAATCAACTAAGAATTAGCAAGCTCATTTTGTACCACTTACTGAAAGAGTATCTATATGAGGTGAAGACTTTGGAAGAAAAGAACAGAGCTCATGGTTTCGAGATCATGGGCCTATTGCTTCATTTGACTCTGTGAATGAGGTTCTTCTTGGTGAATTAAACTGAAATACTGAATGAATGCACTTTGTTTTTTTACGACATTTTGGAGAAGGGACAGGACAAGTCGCACTGTGATTTTCAAGCAAGCGGCTTGTGGGCCTCCCTCGTTTTTGGGCCGGCGCTGCCTCTCCTGGGCCTAACTACCTCAGCGGCCTCACATGATGCTGCCGGCCATAACAGGCCCACACAGCACAGAGACGCAGAAGAAGCTGCCGAAATCCGGCGGATTCGCGGGCTCGGACGCCGCGGCGCAATGTCTCAGTTCCCGTGCGCAGGCGACTTCGCTGCATGCCTTCATCACTTCATGATTTTCAGCAGAGAGCCAGGCAATAACCTGTATTTTCTTGCGATGTAACCTGATGTACTATCTCCAAATTTGATGTACTATCTCCAAATTTGAGTGATTCGATCTCCGTGCTGGTAGTGATTTCGTGGATTGGTTTGAAAGGTAGAGTTGCTTCAGAATCTTTAGAGGGCAAGGTTCTGCTGATTTGGATCCCAACGCCCTCCGTCTAAACAGGCTTCCGAAGGTGACGAAACTACTGACAATAATATCAGCTTAAGAGGGCCTAGGCTAAACTCGCGACCTTCAAAAAAAAAACTCGCGACCTTAAAAAGCATGAGCACACACACATCATCGGTAATTAAGAAGCGGCAGTGATGCGCAACAACGCAAGTGTGGGTCCTAGAAGTTTGACCAATTTTCCGTTTCGGTTGACAGAATCTAGAAGTCATCAGCATGAAGGTGAAATTCGGATTCCTAGAAAAACATTTCAGTCCCCGTAGGTTTAACTAGGCAATTGTTAAATACAAGAAAAACTAGCTCTGTTTTTTTAAAAAGAAAAGATCAGAGGTGCATTTGGACATTTTTTTGGAACAGGTACTTTTTGGTTTGGGTGACGGGACTTTAGAGCATCTCCAAGAGCTTCTGTATATTTCTTTGGTTAGCTAAAAAAGAAGAAAAGAGAGGAAAAATCATTTCCAACGGAGTAGCCAATTCAATCGCTATATTCCCACGCTCGCTATCTCATTCCCTCCGCTTGCTTCCTTTCCCGAGCCAGTCACACTCGCTATCTGCACTCGCCCGCGCCCTCTCCTCACCTTCCCGCTGCCTTCCTCGGCCCCATGCGTTCCCTCCCCACCCCGCGCGCTGCTGCTGCGAGGTGGAGCACGGCCAGCGGTGCCGGAGATGGAGGATGGGGCACCACTGCAGCTTGTTTGTTCGATGGAGGACAGAAGCAGAGAGAAAGTCTGCTGCTTGTTGCTGGCGTTGATGGAGAGAGATCAGAGAGGGTGAGCGGCAAGCGTGCAATAAATTGGAGGGACGAGCAGGTGGATTTGCTTGCTCGGATTTGGGAACTGGATTTTGATGCGTGGCTGCTGTGTGTGGACTGGAGTTGTGCGGCTGAGCAGCATGGATGTAGTTGAGATTGGGGAGAGAGATGGAGGCGTGGCTTGCTGTTGCGGCTCATGGAGAGAGAGGATCAGAAAGGTCAAAGGAGAGCTGCTGATTTGATTGTTCGTGAAAGAAAATCAGAGGAGGGAGAGATGGTCATTGCTTGTGTGCTTGATGTTTGCTTGGATTTGGGATCGCAGGAGCAGATGGGAAGGGGCTTGCGGCAGCTAGCTTCTTGCGGTGGAAGAAAGAAAGGAGCAGAGGAAGAAGAGAGTGGCGCCAGAGAAGCACGCGGCGGGGATAGCTCGGCGTCGGAGGCGGCGGGGGTAGCGCTGATGAGGGGAGGAGGGGAAGAAGGCGAGGCCGGCGATGAGGGGAGGAGAGGAACAACTGACGCAGTATGACATATGGGGTCCACTGACATTTAATATATAGAGAGTCTAGTTTTAAATAGCCTGTTGGTTTATGCCTCCTTTTGACTAGCTTTTTATTTTTTAGCTAGTCTCTTGTTCTCTAGATTTAGCTAAGTATTGCTAGTCTCTTGGAGATGCTCGAACGGTGACTCGCAATGCTCTTTGGACCAAATCAGAAAAACTGCTCAGTAAACCGTTTCGGACAAGAACTCCTCTGCGATTCGAATAAGAATAAGAGGGCTCAAGTGTAAAAACCGACAGGCATTCGGATCTAGAGTTTGGAGGATAAAATTTTCCCCAATCTCCCCATGAACCCTAGCCTCTTGATTACCCGCCATATTCCGAATCCAAGGATTTCGCCATGGCGCGATTCGGGCCCTGGGCGAGCCTCCCATCTGAGATCCTCATCTCTATCACCGATGGCTTCGATCTCTCCTTAGAATCCTACTGCCGCGTCCGCGGCGTCTGCATCGCATGGCGCGCCGCCCTCCCGCCGCCGCCGATCACTTCGCTCATCACCTTCGCCATTCCCCCCGACGCTCCTCCTCGTCACCTCATCCCCGACATGGCCTCGGGCTTCCACCCGGCGGAGCGCCCGGTGGAGCTGTCTGTCACGGCCCATACTGCGGCCCATTTACATTACCTTTCAGTCTACATTCAGCTTTAAGCCGGCCTGCGAGCCGCATGCTTGTACTGGGCCGAGCCCATTAACAACTGCTTATACTCGCCGTGTGGGTGGTCGGGCGGAGGCGAGAAATAACTAAAACCCTAAACAATTATCCTCTTCCTCCTTCCTCCCGAGACGGCGGCGGCGCCGAGCTCATCTTCACCGCCGCGCGCGACGCCGGCAAGTTATCCTTACCTAGTCTCGTGACACTGTCCGCCGTATCCATCCCGGCGGCGGATCGCTCGTTCCACCTCGCCACGCTTCCCAGACGCGGTCGATGCGTCGGCTCGAGCGATGGCTGGTTGGCTGCCTACAGCCTCTGGCCGGAGATCTCCCTCCTGAACCCTCTCGCCGGCGGCAAGGAGATCCCTCTCCTCCCGCTGAGGAGTGACCGCAAGCCGCCGGCGGCGGCCAAAGTCGTGTTCGCGCCGAACCCGACGCCCGAGGTCTACGTCACCGTGGCGATCTGCGACCTGCGCAGGCTCGCCTACACCAAGACCCGGGACATGAAGTGGATGGTCATGGACCTCGCCATTGGGGACAAGGACCAGCTCGCCGACCTGGCCTACGACGTCGACGCCGGCAAGGTCTACTGCGTCACTGTGTGCGGGGACGTGCATGTGCTCCACATCCCTCGCCGTCAGCGGCGGAGGCCCGTCGTCGAACACTTGCAGGTCGAGCGCGCTGGCCTACCATTTGATCCAACCGCCGTCTACGAGCCGCCTTACGACAGAGTGTCGAAGTTCACAGGCGCCAAAAAGATCTTTTTCTATGGCGGTAGCCTGTACCAAGTGTGGCGGAACACCACCAGCGCCGTCTCTTGGATGATTCCGGGAGGCAGCCGGTTCCGCATGGAGAAAGATGATGTCTTTGTGCTCAAGTACGACCCTGAGCGCCGACCATGCTGGGATGTGGTGAAGGACCTGGGAGGCTGCTCAGTGTTCATTGGCAAGAACAACCCTGTGGTGCTGCGAGCTGATGATGTGTCAGGGTTGAGGGCCAACTGCGTGTACTGGATCGACGAGTGGTCGAGGAATGAGCCTATGGTGTTCGACATGACCACAGGAACATCAACTCTTCATCCCTGTGCTGCCAGAGCTCTGAATCCGTCGTGCAGACCAGTCTGCTGGTACTTCTTGAATGGCAGCAAGGTTATGAGCGCTGTGGACAATGGAAGAAAACGACGAACAAGTGGAGAGGATTGACATGTCTTGAAAAGTCGGAAAAAGCACACTGCAACAACTGAAGTGCAACCATAGATGGTGGAACTCATGTAGATTACGTGTCAAACCAGGTTGCTGCCGCTGTTGCGAAGATCTGTAGCAAGCACTTCCATGTGGAAGAGCATGAAGTTAAGAGGCATTTACGGGTCTTCGTTAACACTTCCATGGAGAAACCGATTTTCGATTCACCGACCAAGGATGCTTTGATCACTCCTCACGACAGCTTTGTGCCAAGGTGTGACAAGTGGTTCTGGTGGTCTGGATTTATGCAATTTTGCTTTTCTTATTTTCTGATTACTTCTTAGATGGCGTTTGGTTGGAGGATATGTAACGTAAATAGATTACACCGGTAACCAATTACGTTAGATCATGTTTGTTTCGATGGCTCCGTAATCAGATCCCCGGTAATCGGATAACAGCGTTGTACAAATTCGATTCCGCTGCGAGTTGGGCGTAATCAGAAATCGATCTCCGGCTCTCCGCCCGCTCGTCGGAGAAACGCGTCGTCCCCAGCAGCTCGGAGGTCCTCGACGACACCCTGCGCATGCCCACCACAGCGGCCTCCAGACGTCGTCGCCGCCCCCGTCCCCGCTGCTGCGGACCTCACCCTCAAGCTCGATGGACGCGCGCGTCGTCGCGACGCCGGCGGCTGCCCCGCAGGACGGCGTGACGGCCGAGAAGCTCCGTGCGGCGGCGGACCGCGCCGAGATGCACGGCGTCATCGACCGCCAGCGGGCTACTGCTCCCTCACGCTCGCTGCCTCCGCCATGGCCGCGCTCGCGCCCGCCGCCGCCGTCGCGCCTTCCGTGCTCGTGCTCAAGGCTTCCGCGGGGGTCCTCCTCGCCACCGCCGCCGTCACCATGGCCGCCGTCAATAAGATCCACCCAGCTCGCCGAGGATTAGCGCAACGCCACGCGCCTCTGGAGGTAGTTCGAGTGCGACGTCCGCGCCGCCCTCAACGGCCACCACAGCACGGCGCCGGCCGTCATCACCGAGGCCGACGTGTAGGACGCCATGGACGGTGCTGATGTTTGACGCGGCGTCCGTTGTTCTTCCTCAATCTGTTACCGTTACCAGGACCAAACCGAACAAATCAAGTAATGGATTACATTGTTTACGTTACCACTGTTTTTCAATTCCCTTTACGTTTGCGTTTACATTGTTCAACCAAACACCATATTAGTTCTTACTGTTGCAGTTGCTGAGTGTGTTATCCTTGGTATTACCCGTGAGAGATATCCCTTGAGGCACGTGGACCGAAAGAAGACCCAAAAGGCTTCCAAAAGAAGGAGATGCTAGGATGGCTATTGATGAAGCATAGATCGTCAGTGCAGGAATACACTGTGCTGACGTAAAAAAAACAAAATTCTAAGCTAGTATGTAGCTTCTTGATTGTCTGGGAGTAATTTCAGTGATATTAGGATGGTGAACTTGCTTATCAAAGTCTGGTTACGTTGTCCCTGTAATATTTGATATTGTTTGCTAATCGAGCCAATGCACCTGCACAGAAGACATACAGCTACCCCATGCCGGGAGATCGAGGCCGTCGAGACTGTGTGCGTATCCAACATCTAAGTGTGTTTTTACCATATAATTAAATAGACCCAGCCTCCTGATTGCAAGCACGATATGTAATGGCGAACAGTACAAAGGGCTTGCAATGGGGACAGTCGACGTGACCTTTTTCTGTCACATCCCAACTTTGCCTGGAATTATGGGTAAACAGGAGCCTGGGATATCCTCAAGGACAAAATCCACATCCCTTTTCTAATTAAATAATGTATAAAATGCTACTAGTGCGATGCGTAGTCAAAAGGTGGCATTGCATCGGAGGGTTAACGTAGTCTAATTAATATGGTCTCAATTGAAGGACTTGTTTATAGTTCCCAAAGTTTACCCTCAAATTTCAATATTCAAAAAGAATATTTCTATCACATCAAAATGCCGGTACATGCATTGAGTACTAAATGTAGATGAAATTAAAAACTAATTACACAATTTTGTTATACTTTACGAGACGAACATTTGAGCCTAATTAATCAATGTTTGAATAATTATTCACAAATACAAACGAAATGCTACATTGACGCTACAGTGATAAAATGTCAACTTTGACCTCCTCGAATTGGGAACTAAACAAGGCTGAAAATAAAATCATGTGAACAGGGACTAGTCACGCACACCGGCTCATTTAGGCCTTGTTTGGGAGGGTCTCTATTTGTTACGGCTTCATCTGTTTTGCGCAAATTAAGATGAAAATAAATTACAAGTAATGTGAAACAAGTTTTGTTTTTGCTCCACCAGTTCTATTTTCACCAGCGAAACCATTTAAAAAAACTCCCAAACTTTCCCTACTCTTCTTATTTACCTATAAAAAGGGCTATGGCTACTAATCGGCTACTAGATTTCTACTATGCATAGGGTAAAACAAAGCTAACAACACTGATTGATATAAAATCTATTCTGAATATGATTCGTCACATGTTTATCTCGAGATACATTTGTTACCACTTTCATCCGGAGGCTTTGAGAGAGGCGCAACTGAGCCTAGGCAGAGGCTCTGCCGTGCCTTTTACCCATATATGCAAATATGATAATATCTTTTTTTATGTTAAAAATAATGAAAGACGACATTTCTCTAATGACTAGAGTCATTTACCAATTACAGTAAATATTCATGCTAAAACTATTGATGCTCTAGAAAATAATGATGTAATTTACCACTTACTCGTTTTTTGTTGTAATGTGTAGTTTTGTTAGCCGCGATTTCCAATACCATACTTTTGATTGTCATAATATGCCGCATTATAATTTTGTCAAACATAAAATTGACATCGCATGAAAAGTTGTTATTGGTCGAAGATAAAAAAAGTTCGAATATTGGGTCATATTTGCCTTCAAACAATAGTGACGAGTACTATAGATAAATCATAATATTTTGATGAAAACATTATAACACACTCACACCATTTTTAAATAGATAATGTTTGAAAACTGTACAAACTAGTTTGTCATAAATGTTATGTATTTTAAATTAAGAGGGTACTTACATTGATAGCTTAATTTTAAGCAATCTATTTTTTTTACACATCCTACTAGACTCATAGTTTTTAGAAAAAAAAATTGAAATCTTAGACACAACGGGGCAAGCTGAATCGTGAATCGCGATTGGTTTGAAATCGTGAAGATCCTTTTTTTTTTTTGGCTAAAGTGGTGCTCACATGGTTGCAAGTTCTCCAAAACACGGCATGCAAATTTGGGGGCCAAATTTGGGGGTTTGGAGTCACTTCGTAATCATTGCGTCACTGTAGCATTTTGTTTGTATTTGTGAAAAATTATCCAAAAAATTGATTAATTAGGCTCAAAATGTTCGTTTCGCAGAGTACAACAAAACTTTGTACTTAGTTTTTGATTTTATTAACATTTAATTTTTTTGCGAAAGCATTAACATTTAATACTCCATGCATGTGCCGATATTTTGATGTGATGGGAATCTTTTTTTTTTATAGTGAACTTTGTGGGTGAAATTTGAGATCTAAACAAGGGGTAAACAAAGCTGACGCCAGTTTCAACATGCTGTAATGTAATTTGATTTTGCTTTTGGAAAATGGAGATTCGATTTTGCACATAAGGGGTCTTTCGGGAAAAAAAATGCAGATAAGGCCAGGGAGGGATCTCAGGCAGGAATTAATCCCAGGTGCACGTGACGCATGTGCAGCCAGTACAGGCGAAAAAATGCCAGCGATTCAAAATTTCAAAGCGAAAACGCTCAGGGCGGCTGCTGAGCCCGCGTGAACCCGGAAATTTTCGAGCTCGGCCCCGAAAATTTCAGCATCCCGCCCGTCTCGCATTTTCGATTCGGCTTTCTTCCCTCTTGAACTAGAGCCGCCACCGCCGCGGACTGAACCACCGCGCCCAGATTGGATTTCAGACCGAGCAAACCGTGAGAAATTTTCGGGATTTCAGTCGCCTTTCCCTCCCATTTCTTTCGGTGGTGAAGCTCTAGGATCAGCGGCCGGAGCCGGAGCAGGGATTTTTGGTTGCCGCCACCAAGTTTTGTCGTTGCTGCCTTGGTCGCCGGAGGGAGGGGGCGCGGCCGCGCGGGGCTTTCGGAAGCTTCGGTCGCCCGCCGCCCCGCCGCCAGGTCAGTCAGCGCCGTCATCGCCGTCGCGAGCCCCGGTCCACCGTCCGCCACCGCGCCTCCGCCTGCATCCCCGTCCTAGCAGCCGCCACCCGCCGCCACTCCCCCTTCTCCACTCTTGGATGCGTTCACTGGCTTCTCGTCTCACCAATCTGTCTCTCCCCGTGTCTTGCAGGGCCCCGAGATGCCTGAGTCCAGGGACGGCAGGAGGACGGCCCTCTCCGACCTCGCCGGCGGGGTCGGGGGAGGAGGATTCTTCATCAGGAGGGTGGCCTCGCCGGGAGCCCTGGCGGCGAGGGGCATCAGGAAGCCGCTGGCGCGGCGATACATCTCGCCGTCGAGGAACAAGGAGAACCTGCCGCCGGTCTGGGCCTTGAGGGCCACGCCGACGAAGAGGAGGAGCCCCCTCCCTGAATGGTACCCGCGGACGCCTCTCCGTGACATCACGGCGATTGCAAAGGTAATGGACAGTATTGCAATGCTGTGATGGGAGAAATTGTGCTGTTCGGAGATTTGCAATCCTAGTTGACTTGCTGATTTCGGTGGACTTTAGTGAATCCCCCAGTGATGCCCTTTTACTAGCTAGTTGTCCTCAGGAATTTAGCTTAACGGTACTGCTAAAGCAAATCTGTGGCATTCTTCTTTTCTTATAATCACCACTTAATCTTATCGTATTAGTTCCCTGTTAACTTCTACATATCCTGAAATCTGGAGCCACAACCTATGGTTAGTGCCAGATATATAGAGTAAAAAGATGCTAGTGGTACATAATTCAGAGTTGTTATGCCTGGCACTGTCTGATTTAGGGACTTCAGGTCCTGAAAGCTGAAACTGATCCTTTGAAAACATTACTTTGTTTTGTTTTACGGAGTATGTAGTATAGTCCTACTGTCAGTAGCAAGTATTAAATGAGGAATGAGAAATCTAAAGTAGGCATCTAAAATAGCTTCTGAAATATTGCCCATACATAAGCTGGACTTACTTCCAACCATATACTGATAAATGACCATTTGCTGGGTGGATTGGTTTACTTTTTAAAGGTGCCCTATACAGTTATCTACCATGTTATGTAGAATCAACTTGTACATTTTAAGTGCATATGTCCTCTTTACTTAGAGATTCCTCTGCTACACTTACCTTTATTACATTATTTGTGTTATCAAGAAAGTTCAATTATTCACTTAGCTGCCATTACTAATTTGTCAATATTCCGGTTCATTTGTTAAGGACCTTAACTTAAGGTGTCTTAACGTTTATCCCTGCACCAGTTGTTCATTACAAAATGCTGAACTACACATTCAGTGTATGTTTTTGCCCTTGATAGCTGCCATCCTAGTATAACTGTGACTTAAATGCAGGCTATTCAGAGAAGTCGTTTAAGGATTGCTGCTGCTGAGCAGCAAAGCCAAATGCCAGAGCAGTCTCCCCAATCTGTAAACGTGGTTACTCCAGCACAAGCAGAGCAGGATGCACCTCACAGCGCTGAAGCTTCCCTGGCTGTTGCCTCTGGTTCTGGCTCAACTGAAACAGAAACCGTTGCAAGCCCTGTGAAAAACTCACTGAAGACTCCAGCCAAACCAATGGATCCTGCCCTTGCTGACATTGTTGAGAAGGAACTGTCCAGCTCAATAAACAAGATAGAGAAGTTGGTGAGGAAAAACCTGAAGCGAACACCTAAGTCTGCTAAGGCCTCTAGGAGGGCTACCCAGAGGCGCAATCTCATGTCTATGCGATGAATTGGCTGCTATAGTTCATGGTGGAGAGCGAGGAGAAAGTCCACCTCAGGCTTGGCCTCCTTCCCCTTGTCTGCTGCTTCTGTAGCTGCTAGCCTAACCTGCCAATGCACCGGCACTGCTGCTCTTTTGCCAACACTTACCATGGCATGACGTCTGGGGAGCATTTCTGGTTCTCTTCTCGAGGACCAGAGAATATGGGGGCTATTGGCTCTCTACTTGAGTTTCTAGGATTTGCAGCTGCTAGTGTAAGGTGTGATGTGGTTCATGCTACTACTGTAGAGTTATGCGTTACTTTTCTGTGTATCGGCGTTGGAACAAATGAAATCTTGAATTTTATTTTGTTCTGCAATATTGCCATAGCCACTAGTGTCTGGATGTTTTCTGTTGCGGCTGCTTATATGGAGTTTATGTTGTGTTGGTACTACAAGGAATATAGGCAGAGTCAATATGCAGGACAACGGTGTTTGGTCATGGCTTCTAAGCTATGGGTCAAATGCTTTCTATAACCATGTTATTGAACTATAACTGAACTAGTCTCCCCCAAAAAAAAACTATAACTGAACTAAACATAGGTTTAGAGTTGAGATCATGTTCTTAGTTTTTTTGTTCTTTGACATTAAAATTCTGATTATTTCAACTTTTCCTGTTAGGTGTCTCATTTTTTTTTCTTGCTTTCCTGCAGTGGATAGTACTAGGCTGGTAGCCCTCGTAAGCTTAATGGCACTTGGCACCCGCGAGGAGACAGGAATACCGACCAACTCAGCCCGGCTGTCTTGCACGGGATAAGTGGATAACCATGTCAGCCCAGGTCACTGAGCTAGTCATGCATTCTTGTGCAGCCTTTCTAATTGCGTCCATTTAACTTGGACATCAAGCACAGCTTAAAATGCAACCCTTTTATTTCCTCAAGTAGTCACCGTAAAAAGGTTTATCACAAGAAATGAAAACACACAAAAACCACATTGTGTCGAAGTTAAAAGAATCATTGTTCAGATGACTTGGTGATTAAGTTCATAAATCCTGAGTGGGAAACTCCCATGTGGTGACGCCGACACATGCACATGGGCGCAGAGACAGACGCGTGTGCATGTTCTTTAGCCATTCTGGGTTATAATAATAAAGATGATTTGTTTTTCCTGATTCACAACTCCATAGCTAAGTCACCTTTGCACTATACCACTGGTAATAGTGTCCAGGCCTCACGATTTTCTTGCGAAGTAAAAAAAAGAGAAACTAGTAGAAACACAACCTCGAGAAAGCAAGGAACCAATAAAGTCAGTTCTCAAGTAGTTCCAGTTCTGAAAATATTCTTCGATGATTTCAAAGAGCCCGAATTATCCTTTTTGCCTATGACTCTTCCCAGCAGCGGTTCCAATTTTAATTCAGAATGCAATGTTCTACAGTCTCCACACAAGCAGCAGTCCTATTTCTTAAGAAATGGAACCTACGGAGTTCTGTAAGGTTTAACATCTTGCACTATAGATCTTCGCTCCATCTCACCTAAACGCATCTTAAAGCCACGCTTCTGCGAGCCTTGTATCGATCCATACCCACTCCAGGTCCAGGGCAATAATTTGAACAAAACTCCAGAGTTAATAACTGCATCTGTAAGAGAAATTGTTTTAAATAGTGAGTTAAGGGGTTTAGCGGCTGAGGTCAAAATACAGCAAATAGCGGACTAAATAAGGCTATAGCGGGCTATAGTGACTAAATTATACATAATTCTAAATAGCGATTATCTGTTTCAAATGGCTATATAGCGGCTATAACGAAGCTATAACGGGAGATTTAAAACCTCGATAAGAAATGAGCTGTGGTCCCATCACATGCCTTGGTCCAAAAATCTATCGGGTAAAATTGAGTCCAGATAAGAATTTCCATTATATTCTAGGATCCATATTTCAGGTGAGAAATCTCCATTTCTATACTAGCCTACTCTGAAATGCCAATTGAATAACGATTGTCCGAAACATCTCCAATCACCTGCTTGTACTTCTCGCAGCGGGCGTCGAACAATCTCGATGGCGAACTCCGTGGAAAATATATCGGCTAGCTTGATGCCATAGAGGCATAGCCTTTCCTCCCGCCGGCGACGGCGATCCCCTCCACGTCGTGGTCACGGTTTCCAAGGTGGCCGAAGACCATCTTCGGCGCGTAGACGTCCGGCCTCCTCCTCCCGGTGAAGGTCGATTGGATCGGAGAATGCCCTCGTCGTTGTAGACGGAGATGCGGCACTGGGTGGGCGGCACCAATCCCCCCCCCCCCCCCCCCCCCCCCCCCCCCCCCCCGCTGATGCAGTGTCCAAGGACTTCAAACCTGCAGTGCTGTTCTTCAGCCTCCGACTAACAACAGAAGCAATGCAAATATGAACACAAGTTCAGTCGAGTTCATGTTCCTTGCGGTGTCCAAACTTGCAGAATGGTATCATGCCTACATATCCCTTCCGTTTCTAGCTCTTTGGAATTGGAAATGTGATTTGGTGTGACGCAAATCTGTAATGTTGTAGTTGGGAACACCAAATCATTGAACTATGCCATCAATGAATTTGACAGCACGTTCCGCTTTAGCCTTCACCAGTGGTTGTCCCACAATCCACTTTGTGAATTTGTTGATGGCTACAATAAGTCACTCAAATCCTCATGGAGCAGTCGTCAAAGGTTCCACTAGATTGAGACCCCAACATGCAAAGGGCCAAGATAACGGGATAGTATTGAGATCATGAACCGAAACGTCTCACGAGTTCTTCTACGTCTGACTTGGATGTTGGCCAAAAGAAACCATCCCTATATGCTTTTCTGACTAGTGTGCATGAGGCTGTATGATTGCCACAAACTCCACTATGAATTTCTGCAACTAGTGACTGACCTTCAGTTGCTGTCATACATTTCATGATGACATTGGTTGAGGTTCCTTTTCGGTAAAGTTTGTTATCGACCACCACGTAATTTTTGGCTCGTCAGGCAATATGAGCCCACTAATGCTCGTCTTTTGGTACTCTCTGATGCTTCAGGTACTCAATAAAGGGTAGTGTCCAGTCGGTGTTAATAACCATTGCTTGTTGCTCTGGTGGTATTGAGTCAATAGTACTCGAATCTATCGCCAACTCCTTGATGGATGGCTTACGTAACGCATGAATGAAGACATCTGTCGGTGTGATCCCAGTTTTGATAAAGCATCAATGGTGACATTATTGTCTCTGATGACACGATGAAACTCCAGGCCATGGATGTTGTGCTCAAGTTTGCGTACTTCAGTGCAGTAAGCTTCCATTGTTTCTTTAGAACAATCCCAGTCTTTGTTGAGTTGGTTGATAGCAACAGTTGAATCACCGAAAGTGACTAGTCTCTTGATGCCCACGGAGGCTGTGCACCATTGCTTCATATTCAGATTCATTGTTGGTTGCTTTGAAACTTATTTGCATGACATATTTGAGTTGTTCACCTCTGGGGGATATCAACAAGACTCGTGCGCCTGCAACTTCAAGCTTGAGTGATCCATCAAAGTACATGACCTAGTGCTCCGGTCGAGTAGATGCCCTGGAGTATTGGATTTCTTTCCAGTCGACGGTAAAAGTTACTAAACCTTAATACTTGGTTGCTCTATGAGGAGCAAAACTGACATTGTATGCTCCAAGTTCTGCTTTCCACTTTGAAACACGACCAGTTGCGTTGGGATTATTCAAAATTTCCCCCAACGATAACCTTGCAACGACAGTGATATCATAAACCTAAAAGTAGTGCCTGAGCTTGCGTGAGGTGATGAATAATGCATATAGAAGCTTTTGGGCCTAGGGGTAGCGAATCTTCAACTCAAAGAGTAATTCACTAATGTAGAGGCGGCCCTTGTTACCAGTGTTACCAAGCTTTGCAGCTCGCATTGGTGCCTTAGAGCATTTCACCACTTCTGGAACATGGATTTGAACCATACTATCTAACCTTCTACTGCAATTTTATCGAAATAAATGTATCATGAGTTTGTATGATAATGTATGAATGATTTGTTAGATATAAAAAATAAATGATTTGCATGGATAACAATTCTAAAATATCTTTTAGTGTGACTCAATATTTGCATGGATTTTCATTTTTAATTGTGACTCAATATTTTAATGTGGTACAGTTGGGTTGTTCAAAAGTTTCTAGTCATTAATACAGTTGGCTTGTCCAAAGGTTTGTAATCATTTATTTTCTTCTTTATAACTTGGTTTTTTATGCAGTCCTATCAATATAAGGATTCTTCAACATTAATTTATAGTGAGACCCTACTTTTCATGTACTATAAATAGAGGTGTGCATTGCATCTATGGTATATACAAGAGAAGCAACTTTCAACATCTTAGGCTAGGACAAAGAAAATTCTTGGCCCTAGCACATCAACACCATAATAGTACTTGGTAGCTATGAAAGCAATTGCATTTGCTTTAATCTTTACCATGTTTGTAACCCATCATTTTCTGTGTGTGGAAGGTTGCCGTAATGAGAAATTAGAGATTATGCACAAATGCAAGGATACCATAAAACTGGGTGGCGGGATCTATGTTACTCCAAGCAATGAATGTTATAGCCTTGTGAAGTTATATGACATGGTTTGCATTTGTCGTACCCTTACCACCGAAGATCAACGCCTTGTAGATGGTCACAAGATCATTCTACTTGCAATCGATTGCGGAAAACCACTACGAGTTGGAACCAAACGTGGAAGTAAGTACATGCATTTTTTTAGTAATTATAAGGTAGGAAATGTATAATGTATTTCCAATAGTGTCTTGTATGATATGAAACTAATTTGAACTTGTTGATGTCAATTTCGGGCCAACACACGAATCGCACTTGAACGTGCGACGCACGGAGGGGCTCCTTGCTACTCCTCCACACAGGTCGGTCAAACCGGTATTGATAGCCGGTCAGACCGGTCTCGTCGGCGGTGCTCGGCGAGAGACCAACGAACGCCCGCCCGGGAGGGACCCCGTCGGGGCAGGCGCACCTTGGTTTGCCCTAGGCTCGGCAGGCCAGCTAGGGCGCCTCCTCATGCCATGGAGACAGAAGAAGGACAACAATTGGGGTTGGAAAAGTTGGGTAAAGGGAACGAAAGGTAAAAAGATAAAAGTGTAATCGATAGATTCGATTGGTTCCTCCTCAATCGGCCTTGGCCCTTTATATTTATAGGGTGGGATGGTCTTACCCTGTCATGAGTCGAAACCCTAACAAATCTCGTGTTAAAATACAACTCTAACTCGGTTTACACGACCTAAATCGGTCTGACCGGATTAGGAACCGGTTTGACCGGTCTGTCCCGGTGCAGAATCTTCCCGAAGCCATAACTCTCTCATCCGGAGTCCAAATTAGACGTTCCACATTGATCGTCTTAACGAGAGCTACGCAATGGTGAAGTCCAATCTGTATTTTGACAATGTTTACTAAACCGGTCTGACCAGTTTGTGCATACCGGTTAGACCGGTTTGCTTAGCCGTGTCAATTTTGGTTGTCAACAGAACTCTAAAATCCTAGGTTGGACCATCGTATCTCCATCTTTGCCGAGGGCACATCCAAAACAACTTGTCAAGGCGAGTGACTCAAGGAAGGATTAGGAAATCTAATAATCAATCTATACTATTTTGGCATTTTTGTCATATTACATGTTGAGTAAAGTGGATGAATAAAGATAGCACCTATTCCATATGTGAAAGGTCCCATGATGTTGTCTAGTGGGGGGATGAATAGGTGGTCCTAAGAATAATCTTGAAATAGTGCAGATAAAAACAATCCCGAGTCATCCAACTTCAACTAGCTCAGCCGGGTCTCCTGGCTAAGCACGCGTAGACCTAGGTTAGCCAGGTCAAGAAATTCATTTTAAATTAAATTCAAAAGGTAACCAATAAAAGTAGAATCAAAGAGGTACCATAGCCTTAGGAAGGAGTATACTAGTAGATCCATGGAACACTTGTATCTAAAAACCTCACAGCATGTAGATCGGGCATATACCTCCAAAAGTGAACACAAGATATAACAAGAAACTGAAGAACACAAGTAGGCAAGAGACACAAAGTTTTACTTTCGAAGTTCACTCCTACAAACGGAGCAACGTCTCCGTTGAGGTGACCTAGAGGTTGAGTTAAGATTACTTACTATGAACCCTCTACGAGGATCAGAAGTACAAACATCTAAGGCACAAGGACACAAGTTGTATACTACATGGAGAAGCCTAAATGACTTGGAGCAACACTGTGTAAGAAATCAATATATGAGACACATGTATTAGTGACACGAAAAAGTAACACGTCACTCATATGACATATGTGTTGTGACATGTCACCAATGATAATAAATGATGACTCCAGTTGAGACACGTCACCAATGTCTCAACAACACGTCACCAATGATAATAATAAAGTCATAAGTGACAGCTCCAGTTGAGACACGTCAACAATGTCTTTCGTGGTTAGTGACGTGATTTTTTGGTTGCATCACCTTGACGAGTGGAAGGTGCAATGAATGAAATCAGCAAGGAAAAAGTCCATGCTACCTCCCTCAACTATCGTCTTTGTCTGCTTTACCTCCCTCATCACCAAAACCAGACATAGCAACTCCCTCATCTCACAATTCCTGTCATTTTTCCTCCTTAAGCGGTTTTAAAAGATGGTTTTAATAGTAATTAAAAATTCTAATATCTAACTTACTCTTAGAAAATTTATTTGAGCTAAAAAAATGAAATCAGTTCCATCTTTAAAATTTGTTTTGAGCCGGTGATTAGAACGGGCAAGATTTTCTTCAGTCTTTGCGGCACAAAAATTCAAAGGCACCGGTCAGGAAATCTAGCCCATTCTCCCCTGGGTGTCCAGCTGTCGTTCTCGATTCTCGTACCGGTCCCTCTGATCCAGTCATGGGTCACGGTGGGCAAAAATTCCCGAATCCGAACTACCCGGACCCGAATTACCCATACTATATTTCGGGTTAGCAGTCAGAAAACCCGAAATTAGTTCGAAAATTTCGGGTTCTTATCCCCGGTATCCGAACTCCCGAAATACTCGATATTTATATGGATCCCTTGCGGCCCAATAATCTATGTAGGCCCATTTTGAAACATAACCCACTACCCCACGCTCACCCAACCGGTCCCGACTCCCGCACTCCACGCCCGCAGTACCGCACCCCCGCCCCCGACTCCCGACGCCACGCCCGCGCCCCTCCGAGTCTCCGACTGCCGACGCCGCACCCGCGCCCGCGCTGCTGCCCCGCGCGGTCGCGCCGCGCTGCTGCTCCTCCTCCTGCTCGGGCTCCGCCACCTCCCTCCCTCATCCGCCGTCAGATCTGCCGTTGGGAGCAGGGAAAGGACAGATCTGTAGCCGCTACTCTTCCTCCGACGGCGCCCCTCAATTGACAGGCGTTAGTCTTTTGATGTTGTTTTGTGTTGCTCTTGTTCTTTTGATTGATTGCTTTGTGATCTCTGTCTCTGTCTGCCTGTTCTTGGATTGCTAAAATAAAGTTCAGAGTTTGCTTTTCTCATGGATGATTCATAGTAGCAGTGGAATGGAGATGAAATGTTGCGGTGAAAATCGGGTGTTTGGGAGTACCCGAACCCGAATTGTCGGGTACCCGAAGGTTCGGGTTTTGGTTTAGTTCGGGAGAAGTTCGGGTGCTGATTGATTACCCGAATTACCTGACCCGAAAATCCCGAATTACCCGAACGCCCAGGGTGAGTCATGGGTGCCTATGCTTTCGCAGTTGCTATGAGGAAAACATGGCGGCGTTCCTGCCTGCATCCAATCTTCCGCGGCACCAAGAAATCAATTGCTTGAGGAACAACATTACAATCTTCCAGCTTCAATAACATCCCGTTTCTATTACAAACGAAAAATACGAGTATACGGCTTGGTGCTAAACTTCATATACTCTGGAGTGGATTTTGTTCTGATTCACATGGTAGATCGTATCTGGTCGCTGTTCAGCGCTGCAGCGATAATAGTGTTAGTGTCCAGGCCTCGTGATTTAGCCGAGTATAAAGGAAATGCATGTTTTTTAACTAGTGGAAGCATGCAACCTTTGATAAAGCAAAGCAAGCATACTAAACTCAGGGCAATGAGCAACATGAGGACGAAAGAAGGCTATGGATGAAATATCGAGAAAGAAACCAACAAGGGACCAGCAAAGTTCAAAAGGACTTGATATCACTTTAGTTTTTTTTCCTGAACATTCAGTTCTGAAGGAAGCGGTAGTCCCTACATGGCTAAATTGAGCTGGGATTTGCCCAGCAAGAGTGAGCAAAAGGTAAATGCCCTAAGCCCACAGCACTATTCCATTGCTGCTGGTCAAGATACTTCAATTGCACGAGGAGAATAAAGCTCCAGTGTGAAAAATAAAATAGGAAGAAATTAAAGGGGCTTCTTTGGTTAAAGCAAACCAGGTAATTGAAGTGCTTCTTTTGCTTTCAAGACACAAGTACGCACTTTGCCCTTTTCCCCCTCTTGGTTCCATCATGTAGTTGGAGTGTGTAACGCAGCTGAAAAAAAATGTAAATTTGATTTTATTTTTCTACACTGATAAAATGCAACAACCACATTTTCGGTGTCATCCCTATTCCACGAAATTTCAACATTTTTTAGACCTGTTTACATGGCACCAACTTTTCTATCTATACATATATATTTTGAGCTAACTTTGCAAACTTCAGAATTCAATCTTGGATGTGCTAGGCAACAAAATGCTTCAATTCCAAATATTAAATTCTCCAGGAAACAAAATGCATGACTGTTAGAGGTGTATTGAGAATGATTATGCCCACTTCCATCCAAATTCCCATGACTCTCTCATCCTCTGAAACTAGTTACCTGATCATGAATACAGATACAGAAAAGCAGTTTTCTAAATGTATGCAAGATCTGATTGCAGCATAATTTTGGGGTTTTTCGAGGACAGGCGTATACGGTGCAGGGCGTCATCAATAGCATAATAGTATAGGAAGGCCGTTGCTGGAGGATTGGCAGAGTTATCGTTTTTTATAGTGTCGTATGGCTAGTTTTTTGTTTGTTTAGTTCTAGGTTGTCTTTTCTTTTTCACTATTTCGTAATGGTTATAATTCTATAGGTGAGTAGTTGTTTTTTTTATTGTAAATTATCTCTTCTTAATGAAATTCTTGCCAAAACAAGTTCTCGAAAAAAAGCACTCGTCCTAGGTCCTATTCAAATCCAGTCAGATGCATCCCCACCAACTAATCACGATGCACCTCGACTCGCATCACATGACCTCAGCTTTACTCCCGTATCCATTTGAGCTTTTTACATCACAGCCCTCGTACCTCTGCAATTGCTTCAAGCTTCTGCAACGAAGTGTCTGTCTGTACAGTCCATTGCCTGTTTGGTCCAGTGCCACGTTGCATGCCTTCCCATCCCTTGCCGGCGACGGCGACGCGAACCTCCTAACCCAAAGGCGGACACGTTGAGAGCCAAGGCCCCGTGCCGCTGCCTCCGCCGACCTCGCCGGCCATGGCGTACCCGTACGTGTTCCGTGCGCAGGCACCACCAGTGAGAGTGGAGGATCACAAGATCGCCAAGGACGCGGCGCCATTGCCACCGGCAAAGCAGCAGTGGCCAATCGGCGCCAGCAGGAGCGCGCCCCCGCACGGCGCCGGAGCCCGGTGGTTGCGCGGCCTCGGTTCCGGCGAGAGGCTGGCGATCGCCTACGACCTCGTGGAGACGATGCACTACCTGTACGTGCGCGTCGTCAAGGCGCGCGGGCTCCCGGCGACAGGCGTGGAGGCGCGCGTCGGCAACCACCGCGGCGCGACTCGGCATCTCGTGGCCGGGGAGACGAGCCCCGAGTGGAACCAGGTGTTCGCCTTCTCCATGGACGGCTTCCAGGCCACGGCGCTCGAGGTGCTCGTCAGGGACGGGGACGCCATGGCGCGCGACGGCTGCGTCGTCGGCAGGGTCGCCTTCGACATCGCCGAGGCGCCCGTGCGCGTGCCGCCGGACAGCCCGCTCGCGCCGCAGTGGTACCGCCTCGAGGGCGCCGGCGGCAGGATGGCGGCGGCGCACGGCGAGGTCATGCTCGCCGTCTGGGTCGGCACGCAGGCGGACGAGGCGTTCGCGGACGCGTGGCACGCCGCCGCCGCCGCGCCGGCCCGCGGCGGTGACGGCGGCGCCGGCGCGGCGGCCGCGCAGAGCACGCGGTCCAAGGTGTACGTGACGCCGAAGCTGTGGTACCTCCGGATCACCGTGCTCGAGGCCCAGAACGTCGTGCCCCCCGGCGCCGCCGCCGGCATTGTTCCGAGCAAAGCCCGGCACGCCGAGGTCTTCGCCAAGGTGCAGGTTGGCGGCGTGGTGCTCAGGACCAGGCCCTGCGCCACGAGGAGCCCGAGCCTGGCGTGGAACGAGGAGCTCGTGTTCGCCGTGGCGGAGCCGTTCGACGACCCGGCGGTGCTCATCATCGAGGCCCGCGCGCACCCCGGCAAGGACGAGATCATCGGGCGCGCCGTGCTGCCGCTCACGCTCTTCGAGAAGCGGCTGGACCGGCGCCGCCAGGTCCAGGCGCAGTGGTTCAGCCTGGAGCCGTACGGGCGCCCGCCGCCGGAGGCCGCCATCTTCGCCGGCCGCGTGCACCTCCGCGCGTGTCTCGAGGGCGCGTACCACGTCATGGAGGAGCCGGCCATGTACGCCAGCGACACGCGCCCCACCGCGCGCCAGCTGTGGCGGCTGCCGGTCGCCGTGCTGGAGGTAGGCGTCCTCGGCGCGCAGGGGCTCACCCCAACGAAGACCGCCGGCGCCGGCGGTGACGGCCTGGGCGCCACCGCCGACGCGTACTGCGTCGCCAAGTACGGGAACAAGTGGGTGCGCACGCGCACCGTCGTGGACTCGTGCAGCCCCCGGTGGAACGAGCAGTACACGTGGGAGGTCTACGACCCCTGCACCGTGCTCACGCTCGCCGTGTTCGACAACTGCCACCTCGGCGGCGCCGGCGCCGCCGCCGCCGGCGCCGCCGCCGCCGGCATCACCACTGACCAGAGGATCGGCAAGGTGAGGATCCGGCTCTCGACGCTGGAGATGGACAGGGTGCACACCACCGCGCACCCGCTGGTCGCGCTGCACCCGACCGGCCTGCGCCGGAACGGCGAGCTCCGCCTCGCCGTGCGCCTGACCTGCCTCTCCCTCGCCGCCGTCGTGCGCCTCTACGGCGAGCCCCTCCTCCCGGCGCCGCACTACGCGCACCCGTTCACCGCCGCGCAGCTGGACAGCCTGCGGCGGCAGGCGATGGGCGTCGTGGCGGCGCGGCTGGGCCGCGCCGAGCCGCCGCTGCGCAGGGAGGTGGTGGAGTACATGCTGGACGCGGGCGCGCACGCGTGGAGCATCCGGCGGAGCAGGGCCGCCTTCCTCCGCGCCACGGCGCTGCTCTCGGGCGCCGCCGGCGGAGCGCGGCGGCTCGCCGGCGTGTGCCGCTGGGAGAGCCCGGCGGTGACGGCGCTCGCGCACGCCCTGCTCGTGGCCCTCGCGTGCCTCCCGGAGCTCGTCCCGCCGGCGGCGTTCCTGTGCGTGGCCGCGGCGGGGCTCTGGAACTACCGGCGCTGCCCGCGCCGGCCGCCGCACATGGACGCGGGGCTCTCGTGCGCCGAGGCGGCGCACCCCGACGAACTCGACGAGGAGGCGGACACGTTCCCGACGTCGAGGCCCGGCGCGGTGGTGCGCGCGCGGTACGACCGGCTGCGAAGCGTCGCCGGGAGGATCCAGGCGGTGGTCGGGGACGTGGCGACGCAGGGCGAGAGGGTGCGGTCGCTGCTGTCGTGGAGGGACCCGAGGGCCACGGCGCTGTTCACGGCGTTCTGCCTCGTCGCCGCCGTCGTGCTCTACGTCACGCCGGCCAGGGTCGTGGCGGTCGTCGCCGGGCTCTACGTGCTCCGCCACCCGCGGTTCCGGGGAAGCACGCCGTCGGCTGCCGGCAACTTCTTCAAGAGGCTGCCGTCCAGGGCTGACACGATGCTGTAGCGTGGAGCTCTCACTTCGTATCCTGCGGTTTCGTTGTAAACTGACCTGCGGATCAGGAATCCTGATCCCTGACCTGCAGTAGAATTGGTGTAGGCTGCAGTTCATCGCGAATGTATTCGTGTTCTACAACAGTATTGGATTTTTGCCCGTCATGCTGGGATGCGCAGGACAAAAGGATACATAATTATATGCTTCCACAAACATAATGTCGCTGGCGCGCAATAGCACTTTGCAGGCATATGCGGTACCGATCATACTTCTATAACAATTCCACATCACCCAACTCAAAATTCATTAGAATGACCGGAATCAAGATTCCTCAGCTAAACAACACATTCAACAAGTAAAGCATAGTCGAATCATGCATTCCCGATTTGATATGACAATTAAAATGGCGAGACAAGATCACCTGTAGTAACCTGAAGCAAAGCAATGACAAACTTAACTGCCAAAGGAAACACCAAATGCTTCTGATCATACTACAGCGCAAGGCTAAAATCAACACCATGGAAGAATGCACGGATGTCAGGACAGGGACACTGCTGCAAATAGCTTACATATATAGTAGTATTGTGCAGAATCTCTAAATTAACCAGAAAAATATATGACTTCATTAAAGATTTGACAGTGATTCAAACGGAAACCAACGGTTCACCAGTCAGATACAAAATTCAAGAGCTCACTCAGGTAGACCAGGCAAAGTGACTATTGAGCTTCGCACCTAGCACCTAATCTAGAAAGCCATCTCATGGGGCTTGTCGCCGTCCCTGAGAGAGAACCGTGCACCAAGGTAGGCTTTCAGTTCCGGCACAGCCTCAATAGCTTTGATCAGCACGGCGTCCACGGCCTTCTGGTCGTCCTTCTTGACCTGCGGCAGGTCCTTGGTCGCCTGATAGATATAACCAGATCCCTTCTAAGTATTGCAATGCAAGGTTGTATAAGAAATAAAACAAGCTTCAAATTGGCAATAGAAATGCACCTCCTTCTCTGTGTCGAAAAGTTCACCCTCAGTCTTCTTTGCCTTCTTCTTCTTTTCCCTGGCAAAGTAGCTGTCATCAAACTTCTCCACGTTAACACCAGAGACATCAACCTTTGTGGAGGTTGCAATGACGTAGGTCTGGTTCACACGGCGGATCGGGACTCCGTTGATCTTGAAAGGTCCTGAGAGTGATGGAATATTAGTTAATGCACAAGATACACAGCACTATGTTAAGAACATGGAACATAGTCAACAGAATAAGATAACCACAGCCTGCTCTGGTTTGATGATACCATGGTATCTGGTACAACCATGCCAGGGAAAAAGAAAAGCATATGCTGATCCTACTCTATCATAAAGAACTAATACAAGCAAATGATCTCACCAAATGCTCCTGAATCATACAAACAGAAATCAAGTTCATGTGTTACCATTAAAGTCTCACAGATATTCATGTCAAACTGGTGTTGGGTTTGCAAATGCACTGACTCAAAGTGCAAGTGTTGGCCTAGGTCTGAAATACACCATGATATTTCTCTTCAAGGAAACCAATTGTACAGATTCTTAATAAAGACAAAACATTTTATGCATTGTGATCATCCATTCAGTATTTGTTTCTGGATGTTGGAATTATGTCACCATTTGTTCTTTCTTTATATAAACACGGTCAAAAGATCAAGAAAACTAAAATAAAAGAATCATTACAGTACATCTTTAAACATACACTACCCATACCCGCTAAAAAAGGCCGTGTGACGGGTGGAGGGGAAATTGAGATAAAATTATACACTAGCAAATCATTTCAGCAATCCATGGCCAATGTAACAATGCAACCAATTTTCCATAGACTCAATTGAGATCTTCAATTTCTTTAATTCAAAAAAAAAAACTTCCATTTCCAAAAAGCACAAGACCATAGAGCCACTATCACTGAAATAACAAGCTATTTCACACACATAGACAAATATAGGCATGGAACTGAAATGTGACACGACCTCAATTTTCAGCAAGCAATAAATGCAGTTTCCTCAATCATAGTGCTCATTTTCGCAGCAGTCAACAAATATCAAGGCAATAGTAAGATAAAGCATGTTAACCAACGCTCAATCTAGAACATTCCACTACAGAATGAAGGCCAGTAAATGTCTACACGAAACATGCATTCCCTACAAATGAAGCATTTGTAAACATCCCCATTCATGCTCCACATATTCTTCGAACAGTAGGCTTGAGCTTAGGATACCCAACATCCCGAAGCAATCAAAGAGAAATTCGAACCAAACGTAGGCTCACCAGTGACAAGGAGCAGGCCAGATTTGAGCTGCTTGAGGAAAACAACTCTCTTCCCCATGAACCTCCCGGCGAGCAGGATCAGCACGGTGCCCGGGGTGATGGACGACCTGCACGCATCAGAAACCGTCAGGACTCGCGGCTCACAGCAAGCAAATCGAACCGAAGAGAAGATGATGATGATGCCGCGGGGAACCTGAGCTTGGTGGGCCTAGCCTTGCGGGTGCTGGGCTTGCGGGGCTTCACGTCATCGGCGGGGTAGAACTTGGGTTCGGCGACCGCGGCGGGCTTCTCGGCCTTGGGGAAGGCGCCGCCGTGCTTGGCCTTGATCGCCCACAGCCCGCGGCGGTGGTACGCGTGGGACCGCGAGGCCTTCTTGATGCCCAGCGACAGCTTAGACGACGGCGCCATTGGATCGGCTCGCGGCGGGGCGGCGGCGGCGGGGCGGCGGCGGCGGGGAGTGGAGGCGGAGGTGGAAGAGAAGCGGGGGTGGGGGTTAGGGCTCCGCTTTTATATCTCGCGGCGGCGTGGGGATTGTGAGGTGGTAAACCCTAGTCTTTGAGTGGAGCGTCATGGGCCGCGAAGTTGGGCCTCGCGGTCAGTTTTCTTGCTTTGTTGCGGGCTTGTGGCTCACATTCAGAGTCTGGTGCTCCTTTTCTTTTCAGATAAATACACTTTCATCTCATTTCAAACAATATACTTTATTTATTCTTTCTCGCACAAGAATTTGTGATCCTACATGAAGACTATTATTTAATACATTTCTTAATGTGTCATGAATTTCGCTACATTCTCTTGCCGGAGCAATGGTAAATTGTGAATTCAGCAAGCGTCCATGGGTCTCATACCGGTTCCATAAAAAGAAGCATGCATCAACAGTTTGTGTTACACATTTTGCCAAAGTTTCATCAGAAGCGAGTGACAGAACAATCGCTATTCAAATCCAATCATGATTCATGAAACAGAAGGCAAGTATGCTAACATCATGAAATGCTCGCTGACAAGTTCAAGTAATACTTGGAACTCTGGTTGAGCACACAACCAAAACCATTGCTGCCCACCACTGCAGACTGTTGGACATCTGACAACCTTAAAAGCATCATGCATACAGCTCTGTTCATAGAGAAAGCACACAAATCAAGCACCCATCGGTGATACCCTTACTGATTGGGTTCAATTTGAAAACGTCAAATACAACTCTACACTTCTCGGTACATGAGACTGATTTCAATCAAATTCAGAAAAAAAACGTTGAACAAGATTGTAATAATATATTAATCCATTGTTGGGGGGCAAGAACTGATAATGTTGCAACTGCAAAAATGCTTGCAAATCAGGCTAGATCAATCGAGACAAAAATGAAAAATGAACTCCTTTTAGCTTGGAGCCAAGCTGCACAGAGGCCCTACACATGCATCACAGACAAGTTGGTTGGCATGCACTCTTTCCCTGCCTAAGCACAGAACTGGACAAAGTTGTTTTCTTCCTGGAGTGGGAAAAGGCACGGCAGTTCTTGATTCCTATCCCCCAATCTGAACTTGAACAATCAGGTCTCAACGCCAAAGATGTTTGAAAACAAGCTGCCAATTTGTAGATCAAAACAAGCAGAGATCCCAAACAGAATGTCAAAGAATGAACCAGCAACGAAACAAACTGACAAGGTCATGAGGGAAAGAACTCATACATGATGTACACACTTATTACGAATTCTATCCCTTTCCCTAATTTGGTATGCAGAAACAAAGTTTGGATGATAGGCAATCTCTGATGCTGCCTCCCCTACTACCACAACACAATGGAATTAGAACCAAAAGGGCATAACAGATTCAATTCAACAAGAAAGAAAGAACAAAATCATCGGGGAATCCAGTTCACGCCTGACGACTGATCAAGATCACAACTTCCAGGACGCGAGGTTCCTCCTCCTCCTTCTCCGTCGCCGCCGCCGCGCGCGCTCACGATCACGGTGACTGCCTCCTTGGCCCCCGGCCGTGGTGGTGGATGGGGTACGGTCCCGTCGGCACCTCCCTCTCGGACTCCGCGCCGAACCCCGTCGTGCTCACGTCCTCCGCCGCGACCTGCGCGCCGGAGAGAAAACCCCCGGCCGAGAAAGAAACCATCAGAAAAGAGCCGCCTTTTCTTGATCCCAGGCCGCAGCGCCACCGCGCGTCGCTTACCTTGGCCACGTCCGCCTTCTCCCGCATGCCCTGCGCGATGTCCATGGGCGCCGCCGTCTCGAGCCGTCGCAATGCCGCCGCTGCACCGCCGGCGAGGGAAAAGCGTCAGGGTTTCGTTCGGGGGCGGCAAAAGAACCAAGAAACGTGGTTTACGACATGGACGCGCGGGCGTCACGTACCTGCCCGGTAGGACGAGGAGGCGGCGGCGGGCGGCGGCAAGCAGACCAGGAGGACGGCGACGGCGAGCACGGCGACGACGGCCGCGCGATCCATCCGGCGAGACCGGGCCCTCGAGGGGACGCAACAACACGCGCAAGGGAAGCGAAGAGATTGGAGGAGACAAACGGAGGCCTCTCTGCTCGCTCCAAAACCCTCTCTCTGCTGCCTCTGGGTGCTGGGGTCTCCGCCCTTTCCGGCGCCGCAGAGTTGGTTTCGCCCGTCTGGTGGGGGGTTTCCAACGAGACCAAAACCAGGCAGGGGCGAATCGTGCCGCGGCGGCAGGTGCTTTGCTCTTGCTCGCTCCCCATCCGTGCCGTGGTCACGTGCCGTAGCGACACCTGGCGGGCATCCGGCGCGCCGATCGGGCCGCGCCGTCGCGGCGTGCGCCGCACGCGGGCCCGGGCTCCGGAGGGCCCACAAGCAGTGAGAGGGGGAGCGGCCGTCGCCTGGTCTCGCTGGCGTCACCGACAGCTGGTGGAGGCGGAGGGCTGTTGGACAGGCAGTCAGAGCCGTGGGACGATATTACAGCTTTGCCACTGCTTGGATTCTTTTTCGCCTTTTTACCTTGGAACGGTGGAGACTACGCAAAAATTTGAACTTCAAATATCTTCGACCCTTTTTACCCTCATCCAAAAGTGGGGAAAAAAAGTTAGTGCTTTGGGACAGCTAGCTAGTAGGGAATTGCAGTGTTTACTGTATTAGCATTAGGCATGGAGTTCAGGTTTAAAAAGATCGCAATTCACAAGGGGCAAGGCTGTATCTTGCAAGAGGGTGGGTGCTGGTGGTACAATAGCTGAGAAAGAAGAATGTCAGAACTCAGAACAACGAACAACCTGGACAGAGATGCTTCACACTCGGGCTTCCAGGTTCCAACGACATATCTTCTCCTGAGGTTGGCAACTGGCAACCAACTCATTACCAGCAATCGGAATGTAGCCAAATGAATTTTTTTTGAAATGTTAACCAAAACATCATCTTATGAAAAAAGATGTTGCCAAACAGTAGGTACAATGCCGCCTAGCATTGTCAATCTATTTTTTTTTTGTTTTCAAAAACAGGGAAAAAGTTTGCTTTCTAGTTTTTGAACAACAGGATGTGCAGTAGAGCTTTTCAGTGTGGCTGGCAGAGTGGCAGTGGCACCAGCTAGCTCCGAGTTTGAACAGTGACAAGCTGGAATGCATGTTTCATGGACATGAATACAAGACAAGATCCTGAGGAAAAAGAAGTCGCTTTCACAGAAAAGGATCCGGGGAAAAAGAAGCAGAACTTGCACCACAGTACCATACCTTTGCTTGTGTGCTAGAGAGGAAAATAGTCTACCAACTCCAACAGTAGCTGGCCAAGGAACACTGCTACTCGGAGCAATCAACTCAATGCTACTGTAATATAATGTTACCCATACTCAGAGATCCATGGCAAACAAATGTATCTTAGTTCATTACCATTTTAATTAAATAAAGTAATTCATACTCGACAGAATCGTGTTTCCCCCCCTTAATCACGAGGGAAAATAACACTCAAAATTCCGTAACATTCATGATGAACAAGAAAGAAACTACTGAAGTCTCCTAACACGCCCGTGAGGCCGTGACCACGATAACCATGGTCATGGGTTGGTAATTTTTTTCCCCGGCTTGTGATAATGGCAAATGCAAAGTCCGAAAGCCACCAGGCCCATGGACCATCATCCTTGCTTGGGCATGAGGATTCAAGCATATTCACAGGCCCAGACCGCCAGAGAGAGGATGGGCATGCTTTTGAGTTTTTAGCCCATGGGCATTGGAACCGCGACCGCACCCCCTTTCCGTCCGCCTCCACCTCTCTCCGCCTGCGATCCGTTTTTACCGTGGATTCCTTCTTTTCCCTCGTCCAACGCGTTTGAAGTTTGAACCGTCATCCTACTCCGCTAGCCTCTCACGCGCCGCTGGAACATACCCGAGCAGGAGGGCAATCGACCGCGACAAACCGGATCCTCCGTCATGTACCCGAGCAGCAGGAGGTGCTTTGGATGTGACTGTACTGTATCGATGATGAACAGGCAAGATGAGCGCTTGGAATGATGTAGTCCTGGAGATCAAGAAGCTCATTGAGGTGAACTTTCAGAAACATTTCACGTAGTTTGAGGCTTCTGGACTACAGACTTTGATGAATCGAAGGTATTATGTTTATTATAATTTTGTCAGGCTTTTCAATTCTCCACACACTCTCATTTTTATATTAGGGATACTATATTATCTCTGGATGAAAGTCAAGTGGTGTTGTTTTGTTTACAATTAGATTATTGCTACCAGTAAGTTTTGGTAGATATTTGTATGCTAAATGATGCTGGAAAGCTACAATATATGGAGGCTTTATATTTCTATTCTTTGTATCGTTCATTCATTCTCCGATTCTAAATGATGTGTTTTTTGTATCTTGCTGAAACAATGATCGCATAAAAATGATATGATGCATTTCACTAATTGAGCATCATGGGTCTAAGAAAAATCATGTATGCCAATAGCAGTGTGTTGCTGTGCAAACTATAGTTTGTGAGTCCAGTGTTCATTTCTGTGCCTTATTCCCTTTTCAGGAAAAGTGGTACTAGGGGAACAAATAATTTGTGATCCAATGACGCATTGGGTAACTTGAATAAGCAAAAGGCAGATGATAATGTGTGGATTGTCAACATGGCCTCCCCGGTATGGCAGCAGGTGAGCTCGTCATAATGTCAGCTTAGTTCCATCCTTGATTTAAGCCATCTTTATTCTTTACTCAGACAAATTCAATTTAAGTTGGCCCTTTGGTATACGTTTCGGATAGTGACAAAAACTTGTTTTATCAATCAATTTCTAATATGGTTCTGTGTACACAGTATATTGGAGAATGCACATAAGTACTTCTACTTCGTTACAGGGAATAGTTTAGCACTGGTGGAAATGATGGGAGGTACGTCTGGTATTAGCAGATCCCCGTCCTTTACTATAGCTGTGTGCGTGTGTTGGGAGAGGGGATATTTTTTCAGTTACATCTGAATAAAATAATGCATGGTTAGGTTTGGTTAGATCCCGGAACACCTCAACGAGCAACAATAAAAATTCAGCATATCTTTTGGATGGAAAAGAGAGTATGTTCCACTCAGTGAATGTGTCTATACAAATCTTTCACATGTTCCTTTATATCGCATTTTATTTATGTACCTAGGAGATTTGGACACGTTCTTATACTAAATCTTTCACATTCAGAGCTTTGTTCAGTTATAGTCTACTTTCACTAAATTGGTTGTTTGCTGTCCCACTATTTTGTTTTGTGTGCCAGATTTGACATAATATGTGTATATATACATTCATCTGTCCATTATGTGTCTTGTAGAACTCCTGGATAGCTGCATTTTTTTTTGCAATATGCATGCTTCAGAGAAGCAGGTTCACAACTGAATTTTTTGAACTTATTGTTATTTGTGATATACGGAGCCACTATTGTTTTTGACAATGCAAATAAGCCAATGTATGTGCTTGTTCCTCCGGGCTTATTGACCACATGTGCCACTGCCATGGAGAAGGAATTGGAGCTGGGGCATGTGTTGTCCCCAGTTTGGCTGACCCTGAACTTCTATTGTGAGGATTTGTAAGTAATCAGGAATTCTTTGGGTATATCGTAGGATTGGGCTATTAATCAGTCAAAAACCAAGGACATAAGTGATTGCCCCATCAGTTGATTAGGTTTGTGCTACAATTCTACAAACGAATCTTACCTTACCAAAATAAATAACTAGAAACTGCAGTTTCTGTTGGATTGTTTGAACCTTTTACATAAAGGAGGAATATGATTTTGTAGCCTAAAGTGTACTTATAGAGGTCATGCATTTCCACACATCAGAACAACCAGAGCCTTTGCTCAATAATTTCTCAATGCTGCAAATGAGAATGAGATCATTGGGAAATTGTTTGAGAAAGATGAGACATGCTTCAAAATCTTTATGTACTGTTGTACAGTCTGGTATTTAGTGCTTTGTTATTCTGTTGCAATACTGAAACAATGTGCAATCTTTTTTATTGCCATATCTTTTCCTTATGCAAATCTCTAGAACACATCACAAGTGCTAGCATGTTCCTCAGAGATTGTATTGTTTTATGAGTAAATTTCGTTCATTTAGCAAGTGAACTTTGTTATTGACATATAGAGGATTCTTACCAGAATCCTTTTAGTAATTCCAATATATCTTTGTTATCCATATTCATTTAGCTAGGATAACTTCATGCTGATTTTAGTGCTGCAGAGTTATGGATGCGGGGAAATCAATTTTTCAAACCGTAGTTAGTGATATGATCTCCATGTGTCAACACATGCAAAGTAGTTTTAGGCTAATAGCGTTTATGTTTCATTGATGGGACTGTAAGCCATCAATCCTTAATAATTTGGTGTACCTTTGCATTCAGTTAGCTTCGGATTATTGTACCTTGCTATGTAACGGGTCTTAAATTACATGGATTACATGTGTGGTTTATTTTGCATTACTTGGTATTCTTTGTGATGCAATGGCATCCTTCTATCCTCTGAACTGGCTTTTTTCCCATTTTCTTCGTGCAGGATTTTGGAAAAGAGAAGAATAAAGAACTTAGTCAAGACTCAAGAGAGTTAAGAGGTCACTGGAACCACAGTGCTTAATAGGCAAGCCAAATTTTCTTTCAGCATTTTTGACAGAAAATGTAACACCGTGGAAAGGTTAGCTCAAATTATACTCTTATGCAGTATTTATTTTTTGACCAATTGTAAGAATGTATGTAAAGCTACTTAGCGATTAAGTTCTTGCATAGGTAACTTGCTTGCTTGACTTCTATTTTAGTGGTATCAGTAAAGCTGCACGTTGGAACTAGATGCTATGTTCTATTGCAGGTGGAAAGGCACTATGTAGCATGCGTGGTTGCCACTGAGTTATTTTAATCATGAATATTTACTTCAGGTTATTGTCCAATCTATTTGAGTGTGAAGAATAAAAAAATAAATGACACATTTAGTATGATGGTTGAACCTTTGGAGATCTATAAACTTGATATGTTTGCCATGCCAAGATTTTGGCTGGTGGTGGTTGTTCGTGAAATGACAGAATAATTGAGAAAGTGTCATTAGTTTAAGGTGGTGAGACAAACCTTATCATCGTAGACGACATAGTGGGTCATAGAAAAATATTTTTTTGTTCCCGTAGCAACGCACAGGCTTTGATATGTTCTGCCAATTTCATTGTAGGACTACATCCAGTTGGGGGGCACAATATGCTGATCCTAAGGAACGAAGAGGCAGGGGGAGAGAGCTCAGTCTGTAATGTCTGGTGAATATAGAGAAATGAAAGGAACAAAGCAGGATCCACCATGTATGCTGGGAGCTGCAATTTCCTGACCCGCTGCTTAATGGATTTGCTATATGATGATATATACATTTTACTGGCACAATAAAACAATGATAGTTCAATTTTTTACTGATGAGCATGCATGGTTGAAGCTAAAATTAGGTTATTCATTTGTGACCCCTTTAGTTTACCATGGTCAAACCAATCTGCCTTGGGGCTTCAACCTGATTTGAAAGCAAATCATCCTCCAACTCTTCTTAATTTCAGTTGTGACTAAATTGTATGTTAGAAACATCACAGGTCATCACAATATTAATGCAATTTTTTTGTGGTTAGCAGATGTTCAATATGATTTCTGTTTGGCCTTCATCTGGTTTCCTCTTACTTGTTTTCTCTTATTAATCATCCTGGTTTTGGTATATATGACTATATTAGACTTGGCTCCATTCAGTCAAGCAACCAGAGCCATGGCACTTGATTAGGATGATAAATATTTTTACAAGGAAACACCAGAGTTCTGGTTGGGAACATTTTCTTTGAATCACATAACTTGGAAACCAATGTAGCTGAATTATACAGGTTAATCTTAAAGCATTAATGTCAGACACCATTCATGCTGTCGATTAGCTTGATCCTGATGTGTTAATCGATCTACCGCAGTGGACAGGGAGGAGGTATGAGGCTCACTTGTGGGACAACACTTGCAGGAAGGAAGGACTGGCTAGGAAGGGAAGGCAAGGTGAACCTTGCAATTTAATTTCAACCACGGACTTTTTGCTAAAACCTTGAATTTCTAGCATCAATATAAACTGCATTCGAGTGTTTACTGACCTAAACAATGCATTGCCTCAAACATCTTCAGTTTGGAATTTCTTCCATGGGTACTGTAGCTAAATCAAAATCACAATGTAAGCACTCCGTCTGTACTTCACTAAGTAGTCTATAAAATTACAAAATAGTTTTTATGTTTTAGCTTTCATCTAAATAATAATCATAGAGCAAATACTCCATACTTCACAACCCGTAGCAACGCACGGATAAATTAATAGAGTCATAGCATATGTAGTAGAATCAACCACGGTTTTGTAGCCCACCATCCATACCTTTGCGAAAAACAAAAGCACTACCTTTCATGGACTTCGGTGTGACCCTATAGCCTTCAAAATTAAATTTTTCATGTGGTCTATTTATCTTTGCTCCATGTATCATACCCGTAGCAACGGCACTTACCTAGTAATTCCCTAAACAACACATGAATATAATTATTCCATGTCAGTTTATAATCTTTTTGCACCATGACATTGTTAAATTCTTACCGTAAATAAATATCTTGTCTAATTTACTTTCGATGAAAGTTGTGCATACATTTGTCTTGATTTTATTTTTTTCCTTGAAAGAAAGCACATTGCTCTTCATTTAGGAGTACACATCAACACACATACATGCCACATTGCAACAGAATGTGGACCCTTTTATTGTAGCACATTGCCTCTCAGAGTACACTGCATACTTATGACAACCTAATCAACACATAAATCAACCATACATTCTCCATTTGTCCCATCACATCAAGTTCACGTTCATGTTAATTTCTTGAGGAACTCCCTGAACCAAATGGCAGATTTCTTGGGGTACCGCTTGTACCTGTCGTTGAAGTCCACGAAGATTAGCCCGAACCGAACCGTGTAGCCGTTGCCCCACTCGAAGTTGTCCAGCAGCGACCATGCGAAGTACCCTTTCACATTTGCTCCCTCCCTTATAGCACTCTGCATGGCAAGGAGGTGTGTGTGATAGTAATATATCCTGGTGTCATCCTTGAGAGCCTCCTGCAGCGAGAGGCTCTTGTTGTTGGCTTCATCAACTCCTACAATGCAGAGAAGGAAACACATATGTTCAGGCAGTTTCAGTCCTGTTCTTTAGGTCAGGACTCAGGAGTAGAGCTACTACTTTTCTGAAACAGCTACATTCAAAGTTTTACTACATTTCTGACTTGGTTGCAAAATCTTAAAATCACAGCAAGGTGTAGGATGGTGTCAAGATCTGCACCATTTTCAGTGATGTAGATGGTCGGATTTCCGTAGTTTTCCTTGACATACAGCAGCAGGTCACGGAATCCTTGAGGGTAGATGTAGAGCCAAGGTGAAGCGGCCTGCATGTCATTCACAGAAATGAATCATTGCACGTAAAATGGTGAGGCGAAATTACCAGTAGCGTTTTCTCAGAATTTTAAGCTACCTGAGGGCCTATGGGGACACCGTTCCGTACACCTGTCATAATCAGAGACTGTTAGTGCATAACGACACATAATACAGCAGGAAATGCTAATAATGCTTATAGTTTCAGACCAAGTGGTCATTTTCTGCCAGATAATACACATACACCCTTCAGAATTTAAACATCACCAAATAGCATTAACATGGTAAATGAAAAGAAGGAGATTGATCCTAGAGACCTAGAACTCACCAGTAAGCTTAGCTCCAGAGTCAGTGCTGTAGCTCGTGTTAAGACCACCATTAGTCGGAGGGAGGTGGTCAGCATAGTATGCAGTGTAGTAGTTGAGTCCAATGAAGTCGAATGAACCCTTGACCAACTTGGATTGTTCTTTGGTGAACTTTGGCAGGCGATTTCCGACCAATGCTCTCATGCTCACGGGATAGTCACCTCTGGTGAGAGGGTCCATAAACCTAGAGAGACATCGATAGTAAGATTATTTACAGTAGGGATCTTCTGAATTTTGACTGTGAAATTGCAGTGAGTCACATAATCTACCATCCAAACATGAAGTCTATGGCGCGTCTCGCTGCAGCGTCGTTTGATCTGGAGCGGGAGAAGGGAAGAAACCAGTGCGAGACTAGAGTTATCCCAATCGTTCCCTTTTGCACGCGCTGCATCAGTTCGAGAATCGTTTATAAGGTCACTCTGTCCATTAAGGGCTAAAACACTAATTCTAAGATTTTTAGTTCAGTTGGAAAATTACGCTCTTTAATTTGCAGCTCTAATCTAGAACTGAAACTTCAAGCAAACGCCAAGTGACAAATATGGGACTCCCAAAATCAAATTTGCTGCGTTATATATAACATCATCGATGAATTCTTACCTGGTACCTCTCTCTGTACAACTGAACTGTTTCTGCATGTGCGAGTAGCTGGTGATGGGCCGCGATGTAAGGCTCTCTTCCTGAATCCCCAAACCTGCATTTGCCCTTCTCCCATGGCGAGCACCGGCCTGGGGCAAACGAGCCGGTCGCGTAGCCCGATGAGCAGAAGGTCCAGGGCTCGTTGAAGGTGATCCAGCGCTTCACTCGATCACCAAACTCCTTGAAGCATACCCCAGCATAGTCCTTGAAGTCATTTCTGCAATGTCCATAGTTCAATTCTTTGGGTGACTAATTTTCACTACGGATGCAAACTAATAAGCATACACTACCAGAAAATTTATCATCCGCCCCGCCTATATGCCTCGGCGCACTCAAGAACCGATGCTAATGCAACATTAGCACCGGACGTAAAATTGGGGTGCCCCCGGGACCCTTTAGCACCGGTTGGTGTTACGACCCGGGGCTAAAGGGTCCCCCTCTTTTAGCACCGGATGGTATTACGACCCGGTGCTAAAGGCCCTTTAGCACCGGTTCGTAAATACGATCCGGTGCTAATGTGGGTGTCACATACTACTTTAAAAGGAGCGCATCTTTAATCTTATCACATGTGTTGCGTAGGTGAGATGGTTAGGTGGGTGCGCGCGAGCCAAAAGGTCTCGAGTTCGAATCCCGCAACACGCAAATATGCAAATATTTTTAGCTAGTGCCCCCACCTTTAGCACCGGTTATTTGACCCGGTGCTAAAGGGGCCTAGCACCGGAATAGTAGCACCGGTGCCAATACCTATATTTGTGGTAGTGATATACAAGTAAGAATAATAAGTACAATGGTGATAGGGAAAATTTGAGTCCACAGGAGTTTTTCTTCTCATGAGAGGGGCTAAATTTAATTGTTAGTTAAGCGACGATGTGCAATGAATTCTGCACGAGGGGATTAACTTTTCTTAATGAGTAATTCTGGACATCCAGTACAAGAAATTGCTCACAAGAAAAGTGAACAAAGATTTCTTCACATTACTGGCCATTATCAAGAGTATTTTAATTGTTTATATGTAAAGATGTTGATATTAGTTTTGTTACAGATAATTTTTAGGCACCTGTTACGGTGCTCTTATATACTCGTGATACTTTAATCTACCATCTACTTTTGTTACATACACTTACAACGTGTAATTTTTAGTAACTCGTAAGTGAAAGAATAACTGCAACGCTGACACTGTGTTCTTACGATGGGCTAGTTTCTTGTCGTCAGCTTGTTGCTTCCAAATGCGGAGCTTGCATTATTGCACGTCGGTTCATGTGGTACACAACACAATCAGCGTCAACAGCTTCAGTACAGTACACAGTACAGTACAGTGGTACACAACACATTCACCATAAAAAATGGGCAAATATTTCTCCAAGCTATTAACAACCGGTGTTCGAGCGTTTTTTATTGCTACCTACTCGTACCTGCGAAGATCATTACTATCCTTTTCTTTTGTTAAAATCAAATGGTACGGTACGGATTCTCTGGTACTATTATATCCATATAATAACTTGTTGAAATAATAAACAGCTTCAGTTGGACAGTCTCGTCTTAATTATTTACTGTATACGTTAATCTTGTGGCTTAATTTTATTGTTAACTCAAGCTTTGACTTACACAATATTAGGGCTCAGAAATCCTCCATATTTATCTTCTAATGTCTGAGGTGAGTCCCAGTGAAAAAGAGTCACATAGGGTTGCATCCCTGCAAATACACAAGATTAATATCTCAAATAATTCATAAAGTGAAGTGTGAAGAATGGAGCTGATCAAGGAGTTACATTAGATATGCATGCATACCTTTGGACAGCAGCTCATCGATGAGATTGTTGTAGTACTTGACACCTTCTCTGTTAATTCCACCGCTCAGACTGCCGGCTGTTATATACTTGGAAGTTACATCAGATATGCCATAAGACTAATATATTGACATGCTATCAACTTGGAAGTTTTCAGCTTTTAATTTATGAGCTTTGTTACGGTACTTGGCCGGAACCACCGGTTCCTCCCAGGCGAATTTTACCGACCGTTGATTAAAACACGATTAATTAATTGGACTTAAGGACAGTTTAGTCATTGCAGTATATTAATTAGCGATAGAAAAAGAGGAGCCCGATCTTTTCCAACCATCGCAGGCCTGCCGATTCCGAAATCAGAACCATCATCGCGCGCTTGCGATCCGCCGGCCAAGCCCTCGCCGGCTCGCTGCCGTTTATCCCGAGCCTCCTCGGCGGACAAGGATGCGCCCACTGCACTATTTATTGCACCCTCACCGCCGGCTCGCCAAGAGCCCAGGATCCGCGCCGCCCACCAGAAGAAGCCGCACCGCCGGCGGTGACGAGCGCTGGCCAAGATTCCCAAGAATCGCATGGCCGTCGGAGTCGCCGAACGCGTCGCCTGTGTGGATCGACTGAAGATTGCATTCGTGATCCAAACAATGCTTATGGCAAATACGAAATTACCCTTTTAATTAATTTTGGGTCTAGTTCCTGGCCCACCAATTTTAGGTACCGGCTCACGATTTCGGTTCCTTGTAACTGGTTCCTTCTATTTTTAACCATCGAATCTAGAGGAATAGACTGGTTCCTTCTATTTTTAACCATCGAATCTAGAGGAATAGACGGTTGTTAAAATTCACAAGGACTGTAAAAATTCTCTTAATTTATATATAAAAACAATCTACTCCCTCAGCTTTTAAATATATATTTTTGGACGAATGGCACGGAACATAGCAGAAAAATGGTTATGGCCCTAGGAGGCTATAATCAAGAAAGAAAAAACAACAAGCACACAAACTCATCCCGGGCAGGTTGGAAAGAGTCAAAGAGACCTAAACCGTACGTGCTGACAGCACTGCAAGTATCACACATCCACGCCACCACCGGTGCGACAGAGGCAGAAGTACGTGCATAAGCAAGACAACGGACACCATTCTTAAATATGTATCACTAATTAGTTTGTTTTAAACATTGTATATTTAAAAAACCGTGGGAGTATATAATTAGGGGGAAAGGAAAAAGGGTCAAGTACTTGGAAGAATTCTGGTCCATGAAATGGAGAACCTGTACGCATCCATCCCCATGTCCTTCATGAGGCGCACGTCTTCCTGCATATTCCGCTAATCTAGCTTCATTATTTTGGTACTATAAAATATGCTCATGAAGATGAGGTTGCCACAATGCCACCTTGTAAAGATGGTAGGAGTCCACTGCTACGTCCCCGTTGCTTCTGTCAGCGATTTTATCTGCAAACAACCGAAATACCATGTAGAAAAAAATGTCAATATATAGCTTATGCATGCATATGAGCTTCACATATAGAAGCAGATAGGACGAAATTAAAGCATGCATGCCTGGGTGCTTGTGAGTGAAGGTGTCCCAGATGCTAGGTCCTCTGCCTCCCTCCATAGCACCACCCTCGTACTGCATGGGACAGTCCAGTGCACTCAGAAGATCAGGCCAAAACAAAAACAATGTCGCAACTTATTTTTTTAAAACGTTGAATAATTAATTTGTTCTTGCTCCTTCCACGTGCATTATGCACAAGCTAACCTCTTCTCGTTCTTATATATTATGACACAGTGCGTTGGAATGAACTCCATTTTATTAGTTCAATTATGCTGAATGCTCCTGAAGCTTTCTCTCTTGTACTTGTCAGGTTTTTCAGTTTTTGGGGCATATGCTCTCCGCTGTCTCTGGAAACTGCCTGCCTTACTTTGGAATTTTATATGTTGATTATGTTCCAGCATAGTCATAGACGATCAGAAATTCAGAATTCAGAATTCAGAAGGAAGGAGACACTCCAATGATCTCACAGGTCACAGCACAGTTCTCTTAACAGAGTAAAAAGGAAAGTTTTTATGCCAATTGAAGTGAACTCTTGTATACCTGATAGGACGACGAGGCCGTCCCGAAGATGAAGCCCTTAGGGAAGCTTTTCCGGCTGATCGGCGGCGTGTCGGCTGCATTGTAGGCAGTGCCGGAAGCAGCAGTGGCTACAAGGAGAAACGGAAGGAGGAGGATCAGGCTGGGCATGGCAGCAGCGGCTCTCGCAGCCGTTTGGCACATGGCACCCACAGTATCTCGATGGGAGAGCTGACTCAGCACATGTGATTGGCTCGCTCTATCTCGTCGGCACCTCCATATGGCTCCATTTATAGGCAATGCTCACCAAACCAATATTTGGTTTCTCCAGGCTACGAAAACCTAAGCTTGCATTGCGTGCTCGACAACAGGTCACAGTGACACTGACAGGGCCACCGACAAAGTAGTATACTGCCTCTAGAAAAGTATATGCAGAAAAAAAATTAGATACCATCAAGTTTCAGATTTCGAGCACGTTACCATAAAGTTTCAGATTTCGGCAAAACCCCATCAACCAAACAACTACATCCAGGGTATCGTCGGTAGGTTGCCAGACTAAACACAGATAGAGACCTAAGATCCAAGGCCGGGTTTTCATAACGAAAACTCATCTTGGGATGTACATCCTGAGGAGTGCTTATCTAGACCGCACACGTGGCACTTTGGGATCCGCGCTCACCCTTGCTGTGTAGGTATTTACCGTGTATTTCCGTTTTACTGTGTGTTTGTATTCTTCCCTCGGACTCCCCCGTCTGTCCTCCTCCGCATCCGCCTCCGCCTCCCCTCCTCCCCTCTTGTGCCGCCGGCTCCGTGTCTGCCTGCACCGCCGCCGTCGCCTCCCCTCCTCTCCTCTTGCGCCGCCGGCACGATGGAGGTAGGGATTCACGCAAGCAGGCGACGACGACGGCAAGTGATGGTGAGGAGAGAGAAGCAGATGGATGCATGGGCGGCGGCGGCAATCGGAGTAGAATGAGTTGAAGCAAGCAGGCGGCAGCGACGGCGGCGGTGGCAAGCGGAGCTAGCGGCGGCGTAGAGGAGATGGCGGCGAAGCGTGAGCGAGAGCGAGGCGCCGGATGCGGCTGCGGCGGTGGTTGAGAGGAGCAAGGGCGGCGCAAGGGGAGTGAATGGCGGCGGCAGAGCGAGCAAGGAGGCGACGAGGCCAGATGTGGAGACAGAGAAAAGGATAATAACGCAGCGAGGGGTGGAGGGGAAGGGGTACCAGGTAGAAGACGACGTATAGGTATACACCATATGTATATTCAATATATACCCTAGAGTATATGTGGAAGGGTGGAAATACCCACCCGACGGCATCTGACATAGGCTGGGAATCTCGATGGCGCCCTGCCACGTCCAAGCGCTCCTGGCCGTTCAGATAAACACTGCTCAGGACGTAGAGTCCAAAAAACCGCGTTGTTTTCATAATCTTGCTAACACACTTCAGTGAGTTCTCAAATTTTCCTAGATTTGTCTCCGGCGTGAGTTGGGGTGCGAGTGCAGTTTTACAAGACATGAAAATTCCCACGTACCTTTTGCAACTACATACCCTGCATGATCTTATATATTTTGCAACATTTTTTAACATGACACTATGAGAATTTCCATGAACATTGATTGTACGATTAGTGATTAGGGTTCTTGTGGTAAACTTATTCATCTTGATTCAAGTTCTCTCTAGCCACAAGTTCTCAAAGTAAGATGCTACTCGCTCCCATGAGTATTTTAAGAAGATCTTAGACGGTATTTTTTTAGCCCTAGCCTGAAGCTTGCTCTCACGGAGAGTCAAACCCTAGACCTGGGGAGTGATTCTAGAGCTACCAAACCAACTCAGGTAGAGCCTAGAGGTCCGTTCGTGTCATAGGAAACGCTCAGGGTGCAGGTGTTGTTGTGAATATGTGCGGTACTTTAAGAAAACTACATTTGAATGGCCCATAGAGAAATGAAAGACCTAGAAGAGTTTTCAATGACACGTGCTACACGCCTTTGCAGTTTGCACATGTCTTGATGGAGTCATAAGGGAGAATCCTATTGACTTTGGCCTCTTGCGGTAGATCATCGCTTAACGACACCTAGCTAGGCCCGGCCTGAAGCTCCATGTTTTGGACTTTGGAACAAGACACGACAGTGAAGGAACCAACACTGTGCGAGTCGTCTCAACTGCTCACCTCGCTGCTACACCGCAATAAAGGCACGTTAATGCCTTATGACTTCTAGTGCAACATATGAAAAGAATGCAACATGAGATTATCCAACGAGTAAAATACATCAACGGTCCTCAAACTTGTCCCGGAGTGTCATCTAGGTCCTCAAAACTCTCAAAATACACATTAATATTTTTGAACTTGCTAAAGTGTATCATTTAGATCCAAAATTCTAAAAATATCCTTATATTGCTGAAATACATTGTTGATGAGATGTCTTTCCTCGTAAGAGAAGATGTTCAACAAATATAACTTAGCGACGCTTACGGCGACCTCACAATTAATATTCTTAGGTGCTACCGCTTCTCTTTTTTTCTTCTTCTAATAAAAATTCGGCAGAACTCTTGCTGTTCTTTCACAAAAAACCCAGCAAACAATGTGGCCATCTTTTTTTTTGGGTAATGAACAGCGTGGCCATCTGCTCACTGTGTTGTCACACATGCTAACCACAGTTCCATACCTGTGTCATCACACATGCTACCACAGTTAAACACTGATCCCCGAAAACTTTGCACCCCACAATCATTGCGAAAGTTTTAACTAAGTGCAACAATGGGCTTTGGCCTTTGGGACCTAAATAGTACACTGATCGTGATGTTCCTTTTAAAAAGTAGTACAATGTTCTTTATTGCAAAAGCATGCAGATCCTTTTATTGAACAACAATACCTCTTGCTTCTCTCACACAGTACGTATACGTACTGCATGCATTAGTCTGACAGTCCAATCGTATTATGTAAACCAACCAATCTTGCATGCATATTGTCCCAACATTCATGTTCATGTCCTGAGGAACTCCTTGAACCAGTGCGCAGACTTCTTGGGGTACCTCTTTTCCCATCGTCGTTGTAGTCCACGAAGTTCAGCCCGAAGCGGACCGTGAAGCCATTCCCCCACTCAAAGTTGTCCAGCAGCGACCACGCGAAGTAGGCTTTCACGTTTGCGCCCTCCCTGCAAAGAAGACACACATGAAGCACAGACGGTGAACTTCATGGTTCATGCCATGCATCGATCATCTCAAAGTTCGATCAGGAACGGCTTTGCTGTTGAGTTTGTGGATAATCGGCTAGTGCTCGTACCTTATGGCGCTCAACAGGGAAAGCAGGTGCCTGTGGTAGAAATCCACCCTGATGTCATCCTTGAGTGACTCCTGCAGTGTCACGGTCTTGTTGTTGGCTTCATCAACACCTGGGATAATACCCAGAAAAAAAGAATTTTAGTTTCCTTTTTTTCTTTTTGCCAGCAAAGGCTCTTGCTTGGTGTTGCAAAGTCATAGCAAGGTATGCAGGATGATATCGATCTGCACCATTTTCAGTGATGTAGATGGTCGGGTTGCCGTAGTATTGCTTGATGTACAACAGCAGCTCGCGGAGTCCTTCTGCATAGATGTAGAGCCATGGTGAAGCGGCCTACATATGCCATCCATGGAAATGAATAATCGTTGTGCATGCATGAAAAAGTTAGATGAAATTGCTGGTGATTTTTATTTTATATTTTTCTAGTGCTAAATTACCAATATTTGCAAGTTACCTTGGGACCTATAGGGACACCATTTCGAACACCTAGTATAATTAGAGGATGTTAGTATATTGCCATTTGTAAAAGTTAGAAATACATATAATTTCAAATCAGGACTCAAAGCAAGGCAAGCGAAGAAATGATATAAAGAGATCAATGGATTAATCCATTGGAGGCTACCTCAAGAGTTTAGGACTTCAATACAAAAACTATTGAGGTTTGGTTAAAACTATAAATATATTTACCAAATAACATTAGTATGAAAAAAATGATGAACAGAAAGAGATTGATCCGTGACTCACCAGTAGTGTTCGCTTGAGAATCAGTGCTGTAGCTGGTGTTAAGGCCATTTGATGGAGGAAGGTGATCAGCGTAGTTTGTAGTGTAGTAGTTAAGTCCGATGAAGTCGAATGAACCATTAACCAACTCGGATTGTTCTTTAGTGAACATGGGCAGGCGATTTCCGACCAATCCTTTCATGCTTGCTGGGTAGTCACCTCTAGTGAGGGGGTCCATATACCTGGATGAACATTTCTAAAAGATTTACACCATCTTCTAACTACTCGAACCATGAACTTGCATGAGAGTTACAGAATTTACCATCCAAACATAAAGTCTATGGCGTGTTTCGCGGCAGCATTGCTGGATTTGGAACGGGAGAAGGGAAGAAACCAGTGTGAGACTAAGGTTATCCCAATCGTTCCCTTTTGCGCAGCCTGCATTTGAGCAGCATTTGTCAGGCTCAGAGCCTAACCACATTGTGGTCTAATGGACTTCATCTAACAAAAACATCATGGGATGAACTTGGGCGGAATACATGTTATTATATATATACCTGGTATTTTTCTTTGTACAAACGAACGGTTTCTGCGTGTGCGAGCAGCTCATGGTGCCCCACGAGGTAAGGCTCTCTTCCTGAGTCCCCAACGCTGCATTTTCCTTGTTCCCATGGCGAACACCGACCTGGCGCCTTTGTGCCGGTGGCGTAGCCTCCTGAGGCATAGGTGAAGGGCTGGTTGAAGGTGATCCAGTGCTTCACTCGATCACCAAACTCCTTGAAGCAGACTTCAGCGTAATCCTTGAAGTCATTTCTGCAACGTCCATAATTTATTTATTTATTGGGTGGGTAATTTTCACTAGGATGTAAATAAACACTCAGGTAAGAACAATGGTGATAAGGGAATTTGAGTCTTCAGGAGTTTTTCTCCTTATGGGAGGGGCTAATTTAACTGTTAGTTTGTGACCGTCAACTGTCAAATGAAAAGCGATGTGCAATGCATGCTGCACGAGGGGATTGACTTTTCTTATTGAGTAGTTACGGACTTCCAGTACACAATTGTTCACTAGAAAAGTGGACAAAGATTTCTTCAATATATCGACCATTATCAAGGTTATTTGAATTGTTGCATGTGAAGATGTTGACATTACTTTCGTCACAGATATTTTTCAGGCACGGGTTATGTACTTATATGGCACTATTATGTACTCGTGCTACTTCAATCTAAGTATCTAACACCTTCTTTTGTTACGCATACAAAGTAAAACGGTTTGTAGTGTAGTTAAAATCTTTGCGTACACAGTACGATCGCACACACCTGTTATCTGTCATGGCTAACTTAAGTTTGAACTTACACGATATTAGGGCTGAGAAATCCTCCATATTTATCTTCTAGCACCTGAGGCGAGTCCCAGTGAAAAATTGTCACATATGGTTGCACCCCTGCAAATGCACAATATTATATCTCAGATATTATCAGGCGAAGCAAAAAATGAAACTGATAGCCCAGGGAAGTTGCAGCCAATGACTGGGAGCGGATATTCAAGGAAAATATGTCAAGACATGCATACCTTTAGACAGGAGCTCGTTGATCAAATTGTTATAGTAATTCACACCTTCTCTGTTAATCCCGCCACTCAGACTACCATCTGTCATTCCATCAGAAATGTTATTGTGAAAGGCTTATCAACTTGACACTGTTATATGTCATTCTGTTTCCCTGTTCTTCTTTTTGAGAAATCACAACCAATAAGAATCCCCCAGATAAGAAAGTCACGTTACTTGGAAGAATTCTCGTCCATGAGATGGGGAATCTATACGCATCCATTCCCATGTCCTTCATGAGCCGCACATCTTCCTGCAGTTTTTAGCGTGGCAATCTGAATCAGTATGAAACCAGTTTTTGTAAATTTGATTTTATTTATCCTTTAAGGACACCTATGCATTTTGCCATGCTTGTGATGATACCTCGAACTTAAAATATGCAATAAAGAACCTATAATAACTTCGATAGGAATTGTGAAATTCATTTGGAAAATTAGGGCATCCAATTGAAATCCCTATATTTCTAGCAACCTTGTATAGATGGTAGGAATCCACTGCTACATCCCCGGTGCTTCTGTCTGCGATTTTTTCTGTCAAGATCAGAAAGAATGTTTAAGAATGAGGGTAACAAAAGTGTTTACTACATATCGGTTCTTGTCACTCCAATTCAAATGTGTATTCTTATTAGCGTATTACAATAAAAGCTTTTGCGTGTATAAAGAAGTAATTAAATAAACATAAATGCACATGCCTGGGTGCTGGTGTGTGAAGGTGTCCCAGATACTTGTTCCTTTGCCCCCCTCCTTCGCACCACCCTCATACTGCATTGGAAAAACAAGTAAAATAATGACTTGATTCTCTCTATTTATTAGCTCTCAAATTTATAACCAATTGATTGCTGCATGCATATGCATATATATTAAATGGAGTAAAATAACTTACTTTTTGAGACAAAATTTGAATTCTAAAATAACTTTTTTTTACAGAGGGAGCTAGCTATTAAGAAACGATTAATTGGCAGATCAGAGCAGCTGCACATTTTAACCTTATCTTCTCCCATTATATTATCTGTCAGTGCGTACACTTGTCCGGCCGGTACTCAAATTTCAACATTTTCAGGTTCTGAAGGAACTCTTGGACTCAATGAGCTCATATCCTTCTATCAGGTTAATTATGACGTTACTACTTGTTATATATGCGAAATGTTCATTGTCCTGACTTAGTGACTCCTGAGGTATTAGAAATGTGTATGTGTATACTCCTGACTCGGTGACTCCTGGCATTACACAACGAAGATGATCAGAGGCAGGACTCCGATGACCTCGTAAGTTTACCGAGAAAAGAAGAAACACCATTAGCCATTACGTGAGCAGTGAGCTTCTCTATCTACCTGATAGGCCGATGAGGACGTCCCGAAGACGAACCCCTTAGGGAAGCTCCTCCGGCTGATCGGCGGCGTGCCGGCCGCATCGTAGCGAGCATAGGCGCCGGAAGCAACAGCTACAAGGAGAAACGGAAGCAGGAGACGGCCGGTCATGCGGCAGCTCTATGCTTGCAGCCGTTTGGTGTGCGGTCGCAAACTGATGTGAGAGATAACTAAGGTTCTTCGCTATATGTGATTGGCTAGGTAGATCTTCTTAATTGGCACCCTAATATATATATATATATATATATATATATATATATATATATATATATATATATATATATATATATATGTAGTGATCCAATAAATATAATGTTCGTGAAGCATCGAAGGTTGTGGTCGACTTTGTTGTGGTGGGGACGAGACACTGACAGAGAGCACAGTGACAGCGATAGGGACGCCGGACGGCCTCCTATGTTAGCAAAATATAATATTTAAAGAATTCAAATTACTATCCTCAACTATGAGTAAAGTTATACAGTAGTATTTTTCTTATTTTAAAAAAAATCTCAAATGCTTGATTAGGCGTACGTCATTATAGATGCGGACAGATGCCAACGGAAGAAAAGGAAATTTTTCTTCAGGTGGCCTGCACGAGTGCCAATTGCCAACCATGCATTCTTCTAGGTGCATCTGATCCACAAAATCTAGGAAATTGCATTCTTGCTTTGCATAAAGACATGATGGCAACTGGCGCTGGGCCTGGCAATCCAAAGGTTCCTTGTGCACCTCTGAATTATTTTTCGGCTCACTTGCTTGTTGCATAAACTTCCTATGCCAGATCATGAACCTTAATACCTTATCGATTGCTTTTCTTAACAAACAGCAAACAGGCATGGAACTTTGCTTACTTCAACTCTCTTATAATAAAGAAGGGTTTATAAATTGCTTTTGCTGGTGTGTTTTGATGCATACTTCAGGAATGGAATTTTCCAAGTAAATCACGATAGGCGGATGATACATATATCCTTAAATATACATTGCATGCCTATCTCCTACCATGGAAAAAATAATTAGCTGAAAATATGAGAACCACCGGAATTGAGTTGGATACTAGAATTCTGGTGCACCAGCCACATGAGGTAAATGCTTGCTTTTTAATGCTCATTTGGCATGTGTGGAGTGTAAGAAACAGTATTTTGACAACTGGGAAAAAGCTATCAATTGAAGGCTCTGTTGCTTTCTTGAAAAGATATGTGGACTCACTGTCCAATATCCGTCTACAGGCTCCAAAATCTAATGGCAAAGGGATACTTAATGACCACAGGCAGTGGAAAGCAAAGGGCTCAAAGTTTGCAAATGGAAAGATCAGTAGATGGAAACCTCCTCGATATGGCACCCTCAAAATCAATGTGGATGGTACGTGCTTTCTTACCCGCTTCTGGGCAGGCTGCTATGGGTGTAATCATCCGTGATAGCGAGGGACAACCGGTCGTGGCTGCTTGGCGTGTGCTGTCCCTATGCAGGGATGCAGAGGAAGCAGAGGCCATGGCATGTCTCGAAGGGATCAAATTGGCATCTCATGGCCCGATACTCAGTTTACTCTAAGTCGGATTGCTCTGAGATTGTGAAGAAACTCAATTGTAAACAGCAGGACCGGTCCTTGGTTTGGTCCTTGATTAAAGAAGCTCTAGAAGAGAATCCGCGGATCCATCTGATGGAGGTTTGCAAGGTTGATAGGATGCAAAATTCTGTAGCACATGAATTGGCACACTTAGCTATTAGATCAAGAGAGAGTCAAGTTTATTTTTCTTCCTTCCCTGAGTATGTTAAGTCTCTTTTATGTAATGACATCACTTGTTGTTCAATAAAGCTTTCTTTGCGCAAAAAAAAATCCTAACTGAAGGATCGAAGTGGCGACCAGAGAGGGGGGGAGGAGTGAATGAGAGCCGATAAAATTTCTTCTCGAAACTCGGCCTATGTCCCAAAGTCACTCGCCAAAGATTCCTCACAAGCTTGTCACGGTAGCGTAGTCACAGCGGACCTACCAACCCTAGGAACAAGCTAGAACAAATTAACAAGCGGAAGCACAACTCAAGAACCAAAACGATTCGCAATCTGCCTGGGTCAGCTCGGACCGTCCGCACAGGGGTCGCGGACTGTCCGTGGTCACGGCGGACCGTCCGTCTAGACAAGGCGGACCGTCCGTAAAATCACCTCAAATCTCCAGTAGCTCCAGGCCCTTTCGCGGACTGTCCGAGCTCCTACCGCGGACCGTCCGCTAGTGTCGCGGACTGTCCGAGGTGGTCACACGGACCGTCCGTGAAAACACTTAGCCAAATCCAAGACAACACCGTCGAACTCTTCTGCACGGACCGTCCGCCAATCACATGCGGACCGTCCGGCAACCTCGCGGACTGTCCGCCAATCCCGCGCGGACCGTCCGAGAAACACGACGGACGAACAGAACGAACAACTACAATAACCCGCGGATCTCTCCTCCCAAATCCATCACCGGATCTCCCAAACGGCTAGAGCTCTTGAGACGAAACTTTGGGGAGATGATTAGCACCCTAAGGGAAAGCTATGCCCCAAAAATCTCGGCCTCTAACTCCCTACAACTCGAGAAATCGCGGATCACACGGAAGAACACCTTCTCACGAGTTCATCCCAAAAACTACGAATCGAGACCGATTCCCGGCGTTTGAGAGGGCAAGATCACACACAAAGAGGCGCAAGGCACTCACCCATGATCCCCTCAAACAAATCCGGAGCCAAACGGTCTAGAAACGAAGAATCAAGCCAAGAACGAAAATAGCACAAAAAGGGAACTCGAGGAGAAACAAAGAGATTCAACTAGCACTTGATTTCATTCCAACAAACAAATGTCAGATTCTATACAAGGCTAGCAACCTCCCAAACATCCTCCCGCTAAGATCGACATAAAGCACGGGCTAGCCTAGAGAAGCAAGAAAGAAATGAACTAGGGTTCCAGAGACATAACCTGCCATCCCCTCCACCTCCTATTTATATTAAGTGTCCTGGTGAAGGGAAGTGACCATACTACCCCTACAACTTAACTCTACAATACACGCCCTCAAGGGCAAAACGGTAAAGTTGCAGATAACTCCTCCGGCTGGACACGCCGTCCATCCGGCCTTGCTTCCCTCCGACGCAAGCTCCCGGATCCCGCCACGCGTCCACCGCTTCGAAGCTTCCCGAACGCGCCCGGATCACCGTCTCCGTCACGTTGGGCCTTCGGGCTCGGTTTTGAGGCCCAAACCGAGAAACCCTCCTCTGATGGTTTTGTGGCCCAACCATCAAACCCCGCGTACAAGCTTCGGTCGTTAGCCGCCACCTTGCACCGGCTCCAAGTCCACGACCTCGTCTTGCTCTTCTTGCACCATGTTGACTGCACTTGATCCCGTCTGGCCACCGGGTCCCTCGAACCAAGGCTACTTGTCTCTCCACGCCTCGGAGGCCACTCTCTGGCTAAGACCTTTCGCGCTTGTTCTTCACCTGCACCAACGCAAACCAAGTCGCACCAACACCTGCAGTACTAGGCCAAGAGTCAGTCCACACACCGTTGTCAATCACTCATCACACTGAGAAGCGACCATCCACCGGTCCTCGGATACACATGGTCCTCAATCTCCCCCTTGATGAGTGCATTGACAACACACACATAATTCAGGATATGAAAAAGGAAAACCAAAAAAGAAAAGAAAAGAAGACTCAATCAAGTGACCAAAGCGAAGAACAAGCCGAAAACAAAGTCACTCGAAAGAGAAAGTCTCGGGCTCAACACCATCGGCAAAAGAGCAAAACACAAAAATCAGGAACACAAGGAGCTCCCCCTGCATAAATGCATACTCCCCCTAAACAAGTGCATACAAACTCAAGTTATCCCCTTGAACTGAGTATCCCTCTTAATGCAAAGCAATGCATATATACTGAATTGGAACAAATTCTCCCCCTTGTTGCCAATGCATGAATCAAGGCACAAATGCAAAAGATTCAACCTAGAGCTTCTCAAATATACAATGAACAATATAAAATGCTACACATGGTCAAATGAGCAAGTAAGATATTCCTAGGTGTTGTATAAGCATTGCCAACAAAATTTCATGATTGTATAAGCATATGGCCAAGTAATTTCCAATTTAACCAAGTTTTTCAAAAATTCATCACCTCATGAGCAAAAAGTCATTTTCAAGCCAAAAAGAGCTATATCATGCAAAAGTTGTCCCCGGTTACCTATTCTTAGCAAGAGATCATTGCAAACACCCACAATCTAGTTCATGTCATGTTAAAGCCACCGAGCCATGTGTCTACTTCCAACAAGAGACTTCTCTTTGGTAGACACATGCAACGGTTTAGCACCCAATTTTCACATTTAAACACAAATGACATGATCAACCAATTGGAGAGCATATATTTGAATTTTTAACACTTCTTTTTTCAGATTTTAAACATGGTACATGAAATGCCTTTGCGGCAAAAAGAAGCTTATGCCTCTCCACAACATACACAATGGGCTAAACATTTGCAATGATAAAATGATCTTTGACCCAAATGGCAAGAAATAGATACCCAAGCACAACCTAAGCATGAAAAAACATTTAGGCTTGAACTCAAACATTTAACCAATTTTCTCATGGGTGAGATCAAGTTTAGCTTTTTAAAAATCATTAGCAAGCACATTATGGATATACAAAGAATCAATCAAGTGCTTAGCTATCCAACACGACAAGACTATCCACAAGTTCATTAGTTTAAATGTAGCAAGTTATATTGGTCACTCCATATAAGAGAAGCTCATCCTATCATGCTTCAAAATAAATATGTACAAGAAACAAGCTCTAAGTATATCACAATGCATCCTATATGACAAATGTAAGACATATGATACACATGCAACAAAAAAGCATGATATACAAATTATACAAGAAGGCTATACATATGCTACAAATTGAGCTCCAAAACCAACTCAGAAGGGAAAACACACCCCAAGCTCCCCTCGCAAACGGGCAAAAGTAGTTTGGTCAAGCGGTTTGGTAAAAATATCGGCTAGTTGGTTTTGGGTGGAGACATGGGATAACTCAATATGTCCTTTCTCAACATTGTCTCTCAAGAAATGGTATCTCACGTCTATGTGCTTGGTTTTTGAGTGAAGCATCGGGTTTTTGGCTAAACTTATGGCACTGGTGCTATCACATAGAAGTGGAACATGGGTATAACTCAAACCAAAGTCACTCAAGGTAGAAATCATCCAAAAAAGCTGAGAGCAACAACTGGCTGCGGCTACATATTCGCCTCGGTTGTAGACTGAGCAACACTTGACTGTTTGCGAGAGGACCAAGAAACCAAAGACGAACCCAAAAACTGACAAGTCCCAGAAGTGGACTTGCGATCCATCCTACACCCAGCAAAATCCGCATCGGAATATCCGTGGAGTGTGAGTGTGGAGGAGGCAGAGTACCACAAACCAAGCTCAGGAGTGAAACGGAGGTACCTCATGATTCTCTTCACAGCCTGGCGATGTGACGTCCTTGGCGAAGCTTGAAAACGAGCGCACAGACACACGGCGAAGTGTATGTCCGGCCTCGTCGCCGTCAGGTACAAGAGTGAGCCAATCATGCTCCGGTACGTCTTCTGGTCCACCGGTTCTCCATCTTCATCCGCATCCAAAGCTGTTGTCGTCGACATGGGAGTGGACAACGGCTTTGCATCTGCCATCTTGAACTTCTTCAACAAATCTTTCGTGTACTTGGCTTGATGGACAAACGTCCCGTCCTTGACTTGCTTAAACTGTAGCCCGAGGAAGTATTGTAGTTCTCCCATCATCGACATCTCAAATTCCCTGCTCATATCTTCAAAAAACTTTTCAACAAGCACATTAGAAGAGCCACCAAAGATTATATCATCCACGTAAATCTGAACGATCAAGATATCTTTGTCAACACGAAGCAGGAGCAGTGTCTTATCAACGGTGCCCATCACAAACCCCTTACTCAGCAAGAACCCTCTCAGCCTTCCATACCACGCTCTAGGTGCTTGCTTGAGGCCATATAGTGCTCGGTGGAGTTTGTACACTCGGTGGGGATATCTCTCACTCTCGAACCCAGGTGGTTGTCTCACATACACTTCTTCCTCTATCACCCCATTCAAAAAGGCACTCTTCACATCCATTTGGTGCAACTTGAACCCTTTAGCAACAGCAAATGCTAGAAGGATTCGAATTGCCTCCAAACGGGCAACAGGAGCAAATGTCTCCTCATAATCAATTCCCTCTTTTTGTGAAAAGCCCTGGGCAACCAACCTCGCTTTGTTTCTCACAACCTCACCACTTTCACCTTGTTTGTTCTTCCAAACCCACTTTGTTCCAATAGGGTGGCAATTTGGTGGAGGCTCGACAAGTTCCCACACCTCGTTCCTCTCAAAGTTCTCAAGCTCTTCGTGCATGGCATTGACCCAATTCGCATCAGATAAAGCATGTCTAATATCTTTGGGCTCAAAGGAGGAAACAAATGCAGAATGAGCAAAGTTAGAATTGTTCCTTGACCTTGACCGTGTAGTACGTTCATCGATGTTTCCAATCATTCCTGAGGGTGGATGGCGAGCTTGAATGTGTCTTGGTGCCTCACGTGTTGAAATCGCCTCCCCCTCAACCGCTGCTTCCACTTGATCTCCATGTACTTGTGTTGATGTCAAAGTGGTGGATGGACCATCATCAACCGTAGTCGTCGTAGTGGAAGTAGTAGGTACAATCGCCATCGGAGGATCACCATCTCCATCGTCATCTTCATCATCCCCATCCTTGTCTTCAAAGATCGTCTGTCCCATCTCTTCATCACCTGCACACTCAAAGACAGGTGGGCTACATGAAATTGTCTCGTCGAATGTTACTTCGCAAGTCACCATGATTTGGTTAGTGGCAAGATTGAGCACACGATATGCTCTAGAATGATTAGCATAACCAAAGAAGATACCATCATGAGACCGAGACTCGAACTTATCTAGATTACCCTTCTTGAGAATGAAGCACTTGCAACCGAAAACTCGAAAGTGACTCACCTTGGGGGTTCTCCCATGAAAGAGTTCGAAACAAGTCTTCTTCTTGAACGCACGAAGGAAAATCCGATTAGACACATAGCACGCGGTGCTCACCGCCTCGGCCCAATACTTCCTAGGAGTCCTATGCTCATCGAGCATCGTCCTGGCCATAGTACAAATGGTCCGATTCTTTCTCTCCACAACACCATTCTGACAAGCGACAAAAGGCGAAGAAAAATGATGCTCAAGACCTAGATCACGGCAGAAGGTTTCAAATCGAGCGTTCTTAAACTCCGTGCCATTGTCACTGCGTATAGCTCGTATGGCATCACCATTTCGCTCAGTTTTCAACCTCAAGATCAGATCTCGAACAAAACCAAACGTTTCATCCTTAGCCGCCAAGAAATACACCCAGGTATAGTGAGAATAGTCGTCCACAATCACAAGGACATACCACTTCCCACTGACTGAGCGAACGCGAGCTGGACCAACCAAGTTCATATGTAAAAGCTCCCCAGGACGCTCAGTCATCACATCGGTCATAGATGGGTGGGAAGTAGCGACCATCTTGCCATGCCTACAAGGTGCACAAACCAAATCCTTCTCAAACCGAAGCTTGGGCAATCCTCGGATAAGGTCAAGACTGCTCAAACGAGAGAGCAAGTCGAAGCTCAAGTGACCCAACCTCCTATGCCACTTCCAAAGCTCGGAAGAGGAACCAGCAACGAGACAACGAGCAACACCAAAAGACCTCGAGAAATCAGCAACGAAAACTTGACTATCGGGAATGATCATGCAAGCAAGGTCACCTCGAGAATCAAGAATCCGAGAAGCACCACTAACAAACCGAACCTCAAAGCCCTCATCAAGCAGCTGAGAGACCGAAAGCAAATTAAAGTCAAGCGACTTGACAAGAGCAACACGCTTCAACACAAACTTCTCGCTCACATGAATATCACCTTTTGAGAGCACTCTACCCTTACCATTATCCCCAAAAGTGATGTACTCCCTTGTCATCACCGGGGTGAGGCTTGAGAACCACCTTTGATCTCCGGTCATGTGTCGAGAGCAACCGGAGTCAATCAACCACAAGCTCCTCAAGCCTCCCACCTGTAAAATCAACAATGAGATCGAGAATGAGCAAACGACTCAACACTGGGGTTAGAACAGAAGAAGTCAAACCAGTGCTGAGCCATCTGCTCAAAAGAAGGGTTAGCAAAATCCACTCTACCAAACCTATCAAACTGTGGAAACCTCTCACGCCTAACCGGAGGAACACCACGCGGGGGAAAACGCGGTCCAGGCTCCCTCCGGTAACCAAAACCACGGTCGTCTCTCCTGAACTCGTACTGACCATGAGGAGGAGGATGCCTGGCAAAACCACCACATCTCTGAGGAACTCTCCCACGAGGAGCAAAGCTACGAGCATCCTTTCTAGGAATCGAACGAACAAAACCATCACCCCTAGGCAAAGGTGCACGAGGCTCAGGTACGCTATGAGAAGAGCGGTACCTGTCCCGGTTACCCATTTCCTTCTCACGCCTCATCCCTCTCTTTTTCCTGAAGCAGAACTCCTCTTGGTGACCATCCTTACCACAAAACCCACAGTGGTAACGAACTGGTTTTGGCTTTGGATCTCCTTTTGGCCCTGGCTTCTCACTAGGTTTGAGACCACTCGACTCTCCCACAAAAATCACTCGCTTTTGGAAGTTGTTGGCTGGTGTGATAGAAGCTGGTGGATCAAGAATAGTATCGAGTTTGTTCCTCTGGTGGTTGGGTTTAGGATCAAATGTGTTTTTGGCTGGGGTTTTTTGTGGAGGAAATGGCACACCCTCACAAATCATTCCCTCATTCTTAACCACCGTCTCCCAGCCAAGCCCACGACAATCACCTCTTTTGAGCTCAGCCATCATCATTTTCAACTGAGGCTCTCGACTTGACATCCAACCCAAGCAATGTCTCAACTCGTCATTTTCTTTTTGCACACGATTCATTGCATCCTCAATTTCACTGTTCTTCAAAGCATTTTTATCACACACAGCACATGCAGGTGATTTAGCAGAACATTCGAGACATTTGATTTTAGCAAGAGCATCATCAAGTTTTGCATGCAAGACAGGGCAAGAGGTACAAGCTCCTAGCAAAGCAGATCTAGATTTCAATTTTTCAAGATTTGACTTAAGCAAGTCACATTCTTCAATTTTAGACATATGCTTGTTTTTAAGCTCAACCAATTCATTCATCACAGCATCACAATCATTGCAAGTATGCTCATCAGAGACAACAGGAGCAATTTTCAAAGCATCAATTTCAGATTGAGATTTAGCAAGTGATATTTCAAGTTGAGCAATTTGATTTTTAGAGGCAACAAGCAAAGACTCAAGTTCAACAGCTTTCTCCTTAGACTCACCAAGCAACGATCTAAACTCCCTCTTCTCCTTGTTGGTCTTACGAAGCACATCATCACGATTATCAAGCAGTTCATTCAACCTAGTATTCTCCTCTAGCAAGAAGTTGGGATCTCGATTTACCTCATCCTCAGACTCTGACTCGGAGTCTTCTTTTGCACTCTTCTTGTTGTCGGAGTTATGCGCCATGGTACAGAAGCCTCGGGACGCCATGCACGCCAAGTCGTTGAAGTTCTCATTCCTCCGGCGTCGACCTTGATCTTCATCCTCGCTGCTTGAGCTTGACGAAGAGTTGCTTGAACTTGTGTCGACGTCGCTTGCCCCGGCCACCATGGCTCGTTCCTTGTGCTTGTACTTGTGCTTGTGCTTGTGGTCACCATGCTTCTTCTTGTCCTTGTCCTTGTACTTGTACTTGTGGTTCTTGTGATCATCCCTCGAGCGATGCTTGTGCTTGCGGTCCGGCTCTGCTGGCTCCGGACACTCGGCGATGAAGTGTCCCATCTTGCCGCACCTGTAGCACGTACTCCCAAAGCGCCTTGTACTCTTGCGGTTCTCGTACATGCGCCCGAACCTCTTGGTGAGCAACGCGAGATCCTCCTCGCTTAGCACCTCGAACTCCTCATCTGGCAAAGATACAAGCAAAGACAAGGCAAACTGTCGTGAAGAGTTAGCATCAGATCTAGAACTAGAACCACTCATAAGAGCCAGACTATGGGAATCAGTCGGGTTCTCAAGCTTGGCTCTAGCTATCCTATCAACCTCTGAGGACTTGAGCTTTGAGAACAACCCATCGACTGTGAGTGTTAGATAGGTAGCCGACTCCATAATCGCCTCAACCTTAGTGCCCCATACAGACATATCCAAACAGTGTAAGAGCTTCAAAGCCATATCATGGTCTGTATACGGGAAGTTGTTAATGTTGGCTCTCATGTTGTTCACTATCACGGTGAACCTCTGGAACATGGCATCAATTGACTCACCGGGCAAATGAGAGAAGTTCTCATATTCCCTCTGGTAAGTCGAAAAGAGCCGAGCCTTAACCCCACTATCACCTCCATGGGCGATCTCCAACTTTTGCCAAATTTTCCACGCAAGATGCTCTTCGATCACACGATTGAATTCATGCTCGTCAAGCGCTTTGAACAAGAAATCAACAGCTTTTGCATTTGCCTCAAACTTGTCCTTAGCAATTTGTGTCTCTCTCGAAGCAGGGGTGATATAGGTCGTATCAAGAGTGATATCCCATATCAACTGTCCCTTGCTTCGGAGGAAAGCTCCCATGCGAACCGACCACATCTGGTAATTCTTCCCATCGAAGAGAGGAGGACCCGAACCCTTTCCGGCGTACGCCATCCTCAGATCTTAAGACTGGTTAGAATCACGAAGATCTGTAACCTACTCTGATACCAATTGAAGGATCGAAGTGGCGACCAGAGAGGGGGGGAGTGAATGGGAGCCGATAAAATTTCTTCTCGAAACTCGGCCTATGTCCCAAAGTCACTCGCCAAAGATTCCTCACAAGCTTGTCAAGGTAGCGTAGTCACAGCAGACCTACCAACCCTAGGAACAAGCTAGAACAAATTAACAAGCGGAAGCACAACTCAAGAACCAAAACGATTCGCAATCTGCTTGGGTCAGCTCGGACCGTCCGCACAGGGGTCGCGGACTGTCCGTGGTCACGACGGACCGTCCGTCTAGACAAGGCGGACCGTCCGTAAAATCACCTCAAATCTCCAGTAGCTCCAGGCCCTTTCGTGGACTGTCCGAGCTCCTACCGCGGACTGTCCGCCAGTGTCGCGGACTATCCGAGGTGGTCACACGGACCGTCCGTGAAAACACTTAGCCAAATCCAAGACAACACCGTCGAACTCTTCTGCACGGACCGTCCGCCAATCACATGCGGACCGTCCAGCAACCTCGCGGACCGTCCGCCAATCCCGCGCGGACCGTCCGAGAAACACGACGGACGAACAGAACGAACAGCTACAGTAACCCGCGGATCTCTCCTCCCAAATCCATCACCGGATCTCCCAAACGGCTAGAGCTCTTGAGACGAAACTTTGGGGAGATGATTAGCACCCTAAGGGAAAGCTATGCCCCAAAAATCTTGGCCTCTAACTCCCTACAACTCGAGAAATCGCGGATCACACGGAAGAACACCTTCTCACGAGTTCATCCCAAAAACTACGAATCGAGACCGATTCCCGGCGTTTGAGAGGGCAAGATCACACACAAAGAGGCGCAAGGCACTCACCCATGATCCCCTCAAACAAATCCGGAGCCAAACGGTCTAGAAACGAAGAATCGAGCCAAGAACGAAAATAGCACAAAAAAGGGAACTCGAGGAGAAACAAAGAGATTCAACTAGCACTTGATTTCATTCAAACAAACAAAGGTCAGATTCTATACAAGGCTAGCAACTTCCCAAACATCCTCCCGCTAAGATCGACATAAAGCACGGGCTAGCCTAGAGAAGCAAGAAAGAAATGAACTAGGGTTCCAGAGACATAACTTACCATCCCCTCCACCTCCTATTTATATTAAATGTCCTGGTGAAGGGAAGTGACCATACTACCCCTACAACTTAACTCTACGATACACGCCATTAAGGGCAAAACGGTAAAGTTGCAGATAACTCCTCCGGCTGGACACGCCGTCCATCCGGCCTTGCTTCCCTCCGACGCAAGCTCCCGGATCCCGCCACGCGTCCACCGCTTCAAAGCTTCCCGAACGCGCCCGGATCACCGTCTCCGTCACGTTGGGCCTTCGGGCTCGGTTTTGAGGCCCAAACCGAGAAACCCTCCTCCGATGGTTTTGTGGCCCAACCATCAAACCCCGCGTACAAGCTTCGGTCGTTAGCCGCCACCTTGCACTGGCTCCAAGTCCACGACCTCGTCTTGCTCTTCTTGAACCATGTTGACTGCACTTGATCCCGTCTGGCCACCGGGTCCCTCAAACCAAGTCTACTTGTCTCTCCACACCTCGGAGGCCACTCTCTGGCTAAGACCTTTCGCGCTTGTTCTTCACCTGCACCAACGCAAACCAAGTCGCACCAACACCTGCAGTACTAGGCCAAGAGTCAGTCCACACACCGTTGTCAATCACTCATCACACTGAGAAGCGACCATCCACCGGTCCTCGGATACACATGGTCCTCACTAACCAACGGAGAGCTCAGCTCTCAGAATGGACATTTACCTGAATGATAGATAGAACATACTCCATATACAACATCCCCACGGTCTGCCTGTCCCTCTCTAATGTATATTTTGCGCTCAACCCATAACGATCTGAAAGCTCCATTTTCCCACAAACCAACGGAACAAGACACGTCGTCCTGGACGCGACGTACGGTGAAGGAACCACTTGCTGTGCTGGGCGCCCGGCATGATAGATGCGTCTGATATTTACACCACAACAAACGCAAGTTTCAGATTGGTCACCCTGCTCGGTGCTCGTTGTGTAACACACGCTGCCACACAGTACCACACGCACTGATCCACGAGCTGCGTGCCCTCTTGCTGCTTGCAAAGTTTCTGTTACGAACACAGATACATTATCTGTCACGTTCTCCGCCGCTATTCCTTTTTATCCGCTCCATGCATGGAGGACGTTCACCGCTGGTTGTTTCGTGTGTATCACTGTATCAGAGATCCCAGAGCCTCAGAGTTGCAGCTTCCGTGAAGGTAAATTGAACATGCAGATTGCAGAGAGAAGGCAAAGAGGTGGAGGCCCTGTTTAGATGAAAAAAAATAACTCTCAAATTTATTATGAAAAAAAAGATTCCTCATCACGAATGTTCCTTCAGTCGTGTGACGCTTACGAGTGTGGTGAAGTTCTGGCATATGCTGCAGTAGAAGGGGCAGAGCCAGATGTGTTCTGAAAGTCGTACATGTCCAGCATTACGCTGCTGTATTGTTCTGCACAACACAGAAGGGGACGGAACATGTTTCATGTCTGATCTCTAGACGCGGCACATCTAGCAATAGATTGACAAATTATGTAATAAGAACTGAAGGAACACGAAATCAACGGATCACGCGGCCAGCCCGGCAAGGCACGCACGCAACACTTGCGTACAGGAATACAGCCACACGGCCAGCCAACTGCAACGCACGCACACACACAACACTCACGGACACAAATACGACGACCACACGGCCAGCTAACGGCAATGCACGAACGCTAGGTACGGCCACGTGCATCACGCCCACGTTGAACATTTTTGTTTATTTTTTAGTTTATAATTAATAAATACTAGTCGCCAACCCGTGCATTCGCACGGTTGAGCCATATATAGATGTGTGGTCATAGTATGGATTATATATTTTTCTTGAAAAGAGAACTTCTGTGTATTTGCACATGTTAAATGATTTTATTTTACATACCATAGAAAATAAAAACATATGAAAAATTTATAATACACTTCCAAAAATATATTAAATACCAAAAATTATAAAGGAGTCAGGAAGAAATCGTAGGAAACCATAGTAGCAAAAAGTTATAGCTTTGTGAAATAAGCATCAATTGAGGTACAAATATAAACAAACTTAAAAATAGTGAAAGCAAAGCTTTTAAACTGCCCATCTTTATGGTTATCACTTTGCCCTACTAACTATAATATTGGACATGGTATCTGACTAAGTTTCTAGGCAATTACCTCCATGCAGGATTTCATGATATATAACCGCATTAGTAATTATGCCGTTGCCTTGAACAGCGATCTCAGTTCTGCTTTGAACAATAGTTCATAAATAAAGATTGTATATTGATGGCTCGATCGTGCACATTCACATGCTGGTATCGTTGGTTGCAAAGCAGAGAAATGGATATGAGCTAGCATACATCCACCTACAATCAGGTTCAAACGAAAGGAACTGCCTACCATGTTTAACGATCAATTCTGTGCAGAACATCATGCTGAGCCCCTAAATTTTTTGGACATGCATTGTTTATACTCGATCATTTGTGATGCTTGATAAATAAACATGTAGAAACATTTACCAACCTCTAGATTAAGTTCATTGTGATGTGTTACATGCATGATCGAAATGACTTGGACTTGTTTACACTCTAGGAAAAAGGAAAATGCTTGGTATAGATGTACCGGTAAACGCTCATGTCCTAAGTTCTCACGTGTTGCCATGACTTGCTTTATTTAAAATCACGGATAAAAATAGACTAACTCACATATCATATTTCATATTATGTACGCGCTATCTTGGGGTACATCATCAACTGCTCCTGTTTGTGTATATACTCACCTTAATCAAGTATGATTTATTGGAAGTGACCCATGAGAGCTATTATATTGTTATTTAATTTACAGGAGTAGATTGCTTGATTGCATTTGCACCTGTCAGAAATAAACTACCTGAAACATATGTCATTTTATTACAAATCCTTGGAACAACGTAAAGCCAAAAAAACTTAGAAATTTAGGTACACCAAATTCTTCGGTTCACATACCAGGCATCCTAGTAAAGCCATCTCATGTAAGCATTTAATATTTTCTAAGAGGTGAGTGGTTATACATTCAGCAGAGCATCAACTCAACCTCCTTGTGATTTGTGACACATGATTAAATCACCTGATGGCCTTTCTTTTTTGAGATGCATGCCGGTGGACTTAAAGGCAGGGCAGGAAACGCAAGGAGTCCCACATTCACGTGGATGATGAGTCCTGCCGATAGAAAGTCTTCAAATCGATAACATTAGAGATCGTTTTATTTTTCCTTAATGGCAGAGAGGGTAATTTAGATATATATTTAGGGGGTTACTTTAGACTATTTTTATAATGGCAGTGGTGGGTAATTTATTTTAGAAAAGACAATACATCCAACGTCTATGGTAATTAGAGTCTACTAAACTGATGGCCGGATGTTTCTGATTTTTGTGAGATTTTCTAGGATTTATCTTTTTTCTTAGAGCTTCTCGTGAGGATTAACGTGGAGCCTTCAAAAGGAGCCTCCAATTAGTAATAGTAAGATATTATCTCTTAAAAAGTAATATGTTGTCAGATCAACAGTCCATATTCATTTAAGAGCACCTTAGCAATTACCTCAGACAATAATTAGTAAAATCGCAGTGCAGACACACGTTATCACTGCTATTTTACAGCAGAATAATCTCTGCAAAATCAACATGTCATGCCATGCAAAAACAACAGCATCCATTGGTTAATCTGATAAGTGCTAGTGACCACAAACTGCAGCTGGAGCACACTAGTCCACAATTAAACTTGCATACTGACTCAACTGCATGTGAAGTTCTGATCAGAACCAGGGACACCATTTCTAAATGCAATGTGAAGTAAAAACTGACACAGAACTTGCTACTGTTAAATTCATAAGAACTTGCTGCTCAGTACTACTCTATTTGATTTACAAATACTATCAGATACAGAAGATGACGGTGCTAATCTTTAGAATGCAGTCAGAGTTTCTAAGTATTCATAGTTTCTGAACATTTTCAGAGTTCGATCAGAGCAAAGAAAATATTGGGTGGAAACCACAGATTTCTAACATTTTCAGAGTACGATCAGAGTCCAATCACTATGACCAGCCCATTTCTAAGTTTCAGAACAGATCATTATATGAAACCTTAGGGTAGACTTTATTGCAAACTAGTAAACTACTCAAATATTATTCATCCTATTTAAGGTCTTTCGCCCTTTTGAATTGCAGATCCACGAATCCTTAGCATATATATGTATGAAACCTTAGGGTGAGCAATGCCAGTTCTTGTAGCAGCCTATCAGTCACAACTTCATCACGAATCCAAATTCTGGCTTCCCAATTTTATTCTTACATGATGCAAGCATAAGAACAGTTTTTGTCTTTGTATGTTAAGTTAAAACCCTTACACTAATTGTATCTCTCATTACATTTCTGGTACTCTGGTGTGTGGTGTCTCTCTGAACAGAATCCAAACAATGAGCCCACCCTTTATTATCCAATATCCATGCAGAATTTTCTTTTACACTGCAACAAGCGAACATCTTATTTGTTTTTCTCATTACCAGTCAACACTCTTGCGTGCTGCTTATTAGCGTCTAATCTTCCATGCTTATTTCTTGAGGAACTCCTTGAACCAGTGGGCAGAACTCTTGGGGTACCGCTTGAGCCCATTGCTGTAATCGACGAAGTATATCCCGAACCGGACCGTGTAGCCGTTCACCCACTCGAAGTTATCCAGCAGCGACCATGCGAAGTATCCTTTCACGTTTGCCCCGTCCCTGCAATGACTCACAAGTCACAAGTCAGATGCAATTCTTTCACCATTGTATGAGCTAGCAGCATGTTGAGTACTGGAGCTCTGACCTTATAGCTCTGTGGAGGGCAAGGAGATGCTTGTGGTAGTACTCTATCCTGGTGTCGTCCTTCAGGGCTTCCTGTAGCGGTAGACTCCTGTTGTTTACTTCATCAACTCCTAAAATATAGAGTGAAATATTTTCAAGCATTCTTCTCTGACTTTTCTAGGAGACCGAAGAAATAACCTGATTTACTCATAGCAAAGAGACAAATGGCAGCAAAAGTTACCGTTTTCAGTGATATAGACCATAGGATTGCCGTACTTTTCCTTAACGTAAAGCAGCAGGTCACGGAAGCCTTGAGGGTAAATGTAGAGCCAAGAGGAAGCAGCCTGCATAAAACGGTTTAGAAATCAGTCAAGGCAAAGGGGGAGGGTGGGCGCAATCCACTTCCCGCACGTCAGCACCTCCAAAATGTCGGTTTAGAAAAGTAAAATATGTCTATAGAAATCAGGTTGTTAGGTTTCTTTTTGTTGAAATTTTGTGGAGAGGTAGATACATGTGGAACCAATACGGCAATACTGTGACTATTTTTATTGATTTTATAATAACTTTATTGGGGGCTGCTACCGTGTGCTATTGGAAGGCAGTATGCAATTGTGCTCAGGGGAGGGGAGACCAGACCACTGATATTTTTATTTGCTTTGTACTTTTACCTGAGGGCCTATGGGGACACCACTTCGCGTACCTAATAATAAACAGAAGGAAGTTAGTACTTGTATATCAACAACAAAAAGGCAGAAAAGTACTTACAAACCAATCTCAAATGTTGCTAAAGAATAATTTCAAGCAAAGTACTCAATCCAATATAGATGACATGACATGACCCAATGAAATATGTACTACATCTTTAGTATTCTTAAAAAAATCTCTATTTTGATCTAGAACTTCACGACGATAAACTGCCAAGTGGATTCAAACACTACTTTTTAATTAATATAAGATCGATAAGAGGATGGTCTAAGAAAAAGATTGATAAGAGGAATGAAGATCCTTGGCTTTATTCAGGTGACTCACCGGTAAGATTAGCCTGAGAATCAGTAGTATAACTGAGGTTGAGGCCATTTGATGGAGGAAGGCTATCCGCGTAGTTTGCAGTGTAATAATTGAGTCCGATGAAGTCGAATGCACCCTTGACCAACTCAGATTGTTCCTTTGTGAACTGTGGCAAGCGATTTCCGACTAATCTTCTCATGCTTAGTGGATAGTGACCTCTAATGAGGGGATCCATAAACCTAAAGAGCACTCCTATTATTAAAATTTTGATACTACTATAAACTTTGACAATCACTTTATTTGAGGTCGATACAGAATTTACCATCCAAACATAAAGTCTAAGGCACGCGACGCTGCATCAACATTGGATCTAGAGCGGGAGAAAGGAACAAACCAATTTGTGACCAAAGTTATTCCAATCTTTCCCTTTTGCACAGCCTGCATTTGACATTCAAATTGTAAGACAGTGATAGTGAAGAGCACATTTCATGATCGAAATGTCAGTATGTCACTATTTGGCAAAAAGACTTGGCAATACATTTTGAATAACACGCTTATGTATGGATAAGATCATAACCCACTACTCCCTCAATGATAAATATGTCTATTACTATTAGGAAGGATGGTGTCCAAGGTATGACACTTGGACGTACTGATAATATAGATATCAGTAAAAATATATTATTTTAAAAAGAAAGAGTCATCAATCTTATGCTGCCAATCATATATATGATATTTTAGCTATTGATAGTTATCATAACTAAAAACGTCTGACTACGAACAATATGAAGTTGTATTTGGAACTGGAATCCGGGGTAGTATTAGTTAACGCATCATGTTTTCAGTTTATAAGGCCCAAAACACATCAAGGTGTTGTAAACCGTCGAACTTCTGTTCTCCTATGAAAAAGTACAAGTACGTTCTAGAACAGCTAGTTGCTGTGTTATGGTCAACGTTTCATTAAATTCCAGTTCACAAGCATTGCGGTATATCAAACCAGCTCAAATCTTCGTAGACTTATTATCCATCATTCACAAATTGCATCTTCATGAGAGTTCATCACTTACCTGATATTTTTCTTTGTACAACCGTACTGTTTCTGCATGGGCGAGTATTTGATGGTGGCATACAGTATAAGGCTCCCTTCCTGAATCCCCAACGCTACACTTGCCCTGCTCCCATGGGGAGCACCGGCCTGGTGCGAACGTGCCCCATGTGTACCCTCCTAAGCAGAAACTCAAGGGTTCGTTGAACGTGATCCAGTGTTTCACTCGGTCACCAAACTCCTTGATGCAAACCTCAGCGTAGTCCTTATAGTCGTTGCTGCAACAGAAACAGGTACTTCTATTTAGTGAGCGACTTCAGTGTGTTCATAAATCACAATAAACTACAAATTAAGGATGGAGGAAGTGCTATCGTCACTTTGCCATGGCAATGTCAATGGGCAAGTGCTTGTGCTTATGAGGAATAGTTTTGTTTCCAGATTTTCTCTCCTTTTTTCGTTCTTTTTTATTAGGGATATGTTGTCAATTTTTAAATAACTAGGGCTTTTAGTTTTTTTAGTCTAACTGTCAGCTCGTATTCAGTTCACTGTTAGAGCTTCTTAAATCCAGTCGTCGCTTTCCAGTTTAACATATGCATGCTGGGCTAGTGTTATGTTTGAGCTGCAAAAAGGACTAAGAAAACATGACTTACATGATATTAGGACTAAGGAATCCTCCATATTTATCTTCTAATGCCTGTGGCGAGTCCCAGTGAAAGAGGGTCACAAATGGTTGCATCCCTGCAGATATATTTATATTTCATTTCATAGTATTTTGAAGATAAAAAAAATCATATGATGGAGTAAAGAAAGGAGTTATAAGGGTCCTTGTGTGAGGCACACCTTTCAACAGAAGCTCATCAATCAAATTATTGTAATATTTGACGCCTTCTCTGTTTATTCCACCGCTCAGACTTCCATCTGTATAAAGATTCAGACGTTTAAGTTAGGTGTATCCTGGACTTTGCAAGATATGCAGGACAGGGAATTGCATCAAGTCTGAACAATTAATCAATCATTCTCACTTGGAAGGATTCTACTCCAGGAGATGGAAAACCTGTAGGCATCCATACCCATTTCCTTCATGATGCTCACATCTTCCTGCATTTTTTTAGGCAAGTCACTATCGAACTTGAGATCTTATGATAAGCTTACTCTGGTAGAAACAATCATCCTGGCTCCACTTGGAATATATCCTGGCACCACTTGGAATATGTAATCAATAAAATTCTTAGAAAATGAAATATTGACCAAGTTTTAAAAAATACATTAAAAAGAAAACATTCCTTTTTTCAAAAAAAAAGGAACTGAATTACTACCTTGTAGCGATGGTAGGAATCCACTGCCACGTCCCCATTGCTCCTGTCGGCTATCCATATGTTACGAAGACGAATTATTGTTGATTTTTTTTCTTGCAATTCAACTTGTATGAGACACACAAGTTGCTACTGGGCCCGTCCATTTCCCCTTGCCCCCTTTGGACTATGTCAAGTAAGCTGCACTGCCACAAGTAAGATAAATAATTCAACAACTTGCTTCATATCCCGTGTTCTCCTTTTCGAAAAAAAAAATATCCCGTGTTCAACAAAGCAGTCTATGCAGAAAATGGAACTGAATGGGTAGTGACAGGTTGACTAATCGCCCGACTGATCATGATGTGATTGTGTGAATTGGAATTGTGACTTCTGAGTTTAGAGTGAGCTGCAGGCCAACCTTTCGTTTAAAAAAAAACTGTAGGCCAACCTAATCATTGACCAGTAAAGATTTTTGTGGAATAAACTTGATCTTCCTTGATCTTCTTTGGGCTATCTCACTATGGATAGACAAGCTGGGATGACATATTGACATACTTGCCGAAAATTATCAAGAAAGACTGTTGAGAACAGAAATGTGATCAGGCATTCAGACACCCATTTCTTGAAGTAATGGTAGAATACTATATCCTCTGTTAGTAGAAAATGACAAATGTACCAGCCATAAATACTAAAATACCTACAGTATTCAGCTTCTTACTTACATCTTCGCCGTAGTTGGAATACTGATACTTTGAAGATAGATATATTCAGTGGTTAAGATTGCGATGGTCTGTATGTGCTTCAGAATTCAGAACAAGTTTCAGCACACGCAGAGAGAGGTGTGTATATGTACATGCCTGGATCCTGATGACTGAAGGTATCCCAGATGCTCGGACCTCTTCCCCCCTCCATTGCACCACCTTCATACTGTGTTCATGTGAGCATAAAACCAACTCATCGTTAGCATCAGCTAAACCTTTGTATACATGGCTGATGCCCAAAGAATTGTAGGGAACGCTCACCTGATAGGCCGACGAGGCCGTCCCGAAGATGAACCCCTCGGGGAAGCTTCTCCGGCTAATCGGCGGCTGGCCGCCGCCATCGTAGGCCGCGGAAGCGGCGGCTAGCAGGAGCAGGAGCAGGAGCGGGAGTAAACGACGACCAAGCATCGCAAGAATTGTTCCTCTCACGCCTTCCATGCAAGAGTGGAGGAGATGGTACCTGCCACGACGGGCTCCACTTGGTAGCCGCTAAATAATGCGTTGGCCAACATGGCCGGATGGGGCGACAGGGACATTAGAGCGTAGGTTCTCTTATCTCGGAGTAGAGATGCCTCAGTTGTCTTCATCATGTGATTGGTTGTTAACAGCTGCATTATAAAAGCATCTATTTGGATCCGCTCATTATTATAGAACGATCCTCTCACACGCTGGTGAGAGTCTGTTTGACCTGACATGTGACATGTACTGGAACTTAGTTTAACGGAGCAATCATTTGTTATTGGAAACAATATTTTATCCTCTATGTCACTATGTAAAAACCTTGGAAATTAATAAATTTTCCCTTCTCGAAAAAAAAATCCTCTATGTCACGATGAATGAGAGAGCAAAAAAGGACATATTTGGGAGAGCTCCATTCCCAAAAATACAGCTCTAGTTTCATCAATTTTATCTTTTTCAGCTCGGCTCTACAAATTGCAGAAAAATATAGAGCTTGCTCAACATGTTTGACTACCAACATGACTCTAGCCAGCTCTAAAAATTGTAAGATTTTCTTGGGAAAGACTTACTTGCCTTTGCTTGTTGTATTGTTTGTTGCTTATTTGTTTTTTGAGGGTTCTTTATTTTCCTTCGTGCTGCTACGGTACCAGCGCTACAATACAGTAACCTATTGCAAGTGTTTTTTGTTCATTTTGGTGTATATGCATACCTCTGCCTTTAGAGAGCCTGGTTGCGGTTAATCTGCATGGCCGGCGCGGTTGCGCTGGCCAAGAATCAATGTTTTAAATCTCCCGCTATAGCTGCCGCTATAGCCCGATTATTGTTGGATTCTAGTAGGGTTTTGTTGCACGCAAAGATATACATGCATTTTAAGTTGCTGATTTGAGTGCACGTGAGCTGACCGAAACTTTATCCATGGCATTGTGTTGCTAGCCTTGCCTTGCGTGCCCCGCCCGACGCCAGTTGCTACACGCGGTTGGGCTTCGTCGGGCGGCAGGATCACGGCGATCGATCGTGTTCTCTTTTTCCTACCTGCCCGGCCTGCGAGAGCTAGCGATCGAGCCTAGCGTGTCTTCTGTGCATCGGACAAATTCCCTTCACCATCGCGCAACCCACACGCTCCATGTTTTCTCGCAAGATATAGTAGCTTTCAAAATCAGTACACATCACGGACACGCGACACTGAAAACAACAACTCTCACCAACAACGCACTAGTTTTCCCAGTTATTCAATCGCTATCAACACTCTCGCTGCAGGCAGCAGCTCAGCATCATCGTCTTCTATACACACATGACTATTTCTTCAGAAACTCGGTGAACCAGTGGGCGGAACTCTTGGGGTATCGCTTCCGTCCATCGTTGTAGTCCACGAAGTTTATCCCGAAGCGGACCGTGAAGCCGTTCACCCACTCGAAGTTGTCCAGCAGCGACCACGCGAAGTAACCCTTCACGTTCGCCCCGTCGCTGCAGTGGATCGATCACACAAGTCAGAGATGCAGTAGCTGTCGCATCAAATGTAGCTAAAGTTTTCAGTGAAATTGCACTACAGTACACTGTGTTGCATGAACACGAATCTATGCATTGCACGGTGTGGCATGAATTATATTAGATACAGCTCTAAGTCTCTGACCTTATAGCACTTTGCAGCGCAATGAGGTGCTTGTGGTAGAACTCTATCCTTGAGTCATCCTTCAGAGCTTCCTGGAGTGAGAGGCTCTGGTTGTTGGCTTCGTCGACGCCTGAAATGGACACCATATTTTTTTAGACGATCTATTGCAAGAAAAGAGATATTTCTTTTGAAAACGAAGGGGAGGTTACCATTTTCAGTGATATAGATGGTAGGGTTGCCATAGTTTTCCTTAACATAAAGCAGCAACTGACGGAAGCCGCGAGGGTATACGAAGAGCCATGATGAAGCAGCCTACACATAAACCATCCGTGGAAATGAATCACTACCAACGCATAGGAAGGGAAACGAAGTAACCTGTATGACCTGTTGTTACCTGAGGACCAATAGGGACACCGTTTCGGAAACCTAATAAAACAGACAAGGTTTATTTAGTATATATCAGCAAGAGTGGAGTAGAAATGCACATGTACGTTCAAGACAAATTGTAAATTCTAATCTAGAGTAATTTCTGGTAAATGGCTTAATGTAAGAGAGACCACAGTTGATACAATTGCATGATTATTGTCGGAAATGCTACGGTTTGTGAAACAAGAGTTATTAGCTCTGTTTTATAGTTTTGCCTCATATATGCATTTCACGAATAGAGGCAATGCAATACTCTTCATTGATATCAAGCTGATAAGTGAACAGAAGTAGATTGACCGTGACATTTGGACTTACCGGTAAGATTAGCACGGGCATCAGTGTCATAGGTAAGGTTGAGGCCGTTTGATGGAGGAAGGTTGTCAGCATAGTTTGTAGTGTAGTAGTTTAAGCCGATGAAGTCGAATGCACCTTTGACCAGCTCAGATTGTTCCTTTGTGAACTGTGGTAATCGATTCCCGACTAATGCTCTCATGCTTAACGGGTAATCTCCTCTAATAAGGGGGTCCATGAACCTAGAACAGCATTCCTAATGAGAATTTTTTTTTCAGGCTGACTTTTAACACTGGAATTCTGTGAGGGTTACAAAGAATTTACCATCCAAGCATGAAGTCAATGGCACGCCTGGCCGCATCATCATTCGATTTTGAACGGGAAAAGGGAACAAACCAGTGTGAAACTAATGTTATTCCAATATTTCCCTTTTGCACGGCCTGCGTTTTACGATCAGTATATGATGCGCGTGAGTGATGAACTGGTACCAATATCGGAGAAGCTCTAATTTGGAGAGTACCAATTGATTTGTTGTTCATTATTGAAGAACTGAAAATCTGCATTGCTCGGAGAGTTCATCACTGACCTGATATTTTTGTTTGTACAACCGGACTGTTTCTGCATGGGCGAGTAATTGATGATGACATGCAGTGTAAGGTTCCGTTCCTGAATCCCCAGCACTGCACTTGCCCTGCTCCCATGGCGAGCAGCGGCCTGGAGCAAACGTGCCAGATGCATACCCATTTGAGCAGAAGGTCCAGGGCTCATTGAACGTGATCCAGTGTTTCACTCGGTCACCAAACTCCTTGAAGCAGACTTCAGCGTAGTCCTTGTAGTCATTGCTGCAACAGTTAAAGTTCGATAACGAGTTGCCAATAGTTTGAAAAATATACAATAGAAATGTAGAGCTATTGCAAACTAAATGAGATTTTTTTTTGTTATTTGCACGATATTGACAATCGTTCATAACATTTTCAGTTGAAGTAAATAGTGTGCCGAGGACTAAAAACTCGCGATACTTACATGATGTTAGGACTAAGGAATCCTCCATATTTATCTTCTAATGCCTGAGGTGAGTCCCAGTGAAAAAGGGTCACAAATGGTTGCACCCCTGCATACATGACGTATATTTGCTATGTATATTTGATATCTTTCGAGAATATAAAATCATGTGGTGTAGTACTAAAAGATACGAGCTAAGGAACATTGTGCTTGTGCATTGCCTACCTTTCATCAGGAGCTCATCAATCAAATTGTTGTAGTATCTGACGCCTTCTCTGTTGACTCCACCGCTCAGACTTCCATCTGCCATTGGACCCAGATGACGTTTAAGTTTGTTAGATGAGTTTGGACTTCGGAAGATACTCCTATATGCAAGACAGAGCATTGCAGCACGTCTCAACAGCAGGTCGCACTTACTTGGAAGAATTCTAGTCCATGATATAGAAAACCTGTAGGCATCCAACCCCATATCCTTCATTATGCGCACATCTTCCTGCCTGCAATTTTTTTTCGGTAAGTCACTATGTTTCAGTGATGTACTAGTATTATTTTGGTATTCAAACAAATTTTAAAATGCAATTTTTTATAGAAGTACATTAAAAAGCAGAATACCTTTTTTCCTTTTAAAATAAACTAAGTTGCTACCTTGTAGAGATGGTAGGAATCTACTGCCACGTCCCCGTTGCTTCTGTCAGCGATTTTATCTGACAAATCAGAAAATCGTTAAATTCAGAGATGGCACATTATCCATTGTTTCTGTCATTTAAATTCAACAATAAGCACAAGTTGCCCCTGTGCCTGTCCAGTGCCCATTGGCCCTTTGACTATGTCAACAACTAAAGTTTGCTGCCACAAGTAAGATCAACAATTCAACAGCTCACTTTCATCTTCCGTGATCAGGAGAACAATCTACTGAGAAAATTGAACTGAAAAGGTAGCGTGAATTGGAATTGTGGCATGAGTGCATTGCGGGTCAAGCTTATCGCTAACCAGCAAAGGTTTGTATAGAACGAACAAAATCTTCCTCGTGGTGATGTCACTATGCGCCTTTATTGAGATGTGTAGACAGGCTGGAGTGGCATATCTTTCTTTAGGAGGAGGATTCTTTTTGAGCCTGTCTTAGTTGCAATTATGCATCTAAATTACGATATTTTCCAGTGAGTGCTCTATTAGCTTGCTGTAAGTTGTATCTAAACCTGTGAAGAAAATCTGCCACCTCCGACAACATAAATGTGACCATTAGGCATTCAGACACCCATTTCTTTAGATTATATAGTAGAATACTATATCTCTCTACTCGCAAAAAAAACTATAGAATGTAGTGTGTAATTCTCCAAATATGTGCAGCTTCTAGCTTGCATATTTTGATTTAATTTTCTACCAATGATACATATATACAGTGGTGAGTGGTGTTTTGGACTACTTTGTGTTTTTGCTATGATCTCCTGCCTTTCCAGTAAGGTTGTACTACCTCTGGTTTTCATTACATGACCCCGTGGCTGGAAACTTTGCCTAATTAGCAATAAAGTAGCTGTCGGAAACGCCATATAAACGAAATGGAGGCAGTAATATTGAAATGAACAGCTTTATGTATCCATGATTGATGCAGTGGTTAGGATAATTTCCTTATTACTTTATCTAAAAAATTACAATATTGTGCTAAACATGATCATGATCCTCCTTATTATATGACCTAGAGATGTATGCATGCAGGCCTGGGTGATAGAGATGATAGAGATAGAGATGATAGAGATGTATGCATGCCTGGGTAGCATTATCATGGACCTAGAGAGGTTATAGAGATGTGTATGCATGCCTGGTTGCTGATGAGTGAAGGTATCCCATATGCTTGGTCCTCTGCCCCCCTCCATTGCACCGCCCTCGTACTGCATGGGAACACATGAAGCCATCTCGTCAGATCATATGCCATAACCCATGACCTTGATCCATCCCTACTTGCCGTCAGTCTACGAGAGTTTAGGTGCTAAACCCTTTGACAGAACGAACTTAATTTCACCTGGTAGGCTGACGAGGCCGTCCCGAAGATGAACCCCTCAGGGAAGCTTTTCCTGCTGATCGGAGGCTGGCCAGAGCCATCGTACGCGTCGGAAGTCGCGGAAAGAAGGAGAAGCTGGAGTAGAAGAAGGCTACCAAGCATCGCAGCTACTCTCATAGCCATTGGATCTTGCTGGTGATCTTATTGGGAGAGGCTCCGTTCGATCTGAATCCCAAGAGCTGCAGCGCCGCGCCATTTTATAGACGAACTGACGGACTGTGTGAGTCTGTACTGAGACGTCCGAAACGCGACGTCGTCTTCCCTCTTGGCGAGTGGTGGTGATGATCATCGGCATCACAGCAGTGACATTTGGGCCTAGCTCTGTAATTAGCCTCTTTTGAAACGACTCGGAGAGCCAGTCATGACATGACAGCTCAGTTTTAGCTAACAGAGAAATCGAAAGGCCGGTGTGATTGCGGTTGAAGCTAACAAGAGCATCTCTGACTAGTAGGGCGTTTTGGGCTTCTGAATGAATTTTCTTCAGAGGAAACGTAAGAGATGGAGCCAAGTGCCTTTGCATTACTGGGAGGTGCTAAAAGTCACTATGAAAACCAACAAGAGGGCCTTTCAAAAAAAAAAAAGAAAACGACAAGAGGCCGGAAGAACAGAGATGAGAACGCCCGCACAGCAAGCGACCACGTGCCAGCATGCGACGACGAGGGGGACAAGCAAAAGAGGAGGAATCTGGGGTTCCTACGTGGCAAAAGAGGAGCAACAAGCGGGTTAAATTTAATGGCTTTGAAGTTAAAAACATTAGACCCAAATTAGAAATTTATATCAATCTTAGGTCTAAATTAGAAATCTACGTTAACATTTTAATTGACTAGATTCAATAATTTCTAAAATTAAATCAACATCTGAAACTAATGCATTCACCATTTTCAGAAATATGCATTAACATTTACATTTATCATAGTCTATTTCAACATCCCCAAATAATAAATTCAACATTTTTTGAAACAAAAATCAACATTTATGAAAATGATAGTTTCTGAATCGTCTTTTTCATCGGCGGTGGTGGTTGGGACAGTTGCTGCGGCGCATATAGGGGCGGCGGCGGAAGGAGAAACGGGAGTAGAAGACGACTCCCGGCCATCTCTGTGCGTGTGGCGAAGAAGAAGAGTGGATCGAGCGTGTTCTTAACAGGCTCGGCTCCCCTTGGCAGTTGGCACCGCATACGTACGTAGGCTCATGGCAATTTGCAATGCCCAAATCTTTGCATTATATTTCTTCCTTGGGTGCTGGCCACCGTGACAGGGACATGGCATTCACCATTATATGGTTGTCACATTATCTCATCAGTCCCAGTTGAACAAGTGCTAAACAACAGAACTGTATAAACAACATGTATATATACAGTTCGTGCTTGCAGCTGGGCATCGATCTCTGTCGTAAGACTAAGTTGGTGCCTCAGTTTCTGTATTTCATGAAGAAAAAAAATAGAGGTAGTACCACGTGTCTTTGCATTAAGGAGGCTGGAAGTTGCAGAGACAAACTGACAAGAAGGAAACAACGAGATGAAAAACAGGCACTCAGCAGACTGAACACCGGGCTTAGGCCGAACAGGCTGCTGAAGGCCCGGCCCATGGAAACACGAGTTATTCGATGCCGGCCCATGGGCGCTCAATTGGCGCAATTCACGACGAACATCTCTGATCTGAACCACGAGGATAGTCCAAGTCAAACAGCACAAGTTTCCCTTAGTCTATACTCTATACAGCAAAAAAAATCAGTACATTACCCTCGCTTATGGTCATGGAACTTCTTAAAACCCTGTCAAACCAAATCACTCGGTAGTCAATGTGGCGTCCAGCATACCAGCATAAGACCTGTCATCTAGAATTTCAAAAGGAGAAAAAACTACGAAACCCCACCAGGGTTGACAAACTCTACCCCGTTCACCGAGTTTCTCCAGTGATGTATATATATAGACATGACGCAGTTTTCAACACCGCCACAGGTCTTACCATTACTATCCATAGATAGATCTGGTCATCAATTCAGTCACGGTGGCTAGTGATTTTGGCTTATCTTTCTCAGCTTGACATTTTGCACGCTGCATTTAAATGCCTCAGACTCTTCAGCACCAGGTCGCAATCAGCCAGCTTCTGCAGAAAAAAGCTAGAAGAGATCAACTTGGAGATAAGAATTATTGTCTTTTATGTAAGGTTGTTAATCTCCAAGGTCCTTTATGTAATTCCAGGACTTTTATCACTTGCATTATTTCAATATAATTCATTCCCTGCTTGGGAAAAAAACTGCTCGAATTATGTTTTAAATTTGGACACATGAAAGCAGCACGCCCGAGCTTGAGCTAGGATTATTCTTTCAGATGGAACACAACTATACTATCCGTCTATCCCTATGTTTCTCTAGTAGACTGCAGGTCTGCAGCCAAAAACATCCTTATCGGAATCTATCCATAAGTGAACTTTTTATTTTCAGGACTGATTCAGAAGCTAAGCATTCATCAAAATGGCTACTTTAATTATGCCGCTGTTCTGTAGCGACCTTTGGTCAGCACCACCAAGTTGTTGGATGCACCAACTCAATTTAATGAAACCATAGGACTTCAACCCACACAAAAGCCTCTGTGGTTCACGATCGCTATGCGCTTTCGATTTTACAAGGTCGAGCATTCCATGAACTTATCTCTTGTTATAAAAAAACGGCTATATGGGACAGGTTAATATAGCGACTTCAGCTCCATTGTCAAACATGTCGCATTCAGCTCTACTGAATTTGGACCCAGGATGTAACACTTATATCACGTGGATCTGAAAATTCTATCCTCCTCTGCGCATAAAACTACATTTCGACAGGCCAAACATCCAAGATTAATGGCGCATATGTTCTTCCTCCTGCTACTCTTGCTACTCCCCCACTCATATACTCTAGCTCAGCACAACATCAGCTTGGGGTCTACTCTGAAACCTGAGGGCCCAAACAGATCATGGCTTTCGCCCTCTGGTGACTTTGCCTTTGGTTTCCAACCCATGGAGACCAACTCCTCCCTCTATCTACTTGCCATCTGGTTTGATCAGATAGATGAGAATACAATTGTTTGGTACACCAATGGTAGCACACCAGTGTCATCTGGTTCAAGCCTTCAATTCACCCATAATGGTACGCTTTCTCTCCGCGATTCCACTGGAGCTGAGGTTTGGAACTCCCAGATTGCCGGTGGTGCTTATGCCTCCATGAAAGACACTGGAAACTTTGTGATTTATGGAGTGGATGGATCCCCCAAGTGGCAAAGTTTTACTACACCAGCAGACACCATCCTGCCATCCCAAGAACTGTCTAGTGGGACTATCCTCCAAGCTAAGCTTATGGACACTGATTACTCAAATGGTCGGTTCATCCTCAGTCTCGGAACGGATGGCAATCTGACTTTCAACACGGTTGCTGTTCCAACTGGATTCAAGTATGATGCTTATTGGTCCACTAACACAAGCGGAAATGGTGGGAAGCTGGTCTATGATACAAATGGCACGATCTATTATGCCTTGGAGAACAGCACACAGCGACCTATCAGTGTCATCATGCCAGCAGAGATGGACTCCACAAATCAGTTCTATCATTGGGCAAAACTTGAGCCAGATGGTGTTCTTCGACAGTATAAGTATCCAAAAAGGGGAGCTGGAAGCAGTGAGTTGCCTGCAGTAGTGCAAGCAGTTCCGGCAAATATCTGCAAAATTATGTATTCAAATTTTGGCAGTGGAGTGTGTGGATACAACAGCTATTGTGTGTTCAACTGGAACCAGACAGAAACGGAATGTGCTTGTGCCCCTAACTATTCGTTCTTTGATCCAGAAAGAAAGTACAAAGGGTGCAAACCAGACTTTGCACTGCAAAGCTGTGACTTGAGGGAGGCACAAGTACTAGAGGAGTTCCAAATGATTCCAATGAATAACATTGATTGGCCTCTTCGTGCCTACGAGCAGTACTATCCCATGAACAAGACTATGTGCCAAAACTTGTGCTTGACCGATTGCTTCTGTGCAGCCGCAGTGTTTGATCAGGATGGACATTGCTGGAAGAAGAAACTGCCTCTGTCTAATGGAAATGAAGGGAGTGAAGTTCAAAGGACAGTTTTTCTCAAGGTACCAAAGAATAATTCTTCACATGATCTACTGAATGTTGAGACCAGAAATAGTTGGAAAACCAATAGAAAGGATTGGATACTTGGTGGGTCCATCATTATAGGTATCTCTGTCTTTTTGAACTTTCTCTTCATTTCAGCACATCTTCTCCAAGCACGCTTTAGGGTCGCCATGAAAAAGAACCAATTACGACCGTGGACCAGGGTGATGACAAGAGATTTTACTTACAGAGAACTTAAGGAGGCAACCAATGGGTTCAATGAGGAGGTGGGCAGGGGTGCTTCTGGTATAGTCTATAAGGGATACCTGCATGATGAGTTTGACACCAGCATTGCAGTCAAGAAGATTGATAGGATACCCCGAGAGACAGAAAAGGAGTTCACAATGGAAGTTGAAACAATTGGGCACACACTACACAAGAATTTAGTCCAGCTTCTGGGGTTTTGCTACGAAGGAACTGAAAGGCTCCTGGTTTATCCATTCATGCCCAATGGTTCTCTTACTAAGTTCCTCTTCAGTGGCGTGAGGCCATCATGGGACCTCCGAGTTGATATTGCCCATGGGATGGCAAGTGGACTGCTCTACTTGCATGAGGAGTGTGGTAAGCAAATCATACATTGTGACATAAAGCCTGAGAACATACTTCTTGATGACAACTTTATAGCCAAGATATCAGACTTTGGCCTTGCAAAGCTGCTGAAATCTGAGCAGACACAAACAAGCACTGGAATCCGAGGTACCCGAGGATACTTTGCTCCAGAGTGGTTCAAGAATGTGGGTATCTCTAGTAAAGTAGATGTGTACAGCTTTGGGATAGTCCTTCTAGAGATCATATGCTGCAGGCAGAACGTAGACCTTAAAGCCACCGAAGAGGAGCAAGTTATATTGACATTCTGGGCATATGACTGCTACCGGTGTGGCCGCCTAGACTTGTTAGTTGAAGATGACGAGGAAGCAATTATTAATATGAAGATGGTGGAAAGATTCACAAGAGTCGCACTTTGGTGCATACAGGATGAACCAATGATGCGCCCAACTATGCTTAAAGTGACCAAGATGCTTGATGGATCAATAGAGGCTCCCCAGCCTCCTATTGACACTCCAGCCTTCATAAGTTCACTTCTGTAAAATGGCATTTGTAAGAGTCTTATTTGGAAAATGTTTTTTTCTGTTTGGGAGCCTTATCTTTTAATTTTCTTGTGCTATAAAAGGTTGATGGTGGTGGTTGTATTAGGCGGTACTTTTATGTTGTTCCAACTGACATTAGGGAAGGGAGCTTTCCCTCTTGTTGACCATTAAGTCATGAAGTATGTTCTGTTTTCTCCTTTCTACAAAGAGAAGGTCACCTGCAAAAAAAAGGGTAGCTTGTACCCAAGAAATAATATTTGATAATCATAGCTATTTCCTTGCTCCATGGATTCATCTTACCCAATTAATAAAAGTAGGCTGGCAGTGCCTTCCAAGACAGATGCATGTGCATGGATTGTATTACTTAGTGGATAAGTGGATATATCCTTGAATCCTCGTACTGGATTTAAGGGACTTTCAATTTTGAAACAAGAAATATACCGAGTTCGAAGTGCCTACAGTTGGAGATTCAGAAAAAATAGCATTATTCTAGGTTGAGTGTATGGACGTTAGTAAGCTATGCGTTACTGTCCCAATGCAAAGATGCAAAGACAGGCCAACAACTGGAGAAACTCCAAAATGATTACTTCTCCAGACAAGGATCAGTCCTCAAATAACTGCACAAAGTGAGCTGGGGGGAAGCAGGACAGCTTGTAGGCCAAGGTTCCATTAGTTCGAAAGTTACATCGCCCGCCTCCAGATTGTATTATCCTGCTACTTCGAGCCAACTGTGTCCTAATTTTCCCGCAAAAAAAAAGGAAAAAGTGTCCTAATTCCTACCCTTTGTCACGAAGCATAGTACAACTAAAACCAATGTGATGCATTTGCTCTTTGGGATGGTTTGGATTTCATCACGAGATTAATAGTAGAAGTGTAGAACTTTTGAAGTAAGATGCCAGCGTGCTACTGTTAGAACTTGGAACCATAACATAAGAGGTCCGCAAACTCACCATCCAATCATCCCGGCATCTATCCGGTCGCATTGGGGGCCGCTGGCCGCAGACGCCAGAGGCCACCCGATGACGCTCCCGCTTCAACCTCGGCACCAACGCCGCGCCGGCACGGACCTAGCTAGGGTCCCGTTCCCGCCGGGCACCGCCGCCATAGCCTCCCGCAGCCGCAGGCAATGGCGCAGAACACCCGAAGCCGAGCTGGCTCGGCAGCTCATTCATCTCCGGCGCCGCGGCCGGTTTGCGACCGGAGAGCGCCGCGGCGACACCGCTCCCGTCCGCCACGGCCCACGGATTTTTTTTTCGACCAACAGTGCGGGCCGAAACGGACCGTGCATTCGTTATAGGCCTCGGCCACTCTCTGTGCTTTCCAGCCCATCATCAAATACGAGCGCCTGCAACAGCCCAGTATCACAAACCTTCTTTATGTTACAAGGACCACACGCACAATTTCAGGATATATACTAGAAAACTCTGGTCACGGCGTTGCCGTGCCATCTTTGATCTGGCTAGCCAGGGAACAACCTGGAGGCAATTATTAGAACACAAGCTGAGGAAGTTTTACTGGAATTCGATACTGAAAGTACAACATATATGAACTTGGTAACAGCAAATTAGTAGGCGTGAGTATTCTTCTCTTATTACTACTTTGTAGTACTACAGATATCAGATATGAGCTATATGTGCTGTTAATAAACTTGAAGCTCTCAATACATTCACTTATCTGAATACATTCATGAAAACAAAGATGCTAACAACGGATTAGCAGTTTGTATGATAAGGTCACTGTAAAAAAATGAAAGATAAAAAACAGTTTGTATGAATAAATGGCTACAATAATATATACCTAATTGAATGTCTAAACTAATGAATACATGGTCAATTATAGTTGTAGTTGCACAGGTCGACATGCTGTGGAATTTGCCTTTAAAATACAGTGAAATGGTGCGGCTTGCTTGAATCTGATATGTGATTGACCAATATCAAAATTTATGATATGGCAAATGGTAACCAGCATTAGTATACAAGTTGAAAATTGATCTAGAGATGATTCAAAAGCTAGAGGACATTTATATAAACCAACATCACATATATTTTTACAGAAAATTGTTTTTTACTACATTACAATTAACTGTATTAACGGTTCATTTGATAATTAACTAAATAGTCTCCGAATTTCTATCCAAGTGACCCAGTTTACTACTTGCAGTCCTATTACTTCCCACAATAGACAGCTTTGATCATACCTGGAATTTTATGAGTAGTTATATGTTTGAAAAATTGAAGAATCAACATGTGCAAATGATCAACACTAACTTAATTGTCCTTTTGGAATTACTACGAATTGCAGATGTCTCTAAGCAGCTATAGAAGTAGCTTGTAATATTGAATGATTTGCGCATCAGCAGGATAGCAATGCAGATTGCAGACACCAACAATGTTTCGTCAAGCTAGGGAAACAGCTGGTCTCAGACCTCAAGCTTTGTTCCAGAAGAATATACATTAGAAATTTTGATAATAGGTGACAGTATATACACCTTGTCCATTTTCTTTTTATCTCTTTTACATTTTGCAGACTGCACTACCTCTAAACACGAAAAGGCTCCTTAACAGCTCCGAGCCAATTTCATCCATATAAATAGATTGCAGCTATCTCCCTGTCCCTCAACATTGTATTTCACATGAAGTTATATTATTTGGTTATAAGCTGGCTTCTTGGCAGTGGAAGTCCGCCCACCTACCAATCTGTACATCTAGCCCGTTGTGGTTGGACGGTATTCTTATGTAAAGGAATAAATTTAAAGGACGGGTGCATTTTCTGTTAGTTAGAATGTATGATGCATCAATTGTGTCCATGCCCAGTATGCAGCTTCTTCCATAGCATATTATTATTGTTCTGGCCTTCAACTTGAAGGCATACGATTGTTATTTTTGTTTATTTACTAACCATGTAAAATTGATGTACTTAAGTCACTGAAATCATTAGGCAATGCATATATAAAAGATAATGGAGGCTAGCAATTTCCTATGAAGATGAAAGAAACATAGAAAGAAATTAACAGAGAGAAGAAAGTAAAAGATGGAGAAATGGCAAATGCACATACCATCAGATATTGAGAGGGATAGTTCCACCAGAGCTATGAGGCAAAGGAATAGGCTAAGGGGTCAATGCTCTCAACAAGCTCCGAACTAAACAAATTTCCACTGTAGTTTAACCATTCATAAAAACTTTGCATAATCAGGAGATCAAACTAATTATATTAACATGGAGCAACTCCAAATTCCAGGGGCTAGAACATCCTAGCATTTCTATTACAAACCCATAGTAACTAAACAAACTCAATTTCTAGAACAGGGCAATAAAGGATGTGACGAAGGCATCTTAGTACTTTGCAAGAGTATGAAAAAGGTAAAGGTGTAGAAGACTTGAATAATTCAGGATGACTTATTGTGGCTACTTGAATGTATCAAGGTATTTGATCAGAGATTTGGTTGCATGAAATATCCCTACATGCCAAGTATGCAAGAAAATTAGGATCCTAAATTAAGGAGAACCAAAACACCAACAGAATAGCCAGGGCCATGAATGAGAAATATTCATTTTGGACACATTAGGATATTCAACGAATGAGAAATATCCATTTTATATAGATTATCAATTGAGATCTGAAGTTGAAATGGAGCAGCATTCTGACTATGGGTATGCAGACAATGCTGCTCCACCACCAATTCTAGGCATTGGCCAAGAATATAGAATCTGACGACAAATGAGTTCCCAACTCCTGAATACTGAATCTGTAGCCTAACATAAATACATAATACCTGAATTCCATACTGAATCATGGAATCTCGCACACGATCCATACGCATCTTGGCCTTGGGGATCTCTGCTCCAACTTCCGGATGGGATTCCCGTTTTGTCAGGGGAGAGACACCACCTCGCAGTTGCCGACAAGGGTCATCAATGCAGCAGCGTTGGCCTGCTCTCCGCCCATGGATTGCTCCCGTCCTTCGCAGCCAGCCGCCCAGCCCCATTGTGGATCCTTCTCAATTGGAGACTGCGCGAGGTGGAGATCCAGGTGGAGGACGCAACAATGGTACGAGAGTTGGCTCCAGCTTGATGGGGCTGGAGCTGTGTGGCCAGCGGTGGCGGCGGCGGCGGCTGGTGGCCGCGGAACAGAGCGGCATGCCGTTGCTTGCCTGCTGCTGCAACCGTGGGGATTGGGGAGGCGACCAGGAGATCAACGTCTTCTCAATTCGAAGCCCCGGCCCCGTGCGGCGCGTACGTGCGCAGCAGTTAAGGCAGCTCTGTGGGCCTGTGGCCATGGCCCATGGCATACACGGCGGCACGCTGGCCGGCGAGCTGGAAAGAGGGGGATGGCCAAATCCCAAACACCTTGCCATAAATACGGTGATCCCGCGGCATTGATTGCGCAACGGACACGCCCGCCCGTTAATTCCGTGCCGCCCTTCGCATCTTTCAAATTCCTTCCATCCATCCATCCCCCTCTCGTCTTGCTTCCGCAGCAGCGCCAGAGTTCCAGAGCACAGCAGGTGCAGCGGCCCGGCGAGGGGGAAGGGAGGCGCGGGGGAGCGGAGGTGGTCGAGGAAGGAGATATCGTCGAGACCGTCGAGACCCCCGCGGCTTGGGGGTCCCTCGTCCCGATGCACGCGTGCTTCCATGGCGGCGGCGGCGGCGCGGTCGCCAAGTCCGTCGGCATCATCGCCAAGAGCGTACGCCACCCCCTCCTGTCTGTTCTCTTCTCCATGGCGCTACGTCCGTGATGTGATGTAACGTGATGTTGTGTCCGTGGCGTGCGCAGATAAAGGCCTTGTCACTCATCAAGGTGAGGGCGGCGGGCGACGGCGACGGCCAGCCGCGGCGGCGGCGGCGGCGGCCTCGGCGGAACCCGGAGGCCGACGACCCGCAGGACAAGGACGCCGCCGAGGCAGCGTCGTCGTCGTCCGCGTCGTCTTCCGCCAAGATCGCCCCGGCGCAGCCGCACGAAGGCGACGCCGGCGATCACCACAAGGACCGCCTCGACGCCCACGGGGAGCGGGAGCAAGGAGAAGAGAAGCACGAGCACTGCGACAAGTGCTGCTCTCCGCTGGACGGCGGCGGCGGCGGCGGCGGCGGCGCTGGCGATCGCGAGGAGGGGGCGGCGGAGAGCGACCGGGAGTGGGCGGCGGAGCCGGAGCCCGGCGTGCTGATGACGCTGGTGTCGCGCGGCGACGGCACCAACCACCTCCGCCGGATCCGCTTCAGCGAGGAGTACTTCGGCGACGCGTGGGCGGCGCAGACCTGGTGGGCCGACAACTGCGACCGCATCGTCGAGCTCTACAGCGTCGCCGTCCAGCCGGAGCACCCCTCGCACAGCGACGACGACGACGACGATCCGGCGGCGCCCGTCACGCCGTGCCACTCCGAGGACGACGAGCACCAAGCGCTGGTACGCGATCCGATTCGTTTCGATTTGATTCGATTCGATTTCACGCTGCTCTGCCTCCGATCGCTTGCACTATGCGGTGGCCACCTGCCTCCACCGTACCAGAGCTCGGCTCGTACAGCAGCGAGGCAATAAAAGATTTGCATTGCCATCATAAACCATCATCTAGTTTACTACAAGTATTTCATTTCAAATTCATGTTACGATCGTTGGTACCAGTACTCCCAATCCAGCCATCTTATCGGTGATGGGAGTACGCCTCTCTCTTGCCACTAGCCCACTAGTACGTCTAAAGATAAATATGGCGGCAGAGTACTTTCCTGTAGCAAATTAAAACCCCAGCTCAATATGTGCCGACTGCATGGAATCTTAGTATTTCTGCCACTGTCTTTTGTACCAAAGTAGTATTTCACCTCAGAAATATGTGATCTGCTCTGTCTTTTTCTGCCTTCTAGCAAAACAACGAAGCATGACGCTGATCGTCTTTTATTTCCCCATGATCTGCTTGTGCCGCTGATTCTGATGGGTGATGGACACTGCATTGTGTGGGGTTCACAGGATGGGATCGGGGAGCTGGAGTACTCGGCGTCGTGCTCGGCGTCGGCGTCCGGCGGGTCCACCTCAAACTTCTCCGGGCCGTCCAGTGGCAGCGGCAGCGGGTCGGCCAACAAGGTGGACTCCCCAATTCTCGGGCTTGTCACCGAAGCCGACAGTTTCGCAAGGGCAGCCCAAGCGAAGCATCGCCACACAAGGAGACGACGACAGTGACACTTACCTGGAAAATTATACATGTTCATCAGCTTACAATAGCAGCTATATCCTGACTGAAATCGTTTACACATCCGTTTCCAACGGCCAGTTGTTACCATGCCTAACTTATAGTAGCCCACTAAGGGCTGTTTTGTTGTGTGATATTTTGCTGAAATGTATATAGTGTTTACTTTTAGCCCACATTTGAAAAGAGTATCAAACTTGATCATAATAAAGTTTGTTCATATTATCAGTTTACATGGCATACTGTACATTAAAAAAATGTCGGCCATATGGCATACTGTACATCGCGTAATATGAGCTTCCCATGAGCACTCAGACCGGTACAGAACAGCCTTTGTTTTGTCTGAAAACAAAAGAACACGCAAATTTTCCAATTTCCAGTTCCAGGTAATAAGCATTGTTGGAAATGAAAAACACTCACAAACAAACTATACAATCTGTCTGCCTAGTTTATACTAGTCCCCTCAACCTGAAGTGAACATTGCTACCTCCTTGCTGGACATGGCCGGGCATTCAACTAGATCTCCGAGTTCAGTTTGCTCGGTGTTCCATGGAGGAGGACTTTATACGAGCACGACGGGTGCAACACATATCCTCTACTGTGACGTTGAGCCAGAACATTCTTGCCGATGACATTTCAGCCAAAATACAACTGACTTTCTCCAGGCAGATGGACCAAACACAAACAAATGCTGGAGCTGGAGCCCAAGAAATCCGACGATATGTCGCACTTGATTGGAGTCAAGAACATTGGCATCCCCCAAAGGCCCCAACAGATTGAATGTTGATCTTTCTGGAACTTGTTTCTCTGTTCTCACAGGCCAAATGCTGAAGAAGAAAGGCCTGGTGATACAAGAACAACACTGAATGACTCAGCCATAGGCTGCTGCCGATCTGGCCAGATTGATAAATTGATTTGATGGTGGTGGTCCACGAGGAGGCTTCTATTGACATGAAGGGCCTGGAGTGGTCCGTGTCTGTGTGCCGCTCTTGTGCCCCCAGGCCCCAGGCATGCATAAATAGGCCCCAGGTGTTTGATGGAGCAGCCGAGATCCCTGTGCTTCCTGAATCCTGATCCAGCATCCTGCGCAGGTTCAATTTAAACTCAGCAATGCAATGCAGCCTCAAAACATATACTAGAAGACACTAATAAGCAGCAGTTGCAGGTAGTCAGGGGCTTCAACCAAAATCTTCAGCTATGTAATGCCTTCGTTGAGATCAATTACTTCAGTCTGCTGCAAGACATTTGTTGCAGCAAAGCACCCAAATCTGTATCCCTCAGCAACTTAGCAACAAGCACCCCTAGCCTAATACCAACATTTACCGTTGCATTTGCAGGTGTACATAGCAAATGAAGTCACAAGTAATAAAAGTTCAACGCGGTTTACGCAATACAGAGACCGACATACAACGGCTTGCGCAACGAAATCACTGCAAATAACGTGACATTTCGCCCCAATCACAGCCAACTACACAAATTTGCAACTGCATACTAGTGTCTATCAGCAATTCAGTACTCCGTATCAAACAATTCCAGCGCGTACCATACCTCAACGGCACGTCGGCACCTCAGATGCGGTTGACCCAGAAGACTTCCCTTACGAAGGCGATGACGATGGCGACGCTGGGCACGGTGGTGAGCACCACGCCCGCCACGGACATCGGCGGCCGCGCCGTCAGTGGGCCCCTCCGCGCCCGCCGCCGGCGCGCGTACGCCGTGAGCTCGGCGTCGCCCCACCGCTCGGGGGCCGGCTCGATGCCCACGGATGGCACGAGCGGCGGCGGGATCTGGAAGGGGCACCGGGAGCGCCAGGACGAGGGCGGGAGTCCGAGGCGCGCCGCGCGCGGGAGGAAGACGGAGGCGAGCGCCCAGCGGAGGAGCGAGGCGCCGGGGCAGAGGAAGGGCGGGTACGACGTCGTGGAGCCCAGCCCCGCCGGCGGGCACGGGACGCGGGAGGCGAGGAAGAGCTGCGAGTGGAGCGACGGCGAGTGGGACGGGTGGGTCAGGATGTGGGTCAGGGCCTCGGTCCGCTGCGCCCACGTGGGAGCGGGAGCGGGAGCGGCGAGCCGAGCTTGGGCACGGGGTTTGGCCTCCGCCATGCGGGATGAGAATGGGAGACGGCAGCGAGGCAGCAGGACTGCGGGAGGCGAGGCGACGGCGCGACGCGGCGCGGGGAGGACGGGGAGCTTTACGCGGAGTCGCTGACAGGATAAAGCTAGGCGGCTAGGCCCATCAGAAGTGAACTTCAGAAGTTCCGCGCAAAGAAACTTGGGCCTTGATTTCGTTTTCTCCATTGTTTGGCGTACAACTGTTATACGCCTTCTCATCTGGTTCAGTTATATAGTAGACTGAAAAAAAATCCAAGGGCCTGATTGGTTCCCTTCCAAATTTTTGGCATGCCTAAGTTTTGGTAAGCCAAAAGTTGGGAAAAATAGTTGCCAATATTTTGGTAGAACCAATGTGAGACAAGGGAAGGTTTTGATAGAAAACCAAATGGTGGCCAAAATTTTGGCAGGCCCATATTTTGGCATGCCAAAATATTGGCCTCATACCAAGCAGGCTCCAAATTGTGCTGAAGTCCAATTTCAGGTTCATCTTATAAGTTCATAAGGACTTGAACTTATTTTGTAGACGTGATTAGAATGTAGAGTGAATTTCACTATAGGTCCATTAACTATTACCGAGGTCCTATTTAGGTCCGTAAATTTTCAAAACGTCCATCTAGGTCCACGATCCAATTAAACGGAGAAGTGGAGGTCCACAGTCATCCACGGAGGCTGATTTCGCCTACGTGGCGCATCCAACATGGACTGTTGGCAGTTTTGGTCTTGGTGGGCTCTTGTTCTTTTGCAATGTAGTCCTCCATTGACTTGGACTATACACATTTCTCCTCAAATACATCCCCTTCGGTCTGGGGGAGGCAGCCGGCGATTCTTGGAGCTCCAGCACAATTCATCCCGCTTCGTCGTGATAGATGCCACCGTCGCCAGGTACGGGCATCCTGAGTACCCGAGGCCGGTCGCTAAGCATCCTCATGCCTCTATCCTCTTCTCGCCTGCCCTCAATGTCGCTAGGTAGTTCATCAGTGTGGTACGAGAGCTCGTCACAGATGGCGCCGCCACCGCGGCACCTCGGCAAGTTTGGTCGCTTGAGTGGGTTTAGTCTTGTGACATGTCCTAGATGTGGCGAGGAAGTCATCGAGGTGCTGTCAGTGAGTTCAGTTTGATTCATCTGAATGTAGTGATTTTCATGGCTTTTGATTTGTCGAGTGTAGGATCCAACTACTTGCAAATTCTATATGTTTAGTGACAAGTACAAGAGGTGGCTTGATGTTGGATGTCCTGTTACTCCATCTCCAACTATCACAATGAGGAATCATCATAGAGAGGTGCAAATTACGCCATATGAAGTGAAATAAAGGCTTGTGGCTATGGAAGCAGATGTCCAAGCACTGAAGAAATGTTTGGCTAATCTGATGGAGGATGTTGTGGTGATGAAGTCTTTTGGCTTGGCTGTGGATAGAAAATTCGAGAGACTAGTCACCTCTGTTGCTCCTTGATCGCATTCCCCTCGAACAGATTGCTGCCGCCCCGTCTCGCGTCTCCCTCCTCGCCAAGATTGAAACCACGAGCTTGAGGACAGGAGAGTGAGATATGATTTTTACTCGAGGGGCTTCCTGCATTTTGTTGCTAACACAGCCTTCGCACGTGCACGCTAGCAGCGCCACGTCGGTCAAATACGCTTCCATGGACGACTGGCAACTCCTCCGTTTAATTAGATCATGGACCTATGGACGTTTTGAAAATTTACGGACCTAGATAGGACCTCAGTAATAGATAATGGACCTATAGTAAAATTCACTATAGAATGTATATATGTTCCATGTGTTTCTTTTCTTACTTGTTTCTTTGTAGACGGCCTCGTCGATGGTTCCATCCTCTAGGCTACGATTTTGTACTTTGTCCCGTTTGGACATTTCATGCTCGACTGTTGACTAGGGAGTCAATTTTGTGTCAAAGTACCGATGCAACACGTCTAGGACTATCGAAAAGCTCAACCATCACGAGCCACTCATGTTTAAACTGGTTTTAGATTTGTTTCAAAGTAGGCTCAAGTTATAAACAAAAGCATTCAAGGAGTGCTAGCTACTCTTTAACTTTGTATAGGACCTATTTCAAAATTGACTCAAATTATAAACAAAATAAGCTTTATAAGTTATGCTGAAAACATTATAGGTTCTGCTGAAGCAACGTTAATAAGCCTAGCTAGAACTCTAGAAGGCAAGGATCGATCTTGTTTCGACCTTCTAGAAAAACTCAAGTTTATCCAAGGCGCTGAGCATGACAGGCCAAAACTACCCTCTGGGACCCGATTACCGCGCGATGCCAGCTGCATTCTGCATATAAACTCCGGATTCCCGGAACCAAATGGCCATCCTCACTGCAGCAAACGGTTCCTTGCTCCTCCAAATTCCCAGCCCAATCCGTCCCGGTGGCAACTGGCAGGTTCCGCGCGGATCCATCCATGGCGCAACCGCCCGAAGCCACCGCGCCCCCCGCCCCGGCGCGGGCCAGGACGCCGCGGACGCCGCGGTCCTTCTCTGACATGCCCGCCGGCTACATCTTCCAGCCCAAGGCCAGCGGCCTCCTCCGCCACTACCTCGTGCCCCGGGCGCTCGACGGCTGCGTCCCCGAGGAGAACATCCGGGACTCCATCACCGAGGGCGTCGACGTCTACGCCGTGCGGCCCGAGGCGCTCCCGTTCAATCGCCGTAACCGCGACCGCGGCAAGGTCTGGGCGTACTTCTTCACCACGCGGCCCGCGGCGGCGGGAGGTTCCACTTCCAGCGCGGACGACGACGACGACGACGTCCGGGAGGTGGCGGCGGGCGGGTGCTGGCGGCGGTACGGCGGCGAGAAGGGGTACGCCGGCAAGGACGGGGAGCCCTACGCGTTCCGCCGCACGTTCGCGTTCCACGAGCCCGGAGACGGCGGCGGCGGCGGCAGGAAGACGGCCTGGAGGGTGAAGGAGTACCGCCTCGACGAGGCCGCGCCCGCCTTCCGCGGCGCCGTGTTCCACCCCAGCTCCAAGGGCCTGGTGGTCTGCAAGGTCTACAACGAGGTGATGCCCGAGGAGGAGCCGCCGGTGGACTACTACAACAGCGACGACGAGAAGAGTGGAGCGGCCGCGATCACGGTGAGAGATGCGATCAACGCGCCCGCAGGCCCCGCCGCGTCGAAAGTGTGCACGCCGTCGTAGCGCTCCGGGCCCTGACGAACAGAATGTACGGTTCAATCAGAGTTTGGTTTTGTGTTCGGTTGGTTGGCGTTTTCATCAGGAAGAGGAAGACAGTAATCCTTTGTCTTGGTTTCAGAAATGCAGTCTGTTCTGAAATTTTGTTTTAGCAAATTCTACCACCATGTTGGGTCCGGCTGAAATGGCTAGTTGATTCCACCTCCCTTTTGTTCTTGTGACAAATCTGTCAGATCATCTGAGCGTTCAATGGGCAAACTGAACACGTAGTAGGATATATACTAGTAATCTGAAGTTTGGTCAACTTGTAATTTGCAAACTGTATTGGCATGTAAACTGAATTGGCATGTAAGTTGAAGTTCCTAGTAATCTTCAACTTGTAGGGGGCATTCACGAATGGTACAGTTGAGCTTAAAAATGTTTTCAGGAGTTGTGCATTTATTGATAAGAGATTTGATTTTTTTTTGAGAAATAAATATATGTAGGATTTAAATTGGGCTAAAAGTAGTGGTATAATTTCTTCTTTTACACACATACTCCCTCCGTCCCGTAAAGAATGCAATCCTCACTTTTCAAGAAGTCAAACCGTTTCAATTTTGACCAAGTTTATACAAAATACTACTAATATTTATGTCTTCAAATCGATTTAATATAAAAATATAATCTGTGATTAATCTAATGATACTTATTTTGTATCATAAAATGTTAGTAATTTTTTGTATAAATTCAGTCAAACTTGAATTGGTTTGACTTCTCAAAAAGTGAGGATTGCATTCTTTACGGGATGGAGGGAGTAAGTTAATAATATCACGAATCTATGTAATTCTAGTCAAGCAATTGCATATTTAGTCATCAGTTTTTTTTTTCAGAGGAGAATCCTCACCTAAATATACGTGCTCTGTAGTGGTTTAAAGCCCATATATTATAATAAATACAATTACATATGCAGAGTTTGAATTAAACTAAAAATTGGCTTCTTTACTGCTTGTACGTGTAGTTTTTTTTTGACAAGAATGTACGTGTAGTTTTGAATAAGAATATTAGAGCAATATAATCTATGTAGTTCCTTATATTTCGTTGTTTTACCCGTTCTTCTTTTAGATTATTTTGCTCGTTCTTTTCAAAACAAAAACACTTTGCTCGTTTATATGTTGTTCTGGATGGAAATCAATTTGAACTTTTGAAGTCAGATCAGCAAGTCTTACGCCCGAAATACTCCGTACCCTTGTTTCGCTAGGAAGTCAATTGTGACTTGTGTCAGCCGGGCTACCGGCGTGTGAAATGCCGACGTGTTGCCTGCAATCACGCCCAAGGCTCCGAATAAAATGGCCAGATCCGTTCCAGCAACGTACGGTTACTAGATCCTCCGCTAAACCCCCCACTCCCCAAGCATCCAGCCATGGCGCAGCCGCCGGAACGCACCGCTGCCCCCGCCCCCGCCCCGTCGCCGCACAGGGCGTCTCGGTCCATCTCGTTGCTACCCGCCGGCTGCGTCTTCCTGCCCGACGCCCGCTGGCTCCTGGACCGGTACCTCGTCCCCAGGGCGCTCAACGGCCGCGTCCCCGAGGAGGCCATGTGGGACGCCGTCGCCGTGGGCGTCAACGTCTACGGCGCGCGGCCCGCGGCGCTCCCGTTCCCGCGCCGCAACCTCGACCAGTACGGCCGGGTCTGGGGCTACTTCTTCGCCACGCGGCCCGCGACCGCGGCGGGAGGAGGAGGAGGAGGAGGAGGATCCGGCGCCGCCCGGGGCGCGGCGGCTCCGCGCGGGTGCTGGCGGCGGTACGGCGGCGAGAAGGGGTACGCCGGCGACGACGGGGAGGTCTACGCGTTCCGCCGCACGTTCGCGTTCCACGAGCGCGGCAAGAAGACGGTCTGGAGGATGAAGGAGTTCCGCCTCAACGAGGCCGCGCCGGCCTTCCGCGGCGTCGTGTTCCACCCCGGCGCCAAGGGCCTGGTGATCTTGAAGGTCTACAACGAGGTGATGCCCGAGGAGGAGCCGCCGGTGGACTACTACAACAGCGACGACGAGAAGAGTGGAGCGCCCGTGATCACGGTGAGGGATGCGATCAAAGCTCCCGCATGCTCCGCTGCATAGAAGGTGTGCACGCCGTTCGTAGCGCTCCGGGCCCTGACGAGAAGTTGTGGTTCAGAAATTCAGATTGAACCAATGCAGAGCAACCACTTCACAACTCCATTTCAGACAAGCATGTTTTGATTTTGTTTTCAGTTGCGTTTTTTCTGGATTGGAATATTACTAGATGTGTTGGTGTTTTCACTTTTCAGGAAAGAAAACTTCCAACTGAAATGAGTAAATCCTTTGCCCTGGTTTCGAAGAAGCAATTTAATTCTGCTTCTGAAATTTCAAATTAGCATGTTCTACCCTCCTTCAGGTTGCGTACCAATGTGCTTATAGCTTCAGGTTGCGCCCAAATGGCTACTTGATTCCATCTCTGTTGTTGTATGACATGGTAATCTGAATACAATGATCCTGATAAATCTGAATAGGCAAACTCAAAGTATGAATGGAATAGCAATTTCCTGAATTTCAACTCTTACACGACAGCAGCATTCAATACTAATAACAGCTGGAATTGCACACGTATTACAGTCGCCAGAACCTGCCATTCGGCTACAAACTTTGTAGTCTAAATTTTGGAAGCTCGTAACTATTTACATATACAGCAGTGTGACTATAATTCAGTGGCAACTGTATGATTAGATACAGGGAGCTATTGAATAAAAAACTTTAGACAAATCACAAAAGAAAACATGGACTGCCCAATGTCCTCAAGGTTTCAGGATTATTAATCAGATTACTAATCTGAAAAATATTACTCCGTAGTAGTTACTAGTCAGGCTTATTGCAGCAACAAATTATGGTGTTCTAATTTCTAAAGGATGCAGATATTATTTGCCAAATTGCCATATGCCAGATGATCATTACTGGCTAACTTTGCAGATTATAACTCTTGCTCGTTGGATAAAATGTCAAGCAATCAACATTCACCTGTCCTCTCAAGAACTACTTATACTTATACTCTGGGTGAGGATATGGCCGTTGGCCATCAAGTTTGCTCGGGTATTCAGCGCTTGCTGTGCATATCTTGTGAGTTGTGACGTGCCATTTAGATTCATCAAAGCCGTATGTTGCTTGTTTGGAAGATTCTTCGTAGAGATGGGATTCGCCTTCAAGGTGCAAACTCGGCGTTCGTCGTGGCATCGGGTGGTGCAGTGGATCCACTCTTCGACAATGAAGACGATCGACCTTGTGTTTGCGAGGACCGTAATGGGTCTGGAATTAGAGTAGTGTGGATCTGGAATTAGAGTAGTGAAAGAAAAAGGAAACGGGGGATGCAAGGATGTAGATGACGGAAAATGCGAGAAAGGTAATGGAACTCTATGGTGGGCCCATAGGCAGGAAGCAAGTGGGAGGCGAGCGTGGGAGTGGGGAAGATCAACCGTTATCATTGGGACCGAAATCAAATTACCCGAGATCAAACTTGTCGGCATTGGTAAATTTTGAAGACCGATGGATCTTGATTTTGGATGACCAAAATTCACAAATGACCGAGGAACCGATCGATTCGGTCTAACCGAACGCTCCCTTTCCAATATAAAGAGCTCGTTTCTTGCGGCATGAAAGATGGCGTTTGGCGCTCCATGTTTTGGAGGTTCTTATGCCGTGGCGTTTGTCGTGATGTCGCCTCATCATGAGGATATTTGTCGTGATGTCGCACCGTCATGAGGACGTGTTTTTTCTTGTTTGGTATGCATTGTTGTTTTAATTTGTATTATACATGCTCCCGTTATTTTCAAAAAAAAAAACTGTGAGAGGCATCTTGATCTGCATTTCTCAGATCTCAATGATCTCTTCCTTCGTTTATGGTGTTCTTGGTGGCCATGATCCATTAATAACTACTCCCTCCTTCCATGTTTATAAGGCATGAGATAACATGACACAGTTTCCTAAATCAAACTTTGACTATTCATTTCTTTTATATTATATTAGTTATGGTTATGAATTTATACTCATTGGAAAGTACATTTGATTACAAATTCAATCATGTCAAGTTTATATGACAAAATAAAAAAATTGATGGGTAAATTATTGGTCAAAGACCGTAAAATTTGAATCTCGTTTTACGTGCGCGCCTTACAACGAGAAAGGAGGGAGTAGGAGGATCTGTTTGAAGTCGGATCAACAAGTCTAATACGGTAATACCCTTAGTATCTAGACTAAGGAGTCAATTTTGAGTCGAATTACCCCGCCGTAATACGACAGCGAAACTGCTGCTCTTGAGTCGACTTCCTCGTGGTGCCTACAAGCATGTACATAAAGCTATATAGCTTTTCCCTATATAAAGCTCCGAAATGAAATGCACAAATGCATTCCAGCAGACCAGCAAAGGTTGCTTGATCCTCCGCGAAACCCCCCAACACACCCATCCATCCATGGCGCAGCCACCCGAAGGCACCGCTGTCACCGTCCCGGCGCCGCCGGGGGCGACGTCGGTGTCCGTCTTGGAGTTGGAGGCGCCCCTCGGCTTCGTCTTCCGGCCCGAGCCCCGCTGCCTCCTGGACCGCTACCTCGTGCCCATGGCGCTCGACGGCCGCCTCCCCGAGTACAACGTCCGGAGCTCCATCCCCGAGGGCGTCGACGTCTACGCCGTGCGGCCCGAGGCGCTCCCGTTCCCGCGCTGCAACCGCGACCGGCTCGGCCAGGTCTGGGGCTACTTCTTCGCCACGCGGCCCGCGGCGGCGGCGGGCGCCGACGACGAGGACGAGGCGGAGGACGTCCGGGAGGTGGCGGCGGCCGGGACCTGGCGGCGGTACGGCGGCGACAAGGGGTACGCCGGCGACGACGGGGAGGTCTACGCGTTCCGCCGCAGCTTCGCGTTCCACGAGGCCGGCGACGGGGACGGGGACGGCGGCGGCGGCGGCGTGAAGACGGCGTGGAGGATGAAGGAGTTCCGCCTGAACGAGGCCGCGCCCCGCCTTCCGCGGCGCCGTGTTCCACCCCGGCGCCGAGGGCCTCGTGGTCTGGATGGTCCACAACCAGGTGATCCTCGTGCACGAGGCGGACGATCACTACTACAGTAGCGACGACGATGGCGAGGAGATTGAAATTGAAGAGATCGCGATCCCGTTCCCGGTGGGATATGTGAATGTGATCTCCGACGCCGCCCTCGCTGCATGATCCGAGCAACTAGCAAGGGCCCCGAGGAGCAGTTGCGCGCGATTCAGAATTTCAGAACCGGAGCAGATCGATGAAGAGCAACCGCTTCACATTTCATATCAGCATGCTTCAATTTTGTACTAGCTAGTTTCTTCATATATGTTTCGTACAAGGGTTGGCGTTTTCAGGACGGCTACCGAGAAAAATGAATAATCCTTTGCCTTGTTTTCGCGAAAGCAATGTAATTCCTTCTGAAATTTCATGTTAGTATATTCTACCATCCTTTAGGTTGCGTCCAAATGGCTAACCAAGTTAGATTCTGAACCAGTTGATGCATGTATGGATCCATACAAGGATCCAAACACTACCTAATTGATCCCGGCCACCTCTCTGTTGTTCAGGGACATAGATCGATCTGGAGAGAAATCTAATTTGGCAAAGTGAACACAGTGTGAATTAGATAATAGCAATTACCATAATCTTCACTTACACACTGGAATCTCCAATACTAATTCCTAGAGCAAAAGTTACCATTTATAATCTCAAATTCAGTATGAATACAAAACCATGTATACAGAAATGCAATTACACAAGAGAACACTAATGTAACTATAATTCAGGTGGCAGCAGTATTACCTGGTGCAAATAACTTCTCAAACAAAAATCTAGGCCAGTTACAAAAGAAAATATGAACTGACAAAGCTGCAGTAGTCCTTCAGGCAGCTATATGTCAGTAGTCAGTAGTTGTTGCTGCAGCAAGTTATGTATTTCTACTTTCTAAACCCTAAACGATGCATATATTTGGGAGTGATTTCTTTGCCAGGTTCCTATATGATCATTCTAAACCATAACTCCCGCTTGTTCGACCAATAAGCAAGGAACTCACCATTGGCCATCCTGTTATGAACTGCTGGTACAAGCCTCTTCAATCTCCGCCTCATCAAGGAAGTCCAAGGAACCATAATCATTTTCTGCCTCCAATCGTAAACCAGAAGATAGCTCCATCTTCCCTAGGGACTCAAGACCTTTGATCAATGTTGTATATGTTACCCTATCAGGATCACTGTCCCACAATTTCATCAGACGAAAACAATCCATTGCTAATTGTGTGAACCCAGCATCTAGGAGTGTCTTCAGAAGCAGATTGAAACCTTCAGTGTCTGGCTCCAATTGTTCCCTCTTCAGGTATGAACAGGCTTTGTCGACCTCAGACCCCAAACCTTTGCTTGCAAGCACTGTAACAAGATCCACATACCACAGCAACCTAGGCTTGTACCAATGCTCCTTCCGAATCTCCTCAAAGACCTATCAGAAATGACAATCGTCGTGAGAAATGAGCAGCGTCTAAGTCTGCATTTCTCTGTTCAGGATCAGAAGTTTCTGCTTGTCAGCAGTAGCTAATATCCTAAATGGATATATCAACAAAGTAAGAACTAAGAAGATTGGATGCTGATATGTAAAGTTGCAGGAAAATGTACTCCAAAGGCCATTTACAGAAACTAACAGTGAAACTACAACTACAAGAACAAGTTAAAAGTAGATCCTGGTAGTTCAATGAACTGCCACTGAATTGTCTTCATTCATGCCACTATATCATAATTGATCGACATATTGACCATAAAACTTTAAGGTTCTTGCTGTAGACTAATATAAGGAATCATAAACGTAACTCTCAGTTAATGGATCCATACTCTTTCTATGCTTAATAAATAGCACCCAAAGCACAATCCACTGCATCCAGCAGTTAAAAGGAAATGGCACAAATCAAAGTGGACAATAATTTAAACAGGCGTGAATCATGAGGGCCTGACCATGCTATTTCTGAAGGAAGTGAGGAGATTTCAACCAACAGCTAATGATTAGACTGAGTTTCCCCTAGATGATTAGTTCGTGGATCAGACTAGAAATACTGCGCATAAATCTAATCATGGACATGAAGTTTATAAACAACAATAATGGGTGTAAATCTACTGTAGTTCAGAAAGGACGACAGATTTTGGGCAAATAATTGTTCCCAAATTTGTTATCTCCTTGATAAGTTTTCACCCATTTAAACAGTGAGAATAATTCAGGCCGATGAGATAGTTCGGCATGGCACAATCCTGTGACAGAGTTTCACGATTTTACACATTTGTCGCTAATCTACAAGTTCAAAGGTAATTGAGCAACATAATTCGGCTAGGTTATCTTTTTTGATAGGATAATTCGGCTAAGAATTTGCTCTACAACACCCAAACAGACACCAAGGCATAGCTTCTGTCGCTGAGGCAGCGAAACGCACATAGCACCGCGTACCTGGAGTGCCAGGAGTGCCTCGCCCTGCGCGGCGAGCTCGCGGAAGACGGCGACCATGTCGGCCTTGAGGAGGCGCCGCAGCTTTGGCTCCACCGCGGCGGCGGGGCCGCCACGGAGGGCGGTGCGCTTGAGGGACTGCACGGCCTGGATGGCCTCGGTGCTGAGGTACCGCCCGCGCTGCGTCGGCTTCCGGTTCTTGCTCCGGTCCCGCATAGTGATGGTCCCGGCGGCGGCGGCGGCGCTCCTCCGGCGAGCGCCGCCGCGGGTAGGGGGTAGGCGGAATGGTGAGCAGGCGGGTGAGGAGAGCATCGCCGACACGGCTCCGCCTGCTTCCTTCACGAGATTCAGTGCCTTTGCTCCTCAAAGGCACAACGTACCTTTTATCTGCTCTATCCACCGTAAATCAAACATCCAAGGGACAGAATAGACCAGAGGCAAAAGTCCAATCCATCCAAAGGATAGCAGCGAGCGGGACGGACGGGCTCTATTCGCGCGCGTGCGCCGCCGTCCGCTCTCGTGTTACGCGCCGTCCCCGGCCTGGAGCCGCCGCGGGCGCCGCCGCCGCGGGAAGGGGCGCCGGTGGGGGAGCGGAGGGGAAGGGGCCGGTGGTGGAGGGGAGGAGAAGGGGGAGCTGGTGGCGCGTCGCCGCGTAGCCGGCGCGCCGCCGGCCGGGAGGGAGAGGGGAGGGAGCGCCGCCGGTGGGAGGGGATCTCGCGCCGCCCCGGCTCGGGCCTCCGCCGCCGTCCACCGATGGGAGGCCGTCCTTCGCCGCGGTGTGGGGAGAGGAGAGGAGAGGAGGAGAGGGGGAAGCGGGGGAAGCAGGGGCGCAGCGCCGGCGGCAGGGCGAGGGGCGGGAGTGCGGCGCGCGGAGGAGCCGTGAGAGAGGAGAGAGAGGGGAGGGAGGCGTGGGGTACTGGAGGCGTGGGATTGCGTTCGTTTTGGATGGGTTCAGAACTTCAGAGTTCAGAGTTCAGTCTGGAGAGTGAAGACTTCAGACGCTGTCTTGCCGCCTACTACATCAGACTTGCTGAACTGAATCGTTAGATCATTAACCGATCTATACTTCTGGGTTTGTATAAAGTTCCACTTCTTTCGATTCAAAATGCTAAACACAAAGCATTTCGGTTGAAATGAAGCAGAAGTATAACCACAATTAACATGTATTGTGCCAAATTATAACGTGCTGAATACCAACGGCGTCTGCTACTAACTCTCTGTATCAACCATAGAGATCGCTGTGTCCGCGACGTTCAAGTGATAAAGTTTTTTTTTAACATCAATGTCAAAGATTTTATTGATCAGACTCCATAGGTAGCAAGCAATTCACATGGCATCACAATAGCCATCCTTCTCCACATAAGTTAAACGAGCCAGCCGTCACGCGTACGCATTTTTAGGGGGGAAATAGCGTGCGCCTATAATTAACGGCTCCCAATTTGCAGCTCCACCACGTGGGCCACGTCACGCCGCCAACCGCGCGAGCGCCTCGCCGGCGCGCTCGCCGGTGGACAGCCGGAGCCTCCTGTAGTCATCGTACTTGAACTCCCTGTAGCGGCGCGGGTGCTCCGCGTCGACGAACGCCTCCGGCGCGCTGACCCTGTCGTCCTTGGGCGCGAGCAGGAACATGGCGATGGAGATGCGCGGCACCGGCGCGACGCACCGCACCCGGTGCTTCACGTTGTGCAGCCTCCCGTTGCTCCACGCCTGGATTGCCGAAGCTCACGAGATCAATCAAAAGGGGTGGTCAAGAACTCAATCTCATCGAGACAGCATGGATTTGCCAAGAAGTTTCATCCTACCGTGCCAACGTCGCCGATGTTGATGAGGAAGGAGCCGGCGACGGGGTCGACGGGCACGAACTCGCCGGTGGCGGGGTCCAGCACCTCGAGGCCGCCGACGCACTCGTCCTCCTGGAGCACGGTGAGGAAGCCGGAGTCGGTGTGGGTCTGCACGCCGGAGGAGCCCACCGTGTCCTGCGTGTAGTTGTACCTGTTGATGCGGAACTGGCACGGCCAGTCCTTGAACGAGTGCCCCTCCAGCCCCAGGCTCGACGCCAGCTTGCCGGCGACGTCGACGATCACGTCGTGCATCTTCTCCGCGTAGGCCTTCACGGTCTCCCTGCGCCGAAGGTTCTAGATTGGGAGGGGGCAAAAAAAAAATGGACCAAGAAAAGAGGCGTGGTCTTTGTGCGGCACGTGTGGGCATGCGCGACCGACCTGAGGTGCGGCGGCGCGTCGAGGCGGGCGCAGAAGGCGTCGACGTCGGCGGCCGCGGCGGCGTCGAGGAGGCCGAAAGCCTCGTAGAGCGGGTTGGCGGCGCTGGGCGCGACGTAGCCGCTGCCGGGGATGACGTCGGCGTTGCGGCGCTTGGCGTCGTCGGGGAGGTCGAAGAGCGCGCGCACGGCGGCCTTCATCTCCGCCAGGAGCCCCGCGGGCACGCCGTGGCCGGTCACCCGGAAGCACCCCGCCCGCTCGCACGCGGCACGCAGGCGCGCGCTCTCCTCCGGCGACGCGCCGGCCAGGCGCAGGTCGATCCCCGGGACATCCGCCGCTGCCATCCCCGATTCCCGCGGCCGGCTCTACTCTCACGGACGCGCCGCCCGTATTTTGCTTGGCTTGCGAGCGTGCCGCCGGGTGTTGGCTTTGGCCGGTATTTAGAGGCGCGCGCGCGAGCAGAGCACGATGCCGTGGGGTGCACGGGCGGCGCGGCCGGACGGCAGCGAGACTTGCGGCGACACGGCAACGGCTGGCCGCCGCATCTCCGGTTAGGCGAGACCGCGAGACAGGAATCGCGTCGCCTTGGTCGGACCGTCCGGAGCTCGACTTGGCGAACGTTTTCCCCGCGCCTTGGCAGAAAGGCACGCGACCTCAGCATTGTTTGCAGCACTGGGAAAAGAGTCGTTGCTTGCCGCACACTTTGGGCTGTGGTGGACACTGGACAGGCTGTGTAACAGCATCTGGCTTGTCTCTTTCGAGGACAGGCGTGGCAGCAATGTCAACCTGGTCGCGGACTTGGAGAACATTGAGATCGGATAATTATCCCGAGAAATGGACAAGCGGGCAAGGGTCGGCGGCAGGTCGCCATCGCTGAGGCCTGAAGGCACTAACGTTCATTGAATCCTGACCTCTCTCCTTGAGCACGTGCATTGGTTGCCCACTGTCAATCTGCACCAACGTACTATGGTTATATATTGCGACCTCGATTATTGACAAGTCCAAAAGATATACTTATGTTGCTCTCTTGACAAAGGAATCTGAATACGATTATCGTCATAAAATCTGAATCGGCAAACTCAACATAATATGATAGTAAATTTTCACTCTTATGCAGCAGCAGCAGCATCATCATCCATTTTACTAAATAGGTGGACTTGCGCTAGTACAGTCGACAGAAGTTGCCATTCGGCTACTACTGTGTGGTATACATTCTAGAATCACGTAACCATTTAAAGAGGAATGCTCTGTATAGGTCAGTTATGTGTAGGGCTGGACGAAAAGCTCGAAACTCGCGAGCTGGCTTGGCTCGGTCCTGGCTCGGCTCGACTCGGCTCGGCTCGATGTATTTTTTTATCGAGCCGAGCAGCTATTTTTGCTCGTTTCATTAACGAGCTGGCTCGAGCTAGCTCGCGAGCTACTCGCGAGCCAAACGAGCTAGATGATCTAATAGACTAATATACAAATTATTAATTAATAATAATATAAGTATACTATATGTGTAGTTCTAGGCGATGTTACGGTTATATTCTATTATTATAGTATGCTAGAGTAGATTTTGGGGTATTAAGACCATATAAATACTATAATTTTCTATGTTATATAAATTATTATAGTAATTTTAAATTTAACTCTAGCTCGCGAGCTTAATGAGCCGAGCCGAGCTAGGATTTTTGCTCGTTTGCTTAACGAGCCGAGCCGAGCTGGCTCGTTTGGCTAACGAGCTCGAACGAGCCGAGCCAAAACGAGCCGAGCTGGCTCGACATCCACCCCTAGTTACGTGACTACAACTCAGTGGCAACAATATTGTTAGCTGCAGATAACTTTTCGAACCAAGATTTCTGGATTAATAACCAGCAAGGCCTGTGTATTCATTGCAGCAACGAATCATGTTCTTTCTAATTTCTAAATAGTGCGACATATGTGAATGCTAGAATAATTTATCTGAGAAGTTGCCATATGGCAGAAGGTCATTTTTAACTTGTGTTGAATAAAAAAATGACCACAACCCTGTATCATCAGCTATGTCCAGGTGATGATATAACTTAAGGTATCTTGAACCTTATTTCTCGTACTAACTCGTGCAAGTCTCTTGGATCTCTACTTATTCTTCTTTTTTTCTGGGAAAGGAATCTCTACTTCATCACAAGGAAGTTTTCAACAAACGGTTCATTTTCTGCCTCGAACATGATATCATCACTTAGGTCAATCTTTCCCAGGGGCTGAAACATGCTCATTTCTTCACAACAGACAAACAGCATGGCGAACTGGACGTAGGTCAACTATTAAATTTTTTAGTGGTGAAACTTTTTTACTAAGATTCGAGTTTTCAACTTGGTACAAGTGCTCGTATTTTTCTAGATTATTCTAGAATTTAACACTGTTATTCTTTCAGCGATAATAAGGTAGAATATGCTCGAGACCAACCGACTAATTGCGTGGACTTATAGAAGGTGTTCTCCCAGGTCACTCTTCTTGCCACCTCAAGTGTCGAGCTGCGGTAACATCATCATTCTCCCTCCGATTCAACTCCCTTCGCTCCCATAATGGCAGTGTTCAGTGCAGATCCTACCACTGAAGTCGTGGATGATTTGGTTGTTTGTGTCGAAGATCTCGCTATCCTCCTCGATTTCACCACCAGCTCCGCTCTGATTCAAGCCGGTGTCGACATCACCATCTTCACCACCGCTCGCCCACAAGCAGCTTCTACTCCTCACTTCGCAAAGTCGCCCTGCTCACCCTCAAGAGTCATGTAAATGCCTCCCGGGTCCATTGCTGACACCAAGGGACTTCACCAAGCCAACCTTATGCACTTCGGCGCCACTGCTCATTCTCAACCACTTCACCATTGTTCATTCTTAATGCGAGAAAGTTTGTATTAGTGGCATGGGCACCAAAAAGTCTAGGTCTTAATGAATCGTTTGTTTTACGAGAAATAGCCGATGACAGAATTATATATATTGATGATAAGCGAGATTGTTTTCGTCGGTCATTGTGCTAAGATAAAATAGGTCTATAAGCACATGATAACAATTATGAATCAAAAAGAGAACGAAAGGAGTAACTATGTACACATGACAACAACTAAAGAGCAAAAACAAAAGGTATACGGAGTAGTTTGGGATCTTCTGATTTGTCACTGAATTGTCTTTATTCATTCATGGGATCGACCGCAGACTATACTCGTGCCGTAGCTGCAGCACACGGCCACGTGCCCACATTACGCTGCGAACCGCGCGAGCGCCTCGCCGGCGTGCTCGGCGTTGGACATCCGGAGCCTTCGGTAGTCAGCGTAGTTGAACTCCATGTACCGGCGCGGGTGATCCGCGTCTATGAACGCCTCCGGCGCGCTCACCCTGTCGTCCTTGGACGCGAGGAGAAACATGGCGATGGAGATGCGCGGCACCGGCGCGACGCACAGCACCCGGTGCTTCACGTTGTGCAGCCTCCCGTTGCTCCACGCCTGATGGATGGAAAACTCACGACGTCGAAATCTTAAAGTGCACAGAGAGATCGACCGCACTGATCTGCCAAAACATCGAAGTTCAACGATCCAGATGGTATATACCGTGCCGACGTCGCCGATGTTGACGAGGAAGGAGCCGGCGACGGGGTCGACGGGCACGAACTCGCCGGTGGCGGGGTCCAGCACCTCGAGGCCGCCGACGCACTCGTCCTCCTGGAGCACGGTGAGGAAGCTCGAGTCGGTGTGGATCTGCACGCCGGAGGAGCCCACCGTGTCGCGCGTGTAGTTGTACCGGTTGATGCGGAACTGGCACGGCCAGTCCACGAACGAGTGCCCCTCCAGCCCCAGACTCCACGCCAGCTTGCCGGCGACGTCGACGATCACGTCGTGCATCCTCTCGGCGTAGCTCTTGACTGTCGCCCTGCACGCACGCACGCAGGATTGGGCGTTATCGGGACGTGCGGCTTTTATATATTCGGCGGACGTGGCCGGCGCCAACCTGAGGTGCGGCGGCGCGTCGAGGCGCGCGCAGAAGGCCTCGACGTCAGCGGCCGCGGCGGCGTCGAGGAGGCCGAAGGCCTCGTAGAGCGGGTTGGCGGCGCTGGGCGCGACGTAGCCGCTGCCGGGGATGACGTCGGCGTTGCGGCGCTTGGCGTTGTCGGGGAGGTCGAAAAGAGCGCGCACGGCGGCCTTCATCTCCGCCAGGAGCCCCGCCGGCACGCCGTGGCCGGTCACCCGGAAGCACCCCGCCCGCTCGCACGCGGCGCGCAGCCGCGTGCGCTCCTCCGGCGACGCGCCTGCCAGGCGCAGGTCGATCACCGGGACCTCCGCCGCCGCCATCGCTTTCGACGTTAAACGGCAGGGAAATGGATGGGACTACTCTTCGCATGCACCGCGCACGGCACGGAAGCTCAGCTTGGTGAACGTTTCCCTACGCGGTGGAGAGTGGCACGGAGTTGAGTGTTCACTGGACTTTGCACGCAGCACCGGAAAGGGGTCGTTGGTGGGTGGACGCTGGCAGCAACTTGGAGTTGTCTTGTCTCTTTAGCGGACAAGGGAGGCAGCGACGTCCCCCGGGTCGCCGGCTTTGGGGACATCAGGATCGGAAAGGGATCATCACTCTGGAAACAGACAAGCGAGGAAGGGTCGCCGTCGCAGAGGCGTGGAGTTACAGCGCAGTCCATGTACAGTTGGTCACGTTATCAACATTCGTTGACTTGTTCAGCGGCTATGGGGGAAGACCGGAAGATAATCAGTCAAATCTGTGCCCGACGTATCATGGAGGCAGAAGAAACAAAGGGGTTTCGAGAGCTCACCAAAAAACGATGCTTGTGGCTTAGCATTGGTGTTAGCTCACCAGGCCAAATTAGCCGCCGAGAACTCTGAGATCAAGAGCTACTGGCCTCTGTCTCTAGCTAATCAGACGCTGCGGAGTCAGAACTCGGGAGATGACGGGCACCGCGCCACCGCCATGGCACACCGCTTCACTTGTCCACGCTGTCCAAAAGTTAGCTCACCGCGGCGGCGCCTGTGCCCGGTTTGCTTCTTTTCTTGGGCTGGCGTTCGGACCGTGTGTGGGTGTGGTAGCTGATAGCTGTTGATTTGGGCCTTACGGTCCCCGAAACGCGCGGGCCGAGGAATTGGGAGGAGTCAGTCCGACCGGCCAGAGTGTTTTAGCCCAACTTGGCCCATCTCAAAATTCTGACATCAACTTTCTACGGGCTAGATAGAACTCAGACGAAGAAGTTCGGCAGAGAGATACGCACAAAGGACAGATAGAGATAGAGTAACATACCAGTACGAGTATACGAGTGCTCTACGCACACAAGTGTTATGGACTTCCATACGTGGGACAGCTCGAGTAGCACTCGAAGGAGAACACCAGAGAGACCCGCCACCTCCACGTTTACGTGCCCGTGCGCCGCTGTATATATGCCCAAACGTACGCACCTTGGATGCCTACGTCTCCAACTCGCACAATCAAGGCCGTGTTACGTGCGACGACGAGGATCACCTCCCCGTCCGACCGATGAGCGCCATCGTCGGCATGCCCGCCGGCGCTCCCTCCCCGCCGTGGGCCGACCTCGAGCCCGGCCTCGTCTCCGGCATCACCGCCTGCTGCTCGCTCGGCGACTACGCCTCCTGCCGCGCCGTCTGCGGCGCGTGGCGCTCCGCGCTCCCGCCGCTGCTCTCGCGCCCGCTCGCCGTGCTCCCCGCCGACGACGCCGCGGGCCTCCCCGTCTCCCTCGCCGCCTGCGCCCCCCACGCGCAGCGCTGGTCCAGGGTCCTGCGTTGCGCCCCGCTGCTGCGCCGGCCGCCGTCCCGGATCGCCCCCGCCGCCGTGGCCCGCGGCTGCCGCTGCGTCGGCGCCTCCCGCGACGGGTGGCTCGCCCTCGTCGCCGGCGACGCTGCGGCGCCCGCGGGGCCCCTCCTCGTCAACCCCTTCACCGGCGAGGAGATCCCGCTGGACGAGTCGCTGTACCAGCCGGCCCACGAGCCGTCGCCCAAGATCGTCTTCTCCCGCAACCCGGCCCGCGGCGACTTCACCGCGGCGAGCCTCTGCCGGCCCGGCACGGTCGCCGTGCAGCGGGCCTCCGACGGGTGCTCCTACTGCGAGGACACGGGCCCGCTCCTGGACGGGGTCACCCTGGTCGACGTGGCCTACTGCGACGACGCCAAGGCTGTCTACTGCCTGGCGGCGGACGGCCATGTGCACGTGATCCGCCTCAGCCGGCGCCACCGCGTCAACCGCCGGATGCCGCCGATGGAGGTGGGCACGCTGCCGAGGCTCCCCATCGGCGCCGACGACGCGGCCGCGCTCTTCCCCCCGCCGTACGACGCCATCTCGGAGTGCACGGACGCCAAGAGCCTGGTGCTCTGCGACGGCGAGCTCTACCAGGTATGGAGGCGGACGGCCGCCGGCGCGGACCCCGTCGAGGACGCGCCGTACGGAGCAGCCGCCGGGCGGCGGGTTCACGTGTACGAGGGCGACGTCTTCGTCCTGCGGTACGACCCGGCGAGCTGCTGGCCGGCCAGCTGCTGGGCGGTGGCGGAGGCGAAGGATCTGAGAGGCAACGCGGTGTTCGTGGGCATGAACGGCGCGGCGGTGGTGCGCGGCGAGGGGGTGAGCGCCAACAGCGTGTACTACTGGGACGGCCCGCGCGGGGGAGAGTACGAGCCGGTGGTGTACAACGTGGCGACCGGAGCGTCCACCCGGTGGCCGGCGGCGTCGACCGGAGGCGTGTCGAGCCCCGTGTGGTACTTCTTGCCGGCGGCGGCGGGGGTGGGCCAGCGCGTGGAAGCGGAAACGACGACGACGACTGGCGTGGAAGGCGCGTCCGGGGAGAAAGCGGATTCTGCCGAACATGAGATGGGGGAGAATAGCGCGCATTGTCTCAAGAAGACCATGAATTTGCTTGGTAGGTTAGATTATTGTGTCGTTTATGATGGTCCGTGCAAAGTTAGCGAGAGTTAAATTTGTTTGTTTTTTTTGTAAGCTTTCTAGTGAAGAGAATCGGTTCAGTTGCATGATGTTTCGTGAAAGGTCGGTACAAAACTCAGGTACACTGCGTGCACGTATGACTGAACACTGGAGTACGAAAAAAATATGCCAACAACTCGAGCATTTTCTGCTGTATTATAGCTAAATACGGAGTTAGAGCCTGTTCGACTGGTAGAATGAATAGTGCTCGGCTGGTAGAATGAATAGTATTATACGAGAGAGAATAAGCCGTAGTAAGCCAGCCGAGCCCTGTTCATTGGGCCAGCCGAACAGGCTCTTAGGCCTAACCTTTAAAAATGTATACTTAGAATTCTAGACTTGATTCAGATATAAAAAATTATATTATACGTGTCTATAACCTCTTCATTTGCTTCTTAAAACACTTAAATGGCATTTCTATTTCTACCGAGCATAGCTATCTGCTGCTGGCTTAGGAAAAATTGCTCTACGACTTTCCCCTTCTGCAGTATTTGAAAATTGAAAGAATGTCTTCAACCGGCTACATAGTATCAGGTATTTAGTTTTATATTGGTCTAAATACTATAAGATTTAAAATATGTCTTGAATTAAGTCTATCGTATTCAGTCTTGCCCTATCTTAATCTAGATATAGAACCCGTCCTCTATCTATTGTCATTTAAATATTGTCACCTTGAATCCTTATTTTTCAACTCTGATGAATCCACTCTGTGTCTTTTTTGCGTCTCAATTTTTTTTCATTGACTCCCGAGCCCCGATCACTTGATTCATTAATGGCTTCTATCACTCGAGACAAAACGACACTCTCATTCTATACTTACTTAACATGTGTCCATCCTTAAATACAACTGATAGTGTCATTGCTGTCATATACCTAGCTTCCTCTTTTTGCTCTCTAATTCCGCTATTTTCTTGATAAGAAATTCAATTAGAAGAACCAAGATCCGAATCCCTAATGTTAAGTCGGGTGACCAATAAACTCTTATCGTGTGACTTAGATTTAAAGGTTATGGTATCAAAACAATTGGTTATTTCAAGATTTTTATCTCTTGATTCATTTATTACTAGAAAAAATCCCGACAACGTTGGTCATCACACCTAACTTGCACTTCTTCTGTCTAATTTTGCTACTTTTTAGGTGAGAAACTTCAATTTGAAGAACCAAAACATATTTTGAAACCTTATCTTCAGCTGGACAACAAATAGTTTTTCATCGCGTGACTAAAATTAAATAGGAAGATAATAAAACATTTGATCGTTTTTCATCGTTAAAAATCGAACAGGGTTTTCACCACTCACTCGGTCCAGGTACCACAGTGCAAAAACCGTCCAGATCACACGCCTGGAATCTACCCTCCGTTAAACCTCTCGCCCTTCTCTCTCTTTCTCTCTATCCTCCATTCCTCCCCATCTCTCCTTCCTCGTCCTTGGGGCTTTGCGCTCGCCAACCTCCGGCCAAATCTGGAAGCAGCGACGGCACCCGGCGGCCGTCGCATCCCCGCGCTCGTTGTCCCGGCCCCCAACGCTTCCCTCCTCCTATCCGATCCGGAGCGGAGCGGCTCCCGTTGTCCAAATCGAGCACCTGCGCCCGTCGGGGAGAAGAAGGGTACGCATCCAGCGCGTGCGAGCTCCTGCAGCCGACCTCCCCTCTGAGCCGTCCACAAAGATCCATTTCCCCTCCCATCGGCGGCGTGGAAGAGAACCGGCAAGGGGATTGCGAAGCTAGAAGCCCCACGACGCCGGCTGCCGAGCCACCGCGCACGCTCCTGCAGGCAGGTACCCCTTTTTTTCTTCCCCTCGCCTCCCCCTGATTCCTGCATCCGTCGAAGAGGAGAAAGCTCTCCGGAGAATTACGGTACTGACGGGGCTAGAACAGGAAGGATTTTGGTGGTATTTTTTTGCAACCGCCAAAAGTTTCTTGGTACCGCGGCGAAACGATGTGCTATGAGGGCAATTCTCTAGCGGTGGTAGTCTGGTTCCCAGTGCTTGGCCCATCAGCAATTGGTATAGTGGGTGAATGCTTACCTTCTCTGTTAATTTTGTGCAGATAAAGATGATAGATGTGGTGTTTGTATTCCTGTGCCATCTGTGAAGACCAGCTGTGTAGGTGACATCAAGATATGGTGATGCGGAAGAGGTCGGTTTGTGGATCCCGTGGTCGCCGAGCTGCAACCATGCCACGTGTTCCAAACTCAGCTCGGGTACATGTTCTTTGGATTGTGTCTTTCTTTGACCACAATTTGCCCTTGCATCCTTATTAACAATCAACGATAATGCAGGGGAAACGTTCTACCAGAAAGAAGAAAGACGAGATGTGTGCATTTGAGTTGCTCGCAACCGTTGCAGGAACATTACTAGAAGATCAGGACAATTCAGCCAATGTTCCTAATACTGGTGGTGCAGCAAATGCTAAAAACAAGAAACCAGTTAAAGAAGAACCCTATGACGAAATCCTGCCCCTCAAAGACATGGTTGTGGAGAAAGATTGCTGCAATGGATGTGTAGTGGGTTCTGGTGGTGTATGCGCCTTCCCTAGGCAAGCTAACAACTGCTCGGCAGAAACCTCATTGACAAGAAACGAAGCTGGATCAATATTAGAGTCACAAACAGTGAAATCAAATATGTTAATTAGGGACTCATTGGTTAGTTGTACAAGACCATGTGAGACTAGCCGTGGTCTTGACATAATTCCTGAGTTTGGAGCTCATGGAATATGCCATCCAGGATCCTCAAGTTCAGCAGAGGCTGAACAAATGCACCAAGAGGAACCTAAAGTGGTCAGAACACAAGCAGATGGGCATGCTGTGGCTCTTCACAGTTTGTTTAACTCAGTGGATTTGGATGGTAAACCTCCTGCTTTGGTTAGTTCTGACAGCAGCTCGTGTGTTCCTCTGTGCAGCAATGACAAGGAACGTCAAACCTCTTCCTTGTGTCAGCGTGAAGTGCGGTATACTGCGGATAGAGATGATGATGAAAATTCTTCTGGGTGCACGCATCCAAGCACCACAGGGGAAAAGGATTGCAAGCCACAATTTCTAGGTAACCATAGGATAAGGAAATTGCTCGCCTCAAAGGTAAGGAAGAAGGCAGCACGTAATCAGATTTGCGGAGGGATTCCGTCAAAAAAGATTTGTGGAGGGATGTCCAACAAAGGTATGTTAATCCCATATTCCCATGGTGTTAGTATTGGCATCATCTACACTCCTAAATGCTCAATAGCTGCCATAGAGAGAACCATGTTTCCTTTTACTTCTCTCTGCCGTCATGGCAACTAGCCAACACATGAATTGGGCTAATCAAGGGCCACTGATTGTTTTACTCAACTAGGTAGCAAGCTAAATTTATGCAGCAAAAAGATACCTGCCACACGTCAAAAGGCGCAAAGGACGATTTTCAAGAAGAAAAAGGTTGTGCGTCGTGCAACATCATTTGCTAAAGAGATGCTAACTGAAGGTATTTTATACTTTCAAATACATCTACCTGGTAATTTTGAAGTTTTCAGTTCTTTAAGATTATGCAGACATCCAGTTTTACATTTCACTATTTCAGTAAGTCGGTCCAACCCAACCTTCCACATGGCACTGATGGCCTCAATCCTTGTTTAAATTCACTTCCTAAAAGAAAATGTTGCTTGCCATTTCAGCCAGCGGGACATCATTCTCTATGGGAGGTCGAAATAAATCTCGTGGATCTGATGATTACCATGGTATTCTTGGATAGTGTGTAAAGTTATGTTTGCTGCTGTTAATTCCATGACTTATCATTCTTTTCTCTTTTCAGTTAAGCTAAGAATAAAGTCATTCAACATCCCAGAATTGTTCATCAATGTCCCTGAAAATGCAACCATTGGTTTATTGAAGGTACTATATGGACATCTACAAGTTACTGAGTACCAATTATGCATTCATATGTCTGGCCAGATATTCTCTTTGGTGCTGCTATTGTTGATTTAATATTACAGCAAGAGTCAATTTAACTTTCTGTTTTGGAGTAGAAAAGATAGCAATACATAAGTTACCTGCTCTAAATGATTGATTGGACAGCCTTTTGGTTTCTACATTTGAATTGCCAAACAATTTGTCGAACTGTGAAACTATTGAGTCTTCACAATAGATTAAATTGTTACCCGATACAGAGCATTTTTTATAGCTGAAACATTCACCTTTCCTTGTATATAAATATTACCTTCTTGTGAGTATTGTGCAGTAACAATTTCCAATTTGTCTACAGAGAACTGTTATGGATGTCGTCAATAATATAATGAAAGGTGGTCTGCGCGTTGGTGTTCTTCTTCAAGGAAAGAATATCCAAGATGACAACAAGACACTTCGTCAAGCTGGGATATGCCATGATAAAAAACTAAATAACATAGACTTTACGCTGGAATGTGAAGGCGGGCAAGATTCTCCCGCTGGAGTCATAACACCTGAACAGATGGATTTACTCAGTGCAGATGTTGTGGAGCCATTAGCTAGGTAAGCGATGGTACGGTTGTCTCTTTATTAGGTTTAATAATTGAAAAATATTGTCAGGCTGCAGCTTAAATATTCGATTATTTTCAGAATGAAGTGTGAAGAGCCTTTTCCTGAAACTGGCGGCGATGACAACCAGCAGCGTACACCTCCTTACCGAAGCCGCTCTCTCTCTGATCTGTATTCTGTTGTTCATCCTGTTGAGATGGCCTCACAAGATACATCAGCAAACTCCCAAGCCATCATCCCTGTTGCACCTTCAGACGATGGTGCTCTAGCCATTGTGCCTCTTTGTAAGCCCAGGCCGTCTGACATTGGTCAAAGGCGCACTAGGAGGCCCTTCACTGTTGGCGAGGTTGAGTTGCTGGTGGAAGCGGTCGAACTGATTGGGACTGGAAGGTCTGTGCCCAATAAATTTGTTTCAGTTGATGCAAATTCACCGCTAATCTCATGTTGCCTAATGTGGGTGCCTCTTAATATTGTTTTGTTCAGGTGGCGAGCTGTTAAAACGCATGCATTTGACCACGTGGAGCACAGGACTTATGTTGACCTTAAGGTGATTTTCTTGGACATAATCTCGCCTTTGTGTATAATTAATTTTGTGCTGTCAATCAAAAGATCCCCAAAATCAGCCATTATGTTGGATTTCAATGCTGTGTTGGTGATCTAATGCTCTGCACTGGCTACCTCTCATTTCTTTCTCTCTAGTGGATCACATGGAATCTGCAATCCTCTAACATACTGTGAAATACTGATTGATAAACCAGGACAAGTGGAAGACCTTGGTTCACACTGCAAGTATATCCCCACAACAACGAAGGGGCGAGCCAGTTCCACAAGAACTCCTGGACCGTGTTCTCGCAGCGCAGGCCTATTGGTCCCAGCAGCAGGCAAAGCTCCAGGACAAGCCTCCTCTTCCTGAGATCTGCCCTGCCTAGAAAGGGAAGCTGGTCCTTGTGTAAATACTGTGCCTAATAGAAACAAGGTAGAAGGGATGTCCAAAGAAATCAGACTAATTTGTGTGCTATTGCCAACTTACAACATTGTTTTTATCGTCATGCTCTGTTCGTTGGTCTCCGTGAAGCCAGGGGTTCTCTCTCCTCTATGGATAAATAAAGGAGGGAGCCTTGTTTGGCACATGTAAATGATGTCACAAACTGTTGCTTTGTTTCATAAAGAAACCCGTCATGTAGCCTGTTGTTCTTCAGTATGATCGAGGGCCCCCATGGGCCGGCCCCGTTTGGATGTTGCCGTTTACTGAAACTGGTAGTATGGAGAAACCATAGTTTTAAAAACCAGAGTCACGTTATACCACGGTATTTATAAATTAAAGTTTTTCTCTGTTTTAGAAAAACCATAATGCGTTTGGCCATTTGTAGTATCGACGGTAATACACGACGCTCTGTGAATGCGTGTAAGCATATCAGTATATATGCCTCGTGAATGCGTGTAAGCATATCAGCGTATGCGTGGATCATTGACTAAACCAAATTAGACTCATTAAAATCGATTCATTTTTTTTAAAAAAGAAAAGAGATGGATCATCAAAGCATGCACCTAAAGAAATGGCTAGATGCTGCATTCAGAAATAGGAATCTGAAATCTAACTCCACGAAGCCAAATCCAAAATGGAAGCACACATGCTGTAACTCATACCAACGTTAGTAGCCGGCGCCATAGGTGCCCCTGTCGTCGAGAAAGTAGTTGTACTTGTCAGGGCGTGATATAGAGCGCCGAGTCAAGAACATGTGATGTTCTTGTTCAACGAGAGAAATTTCGGACTTCTGCTCTCCTCCAGCTCTCTTAGCAATCGGGGTTTAGAGTTTTGAACGAGTTTCTGATTGTTGGCTTGAGAAAATAAACCCAGACCCTTTCATTATATAGTCCAGAGCTGTGGAGGTAAGACTGAGTCCTATTAGAATAGGTTAGGGACACCTGTCGATTATGATGTTAGAGTCCTTATCCTCCATGAGATGGAAAATGTGGAGTCCGATTTTCTTATGGAATTAAGCGTGAAAATCATGTTTTAAAAATAATATCAACACTCACGGGATGGTGAAAAGCGTGATTGATTTGTATAAAAACACAATGGACTGCCAATTGCCGAGAGTGTGAAACAGAAAGAGCCGGACGCATGCATGTGCATGCACATGAATTACTCTAACAGATGGGAAGAGAACGAGTACCGCCGGCGTACCGCGTACGATATGTAATTTGTAAATGAGGACGCAACGCCATGAGTACGCGCGTCGCCGGCCCTAAGAAAAAGAGGGTCTCGGTGGAGTTTGAAAACTCCAATAAACTAAGGTTTTACCTATACCGCAGTTTCCAAAACTCTAAAATTTTGTTACATCCAAACATCCTTTCTTCTTTCTAATACCAAAGTATTTTGTAAAACTGTGGTATTCATCATCTGAAACTCCAAATAAAACTTTGTATCCAAACTACAGGGCCAAGCTGGATTGATATATTCAGTATCAGATATCTCTGAGCTTGCATAAAATTGCTGTGCTTGGTGAGGATGGCTAATGCTTCTTGCTCTCAGCTGTCTCCAGTTGATTTCAGTGTATTGGCGAATGTCCTGAGACTCAGTATTGACACCGTGCTGCAGAGTAAACTATGTTGATGTGAGAGCTGTATTTTTTTCAGGCTCAGCTTGCAGAGTAAACTACTCCGTATAAATCATTACCTGCAGAGTGGATTATAGGTGGCTCACCTCTTTGTAGCGAAACAGACATGTACCGTGTCCTCGTTCTTGCTTTCCTACGTGGCCACATCAAATGTGGAATGCCGACGTTACATGAAATGTATGTCTGCTTGTCATCACCTCGGTCGGCAGTAATATATCCTAGGCTAATAAGACTAATAATTTAGTCGGCTGATGGCTATATCATATTACCATGTCATATTTAGCTAATTTAATAGCTCACTCATATATATACTTGATTTATCTCTCCCTTTCTCATCTTCTCACTACGTCTCTTGGAGTTTGTGTTACAGCCGGTTGAGAGTAGATGTTGCACCTCGCTTTTCATCACTCTCCTCATCTCTCTTATTCAATTCAGCACAAATCTATTCAGTTTGTCTATATCACCTTATTTCGTTCGTGAATCCTCTCAAAGCTAACGCGAGCATATCGTGCAACTTTTATTTACATTTGGGTGCTGCTACACTTGTACCTATTGTATGTACGATGGACCACTTATTACCAACGATAGCTGACCTCACGAACAGAGACGTAACACATGAATATTTGAGCACAATTAGATGTAATATATTCTTTTTTAGGACAAATTAGATGTAATATATAAATAGTCAATCGATACTATAAAACTCGTAGCTTGTCGCGACGAAGGGTAGTAAAAGAAAATTTTTGACGGCCAAGAACAAACGGTGACTCGGATGTCAAACAATCTTACGAGGGCACCCAGAAAAATAGCCCAACCCACCCTGCTGCCATGACAAGTCACTGTCACAGGGCCCAAACGACCCGTGGCCCCACCCCGCACGAAGCCATTGACCCCTCCCCCACAGGCCACAGTCTTCCACTCTCTCAAACCACCCCCGCTCGTCGCATACAGCATCCTCCAGCCCACAAAACAACGCGACGCGGCACGGCGCGCACCCGGCCCTCTCCCCCTCCCCTGTGTGTGTCCCTGCCCGCTCCCGTGCCCCTCATGGACGCCGCGAGCCAGACCTGGCCGCCCCCGGCACCCTCGCCGCCGCCCTTCTCCTCGCGGCCGCGCGCGTCGGCGTCCCCACACCGCCGCCGCCGCCGCCACTCCAAGAAGCACAAGCCCCCGCCCGCGCCCGCGCCCCCGGCGCCGCAGGGCGCGGACTTCTCGGCGCTCCCGCCGGAGCTCGTGCACCGGGCGCTCGCGGCGGCGCCCGCCTCCGACGTCGCGGCGGCCAGCCGGGCGTGCCGCGCGTGGCGGGACGCGCTGCGGCCGCTCCGCGAGGCCGCGGCGCTGCACGCCTACGGCCGGCGCGTCAAGCACGGGCCCGTGGCGGGGGCCGCCGCTGCCTCGCGCGGGGGCGGCGGGCGGCACGAGGCGGAGAAGCAGCGCGCGTTGGGGCTGTTCCGGCGGGCCGCGAGGCTGGGCTCCGCGGCGGCGATGGTGGACGCCGGGCTCATGTGCTGGGAGGAGGGGCGGAGGGAGGAGGCCGTGGAGTACTACCGGAGCGCGGCAGAGCTGGGGCACCCCGTCGGGATGTGCAACCTGGGGGTCTCCTACCTCGAAGGTATCGTCAATTTGGCGTACAGGGTAGTTAGCTTTGTCTCGAAGACCTGTTCCTAGGTGGTTGTAGAAGGATTCGGAATTCAGGACAGATTAGGCTTGTTTACAATTATCTTATATTCGGTGCGCATTATTGGTTTTGTTCGCGGCACAATTAGAATCATTCAATATTTTATTTACGGTAAGCTTTGTCTGTGCTGTGTCTCCTTTATCTCTTGTGATTCATTTTGTAAGCTTCAGGTTGCAGGTCCAACTCTAAACTTTGCATAGTACTAGTAAAGAATCAACCAATACTGATCAGGTTAATTAAGCTTGTTATTCATTTGTTAGCAGCCAACCGTCTTGTTCGTCTCAAGGAATCACACCTGATGTTGCTGCCAATTATTTCTGCAGCTGATCCACCCAAGGCTGAGGAAGCCATCCGATGGTTTTATCCATCTGCATCAGCAGGCAATGCTCGTGCTCAGTATAACCTAGGCCTTTGCTTGCAGAATGGGAAAGGGGTCAAACGTAACCAGAAGGAAGCTGTAAGATACCTCTGCTTTGTTGCACACATGCAGTTACAAAACAAATTTCCTATAAGAGAAGTATTCTGGTTGTCTAGATGCATTCTATTGTTGAACCGCCTAGGCAATCCATTATTACAGTATCCTGTTTATACAAGCTATGCATGCACACATCTGTTACTAACTAGGTTAGTACTTGTCAACCTCTATTAAGTTGCTGAACAACTGTTTACCTTGTGGTCTGATGATGCTGGGATTACTAGACTCTGTTGAAGTTCCTTAACTCAACTAAAAGAAATTAACTGTTTATCTTGGCTAGAGTTCCCTACCATGGTAATCAGAATTATATCACCAGGATCAATCAGTATATACCAACCAGTAGATACCAGATTTGCACCAGGCTCCTCTAATCTTCTTTGTAGTACTTGAGGTGTACTTGTACCTGTTTGACTATGTGTTGTAAAGCTGAGATAAACTTCTAATGCAGGCAAAGTGGTACTTGCGAGCTGCAGAGGGAGGGAATGTAAGGGCCATGTATAACGTTTCCCTGTGCTACAGCTTCGGTGAAGGGCTTGCACAGGATGCAGTGCGTGCTAAGAGGTGGCTGCAACTAGCTGCTGACTGTGGTCACAAGAAAGCTCTTTATGAGTGTGGTATTAAACTTTGTGCGGTATGTCATTCCTTATCTCTTTCTTATGGGAATGCCTGACTTGCTTGTCTGGATTCATTTGTCTCAAAAAAGAATCAACATAATAGCATACTTTTGTACTATAACTGTTCTGTTCTCAAGAAATATTGTGTTCTGTCTTTCCCCTCTCTCTTGCTACATTCCAATTTGAAAATATTGCCCATGTACTGCTTGATTTCTTGTGGTTGGGAGTCCTCCGAAGAGCTGACATTATGGAGGACTGCGCCATGTTGGCATTGACTTTCTATCTCTAAAATTCCAAAACAACACTGTACATAGGTCAAATGAAAAGCAGCACTACAGCTGTATCTAATTCCTTCATAAAGAAGGTTAGATTTTGAGTGGATGCAGGCAATGTGAATGTCCTAATCACAGAGGCTAATTTACTAGTAACCACAACCCAAATTGGTGTAAAAAGATAATAAGTTTTACTTTTGCCATTAAATAAAAACCTGACGCTACTATTTTTGCTTCCTCTATGTCAAGAGAACATCCATGCATTTACCTGTGACTCAATGGCACCCATTTTTAAGATGATATCTCTCTTATATACAGGCAGGAGACAAGGTCAAGTCTCTCATGTATTTGGAGTTGGCAACACGGCGCGGAGAAACCGCAGCTGCCCATATGAGAGACGTGATACTGGAATCACTCTCTGCTGTGAACGCACAGCGTGCCCTATCAGATGCTGATAAATGGAAACCTAGGGCACTCCATCCTAGAAGTAGAAGGTGAGGAAAGGGACCACACCAAAACGTCAACAACCGTATTATCTGAATGGGCATTATTGAAGTATGCTTCTGCAGCATCTTCATGAATGTTGCCTTGCTGTAGTTGTACATCCGCAATGAAGCCGGGCATCACAGCTAACAACAGAAGAACTTGTTAAGAATTTCCTGTGTCAAAAGATTGGAAGAGATGCAGTGGCGCAATACAAAACTGTACAGTTCCAACTAGCTAGTTGCTGGTTTCATCAATTTGCTGCTGAGGCCTGGTGGCTGGACACTTGTGTTTTTGTTACAACAGAACATGTTGTCCATTGAATATATACTGTAGTCTTCAAATGTGTGAATGTTGTATAGCATTGATGAACTATAGTCTTGGTTCTGATGATTGACAGGAATAGGATGACTGAAAGTCTGAAGATGTGGGACCCTAAACTAGGATGTATTATATGATGTATGGCCACCACAGATGTGGTATTATTAATCATTTTGTTGGAGAAAAGAAGCTTTCATCTATTTTTCATGTATATATGCACTGGATTAAAGATTGGTTAGTTCTTGATATCTTCCCTTAATTAGTGCTTGATATCTTCCCTTAATTTTTTTTTCTCGCATCAAGCTCTGGGGTTTTGCTTGTTCAGTTCTCCGAGTTCCTGGAATCTTGGAGCTCGACTGCTGAAACAAAAGCAAAAGGGTCTGGGGTTTGCTTGTTCAGTTCTCCGAGTTCAACTGCTGACAGATGGTACAGCAACAGGACGCCGCCGACTCCAGCATTTCGCGTCCAAAAAGCGAAAGGGGGCATGGGCAGCTGCCTCCCTCGTCGGCTCGTCGCCGCCGCCACGGGCCTCCACCGCCCCGGCCATGGTCTGGGACACCTCATCCGTGTGGTCCTCGCCGAGGTTCCCCACGGCGGCCACCTCCATCGTGCATTCCTCCGCGGGCCCCTCCCCGACCTCCACCGCGCGGCACCTCCCCATCGAGGTGCTCAAGGACTTCCGGACTTTGGGACTTCCTCTTCTTCGGGAGCTCCGACAGCGCCTCCAGCTCCAAGGTGCTCAAACGCCTAGGCGCCTAGCATTTACCACACCTTCAACGTATGCAACGCGCCCCTTTCTCGATGATCCCGTCTGATTCCATATTTGCTACAATGCTACGTACTTACTCATTCTGCATACTAGTGAAGTTGGAGGAAAATTTGATTCCCTGTCAAAACAAATAGAGGTTCAGATGGCGTTATCTAGTTTTGGTAATTCATGACCATTTCATGGTCGATTGAGTATATGTTTGGCCAATGTGCTGTTTTAAATCAGAACCTGGGAGGACAAATGACATGGGGGATTTATGACTGGATTGCTGGATGGGGAAGTAGCAGAGAATTCGCCTGCATATGGCCCCCTTCAGGATTCGCATTAAGTCAGTTGTTTGTGTTATATCATTTATGCAATATCTCAGATCCATTATTCAAGTGAGCTTTTGTCAACTACTACTAACTTGGCACTGAGCACTCAGTAACTGCCGTTATTTAGGAATGCAAATTGTTTCCTAAAACTTGAGTTCTGGTTCTCAGTTACAAGTGCATCTGGATCCTCCATCTAGATGAAATTGTATTAAGTGGCTTCTCTGATTTCAATGGCAATGTACATGCATATTGCGCCATCTACTCCCTGAACCTGAATTAGATGTACCTTCTGTAGAGATTTAGATTATAAACTAATTGAGTTATAAAATGCCCTGTAGAAATTGGATAAATTATAATTTCCAAAATATTGATGGGTTATCCTCCACATGATCATCTCATTCTCAGTTATAGACTTCATGGTCATCTTTAGCTGACTGAATTCTCCACAGAGCGCCCAGTTTCTAGGCTTGATTCTGCTGGCATTTGTTGACCACATTTCCTTTATTAACAATTCATAGGCTGGGCAAAAACTCTGTGACTTAGTTATTGGAGAAATTGGTTTGAGTTTCTGTTTCGTTGATGATTTGCATTTACAAAGTGTAGCTAGACATTAATCATAGGCTTGATTAGCTGATTGGGTCAATTAAACATTTTCTACACATATGCTATCATCCTTGTGCAAACTTTGGTGTCTGGATCACTTAAGGAGCTAACCCCTTGAACTGATGCGCATCCAGCAAAACTATTAACTTCGAGACTTAAGTGCTTTGTCTTTGTATGGACATAGAGGGATGCAGGGCACCAAAGAATAAGATTGTTGGAGTACCTTGACATAGAATCTGAAAAAGAATTAACTTCATTATTTTTGGGGGAATAACAATGGTTACTATCGCAACTTTTTTTTGAGGGAAACTATTGCAACTTGCAACATGCATTTCTGTACCATTCATTCATTTGGGAATACCTGCTGATATATGTTGCTTGCAATATTTCTTTAATTTCAATTGATGTTGCAGTCACACTGAAACTGATAACTGCAGGAGTTATTCTTGCGGAAGTTTGCAGAGGATGCTTATTGCCATGCCCTGAAGGATAGGAAGTCAGTTATTTACGATAATCTTTGTAGGTTGGTCCTTGCTTCCTATCAACTTACAGTTTTTCTTCATTGTCTATCCTTAAAAAGGCAATTAAATCAGTTGTGACTGCATTTAAGAAAGAGTAGAAGAAATATGCGAAATATACAAACAGTACACATAAAATCCCTAGATTGGTGAAACGCAAATTCCTTGATGTGTTAAATTTGGAAATAGATAAGTGGATAGACGGAAATTGTAATTGAATGGTGGTAATTAGTAATTACTCATCTTTAGCTTCTTAACTAACCTCTGTAGCGCTGTTCAATTCAGATTTTCAGCCATCAACATGTTTGTTTGACTGATTTTTTTATAATGCTCTCATAGTATGAAGCAAATAATCTAATCCCTATATCCATGATATTGTGATTGCTTAACTCAGCATCATGCTACAACCTTGTACACATACTGGCAAAATTTCTGGGTTTTTTTGTTCTTTTAGTTTACTTCCTACATCTAAATATGTCTGCCTAATCTGTTAGGAGCGGCTTCAGTTTGTGGTTTAAGGGGCAGCCGATTGATTTGTGGCACTTGTAGGGCTAGGTCGTTTGCTTTACCTATTATTGCTCTTGAAATGGAGACAATGTGACATTGTCAATCTTTATTGTTCCTACTTTGTTCTAATACTTTGACGATGTATGTACCAGATTCTAGATAATATTAACAAGATATTCAGTTTGTCATACCATTTTGTTGTTACTTAGACTTGTAGTGTTGATCAAGCTTGAGCTAGCTTCCTTGCAGATGTGAGATGTCTTCAAAACGATCTGGGGTTCGCACTCCATTCAAGGACTTATCCAACACCACTGCACAAGTAATTAATATTGATAAACTACTGCCTACGTATGCCATTTGATACATGACAACTAAGTACTTACTCCGTCTCAAAAAAAAATAACCCTCACTTCTCGAGAAGTCAAACATTTTCAAGTTTAATCAAATTTATAAAAAATTACTAGCATGTATGTTAATGTAATTGTATTTATTTTGTATCATAAATATTAATATTATTTTATATAAATTTGGTTAAATTTGAAATTATTTAACTCCTCAGCTAGCGAGGTTGCATTTTTTTTTTCAGACGGAGGAGTACATAATTTGTTCTTAAACCCATCTTAGGCAGCATCAGCATTCGCAATGTTGCAGCACCCACGGCAATACGGCATCCAGTCAGCAGTCAACACCCATAAACCCCATGAGAGGCAGCGGGAAATGCTTTACGGGCCAATGTCTCTCCCCGCTCGCACCCTCCCCAGCGACCCGGCCGCGGCGGCCGGCGCCGCCACCGTGCTCTCCATCCTCCGCGGGGCTGATCCTGACCGTCTTCTCCCAGCAGCCGGCGTCGCCCCGACGCCCGCCATACTCCAGCACCTCCGCCCGTCACTCCCCACCCTCCCGGACCTCGCGATCCCCGCCCTTGCCCGCTGGGCCGGCGCCGCCGCCGCCGTCTCCCTCCTCGCCTCCCGCGGCCTCTTCGCCGCCGCCTGGCGCCTCCTCTTGCCTCGGTCTCCTTCCTCCCCGCCGCCTCCCCTCGTCGCGTTCGCCTCGCTCCTCCGCCGCTACGCGCGCCTCGGGCGCACCGCCGCCGCACTCCGCGCGTTCCGCTTCCTGCACCGCAACCCCGACCGGTACACCGTCGGCAGCGACGGCGATGGCGGCGATGGCTCGTCGTCCACCGCAGAGGTGTCCCCGTTGATCCTGGCGGTCGACGCGCTCTGCAAGGAGGGCCACCCGCGTGCCGCCGCGCAGCTCGTCGAGCAGCTCCGGCGCGAGGACCCCGGGTGGGCGCCCGACGTGCGGGCCTACAACGTCCTGCTCAACGGATGGTCCCGCGCGCGCCGGCTCGACAAGGTGGAGAAGCTCTGGGCGGCGATGCGCCAGGCGGGCGTGCGCCCGACGGTGGTCACGTACGGGACCCTCATCGACGCGCACTGCGTCATGCGGCGGCCTGACCAGGCTATGATGCTCCTTGACCAAATGCGGGAGGAGGGGATCGAGGCCAATCTGCTCACCTGCAACCCGATCGTGTATGCCCTTGCGCAGGCAGGCCGTTTCGGGGATGCACACAAGGTGCTCGAGAAATTTCCCCTCTACGGTGTTGCGCCGAATATCTCCACATTCAACTCCCTCGTCCTGGGCTACTGCAAGCATGGGGATCTTCCTGGGGCTAGTAGAGTGCTCAAGGCGATGCTGGGGCGGGGCATCTCGCCAACTGCAAGGACATACAACTACTTTTTTATGGTCTTTGCGAGGAATTGTAGTGTTGAGTTGGGGATGAATCTCTACAGCAAGATGATCAGCAATGGCTATGCGCCGGACCGACTCACGTACCACCTCCTCATCAAGATGTTGTGCGAAGCGAACCGGCTTGAATTAACACTGCAAATGCTTCAGGAGATGAGAAATAGTGGTTTTGAGCCAGATCTTGCAACCAGCACCATGCTGATACATTTGCTCTGCCGGCGCCATCAGTTTGAGGAGGCTTTTGCGGAGTTTGAGCATATGTTTGAGAGAGGGATTGTGCCCCAGTATATCACTTACAGGATGCTTATGAAAGAGCTCAAGCGGCTTGGTTTAGTCAAATTGGTGCAAAAGTTGACAGATCTAATGCGTTCAGTACCACATTCCACAAAGTTACCCGGCAGTTACAGGGACAAGGAAGGAGATGATGCTATAGAGAAGAAGAAATCAATATTAGAGAAAGCCCAGGCCGTTTCTGTTGTTTTGAAGGAGCGTAAAGATCCGAAGAATCTGCAGAAGCTCAAAATTCCTGAAGAAACTGATGTTGAGGTTGCAGATAGGATTGTAGCCAACATTAGGAGAAGAGTATATGGAGACATCTCTAGGATAGGACCATCTGTTTCTTGAACATTTATTTGCATTGCATGTACTTATCAATTTAATTGCATAATGGTGGGTTTAGCAGTCGGTTGATTCATCTGAGAATATCATCACCAAAGCAATTCTTGCATGCTTTATATATTTTATTTGTCCTTTGGGATATCGAAAAAGGTAAATAGTAGATTGTGATGCACATCAACTGTTTGATGATTGTTTCCTAGAGTGTGGATGTCCTCCCTCATCTGATTGCTGTAGAGTCACCGTGATAGAATCTTCAGCTGATGGGGAATTTCTGTGACTGTGCTGTCCTTTTTTCATCCTCATGATTACCAACTGATAATATGAGGATGTTTGGTCTGTTGCATTAGCAATAATAAAAAGGATAGCCAAATCTTCTAATTCGAGTATGCTTCGCCTCACATCGTATCCATTTTACTTTTAAGAAGATATAGTCAATAAAGGTCCTGCTTTTTAGATCAATCACAATGAATATAATGGTTAAACAAAGTAGCAAACAGGTCACATGTACTTCTTTTGGGGGCAAATTCCTCTACTTTTTTTGTATACTGATTCCTCTAACTAGAGCACACAAAGCATATACTCAGGACATAGCTGATATTACAAGCGACCAAGACTACTGGTCACCGCCTTGCTGCTATCGTAAATCTGTATGGGGCCAGGAGAGCAAAGCTGAACATAAAAGGTGTAAAAAGACGAGAACAAGGAGCAAAACCAAGGTAGTTTGCCCGATGACATCTTTTACTGACAGAAGGTAGCACTGATTTCTGGATCTACCATACCCACATGGATGTTAGGGTAATGCAACATTTGGTAAATCAAGTCTTTCTATTTGTTGTAGGACAATGCAGTATGCGGGTATGTTTGCATATTTAGAGCCATCCATGGATAGAAACTCTCTGGTTAGCAAGGAAAACAGATCTGAGCTCTATCTGAAAGTTGGCGCCAGCAATGCTGCTTCTACCTATATTAATCATCACTGGCAATGTTTCGGCTCTTTAGGAAGAAAAAAAAAGAACTCTGTTTGAAAGCAATAGGACTGTAAATTCGAATCTGAAACAAATTCAACAGCAGCAGTGCCTTTTGTTCTCTCATTGGTCCTGTGTTTTGACTAGCATACATCACAAAGTCCGGGCACAGAGAAAACCACTGGTTTTGGTCAACGTGGGCCAAAATGTCCTTCGTGGATCCACCACAGGCCCACAGCTTTGTGATGGGATGAGGGACACCGGCTTCACTGCAGAGTCAGACTCGGGCTTGAGGTGGGGAGAGGGAGATCCCAGATGAGAACAAGATTTGTTATCCTGCAGGAGCACATGGTAGGTTGCCTTGGGTTGAAGCCAGAGACCAGTGTCCGTCTTTAGATCACACTGTCACATGTATGCAACATGCATGGCCATCCCAGCAAGCAAGCAGAGTGTCACCTAACTCTACTCAACTAGGCAATCAAACGGCTCCTTTTTCTTCTTATAAACCAGCTCGCTGCCCCAGTTCAGAGGCACTAGTCCGGACAGCAAGGAACCAGTCTTCTTGGCCTTCAGTCCTTCACAAGCTCCCAGCTCCAGCTTGGTGCCGGTGGTTCCTCTGCAGCAGAGCAAGATGGGCAGAGGAGGTCAGCCATCGGCGTCGCTCCTGCTCCTCTCTATGGGGCTTGTGCTCCTCTGCTTGAGCTCAGGTAAGCCAAGGCTCATTTCTGCTAGTAGTGATCCAGCACTGGTTGTTCTTCACTAGGGCCTAGTAGTTCTCGCTGATGGTTTTGTCTCAGATTTCGTTTACGGTCAGTAGGAAGATGAGCAACTGAACACTCTATTTTCCCTCCCTTGTTTCTTGGATCTCTGAACCCCAACTTTCTGCAAGACTTTTTCCACCATTTTTCCAGAAAATAGAAACTCAAAGTTCACTTTTTTTTTCAAAAAGAAACTTGAAGTCCAGGCTGTGGGCACTAGTCCATCCAGAGGCTGAAAAGGGTTGATGCTTCCTGTAGGCTGTAGCGTGTCGGTGCATGATCCCTTTGGGGCTGCCATAGTGCCATCCTCCGCCCATCCCCGTGTCTAGCCGGCGAGAAAGATGCCGGTGGCCCGCTAGGTTTGATTGATGAGCATTTGAACTTAGAAAAATGGATACGAGTAGTGTAATTGACAGCCAAGATCTACCTGCGTGTTCTTGATCCGCAAACCCTTTACTGCCCGTCCGTCCATCATCAGGAGATACATTATGCTTTCGTCTAAACTGGCAATTTTCTCTGCTGATTTGCAGGCAGCACCGTTCGTCTCGCGGAGGCACAGGTACCTTAATACCCACCCTTTCCCCCAATCATCCTCTCGTCTTGCCTGTTCTTGAACTTCTTGGCGACTGGTAGCATGTTGGCATGCATCTGATCCGGTGAGATCTGAAAATGGCGTGTCGCAGCAGAAGACGTGGTGCATCGCCAAGCCGTCGGCGTCGAACGACATCCTGGCGCAGAACATCAACTACGCGTGCTCCCAGGTGAGCTGCGCCGTCATCCAGAAGGGCGGGCCCTGCTACTACCCGGACAGCCTCGTCTCCCGCGCCGCCGTCGCCATGAACCTCTACTACGCCTCCAGCGGCCGCCACGCCTGGAACTGCTACTTCAACAACTCCGCCCTCGTCGTCCAGTCCGACCCCAGTATGTTCTTGCACCTTTTCGGATCCGCGAGCTCTGAAATCGTCATGATCTTGATCTGAAAATCATCGTGTCTGACTTGACTGGATTGTCTCGTTTGAGAGCTCTGAAATCGTCATGATCTTATGTGAAATTGTGAAAATCATCGTGTCTGACTTGACTGGATTTTCTCGTTTGCTTTGCAGGTTACGGATCCTGCACCTACTACTGAGAGAGAGCTCCCGGCCAGCGTGAACACCTTGCTAATACTACCACCTGTGTGTCGTGTTGTGTGTCTTGACGGCCGGTTGAGGAAACGGCAGCGTATGCAGATCGTTGTGATGTGTTGTGTTGTGTCTAGTGACTCTGATGATGCAGTTGAGTTGACCTCTGGAGATTTCCGAACAACTCATTGATTATAATCCATCCATTCCATCCATGTGCTCCAAATGCAATTTTGTTTTTCGTGTCGCTTCTATAAACATGTGAATGAATCGATGAATTTGCGCGTACGTATGTTCACTCCAACGGTTCTCATCCCCGTGACCGGCGGGGAACCCAAACCCACGGCGACTCACGCGATGCGGCGGCAGCCCTTCTCCCGGCACGACGGCTTCTTCGCCGCCCTGCAGCGGGTGGAGGACCGGCTGGCCTCGGAGCAGCGTCAGGACCAGGAGCGGGACCCGGTGCCGCCGCGGCCGACGGCGGCTGCAACGGCGGCGACGGCACGACAGCCCGAGCCGTCGCCGTTCTCGGGCACCATGGCGACCGCGTCCCCGCTCCTTCTCCTCGACCCAGCAGCACCCAGCGCGGCCGCGAGCCGCGGCAGCAGCGGGCCGGCGCTGGACTTCCTCACCGCCCTCACCGACCAGGACCGGCGCGTCCAGCAGGACGACGACGAGGACCACGACAGCGGCGGCGGTGTCGAGGAGGACATCGCGCGGCTCATGGCGCTGCTGGGCCTGTCGCCGCCGCCGCCACCGGACGGCGACGGCAGCCAAGCCGCCGACGAAGGCGGGTGCGACTGCAGCGGCGCCGACGGGTTCCTGGCCAAGGTCGTGGGCGTGGCGGGCCCCAAGTGCGACGGGGAGAAGCGGCGGCTGGACGCCTGGATCCGCCATTATTACCACAGCGGCGGAGGCGGCGGGTGCGGGGTCAGGGAGCCCGCGAGGCTGGCGCACCTGCTGATCGCCAGGGCCTCCGGCGACACGGCGGCCGTGGCGTCTCCGGCCACCGTGAAGGATTTCCTCGACCGCGATCCGACACGGCAGTCGTCGGACGAGTCAGAGTGATGCAGAGTTGCAGACGTGACATTTTTTTTCTGAAACTGATTGACTGCAAAAACAGTGGCCGGATGCACGTAACGAGCTGATTGATTGCTGAATCCTTTGTCTTCTCGAACTAGATTGCATTCAAACTGCAGCTTGGATCATGTAGCAACGTCTTGGTTTCAATTCATTGAACCTGGGGGTCGGGGATTGGGGAATGTTCCTCTGCTTCAGAAAGGAAAAAACATTCCCTCGAGTGACCTTGCAGAGGTTTTAAAAAAGTTTGAAATTTTTCCCACATCGGAAGATCTCCGATTCTTAAAACAATTCACTTGCATTGCATGTTATGCAGCATGATTTCATTGATGCAGGAAACTAGGGGTGTTATGCAACAAGTCCAAACTTTATTCATGCGTTGCGAGCAATGTAGAAGTTCACAGCTCGCCGAAGCATACATAGCAAACTGAACGGTATTACAGAGAGAGAACCAAACAAACCACAAGACAAAGGAAACAGTTTTCCTTTTATTAGACCAAAATACGGTAAAATACTAGACGGAGGAACAGCACGCCGGTTGTCACCACAGTTTTCCTTTTATTTATTGGACCAAAATACGGTAAAATAGTAGACGGAGGAACAGCACGTCGGTTGTCACTCCGAGAAGTAGCGAAGCTCACAGCTTCGAGATGAGGCCGACGGTCTGGATGGCCTTGGGCGACTCGGCTTCCTTGACGTCGGCATCGGCCGAGCTGGGAGGCACGTCGACAGCAGGCGAGCAGTTGAAGAATCCATGTGGCTGCGGGGCACAAATATCATTAGAAACTAAGGTAATCTAGGCTAATTTCCTTATTGTTAAGAATCAACAAAGGGATCCGGTGGTTCACTGCCTATGAAGGAAATACTGAAAAGGCTCAAAGCTGATACCATGAGCATGAAGCCGATGTGCTCCACCGGCATGACCGGCCAGTCTTCCATTCTTGGAATATGGGTAAGCCCAAACACATACCTACAGATGCAGAACACAGGTTTATGAGACTTTGGAAGATGTAATCTGGACAGACAGTCCCAATTTCAGAGTACGGTGGCGTTCAAGAAAATGGTCTGTGATTAAGAAAGTACCAGAGAACAATGTCGTTTTCCTCCAGGGGCCTATCCTTCTTCACCCATGTAGGCAGACCCTCGTGGATACGAGGATTCTGATTTGGAAACTCCCCTCCAGGAAACATCTCGTTGCTCCTGTATTGAGTGACCCAGAGATTGTGCTTCAGGAACCCAGCTCTCCTCAGGAATTTTGCCTCGGGGAGAGCCAGTGGCAGGCAGTTAGAACCAGGCACAAGCCTGTAACCAGTTGGCTGCCCTGTCCGATTGACGGTACGTGTGTTCCTTACCTGATAAGAATGCAAACAAGCGTCAGACAAAATGAGCAGGCCTGATAGCACAAGATTTGATCCACTTGCTGTATTTGTGATTGAAGTGGTTCCATACTGGCACGTAATTTATGCAAGATCAACAATAGTGCAATTACTGAGGACAATTCATATATAATTTGCTTGATGGAAGATCAATAATGGTACAGATACTAAGGAAAATGCAAGGCAAAGCAAATTGCATCCATTATCACGAGAGAGCAGTCAATACTTTTCGTTTGTTATTGGATGGCATAAAGATAATTATGGGTACTGGATGCACAATTTAATGGTATCACACTGATAGGAATAGTAAAAACCAGACAAGAAGCAAACAGAGCTCTTACTATCCAGTGGCGTGCAGATGAAGGATCACAATCACGCATTGCTTGCAACTCAGACTTCAGCAACTGCTCTTCGGCATAGAAAGCATTGTTATGCACATTATGCGTGCCTTCACTTTCCACCTTAACATTAACCTCGACCACCTGTGGAAGGAAAACATATCGGTCGCAATGTATCTGGTGTAATGGAGATACAGAGATGCTGCATTTGATGAACGTGCAGGTAGAAATAATGTGATGCAAGGTGATTTTGCACACTAATCTTCCCAGATGCAGAATTTCAAATTACATGGTTGAACAGAATTGTTTTTGGCAAATCTGAGCAACTTCCATTTAATTAGTTTTTATAGCATTAACAGGCACACTAGGTCACTCCGATTTCTTTATATCTAAAGATATAATTGAATTTTGTGTAGTCCTATTCAGATTGCAAAGCATTTTTTGTGGGCCATTTGGTTAAAAAAATATATGCAAAGGCATAGATGGAAACCCACCTGATTATGAGCCTCATTAGGTTTGCAATCGATAGCCATGTCCATACGGGCAACAAAGAAATGCTGATGAACTGGTGCATACAGACCAGGGGCAATAGTTGTGCCATATTTCCTTGATTCCCCAGGCATAAGGGCTCCTAAGCTGAGAATTCCAGTAAGCTTTACTTCTGCTTCTATTTTTCCATCCTGCAACCAAGAGGATCAACAAATAACTACAAGGCACAAGGTATGTTCCCAAAACTTTGTAGCTACAGAGGCTTTTGAAGGAAAATCAAAGCTGGATTCAATAAACATCAGTAAACCTCATGATATTTGCAATACAAGAATTGAACTCATCGGTACATAACTAAGAAAACTAATAAAGTAATATATCATTATATATTGTAGGTTAAATGCTAGTTACTTTCTGACATTATAAGAGAAAAATCAATGAGATAGTTACCTGATAAAAGTGCCAGTAAAAACCATACTCATAGTTCGCAACTGTACAGATAAATGAGACAGTGAGCCTCCTTGATCGCCTTACTTCTGCTAAACCGGTTCTCCAGTCTTGATGTTTCCAAAGGATTCCATGATCCTCCTCATGCAAACAAACACAGTTCTCAATTGTCTCCACGCCACCAGTGAAGTTTGTGAAATGTGCATCAAAATATTTAATGTAGCCCAAGCAATCACATCCCTGAATAGGAAGTTTAAAGAATAGAGTCAAAACAACATTAAAATTTCAAAGAGTATACTCATCAAGAATTGAAAAAATGACCTTCTTAAGAGAGTGAGCATTTTTTCCAAGTCCATCTTCTCCAGCATCAAATGCATTCTTTCGATAATGTGGTTCACTTGGATCTCCATATGGAACAACCATCTCAACAAAGCTCAGCCTATGCGCTATAGGTCGACGTCCACGGCTACCATCAACATAAGCAACAGAATAGATGACCAAACCCTCTTTTGGGGTGAAGCCAATACGGAAGTTCCACTGCTCATAACCATTACATGTTATATATTTGAAAATAAATTATGTTAACACTAGCATGGTAGGCTAAAGATTCAGCCAACAATTACCTTCTGCCATTCCACAAAATAGCCGTTAATGCGGAAACTTGGACCTTCAGGCTGATTGATAATAAGTGGTTTTACATCACTTCGATCAACACCGCCCCTTGTTTCCCCAGGAGTATAGTTTCTCAAATGATCTGGAGGGGGCAGAGGAACCAACTTCCTGTCCTCAAACTCTATCACAGCATTAATCTGCATATCAACAATAGCATGGATTCCTTCAACAGGACGAGCATAACCATTCTCCATGGGACTATCACTCTCGGTCCTACAGAATATTAGAGGCTTGGCAAGTCTGCGACTGGGAGCATCAGCTTCACTGTAGTAGCCAGCACACCTGACAATTTAAGAAAAATAACTTTCCAGTTTTTAGTTTTCAATATGATAATGTAAGCTGAAACATAGCATGATATGAAAATTGTAGCCCAAGGAATTCCTTGTACATGGCTTACCAGGCATCCACCATAACAAGATCCATGTCATCTACACCTCTTCTCTTCATAGCTTCAATAAACGGCGGGTAACTTTTGACAGTAGCCTCACATTCAGCATACTCCATAGCATCCTGTCAATTATAAAAATCTCAGACTAAATGCTGCATATGGTAATGGTCAAAAAGCAACTTCAAAAGAACAACATTTCGGATAGCTGAACATGAATGTTTGAAAAAATAACAAACAGATACCACATTGAAATAATGACAGGTCATTACATACTATTACATGGACCAAGTGATCTGACAAAATAGTCATACCATTCATAATTTTAAACGAATTTAGTAGACATACCATTGCAGGTTGAACATCTGGAACAACTTCAGCTGATATCACCTTCCCTCTGTGATGTCCACCCCTAGTAGCTGCATGCACTTCAGATAGTTCTACTATCCAAATGCTAGTCTCGTTTGATTGTTTGTTGTAAACAACAAGTCTGGCCCTCCTAGGAGGCAACCTGCTTGGAATAACAGCAGAACCTTTGCTTCTCGGGAGCAGTGATGGTTGGAAAGGTGGGAAGAAGTAGGCATCAGCTAATGCCACAACATTCTTTTCTGGCTCCAATAGCACAGCTTCAACAAAACGCATGCTGTCTCTTTCCTAGAGTCAAAGAACTTTGCTTGTCATATTCTTATTTTCCAATATTGTGTGGAAAAACATGTAAAACTTTTGTTGGCATACCTCAGGAGATCTTCCAGCAGCTCTTACAGTTGCTACAGCAACAGCAATTTCAGCAGCAGATAATGGGTCTAAAGGGTGGCACCTCTGGGCTCTTGTCATGATTGGTATCCCTGCATTTTTTTTCCAGCAAAGCTAGTTCAGTTGAGACACAGTGCAAGTTTCAATTAGCATGTGTTTATCTAAGTAATAGGATGCAGAATAGATGGTAAATTCAGAGAACAATATGTGTCAAGCAGGAATGTCATAGTCATTATGACCAAAAGGAAAGAATATAGGACAGTAGATGCATACTGAATTGCTTGCACAAACATTGTTCAACGGGTTCCTAAAATATACATGGACCAATCACCAATCACAAGAAAAACAGGAATGAAATAAGGTCAAAGTTCAGCATAGGTCAAGCTTTCAAAATAGAAGATAAATTGGCAGGTCAGGAGCACTATGCTCCCTTGTGCTTATCAGGAGGGCAGAAGAGGTAACACCTGATACATATTGTGCTTATCAGTGTAGGTATATGATTGTTGACCTCTATGAACTGTACTGGCATGAACGGGACATTATAAATGCAGGTCTTAATATATTGTGTAACCAACCAGTGACCCATCCCCTGAATTTAGACATCTAGTTGTCAGTGTTAGTTAGAACAAATTTTAAAATAGATGACAAAAAACTAGGAATATTTGTCCCAGGACAGACTGATGTCTCTTTATTTATTATATTCATAACAATAATGACAAAAACAAAATGATATGGCTTCACTAGATTAGGCACATCGAATGTCAACCATCGTTCATACTCCATCACTTCTGCATAATACACAAGTTTATGGTCAACAGGAATAAATCTGATGAGTTAAATGCCAAATAATTTATCTTCCCCACAGGAATCCCTGCCAACATTTTATAGTTAAAAACAGTACTATTTCAATCTTACACGGTTCCACCAAAAGGACATCTTTTCAGAAATTTGGTGATAAACGTAAGAGATAAGCTATCAAGAAGGACCTCTCAAATCTTTAATGATATTTTTGGTTTGCACGAAAGTTCAGGTTGGTACGATGTCATTTTCCCATTGTGCATAAAAAACAACACTGAAGTCTACACCACTTCGAGCATCCTGTGAACCTCAAAAGTTAGCAGCATGCCCATGCTAGACAACGATTAAGTGCTAACCTTGCCTGCACCTCATCAATTCAGAATCCCCAGATGAAACACTGATGTTAGTCAAAAGATGTGCCCACTGCATACCATGTGGACTGGATGGAGCAGCATGCACCAGCAGCTTATGTCTAGTGGTACATCCAGGAAAGACGTGAATGCCAAAAACTCTGTTGCCAAGCTGACATTATTATCCAGATCGGTACATTTTCCTCACTTTCCTACCAGAAAGGCGGAAACCTCGTCATCAAATAAAAAGCATACAAGTAAAAAACAAGTTGATCACTACAACCAGTGATCGCTACTGACCAAAGAAAAAGCAGGAGCACCATGTTATCGAGCACTAAAGGCTGGACAGCATGCCACATAACCGGGCTACTTTGAGATTTGTGACAGCTAAGTCCCACTAGTATGGCTGTGCCATCACATCAAGCCCCCCGTGTTCTAATCATCATAGCCAGGCAAGGCAGAACAAACCACGAAACCTCTACAAGATGAAGATCTAATTTGCTCGCCAGATTCTAAGACCTACTCGTCAATCTACACAATCTGCTCGTATGCATGCGAGAACTAGTGCAAATATCATCCACTTATCAAATCGCACAAGAGAACTGTCCTGTCCTTCGAACTAATCTCATCCTCTGTTTGCATGCGCCCGAAAATTATGCACTGCAACTACCACCAGTAGATTGTGTTTCCCGCACTCAAATCTGCTCGCGAGAAATCGTGATGGACAGAAACATCACCATCGCATGCCCCAACTAATTTAAGATCCATGCACGGCAGGGCACTCCCCGTAACATTTCTCGTGACGCAATCAGCCTATGATCCAAATCGATCGAGACAAAAACAGAGACGGGAGAGAGAAAGGGGTGGCGGGGAACCCGGTATACCTTTGGAGGAGGCCTTCGCGGTGGTGGGCTGGGCCGCGGCGATCTCCTCGATCACGGCGCCGCCTGCGCCAGCGGCGGACGCGGCCACGCGCTCACCGCCCCCCGCGGCGATGGCGAGAACCTTCCCGGGCGGGGACGCGGCGATCGCCCGCACGGGGGCGACGGTGGGCGCGCCTCCAGCGACACGCGCGGGCGCGGTGCGGCAGCATGCCGACGCCTTTTCCTTAGCTGAGGCCATTGGAGCGGGTTCGCGAGCTGACCGTGTCCGTACTCTCCGCCTCCGCCTCCCCGGCACACACGATCTGACATACAGCACAGGCCTGCGCCCCCCGCGCCTTCTGCCCCCTCCCCTCTCCGCCGCCGCCTCCTCGTCGCCGGGGCACTCACGCGTACGGGTCGGGGGCTAGGGTTCCGGGAACCCTAGGGGAGGGAGCGGGGGCGGGTTCTCTCCGTCCGGGCCCGGGCCGGGAGCCGCCGACGAGGAAGGGGGAAGCCGGTGGACACTGGGGTTTGCAGTGGGGTGGTAGGGTGGCACCGGTGAGGACTGGAAGGAAGGGGTGGTTGTGTTTGGCGTCGGGTGATTTGGAGAGCGATGCGCCGGGGGCTCACGTGGATTTATAGAAAGGCGAGGGGAAAGGCGACCAGCGCGTGCGCTCTGCGCGGTGGCCTATGTCACTGTGTGTGGGCTGGATTCCTCCATATTTTGCTTTTCTTTCCGCTCTTCTTTTTTTCCCTCTTATTTAGCAGGAATCTCCTAAAAAGTAAAATGGATAAATAATTTCCAATTAGGTATACGTGAAACCCTACTAGACAGTATAGCTGAATTGTACGAAAAATCCAAAGTATAATTAGGCTCGTACGGGATCTAGACCGTTACACTTGTTGTATTCTGTCGGAATATCGGATATCGTATCGGAGTTATTGGCGCCATCTGTGGATCCGTTACTTGTGTCGTTGTTCATACTAGATTCGACCGTTACATTAATCGTTTCGTGTCGGAATATTGGATCACGTATCGGAGTTTTTGGCGGTATGGATGCCGTTTCTTGGATATTGCTCGGGTAGTGTAACCATGCGGTGGTTACTATCTTGTTGTCGCTTTCTTCGGTGGTTCTTTTCATTATTTTTGCCGTTTGTTGTTTTTAATTAATTTATTTCTTCTCAATACATGTTGAATAGTTTAGTTAGTAATATGTTTTCTAAAAAGTGTTAGTCCTGCGTCTCGGATTCAAGCCATACTCGAACGTTTTACTTGCACCGGACAATTCTAGAAATTATGTACTTGAAAACCGTAAAATTTCTTTTAGAACCAAATAGTTTGAATTTCCCATATGCATATCATTAAAACAAAGGGCACTCTTTGATCCAGTATCTTGCATTTAACATTTCATTGATGGATATGAGGCGCTATGGTTGATTTGGTTTGTCAAGAAGGTATCGATGAATAGCTGCAATCGTGTCAACAGACTTTTGTTCCTTTTTTTCTCCCCAACGCTTCACGACAATGCTGATGAGAAACCTCAAGTCGTCACGATAGTGACGAGCCGCAAACGTGTTTGACATTATTGCAGTACAGGGGATTCTAGTAGTCAGTGTGCACTTATATCGCCAAAGTGGTTGTAGTTACCACGGGACCAGTTTGTTGATGTGATAGAACCCAGGCCACTGTAAATCCAAATTTAAACATGGGGCAGACGCGGATGGCGCCTCCCAACAAATTAAACGTGTTGATCTCTACCATCTCGTTTTAGGACGTCTCGATCTCTCATTTCCATCTCGATCTTCTTCTCGTTTTAGGCCATTTGTATTGTCACGTACTTTGGCTAAGTCTGATTTAATTTCTCTGCTTTTCCATCAAAAGTTAAAGAAAAGACCACTAGCTAGTACAGGCCGTGTTCATGCACCAGTAGGCAACCTTGTCCGTCCTGCTTGTCACATATACGACGAGAATATTGCGGCATGGCAACGCAGGGTGCCGTGTCCTGATCCATGATCCTACACTGATACCAACGGCTGAGCAATTTTTTTAACGCCTAAAATGTGATTGGCAGTGTCTACATGCGAGAGCACGGTACACGCCAAGCTCTGACATATGCTACCTCCGTGGCCCAGCCCATGCCACGAGTGCATGACGAGGTTCTTCTTAATCTCAAGTTGGCATATAGCAGCGGACTAACCGCCTGGGCCTGGCATCATCTCTACTTGTTCTGATGTGCAGGTCATGCTTATTAGGATTTGGGAGCGGCAACACTTCAATTTCGTAAATCATTGCTAATCGTTTTGTAGCGGCAACACTAGTACGGCGATTTCCACACATGCCTAATCTCGAGCAATTGTCTCAATAATTGGTTCGTTGATCGTTCCAATGATTGCTTCAAGTGGTCCGCGCGACTATCTTGTAAAAGAGACGTAGTATGCGTAGAATTTTCGACTTCTACAAGGCATCTAGTGTTTAGAAGTTAGGAAAAAGTTTTATTTTACAAGTCAGTGCTGACAAGTTTTCGGAGAACCTGGTCTTCATCCACCGTTGGCCAAAAAAGAAAGAAGATCTCTCGAAACCCTTAATATATCTTATGTGGAACGAAACTAAGATCTTGATATAAAGTGTAAACCGCCAACTAGCATGTGTGTCCTAATATTCGCCTCTCGTTGTTGATCGAAGGAAATTTAGCAGTCAAATGAAGATTTGTCTTATACTAATAGGAAACAACCAACACTCGGGCCGGCACGACAAAAAAAAAAGAAAAAACGAAGTCGACATGCATTGGGATGGGGAAAAGCAGATTGCAAGGGTATATCTAGTTGCTCTTGAACCTTGCTAATTGGGGTAATGATGGGCGGGGTGAGACGAGAAGAATTCACGGTTTGGATAACGATAAGTGGGGCGAGCGATCGGAGTTGGCCCGGTATGATAGGAGCAACCACTGGTCAGTCAGACAGTCACCCCACTACCTACCCACTCATTCCGCAGCTCGGTGACGGTGAGTGCGGCTGACTTGCTGCTGGTGTGCAGTCCACGGGTGCACGCAAAGGAAATTTCTTTTTTTTTTCAAAAAGAAAAGGAAAGCTACGGAGTTGTACTACACCGAAGTACCCCCTGGGCCCGTGAGATTCCCGGCTGGACGGCACCCCGTCGTCACGGGCCCAAGTGTCGGGCCGGTTACTTTTTCCGCTCCCAGCCGTTCCCAGGCCACATCATGTCTCGACAAAGCGCGTACGCGCGTTCATAGGTTGAGTGTGCGTGTGAACGTCTGCATTGTAGTATATGATTCTCAAAAAAAACAGCGGCAGCATGATGATGGCTCGATGACATTCGGGGCCCACGGGTCCGGGGCCACGGCGTCAGTGGGGTGTAGTAGCCTATTCTACGTGACGGATGGACACAAAGTTGCGGAGGGGAGTCCAACGGGACGGGGCACCCGCACCTCTATCTGCTGGGACGATCCGATGAGCAGGCGAGCAGCAGGAGGCAGCAGACAGCATTGGCACGGCCACAAAGGATCAGATTCCCGTATACCGAATTCGGCAGACACAAACTTTTTACCGAAAGACGGCAGACACAATTCCGCAACGAGCTAGTAGTTCAGTCGTTTGGTAATTTGGAATTAACTTATGTGGCATCTATTTTGGACACCTGAGCTAAAGGTGACAGTTAAGTTAAAGCGGGCATTCCTGCGTGAATTTGAGCGTTTTAGATTCCAAGCCACTGCCCACGTATCAATCATATATCACCAAATCTTCTTTTAACACGGTTAGTTTCGTCTAGCTCTAAACACGAAAAGTTACGCATCTCATTTGAAAAAAAAAAAGCAAAGGAAGTTGCACAAGACCCGGGCATTTCTTGGAAAAGTTACACGATGAAAATAATTGTGAAAGATAGCAGGAGCTAGCAAAGTGGGAAAAAAAATTGGGTACGCACTAGGCGCAGGCGAGCCCTGGTGCGCACCCCCTCGCGGCGTCGCGCGATTGGCTCGAGCGTCCGGGTCTTGCGCGTCCTTCGCTGCTAGGCTCGCTGCGGCAGGCACTGGCGCGGCCGGTTCCTTCGATGCCGGAGGCCCGGAGACCTCACCACCGGTCAGCGCCGCCGGGGCCGGTTCGCCCAGGAAGCGCCGACGCAGGCGCGGGCTCAAAACGCGCGGCGCGGGGACGCGAGGGAGCCGAGATACTAGGGGCGAGCCACGCGAGTGGCTTTCGGGAAGAGCCGCAGCGAACCGAGCAGTGAAGGACGCGCTCGACCCAGGCGCTCGACCCAATCGCACGAGGGGGTGCACACCGGGGCTCGCGTGCGCCTGGTGCGCACCCAATTTTTTTCGCAAAGTGGCAGGGGCCAACCTAGGTTCAATTCAGCTCGGGGGGGGGGGGGGGGGGGGACATGCTCTTACTCAAAATTTTTAACCTAAGCCCATCAGCAATTTTTTTCATTGTGTATAAGTTTATTAAATTTCGTTATCTTTAAGGCATACTCTCTTTCAATTTTTTGATTGTCTTGCCGTATATTCACATCCTCAAATAACGTACTGTATGAGCTTGCCTATATCATCTATCGTGCGTAATTATATTGTTCATCGTCATATATCATTTCTGACGGTGACAATCACTAGTGGCTACTGGCTACTTCCTTGGTGGAATCCTGAGTTTATGGGACTGAATTGTATGGCCACGTCTGCAGATTGCATTTGCCATTTTGGTAACGTTGACGTCCACCAGCCACAGTCTAGATACCCAGGTGCACCGTCCACGACTGGACGTCCGTCCCTGTCAGTCCCCATTATCACAGATATTTAAGGACCTCTGCTTGGCAAATGACTTTTGTAACAATGGGTATGTAAGATCGAATCTATGGACGACCATATATCATCCCCAGTATTATCATCGGTAACTAGCGAGGTGGCCCGCGCAAATTTGCGCGGGTAGCTAGTTTTTTATACTATTTTTTAGATTACTTAAATATAATTTTATTTAAATATATGTTGTTACATTGTCAATACGGTTTGTCCAAGTGTGTCCAAACTAACGTATTATTTTTTATCATCATGTATGTGGCACGTGATATGAATTAATAATGTAAGCTTGCATTTACTAATTGTATTTGACATTGATTCTTTGATCAACTTATAATTTTTTTATTTATTTAATTTAGAATTTAACTATTTATTAACTATAATCAATGAACTTTAAGGGTTAATATAAATTGTTAGATCTTAAAAAAACCAATAGTGTGTATTATTTTTATTTTAATTAATATAGTAATAATATTATATTATTAAGATTAACTTCACCAATACCTCTCAAACCAGACTCACCAAATACTAAATGGAGGCTACATCTATTTTTTAAGAGCCACAAAAATGGTATAACTCTAGCAATAGCGCTCGTAAATATAGGGCTTTCTATAGACACCGGAGCATATTGGGTGGATTTGGAAGCCTCCCATAGGGAGCGTCAAGTAGAAGGCCTGCTGGAGTTCAACTTTTTTCTGGACTCTCTAAACTCGGGATAGGGGCTTGTTGGGTCTACTGGAGTGCACTTTTTTTTCTTGACCCTCTAAACTTGGGACAGGCGCTTGTTAGGTTTGCTAGAGTACAACTTTTTTCTAGACCCTCTAAACTTGGGATATGGGCTTGTTGGGTCTGCTGGAGTTGCTCTAAAATAATAAATTGCGTGACCTAATATTGAGGTAGTGATCGTGGGTAATTGAATAAAGTAATTCATACAACTTTATATATATATATATACAAAATGTTACTTACTGACATGAGATACTCCCTTCCTCAACGGATATGCGAACTACTCAACGAACTTGCAAGCGTAACACAGTAAGATTGGATTAAAGTAGAAATCTTCCACTAAACATAATAGTGTTTGGATCGACACCCTTCACAAATCAGTGGTATGATTGGTAGCCTAGCTTGCTGCACAAATCAATGATCAGAATGCCATAGCATGAAGGAAAGCTTAAGGAGGGAGGAAATCAAATATAGAGGGTAATCAATCACACCAGGAAAATGTTATCCGAGAAAATATTATGCGAAAAATACTGCTATTTTGCTAGTTATGCAATGAGAACTTTGTCTACAGCAGCCAATGGGTGACTATCACGGTTATGAATTAATCTTTTGCCTTTCTCATCCTCCGGTAAAAGATGGAGTAATATATAGATATGGTTGATGCACGATCTAGTGAATGATCGACAATAGTTTACAGTTGCATGATTATATCGGGTATTAAGAAAAGTATTTATTTGCCCAATCTGTTGTTACTTAACTTTCATGTCAACACATGTACACAACAATTGCGTCCATCATCAAAGCTATACGACACCTGAGTTTCTTTGCTTTGTTTTTTTCTAAATCTGCTGCTTACACTGACTTGTTAACGAAGACCATCAAACGGGTTTAAGTGTAGGCAAACCATTTGATGATCTTCCACTTGCATTGACAAAGACATTGAGTACTGAGTGCGGTCATGGTGCTCAATTCCGGCAATGATTCATTCCCTTTGGATATGGAGAATTGTTCTCTCCTGCTGTGCTCACAACATTGTTGAACGCTCTAAATCCGAGCACCTCTCGTCAGGTACACGTGTAGATCGTCGACGTGTTGTCCTTCGCTCATTGTTGAACATTGCCTCCTATATAATATAGAGGAACGTAGTAGGGCAAGTGGGGTTTCAGGCTGTCCCCACTCGTCGTACTCTATTATCATCCTTTAAAATAAATATTCTTGCCTAGTCATTGAGATTATCCCCTCTATATCAATTTCTTATGTACCCATTATTCTCTATATCTCATAATCTACACCAACTACCAACACGTGAGCCCACCCATCTCTTTTTCTCCTTTTCTTTCACTCACGCCATCACTCCTCCCACCACTCTATCTCTCTCCCTTTATCGCCCCCGTTTCTCTAGTGGTGGTGGCGGCAAGAGGTCTAGTCTCCCCGGCCGGCAGCCTTCAGCCCCGAAGGCTGAAGGCCTCTGGCCATGCGCGGAGTGGACGGACCCCGAACTCCGAAGGCGCGCGAGCGGCTCCCGCGGCGGCCGGACGATCGCACTGCGACTGGGAGGACTCCCGCGGCGACCACGGATGGCCGTGCGGCGGCGGTGGAGGGCTCCCGCAACGGCGACGGCTGTCGACGATCACGCAGCGACCGCGAGGACTCCCGCGGCGGCAACGGACGGTCGCGCGGCGGCGGTGGAGGGCTCCCGTGGCGACCTCAGACATCCGCACGGCAGCGGCGGAGGGCTCCTGCGGTGGGCGTGCTGAAGGCCTCTGGCTGCGCTCGGAGCGGACGGACCCCGAACTTCGAAGGCGTGCGAGCGGCTCCCGCGGAGGGGACGGCGGCGGACTATCGCACGGCGACTGCGAGGGATTCCCGCAGCGGCCATGGACAGCCGCGCGATGGTGGTGGAGGGCTCTTGTGGCGGCCTTGGATGGCCGCACGACGGCGGTGGAGGCTCTCGTGGGGGGCCTCGGACGGCCGCACGACGGTGGCGGAGGGCTTCCGCGGCGGCCGTGGACGGCTGCATGTCGACCGCGGAGGGGTGACAATGGACGGAATAATATATCTCATATTATTTATTTTTATTTATCTATTTATTAATCATATTTGTTCTAGATTCATTGGGTTAATGTGGATCGTTAGATCTTCATAAAATCTAACGGCATATATTTTTCTTTTTTTAGAATTAATAGAATAATACAGATCGTTCTTCATAAAATTTGAAGGTATATATTTTTTCTTTTTTTGGATTAACGGAATAATATGGACCGTTAGATCTTCATAAAATCCGACGGCATATATTCTTTTTTTTTTAAATTAACGTGGGAATTTCTTGACTCTCTCGGCGAACATGGTGGCTCCTTTTAACACTATTGTATTAATATAATAGATAGATAATTCTTCGTGCACGGTTTGTTTTTAGTTAATTCCTCCTCCCAGCGCAACCTAGTCGTGTGTAGGGAGTATAGCTATAGTCCCTACAGGGCTACAGAAATCGGTCCATGGTGATTATTGGTTTGATTTTTGTTTATTTTGAACGCGAGATTTATTTTGATTTTAGTTTTTTCATAAGTTAAAATTTATGTTACTTTGATTACTTTTACAGAAAAAATATCCACACCTATGGCATCAAATTAGTTTCATATATCTTGACAGTGTATTTATTTAATATTGTTAATATTATTATATTTTCACTATAAATTTGGTTTAATCAGAGAAGTTTGTTAATACAAATCTAAAGGGATCTGTGATTTGGAATGGAGAAGGTACGTCCATGCGACAGCTGGTTGGTTTTTGTTAAGAAAGTTTTTGCAAAAAATTCTAGCATGATCGAACGGTAATAATTTGCTATTACGGTGGATAGGAGTGTGCTACCCAGTGGTTGCTTGTGCCAGCTGATGCGACCGACGTCGAATCGCATTCCATTCCCGGAAAGACCAAAGCGACTCCCTCCAAAAAACCTCTCAATCATGCTCGCAGCTGCGGCTTTACAAAACAAAACGCACAATAATGTTGCTCACTTTTTTGTTAATAATGGTATCTTTTGAGATACTAATATCTCGATCAAACGCATGAACATTATTTGCCCTGCTAGAGCTTATGCTTGGATGAGGACCACACGCGCGCGGTCCACTTGGGTGCATGATTGCACGTACACGCACACACGCATGCCATGTCATGTAGGAATCCAATGCGGCCGCCGTTAACTTAATCCGCCACTCCTGTTTCGTAAGCAAAGCTTACCCACAACGGCAAGGCCCCTTTGGACCCTCATTAGCCTTTCCATGTCGGGTTCTTTTTTAATTATCCGGCGGTATGAAGGTCAAGGATTCGTATTTCGAATTTTCGATATACAAATATAGCCTAGCCCCTCTCGGGTGTACTATATGCTGGTACGGCTGCAACCTTTAGCTGGCCCTTATTACCTCAGTTCTCAGCTCAGCTCGTAGTGCGCCTCATCATGCAGATTATAATATACGTACGCCTCATCAGTAGTATAGTAGCATCATCATTATTTCCAAATCACGTCGAGATAACTCCAGACCGATGGCGATCTCCGCTATCGAGATTATATTTTATATACCAGCGCGCAAGAGATCGACGGGCCGGGGTGAGATTTAGCAAGCAAGCCAGCATGCATGCGATGTGCGCCGTCCACCAACAATCTAGAGAGCCTTGTACTCTTTGTCCCCCACAAGTTTTAAAGCGACGACTAAAGTTGGTCCACTGCCACTGACTGCTTTATGTGCGCGCACGGAGGAGCAAACAACGGCGATATCCACAAGCCAGTAGCTAGCGCTGTCCAAATCATGCGATGCGCCGCCAATCCAGGATTCCATACGCTCCTGGGTATGCACGAGTACGTGCCACTGCCAATCCGGAGGCTCCGAAGTGGAGGCGCCGTGCGCGCTCGTGCTCCACAGCTGGATGCCTGGATGCAATGGTAATATGGATATTGGGATCGATGTCGACGGGCGGGACTAGCTAGTGAGAGTTTGCCGCTGCTCTCGGTCGGTTGCTGCATGCGGCCGTGCGCTTGCAGCTGTGTCACGCTGACGTCGTCGCCGCGCGCCTCCCCATTATTTGCACGTCAGGCAGGCGGCAGCGACACGTCCGGCTGGCTGGCGCACACGAGCTAGCTAGCTGCATGCCAGGCCGCCATCCCCGGCCGCACGCGCCGGATCGGCAACAGGTCGCCCATGGCCTGCGGTAGCAGACGCACGCGCGCGCGCGATGGGGGTGCGTCCCAGCTCGCAGCTAGCTAGGCGTCCTTTGCCTTTGTCTCGTCGCGTACCGACACAGGCGGGCGCACGGCCGCGCGGTCACGCCCCCGCCCCGTGCGCGCGACGACATGGCCTCTTCCCTTCCTTCCCTGTGGGCTTGGCCGGGTAATCATCTGCCGTGCGCCGCGCGGGTGCACACGGCACACCCGCGCGCACGCGTGGCACGGCCGGCGGCCTTTTTGCCCAAGTGGCGACCGAGGCCCCCAGGGGAATCAAGCATGGGGCCAAATGGCTGTGTTCGGCGCCTCGTCAGCAGGACCAACCCACATGTGGCAGCAAGCCAGCGAGAACATGAGCAACCTGCAAGGTCGGGGGGGGGGGGGGGGGGGGGGGGGGTGGGGGGGTTCACTCTTCGTGTCGTGGCTGGCGGGAGAATCGCAAACTGACGTTGCTGACGAACAATTCAACAACGGAATCCCAAACGATCATCATTAACAAACACGCGTTATTAACGTGAAAACACTTCTTTTTTTCTCTCTTTTCCTTTTTTTTTCGGATTTGGAGGACTGTGGTCTGTGATGCAAAATAAACCTACAGTGCACGTAAGTAACGCCCGAGGCTGTAACGCCCATGGGCCATATACAGGCCTCGTGCAGCACGGCACGCACATACAGTAATGGGCTGGAAGTCGTTTACGCAATCACGCTGGGCCACTTTGTCCGGCAAAGCCATCTACTGGGCTGTGCTCAAAAAAAAAAAGCCATCTACTGGGCTCGCACAAACGAACGAATAGCACAGCCGTACAGGCACAAGCACAGCACAGCGACCTCTCAAAAAAAAGAAAAAGAAAAGCACAGCACAGCGAAGGATTAGGGGGGAAACATCCCGCGGTTGCCCGGCCGGCGGGGCGCCAAAACCCTACGACTACGGCCACTGACTGCCCCCGCGCACGCCCTCCCTGCCCCTTGCTCCATCCACATCCCCATCCCCTCCCCACCGTCCAGCGGCGGCGGCACCACCGGCGAAGTCTGAGGAGGCAGATCGGCCGGCCCCATGGCGTCGTGGCACGACGGCTTGGCGGCGCCGCCGCGCGTCCTCATTTCCCCACGTGAGCGCACCCCCGACCTCCTTCCTAATCCTACCCGTTTGTGATTTGCTGCCTAGTCCGAGCTAGGGATTTTGGCGTTGGGAATTGGGATTAGTACTGGCTACTGGGCAGAGTATAGGTCCATCTACTGATTCTAGTATTCTACTGTTCTGGATTCGAGGCATTTAGGTTTTTGTGGCACTATGCTGTTTCGACCTTTGAGTGCTGTTAGGTTGACGTCCGATTAAGCGTCATGTGGCTGTAAATCTGTTCATCCAGCGTAATAGTCTTAACCCCTAACCGAAGTTACCTTTGGGCTTGAGGCTTGATTGTTTATGTTTTTTTTCGGGGATCTGCTGGATGGTGGACTTGGGGGAAATGTTCCATATTGTCAATTTGCTCCAATCAGACCCACAATTGGCATTCTTCTGTACCTTCCAGGTCCTTCTGATGTCGCCTCTCAAGGGAATGTTTTGTCACTTCGCCACCCAAGATCAGGTACACATGTGCCTGCCTGGATAGTGCTTTCCAGAATGAGTTTCTAATCACCGGAAAATAGCAAAATACAGATGTTTCTTGTGCAATGTGATTACCTTGTTGGCACTTAGGATTAGTCTGCATCCTCACAATTGGTCAGCAGTTCGCATTGACCTTTGTCTTTTAATAAATCAGGAGAAGAAACAGGGTATCTGTTTATTGATGGTCAACTTCAAGAAATCAATTGGTTTAAGGAGCGTTATGGTGCTTGGTTCTTGGGGGACTATGTTTGCGAAGGTATGTACAATTATAAACAAAATTTTCTATTACTGCTCAAATGCATGGACTTATTCCTCCCTCTGTGTTAATTATGCCTCCTATTATCATTCTGTAGTCAATGGATAGTCATTGCTTCCGTGCCACTTCAAACCATCCGGTCAATTTTGTTATATAGTGAATTCAGATACAGCTCACTACCTTAGCCTCTCTCTAAAAAAAGGGCGTATCCAGTGCCGTAGGCTTCCCGCACCGTGCGGGGTCTGGGGAAGGGTTGTAATAGCGCCCAAACCTTACCCGCACAAATGTGCAGAGGCTGGGGCTTGAACCCGGGACCTTCCGGTTACAGACGGTAGGCTCTACCGCTGCACCAAGCCCGCCCTCTCTCTAAAAAAAGGAACATACTAAAACACTGAGTGAAAATTTTCTACCATCCGTGGTGCATCAACATAGCAAGTGCCGAGCAGTATAATCTGCTCAAAACAAATTGTTTCTGAACAGATATCAGACTGCATTGTCCCTCAGTGCCTAACTTTGGCATCCAATTCTGCTTCTCCTTATAGATGGTGGCCTCTATTATTGTACCCCTGTCGATCCGATCTTCATTTTCCTACCAGCTTTTGAAGCTGCGCGTATGTCGGTATGATCAATTGATGAAAAAGAATTCTGGCACATGGTTCTTCTTCAACCTAAACCCTATTACTTACATCCACTTACTTTACTGTGCTACAGAACGGGAAGGATCCGGGAAAATTCAGACAACTGGATGAAATATTGTACGTTGAGGGATATCCTGGATATCAGCAACTAATGAGTGTAGCTGAACACCATATGGAATTGGTTTGCGAAGTAAAAGGTAGATGTTTAAATGTTTCATTGTAATATACCATGCTAAGCTGCTGCAACATTAAAAGCACCGAAGTACTAAACTTCCTTGCAACCTGGAAGCTGTTCAATTTCTGGTTTGAGTTAATTGATGATTTCAATTGCATTGTGATTGTCAATCTGTCCTGCAGACAGTTTTATGTGCCTTGCATGTTTTTTTGGTATGACTTATTTTTGTAGTGGACAATAGTTTTACAGAATTAATTATTCACACATATATTACCTGTATTGTAGAAGTAGCTAACATGAAGTTCTTTAGGCTGGACGACTCCAAGGTCTTATCTTGGTTGTGCTGTAAGGTACCCTTTACTGTTCTTACTCTTGTTTACTCAATTCAAAGGCGACATATTCTCTCTGTGCTTATCATTATAAGAACTAATCTATACTTTTGTTTTGCTTCTGTTTATACTACTATACATAAACAATTATATAAACTTTAGACTGCAGCTAGGCAGTGGGATGTGCTGCACTGAATTACAAAAAAGAAATATTTTGTTGTCATAACTAACATTCTCTGCCTGTTTTGTTTTTCCCACCAAGGAATATAGATGCCATGTTCTAATTTACCGTTCAGCATGCCTGCTGAGATTTTAAGTGGGATGAACCATATTGATTCTCTGGACTCTTTTACAATTTTCTTTGGTTTTGTGGAATATGGATTATGAATTTGTTCTGAATAGGTTTTCAACGTTGTGAATCCTGAAAGAGACCCTAGGTAGTTCAGTACATGTTTGTTTTTCACAGCATTCATATGTGAATCCTAATATTTATTCCCCCCTCACTGTTCTGAAAACTACCAATATATCTTTGAATCTCTTGCAGGTATACAGCCTAAAAGAGGTCTTTCCCAAATTGGGCAAAAATTACGCTGCTCAAGCAGAAAAGGAACAATGTATGTTTCTTTTGGTCTTCATTTTATTCAGTGTATGTAATACTCGGGTAGTGTAATATGGAAAGAAGTGTGTAGCTTCTGATCATTTACTATCCATAATCACTCATAATAAAAAATGCCTTAAACTAAACTGTTTATTTAATTGATCGGTTGAATGTAACAATGCTCGGTAGTTTGGATTTATGCGTGGTACTGCTCTTAAAATAATTGGTGCCAAGGATGGACATTAATTTCTGATCTCAAGAGAGAAAAAGTGCTACTTAATTTCTTATTTCAAAAGGGAAAAGAGATACAAATCAGGCATTTTCTTCTTGTAGTTATGCTTCAGACCGCTTACTTTGTTATTGTCATTGCTTACTAGAGACTTGACTAGCTTTGAGCCTCTGACAGTTGCAGCATGCAAAGCAGAAAAGTGCATAGCGATAATATTTTGATCCACTATATCTGTTATGGAAGAAAAGTTGACAGTGCCTTGATTATGTGCATGTGTGCACAAATTTTCTGGAGAAGGTGATTATATTGTTTCCTCTACAGTGAAGGAGGCTGTCCAAATGATCCGTGAATATCTGAAGGACGAACCATGGTTAACATTGATCTGCAAGAAGCTGCAGTAAGACTTCATTCGCTCTTATTCTTCTGCCTGTCTGTGCTCAAGCTTAGAAAAAAAAATCCATTTTGTTGCAGGCTGGATATGCACGAGGTCATCAATGACACGACGACCAAAAGTAGTCAAGCTTCATTTTGTGCTGACAGTTACCCTGCACCTGCTCTCCCCTCTGAGGTGAGCTCCCTGAGAATGCTTCAGCTTTTCTTAGTGGTCATAACCTAACAATCTTGCACTGTGCCCATACAGAGTAAGGATACGAATGGTAGTGCCAAGTCAAGCAAAGGGCGGCCGGCGAAGAAGCCAAAGACGGAGGTAGGATCCAAGAACATAAAAGATATGTTCCGAAGGGTCACAAGGAGTGGATCAGGATCATGATGCCTCCTTGGTAACCTGACACCTCCCGTGGCAAGGCAGTTGATGTCTTTGGAGCTGCGAAATTATGTCCAAAATTGAATTCGCTGGCATGTCATTATTTGGCTCAGCCCAGCAACCCCTTGATGAAATCTATGTATTTGAGCTGCAGAGTGATGCACGCATCTGAACGACTAACTATTAGATTGGTACTGTAGCGTCAATATGATGTACTTGTTTAGATCTCAAATTTACACCCCAAAGTTCACTATGTAAAAAGAAGATTCCCATCACATCAAAATGTTGACACATGCATGGAGTACTAAATATAGATGAAATTTAAAACTATTTGCATAGTTTTGTTGTACTTTGCGAGACGAACATTTTGAGCCTAATTAATCAATGTTTGAACAATTTTTTACAAATACAAACGAAATGCTACAGTGGCACACGGACATCGAGACACCAAATTTGGCATCTAAACAAGGGCGATGACTCGGGTAGTGAATCCTGCCAGTGTACAACCCTACTGCGATGTATAATGTCTTTGTATCGCAATTCTTTGTAACGCCAGGCAGGCAGACGCGAGTTCCGAAAGGGCTGGTTCGGATTCACAAAAATAAACCATAGTTACACCATATCGATGTAGAAATAAATCAAATCGAACAAGAACAACCATGTGCTTGCCAGGGTGCGGGAGCAGAACTGGGAGAGAAGGGGCCACACCTGGAGATGCTGCTGGGCCGCACCGCGGAGGAAGGCGTTGCCGTCCTGGATCAGGAGAGGGAGAGGAGGCCCGCGGCTTGACCATCGACTGCCTGGCTCACAGTCCTTGGGGTAAATCCCCGTGCTTAGCTCCAAAGCACGTATCGGCATGTAGGAGGGGCTTGATCCGCCGTAGCCGGCGCCGACCTGTGCTGCCGATGGGGTCGCGTGACATCGGAGTTAGTTGTCCAGGAACACGCCCCCCTGCCGCTGCAACAAATCAGGACGCAGGGAGATCCGCCACCGGCGAGTTATATGGCCTGCGTCCACAATACTAGCTCCAGAACTGAGCGGCAGGGAGTGGAGGGGGCAGCGGCCGTGGGGCCGCCGCAGCACCAGCACCGGCCCGTCGATCTGGCCATAAAAAAAAAGGCGTTGCCGCACCTTTGGATGTAGAGGATAAAGCACCACGGGTTGAGATTTGGTCAATAGAGCATTGAGAAGATCGTATGGAACATTAAAGAGAAAAAAAATAAAGGAAACATTTGCAAAATCTTGTTGCGGCCACGCAGGATTTTAGAAGGAGATGAGTAGCGGGCAGCGCCGAGACGGGTGGAGGCAGCGGTAGTCAGCAACACCGTGGAGGATTAGAGACTGCGAACCGGAGACAAGCGGAGCGCGGAGGCAGTAGAGAAAGAGATTGGACGCCGGTGCAGAGATGTCGAATAACTATCTGGAGGGAACCTTTTTTCACCCGAGACGCGAACTCTCTGGACGGAGATATTTTTTCTACCAAGACACGTGGATTGTGAAGATTGGATGGCTACATAGAAGCTAAACGAATAGAAAGAGCCGTAAATTTTGTATCGGACGGTGAAAGTAATTTTTGCCAACGTGTACAACCTAGTTGCGCGCCGGACCCGCCCCATTGAATATGTTCTACTAGACTCTGGGGCGCGCCGCTTTTACGGCCCATTTTGACTACGAGTTCTTTAAAAAAATAATTAATGTGCATTGAAAAAAATAGTTAGTAAGTGTGAAGGGTTCACCGCCTCGATTATTTACTCTCGCTTTTTCTTCTTAAATATATAGATACGCAGTTCTCTGCGTGTTCAAAAATTTACTCTCGCTTCTTTCCTGAGCAAATGGCTATTTTACCACTCAATTATTTTAATCACTCAATTATCTGGTAGAAGCGGTGGAAGACATGATTAGGTCCTAGTGAAGTGGTGGTAGAACCGAGCAATATGGGATAGAAGCATCAAACCACCCTTACTAATTTCATTGGTTACTGCGAGATTTATCCTGAACTCCTTTCTCTTGACAAGAAAGTTTAGAATGTTCACGAATAACATAGTCTTTAGTGTTCTTTTATTTGCTTAAAAGTACTTAATGACATTCTGGTGTTATACTATCATTCTGAAAAGTGTTAGTGTTTCATATATTAGGTTGTGATATATTAGGCATGCTGGGTAGTTATTTTTATTGAGAATTTGGGAATTTTGCACCTACCCTCACTTGGTTTTTACCTTTTCTTCACGAATCTCATGCTGACTACACACAACTACTGCAGGTATAGGGCTGTGACAAGCGCGTATTACAGAGGGGCACTGGGAGGTCTTCTGGCCATCACCAGGCGTCAGAGCTTTAAGATCAAATAAGACAAAAGTATAAAATTGTATATAACAACCAGCATGTGCAAACTTTTACGGAAAATATCAAAAGGATACGTTGGTGTATTTGGTCGATCATCATTTTCTTCCATAGGCACTGAGGCACCGTAGCCATATGGGAAGGGTGAAATATGTCTTCCACTACTTGTATCCTCCTCAATACAATTATCATCTGGCGATCTGATGAATGGGAAATTTCCATCAAAATCACTTGGCCTGTCTCCCAAGCTAACTGGATCGCACATACTGAACCTACGATCCAACCTTGGGTGTGATAACCCCTTCAACTCTTAAACTCTGGCTAAGGTTGAATGATCGACGATGCAAAAATGAGAGACTATCCTGCCTTGTCGATGATCCCTCAAAATCAGCATCTAGCCCCACAACTGGATCAGGGACAGGAGATGGTGTGCGATAGCCACCATAACAGTACGACCCAGGGTTCTTATTCAATGTCCCTCCTAACAAGGGATACCCACTTTTTAGCTGGGGAGATTATCTTCAGTGCCAAGAACATTTCCGGCATTCAAAGGAACAATTTCTTGGAACAATTTCTTGAAATCTGAAGACAAGAAAAAGAGGTTTCAGGGAATGAGTGTGTATAGTTAAGTCAGATTCCGTTGAAAAAAATCAGGAAGCCCTTGGGCAATACACACCCTAAGACATAAATATCTGCTGGAGGTGAAGAATGGAGCCAGTCATCAAGATTTAATCCTCTTGGTGGCGATTTACCACCGACATTTCATGTGGAGGCAAAGATTCTACAAAAGCAAGAGAGGAAAAAGAGAACTTCGTCAGATTATTGCAGCAAAGTCTAACTGCAAGAACTTCAAACAAGCAATATTGTTGACGACAACCGACACACTTTCAAATCTGAGTTGTACACTACCATACTAATACTACACAACAGATCAGTTGGTCCGATGCATTCCATTCGATTTCTAAGCTCACAGGGCAAAGAAACACATGCAGTGAAAAAAGGCTACCTGTAACTTTGAACTTCTGTTAGGCGAGCCGCATCAAGGTCATTTCTTCCTCCACAGATTCGGTCCATACTCTGCTTTGACAATCGTTCTGTAAATTATTAAGGAAGAACAAAAACAAATATTAAACAGATGAATGAACTGGTAAATAACACATAGAGAAAAACCTTTATGGAGGACCAATGAGATCAGTTTAGCCAAAAGGGGATCTCTGGCAAAATGAAAGAGAGGGAGAGAGAGAAGGGTGGTCCAAATGCTTTAACTGACCTGTTCTGCTTTCCTTGGCTGTGCCTGCATCCCTCTCTGAGCAGCTGGTCCTCCATTCATCACCATGCCCATCCCTCCCTGAACCATTAAGCAAATTTAGCCCAAACCAAGAAATGCAGCATATGCAAAGAAGAAGCCATTTGTTCAGAGTCCGTTTGAGCAGAGCAGCCAGAGCTGTCGTCCCGGAAATGAAAGTGGAAACTGAGACAGGTAAGCATGCCATGAGATGAGAAAGATAAAAAAAATTCCAAGCAGCAACAGACAAACATCTGCATCAGTTGGGAAAAGGTGTCTATTGGGACATTCTAAGGACCAATACCAAGAACAAAGACTTTAAGGTAGCCGCATCTGATTGTGATATATTTGCTGGTATTCTGGTTATTACACAGTCAGCACAATTTCTGGTGTTCCACACTCGTTTCATCCCTCACCCAATGAAATTTAATATTTAACCTCATAGAGCCATGATGCATAGATATATAATTATAAGTTGTAAAATATCATACCACACCTTTACTCGTATAGCTAGTAAATCGAGACACACCTGTTTATAACTCATTAGGAACTCATCCATTGCCATTTTCCATATGAACATATACAGTAATCATATTCCCAAAATACCACTCTCTCTAAGCAAACTTACATAGCACATATAAATCAAGAATTCAATGACAATTTGATCCACTAAAGCATTATTCACAAAATAACCGAGACATAGAACCATCTCACCTTCAGATATCTCTCTGAACCAAGAAATGCATGAAAAATCCATCAATTCTGCCATGTTGCCCTAAAGTGGTCACTGCCACCATGTTTGCCTCTGTTTTCTTTGTAGCAGTCAGTAAAAAAAATCATCAATAAAGCCCACTTTTCTTTGTCTCTCCTGGAATTAGAATAGTTTCAGCAATAAGGATAGGTTGGGCAGTAAACTGCACAATTAGGAACAGAAGATTGAGATCCATAGGAGCTACTAAAATGCCATTGTAGTGGGGATTTTGATGAGTAATTAAATAAATACGCATTAGCACATATATGGAAAAGTGGAATTGAGTGCATGTCTATGAATTCGTAACATGTAAACATAGCATGGTAACAGCAAGGTGACAAAGTAGTCTGCTGATAAGCCAATGGTAAAGGACCAGCACACAACTTTGAAGGAAAGCATATGCCTAGGACAAGAACACAATATCACACAATTTGCAATTACACTGAAATCATTGAACGTATGTCGACCTCTGTGACTGGATATGCCTAGTACAACCTATAGAGATGGGGACTGTACAAAACAGCAAGCAAAATTGGAAATGGGAGGGGGATGCGGACCTTGGGCCCGTTTCATCGAACACATTGCAGGCATCGTACATGGAAGCCCCATTGTTGGTAGGGAGCACTTGGAGGCGCTCGCTATGGAAAAAGAAAGGTTGTTGCCATTGATCTGCGGGAGATGAAAGAGAGAAGGTATGGCCTTGCTCTGCTGCTGATGTAGTTGCTCCAGCCTCCAGCACAGCGGGAAAAGAACAAATTGGTGAAACGAGGAGCAGAGAGGATGTGAGGATTACTGCTGCTAGGGACTGGATTGGGATGCACCGGTGGAGGAAAAGAGAGGTGAAGATGTTTGAGTGGTATGGCTGAGTGATATGCATCTCGCAGCTCGCAGGAAGGCGATTCCTACTCAGCCATGGGAAGATTGGTGGAGCTGACTGCCTGTTCTTGCCATAGAAAAAGCAGGCAAGAAATTAGCCAGTAGTGGAGGAGAGAACAGAATCAGAGGCAGCAGACCTCGGTTGTGCGGTTGTGGCTGGCTTGGGCTCTGCCTGGGCCCCCTCTTCCGACCTCCCGGCCGCGTGACGAGCCCCCACCGTGTTTATAGAGCTGCGGACTGGATCAGGGACGACCGCGGCGCAACTCCCACAGGGAAGAAGGGGCGCGCCATCGGTGGAGGGCTCCAAGTTTGCAGCGTCCTGTAGCAACGGCGCCGCAGCGGCACGCGACGCCATGGCTGCACTCACAGGCGGCGGATGGGGTGGGAGCCGGCAACCGTGGGAGGCGGGGCAGGCGGCGCCGCCGGCACCAGGGAAGGGGCCGCACTGCTCGTCCTCCATCCTGGCGCGGGCCGGAGCTCCCCCCCCCCCCACCCTTCGGCCCATCGCTCCGCCGCCTCTGACTCGGAGGCCACCCAACACCTAGGGTTTGGGATGCCGTCGGTTCGGGCCCATGGCTGGGGCTGAGTCGTGGAGCAGGAAGACCAGCGAACAGGTGGCAGGAGGTAGGAAGAGAGGGCGCGTTGCAGGGGCTTCTGGCGGCGCGCGGGGCAGGAGGAGAGCGGCAGCGGCGGCGGACGGTGCGGCTCCGGGGTCCGCGGCCGTCAGGAGGAGAGAGGGAGGGAGAGGAACGAGGGGGATATTTAACTTTTTACCATTATAACGGCCGGCCACTTCTGGTATAGCAGCTCAACGGTTGCCGCTACATTTTTACCACGGAACGAAGAAACGCGCTAAAAACACCATATTTACATCCGTGACACGCTAGATCAGTTGTCCACGTTGAATTAAGGGCACCCGTGCGTGTAAAATGTCCCTCATACCCTTTTGTCCCCTTCCTCTCCTCTCTCTCTACTGCCACTTACACGTGGGACCCACATGTCACCTTCAACCTCCAACCGTTATTCCCCCACTCCCCCGGCTCCGACTTCATCGTGCGCTACCACTACTCTCGCCGGCGCTGCCCCCGCCACCCGCCCCGCCGCCGCTCCCGCCGCCCTCGTCCTAGCCCCGCCGCCGCAGCGCCGGTTCCTCTGCCCCGCCCCCACCCACGCCGGCCGTCGTCGCTCCGATTCGCCGAGCCTCGTCCGCCGCCGGCACGCCGGTAGCTTGAGCAGTGTCGCGTCGTCAAACAGCCGCCCGGACACGGAGAAGTCCTCGACCACGACGTCCCTGGCGTTGTCCACGGCGGCGGGTGAGGCAGAGGACCCGTCAGCGGCCGGGGCGCGCGCCCGAGGGTGACGGATAGGTCAGCGGGCATTCTTCACCGCCAGCGGCCTCGGGCGCGCGCCGCTCCTTCTTCCTGGCGTCCCTGCGCGAGGGCGCGACAGCCGCCATGGCTTGTCCTCGTCGAGCTGAAGCTCCTCCGCCGGTCGCCGTCGCCTTCTCGCCGCCGGAGCGTCACGCCCCCCGAGCGCCTCGCCGGTGAGCACCTCTGCGTGACCCCTTTGACCTCCTCTTTGTTTTCTCCACCTCGTCGGAGCCTTAGCCCCACCGAATCGCCGGCAAGCCAGAGCGACCAGAGCCTTCGACCGCCATGGCCAAGAGCTCCCATGAGCAGGGGCATCAAGGGTCATTTGTCACCCCCGCTGGCACCGGATCCAGCGTGGACATGTGACATGGCCTGCCACGGATGCAAATGTGGTATTTGTGTTGCCCGTTTTTCCGTTGCATGCTAAAGTTGTAGTGCCATCCGTTGAGCTGTATCCGAGGAGTCGCCATCCGTTATAATGGTAAAAAGTTAAATATCGCCAGACACGCGCTGGGGGACGCGGACGGCAGGGGGTTTTCACAAAAGTAGCGGCGGGCGGTTCTCTGCAAATGTGCCGCGGATTCCGAATTTTCTTTTCTTCGTGTTGAAATATTTCCGGGCGCGATTACTGTTTACGGAGGACCTCTATGGACCGCGGGTTGATTCCCTTAAAACCAGAGGGTGTTTTCACAAAAAATTCAGCTGGATGGGAACGAATCGGACGGCTCGCAGGTGGGGCCCACCTGGGAGCGCTGTGGGGGCGCCAACCTGCGCCGGAATAAGGGGTTGGATATATGACAACTATAGAAACTATAGAGTAGTGGGTGGGCTGCGACTACCGCAACCAACTCTCCACGACGCGCAGGCATGACATCCACCACGGCTGTGAGCCCATGAGCCATTGCGAAAGCCGCTCGCGCATCTCAACTCCCACATCCCAACAAGAATACTGTTCGCCGAACATACTGCTCCCTTACGCGCACACATAATCTAGAGATATCATATTTGCTCCGAAATGTAGGTCGTTTTGGTATTTTTAAATACATAATTTTTAGAGTTATGTATGAAAACCAAAAAGATAAATCTTATTAAGGGGTAGATTGAACCAATGAACATAATATTAGGTGTAAAATAAACCAAACATAGTTTAGGTGTTATGCAAACTTTGTTCATGTTTGAGGGAAATAATTTAGAACTTTTCGAAAAAATACAAAGACTTATCACAATGAATTTACTACACAGATTTGCCACACCTAAGTTTATGAAGTCATCATAAAAATGTTTGAAGGTCTTCGTCTGCCCATTCTCTACTCGACCGTGCTAGGGAACCGCGACCGTGCATTCCTTCCGTCTGCCCGTCCCTCGTCCCCACGTGCGATCAATTTAATCCCTACAAAACCTATCCGACGCCTCCCAGTCCCGCAGCCGGCGCCGCCCGCGCGCCTCCCCGCACCGCCTCCTCTCCCCCTCGCCGCCTCCTCTCCCCCACGCCCGGCGCCGCCCCCGCGCCGCCTCCTCTCCCCACGCCGACCCTGCGCCGCCTCCAGCCACCGCCGACGCCCCGATCCGGCGCCGCCGCCGCCTCCTCGGCCGCGCGCCGCCTCCAGCCGCCGCCACCGCGCGCTTCCTCCTCCAGCCGCCGCCGCCACGCGCCGCCGCCTCGGCGCCTCGCCTTCCCTCGACGCCCCCGTGCGCCTCCAGCCGACGCCGCCTCGGCGCCCCGACGCCAGGCCGCCGCAGCCATCGCGTGGACCACGTCCGCCGCCGCCATCGCGTGGATCGTGCCCGTGCGCTTCGGAAGCTGCAGGTTTGTACAATTGCCTCCTCCTCCTTGCACCTGGTTTCCAATTGGAAAAAGGATTGTGCCATCTCGTAGGATTTTTGGTCGTGTGTGCTAGATGCAGGGAATGATTCCTGATCGCTGGTACGTGGTGTGTGTGCTAGATTACTATATTAGGGTTAGTTACTGCGTTTTCTTAGTCACTGGTGGCCACATGATTGCAAAGTGCCTTCTCAATTAGAGATCTGGCAGTTAACAAAACTTATGCTACAAATGAGCATTCAGAAATTTCCTTGATGATTTCACTTCCCTGTTGAAATATAAATTTGCCCTCCATCAGTTAATTGTTCTTGCTATAACAACCCTTCCTGGACATAAACATTATGTTTAGCCTGCACATAACGGCTGCTAGGACAATGTTAACCCTTGCACGTTTGGCATTGAAATGAAATGAAAGTTCCTCTTACATGTCTCAAGTCGATCTGAACTCTGTTTGTTAATGTAGTTGTTTTATAAAAAGCACATTCTAATTTAATGTCGCAGGACACCATCCACAATACAAGGGTGGAATGGACAGCCTGGAATCAAACTGAACTTTTTGTTTGTTTTTATTCTGATAGAATCAGACATTTGAGGTAAAAATACCATGATATTTGTCTTGCATTGTCCAATAATGTACTGACTTCTTTTTAGTCTTTCGCTTCTTTGGACTGATGTTGTACTTCTTTTCAATGGCATAATCCGATAAATTTTTGTTTTAGTGGGCAAGAGAAAGTGACACAGTTAACTACGGTCGGCTAGCTCTTCATATAGAGAGTAGCTAGCTTCACAACTGGAGCTTCTCTTTGGTGAAACAGTTACAGTCGCAAACTCGCAACAGAAAGGTGATGCCTTCATTTAATCACAGTACATGCCAGGGAATTTAATGACATTGAATTGCCTAGAATTAATACTATGATGGTACTCTTGTATTGCTGGTTGCAGGTGAAGAAGAAGAACTCGGAGGAGAGCTCAACACAGTGGACTACTGGCATTGCTGAAGTTCAGCTGCCTATCGAGTGCGTTCTTGCACTGTCTGTTGTTTTTAAAGATTGAGCTGAATATTATTTTATAATTAGGAAGTCAGAATAGATGGGTACACATGAAAATTGATGCTAACTTGCTAAGCGCGAACAGCATGATAGGGATTGTTCACAGAAATGATAACCAACTCACCATGATTGAAGGGGATTTCACCCCGGGAAGAATATACACTGAAGAGTTGAGGATCCAACGATAAAGTTTCGCGGTATGTAGATCAACTCTCTTGTGGAACATTGTTAACTGGTATAATCGATATGCCAGAGCATTGATATGCAGGGGCAACTCTCTTGTGGAACACTCTTTTTTTTTTGAGGTAAAAGAAGCATCGATATGCCAGAGCATAACGGTTTCAGTTTTCTTGTTGGTGAAAACATGTGAAGGGGCAATTCGGCACAAGTAGGTGCAGGGTACTGTCAAACTAAGTTTTTTTTTTCTCTTTGATAGGAACAGGTTTTGGTGCGGGATCTCTCCGCTAGCTTCTCAGAGAAGGACTCATTTTTTTACTCCTGAAAGAACAAAATCTCATCTGTTCTATTTTTTGTTGATGCTTGAGTTCTCTTTCTGATTGTTTTCTTTTCAAACTCTGTTGTTTCATGCCATATAATTTTGTTAATAGGAGGCAGCCTACTTGTGTTGTGCCCCAGCATTCCATTTTTTATTTCGTGCTGTTTTCTCATGTGGATCCGTGGCATTCCAATTTTTATTCCGTGTTGTTTTCTCATGTGGATCCGTGGCAGAATCTGGTGAGCAGCATTTTACTGTAAGGCTGAAACTGTAGATTTGTATGTATGCACATTATTTTGTGAGCAGTTTAGTGTCTGCCACTTCAGGTGCTAAATATTTAGGGATCTAATTAAGGATTGGTTCATAATTTTTGTCCTAGACATGTCAAAGTTACTTCAGATTCCTTTTTGTTTCAGTACTGATCTATTTTTTGATACATGCTAAAGTCGTGATCAAATTTTTGTATGATAGCGGAGGATATCTTGTGTGCTATCTGTTCCAGTTTTAAAACCTGTAGTTGGTAATCCCATTTATTTGTACTAATATTATATGCTGAATCTTGGTGTGCTTTTTTTTTCTCAGTCTCATGTCGTTGTTTATCATCATTTATATCAAATTGCAATTTGCAGATTCTCACTCCCATGTTGTTGTTTATTGTCATTACTAGGGGATTGCAGTTAGTTGTTTCATTTGCCTTGTCGTGGTTAGGGATGAAAACGGATCGGATCGGAGCGGATAATATCTTTACCATATCCTCATCCACCTTTTTTCGTCGGATGCGGAGCGGAGCGGATATTACCCGAATACGGTTATGGATACGGATTTTGTCGGATATCGGAGATGGTATGGAAGCGGATCGGAGTCGGTGCGGAAGCGGATTAAAATAGACGGATAATACATACTTTTGTGTAACTTTTTATGATGGTGAATATTTTCTAACGAAAACCACAATAAAATAATATAACATGAAAAATACTCCCCTTTTGTAGTTTACGACACAACTAAAGTAACCTTAACAGTTGACAGTGGTACTTCACACTTCACCGGTGTATTTTTGTGTGATAAATATACCTGAGGGTTTGTGGGCTATAAAATATTATGTATATATGTGGGTTGGGCTTAAATTTTATTATAGTAGGTTCACAAAAGTAGTCGGATATCCTATTATAAGCTTCGGATAATCTGCAATCAATTATCGGATAATCCATATCCATCGGATTTCACTAAAACCATATCCTACTCCGCATCCACACAGAATCGGATTCGGATTATCCATATCCGCGCGGATATCCAAAACTCTTCTCCATATCATTAAAATTCGGTTTCGGATCGGATCGGACGCGGAAACTATCCACACCACTTTCATCCCTAGTCGTGGTTGCAGAGGGGCACAGGCAGAAGTAGTTCCATGTTTGTTTAGAGCAGAACACTACTTGGGATATGGTAGTTGACAGTAAGAAGGTCAGGGAACATCTTACATTTTAGAATAGCAGGAAATTGTCATTTTCCTCCATCATCTTTGGTGGGATTCTATTCTGCAGTGGAACTCACCCTTCTAGCATAATGTAGGTGTTCAATGTGTTCACGGGGAATCACCTTGGCCATTGCTTGTAGTCAGACACACCCTGATAAGGCAAGTAATTTATCGTCCCTTGCATTTTTATTACACCTGAAACTTGTATAGGAAACAGGTGTGTATGGAATCTATATTCTGCATCTCACTAACACTCGTTGAATGCTTACCAGGACACTGGCATTGTTCTAAGAGGAATTTACTTGCTTAAGAAAAAGGAGGTTGATTGGTTCTATGAGGGTGGTGTGGCAGCTATTTTCCCCGATGGTGTGTATTCTTGTTTTTTGTGCTAGAGAAAAAGTGCTTTGTTAGACATTACCAAACCAAATCATTTTCACTATTCCAGAAAAAGTGCTACGTATGTGGTCACCATGGCAAGACCGCCACACGGGCAGAGCACGCGCGAGGTAGAATGATCTTTAAAAGTCTTGAATCTTGGTGAATATAGCATAAATCTTTGACTCTTTATGTGCACTGTACAACATTGATTCTTGGTGAATAAAGCATATCTGACCATATATATTCAGGTACGGCTTATCTTTTCTTTTCTTGAAAAACTGGTATGCCTTATCTTTGCAACATTCATCGTTCACACAATTATTTAATTCATGCAAATATTTTGAAATCATACTATCTAATCACCTCATGCAACCTATATGAGTATGTCTTGCAGACCATCATATTTAAGTCAAATATTTCAGATTTCTGCAGTATGTTTGATTTCCTAACTTTCAGACTATGACATTGTTATGCACACGCTGCAACTTTCGTTTCCTGTTTGATTTTTTTGTCTGTAAAGTGGATCGGATAACTTCCTAAGAGAGCATATGGTAGAAAATTTAATAGTTACAGCTGATGGCATAATGTAGGTACTGAAATTCGAAATTCTTAGATACTGAAATGCGAAATTCTTTTTCAGTCCATTTTGTCTAATGTAGGTAAGACAAGAGTGTTTAAAGGCTTTCTATTTAAATCAATTTAAAGGCTTTCTATGGTATGGGGGATAAGCCCTCAGATAAGATGGGGAGATAAAGATATATTTGAGTTAAGAAGGGTTTTGTGCTCCCGAGGCCCAAGATGGCAATGCTGACGTGTCTAGGCTCATCAACTCTGATGAGGTGCAGTTGGTCGTGAAGCCCATCAACAAGGTGGTGAAGGACAGGGAGTCAAGGAAGAACCCGCTTATATGGCTGCTGTGCTCAAGCTGAACCCTTACTTCTGTACTGCACGCAAGATGGCAGCTCTTGCTGAAATGCCGAGGCAGGACCAAGCTCAGCCCGGTATGATAATCCTCTCCTCCCCTTATAGACAAATGGATTGATGGATCCTGGTGCACAGGCTGGAGTTAGCGTGTGAGATCTTGAGTGGTGCTTGGTGGTGGACGATGCTCTGAAGGAACCTGTGTAGGCATGGCTCAAGGGGATAGCAGTTGCTCTGAGTTGACGAGAAAAGGATACCCTCCATTTGATTTGAAGGAAGCCAACATGCTCTGCATGTAGACAGCTCCCGACAGGGAAATGATGTTTTGGCATTAGTTTATTCTCTTAAGCTGTTAAGAGCCGTGCGCTACTCTATTTTGGCAGAGCAAATGTGCTCTGTTCGCCGGTGGGCTTTTGTTGTCTTAGCTGTATTCACACTAAACATTGAATTGAATCAATTGATGGATCCTACTTGTATACTTGTTGAGTTTCTAACGTATATATATTATATGCATTGGAACAGTAACATGATGCTAATGATTTCTCTTTTCTTCTCCATGCGAAGATGAACTAGAGTAGATAGATGTAGCCAAGTGAAAGATGTGCATACATAATAATATTTGAGGAAAAAAATTGTTTACATACAAAATTGTAAATATGATATGCGTATCATATAATGTTTCTCGAATTGTGTGTTCATACGCATCTCCACCGGTACTTAGTTAACATGATAGCTTTCTATAATTCTTGTATGACAACTATATGCATATATGATCACAGAGACCCCTCTATGTATTAGTCACATTTCTATTTTTCACGCACTATAATTGATGTGTCATCTATATACTTTTATTTAAATGAATACTCAAAATTCACATGTATAATAACGTAACAAATGGTTAAATAGTTGATTCTTTTATAGTATCACCTGAATAAATTATTCCTGCATACATAATTATTATCCCGTAGCAACGCACGGGCACTTACCTAGTAAGTCAAAAAAAACACAAAGACTTATAACAAAAATTTACAACACAAGTTTGCCACACCAAAGTTTATGAAGTCATAAAAATGTTTGAAGTTCTTAGTCTGCCCATTCGTAACAGACACAGAAAAGTCATCTGCCTATATTTCACCAGGCAAAGTTGACCAAGTCACCTTCACTGAGACTAACGCAAAATCACTCTTTATTTCCTGAGTATCATGCCCATGGGTTGTCGACTTGAAGGAACAGCAAAGTTGGTCGGAACTGGATAACGGTGAGCTTAATTTGAACTTCAAATCTATCAAAGAATCCCTCACCACAGCAACCACAGACCTTTTTAAGCAGCATGACTCAGCAATGGCACCATCAAACAGTCTGATTTCCTCATTCAACCCACTGGTCAAACAACCGAGAGACAAATTAAAGCTTCTTTGCACTTCTGATATAAAGACCTCTACAGTTGCCTCAACTGCATTGTCAAGACGTGACAAGGTTATGTCAATTGCACCACAATCACCAGTGATGCAAACTGTGAGTGGATAATCCCATATGCATGAAGGGCCTATGATTGATGCACCATCAATCAGCTGTAGGTCATCCTTTTCTAGTTCGCCTGCCTTGATCCTCATGTCATATTCAATTAGAGCATAGTCCATCATGTCTATCCCACGCTTAGGGCCAGATATGTTGATAAGAGAACCCTACAAAATTAAATATTCAGTAGCTCTTCGTATTAAAGTAAGAAATATCCAAAGCTAAATGTGTGAAACAAGAAGAGAGACAAAAACGACTTTAGTGGTGATGGGATCATTAACGCTATGCATCATCATATGCCTATAAACAAAAGGAAATCATTTTCTGTAGCGTACTAAGCAGGCAAAACTATTCAGTATGATTTTGTTTGGAATTCGTGACACTCCCTTAGTTTCGAAATTTAAATCTGTTCTCATACTAAACCATCATTTCATTTAAAGCATGTTTTGAAAGGAAGAAAGTCTTCAAAAGTAGATTTTGAGCTTCAACTTCTTACATTATATTGCGAATTGCTACAAAACCAACATAATCTTAAAGGTAATTTGAGAATCAATCTATTGGTGCAAACATGCATATAACTTGATTATTGTTGGCCAAACTTAATAAAGTTTGACTTTCCCAAATCAAAATACACCTTACATTGATGGGCAGAGGAACAGTGACTTATACAATCCAGAGTATTATACCCTATTCATATTTTTGGACAGGTTAATCACATGGAAGCATTTTTGTGGCAGCTAAGACGATATATTACACGGGAGTTATAACACTGGAACAACACAATAAACTAACCCTATGAACAGTGGCTTATACAATCCAGAGTACTATATACTATTCCCATTTTTGGACAGATTAATCACATGGAAGCATTTTTTTTTGGCAGCTAAGACAATATATTACATGGGAGTTATAACACTACATATCTATGGAACAACACAGTAAACTAACCTGATTTATAATTATCAAGGAAATCAAGAGTGCGAACTGAGCTTTATGTCTACAATAATTCAACAGCGCCGTCAATACAACATTCACAATCTGTTCCAACTTTGATGATGCTAAAGAGATTAGTAGATGTAGTATACATCGTGAGTCAAAATGATCTAATCTCATATGTTCTATCTAGGAAGTTTAGCATTACATTATGAAATGAACAATGCTCATCTACCTAATCCAAGTACAAAAAAATCAGGTATTTAGCTCCTGAAGTATTCCATACCATCTAAATCTAGTGTAAATGATTCTCAAGGGATGGGTTTTGGTGGTGATTCTCAAGGGATGGGTTTTGGTGGTGGTTTCGCCCATGTGGTAGCGTCCACCTAACAAGCCAGGTGGGTGAAACCACCTCCAAAACTGCCCTAAGGTGGTTTCATATTGGTACTGGTAAGCATACAAATCTCAATACTTGGGGGTCTAAGGTAGACTTATTCCTTGAAATAATTGGAGATAAATATGGATGTGATTATGCGCACCTGCTCCACAACGACGGGCTCATCCCTGCTAATATTGACGACATAATTGAGCAATGGCTCCAACTCATCCCTCACTGCTATGTATCCATATAACTCTACTAAGCCACTATCCACAGGAAGTTTAGCCAACTCTAATGAGAAAATCTGCAGCATGCAACCAGAATAATGCCGCATGCAAGTTCCATTGTGAATGATACAATCTGTTGGACATGATAATGCCATTGCCTCCAATCGAGCTTCAAAATAAGTAAAGTAACATTGTAAGTTTGTTGGAAACTAATGCGGTAAAAAAAACAATTGACACTTGAAAAGTAAATATGCTATTTGAGGAGGAACCAATAATAACTCACAAACAGAGTACTTCTACAGAAAACCAGGTATACTCTTTCCTTTACCAGCCTTCTAGACTATAGTACTTCACTTCTAAATGTTATTTTTTGAGCTCTTTTACGGTGTGCCATACTAGCACCTGCTAGTATGGTAGTATAAACTAGATACTGACAGGGGTATTATGGTAACATACAAAAAAAATCCCCCCTAAAAAAAATTTCCAGGCAGCCGGGCCCGTGCTGTCTTGTCCGTGTGCGCACCCTTGTCTCGCCCGTCCGAGCTGCCGGATCCAAAAAGATATGCCATAATTACATATCTGCTATTCCAAACTTATATGTCAAAATTACATATCTGCCATTTTATTTTTTTTCCCCGTAGTACCCTTATACTAGCTATACTACTGAGTTCGTACTACCCATACTACTAACACGGTTACAGTAGTATACAATTAATCTGGTCCGTCCGATCTTTACATACTAGTCCTCTGATCTTTACATACTAGTCATTTTTAAGGCTAGTATGGCACACCGTAAAAGAGCTCTATTGTTTTCCCTTGTCACAGCTAGGGCATCCTATGTCAAGATGGCAACGGGGACATCCCCGTCAGGGAGTGGTACCCTGTCCTCGCCCCCGACTTCCCCATTTTCTCCCGCTCCCCGTCCCCGACACACGTCTCGGGGCTGGTTTTCTCCCGTCCCCGATTGGAGTAACGGGGCCCCAACGGGTGAAGCACACCCGATTGCCACTGCACTGCAAGTCCACAGACAGGCTGCCGAGGATGACTGCGTTGACGACAAGGACGAACAGCAACAGCCAGCGGCCAGCGCTCAGCACTCGCGGCTTAGAGCAGAAGCTCCGTTCAATCTCAATGTACAAACACAGAGCTTCAGACATCAAGCATGGAAAGAAGAAAGAACGGAAAAGAAGAACAGATAAGATAAAAAAACGAATCTATATCCTTCATTCCTTCTCGCTGAGGAAAAAACAAACAAAAAAATCATATGATAGAAGGACTCTACGCGGTAGAGTGCTACTGCCTATTAGGGTCAGCGTCAGTGTCCCTTTGCTGTCTCGATCTGCACACGCGCTTGCGCTTGCGCTAGCCGGAGTTCAGAACCTGTTGTTGAGCTGCTGGCGGCGGCGAGTGGGGAAGAAATAGATGATAGAAGGTTAGGGTTAGCTGGTAAAATTATATATACTGAGCATTGTTGGGCCTTCTCTTATGGGCCGGATGAAGAATGGAAGATGGACTGCAGGATTAGGAACACATTTGCGTATATACCGGGTCCCCGACGGGGAACGGGGACGGGGAGATGAGGAACGTCCCCGCACCCGCTTCCCCCGACGGGGATCGAATTTCGCCCGTTAAGCTCCCCGCGGGGATAAAAAACGTCCCAGTTACATCCCCTAATGGATGAAATTGCCATCTTGAATCCTGTGTGCATTCATCACTCAAAAGTCAAAACTAAGAAATTACTCAGAGAAGCAGCAAAACATGAGGTCAGAAGCAATTGATGTTCCGCACATAACAGCAAGCAGAGAGGTTAGATGAGCACTGAAGAGGGTTAGGGTGGTGGGTTCAATTAATAAGATAACAACCAAGAAGTACTAATATCAATCAGTGTGGATAGTCTTGTTTTGTGCAGGGAAATACTTTTGTAAAGCAGCCATAAGAAACACTTATAATATTTCTAGATAAGTGGTGCACATTTTGGGAAGTGGTATACATTTTGGAAAGTGGCAACCCAATCCTCATGTTAAACAGGGGCATTGGAAGGTCTGGTTGGCTCCTTCCATACCTGTTAGTCCTTTAGGTCTGGTTGGCTCCTAAAATACCTATTAGTGTCAGCTACCAGCAGACTTAAACTCTTGTATTATTGGCAGATTGTGGCTGCGCATATGGAGACTTTAAAACTTAATGATAACTACCGCAGTGTGACTGCCCATTTTTGGATTGTTATTTGCACTTATTTTATATCTGCCATTTTCCTGTGTATTCTGTCATTCAAATACATGCTCAAAGGCTGTGTCATGGTCACTCTGGTGCTGCAGGGTTTGATATGGAAGCAAATTTCAGCGAGAAAAAACTACTTTATTCAACTTCACATGGGCATTAGGGCATTTATGCAATTACACAGCACGGAATAAGGTCCTAGTCCATGTCATCAAAGCTCAAATACCACCTCAGCCTCTCCATTCAGGCAATGTGCAAACAGTGTCAAGTTGAAGGGCCTGCAAAAGTAAAGTGCAAAGTTTGGGTGGAAGTGCTAACTATAGTCCAAGCTTCAGGACCTCCTGCGCAGTTATCTCATACTGAAAGAGTTTAAGGAGAGGAAGGTTTGCACATGGCTGCAGTGCTGCATGGCTCCTTATATGCAATGGTCTCCAGGAAACCGATAAAATATGCACAGCTGTAGAATATGGAATGAGATATGCTATGTTTAAGGAAACAAATAAAAATAAGAGACTTATTTTGGACTTACTCTCATTACGGTCCGCAATACGATACTCTTGTTTCCACCATGTATCCATGTTCCTGTATATAGAACCGTCGCGGTGTCTACTTTTTGCAAGTGTATTTTTCGTAACATATTCTTCATCATCACTGAATTTTTCTTCATCAGTGACCTTGTGATCCTCCTTTGCGCTCCTTCCATCTTCCTCAGAGCCAGTGTGCTTCACAATTTGCCCCCATGTACCATATTTGGTACATATAACCTTTGAGGTGTTCCATCGAGCATTTTTATCACTTGTCTCACTGTTATCCAGTGGAAGACTAATAACGTTGGCAGAAGAGACAGGCAGCGGCATGTATGGTTTAGCAGACTCCTCACCTTCTACTCGAGTGAGAGTGACCATGTTCCGAGGTCCATGAGGAAATCTATCACCAAACAGAATAATAAGCTAGTCTCAGAATCCGACATAAATAAGATGATATCATCAGTCAGAATTCAAATCGTAATATATTTTATCTAAGCCTGAAATCGATTTCTTTTTTCTCTCTCGGTCTCTGTTTAGGATGTCATGAGATTGACCAAAAATTCTTTTCGCCTCATTTGCCTTCAAAAAGCAACATAAGGGTAAATCAAAACATAAAGTTGGTCAGAATCCAGATCCCAAAACTATAGCAACCAACTAGAGGCGCAAACTTTAGCACCAGAACAAGAAAACAAATATCCCCTATTTCGCTTCAAACCAACATGAGTAGGGATAAATAAAAACCCAAAGGTTGCCGCAATCCACATCCAAAACTATAGCAACGAAGTAAAGACGCAAACTTTAGCATCAGGTCAAGAAAACGCACCGGAAAACACGACTGACTGGTGGATTGGGAGACATCGTGAGTGGGGAAACTCGTCGCGCGAGCGGTGATGGCCACCAGCGAGTCGTTGCAGATGCCATGGAAGAGAGGAGAAATCGCGAGGGAGAAGAGAGGCGGCGCATCGGGGCAGCAGAGGCGGCGACGCTAGGGTGTCGGAGGAGATAGGGAGGAGGATTTGCATCAGAGCGCGGCGCGGCGGTGACGGTGGCGGGCTGGCGGCTGCGGCGGGTCGGGGGAATAACCGGAGGATTTTTCTTTTCTTTGAGAATATAACCGGAGTATTCGGACGGACTGCCGTGTTGCGCCTTGCAGTCTTCCATCCTTGCCCCTCAAATTCCACTACGGCTGCAGTTCCCCGAATTCTCAAAAATTCTCTCTCCAAACTTCACTGTTCACCTATCACGTCAAATCTCTCTCCTCGTGCATGGAGCATTAGGTAAATAAAAAAATTAAGTACATGGTTCTGATATACACGACGAGATGAATCTTTTGAGCCTAGTTAGGTTATGGTAGGACAATGTTTACCACAAACAAACGAAAAGTGCTACAGTGTGCTACAGTGTCAGATGTGATATTTTCATCAAATTTTCTCCTCCTCCTTTTTGGAACTAAACACACCGAAAAGAAAATATGAAGTTTGGTGAAAATGTCACATCGGACACTGTAGCGCTTTCGTTTGTTTGCCGTAATCGTTGTCCTACCATGACCTAAATAGGCTCAAAAGATTCATCTCGTCGTGTACATCAAAACCATGTACTTAGTTTTCTTATTTACCCACGTTTACTGTTCCATGTATGATGAGAGAGATTTGATGTGATAGGTGAATAGTGAAGTTTGGAGAGATAATTTTTATCTTTTCAAGGGAACTAAACAGGTCACGTCACATTAAAATACCAGTACATGCATGTAACACTAACTATAGATGGAATCAAAAACTAATTACATAGTTTTGTTATACTTTACAAGACGAACATTTTGAGCCTAATTAATTAATGTTTGAATAATTATTTTTAAATACAAACAAAATGCTACGGTGGTGCATTAATAACAAAATGCTAACTTTGACTTGTTAAAGTTGGGAAAACAAGGTCGTGATACTTGGCCTTCCGCTGGAGAGTCTTCCAGTGACCGGGATAATTGAGAGTGACGGATATGGTTGAGTAGCATATTGGTTTACGCCCTCCAGAGCCTCTAGAGGGTGTTAGAGACAGGGAGACCTCCGATGTGAGCTCGGCATGGTTGAAGGCAAACTTCAACCACTGCCCACCGGGAGCAGATGAGGCTACAATTGAGCGCCATACTCGTGTCTAGTTGTGCCACCTTGTCAATGGAATTCTTATTTCCAGATGCTTCGGATAGCACTGTGTCTTGGGTGGTTATTTCCTATACTGGGGCGGCCATGGGAAAACATTCGTGTTTACAGTTGGGGCCAGCGGTGCCTGCTTGGCTATATAGGCAGTTGTGTGATGCCTGCATACGTACCGGTGAAGAGTCCAATATTGGAGGATGCGTTTACCTGCTATAGGTTTGGATTTGGGAGCGCATGTTCGTTGGTCGGCCACATCGTGGCCAGGCGGAGGTATATATCTTGTTGCATCTTCAATATTTTCATATAACTGTAGTTATATTGTTTGCTTGAATGTTAAAGTTTTTGTTTCCCTTGTTAGGCATGTCCGCATGAAGATGCAGGACCGACGGTGGCGTACATTTGGAAGCAGGCTATCGAAGTACGTGGTCCTCCGCGATGCGCTACAAGAGCTAGATCAACGAGCTTGACTGCATCACACAAACTCAAGTAATACATTGAGCTACATGTGTCTATAGATCATATTTGCAGCTACATTGTAATTTTTTTTCCAATATGTAGGTTGAGTGGCAACCATACTTTGCACTTCTTCACAACTTCGAGTCTAGCCCAATGTGCTTGAGGGACACCACGTTGTGGAGGGTCATATCTGTTGGCGGTCGTTACAGACCGATTTCTGACCTCCAACCGAGGATAAAACAAACACAATGGAGTCACACACCATAGCTATAGGGCTTATCACTGATTATTTCCATGAGTTTTGGTGGTTGTCCATTGTGCAGGTACAAAATGGAGAAACACGTGCTATAGGGGACGGAAATGACGAATTCGGCCGAACGACACGGTTCGGCCGGTTACCCCCCGTAGATATGCACGACACCGGGAGCCGTCCACGTCAACGATGACCAAGAGGTGAAGACATACAACGCGTGGACGACCGCCACCTCATCCTGGGTCGGTACAACCCGAAGCAATGCATTAGAAGCTAGCCAAGAGGGCCCATAGGGCAGAAGCTGCACGGGGGAGCGTCGCCGGGCCACAGGGCCCACTTCGGCCGAACCGCCCCCAGGAGCCGAACCGCCTCAGCACCAAGGCGGTGCCAGATGGCAGTTCGGCCGAACCCCTCGGTTCGGGCGAACCAGGAGATTCGGCCGAACCAGCCCTGCACCGCGCGCCTCCAGGTGCCTTGGTGCCTGCTCAAGCTCCACCGTCATTGCTCCCCTATAGATAGATGCTCCTGGCCACCTGCAAATACACACAACACAAGAGATAGAGTGCTAGCGAAGCGCTGTTAGTTCCCCACTTGTATCAGTAGAAATAGGGAGAGAGGAGAGGTGAGCGTCCCGGAGAGGAGCCGGAGTGTCGGCCCCTCTTCAAGTTGTACCTCTACGGATGCGGCTCTGCTTCGAGTAACATCCGGGTCTTGTCTGGTAACTCTTGTATCTCCCTCTGATTAATTGAGCATTCAGTTCTTACTCTTATATACTTGCTGGTTCTTTGTTCAATACTTAGTTGATTGGTATAATTGTATACTGGTTGCTTAGCTTGGATGCTTATCTTTCTATAGGAGATATGTATTAGTTGACTAGTGTAGGCGTGGTGTCTATACTTGAGACTAACTTAGTTTACCCCCGTTGCAACGGAGGTGGTAGCCGTAAGGTGGTGACAACTCTTTCGGTCTTTGTAGTCCATCACGTTAGTCCCGGCCTGTAGGATCCCCCAGTGCGGAGTTGGTGACACCCCTTCTCATCCCTTTCTGCGTGTCATAGGTTCCGTTGTCCCGAAGCAAGTATCTATCTGTATCCTCTGATCTGCTCGATCAATCAGTAGAGTACCTTTATCAGACTCGTACCCTCTCTACCCTCCTATCACTCCTCTTCTCTCTTTGTTGTTGTCATCCACTCCACTCATCCATTCCACTATCCTTGGACAACTTAGTTTAGAACTAGTTCACTTCTCGTTCCCCGTGGAAATCGATACCTTGGAATACTCCCGGGTGAAAGCTACATCGGTATCCGTTCGCTTGCGGATTTATCTGTAGGCCGTAAGGAGTGCCAACAATCTCCCACTCATATTTTTCTATGTTGTGGAGATGCATTTGCCACAAAGGGTGATGCGGCAATTTGGCAGGACACAATTGACGCCTCCTCCTGAGTTATCCACTTCACAAGCTTTGCACAAGTAAGTGGTATAAGGTTTGAAAGGAACAAGCGATATCAATTATCCCTCCCAATGTGCTTGCACTAACCTATTTTTTCAAATAAATACAGGTTTGAAAGGGAGAAGCGGTGCAAGGAGAAAGATTGGAGGGTTACTCATGCTCGGTGGATTGAAGAGTGGATGGACCCTGCGCAAAGGGTTGACTTCCACACCGGGGCATTTTGGCGTGCAGGACCACACAAGGAGTACCTCAGATGGTACCATCGATCAACAAGGACCAAGATAAAGCTTGCATGGACCACTGAACCTATTGAAGACCCACCTTCTAATGACGATGACGATATTGTGGATGAGTACGACCTTAAAACTAGTCATGGTACTTAGCCTGAGCGTTCACCCTTGCAGGACTACATGATAAGTTTATGGTCTTTCCCTCAGCCACCTTACGTATGTCTCTGTACGATACTTTATTTGCTTCCATTGAAAACACATTTTGTATCTATGTGTGTAGGTGCAGCAGCTAGCGAAGCTAGCCAATGAGGCCGGGTTGCCATGTCCCATGCAAGTAGCTCCGCCAACAACGATGGTGCGTTGCGTCAATTTGTGGAGGTTAGTGAGCACCTTTAGTTTTTTGACTTCCCCAGAACTACAAATTTGTTAATTCCTCGCATTTTGTGCAGAGGGTACGACGGAGCTGCCGTCGTATGGCGATCAAGCTCAACTGTTTGACATCCCCAGACGAGGCATATGCTCAAGGAGCTGGTGGTACTACTACTGGATCGAGCCGTCGCACTCCCGTCCACCAAGACGCTTCAGGCATTGAACGAACCCCTTCAAGGACCCGCTCGGCACCAGCAGCAGCACGTGCTTCTACCTCCCGTGGCAAGGCCCCGGCCGTCTCTGAGTCCAGTGAAGAAGGTGATGGCAACGGTGGATCTGAGGACGATGTCCCAACATATGGTGAAGAGCTGGTGATGTCTTAAATGTTTGATGCACCTCCAGTCACCTAAACACAAGGACAGTCTAGTCAGGTATGTCACCAATCATCACCATTGTTAGTTATGGGAAGAAGTCTACATACCCCTCTGAAGTATCAAGCATGGAACACTTCACCCCTCAAACTACAAAACCGGGTAACCAGCCCCCTCAACTTTAAAAACCGGTGCACATAACCCCCTCTAGTGGTTTTCATAGGCGGTTTTGCAAACAATTGTACAGAAAACCCCTCAACATTTCTAAATCTTTACAAATAGGGTCCTCCGGCCTCCTTTCCTCCTCGGCAGTTCCGAGCTCGCCGCTCTCCACCGCCGCGGCCGACATCCCCACCTCCTCACTGCTCCCCCGCTCGAGGCCTCCTTCTCCGCGCACTAGCTCCCCGCCGCCGTCGCGTACCTCCACCTCCTCCTCGCCCTGCTGCGGAGCATGGAGCACGGGACGCAACTCCACGCCGCCGAGGACGGCAGGGGTGCCCACCTCGACGCGCGTCGTGCAGGAGGACGACGCCGGCGCCGGAGGCTGTCGCGACGGCGCGCCACATGACGGCCCGGAGCTCCCGCTCGTCCCGGCCCCGCTGGGCGACGGCGTGGCGGTGGAGGGCCCGCTAGGGTCAGGGGCGCCGAGGTACCGACCGTAGACGCCGCTGAGGAGGACGCGGCTCGAGCCGAAGCTGCCCGCTTCCTCCGCCGCCAAATCGCTCCCTCTGCTTCACCGGCGGTGTGGGGCGGTGTGACGGAGGCCGGGCCAGGCATGAAGATGTGCCCATGTGCGACGAGACGTTGCCGGCCAGCGCCACAACAGATGAGGGGAGCGCGTTGGTGCTCTACGACAGCGACCGGTCCGATGAGGCGCGCGCTGGGAGACTGCCGCGCCATGCCCCGGGAGGCAGATAGCAGGACAGTGCGGGAGCTGCGGCGGAGGAGGCAGAGCCGTCCACGGCTGCGGAGGAGACGAACGGTGGTGACGAAGAGGAAGCCAAGGCGCCGACCCGTTCATTGATTGGCCAGGCGTACAGGTACGGCAACGGCGCCGCCGAGGGGTTCGTGTACCGGTGGCCGCAGCACTGCATGGCGCCGCCGCAGATGCCGGCGGTGGCCCAGCCGAGCTTGAGGCCGAGGCGCGCCCGGCGGCGGCACCGCGCCGCGGAGGTCTGGGAGCCGTCCTTGTTGCGGAAGTTGGTCCTCGTCATCGTCAGCGTTCGCGGGGGTGTGAGGAAGGAGATGGAGGGGAGGGAGAGGGGCGGGAAAGAGGTGGCGGAGGAGGCGCGACAGTGGAGAGCGGCGAGCTCGGAACTGCCGAGGAGGAAAGGAGGCCAGAGGGCCCTATTTGTAAAGATTTAGAAATGTCGGGGGGTTTTCTGTAAAATTATTTGCAAAACCGCCTATGAAAACCACTAGAGTGGGTTATGTGCACCGGTTTTTAAAGTTGAGGGGGCTGGTTACCCGGTTTTGTAGTTTGGGGGGTGAAGTGTTCCATGCTTGATACTTCGGGGGGTATGTAGACTTCTTCCTTAGTTATGGGAATGTGGATCACGTGCAATGTGGTGGACGAATTGTCAGGTTGTTAGTTATGTACAAATTGGTGAATGCAAATGGTTTATAACATTTTTATGTTTAAGACAACTCCCACGGAGCGGGAAATCTGCCAACGCCGCCGTGCCCGGGATCGTTCGGACCTTGGTAGTGGCAATATCTTACCAACCGAGCCCGGGAGGGAACGCCGCGCAAGTGACGTCTTCAGCCCGCCGCCCCGCCGGAACAACCCCGCCGTCGCCGTTGATGTGTTGTTTGTGTGCTTCCTAGTGGACTTCCTAGTGGATTTATGTGAACTTTGTGTGCACTTTCTATGGATGATGTGAGGACTATGTGGATTTGGATTTGAATGGTGGGTGAGAACTTTGTATGGACTATGTCGCGCCAAGGATGTATAGTTTGTATGGATTATGTGAGGACTATGTTCGTATGGATTATGTGAGGATTATGTTTGTATGGACTATATGTTTCCGTGCTGTGTTGTGAGCTGTGAGCTATGTGTTGTGCTGTGAGCTGTGAGCTATGTTTGGGCGTGGCCTTGTCGCACCAGCAGAGGTGGCACGACAGACACAGCCTGTCGCGCCAAGAAGAGCGGCGTGACAAGCTCAGCTATCGCGCCAAGTGTAATAACGCGACAACAGTGAGTTGCTGCGCTGCCCGAGCGGCCGATTTGATTTCTGAAGGAAAACATCATGTTATGCCGCCATCCTTGGCGAGACAGCTCTATCCTGTCGCGCCACGACGACTGGCGCTACAGGCCCTATCACGCCAGGCGTCGTGGCGCGACAGGCCCTGTCATGCCAAGTGTAATGGCGCGAGGCAGTCGATATGATTTCTGAAGAAAAATGTCCTATTATGCCACCTTCCTTGGCGCGACGGCTCCATCCTGTCGCGCCACGACGCCTGGCGCAGCAGGCCCTGTCACGCCAAAGTTGATGGTGCGATAACCTATATGTGCCGCGCCAAGCACCGTGGCGCGACTACCCATACGCCATCATCTCCATTCAGCCTTAACAAGCTTTAGTTTTTTTTGTGTACTACCTTTTAAGAGCCCCATAGACCATCCAAGCATTACAACCTATATAGCCTTTCCGGTGCATAAACTTTTCAGAGTTGCAGAGAGCATCCAAGCGCCAGAACCAACATGCTTTTCAGAATCACCATAACTTTTCAGTGCATAGGCTATAACTTCAACCTGACCCTTGCAGAGAATAGGCTTTCAGTGTGTCATCGCTTCAACCTAAACCCTATCGTAACATAGCCTTTTCAGTGTGCCATCACCACAACCTTACCCTATCAGAACATAGGCTTTTCAGTTCCTCACAGAGCATCCAAGGCATCCAAGGTAATGCATATAAAAAGGGAGGCACCCTTACGTTCGTTCAGCAACACAAATACACACTAAAGAGCAATGTCCTTAGGGTCATCTAGTTGGAAAGGGTTTCGGCTCTGGGAGGGAAAAGGGCGGGAGGAAGGGACCTGCCATTGTGTGGGAGGGGTCTCTTGGTTCAGATGAATTTGGGGAGGCAGTATTTGAGTTTCCAGTTGAGAGCAAAAGTGATTTCAGTAAAGAGTGTCCACTGAGAAGGTACGATTCCTACAGAGAAGAGTGGCCGAAATGCACGCATGGGGAGGATTGCTTATTGCAAATGATGGCCGAGGGGACTGATGTAGGTCGTCGTTTCTTCAAATGTCCACAAGCATGGGTAAATATTATTGGTCTTTGTTTTTTAAAATATAGTCATATTGCTTTCAACAACTTAATTTTGTTATTTTGTTTTAGTCCTCCAAGGCTTCAGAAAACTGTGGTTTTGTTAGGTGGGCCGATCCTGCTCCTATTCATCCACATCAGGAGTACATCTTCTACCTATAGAATCGTATCTTAGATTTAGAAATGAACATGAGCAGCGGTAAACATGATGACAACACCAATCGTGACTGTTCTGAGGAGACACTGTGCACGGATCTAGATTGCACTTGCGCATGCCACAAGAAGGATGGACCTCCGCCGCCAGTCTCCTCCGCCGCCCCCGCCTCCAATGGGAGGATACTGTGGAGAAGGTGCAACACAATTAGCTATGTGGGGACATTATTAGGAGTAACCTATCGTAGTCACGTGCTACAACCATGTTCTTGTTGTTTGTTAGATTTACCTAAGGCATCTATGTTCTTGTTGTTGGTCTCAATTACCTAAGGGTTAAGGCATGTTAGGTTTAGTACAGGACATGTTTACCCTTGTTTTGGTACATGTCCTCACATGCCACTACATGTGTTCTGAATGTTCGATTATCTACTGCACTACTTCGTTACATTTTTATTTGTATTCCTTGCAAACCCAATGATAAATGCACAACTTGACAACTACAATAGTACATAGTACATGGCATAATAATTAAAAGTACTAGGTGATACCCCGCGCGTTGCTGCGGGAATCTTTACAAAATTTGAAGATGAAATATGAAAGTATAAATAATAAGGTGATTACATCGCAAAATTCTTTTACAAACGACATTATATATGAAAAAACATTGATTTTATTGAGAGAGAACGACTTGAGAATTTTGTAGCATAGTGCTCGAAATGACTAAAATATCGCATACATGGATAAATTTATGTTACTGTTCAAGATAAGTCAAATAAATGTACACAAACCTAAAACACATGATTTCTCCTCTAATTCAGATGCTTCTCTGTAGATTTTGAGGAGCGCATCATAACTGGATCTGCTTGTGGCACTAACAGTCCTCATCACAGCAAGGTATGCAGTCTGAAGAGTGTAACATATAAGACATCAGAGAGTTTTGTAATGGTATGCAAAAGATGAAACGAAAAACCTGTGTCCCTATGGTGGATATCGATATCCACGTACAAAACATGCTATAGAGCAATTACAAAATATGGGGCTAATTCCATCTGTCTTTCTGATGATTTTTGAAATTAAACATCCAAGAGGATTTGGCATACCTGGTGGTACTTGAGGAGCTCGTGGACTGCGAGGACGATGTCATAATTGACACAACACTAGAACTCGAGGCCTCGCACTTCTTGGCAGCATGGTGGAGGCCGCCGGCCTAGTTGATGGCAGAAGCCGTAGAGGCCGTCGAAGACGGGTCAGTCCTCGCCGATGTTGAAGCGCTTGAGCGCGCGGATCTGATACTGCTGCGTCTCGGGGTGACAGAGTGTAGGAAGGCAACCTGGACTGAGAGGTGGTGCACTGGATGGAAAGAGACACGATGTAGGACTGGTAGGCAAGCTAGGGTGGGTGGGCATTCTTTAAATTGGATGGCGTTGCAGTTCAGCGGCGATGAGGCTCTTCAGCTGCTGTGTACACAGCTGCCGGTTGAGTTCCTTTCCTAGGTGTTGAGAGTTAAAGAGGAAGTGTGTGCTGAGTTAAATAGGAAGCTGTGCGTGCTGAGAGTAAGTGTTGTTCCTTTGCTGCATGCCGAAAGTTAAAGAGGAAGAGAGGAGTCTCTTGATCTCCCATGTGTTAGTGAGCCTTTTGAGATGCGGTGAAGTTAGGTGGAGTAATTGCTTGCTGCAATGAGTAATTAAAGAAAGGAAAGCTAGGTGACAGTGGATGCTGACGTGGCGTGTTGAGGATTGAGAGAATTCCTTAGTGGAGAGCTAAAACTATATTTTGTATGATAACCTGGTTCATGGCTTAACATGAGAGAATGAAAAGTGTATCACATGCGAACTAGCACGATATTCAAATACTCTAAAACAATGCTCATAACCACTTTCTAAGACAGTGCTACTGAGTGCAACGCAGCCGTTTTCCCTTCCTCAAAATATTGGGATTATCCTCAAATGCTTCTTTCGCACGACGAATGAAACGAACCGAATTCCCACTTACGAGAATCCGACTCCATGTACCCTTGTGATAGTCCCAGGAATAGCAGCTATCACGTACAGAACTCATTTCAGCAGAATACCACATCCATACATCGATTAAGACTATCAACACACGATATAAATACATAGCGGTAAGGTACAAGCCCTCTGGGCTAAACGATAGAAGGAAAACAACTACGCAGCGGATAGCTATAAGCTTTTGGTGCTTCGGGTCTCCACCTCCACAGGCATCCTTGAGCGCAGCGCACAGCCCTCATTTGCATCATGCGTCGTGGTTGGTCTTGTACTCGGAGTCTTCTCCTGTGTACCCAAAGTCTGTCCCCAAGGAAATGGGACAGGTCCACGTCACCAACCATAATATGCAGCAATGCTTTATAGTGGCCTAAACTAGTAGTAAAATATTCAAGGGTAATAAGCTGGGGTTTCCTATGCGCAAGCAGCAACATTATAACCAAGTTCATCTCATCTCCAAACATCTTTCCTCACAAGCACATACTCACCCAAAAACCAACGATCATGCTCACATCCACATCGGGCTCGTCCTGCCTCAACAGGTTCCCGCATAAACATCCGCCAACTCCTTTTCTCTCAGTAGTCGACACGGTGAGCTCCCTCCCCACCTGTCTCAACAGCAAACGCTGGTCCAACATCTCATGTTCCAAGTCAAGGTATAGGAAAGAAAGCAGAATCCCATGCTCGTCTGATGAACCAGAAGAAGGATCGTCCGTGACCGTGGACACGACTATACGTATAGTTTTCACTCTGCAGAGGTTGTACTCCAGGAACCACCCGGGCTGCGAGCTGGTGCCCCAGCTCGAGACGCAGCCCACAGCAAAGACCCTATAAGGTAACGGTACCATCCTGCTTCCCTGGGCTCGGGAAACATCTGCACGCTAACATCTGCCCCAGGGATGTGAAACCTTCCCACCGGGGCCAGTCGGGGGCAGTGGTAAATCAGGGAGAGTACGCCGCAACGAGTCCCCCTTACACATATCAAACTCGATCCTCCTAACAGTCCTGATACCGCACTAGATAGGCTTGCTGGAACCCTCCCCATTCTGGGTAGATGGTGAGCACTGTAAATTCCCACTTCCAGACATTTCGACGCGGTCCTTAATTGTCGGCAAGGCGAGTATTAGCGTCAAAGCGATCCACCGCAACGGTCCGCAATCGGCACCCATTACAGGTATAGCCGCCCAATCTCCTCAAAAGTAACCAAGTAACCATGTACCCGCAACAGGTATTCCGTAGGAACTGTCCGAGTGCAGTTCCCAAGCACCCCGATCACAAGATCGGGTTGTTATCACTCGCCTCCACCGCCTAACTTCTGTATCTCCACCCAAGCCACCCCAACTCACGCCAAGAAGATCAATCACAACCATTCCAACACATGCAAGCATAGCATTCTCATATAGTGGATAGTGGGTAGCAAGGAAACATGGTAGATAAAAGGCAGTGCAGGCATATCATCATCATGCGAGTAAAGTAAAGCGCTAGCATACTAGTTGCATGTCTAATAGGTATTTCAGAGAATGGCTGGGCGTGAACCTAGGTATTGCTCGTCCTCTTCGTTTCGGTAGTTGGTGTAGTCGTCAGCTTCCTCCTGCGACTCCGGAGCTCCTATTAACGCGGAAATAAAATAAAGACGCGGCTACTTAGCAAAGAAAAACCAAAACAGCGAAGCAAGAAGACCCAAACAACACCAAACTCTATACTAACGCGTAGGTCATGATTTTAGAAAAATATAGAAACTGGTTTCATATTTTTCTAAGTTACGGTTGTGTTATTATGAAGTTTTGAAGTTCAAATCATTTTCTGAAATTTATAAATTTCGGGAAAACACACAGGGACACGTGTCAGTCTCTGGTTGGGCCAGCGGCTGCAAAGGGTTGGGCTGCGGCGTGGACTGGGTCCACCATGGACCGTGCCTGCGGTCCATGTGAGCTGGTTCCATGGGATCAGCTGTGGCTGGCTTTGGATCCGGTGTGGCAGCTAGCGGTGAGGGCAGATCTGTGGCTTAGGAGGCTGGCTGGCTGGGCTGCACACAGGGTGCTCGACGAAATGCCCCAAAGACAATTCGTGGCATCCGTCGGGCAAGGCCTAGGCACAAAGGTCCGGCGGCTAGCGCAGCTCGAAGGCTCGCGACTCAGGCAGCTAAAAGCAGCACAAGGCTGAGGCTTGGTTGGGGTCACGGCCGTCGGGCTCAAGCACGCGGTGTCCAGCGATTGCTGGTCCGCGGCGTTCACGGCGTGGTTCGGCTCGGGCGGCGCTTGGACCAGGAAGGCGGCGGCGCTAGGCTCGCGGTTTCTCGGCAGCCCGAGGCCGCGGCGCGGCGCGGCGCGATTGGCACGGAGACGTCCGACACGAAGGCGCGGCGCGTCGGCGACACAGCAGGTGCAAGAAGCAGCGCGACGGCTGGTCGCGGATCCTCCCGGCTCGAAGGCACGGGCGCACAGGCAGGCAACAAGGATGGCGATCGGGGTCTCACCGAGGGGTTCGAGGCGGGGTTGCGGCCACGGCGTGGTCGACGCGGCGCCGGTCTGGGACGGTTCGCGGTGCTCTGCGGGTCGGCGCATCTTGGCTTGTGGAAGATGATGGCGTGGCGCCGGGCTTGCGGTCGTAGGCGACGTCGTCGTTCTCTTCGCGTTCGGCTCGGTGACGACGGCGCAGCTCCTCCTCGCGGTCCGGCTCGGAGCCGTCATGCTCCGCGCGGTTCAACTCCTCTCGCGCGGCGTCGTGGACGTGCTGGAGCGCGCGGTGGCCGTCGTCGTCCGCGGCAGCTTCAGCTCGGCGCTGGCGCAGTCGACCTCCTCGCGTCTGGCTGGGCGTCGGCGGTGCAGCTCTTCCTCGCGGCGCCGTCGTGGTCCCCGACGGCGTTCTGGAGTCCTTCTCCCCGGCAGCTTCCTCTCCTCCTCCCTTTCCTTTCTTCTCCTCTCCTCCCGCTCCCTTGTTTTCTCTCTGGTTCTGGTGTGGCGGCGCGGAGGGGAAAACCCCAGGAGGCGGCTCAGGCAGGGAGGTCTCGGCCTTGGGTTTATATGGGGCAAAGGCTAGGGCTTCTGATGGGATGGACGGTAGGTGATCTCGGCGTCCGTGCTGCCGGGCACGTGGCTCGCATCCGAGCGGCGAGGCCGAGCGAGCAGGTGGAGGCAGCGGTGCGGCGGGCTTTGTCGCCGTGCGAGAAGCTTCGCGAAGGCGAGCGCATCCGAGGCGAGAGACGGTTACGGTGGGGTCAGCTCGAGGCGCGGTGCGGTCGTGCTGGCGCTCGGCGCATGGGCATCCGAGGCGAGGTTGTTGCTGCGTGGGGAGAAAGAGCGAGAGAAAGAAAGAGAAAAGCAGTAGGCAGCGGCTTGCTTGGAGAGAAAGAAGAAGAACAGTCTGCGAGTCTGCGTGGATACGACGCAGCTGCCGTTGTTGGCCCCCACCGGTCAGCATCAGAGAGAGAGAGAGGAATACGGTCAGGGCTTGCTGCATGCAACGGCGGTGGCAGACCAAGGGCTAGGCTGCTGCCGCTGGGCTTTGCTGGGCTGGTTTGGGGTTTACGTGATGGGTTAGCCAGGCCTGGGAGATCTGTTGGGTTGGGCTTCACGCATGCAAGGGTGCATGCTTGGAAAGCTAAACTAGTTTAGCTACAAGGCTTAGCTAAACACGTGAAGAAAAGAACGGTGGCAGATTTATCATGTGAACAGCAGCATGCAGAGGAGATAGATGGATTGAAGTTAAGTTGGCAGGTCGGTTTAATTAGCAGGCTTTGGTTAGAGGATTAGCAGGGCCACGTAGTTAGTGGAGGATTAGTTGTTAGCTTTAGGTTTAATTTTGAATTTAGAATTCAAATTAAACCACACACAAAGAAACAAGAAAACAACTAAAATCAAACTCACATCTATTTGATCCTTAGCACAACAATTCAATTTTTAAATTTAAATTCAAATTGCCTAGGAATAAAGGGAGCAGTTTGAATACAACCTTATATGTTTGTTCGCATGCACAACAATTCACCAAAAATTTTGAAATTCACATTTTTGCATTCAATAATCCTGCGTAAAATTTCGGGATGTTACAACGAACATGCTAAAGCTTCTTCTCCCTCTCCTCCCTTGCCTTCGCAGCACGCCTCCTTTCTAGCTCCTCTTCACGCTCCTTTCTTTCTGCCTCCTATTTGCGTGTCATGTCCAACCTTTCATTTATCTCCGCATCTTACTTCTTCATTCCATCCCAAAAGGCATTGTCTTCCTTCTTAATCTTAGTGTCGGTTCACTGCTCAAAATAGCACAGCGGTGGTGGAGTCTGCAAACAAAAAATTACATCATTGCTATTACATGATGTACAGAATAAAAAATAACTAATTTGACCATTATGTTCTCACCATAAGGCCAATGCAGACCTGCTGCGGTGTTGGATCGAACGCAAAGTTCGCACACATCCAATACCTTTGCCTAAAAGTTTCCTCTTCCTCTGAAACGTCAACCTTGCTAGGATCACCGCAAAAGCACATAGGCACGGGAACACCACTAGGTAGTTCATAGGGTTCGAAGACATTGCAATGTCGTAGTTGATAGGTGAAAGGATCGTGATGTCACCTAGAGGGGGGTGAATAGGTGATTCTGCAAATTTCCAACACTTAAAAACAGATTGTCAGTTCAACTCTAGATACTCCGAGGGTATGCCGGATGCTCCGGGGTTAAGACCAGAGACTCCGCAACACCTCCGGATACTCCGGATCAACTTTACTGGAAATAAGACTAAGTCAGGACCAAAACTGGTCAGAGCGAGTTGGGAAACCGGTCAGACCGGTTTCTGACTGAGAAACACAAGAATGTAAAATAACCCCCTTTCGAGCTCTAGCACAAATGCAACTTGATGTGGTGCTTCTGTAGATGATTTCTAGTAGGCCCAGCTAGTCCCTGCACACATGTAAAGCACAACCAAGTAGATCGAAGCGGAAGCAAATATATGTGCTGGAAAAGAACAATGTGAGGCAAACCAAATTGGAGACGCGATGATTTATTTCCCGAAGTTTAGATTCACTGTTTTGCCCAAAGGCCGCCCAAAAGCACAGCGAATCCTACGTCTCCGTTGAGGAAGCCCCTAGTGACCCAAAGGTCGAGCTATCTCCTCGGATCCACTAACTTGATCTTTTCCCCGAAGGACGCAAGACCACACCTGCACAAACAATCTGTGGCACACCACAACCTTGGTGGCTCACCGGCGACGCCTAGCCGTCTAGGAGGCTTCACCTCAAAGAGTAACAAATGCTTCAAAGAGATGCTAGACCTCAACCGCGAGTGCTCAAGCTATGGATTCACTCCTCACTGGTTTAGCTAGCTCTCTCTAGCTCTCTACAGCTCACACACACAATCCCTCTCAACCCAATCCAAAGATATGAACAATATCAACCAATCTCACAAAGAGAGGCTTGGGGAGAGCTTGGTGGTGCTTGAAGTGCTTCTGGACGCTCAAGGGACCAAATGAACCAGCAGCCCTCAAAGGTGAGGGCTAAGGGGTATAAATACCCCACTCCACAAAAACTAGCCGTTATACCAGAGAAAAACTGGTCACACCGGTTCCCAAAACCGGTCACACCGCTTTTCAAATAAAACTAGCCGTTACACCCTTGAACACCAAAACCGGTCAGACCTCTTTCCGGTTTTGGACCAGCCAGCACACTATGTCCCAAAACGCTCCTCTCAAAGGCTATCTCACATGGGTTGACCTATGAGCACTTTTTGGTGTGTAGTCAAACAACTAATGTTGCATCCCTCTTGATAGTATGACATTCCTATACTCAAGATTGCAAATAATAAATGAAACCTCTACTTGAGCTTTTATGTCTTCATCGACGCCATACTTGATCAATATCAACTTGAGGGCTTCAACACTCTATTCTTGCTAAGAAAATCCAACATGAGCTAGTGGCTTAGAATTTACAAGTGTATGATCACTAATCCATCATCAATTCATAAGCCACTCCATTATATGATTCATCAATGATTGGATACCTTGCATTGCTTCACTAGATAAGGCTTGATTATTAATGCCTAGAGATCAAACCACAACACTAGCTTCTTCACCTTAGCAAAGTTCCTCGGCCACAAGTCTACATTGTCCTTCACTTGCTTAGTACCTCGTCACTAGCCATCTAGTTTGATCCCTTTCATCCTATCTTGTCACTTTAAGTTAGGCTTTGCTTTCGCATCCACGCGAAATCCACATTGAAATCCATGTCTTCAACTAACGGAGATATATCCAATATCATCACATAAATTGTCCCAATATTATGTGACAAGCTTCTTCTAAATGAGACCTATCCATATGCATATCTTCTTGTCTCATTTGTCATTTTTCATTTACTTGTCATTGTCTACATTAGTCACATGGGATCACATCCACTTGTTTGCTTCCATAATATTAAACCAATAGAGCGCATATTCTTTTAACAATTACATCACATGAATATCCACAAGAATAATTCCCTGCTCATATACTTAAGCAAACAAGTTAGATCATTAATCATGTTATCATTCAAATCACCAAAACACTTAAATGCTTAGATACACTTTCAATACGTATTTCCCCTATTCAACAAAACACATTTGCACCACTCAAGATTATTGTTATGACAAATTAACGACTAGACTAATAAAATGAGATACTTTAATACTATGGATGGAGATTACTTTGCTTTCCCACCTCTACCACGCCTAGGCATCCTAGGGTTCAATAACACACATACATATATTAATCATCTAATAACTTATAACCCTTTTCACATTTAGGGTTCAAATATACGTAAAATATAGATCAAATCATACTAGTGTCATATACCCGTCCATGCCATTCATGAACAACATTCAAAATCGAAGCATGCAACTAATTTTACATGTTACAATCGCGGTCAGAGACTTCGCTATGTACCAAATAAGCATCCGATCCATCAAGGAAAAACATCTACTTCATACAAATTTCGAAATCCAATCCTAACCCTAACCCATCAAAACTACTCAATATCTACCAAATCCTATGGTGAAACATAGAAAAAATTGGAGGAATACCTTCGGGACGTCGCGAGGATCGATTCCACCCACTTTTCCCCTACCAAAACGGTGAATTTGGGGGATCTGGGGTGCAAAAGGCGGCGGCGGAGGAGGAGCTCGGGGACAGGCTCGGGCTGGAGGAGGAAGAAGTGGGGGGGGGGGAGAGGTGAGGCAGCGGTGCGGCCTGTATGTTGCCTCTGTCGTGCCGACGCATGTGGCACGACAGCGCCCATGCCAAGCTGGCAGCCCCTCGCGTGCTCTGCCACGGTGGCAGGCTTGTCGCGCCACATGCGTTGGCCCGACAGGGTTGTTTGGTCGCGCATCGCGTCTTGGCGCGACCAAAAGAGTCACCGGTGTTAATAAAGTTTGGGACGATTTGTTTTTATTATATTGTTTAAAAATTAGTTAATATTTTTTAAAAAATCTCCATGCTGTGCTAAGTATCGGAGACGTGCCTCTCCCAAAGGAGTATACTTGGGAACATTCGATCGATGTGAGATCTCCATGCTTATTATTGCCGCCTCTATGATATGGTTGATAATTAAATTATCTGAACCAGCTGGGTTTGGCTAGCCTGTGCTTCCTTCATTACTTGAAATGTTCCTCATGCTGTAGGACAGCAACTGCTTTGACAAACTTTACAGCTTTCTTGTCAGCAAGTGCTGGTTGTGTTATCCGTAAAAAGTGGTAAAAAGGGTCACATCTGCAGTGCACTGTAACACTTTTCGTTTGTTTGTGTTAATTGTTGTCCTATCATGACTTAGACCTTGTTTAGATCCCAATTCCCCACCCCCAAAGTTCACTATGCAAAAAGAAGATTCCAATCACATCAAAATGTCGTAGCATGCATGAAGTAATAAACCTAGATGAAATCAAAAACTAAGTGCACAGTTTTGTTGTACTCTGCGAGACGAATATTTTGAGCCTAATTAATCAATTTTGGGACAATTTTTTACACAAACAAACGAAATGCTATAGTGGCGCAATGATTACGACGTGACCCCAAACCCCTAATTCCCCCACCCCAATTCACCATCTAAACAAGGCCTTAACTAAGCTCAAAAGATTCGTCTCGTCGTGTACATCAAAACTATGCAATTATTTTTTATTTACCTACATTTAATACTCCATACATGCATTATTTACTATATTTAATGTTTTGATGTGACGTCAATGTGATGGAAAGTGACACAACCCATGACGCTTCTGAAAACCTGAAAACATTTGTGTGTGTTTCGCAGGCTGATCTGCTGATGGGCGTGTTCGACGGTCCCCTGGAGACGCGAACGAGGCTTCTGAAAACCTGAAAACATTTGTGTGTGTTTCGCGGGCTGATCTGCTGATGGGCGTGTTCGACGGGGTCCCCTGGAGACGCGAACAATGAGCCGGGTGGGGCCTAGTTATGTAAACCGGACCGAACCAGCCGTTCGACCGGAAAAACCGAAAACCGGAGCCCCTGCTGGTCCATTCGCGTAAAAGATCGGTAAGCAACTGAAGCGGAGAATATCCGGTCGAACCGGCGGTTAGAAAACCGGCCAGCACATGGTCCTGCATAGAGACAGACGCGCGTGCAGTGTCCGGCGGGATAAATCATCAAAAATAGCGTCCGTCGGTAGCAGGAATCGAACCTTGCCCGCGAGCTTCCAAAGAAGAGCGCTTTAAAGGTATTTGAACCGCGCGGTTCAACGGGTCAAACCAGTGAACCATTGAACCGAGCACATCAACGATTCGATTGCCGGTTCGGTTCAAATAGCTAGGGGTGGGGTGCCTCGACTACTCGGCGACCGCGTCCTGGAGCGGCGCATGAGCTACAAGTTCAATCGGTACATGTCCATCTTCGGCGGTGAGGTGGTGAGCACCCAGCTTTAAGTTCCCGGCGGAGAACGGGGGCGGCTGGACCATCCACGACGTCGTCACACTCCACAACGTCCCCTTCGGCGACTACATCCGGGTATGACGCCGATTCTTTTTTTCACACGGATTCTTTGGGTTTTTTTTGAACGAACCGCACAAGACAGTGCATGTTTCATTGATATAGCAGAAAAAAATACAAGTCCACGACCCTGGAAAGTCGTAGACAGGGAACAAAAAGAAAAGAAAAAAAACAACTGTACTCGCCCGGTTGGATTGGGACATCAACACGGGGTACCACTCACAACCACACATCGGCCTCCGCACTACACATGAAGACGACATCGGAGAGAAATAAACCGCAGCTCCGACAATCATACCGTGCCCTTGCAGCCATCGAAACTCCGACGTGATCCGGCGTTGGTGAAGGAACAATGGAGACAGACGCCTTCATAGGGCGTTGCAACAAAGCATGACCTATCCAACGGGATGAAAAATACCGAGTTCGAGCAAACCAAACGCGCGGGGCCTCTCCTCACCCGCCGCTGGACGCCTCCTCTCTCGTGCGCGGGGGCCTCGCCACGCCCGCCACAACTCCATGCTCCGAACTCGTTCCTTAAGTTGCCGTCGAGATAGCGAGCATAGTCGCCCCGCCTCCAAGGAGCTTCACCAAAGCAATAGACTGTCACCATGGTCTCAACCTCAATTCATAACCTCCTCCCGCACGAAGCCGCCGCAGATCAAGGTTGTCACCTGTGCCGTCTTTCGACGTTGTACCGCACCGAATAGGCTCAGCCATGCCGACCTAACCGCCGCGATCCACTACAGGCCGAGTCGTCTCCGACGACCCTTGATCCCAGATAGCCGCCTCGACGTGTGGTAGTCACACCCTTTTCCTTGCCCCACGGCAGAGTTGCCAGCACCGGTCGAGGCTTCCAAAGACAGTGGGCCGGCCCTGCTGCAAACCGAGTGGGTCTTAAGAGACAACGCCTCCAAGGAGGTTACGACGCCAAAGGCGCCGCCGTTGCTCGTCTAGAAACTAGACAGGGTTTTCACCCAGAGACCTCGTGCGGCAAGAATGAAGCTCCATAAAGACGCCCTCGAGAGGGAAAGCGACGTCCGAGAACGCCGCCGTCAGAAGGCTTTCGCCCGGAGCATTCATCCCTGTTGCACGCGCGCGGTGCAGGAGACAGCACCATCGTCCCAGCCATCCCCAACCGGGTAGCGCCTCCGCCGCTTTCCACAATTCATGCTGCGGCAATGTCACTCCTCTGTCATCCCGCTCCACCGCCGCCCGACGTGAAGCCCCCTCCGTCAGCCGTGCGCCTCACCAGCTCACCGCCGGCCACGCACGCATCGCCGGTCGAGCGCCTCGCCAGCTCGCTGCCGGCCGCACCCGCCGGCCATACGTCGCGCGCGGCTCTCCCTGGTCCGGGCTTCCTCCGCCGGCCTCGCCGGCCCGAGCGCCGCCGGCCGCACGCACGCGCGCGTCGTCTCCAGCCCGGGCCTCCTCTGCCGGTCCCTGGCCTCGCGCACCCGCTGCCCGCGGACGGCGCCTCGCGGCCCTCGCGCGCCGCCGGCCTCATCCCCGACGGCCGCCACCGCGGGCTTCTCCTCGCCACGCCACGGACGCCGCCGCATCGACGACCGCCGCCGCCCGTCATCGTGCCGTCGCGCCCCGGATGCCGCCGCTCCGCATAGATCCGGCCGCGGGAGGGCCGGATCCGGTGTCCAGGGCCCCGGATCCGCCGCCGCCGGTGGTCGCCGCCGTAACCTCCATGGTTGGCTCGCCGGAGCGCAAGGTCGGGGGAGGGGAAACCGGCCGAAAAGCCCCGCCGTAGGAGGCCCCGCCGTCGCCTTCCTAGCAGGCCCGCGGGCTTCCGGGGCGCTGCTCCGGCGACGGCGAGGCGGGGAGAAGGGTGGAGAGGGTGGGTGGCGGCGGTGGTCGGGGGAGCCGCCCGAGTCGCCTCCGAGGGAGACGACGCGGGGGCGTGCTTGGTTTTGTTGTTCACAAGCGTGAGTTTCTTCTTCGGGTTTTTTTTGAAATATATAAATTCTTCGATTTGTTTGTTTGTTGGGAATAAAAATTCTTCGGTTTGTTTGGGCGACGAGATTTGTGACACTGACGGGATTGATTCGAACGAACTGCGTATGCGTTCACAGGTCTATCTGAGGCACAACGTGAGGGTGACGTCGGAGGCGCGGAGCAGCCGGTGCGAGAGTGTGACTGGTGGGCATCGAGTGGCTCAAGAGCAGCAAGTTCCAGAAGAGGATCGCCAGGAACATCTGCGAGAAGCTGGCGCACAGGGCCAAGGAGGTGCTCGAGGTGGCCGGGAAGGAGATCGCCTCGGCCGTGTCGGGCTAGGTTGGTAGGGGCTGGAGGAGCTGCCGCTTTTCTTCCCCTCCCCGTCATCCTCCGGCACACAGGACCATTGATAGCTTCTTCCGTTCTCTTTCACTTCCCACACGTTCTGCTTTTTCGTTCGATAGTTTACAGGAAACTCACACGAGAAATATAGGCAAATCTCAGATAGGAAGGGAGAAGAGAGAATACGTGTAACGAGTGCCAAAACTTCTCTTCTGAAGCTGTAACTAAACACGAAACAATTGCAGGATATGCCATGGCGCGGTGACGCCCGCGAGTCAAGGTGGAAATGGTTTGGGTTAAAACCGGTTTGAGTGGTTTGGTTTTTTAATTGGATCAACTGGTTTGGTGTATAATGGGTCGAGATATGTAATGGTTTGGTTTGGTTTGGTTTAATAGTTATAATGGTTCGACGCAGTTTGGGAACTCTGTTTCTTTACCAAATAACCGCAGAGCCATAGGGTGTAAATGGATTTTCAAAAGGAAACTTAATGCAACAGGCCAAGTGGAAAAATATAAAGCTAGACTTGTTGCTTAAGGCTTTACACAAAGGGAAAGTGTTGACTTTGTGGAAACTTTTTCTCCTGTTGCAAAGTTTACTTCTATTTGCATTATTAGTGCTTTGACGGCTTATTATGATCTTGAACTCCACCGAATGGATGTGAAAACTGCTTTTCTTAATGGGCATTTGGAGGAGGAAATTTATATGCTACAGCCGGAAGGTTTTGGAGAAAAAGGAAATGAAAATAAGGTTTGCAAATTAAATAGATCAATTTATGGTCTCAAACAAGCTTCACGCCAATGGTATATTCTTTTTGATAATGCTATCATGTCATATGGCTTTTCAACGACGGAAGGTGATCATTGCATATATACTAAAGTTATTGGTGGCAATTTTGTGTTACTGTCTTTATGTCTTTATATGTTGATGACATTCTTATTGCTTCTAATAATAAAGAAACATTAGTGGAAGTAAAAGCTTGACTGTCTTCTAAATTTGATATGAAAGATATGGGGGAAGCTTCCTATGTTTTGGGAGTGGAAATACATAGAGATCGGAATAAACGACTACTTGGTTTGTCCCAAAAGACTTACCTTCGTGGCGTTCTAAAACGATTTTCTATGGAAAATTACAAACCTGTTAATGTACCTTTAGTGAAGGGAACTAAACTTAGTGAGGAACAATGTCCATGCACTCCTAAGGAAAAAGAATGAATGAATGGTATTCCTTATTCTTCAGCTTTGGGAAGTCTTATGTATGCTATGTTATTCACACGACCTGACCTTAGCCATGCTGTTGGAATTCTTAGTAGATATCAAAAGAATCCTGGGAAGAGCATTGGAAACAAATCAAACATGTGATGCGTTATGTCAAAGGACCTTTGGATTATCTATTGTGTTTTAATGGTCACAATCTTCAGCTGCAGGGTTATACTGATGCTGATTGGCAAGGGGATTTGGATGACCGGAAGTCTACGTCTGGTTACATATTTGCTTTGGCGGGAGGTGCTATTTCTTGGTGTAGCAGGAAGCAAAACTCAGTTGCTCTTTCATCCATGGAAGCTGAATATATTGCTGCGTCTGAAGCAGCAAAGGAAGGTGTATGTCTAAGGGAATTTCTTGCATCACTTGAGGTCGTGGAAAGTGCATCTCAACCCGTCACTATTTTTTGTGATAATATGGCGACGATCAAGGTCTCCAAAGATCCCAAATTTCGTAGTAAGAGCAAACACATTGATGGAAGATATCATTACATTCGTGATGTAATAAATAGACTCAAGATTATTTGTATGGTTTATTTGCCTAGCACTAGTATGGTTGCAGATCGACTGACTAAGCCCCTTAGTCAGGAATTATTTTCTAAGCATGTTAGAGACATGGGACTTCATGTTATTGACTGAAATGTTTCAGCCAAGTGGGAGATGTTGGAATTTATGTGTGGCTTTCAACATTTATTTATATAATATATATTATGGTAATTATCTATGCACCTCAATGTGAAAATAAATATTGATGCAAGTGATGGGGAATTATTGTTGCGGAATCTAACTCGAGGAATTTGTACTCGAGGTGCCGAGGACGTTTGTGCTGGAATACAGTAGAGGAATTTATTGAGATCAACTCTACTGGAATACTTATTATGTACGTACGTGTTTGACCCGGGTACAGCACAACGGAAGAGCTGGGTTTGTTTTATAGGATCGGCTCTATAGGCTGTTAACCCACATGATCATATTGGAATTAATCTCATATAAACAATTGGTCATGACACATGACTCACACATGTATGCTAGGGACTAATATATTTTAGACTCATGAAACTGACACGTCTGATCGTGGTTGGTGACATGATTCAGGAGTCACACAGATTTTTCGGAACACAGGTGGAATAAATTTAGCACCTGGAAGTGGAGTCTATAAATAGGTCCCTACCCTCTAGCCTCATTATGCATTGTGAGCAGCACTACGAAAAAAGCAGAGGAATAGAGGGTAGACCGTATAGCCCACAAATCCCTTTCAGCCCCCCCGCCTCGCCGCCCGCTGAGCTTGCTCGGGGAGGAGCTCAAGGCTGCCTCCACCGGTTGCGGAGCTCGAGGCCCCTTGTCGGCGCGGAGCTCGCCACCCGGCCGGCAGCGACGCTCGCCCGGAGCTCGCCGCCCCGCCGGCCGAGACGCTCGCCTCTCTTCCAGGTTTGCATCGCCATTCGCACATCCTAAGCTCACGCGTCGAGAGGAGCTCGAGCTCCACCGCGGCCGCCGAAGTTTGGCCGCCACTGCTGGGGACGCCTCTAGCAAGGGAGCATTCCCAGATTTTTTTTCTTCATATATATATAAAAATTAACAAAACAATTAGAATGTATCATTTGAGATTAGGGGAACAGACGAAACATCAACTCGAAGAGCCGGGGATGCAGAAGAGAAGAGTAAGATTGCAAGTGCCATGGCTGCACGGCACCACCGCCCTTCGCCATCAAAGCAGCATTAGGGCGAAGCCACGTAGGGCATGCCGAGTGCACAGGCACCAGGGAAAATTTTAATTTTCAGTGGTTAGCAGCTATATTTTACCACTAGTGCACTCCCTAACTTCAATTACGTCATAGATGTCCAAACGGGCCGCCCGGCCCGGCCCTGGCCCGGGCCCGCCCTGGCCCGCCCTTCACCGTGCCGGGCCTGGCTCGGCACTATGCCCTACCGTGCCGGGCCGTGCCAGCCCACGGGCTGAGCCGACGGCCCAAGCCCGGGCCTGCGGGCTCATTTCGTGCTGGGCTGGCCCGCAATAGCCCGGCACTATGTCCCGGGCCGGGCCGCTGCCGGCCCACGAAGTCAGCTCTAGCCAGCCCACGAACGCGCCGACGGAGGGGATCCTGCCGGCCCGCGGCCCGCGCTCCCGCCGGCCTGCGCGCCGCCGCTCACGCCATTGCCGGCCATGGGGGAGAGGAGGGGGTAGCGGGCGGCACCGCAGCGCCGGCGGAGGGGAGAGCCGGAGAGGTGGCGGCTCGGTGTGGTGGGGGAGAGGAGGGGGTAGAGGGCAGCCGTGTCGGACATCGAGGAGAGAGGAAGGGGAGCCGCAGCCGCGCCGGCCATGGAGGAGAGAGAGGAGAGGGAGCCGCAGGCCTGCAGCCGCGCTGGTCGTGGAGAATAGGAAGGGGAGCGGCGTCGCCGCGCCGTCGCTCGTCGGTGGAGAGAAGAGGCGCCGTGGCGGCGGCAGTTGGGGAGGGGCGGATGGCAGGGAGGAGTAGGGGTGGGGTAGGGTTTGAGGGAAGTGGGGAACGGCCTGGTGGTCTGTTGCTTGTTGGGCTGATGGCCTGGTGGGCTGGTGGCCTGGCCTCGGGCCTCTACCGGGCCTCCGCTCCTTCACCGTGCCGGGCCGGGCCGCCCGGCGTGCTGGGGTGGCGGCCCACGCCCGGGCACGCTGGCCGGGGCGGGCTAGCACGGGCCCGGAGGTGGCCGGGCCGGGCCGGGCTTGGACCGGGCCAAAAATACGGGCTTTCGGGCGGGCTACCGGGCTCCGGGCTTTGTGGACATTTATAATTACGTGCACCACCATCCGGCCCACCAGCAGCCTGCAGCCATGCAGTCCACACAATTGATAGCCCATGGCTTGCTTACAGGCCAATTCACAATAATTAATGTTTAATGAAGTAATCAACAGATCAAAGCCCACAAGGGCGTAGTGCCGCTGCCGCGTGCGGCGTGCATGACGAGGCGACAGAGAAAACCAAACGACGCTCGCGAAGCCGCTTCATTTTCCAAAAAAAAACTCGCTGAAGAGAGGCGACGGAACGGAAGCAAAGCGAGAGCAGCGCTTGCATCGTCGCTCGTCGGCTCGTCGCGTGGCCCAGGCGCCCTGCGCCTTGCCGGAATCAGCTCTGCCTCTGCGGGCTGCGTCCTCCATCGATCAGCGCGCTCCCTTTTTCCTCTCCGTTGCTGAACTTGCTGTGCACAGTGCACCTGCACTGCACAACCTGTGAGGCTGCCACCTCTCTACTGGTACACAACTAAATTTTTTTGTGTTTTATTGAAGTAATAAGTTAGTGCTCCAATTTCATGGTTAACGATCCTTTTTTGTTCAATTAAATTGTTGGGTTAGGGTTTGAAATTCAATTTTGCAGATTTACTTTTGCAAATTGCAACGGAAGGCAAAGGAGAGGAGAGGAACTCAGAAGGCTTCATTCCAATTTCAGACTCTGGGAATTGAACTAAATATATAAAATCATGTCAAGTGAGTTTATTGGTGCTTGATATATTGATTGTTTATTTTTCTTCCCTTATTCTTGAACAGACGCACAAGAAAAACATGAAATTGATATTTTTAAGAATGTGTTGCAGGTGCATTTGTGGATAGACTAGGTAAATGCCCGTGCGTTGCTACGGGTACGATGCATGGAGGAAGATAAATATATCACACAAAAAATTGTATTTTGACGGCTGTAGGGTCGCACCGAGGTCCATGAAATTTCATGAAAACTTAATAGATAAATAAATATCAGACATACAGATCTCTCCTACTTTGTAAGGACTTCCTTGTATACAATATTCTTTGTGAACGTGCATGTGTGTGGCGTAGGAGTTTTCTTCGCATCTATCTTTGACATTTTCTTCTCATTATTTCTGGTACGATTGTTATCCATCTTATCTTTATTTTTAATCTTCTTTTTCTCATTGTTGTCTTCCTCCTCCCTATTAGGAGGCAATGCGAGGACCTTGACATTTGACCTGGCGGTGGCTCTGGATAGAGCAACATAGAGCTGACCATGTGAGAACACAGGTTCACGCAAATACACGCCAACATTTGGGATAGTCTGCCCTTGTGCTTTGTTGACAGTCATGGCAAAGCTGAGCCTAACAGGGAACTGTTTGCGCTTGAACGAACGGGAACATCTCATCATCAGAGGGGCATAATGGTATACGAGGCAAGAAGACCCTTTTTCCAGCATGTTGTCCCAGTACGATTTCTGCGTCGATGGTATTTCTATGGAAGCCCCGAACCACCAACCTTGTTCCGTTGCAAAGGCCGTTAGCAGGGTCGAGGTTACGTAGTAGTATGATTGGGCAACCGATCTTAAGCTTTAAAACATGCGGGGGCAGCCCATTGGGGGTTAAAGTGTTAAGGAACTCCGATGGGTAGTAGTTATGTGGATCGTCTATAGCGGCATCAAAACTATGATACACGACCTCCCTGCCTCGGAATCTATCTATCATCTTCATATTGATCTCATCCACCCAGTCATTGCGTGTAGACAATATGGCTCTTGAGGTGATATATTTTATGTCTAGCAGATTCTCATCAAGACGTGGGAAGATGCACTCGATCAATGTATCAAGGTCGCGTTCTGATGAGCTAGTGTATGGCACACAGATCTCATCTGGCAGACGTACATCCCCATCGGCATTAACTTCCTCTATACCACAACCGATCCGCAATAGATAGTCCGCAAACCATGGGTCGCTCTGTGCGCGCATGTTGCGAACCAGCTTCAAGTGCCGCATTGAATCCCAAAGGTACGACCTCCGCAATGATGCATCGACAATCTGTCCCCTCGACCCCTTACGGATTATAGGGAGGACCTGTCTAAAATCTCCACCAAACACAACAGTCTTCCCACCAAAGGGTACCTGAGGCCGATCCATAATATCACGTAGGCTGATATCGAGCGCCTCCACCGCTTGCCTCTTAGTCATAGAAGCCTTGCCCCAAATTATGAGAGACGTCTGCCGTAGCAGCTTAGCAGTGCCACTCTGCTTGGTAAATCTACAAACACTGCCTTCCTTGATTGTAAGGGGTATCTTAAAACGTGAGTGAGCGGTTCTCCCACCAGGCATTTTCGATGCTGCAACACCAAATGTAGCTGTCGCCACAGCCAGCTTGTCCTGACTACGGACATTCGCAAGTAAAGCTCTATACAAGAAGGTCTTCCCGGTGCCACCAGGCCCATCCACAAAGAAAAGTCCACCCTGTTCGCTTTCAACGGCAGACATTATCTCATTGTATGCAACCCGTTGTTCCTCATTGAGAGACTTCGATAACGCCACATCATCGGCATTGTGCTCAACACTTGCCTCCTCGTATATCTCCCGAGGAACGCCGCTGGCGTCATCATATGCATCGTCGATAGCAGGAAGAGGGAGTGAAGTTATGTCCTTCCCCATTGACTGAAGCATGTTCCGGATATCTATCAAGACCATCTGTTGCACGAGTTCTTGGGATGAGGTGTTGCGACGAAAGTCCTCTGACATTGCATCCAGGTGTTTCTGCCATAGACTGAACACATCACTCGGTTCACAGAATACCAAAATCGTTGCAAAAAGGCGTCGAAGCGAAGATGGCATCTGATATTCAGTAGCCTCTGTAAGGCATTTGTCCAACGTGTTGTCTTCCTCTATAAGGCCCCTCCTCTCTGTAGCTTCACGGAACGTAGCCAGAACCACACCATCGACGGTTCTCAAATGTGTGTAAGATGTAGCTCCAGTGACGTGGTTAAGAAGGACACGAAGAAAGTAACGCTCACCCTCTGCAGGGTTAGCCGAGACGACCCTACCAACCTGGCCTTTATCCCATGCATTGACTCTATGTCGCCAGTATTTACCATTGGCATCGTGTCACGGTACAATATACCACGAGCACTCACATCCAGCCTATTTAAGTCAAAATAAGCTGTAAGCATTGACTCGTCAGCACCCGGTCGATTGACAACATCCTCAATATTCTCTTTACGGTGGTATGGCACCATGTGCTGGTCTGGTAGATGAAGCTGCAGCTGCTGTACAGGAGGATTGTTCTTGCTTAGGTCAAAGCCATATATCCTCCATAACGCTTCTGGTGGGGTCACCCAACGAGCATCTCTAAATTGTTTGATCTCATCAATGTTCCCACTATCATCAGGCCTGTCACCCTCCCTCATGACCACTGATGCACGATCATGTCCCTTATATATGTACTTGAACAAGTACTTAATAGACTTGATACTCCCGCATGCCTCTACCTTGATGTGACAGTTAAAATGGCGCAATAGGTAGGGGTTGTAAGGTACGACCCATTGATTGTCCAGCACATGACCTCGGACCCTTTCTTTACGTCCATTGTTTCGACGCCTATAGATGGGGTATGAATCCTTGCACTGTGAGGTAGCCTCACAGAAAGGGCGTGGGTAACGGTTCTTACATGTTGAGCGTCCCTTGGTACACGGGCAGTTTGGGTTCAGATGTCCGCAGGGACCATGCATCATATTTTTTGTGACCATATTGTATAGCTCTGGGTACTTCTTCTTGTCAGGGAGCTCAGCAGAGATCAGAACGTCATACTGTTCAGGACACGTGAGCTTGTATTTTCTTTTCATGATTAATAACCAGTGGGCATGCGGTAAACCCCTCTTCTAAAACTCGACGACATATACGAAGGCCTTAACCTTGCCCAATATCTCTTTATCTAACAACTGATGTTTCAACTCTAGTAGTTTCGCTCTAAAGACTCGGGCGACAAGATCTGGACGGTCTTGAGCCGTCTGCCCGGGATAGAGTTCGTTCTTGATCTCCTCCCAATTTGGGTTGCACATCATCGTGAGGAAGATGTCCGGTTTACCGTACCTCCGCACCAGAGCCATTGCATCCATGTATCGACGCCTCATATCCCGAGGACCACCGATGAACGAAGTACAAAGAACAGTCCGCTTGCCAACAACATCACCCCGCCCTTCGCCCGCGTGCAAGCTGTCAACCAAGCCTTGATACAGATCAGCCCTTATATCGTCCTGGTGGAACCAGATGTAGTCAAGGCGAGAGCTCTCGATCTTTATGTAAGTGTCAACCGCAAACTGTTGGAAGAGACGCTTCCCGTGGAGGATTGGATTGAATATTCCAGGCCGCATTTGGAATTTGTAGCAGTAGTAGTCACGAACAGATACACACAGATTTCCAGCCTGGCCTAAATAGGGACCATGTACAAGTTAGTTTAACAAATAATAACACCACAATTTAAATTAAGTTGAATAAGCATGAGAACAGATTGTGTTACCTAGATCATCACCACTTGCTCCCTTTGCCCTTTTTGCACGGATTGCCGCTGCTTCCATAACCTTTTCCATTGTGACACCAACTTTGGGGATGTTGTTGTGCCACCCGAGCTCACCTCTGGGAAAGAAGAGCGGGTATGACAGCGCATCATAGCAGCCTTGGTATGATCTTATACCATGTATAGATCTATCTTTCCCTTCGAGGAGAACGCTATGATCAAACTGTCCCCGGCGTTCGCTCCCCTCAATCTAAACGGCAGCCACCTCAGATGTGACGGGAACATTATAGACTCTCTGGTCTAGCCGTTGGTCTAGGTTGAGTTCGATTGTGTAATCCTCAATCTGCTCAATCTGTCCTAGAGGCCTAAGTTGTTCTGAGTATGGGTTTCCACGCATGACGCGGACCAACTCCTCGATGACCTCCTTGTCCTTTTGCTCGCACTCTTTACGGGCCCTGCGGTACCGATGCACGAGAGACGGGTCATCGTCGTGGAAATATAGCTCTAGGTGTCTTGGCTCGGTGCCCTCTTCCTTACCAAAGCCACGTATGTTGTGGTAGATCTGTCCATGGGCACGGAACGTGTACACACCACTGTTCCTAATGTTGGTCGTCAGACGGTCCAAGTGGCAGTATAGAGAAGTGAATGAGAAATGTCCATTGAAGAACCTAATGTTTGTCCAAGTGGCAGTATAGAAAGAACCTAAAAAGTACAGACGGATCATCATCTTCTTCCATGTCAAAACCATCCTTAACGTCATCATCTTCATCTGCATTTTACAATCCAATACATGGTTGTGTTAGGAGCGATTAAAAAAAACTAAGTCAATAATTCCAATCATCGTCCGTGTGTACCTTGACAAGCAAAAAGCCACCCCTCATCCTCCACGAATACAACGTCCTCATCACCATCTGTTCAATGGCATTACTATGTTTGATTATAATATAGTACATTGCAGAAATCATTTCACTAAAGAAGAATAAATAAGGGATGTTACCATCCTCCACCATTGGTTCTTGTGTCCGAGCACTTACACCCGGCGGAGGGCATTTCTTGAGAATACCTTTATAAGCAATAACAAGGTTTGTTAATAGATCACACTAACATTTTTTATGATGAACCAATGATAGAAAAAAATACCGATATCAGTAATGGATGGTTGTGTGCTTGGGGTATTGCAAGAAGCATTCAAGGGTGCCGATGATGTAGTGTCGATTTCTGTAGCACCTATATATTGATAACAAATAAAAAGACATTAATATAAAACACAAAGACAATACAGAGAAGGGTGAAAAAACGAATGGTAGAATTATTGTTGGTAGATCACCGTTGTTAATGACTCGTGAGTCCATGATGGCACGTGTATCTCTACTTGCTTTTCGTCCAATGGTTGACGCAAACAAATGATTTTGTCGGTTCTGTAGTGAGTTCCTCTAACCAGGTGTCACATGATGTCTACGTTTTGTGTGATGAGCAGTTGTTACTGGCGGTTCACCATCAGAGTCAACTTCATTGGATGTCGGGATGTAAAGAGGGGACCCATGGACATCAGGAATAGTCATGGAATCACTTATCCGACCTACAGAAGGCTCTTGAGAAGGGAAGATAAGCTTAGGTGTCCATTGCGGGTTCTCCATGGCGATTGATGCTGGATGTAAGTTGTTCTTCCGAAACTCCTTCACTGACTTTTTGTATGCTTGCTTCGATGCGTGTATGTTTGGTTTATTATTCTGAATTTTTTGTTGTTCCCGCCTTGCCGTGACCATTTCAGGGGTCTTTGCCTTGTATGCTACAGAACGCCTCTTCTTCAAGTTAATTTTATCCTCCTCAGACATTTGAGCGCGGCGAGTTGCAGCTCGGACTCTATCCTTCTCAATTTTTTCTGCCAGTTTATCTAAAGTTTGTGGCGTTGCAACTGGGTCCTTCGAGTCAATTACTGAAAATATGGAAGATATTTAATTAGTTTAAAAGGTACTTTACCTTATCAATATTGGAATTAAATTTAGTGGAATATTATGATACCTGCATCGGTCACAATTTTATTTTTTGTTAGATCAATAATGGGCCCATTGTGTATAGTGGTGTCCATGCTTACACCTGTTTCAATGTGATATCATTCATATTGGGCCACAACAATGTAGTATATAGCATTCTAACATATAAATATAACAAACAACAGATAGTACATGTTGAGGCCACACCTTCTGAAACTGTGGGAATTAACGACGTGGTGTATGAATCATTCCTATGCAACCAATCGTCTCCTACGTCTGTTAAAGAATCATTTTTGGGTTGCATTTAATGAACTACCCGACAGATGATCAGTAGGAGCGACATTTTCTTTAGGAACTTTTGCACTCTGTCTTTTTTCGCGAGCTTGACGACGCTTCTCTACAGCTACAGATATATAAATTAATTAGTGAGTACACGTTATCATTGGATAAAGTAAATAGCAATATACACAAGCAGTACCTTCAGGTGCATGATAAGCCTCTCTCTGCTTTCTCTTCCTTTCTGCCTTTTGTTCTTCAGAAAGCGCTGCATATCGTGCCTTTTCTCTCTGTCTCTTTCGTTCTTTAGGATCGACAACTTGGTCCACAGACATGGCCTCTAATAAAAAACAATAAAACATAGGTCATAGGTGAGTGTGATGTGGAGTCACTTTCCTGTTTTTTTAAAAAAAAAATGTACCTGTGTTGATGGCGTTTGTGGCAGCACCCAAAACGGCCCGGTCAGCAATACCCCTCACTGGTCCCATCAATTTTATTGTCCTGCTAAAGGCCAATATACAAGCATAACTTACAGTCAATGTGACATATGCCAATTGGACACAATTCATGGATAAAAATGGATTAAGCAGTCCAAAACCCAATTGCTCAATCGTAGCTGTCCAAGGGCCTAATGTAACAATCTCTACTACTAAGAAAAGCACTCAATTGATCGTGGCCACCTGAATAGACCTATCAGCGCAACGTCCATTAAGTGATCACTATATGAATTATGACACAAAGTAACTGACGAGAAGCATACACAAAAAAACTGCATATTCTCAACCCGATTTTCTGTTATTGGATCTGGAGGCAAGTCAATGTTTGGTCACTTTCTTTCTATCTGCAATGCCTCGATACTCATGCATACCTAGCAGCAGGTTACAGAACAAGGCACTCTTGATGATGCTAGAAAAATATGAAGCCTAGCACCGGTCGGAAATAGGAAAGGGTATTCATAACCTGCTCCATTATGAGTAAACAAAATAAATGGCATATCTAAAAGCATCATTTGCAAACATGTACCCTCACAGCAAATCTCCTTCTATAGTCATGAGGTGTCAATTGCCGAACACTGAATAGTGCTAATCAGAACACAGAACTGACAATTTGAGTCCTCTACCCAAGTAGCATGACATGGTGAAATGATAAATAATTATAGAACATGAAAATATCATGCAGCACCTAGTATATGCAATAGAAGACATACCAGTTATTTGAATTATTCGGCAGCACCCAATCCTGATCCAAAGCAATGAACCGGTGTCCTGCCAAAAACACAGAAGATGTTGATCAAACTGAAGCTGCCCGGCATAGGCTGGCAGATGTGTTCAGATGTGAATCAAGGCCTTAATAATTCAAGAAATTTATGAGAACTGAACTGTATATATTGTGACACAACGCCACCAAGAGAAAAACAAAACTTTTAAAAACCCAAAAAATTTGCAGAGCTTGAGGGCATGTCATAAAATAAATGGGAAGCATGTATGTAATAAAAAAATGCACATGCTTCATTATTCATAATGCTGTCCACTTATCAAGTTATTCATCTATGCTAATTATACACCTCATGACCATGATTCTTATGAGGCCTCGAGCACTATGGCAATCCTAAAAAACACATGGATTAAGGATGGATGAGATTCTTGAATCTGCTGCTCGCTAGCTCAAGACAATCCAGTGATCCAGGCCATGTCTGTTTTCAAAAAGATTCACATGTTGCTTGCATGATAACTAATAACGTGGTCAAAATAAAGTAGAGCCAAGAATTCTGTCGTCAGAGCTGGCCAAATTTGATTAATAATAAGATCAGATTCATATCACTGGTTATCCCCAGCTTCCGATTGTAATTATGTTTGCACATCTGAACCATGAAATTTAGTATTGCCTGACCTACAGATGAAATTATAAGGCATCAGCAAGGTCTCATATGTGCAATTATAAGCCACCATCCAACCATATGGGCTTTGCAAAGTTAACAGAAGATCGCAAACTAAAATGTTGGGCAAAAGTTTTGAATCACAACATTACTGAAAACAAACCACTTAGTAATTGATTTAAGACAATCCACTGCTTAGTAATTCATACAGCTCCAAGCTCTAGCACCAAACAATTGTGCACTTATATTATCATATCCCAGAACATAGGTAGCATCATCCACTAATTAATACCGCCAAACTAATGTTTATGGAAAAAATGGTATTTTGATTATAGACGTGTTCCAGTCTCCAAAATCGTTCTCCATACCTAATTAACAACCAAAAGATTGTAGCCTTACAATGACATTACTCCATAATGTCTGGCTTCAGGCTTGATTTTGCAATCATCAAGACGGGCCTGCCCAAATAATTGCACAGTCAGGTGCAGACATTAGTATAGAGCCTTTATAAAGATCATGTATTGTTCAGGCAGAGCAAGCCGCCCTGCCCAAATAATAGTACAGTCAGCTGCAGACATTAGTATATAGTCTTTATAAAGATCATGAGCAAGCCAAAAAAAAATGTTTGGAGTTATAAAGATCATGTATTGTTCAGGCAGAGCAAGCCGCCCTGCCCAAATAATAGTACAGTCAGCTGCAGACATTAGTATATAGTCTTTATAAAGATCATGAGCAAGCCAAAAAAAATGTTTGGAGTTAACACTAAGATTTCAACTTAAGCTTGTTCTGTGTTCTTTCTATCCTTCTCCCCTAAAGTAATGTTAGAGCCATTTGAAGCATTGCTGAGGTCTGCAATTGCTGAGGGCAGCAATCTTCTCAGAACATGCCACCAATGACTCGAATCACCAATTGAATCAGGCCTAGGGGATCCCGCGGCTGATTGGCCGGGCCCGGATGGGGCGGCCACGACAGCCAGCGGCGCGGTCACGACGCGCACACGGGGTAGGGTTAGGCGGACGATAGGCAAGGAGATTTACCCGTGATCCCGTGTCACCGTCGATCGTCTTCTGCTCGCCTAGGGTTTCACCGCGCCTCGGCGTCGATCGGATCCGCGCCTCAATCTTCTCAGAACATGCCACCAATGACTCGAATCACCAATTGAATCAGGCCTAGGGGATCCCGCGGCTGATTGGCCGGGCCCGGATGGGGCGGCCACGACAGCCAGCGGCGCGGTCACGACGCGCACACGGGGTAGGGTTAGGCGGACGATGGGCAAGGAGATTTACCCGTGATCCCGTGTCACCGCCGATCGTCTTCTGCTCGCCTAAGGTTTCACCGCGCCTCGCCGTCAATCGGATTCGCGCCTCGCCGTCGATTTCTCGTCGTTGTGGGTGCAGCGGCCGTGGGCGTCGGCGTTGGGGGCGCAGGGCGCAGGGCGTCGGCGTCCGAGGATGGAGGGCGCAGGCGTCGGATGGGGTTGGCGGCGGCGAAAAGAGGCGCAGGCGTCGGGGGTGGGGGGCGCAAGGCGGGCGTCGCGAGGAGGACGGGGGTTGGGCGTCGGGGGCGGCGTCAAGGATTGGGCGTGGGGCGTCGGGCGTGGGGGACGGGACGGGACGGGACGGGGAATTGTGGGCGAGATTTGGCGGAGGGATCGGAGGGAGTTGATCTCAGCCATAGGATTGAATTTTGATGGTTACGAGGATCGCAGGTGGGATTAGATGGCAGACGGAAGGTGGGGGTGGACGCAATTCCTCAGCGCAGTCTTATTAGGCAGAACATGCCACCAATGACTCGAATCACCAATTGAATCAGGCCTAGGGGATCCCGCGGCTGATTGGCCGGGCCCGGATGGGGCGGCCACGACAGCCAGCGGCGTGGTCACGACGCGCACACGGGGTAGGGTTAGGCGGACGATGGGCAAGGAGATTTACCCGTGATCCCGTGTCACCGTCGATCGTCTTCTGCTCGCCTAGGGTTTCACCGCGCCTCGCCGTCGATCGGATCCGCGCCTCGCCGTCGATTCCTCGTCGTTGTGGGTGCAGCGGTCGTGGGCGTCGGCGTTAGGGGCGCAGGGCGCAGGGCGTCGGCGTCGGGGGATGGAGGGTGCAGGCGTCGGATGGGGTTGGCGGCGGCGAACAGAGGCGCAGGCATCGGGGGTGGGGGGCGCAAGGCGGGCGTCGCGACGAGGACGGGGGTTGGGCGTCGGGGGCGGCGTCAAGGATTGGGCGTGGGGCGTCGGGCGTGGGGGACGGGACGGGGAATCGTGGGCGAGATTTGGCGGAGGGATCGGAGGGAGTTGATCTCAGCCATAGGATTGAATTTTGATGGCTACGAGGATCGCAGGTGGTATTAGATGGCAGACGGAAGGTGGGGGTGGACGCAATTCCCCAGCGCAGTCTTATTAGGAGTAGAGAAGATGGCTGAAAAGAAAAGCACCAGATGATGCTAACAATGTTGGTAATTCTTGTCAGCAAGGCAACAATGTTATTGTTGATCTAGTGCCACCGGCTCCAGAAGATGTCAATTGGGAGGAGGAGATCCAATTTGATCCAGGCAAAAGAAAACAAATACGTGCTTATCATCCTAATCTTAGAGAATCAGTAATAAAAAGGTACTTGGTAAATGGGTCTTGTCAACCTCGTACTCTTGATTTTCCATATATTCGGATTGGAGATAGAAACAGAAGGTTTAATCCGGAATGGTTTGATGAATTTGGAGATTGGCTTGAGTATAGTGAGTCCACTGATAGAGTATATTTCAATTGTTTCTTGTTTAGAGACCCCACTAATAAAGAGGCTGGGTACAAGTCATTTATTTTAGATGGTTGGAATAGTTGGAATAATAAAGAGAGACTAAAGGAGCATGTTGGTGGTATGAACATCCCTCATAATGTGGCAAAGAAAAAATGCGATGATATGTTGCAAAGAGAACAACACGTTGATGTTGCTTTACATAAACAGCTAGAGACTTCTAAGAATGCATATTTTGTTTGATTAATTGGTGCAATTGATACCTGCAGATAGGGATGCAAGTTCATCTATTTTTGGGTCATTGGGTCGACCTAAAACTTAGAAAAATGAACTAAAATGGCATGCCATGTAAATAATTTAGAAGGTAAAATGAACTAGAGTGGTTGACCCAAAAAAACACTATTGGGTACCCACTTGCATCCCTACCTGCAGATTGCTACTTAAGCAATGATTGCCTTTCCGGGGACATGATGAATCAAAGAAATCCTACAACAAAGGGAATTATACGGAGGTTTATGATTGTTTAGCCGAGCATGACGCAGCTTTAGGCAAGGCATTGACAGTTGATGCAGCAGACAATAGTCTTTTGGTATCTTCTGACATACAAAAAGACATCATCAAGTGTTTTGCAGATGAGATTTTACATTCTATACTTGAAGATATTGGGCAAGATGTATTCGGCTTGCTAGTTGATGAGTCTAGAGATGTCTCTTGCAAGGAGCAAATGGCAGTGGTGCTGAGATATGTTGATAAATGTGGAGCTGTGAAGGAGAGCTTTGTTGGGATTGTTCATGTGAAAGATACAACTTCTGCCAGCCTCAAGTCATCTATTGATTCTCTGTTTGCTAGATTAAAGTTGAGCTTGAAACAAGTAAGAGGCCAAGGATATGATGGTGCTAGCAATATGCGAGGTGCGTTTAATGGCTTACAATCATTGATCATGAGAGAAAATAGTAGTGCATATTATGTCCATTGCTTTGCTCATCAACTTCAACTAGTGGTTGTGGCTGTTGCTAGAAAGCATACAGGCATTGCAGAATTTTTTAACAAGATTTCTACTTTGTTGAATGTGGTGGGTGGATCTTCAAAGAGAAGGGACATGATTCGGGATATCAATCTTGAAGAAGTTAGTAAGGCCTTGGGCTGTGGGTTACTTACAACTGGGACAGGATTGAATCAAGAACAATGTCTACAAAGACCTGGAGATACTCGTTGGAGTTCTCACTATAAATCCCTCAGAAGTTTAGTTAATTTGTTCCAAACAATTATTAAAGTGCTAGAATTTGTGGAGAAGGAAGACAGGGATGGAAAGGCAAGGGGTATTCTTGTATACTTCCAATCTTTTGAATTTGTGTTCTACTTGCATCTCATGCTGAACATTTTAGCTATCACAAATACCTTGTCAATGGCATTACAACGGAAAGATCAAGATATCGTGAATGTTGTTCATTGTGTAAGATCTACTAGAAACCATTTGGATAAGGTCAGGCGAGACGGATGGGAGAAAAATACTTGGTGAAGTGTATGAGTTTTGTGATAAACATGATATTTGCAAGTTGGAAATGGATGAGGCTTACATTGATCCAACTAAGCCAAGGAAAAAAACAGGTATTACCAACAAGCATCATTTTCAAGTTGATTGTTTTAATGAAGTTCTTGATTGGTTGCTACAGGAGCTTGATAGTCGCTTCAATGAGACCTCCTCCCAGTTGCTTGTATGCTCGGCCGCATTCAATCCGAGAGACTCATTTCATGATTTTAATGTGGATAGTTTGATAAGACTAGCAAAATTATATCCTGCCGACTTTGATCATGTGGAATTGAGGGATCTGAATGAGGAACTTTTACTTTATATTGATGATGTGCGTCAAGATGATAGATTTGTGAACATACATACCATAGCTGAGCTTTCCCAAAAAATGGTACATACAAGGAAACATCTAACCTATTATTTGGTTTATCGCCTTTTGAAGCTAGTACTTGTATTGCCTGTCGCCACTGCTACAGTTGAGAGGATATTTTCAGCAATGAAAATTGTGAAAACACAATTGCGCAACCGTATGGGTGATGAGTACATGAATAATAGTCTCATTTGCTATGTGGAGAAAGAAAAAATGCTGAAAGTTACAAATGATGTTGTTGTGGATCGCTTTAGGAAAATGGGAAATCGTAAATATTGAAAGGTAATATATAGATTTCATTTTTTTATCATTTACAATTTGTGAATATATTTTTTCTTATAATATTGAATCATCTGATTAATAATTTTTTATAGGTTATCGTCTCATGGAGGTCCAAGAACTCAATTCAATGGTGTATTTTGCCAATTGCTATGCAGATCATATAATATTTTGTTGATGTTTAATTATATATGGATTTTAACTATCAATGCTACCAAATTATTCATTTTTACAAGAATTTTTTTGCCTTTACGTATGGTGGACAAGGTTTTTATTGCATGTGTATTTTGAAATGTGCACTCGGGTCCTCCGTGCTCTAGCTTCGCCCCTGCCAACAAGTTGTTGACGCCTTTTCGGAGTCAACAAGCACGCGGAGTAAGCTCCTTGCTGCTCCTCCGCGTAGGTCGGTCAGACCGGTTTTGACAACCGGTCAGACCGGTCTCGCCGGCGGTATCCGGCGAGAGACCAACGAACGCACGTCCGGGAGGGACCCCGTCGGGACAGGCGCACCTTGGGTTCTTCTAGGATCGGCAGGCCACCTAAAACGCCTTCAAACATCGCGGAGATGAAGGAAGAACATCATGATAAGGTTGGAAAAGTAGGGTAAAGAGATAAAAAGGTAAAAATAAAAGATAGATTGGTTTTGATCGATTGGATGATCCCCAATCGAATCTATCAATTACACTTTTATCTTTTTACCTTTCGTTCCCTTTACCCAACTTTTCCAACCCCATGTGTCGTCCTTCTTCTGTCTCCGTGGCATGAGGAGGCGCCCTAGCTGGCCTGCCGAGCCTAGGGCAAACCAAGGTGCGCCTGCCCCGATGGGGTTCCTCCCGAGCGGGCGTTCGTTGGTCTCTCGCCGGACACCGCCGACGAGACCGGTTTGACCGGCTATCAATACCGGTCTGACCGACCTGCGTGGAGGAGCAGCAAGGAGCCCCTTCATGCACCGCACGTTCAAGTGTGATTCGTGTGTTGGCCCGAGATTGACGTCAACATATTTTGGCGACTCCCCAGCGGAGTCGCCAATTTGTTAACGCCTTTTCGGAGTCAACAAGCACGCGGAGTAAGCTCCTTGCTGCTCCTCCTCGTAGGTCGGTCAGACCAGTTTTGACAACAGGTCAAACCGGTCTCGCCGGCGGTGTCCGGCAAGAGACCAACGAACGCCCGTCCGGGAGGGACCCCGTCGGGACAGGCGCACCTTGGGTTGTTCTAGGATCGGCATGCCACCTAGAACGCCTTCAAACATCGCAGAGATGAAGGAAGAACAGCATGATAAGGTTGGAAAAGTAGGGTAAAGAGATAAAAAGGTAAAAATAAAAGATAGATTGGTTTTGATCGATTGGATGATCCTCAATCGGCCTTGGCCCTTTATATTTATAGGGTGGGATGGTCTTACCCCGTTTGAGTCGGTTACAATATGGGACAAAACAGAGTCCTAAACCTACTCAAATTACAGATCAAAACCGGTCTGACCGGTTTCCCGGTTTGGGAAACCGGTCTGACCGGTTTGCCCAGACGCAGAATCTTCCCGAAGCCATAACTCTTTCATCCGGAGTCCAAAATAGGCGTTCCACATATGCATCTTGATCGTCTCGACGAGAGCTACGCAATGGTGAAGTCCAATCTGCATTTTAACAACGTTATCTAAACCGGTCTGATCGGTTTATGCACACCGGTCTAACCGGTTTGCACAGCCTGCCAATTTTGGTCGTCAACACAAGTATTGTTGTCCCTCCATGAGATGCTGGCCTGCTTTTGCAGTCGTCATTGCCAAGCGCAATAGGTGGATCCTGCGCTCGTCACTGGCATTAACCTCTGCGCTCGTCATGAGCGAGCGTCGCGGCAGAGGCGGCAAGCTCCGGGCGAGCGTCGCGGCCGGCGGGGTGGCGAGTTCCGCGCCGGCGAGGGGCCTCGAGCTCCGCAGCCGGCGGGGGCGGCCTCGAGCTCCTCCCCGAGCAAGCTCAGCGGGCGGCGGGGCGGGCGGGCGAGCTCCGTGGCCTCGAGCTCGACAGTATGACCATGGCCGAGTGCCGGTGGCGCGGTGCTACCGACGGGCTACAAGTCTTCGCTGTTTTAGCTCTGAATCAATCACGGCCATTGCATCTGGAATGAGTGAATCTGAAAGTGCATCTAGGCACTTATATGTTTTGGTGATTTTGGATGACAACATGATTAGTCTTTTAACTTGTTTGTCTAAGTGTATGAGCAGGAAATAACAAGAAAGCAAACAAGTGGTATTCATCCCATGCAAGCAATACAAATGACAAGCGTGTGATAGTGACAAATGAGACATGGACTTAAGTAAATTGGTTGGTCTCATAGATAAGATACTTGTCAAAGATTTTGGGATAAATCATTTGAAGAATTAGGATTTCTTTGGGCTTGTTCCATAGCAATGGTTACATTCAAAGTGAGACATGATTCTATTGATTAGCATATGGTCTCAAGTACATTGATGCTTATGGACAAGATTATCTACCAAAGAAGATATTCAAGCAAATCAAAGACATGGATTTCAATGTGTTATTCATTGAAGATGCAATGCAAAGCGAAGCTTAAATTGACAAGAGAGGACGGAAAGGATCAAGCTAGATGGGAGTGACGTTCCTTACAAGGTGAAGGGCAAGTTGGTCTTGTAGCCGAGGTACTTTGTTAGTGGAAAGGTCTAGCATCTTTGTTTGGGTTCTATACGTCAATCAAGTCATATCAAGTGAAGCAATGCGAAGCATCTAATCTTTTATTGATCATATGATGGAATGGCTTATGAATTGTTCATGCAATGAAAGTTCTAAGTCATGAAGCTCAACATTGGATTAGCTCAAACAAGACATGAAATGTTGAAGCCCTCAAGTTGAAGAACGATCAAGTATGGCATCAAGGAAGATCTACAAGCTCAAGTGGTAGACTCTATTTATTGTTTTAGTCTTGAGTTTAGGAATGCCGTACTATCAAGAGGGATGCAACATTAGTTGTCTTGGCATATACCAAAAAGTGCTCATAAGTTCAACCCAAATAAAATAACCTTTGGAGAGAAGTCCTTTAGGGACTTAGGGTGCTTTGCCCACCCAAACCGGTCTGACCGGTTTGGGAAAGCGGTCTGACCGCTTTTGGGCTTTGGGGGCTCAGCCCAACCAAACCGGTCTGACCGGTTTGGGAAACCGGTCTGACCGATTTGGGAAACCGGTCTGACCGGTTTGGGGCTCTGACAGTTATAACGGCTAGTATAGTTCGTAAACCGGTCTGACCGGTTTGGGAATCCGGTCTGACCGGTTTCCAACGGCTATAACGGCTAGTTTTGGTTGTGTGGGGTATTTATACCCCATACCCCTCTCCTTTGAGGGGTGCTGGTTCCTTTGCCTTTGTGGCTCGTCCCAAGCCTTCCCAAGCACCAGCAAGCTCTCCCCAAACCTCTCTTTGTGAGAGTTGATTGATTTAGTTCATATCTTTGGATTTGGGTTGAGGGATGTATGAGTATGAGCAATAGATAGCAAGTGATAGCAATTATCAGCTATATAGAGCATATCCTTAGTGTTGAGCACTTCCGGTGAAGCCAAGCATCCATTGGAGCATTTGTTACTCTTGGAGGTGATCCTCCTAGACGGCTAGGCGTCGCCGGTGAGCTACCTTCGTGTGTGGTAAGCCACGGATTGTTTGTAAGGGCTGGTCTTGCCTCCTTCGTGGAAAAGGACCAAAAGCTAGTGATACCGAGGAAAGTGGCTTGGAGTGGATAAGCCCGCCTTTCGTAGGCCCTCAACGGAGACTAGGATTCATCGTGTCTTTGTGACAGCCTTAGTGGCAGCGGTGAACTCCGAACTTCGGGAAAACAAATCATTGTCTCCTTGTTTACCTTCACAAGTACATTTCTAGCATATATATTCGCTTCCGCTTCTATCTACTTGGTTGTGCTCTAATTGTGTGCAGGGACTTAGTGGACCTGCTTGATATCATCTACAAGAGCCCATCATCAAATTTGGTTTGTGCTAGAACTCGTAGAGGGGGTTATTTTGCATAGTCGGTTTTCTCTGTTGAAAACCGGTCTGACCGCTTCACCAAAGCGGTCTGACCGCTTTCCCCCTGGCAAAGCGGTCTGACCGGTTGTGGAAACCGGTCTGACCGGTTTCTGTACTAACTGTCAAAGCTAGTGACGGCTCAAATTATTCAATTTGGTCTTGTAATGTGCTTAATGATCTTAGGGCTATGAGTCCTATTCTTGAGAGGGTTGTAGTTAAAGGCATTGATCGTCCGAACGTTGATTGGACCATATCCAACCCAACCGAAGATGAAATGAACTGCTTTCAACTCAACTCTCATGTCGCTAACTTCTTATTTGATGTTATGAGTGATGAAGTTAGAGAATCAATCCTAGAAGATGAAGCGACTCTATTCGATGCTCATCTCATTTGGGCTAGAATTGAGAAGCTTTACTCCAACATCAAAAGCGACACGCAAGACCAAACAAGAGCCAAGTCACATGAGGAGTGCTCTTCATCAGCAAATTCAAACACCAAGCCTCATGTGACAACATCCGTGGAGCCACAAGAGAAGGATGGCTCAATTGCCACCTCCCTGCAGAAACCGGTCCGACCGGTTTCCCAAACCGGTCTGACCGGTTTGGGCAGGAGAGGCGCAATCAGCTCAAAGAAGGGAGGCCGACGCCGCGCAAGCAAAATTTCAAGCTCACAAGCTATATTATCTTCCAAAGATGATGTACTCATGCTTAACAAGTCCAAAGAAGAAGAGAAGGCGGAAAATTCAAAGGATAAGACTATTCGAGCTCTTATCAAAGAGCTTGAGGAAGTCAAATTCTCCAACGCCGCTTTGGTTTGTAAGTATGATGCAATTGTTGATAATTATGCTTGTGATACTATTCATATGGCTTCTATTGAAAAAGAAAACAAATTGCTCAAGCATAAATTAGAATTAATTGCTAGCAAGCATGAGATGCTACAAGTGAAGCATGATGAACTTTTGTGTTCTCATGAAGAACTTGTAGGATCATATGCTTCATTAGATATTGCTCATGAGATTATGATTAATTCGTTAAAATCTATTGAATCTCAAACCCACATATGCACATGTCTTCCAATTCAATATAACCTATCATGTGCTAACCCTTGTTGCTCTCAAGCAAAACAATCTTGGTATGATAAAGTGTGTGTAGAGTCATGTGAAGACCTCATTGCTCAAGAAAATGAAGAACTCAAGCAAGAGGTAGAAAGACTCACCAAGAACTTGACAATTCTTGAAAGTGAGACCAATGCACAACCTTCTCAAGATAACCGTGAATCCATGGTGAAGAAGCTTGAGAAGGGATCAACCGTGCAAAGCTCTTGCAATCATCAAGTCAAGTACAACACAAGTCAAGAGCAAGCCAAGAAGAAAGAAGACAAGCCAATTCTCTCCAAAAGACAAAGAAATTTGGAGAAAAGAAGATGCTTTGGTTGCTTTGAGAAAGGGCATCAAGTTGCTTCTTGTCCAAACAAGGAGCAACTAAATCAAGAGAAGCAATTTATCAAGCTTAACAAAGGATTTCTCAAAGCCCAAGCAAAATTCAATGAAGAATTGGCTAAAGAGCAACAAAAGAAGAAATCCTCCAACATCAAGCATAAGACATGCTACACATGTCGGGAAAAGGGACATCTTGGTAATGATTGTCCAAATAGTAAAACTACTAATCCCGACATCGTCCATTCTATACATGTGAAGCTTGGGAATTCCCCAAATGACTCTTATGCCTCCAAGGTGATTTGTTCTCCAAAGAGTGACACAAGAGGAATTTGGGTTCCTAAGCATATTGGTACTAACAACATCGGACCCAACACGAGTTGGGTACCAAACTATGCTTGATGAGATTGTAGGGACAATGAGATGCATTGGTAGCTTGGCTTGAATGACAATCTTCAATGATCAACTAGCAAGCCAAGAAAAGTTGCTTCCGCTCGATACTCTACACCCAATGTCATCTCGGTCACTTTGTGCTTAAATTGATAAAGTTTAAGTCACTAGTACTTTTTGTAGGATCAAGTGTTTCCAAGTGTTTAACTTGTGACACTTGATAGTGACTTAGACTAAATTTCTTGAATTCAATTCATATATGCCATGTGATGTTTTTAATGGCTCTCTAGTAGAGCAATATTGTGTTTAGTTGCAGTGGATCAAGTTCCGACGAAATTTGAATCAACATCGGAAATCCACGCAAATTGGTACAAGCCTGGCAAAACCGGTCTGACCGGTTTGCCAAACCGGTCTGACCGGTTTAGCCCAGGCAACTGCAACTTTAGCACATTTCTGTTAAATGAAGTATATGATTAATATTTTAAGCATATGAAATGTAGTATGTTTAATTGCTCTTCTGTGGAGCAAATTTGTGTCATTTTCAGGGCATACCACACAAGATCCGACACTGAGGCCGGAAGATCCGACCAGATGATCCGGGTGGCTCTGTGCTGCACTCCATCAGGCCGGATGATCTATCGGAAGATCCGAGGCACAATCGGTCTGACCGGTTTGCCAAACCGGTCTGACCGGTTTGGCTGCCTCTGCCTGAGTGAAACCGGTCTGACCGGTTTCCCAAACCGGTCTGACCGGTTTGGCACAGGTTGTTGGAACTTGGCCATTTGAGTGAGAAATGAAGATTCAAGTATTTCATTTCATAAATTTCTCATTTTTTTTTGGCATATGCTATCCATATTAATACTTCATTTTGTGTAATTACTTGGCATAATTAATTTTAAGTGATCTTTGTGTGACTTGACCATTTATTGAATTAATCCCCTCCATGTCATTCACAAGGCAAAGTGCATGTCTCATATTGTCTACATATGATGCACATATCTAGGGGGAGATTATTTCAATATTTGTGTCCTTGAGACTAACATTTTCTTTTAGTGAACTTGTAGTCTCAATGGTGAGAGAATACTTCTCTCAATTGGAGTTGTCAAATCATCTTGTGATTCATGACGGTAACACGATAGTCATTCTCTTCATGAATCTTGATCTCTATTTGTGTTTTGTCATCTCAACATAGTATAGCATTAAATTCCTTAAATGGTTTAATCTTTCAATATTAGTGCATATGAATCCCTGCTAATCTCAAAAGCACTAAATAAGGAATTTGATCTATATTGTGTAACTTCATGATTAATGACCTATGTCTTCCATTCTTTATTTCAAAGTCATTGATTATGAAATCATGTGTTGTGCACATTAACGTTTTCTCTCTATGTTGATCAATTGGTTTATATCATGAGAGAATTCATATGACAAAATTGATAATATTGCACAACACTAGAGGCCAAGGTATGTTTTCTATGAACTAGTTTTTACCTTGTGCATCTAGGCCCTTGTCATGCTAGTATGTGCATGTACATGCAAATGTATTAAGCTCTCATGCGTCCATTATATATTTAGTTAACATCTTCTTGGTGAATGGTGCAAGCTAAGTATGTTAATGTCGTTGTGTGCTTAATATACGTGCATGTGCTTGTGTGACATAGGATAGTTTTTGAAAAATCCTACTAGCATGCTAGGTGGTGTGATTTTGAAAATCTTTGTGTATTTGGTCTTTTGACCTTTGTCGATCTACTTGTGACTATTGTTAACTTTGATTGATTGATGGCTAGTCACAAATAGTGAGATTATCTCAAGTCCATAAAGTCCTTTATCTATCTTTTGTCTCCCATTTCTTTCGGAAGAAACGAAAGAAATTTGATTCATTGGAAATTTTATCTTTTCTATGGACAAAATCCTGAGAAGTTGAAGACCATGCATATCACGTACACTCTCAGATCAAGTAAACAAGTTTTGGATCTCATTTCCACCATTTTGGACTAGGCTTAGCTGCCTGGGGCAAACCGGTCTGACCGGTTCCCCAAACCGGTCTGACCGGTTTGGGCCCAAGCAGCTGAGTGAAGCTTTCTGTGGAAATTTTTGGATTTTTGAAGGCCAAATCTCACCATAATGGTTTCTAAGTTCAAAGGAGCTTTGTCTTGGAACAGTTTTAAAGCAAGATCCGACTTTGTGACGGATGATCCGACAGAAAGTTCCGAGTAGCTCTGTCTCGAATTGGTTCTGGCCCAGAAAATCCGAAGTTCATCAGAAGATCCGACACATTCCCGGAAGATCCGAAAATCATCAGAAGATCCGACAACTTCCCGGAAGATCCGATGTTTCTGGCAGAACCCAACTCCCTGGGAGAAACCGGTCTGACCGGTTTACCAAACCGGTCTGACCGGTTTGGCCCAGGAAGGTGGGCCATGCATTTTATGGCCGCCCGTGATTTCCTCTCTCTCCTACCATACTCATTCATCTCATATCCTCTCTCTCTCCTGTTCTTCCCCGTGAGAAGGCGCCCCCTTGGCGATTTGGAGTTTCAACCAAGAAATAGTCGATTTCTTCTTGGATTTGGAGTGCCCCAAGGCTGCTAGATTGATTCCCCATCAAGTTGTGCACTCAAATCATCTTCTCTCTCGAGTTCTTGGTTATCAAGGTATTCAAATCTTTCCATCGCCCGATCTATGAGCTCAATGCATATCTTGGAAAACCCTTCGGTAGAACATCTTCAGGCATGTCTAGGAACCTATCCCTAAGAGATGAATCAATTTGGTTGGCTACATTTTGCGCAACAAGGATTTGCACCCTCACTGCGCAAAGCGGTCTGACCGGTTTGGCAAACCGGTCTGACCGGTTTGGGCAGTGAGGGCCCAAGTCCCTGTTCTGCACCGTGTTGGCTCACATATGGACTAGGGATAGCTTGAATTGCAATATTTGTTCAAATTCCTGATCATAAGCTGTCCAGATTGATCCCAGACTTGTTTTGGTTCAGCCCAGGCAAAAGCGGTCTGACCGGTTCCCAGAACCGGTCTGACCGGTTTGGCCCAGGGCTGACCCAAAACTTGTTTGGTGCTCTCTATCCATTCCATACTTTATCTAATCTGTTTCTGGGCAATTATATCACTTTTATCTGTCCATTTTTGATCTTCAACTCAAGTTGGCTCCACTCAGACCAAAAGCGGTCTGACCGGTTTGGGTAACCGGTCTGACCGGTTTTGTGCTGAGTTGGATCAAATCTTGTTGAACGTGCTCTATCCATTCAAATCTTTTGATCAATTATCTCCTGGGTATTGATACTTTGTGTGTCACTTTGTGGACCTATGAAGGACAGTGAAGATGCCTAAAGGATCACATGCCGAGAGAATTAAGAAGAGCAAATTTGATGCACCTGGAGGCAGTAGCTCGGGTACGGCAAGTGGTAGAGCCTTGAGACCTAGAAGGGAGAAGAGAACAGCTGATCAAGAAATTGAGGAGGTGGATGTAGTTGGAAATTCCACTGATGATGAGGTTGAGGATGAGAGTTTTAGGGTTGAGTACCGCCATGGTCAGCCGGCGGATGATGATGCTGATGAGGAGATGGCAGCAGGTGATTATGAGGAAGAGGTGGCTGAAGATGATATTGATGAGAATGCCCCTCTTGTGCTAGAGATTTGCCGACCCACTGGCCCAGCTAGCAGGAGAGTCACTGATTATCTTGCCAGTGGGATGACTGATGTGGTTAGGAGGTTGAGGAGGACTAGTCCACTTGGTGTGGATAGGACAGCGACCGACTACCGGTTTTGGACTCTTTTTCAGCAGGATTTCTATGCCACAGCTATCATGAAGAAGACCAAAATCACATCAGATGCACAGTACGTGGATTGGGATTATATGAGAAAGCATGACAATCCAGTCTTTAATGAGATCATCAGAGTATGTTCAGAAAAGAGGATAAAGCATCTCATGGGCTTCAAGCATAGTTGGAACAAGGAAGTCATTGCTCAGTTCTATGCTACTGTGTTTTTCGGTTACTATGAGCAAGAGGATGGCACACAAGAAAGAGCCATGCATTGGATGACAGAAGGTCAGCGCTATCATATCACTTATACTGATTTTGCCGCTATTCTTAGAGTTGGACATGAGAGTGATGACACTGTCCGGATACATGACCGAGGAGTTATGGAACCGTCTGAAATCAAATTCATGTATCCAAGAGATCAAAATGGCAGTTGGGGGAAGGTGAGTGGTCTTTACACATATTATGGGACACTTTATAGATTGCTAAGAAAGACACTCACACCTAGAGATGGCAACACCTCAGATATTTCACTTTACATGAGAAACTTGATGTATTATTTGAGGATTGGAGAGGAGACACCATCTTTTAGTGTTGCTGATTTCATTTGGCATGAAATCAAGACCATTTCTGAGAGTCCTCAGAAGATTTGCGCTTATAGCCCCTTTATCATGCTTATGATTGAAAGGGTGACAAACTTGAAGATCAAAAAGGATACCCCGCACAAGCCGCTTCGCCCTCCAGTGCCACACAAGTTTAGAGTGCCCTCTCCTCCACAAGCAGATGCAGATATGACAGCCGGAGGAGCACCAGAGCAGCAGCCACAGCAGCAGACTCCGCTGCAGGCCAGAACCGGTCTGACCGGTTCTGCAATCCGGTCTGACCGGTTTGGGTCTGGCAGCGGATCACAGCCAGCAGGACGGACCTCTCCCATCAAGAAATTCATATCTATGTTTACTGGTATTTGCAAAGGCCAAAGGGATGTCCGAGTTGACATTAGGCAGCAGAAGATAGACAACAAGAAGACTCGTGATGAGTTCAAGAAACTGCGTGCCGCATTGAGTCCGAATGATCCACCATCGCCTATTTCACCACCTCTTGAGTTGCCTGAGATACCCCCACTTCGAGACATCATGACTGATCATATGAGTGCGGGATATTTTGAGGAATATGGTGATATTTTTGGATATGGACATGTTGGATCGAGCTCGCAGCCTCCGCCACCTCCTTCACAGTCAGTTGGTGCTCCAGGGACCATGCCATACATGCCTACCTCAGAGGGTGACTTATTTGGTTCCTCATTTGGATTTGCACCGCCTGGTCCATCATATGCAGCAGCGACACTACCATCTTCTTCATATGCATATGGTGGGACCGGTTCTTCTATGGCGGGAGTACAGTTTTCTAGTGCACCATCTCCATCTCCCGGAGATTTTGCATCACAGGCAGCAGCTTCCATCTTTGGACCCACTTCAGCTCCTAGTCATGGTATGTCTGGCACATCTTTATCTTAGACCATGACTAGCACATCCAAGTCACTCCATTTTATCATGCATACACATTCTCTTGAGTGAAGGTTTTCATTGGACTACATCTTCTTCGTCAAATGATCACAGCCCGACTTTCTAGCGACGAGGAGCGGATGTATGATGGGAGCGTGACTACAAGCTTTTCCAGGCCCTTTATGGATGATTGATGACAAAGGGGGAGAAGAATGGATTAAAGCTTATCTAGTTGATCTTGTAGTCATTTGATTGCAATAATTTCGCACTTTATCTCTTTGTGGACTTGAGAACTTGTAATGTGTGCCTCTGTGTGATGAACTCATTTATATATTCTAAGTGACCATTTGCTAGTGTGATATTCATGTGTTGTTTGAATACAATGTTGTTTCACATATGCTTACTGTCTGGGTGAAACCGGTCTGACCGGTTTCCCAAACCGGTCTGACCGGTTTGGCCCATGACAGGAGGGTGAAACCGGTCTGACCGGTTTCCCAAACCGGTCTGACCGGTTTGGCCCGTGACAGCAAGCATATGTAATTCTCTTGTTTTATTGCATGCTATACATGTCATATGCATCACATATTGATTTATTATGTCACACACACTTGTTGCACATGATGGATGCTAAGATATAGGGGGAGCTCTCAATTTTGTTGTTTATATGTGAATTTGGCATTTGAGGCCGAATTTTTGAAATTCTATTCTATGCACATATTGAGGGGGAGCTCATCATATATCTTAGTTATCTAGAGCTTAAATTTCATATCTTTTTGTAAGCTTTAATCATGTTGTCATCAATCACCAAAAAGGGGGAGATTGAAAGTGCATCTAGGCACTTATATGTTTTGGTGATTTTGGATGACAACATGATTAGTCTTTTAACTTGTTTGTCTAAGTGTATGAGCAGGAAATAACAAGAAAGCAAACAAGTGGTATTCATCCCATGCAAGCAATACAAATGACAAGCGTGTGATAGTGACAAATGAGACATGGACTTAAGTAAATTGGTTGGTCTCATAGATAAGATACTTGTCAAAGATTTTGGGATAAATCATTTGAAGAATTAGGATTTCTTTGGGCTTGTTCCATAGCAATGGTTACATTCAAAGTGAGACATGATTCTATTGATTAGCATATGGTCTCAAGTACATTGATGCTTATGGACAAGATTATCTACCAAAGAAGATATTCAAGCAAATCAAAGACATGGATTTCAATGTGTTATTCATTGAAGATGCAATGCAAAGCGAAGCTTAAATTGACAAGAGAGGACGGAAAGGATCAAGCTAGATGGGAGTGACGTTCCTTACAAGGTGAAGGGCAAGTTGGTCTTGTAGCCGAGGTACTTTGTTAGTGGAAAGGTCTAGCATCTTTGTTTGGGTTCTATACGTCAATCAAGTCATATCAAGTGAAGCAATGCGAAGCATCTAATCTTTTATTGATCATATGATGGAATGGCTTATGAATTGTTCATGCAATGAAAGTTCTAAGTCATGAAGCTCAACATTGGATTAGCTCAAACAAGACATGAAATGTTGAAGCCCTCAAGTTGAAGAACGATCAAGTATGGCATCAAGGAAGATCTACAAGCTCAAGTGGTAGACTCTATTTATTGTTTTAGTCTTGAGTTTAGGAATGCCGTACTATCAAGAGGGATGCAACATTAGTTGTCTTGGCATATACCAAAAAGTGCTCATAAGTTCAACCCAAATAAAATAACCTTTGGAGAGAAGTCCTTTAGGGACTTAGGGTGCTTTGCCCACCCAAACCGGTCTGACCGGTTTGGGAAAGCGGTCTGACCGCTTTTGGGCTTTGGGGGCTCAGCCCAACCAAACCGGTCTGACCGGTTTGGGAAACCGGTCTGACCGGTTTGGGGCTCTGACAGTTATAACGGCTAGTATAGTTCGTAAACCGGTCTGACCGGTTTGGGAATCCGGTCTGACCGGTTTCCAACGGCTATAACGGCTAGTTTTGGTTGTGTGGGGTATTTATACCCCATACCCCTCTCCTTTGAGGGGTGCTGGTTCCTTTGCCTTTGTGGCTCGTCCCAAGCCTTCCCAAGCACCAGCAAGCTCTCCCCAAACCTCTCTTTGTGAGAGTTGATTGATTTAGTTCATATCTTCGGATTTGGGTTGAGGGATGTATGAGTATGAGCAATAGATAGCAAGTGATAGCAATTATCAGCTATATAGAGCATATCCTTAGTGTTGAGCACTTCCGGTGAAGCCAAGCATCCATTGGAGCATTTGTTACTCTTGGAGGTGATCCTCCTAGACGGCTAGGCGTCGCCGGTGAGCTACCTTCGTGTGTGGTAAGCCACGGATTGTTTGTAAGGGCTGGTCTTGCCTCCTTCGTGGAAAAGGACCAAAAGCTAGTGATACCGAGGAAAGTGGCTTGGAGTGGATAAGCCCGCCTTTCGTAGGCCCTCAACGGAGACTAGGATTCATCGTGTCTTTGTGACAGCCTTAGTGGCAGCGGTGAACTCCGAACTTCGGGAAAACAAATCATTGTCTCCTTGTTTACCTTCACAAGTACATTTCTAGCATATATATTCGCTTCCGCTTCTATCTACTTGGTTGTGCTCTAATTGTGTGCAGGGACTTAGTGGACCTGCTTGATATCATCTACAAGAGCCCATCATCAAATTTGGTTTGTGCTAGAACTCGTAGAGGGGGTTATTTTGCATAGTCGGTTTTCTCTGTTGAAAACCGGTCTGACCGCTTCACCAAAGCGGTCTGACCGCTTTCCCCCTGGCAAAGCGGTCTGACCGGTTGTGGAAACCGGTCTGACCGGTTTCTGTACTAACTGTGCGAAAAAGTTTGTTAAATGTGGAGCTGTGAAGGAGAGCTTTGTTGGGATTGTTCATGTGAAAGATACAACTTCTGCCAGCCTCAAGTCATCTATTGATTCTCTGTTTGCTAGATTAAAGTTGAGCTTGAAACAAGTAAGAGGCCAAGGATATGATGGTGCTAGCAATATGCGAGGTGCGTTTAATGGCTTACAATCATTGATCATGAGAGAAAATAGTAGTGCATATTATGTCCATTGCTTTGCTCATCAACTTCAACTAGTGGTTGTGGCTGTTGCTAGAAAGCATACAGGCATTGCAGAATTTTTTAACAAGATTTCTACTTTGTTGAATGTGGTGGGTGGATCTTCAAAGAGAAGGGACATGATTCGGGATATCAATCTTGAAGAAGTTAGTAAGGCCTTGGGCTGTGGGTTACTTACAACTGGGACAGGATTGAATCAAGAACAATGTCTACAAAGACCTGGAGATACTCGTTGGAGTTCTCACTATAAATCCCTCAGAAGTTTAGTTAATTTGTTCCAAACAATTATTAAAGTGCTAGAATTTGTGGAGAAGGAAGACAGGGATGGAAAGGCAAGGGGTATTCTTGTATACTTCCAATCTTTTGAATTTGTGTTCTACTTGCATCTCATGCTGAACATTTTAGCTATCACAAATACCTTGTCAATGGCATTACAACGGAAAGATCAAGATATCGTGAATGTTGTTCATTGTGTAAGATCTACTAGAAACCATTTGGATAAGGTCAGGCGAGACGGATGGGAGAAAAATACTTGGTGAAGTGTATGAGTTTTGTGATAAACATGATATTTGCAAGTTGGAAATGGATGAGGCTTACATTGATCCAACTAAGCCAAGGAAAAAAACAGGTATTACCAACAAGCATCATTTTCAAGTTGATTGTTTTAATGAAGTTCTTGATTGGTTGCTACAAGAGCTTGATAGTCGCTTCAATGAGACCTCCTCCCAGTTGCTTGTATGCTCGGCCGCATTCAATCCGAGAGACTCATTTCATGATTTTAATGTGGATAGTTTGATAAGACTAGCAAAATTATATCCTGCCGACTTTGATCATGTGGAATTGAGGGATCTGAATGAGGAACTTTTACTTTATATTGATGATGTGCGTCAAGATGATAGATTTGTGAACATACATACCATAGCTGAGCTTTCCCAAAAAATGGTACATACAAGGAAACATCTAACCTATTATTTGGTTTATCGCCTTTTGAAGCTAGTACTTGTATTGCCTGTCGCCACTGCTACAGTTGAGAGGATATTTTCAGCAATGAAAATTGTGAAAACACAATTGCGCAACCGTATGGGTGATGAGTACATGAATAATAGTCTCATTTGCTATGTGGAGAAAGAAAAAATGCTGAAAGTTACAAATGATGTTGTTGTGGATCGCTTTAGGAAAATGGGAAATCGTAAATATTGAAAGGTAATATATAGATTTCATTTTTTTATCATTTACAATTTGTGAATATATTTTTTCTTATAATATTGAATCATCTGATTAATAATTTTTTATAGGTTATCGTCTCATGGAGGTCCAAGAACTCAATTCAATGGTGTATTTTGCCAATTGCTATGCAGATCATATAATATTTTGTTGATGTTTAATTATATATGGATTTTAACTATCAATGCTACCAAATTATTCATTTTTACAAGAATTTTTTTGCCTTTACGTATGGTGGACAAGGTTTTTATTGCATGTGTATTTTGAAATGTGCACTCGGGTCCTCCGTGCTCTAGCTTCGCCCCTGCCAACAAGTTGTTGACGCCTTTTCGGAGTCAACAAGCACGCGGAGTAAGCTCCTTGCTGCTCCTCCGCGTAGGTCGGTCAGACCGGTTTTGACAACCGGTCAGACCGGTCTCGCCGGCGGTATCCGGCGAGAGACCAACGAACGCACGTCCGGGAGGGACCCCGTCGGGACAGGCGCACCTTGGGTTCTTCTAGGATCGGCAGGCCACCTAAAACGCCTTCAAACATCGCGGAGATGAAGGAAGAACATCATGATAAGGTTGGAAAAGTAGGGTAAAGAGATAAAAAGGTAAAAATAAAAGATAGATTGGTTTTGATCGATTGGATGATCCCCAATCGAATCTATCAATTACACTTTTATCTTTTTACCTTTCGTTCCCTTTACCCAACTTTTCCAACCCCATGTGTCGTCCTTCTTCTGTCTCCATGGCATGAGGAGGCGCCCTAGCTGGCCTGCCGAGCCTAGGGCAAACCAAGGTGCGCCTGCCCCGATGGGGTTCCTCCCGAGCGGGCGTTCGTTGGTCTCTCGCCGGACACCGCCGACGAGACCGGTTTGACCGGCTATCAATACCGATCTGACCGACCTGCGTGGAGGAGCAGCAAGGAGCCCCTTCATGCACCGCACGTTCAAGTGTGATTCGTGTGTTGGCCCGAGATTGACGTCAACATATTTTGGCGACTCCCCAGCGGAGTCGCCAATTTGTTAACGCCTTTTCGGAGTCAACAAGCACGCGGAGTAAGCTCCTTGCTGCTCCTCCTCGTAGGTCGGTCAGACCAGTTTTGACAACAGGTCAAACCGGTCTCGCCGGCGGTGTCCGGCAAGAGACCAACGAACGCCCGTCCGGGAGGGACCCCGTCGGGACAGGCGCACCTTGGGTTGTTCTAGGATCGGCATGCCACCTAGAACGCCTTCAAACATCGCAGAGATGAAGGAAGAACAGCATGATAAGGTTGGAAAAGTAGGGTAAAGAGATAAAAAGGTAAAAATAAAAGATAGATTGGTTTTGATCGATTGGATGATCCTCAATCGGCCTTGGCCCTTTATATTTATAGGGTGGGATGGTCTTACCCCGTTTGAGTCGGTTACAATATGGGACAAAACAGAGTCCTAAACCTACTCAAATTACAGATCAAAACCGGTCTGACCGGTTTCCCGGTTTGGGAAACCGGTCTGACCGGTTTGCCCAGACGCAGAATCTTCCCGAAGCCATAACTCTTTCATCCGGAGTCCAAAATAGGCGTTCCACATATGCATCTTGATCGTCTCGACGAGAGCTACGCAATGGTGAAGTCCAATCTGCATTTTAACAACGTTATCTAAACCGGTCTGATCGGTTTATGCACACCGGTCTAACCGGTTTGCACAGCCTGCCAATTTTGGTCGTCAACACAAGTATTGTTGTCCCTCCATGAGATGCTGGCCTGCTTTTGCAGTCGTCATTGCCAAGCGCAATAGGTGGATCCTGCGCTCGTCACTGGCATTAACCTCTGCGCTCGTCATGAGCGAGCGTCGCGGCAGAGGCGGCAAGCTCCGGGCGAGCGTCGCGGCCGGCGGGGTGGCGAGTTCCGCGCCGGCGAGGGGCCTCGAGCTCCGCAGCCGGCGGGGGCGGCCTCGAGCTCCTCCCCGAGCAAGCTCAGCGGGCGGCGGGGCGGGCGGGCGAGCTCCGTGGCCTCGAGCTCGACAGTATGACCATGGCCGAGTGCCGGTGGCGCGGTGCTACCGACGGGCTACAAGTCTTCGCTGTTTTAGCTCTGAATCAATCACGGCCATTGCATCTGGAATGAGTGAATCTGAAAGTGCATCTAGGCACTTATATGTTTTGGTGATTTTGGATGACAACATGATTAGTCTTTTAACTTGTTTGTCTAAGTGTATGAGCAGGAAATAACAAGAAAGCAAACAAGTGGTATTCATCCCATGCAAGCAATACAAATGACAAGCGTGTGATAGTGACAAATGAGACATGGACTTAAGTAAATTGGTTGGTCTCATAGATAAGATACTTGTCAAAGATTTTGGGATAAATCATTTGAAGAATTAGGATTTCTTTGGGCTTGTTCCATAGCAATGGTTACATTCAAAGTGAGACATGATTCTATTGATTAGCATATGGTCTCAAGTACATTGATGCTTATGGACAAGATTATCTACCAAAGAAGATATTCAAGCAAATCAAAGACATGGATTTCAATGTGTTATTCATTGAAGATGCAATGCAAAGCGAAGCTTAAATTGACAAGAGAGGACGGAAAGGATCAAGCTAGATGGGAGTGACGTTCCTTACAAGGTGAAGGGCAAGTTGGTCTTGTAGCCGAGGTACTTTGTTAGTGGAAAGGTCTAGCATCTTTGTTTGGGTTCTATACGTCAATCAAGTCATATCAAGTGAAGCAATGCGAAGCATCTAATCTTTTATTGATCATATGATGGAATGGCTTATGAATTGTTCATGCAATGAAAGTTCTAAGTCATGAAGCTCAACATTGGATTAGCTCAAACAAGACATGAAATGTTGAAGCCCTCAAGTTGAAGAACGATCAAGTATGGCATCAAGGAAGATCTACAAGCTCAAGTGGTAGACTCTATTTATTGTTTTAGTCTTGAGTTTAGGAATGCCGTACTATCAAGAGGGATGCAACATTAGTTGTCTTGGCATATACCAAAAAGTGCTCATAAGTTCAACCCAAATAAAATAACCTTTGGAGAGAAGTCCTTTAGGGACTTAGGGTGCTTTGCCCACCCAAACCGGTCTGACCGGTTTGGGAAAGCGGTCTGACCGCTTTTGGGCTTTGGGGGCTCAGCCCAACCAAACCGGTCTGACCGGTTTGGGAAACCGGTCTGACCGATTTGGGAAACCGGTCTGACCGGTTTGGGGCTCTGACAGTTATAACGGCTAGTATAGTTCGTAAACCGGTCTGACCGGTTTGGGAATCCGGTCTGACCGGTTTCCAACGGCTATAACGGCTAGTTTTGGTTGTGTGGGGTATTTATACCCCATACCCCTCTCCTTTGAGGGGTGCTGGTTCCTTTGCCTTTGTGGCTCGTCCCAAGCCTTCCCAAGCACCAGCAAGCTCTCCCCAAACCTCTCTTTGTAAGAGTTGATTGATTTAGTTCATATCTTTGGATTTGGGTTGAGGGATGTATGAGTATGAGCAATAGATAGCAAGTGATAGCAATTATCAGCTATATAGAGCATATCCTTAGTGTTGAGCACTTCCGGTGAAGCCAAGCATCCATTGGAGCATTTGTTACTCTTGGAGGTGATCCTCCTAGACGGCTAGGCGTCGCCGGTGAGCTACCTTCGTGTGTGGTAAGCCACGGATTGTTTGTAAGGGCTGGTCTTGCCTCCTTCGTGGAAAAGGACCAAAAGCTAGTGATACCGAGGAAAGTGGCTTGGAGTGGATAAGCCCGCCTTTCGTAGGCCCTCAACGGAGACTAGGATTCATCGTGTCTTTGTGACAGCCTTAGTGGCAGCGGTGAACTCCGAACTTCGGGAAAACAAATCATTGTCTCCTTGTTTACCTTCACAAGTACATTTCTAGCATATATATTCGCTTCCGCTTCTATCTACTTGGTTGTGCTCTAATTGTGTGCAGGGACTTAGTGGACCTGCTTGATATCATCTACAAGAGCCCATCATCAAATTTGGTTTGTGCTAGAACTCGTAGAGGGGGTTATTTTGCATAGTCGGTTTTCTCTGTTGAAAACCGGTCTGACCGCTTCACCAAAGCGGTCTGACCGCTTTCCCCCTGGCAAAGCGGTCTGACCGGTTGTGGAAACCGGTCTGACCGGTTTCTGTACTAACTGTGCGAAAAAGTTTGTTAAATTGCAGATTCACCTATTCACCCCCCTATAGGTGACATCAAGGTCCTTTCAGAATCAGATGAAGGGAAAGGTACAGCGTGCCTTGCCGAAGCAAAGGCACTGAATCCGCGTCCGGCAGACAGGACCATAGATAGCTTTTTCCGTTCTCTGTCACTTCCCACACGTTCTGCTTTTTCGTTCGATAATTAACAGGAAACTCACACGAGAAATATAGGCAAATCTCAGATAGGAAGGGAGAAGAGAGAGTACGTGTAACGAGTGCCAACACTTCTCTTCTGAAGCTGTAACTAAACACGATTACAAGAAACAACTGCAGGATATGCCATGGCGCGGTGGCGCCCGCGGGTAGCTGCCTACTAGTAGCTTTTTTTTGGGCACCCGCAATGGTTATAGAGAGCACCTCTCTGTGATATTGTCCACGTCACTTATAGAGAGCACTATAGACAAGTGATTCAATAGATCAACTTTTACACGAATTCTAAAGATTTATGGGTCCTGTGTGTCAATATTTTTTAATCATGCCTGCTCCCTTCTCTGGCAGTGTGGGAAATTGCATGTGTGGGGCCCGCTCGCGTGGAACTGCGCGCTAACGACTCTCGCTAGACGTAGCGACATCGTTTCCTCTCTCTTCATTCTTTATTCCCTCAAATGCTGACGTAGCTTGTTATAGAGAGAGCTAACGACTCCGTTGGTGGTGCCCTTAGGGAACCTACTAGTAGCTGGGTTGCTGTCTCTTGCCGTCTTGCGTCTGCAGCGGTCGGCGGTTCGGGGCCCATATATGCCTTCCGTGCACTGGATAAGTATAAGATGGCTTAGAACCTAATAAAATTTAATAGCAAACTAGTAATAAGTACCGCACGCGTTGAAATAAAATATTAGCTACATCTGAATTTTTTTTCCACTGGATAAGTGCCCGTACGTTGCTACGGGTACGATACATGGAGCAAAGATAAATCGGACATACAAAAATTCAATTTTAATGATGTAGCATCGCGCCGAAGTTCATAAAAGTTAGTACTTTTATTTTTCGCAAAGGCATGGATTTTTTAGATAATGAATATTATATTACCCGGCCTTGACTAAAACGGCTATGTCCAAACAAAAACACGAAAATTACATCCCATCATGGGGCTCTAGTAGTCCTACGCGACCACCAAGATCGTTATAATACGTTTACAGACCTTACAAAGAACTGAAAACGCTGGACACCAACCACCATTGATACTTCTTCGAAGGCAACAGCACGAAGACTTGTTGCAGATACTGTTAACCAACATCCGAACGGTTACGTCATCCAATGCCTCCTCCGCCCTACGCTGAATACCGAACATAGTGTCCACACGAGAGAACTGCCCAGCCTTGGTGACCAAGAACTTCGACGACGCGCCTGCACTGCCGCCGCCGGCCTGGAAAAACCAGGCTAGGTTTTCACCCAGTTAGGGGTTGATTGGTTCCCTGCATAGGGCCTATCCAAGCTTGCATAAGCCCCTAACAGGTTGATTGGTTGCCTGCACAGCCCGTAAGCCAGGCCCCGGGGGGGCCAAAAGGCACGGTACGGCCTGCATAGCTGGGAACACGAGCGAGGGGCGTTCCCCGCTTGTGCAGGCTGCACAAGGCCATGTGCTGAGTTCCCATCACCTCCTGATTCCGTCACCTCGCACGCCAAGCAACCGCAGCAGCTGGCGCGAATAGCCATGGCGCGAATAGTCGACGCCGGAGGATGCGAAGAACCGGCAGCTGGCGGTGGTGCCCGAAGAACCATGCGACGGGCAGCAGGAGGAGCTCCAGCTCCAGCTTCGCCGCCCGGACTCTCGGAGCCGCCCCGCCGCGGCGCGCTCCACCCATCCTCCCAGCTGCCTCACCATGGCGGCGCCCTCGGGCCTCGCCTCGCCGTCCCGGCCGCCGTGCTCGCCACTTTCGTCCTCTCCGCCGCGCTCTTCCTCCGCCTCGTCGCCCCGCGCTGGGAGAAGCTCACCGCGGCCGCCCTCTGCTGTCGCATGGTCTCCACCTCGCCATCCCTTTCTCCAATTGCAGCGGCCACAACGGAGGAGTGGGTGGAGCCGCCGCGGGTCATCCCCTCCCTCCCTCCGCCGGCCAAGCACCTCTCGCGGGCCGGATCCCCTTCCCATCTCCTCTACCGGTGCGGAGGAGTGGGCGGAGCCGCCGCGGGCGGAGCCGCCGCGAGCGGAGCGGGCCTCGCGATGATGGGCAGCGGCCGTGGCTCCTCTGCTCGGCGTCGGCGTCGGCGTCGGCGTCACGCGCGCGCGGCGGCTGCGCCTCCACGGCCGGCATCCCTCCGCCTCCGCCGCACCGCCCCTCTCTCTCCACTACAACAAATATAGGATTTTATAACGTTTCATTTATATCATAAAAAGTGTAAATTACGTCATGTTTTATAATCTGTGACATTCGCGTGACATTTATACGTTCTTATATCGTCGCTAGATTATGACGCCAGCTTTTCATCGTTAAAGACACAAAAAAACGTCCCTAAACCTTGAGTGCGGATGACATGGCAGTGACGTGAAGATGACGTGGCAGCAGCATTGTGACGTTTTAGTTCGTCACAAAACATTATAAGGCCCAATAAGGCCCAACAATGAGCAATCAATTTGTGGGCTTAGCCCAATTATAAGGCCTTTTTATTTTGTGGTAACAACTATTTCCGGGCCCATTATTTGAGCCCAATCCAATTTGGGCCCAACTATTTTTACAGGCCCTATTTTTAACATTTCAGCCCAAAATTATTTGTAAAGCGCAAAAAATAATCTGGCCCACTAAAATTCACACATTTCAGCCCAAAAACATTTCATTCCATCACACCATGCATTTCAAGTTACATTGTCACAATACAAGCATCATGGTGCTCAATCACAATAGAAATTGGTCAGTCCAATGATCTAGTGAGCTAAACAAGATAACAAATCCCCCTCTGAATCCACTCTGTTTGCTGTGTTTGTGATGAGGAGGCGACATCATCCATCAACTCACCAACCATCGCCAATCTGCAGCAAAGAAACCACATATACCATGAATAGAATAGATGTCAAGTGGCATTGTGTTAGGACACAAACACATATTCTAAGTGCATTTATTCACACAAAAAACAGACTTATGCTCTTGCAATGGCCAAGTAAAAAAGTCAAACCTACTGTCAGATGTGCCCTTCCACCAAATGTAGAGACATAGACAAGGTCCCTGGAATTTTTAGATGTATCAATAGCTTAAACTGGCTATATTATTTGAACTGTAAGATTTAGATCAACTATGGAACTATTTCAGAAACGGATGCAAACATCATATACTTCTAAGGGCCACTAGAAAGAAAAGAATGGTTTTCATAACATAGAAAACTTATAATAACCAAAGCTCCAGTATATAGGAATTCTGAAGTTGTCACGTGTTAATTTTAGGTCAAGATAAAGTTTAAGTGACAAACCTGGAAACAAAGAATGAGGTCCCCGGGAAGCACTGCGACCCATTCTGTAGCCTAACATGGAAGAGAATGTTGCTGCACGCATTTACGAACATTGATCCATTCATCTTCCTCGGCTCCAAATCCAGAAAAACGAACCCTCACTTCCTGCCACATAAAAACATACATATAAGACAATTTGCTCTTTTTCTCAGATGCAGTAACAAAAATCTAACATTTCAGTAAAATGTTACACATATATACAGTTTAGACAAAATGATGCTGACATTAATATTATAAGAGCCACCTACATTAAAATTTATCAAAGATGATTTCAATCTGCAAGTTAGAAACACAGAGGTTAAGAAATGCAAGCTTTTACAAAAGTAAAATATTTTTTTTCACAAATATCCAGAGCAACAGAATACATTTGTTCCAAGGTGAAATGCTAGATGATCACTATTAGGATAGAGTGGAACCATTTTGGGAAATCAAAGATGGAATATGTACACTTCTCCAGCACAAAGGAGTGATATCAGGTGTACAACTGTGTGGCATCAGAAAACAGGGGAAATAGCCTAGGCAAGTTCACTGGGTAGTAGCCATCAGAAAACAGGGGAAATAGCCTAGGCAAGGTTTGGCTAAAGAATGTATGACAGGTGGAGTTTAGAACTGGAAAACTACAGCATGCCAAAACTGTGGCAGGAAACAAACAGTTACTACAGAAAATGTGGTAAACTGTGGTTGCTGTCCTCCTATCTCATCCTGCTGCATCTTATATACAGACTCCTACCTCAGATAGTAGTTCTCACCCCTAAACGACATTATTTTTAAGCATTTGTGGTCTTGCTTACAAATAATGGTGCCCTGTAGGAACTGCAAAATATGTATTTCAGAGAAGGGTGTACAGCATAGCAATCAAGGAAGATACCTTGCTCATTCTTGCCCAGCACCTCGCCATTCTTCCAGGTCATCTTCTGCAGCAGCCTAAAACCGACGTTGGATGCGGTGATCTGCATACTGACCGAGGCCTCTCGAGCTCCTCAGTGTTGAGGTTCTCAGTTGGTCAGCGCACACTGCATGTTCTGCACACAACACCATGGTAAGACTTAAAGGATCGAGCAAGCAGCTCCGAGAGAATGCAGTCTAAGATACGGCAAAGAACTGCACTGATTAAGCTATAAAAAACAAATTGATTCAAGGGACTCGCAAGTACTGCCAGTTCTGCAAGAATAGCTTATTCATGCAAGGACCAAGAATGCTAGTTTGAAACAGTGTCAAATATCCATGTTGGTTATATTCACTCACCATATTCATATGAATGCGAAAACAATCCTGGAGGCACTCCACGCCCACGGCACCAAATATGAATAGCAACAGGCCTTCCTCAATCTACTACAGTTCAGCCAAACAGACATCACCCTGGTACTAGGCATGCCACAAAAATCAGAAGAAACAAACAGACATCACCATGCATGAAGAGAAAGATTTGATGTGATTTTATGTGATAGATGGATAGTGAAGTTTGGAGAGAGAATTTTTGAGTTTTTGGTGGAACTAAACAGGCCCTGTCTTGAGCATTGAAGCATTTAATCGAACATATCATGTGCATTTAATCAATTTCAAGATTCATGAGACAGAATTCCCGAAATCAGAACGCATCCCCAATCAGTAACCCTACCCTAGGTTAGGCGCCTCACCTTGATGCGTCGACGAAGTGCGCGGCATGAGATGCCGTCGCGCAGGCCCCCGGAGGACCCTCACCGACGAGCCGCTCGAGCATGACCACGCGACGGGAACCCACTCGCCCATGCCGCGGGCCGCGAGGAGGAGCCGCCACCGCAAGGGATCCACGCCGGGACTCGTCCATGCCGCGGGCCGCGATGAGGAGCCGCCGCCGCAAGGGATCCCGGCCGAGACCCCACTCGCACATGCCGCGAGGAGGAGCCGCCGCCGCGAGGGATCCGCGCTGGGAGGGGATCCGCGCCGCGAGCGCCCACCGCCGCCGCGAGGAGCGCGTGCTGCCGGAGGCTGCCGTGCCGCTGGCCGGGGAGGAGAGGGGTGGCGGTGGAGGAGGGGAGTGGGCGGCGGTGGAGGCCGAGAGCCCGAGATGCGGCCGACGGGTAGCTGCAGAAGGGAGAGGATATAAAACGCTAGGGTTTTCCACTCTTTTATACCTCCATGAATCTATATGAATCGTTGGATTGAAAACAAATGGTCCAGATGAATCAGACCTTCATTAGAAAACAGCCCAGGAAAGATTTGTTGGCCCATTCAACAAACGTCGGCCCGTTTAGCACTTTTCTTTTTTCTTTTTTATTTTATGTCACCATTATGAAGGGATATAATAAAGTATTTATCTTATGTACACAAATATAATTTTATAAGTAATAGACTAGATATAATGTTTCTTTTAGAAGTTTCATGAATTTTGAAGAATATTTGATATTTTCTATCATTTAAATGAATTTCTACAGGTTTATCGAAAGTAATCATAATTTGAACTATGAGTACCTCTAATAAGAATCAAAAAATTACAAAAAAAAACTATTTGGACTCGTATGTTCCATTCTAGCCTGTATCTTCAATATATATGATAAATTCAATCATTTTCTAAAAATAAGTCGAGGTTATATCTCTAAATTACCATAGAATAATTGTAGTAATATCTAAAATTGGTCAAAAAATTATAAAAACTGAGATGACAACATATTTTTGGTCCATAAACTTACCCATAAAATTTCAATTAGTGTCAAAAGAGTTGGACCATACATTTTTCACAAATCAATACATTACTCACATAGTTTCATATAACTTAAGTCAAACTTCGAGATTTGAATACCTTATAACATTTTCGAACTTGTATAAGCCTCAAATTTGGAGATAATCTTATATTGACCATAACATTTGATAATATGAAGTTACATTACCAATTGTTATGCAAAAACATGTTTTTCAATTATCTACTTAAATGGAAGAAAATAAGCCATTAAAAAAGATCCAAAAAATAAAAATTAAAATATAAACAAATGCTAATAAATTAAATATCATGATTTTATAAAAAATTAGGAAAAAGAAACATCAGATTTGGAGTTCATATGAGGGAGAAATACCAATTACAAATTTTAGCTCCGGATTAAAAAGAGAAAGAGGAACTAAACAGTTGTTCTTCATCTCACTCCACGTGGCATGGTAACGTACAAAATAATTTAATGGCTTATCTTAGCAAAACCAATTTACTAGCGCAGTGTTATGGCTCTCTTAACTCAATTGCAGGGTCTCGGGTTCGAACCCTCCCCAGGTCATGTTTTTGCCACCTTTTTTTGTTTTTGAATATTTTGAATATGGCGCAGGCCTACGCAGTTGGGCCGGCACGGCCATAGCCGCTCGGTCCGCAAAGGAAGCTGGGCCGTGATGCCATGTTAGGCTGCAAAAGAAGCTGGGCCGAGTTGGTATAGTTGTATTAAAACTATTAATAAGGCAAATAGCTTGAAGAAGTGGTGCACTGGCGTTGCTGGTTTTTTCCAAGGCTGGAGTCCAAGGTTCGATCCTTTGGTGGTGTCCGCACCTTTTTTTTTTTGTATTTCTGTGTTTTCTCTTTTGCCGGTTGCAGATCAGTTCAAGGCCGTTCAGGCCAACGTCCATGACACACTTGGCCTAGCAAAAAAAAAGGCCAGGAAAAAAATTATATGAGACCCATGCTGACAGTTTGAGTCCACGTACTTGTCCAAGTGGCAGTGAGACCCACCCTAGTCCTGTCTTTTTCTTTTAATATTTTATGACGTTTAGCAGTTTTGCTTAATGACGGAATAAAATTTGTTACGATTTTGGCTTTACAATAGTTTGTGACGATTCTTAGTTACACTTCATGACGAACATCTCGTTTTTGTCGCTAAGTTGCGGTGTATGATATAAACGTCACAAAACCAACCATGATAACGACAAATAGATCGAATGTCATTAGGTATTTGTCACAAAAGGTCATATTTGTTGTAGTGCTCTGTGGTGAGCGCCGATGCAGGGCCGTGATGACGGGCGGCGCCGGTGGTGGCGAGGCGCTGCCGATGTTGGTGTTGTGGCTGGTGGCGAGGAGGTGCGGCGGCGGCGGATGGTGATGTGATGGCGGAGAGAGAGAGAGAGAGTGGGGAGGAGTGCGGCGTCAGATGGGGATGCGAGGTAGAGAGAGGAATAGAGAGGGGGTAGATTCACCCCCAACGAGTACAAGGTTATCCTACCATGTTATGCAGCCTACCAATCAACTTCTCCACCAGGCCGAAAGGGCTCTATGCACCCAACCAATCAAGGCCCTATTGGCTTATGGGGACCTGGCTTGGGCTGGCCATGCACAAGAATAAGCCAGGCTACCCCTTGTGCACCCAACCAATCAGACCCTTATTGATCATCCACGAGCTTAACAGGGGACGGTCTGACCAACGACTTCAGCAGCGCCTTCAACAAGGTGTGTGTCATAGACACTTCACCGCCACCGGTCCGGCACAACATGCCAGACAAAGATTTCACCCAAATCGCCGCCGCCACCGTCACCACGGTCGCCCTCACCTGAAGGACACCAGCATCTTCGCACAGCCACAAGACGACGCCACCGCAAGAAAAGACGCACTCCGGCCACCATCGACGAACACCGCCACCGGGAGCAAGGTTCCGCCGGCAAAGGGACGACACCAACCCGTGGGGAAGGCGGCTGCACGACAGCTAGCGAAATCCGCCCAGATTGCCCCCGTGAGGGCGACGCGGAGCAATAAAGACGATGGATCTGTCCGACACTCCTCCCACCCCAACACTGCGCTGCCTGGAGGCAAAGCAGAAGCGGGGGCGTGGGGCGGCCCCCCTACCGCCGAAGAACGGCACCTCAGCAGGCGCCGCTGCCATCACGCCGGATGGCAGCCCGGGATGCACCACCGACGGCCTCCTTCCACCACCGTAGCAGGGGAAGGCCGCCGTCACTGATCTGAGGGAGGAGCGCCGCGCCCCAGATCCGGACCGCCCAGGCGGCCCGCGCAGCCAGCCGCCGCGGCGAGCCGAGCACCACCGCAGCCAAGCCGGCCCAGCGCGGCCCGATCTGCGCACGACGAAGCACCCCCGGGGAGAACCGCCGGCACAGTCGTCGGATCCAGCCATTGGGGGCCCGGATCCGGCCTCCCCGGCGGCAACGGCGAGCCTCCCGGGCGAGCTCCTCCACCCTCCATGACGTCCGCGTCCGCCGAGAGATTGGAGGGCGAGGGGGGAGATGGCCATGCCGCCACCATCCCGGCAGGCCGCCCGGACTTCCGGCGGCGGCGCGGCGAGGGGAACGGAGGGAGGGGTGGTGGCGACGGTCGGGCGACGCGCCGCCCGAGTCGCCCTTCCGCAGGGGCGCCGCCCGAGTCGCAAAGGCATGGATGGTGAGCTACATCTAAGAACATTCAGACAACATAAGGCTGGAATTCCAGCAAGGAACATCATAGAAGGCTCCCTTGATACGTAAGCTACATCATATATCAGATATGTACAGTGCTTGTATAAAAAAAGAAGTGAGTTTGAAATGGTCTAAGATAAATCCTTGCTATCTGTCACAGCTGCTTTCTCCGGAATTTTTGGTGATTTCTCCATGACCATGCTAGCAAAAAAAAAATCACAAGAGCAATCCCCACCGAGCTCCAAAAGATGATCAACCAGGTAGGCATTGTGTCATGAAATAACCCTGCTCAAAATGGATGAATGTCAGGCAAACAGTTTGCAAGTATACATCATATCATATCTGACAAGATTACAAGAAAGTTGAAATGGAGAAGCTCACCATGCCCAAACTTCATGCAGATAAGCAACTCCACTATGCATACAGCCAGAGAGAGCTAACAAAACGCTCCAACCTTCTTCACTGGTTTGCTGTGATAATCAAAACCATAACCAAATATTTGTAAATCCATCAAGAAACAGAGTTAAAAGGCCGTTCATGCGTGTTGTTGCTAACAAATGGGCATTGTAAGGCTAACCTGTCTGGTAAGTAGGAGTTGTACTCACGGATGGTTGGGAATGGGATAGCAATCAGCCACCAGAGGATCAACCTGTACACAACCAATGGATTCCTTGGAGGGATCCATAGGCAAAACTTCAGGAAGAATGTGTTAAGCTCCACGGTCATGAACACAACGCAGAGGAACAACACTTGGATGAAGCGCAGTGGACTCATGAAAGGATGCCACTGATCCTTGTCCCATTGCGCAGGAGTAAACTGACTCGATGATCTTTTCACCTGCAAGCCAATCAAACAGTAAAAACCAGCCTGCCAGTTTGCACAAACTGCGTTCAAGTTCTAAAGAGAGTAATATCAGTATACCCTATGGATTCTCAAGCTGCAAATGTCAAGGTACTTCTTACAGTCATGAAGCTTCAGTTCATGTTTACAACCTTGTTTTATATCATTACTTAAATGGAAAATATTCCTTCTGAACACATCTTCAGACTTTTTAATATTCTATTCATCGTGCTAAAATAGAAAAAATTCCACAAGTCGACTCAATAATAGGTACAATTATTTTTGCTCTAGGACAACATATGGAAGGGCCGATTACAAGTTTGCTTGTCTGAAACAGATGCGACTATTCACATGTGGGGTGCAAATTATAAGATAACAGTGCATGCACAACTCCATGCAAAAAAAAATGAATTGGGAAGAAACTTCAGGGTTCAAATAATGACAAAGAGCAGACAATTTACTTTTTCTCAGTAAACTGCATTGCTTTGGAGTCACTTGTCTTGGACTATCCTTTGGAAAGGCACTGTCCTCATTTAGAGCAGTATGTGTGGTTGTAATTCGTATGATAATTATAATGCAAGAACCAAGGGAAAGTTTACAAGTGCAGAGGACGTGATTCTCTGGACCATTGTAATAAAAGAGAAGTGGAAAAGAACCATGATATTTGGTTGTTCTATTTTACTTGTTTCAGACACCGGCATTTCAGCAGTCTCTAAAATATGCATTTGTTCGTTGTTTTTCCTGTTTATGTATATGCTGCAAAAACACATAATCAACAAACTTTCTCATAATTGACAACGTTTTGAAATTTTGATTAGAAACAAAGGCCCTATCTGTACAGCAATAAAATTACAAGAAGACTACTTAGCTATAAGATGGAGAAACCATTAGTCTGTCAATTTATTCTCAGTAAACATACCTTACCCATGATGCTTCGCTGACGGCTCAGTCCAACCCATTCATATGTTTTTCCATCAAAGTAACACTGTGTGCATTCCCTCCCAAATACCTGCATAAAAAATTCAAAATAGCAGCATTTAAATCGAAAGCCTGAAATTCTAATAATGCATGTCAGAGGTAAGTCAAACACGTTTTAGTTCTTATTTTCCTTTCTGACTTGTGGTTACATCATGCATTATCTTGAAGATCAGCAAGTTACAGCTGATAGGATCCGATGCAAAGAAACTGTATAAAATCATGCAAATGGAGAACGCGTCGATTCTAAGTTACTAATGAACTGCAGATCTCACTAATATCAGCAAGGTAACTGAAGGTATGAAACCTAAACATTAACTATCCTCGAATGTCTCACCAAACCAATTGCAGATCGAGATATCCAAGATAATGCTATCCCACCAGCAGTCATTAAAGGATGCTTCCCTGTTACATAGTGTCATAGTAAGCATACTTCCCTGTTACACGATGTAAGGTTACTTCCAAAAACTAACATGTTCCTTCTGAAAAGCCATCAAAGCTAGCTATCCAGCTGCACAAATAACTCTTTAGTACTGAAACTGCAACAACCAGTGATATACGATGCCAGTAGCCTGAGGATACAAATGATCCACTGCCCCCACAACAAGCAGAGCAGCAGTGATGGACGGCAGCAGCACACAAAGTTGAAGTTGAATGAATGGAATCGACAGATTAATATGTTACGCGATGAAGTTGAATGAATGGATTTTTTCTTAGATTAATACGTTGGAAACAGTTTCACCGTCATCGGTTTGTTGAACCCCAACTTTTGTGCTTAATCATTCATTTGCAGTGTCACTTCATATTGAGAGATGCATTCTTTCAAGTTCTTGCTTGTGTTCTTCGTTTCGCAGGCAGAGATTAGCCTTCTTGGCGAGGTCAACCGGGTTGTGACATGGTTGATAACCAGAGGATCGTGGTGCTAAGATTACAGGGTTCAAGTTTGCTGACTTAAAGCCGGATCGGTGTTTTGCGCTCTGCCGTATACGAGTTATCCTTCACCCAACGGAAGATCGGGCACCCCAATTTCCATCAATCGCGATGGGCACAGCGAAGCAGGGGGCGACAACCACAATATAGGAGGCGGTCGCGAAGGTGGGCGGTGCTCTCGTGGACAACGGGAGGTGCGCGACGCCGGCGGCCGCGAAGGTGGGCGGTGCTCTCGCGAACAACGGGAGGTGCGCGGCGGCGGCGGGGAGCAGGAGGAGGTGCAGGGCGAGGAAGATATCTCATGGATAAGAACACACGCACGAATCTCAAACACCGGAAGCTACCAAGAAAAAAAAAACTTCTGTAAGCTATATAGGATCCCGGGCGGTTCGTGGTGCAGCAAGGGTTGGCCCGCGTACCAGCAAAAGGGGGCCAAGGGCACGGTGGGCTTTGTAGGGGCACGCGACCGGCCCACCGAGCTGTGACTCGAAGAATTATGCAGTGTGGTGATGACTGGATGAGCTGGTCTGGAGAGGGGAGCAAAGAGGGCGACATGCACATGGTGGACCCCCGCACAACATAAAAAGGTATGGGAGGTATGGGGTGTGTTTAGATCCATAAAAAATGTGGTTGAAAAGTCACATCAGACACTGTAGCGCACCGTAGTATTTTTCGTTTGTTTGCCGTAATTATTGTCATACCATGACCTAACTAGGCTCAAAAGATCCGTCTCGTCGTGTATATCAAAACTATGAAATTAGTTTTTTTATATATCTACATTTACTGCTCCATGCATGCGTCATTTGCTATATTTAATGTTTTGATGTGATGTCGATGTGATTGAAAGTTTAAAAAGTTTGGTGGAACTAAACACACCCATGATGTCCTGACGATAGCGTTTTTAGCTATTCCCAAACTTTTCATCATATAGACGTCACATCGAAACATTAAATATAGCAAATGAGCATGATAGAGCATTAAATGTAGGTAAATAAAAAACTAATTGCGCAGTTTTGATGTACCCGACTAGACGAATCTTTTGAGCCTAGTTAGGTCATGGTAGGACAACAATTACCACAAACAAACGAAAAGTGCTACAGTGCGCTACAGTGTTCGAGATGACTTTTCGATCACCTTTTCCAGGGATCTAAACACACCCTAAGCCGAGATAAGAGTAAAATACACCGGCAGTTTTCAAACTTGTCACAAGGTATTATCTAGGTCCCCAAACTCTCAAAATACATATTTAAGTCCCTAAACTGGCTAAACTGTGTCATCTATGTCCAAAGTTTTAAAAATACCCCTATGCATAATGACATGACTGCTAATTAAGCATGATATTTTATACTATTTTTCTACGAAATCAGTTGTTTACATCATAATACTTGGAGAACTTTATTTGATTATACCATACCATAATTATAGATCAAGAGATGGACAAACATCAACAACATAGGGGTATTTTCGGAACTTTGGACCTAGATGACACAATTTAGCAAGTTTAGGGACTCAAGTATGTATTTTGAGAGTTCGGGGACCTAGATGACACCGCCAGACAAGTTTAGGGACTGCTCGTGTATTTTATTCCCAAGATAATCTTGGGTGTTAATCATTCAAGTTTAGGGGTTTAGATTTGGAAAAATTCCTTTGTCCGTCCCTCAACTATTGCCTAAGTCCGACTTTCATCCCTCATCTTTAAAATCGGATGTTTGTGGTATCTCAACTTTGAAAACTGGTTGTATTTTATCCTCAGTGATTTTGAGAGTGGTTTTGTAGGGGGTAAATTAGACTTTTATTAAGAGTTCGAGGGTGTAAAATAGTCATTTTGAAAAAAAAAGTTATGCACACAACACACATTTTTTTCTTCAAAAATTATAAAAATATGAAAGTACTTCTAAATTTTACCTAAAATCATGTTTTCTTTTGATGGCTAGTTCAGAGCCATACTAGTTTCTTGGTATATCATGGTCTGAAAACATGATTTCAAAAAAGATATAAAACTAGTCTCATATTCTTTCGATCTAATTTTTTTTTAAAATTTATAAGATTAAACTCGACTTTAGCATTTTTTAATAATAATAATTAGAAACAATATTTGCATAAACATTTTACACCCTTAAACTTTCAAACGAGCTCAATTTACCCCCTCCAAAACCACTCTCAAAACCGCTGAGGCTGAAAAACAACTGGTTTTCAGAGTTGAGGGACCACAAACATCTAGTTTTAGAGATGAGAGATGAAAATAAGACTTGAGTACTCATAAGACTTAGACAATAGTTGAGGGACGTCAAAAGGACTTTTTCCTTTAGATTTGCCAGATGGGAATGGACCGGGTCGACCCATTGGGCCGCTGGCCCAACCCACAATAGCAAGGCCAATGGGCCAGAACATTGGCCTCAAATAAAAATGTGTCTTCCCCCCAGTACGAAAAGCCGGACCGGAGATCGAACCGGTCAGGCTACTGGTTCACTGGTTCATCGGTCCAACCAGTGGTTCACTGGTCGAACAAGTGGTTCATTATTTATTAATAAAATATTTATTTCACATGATTTATGTAAATAATATGCAAGATTTATTACCAAAAGATATCACATAAAACATAATAGATGATATAACATAACTATACCATAATAGTCTATTGTTTAAAATTGAAAACCAATATCCATACATCAAATTGATCAATGGTTCATAAAAAAACCGGTTCACTGGTTCGCTGGTTCGACTCAAAACCGGCCGGTTCGACCGGTTCGCACCGGTTCACACCGATCCAATTGTATAACCGATCTTTTAATTGAACCGAACCGGTCCAGCCAGCGGTTCACGGTTTTTCCGGTCCAACCGGTGAACCGGTCCGGTTTTTTTACTAGGGTCTTCCCTAAAAAAAAAGTGTCATACAGGTGCCGAAGCCTTTGCGAATTAAAAAAAAAAGTTGCCGAAGCTTGTTGCCCCGATGGGTAGACAGGGCGAGACCCAAAATCCCCACCACCACTATCCGGCATCCATCGCCGCGTCCGCGTGAGCCGCGGAGGCTAGCAAGTGCCGGCGGCGACGGCAACTCGGCGCTCATGCTCCCCTCTGGCGGCGGCGACTCGACGCTCCACGTTCCCCTCTCCCCCTCCGGCGGCCATCCCCTCTGGTAAGCTTCTCGTCTTATTTCCCCTCCCATCTAATGTGACTAGGGTTGCTAGAGTTTCTTGGATTGAGCGAGAGGGACCTTGCGGATGGCTCCGTCGCCAGTCATGACACCGCGGCGGCGACCGTTTTATGGTTTTTGTTCGATTTTATGTACAACTCATGGCGACTGAAATTTCAGTAGCTGTTCACAAGGCGTGAGATTTTTTAGAGAAAACAATGCCGTCTCAGCAACTCATCAGTTCATCTTGCAGAGGGTCCGCGAGGCCTTCCTATGCAGCTAGCTAATGCAAGGATTAAAGCAGTCAGTCCTGTAAGCGGCAATCATACTGGTCCTATATTTGCTCATTGCGCTGATCATGTCATGCCATGTTGATTATTCAAGTTTAGGGGTTTAGATAATTAGATTCTATCCACGCACTGACCTTCTTCCCATCACTTTCTCCTAGGGATAGTCATCTTCCTTTCCTGACCATCAAATATACTTGATTGAGAGTCGAAGTCTCATATTGTATTTGATAGCATGATTACTGCTCTATTTTAGGCAGCTATATAGGTATTTAGTAAAAAAGAAGGACAGCATGATTATTGCTCTAGTAAGTACTTCTAAATGCATGCATTTTTGGCATAGTCCTGACTTACTTGGGAAGCCCTGAGCTCTACTTGCAATAGCTTATCTAGTATTTGCTGTTGTTTCGCTATTGTCAATGAGATCTCAGTCATAAGTACTCAACCTTTAGATGCAAACACCACTATGCTGTGAAAACTTTATAGCAATTGATAGTATATATCATGCTGCGCCCTCTTGGGGGGCTTTGTGTTCATAAGAGGATTTCTCTCATTCCAAAACTGGGAAAAGTCGTTGTGCCGTTAAAGCATGACATTTGCCTTTGGTTTCCAAATTTTTGGATCTATGCAGGTTCAGGGTAACCATGAGTCATGACTTATTGCTTGCTAAATAACAGTCACACTAGCTAGCCATTAAACAAGTAAAATTTTCCATATCTGGTGATATCTGAAAGTGCTTAATCACCGTTTCTTTTTTCTTCCTTTTTCATTACTTTATGTGGTACTGCACGTGGGGTTTGGAACTGTTGAATAATTATCAGAACCATTTGGAAAGTGAGAGATAAGTGGGTGGATCCCTCGTTTCCTTGGGTGGGTGGCGTGGGGGTGTTAGACAGGTGGCAGCAAGGGTGGAGAGATGGAGAAGAGAAAGGGGTTTGCCTGTAGTTTCAGTCTTGTGGTCTGTCTATTTTTGTGAAAGGTAAATGTCATTTGACACTTAAGTTGGTAATAATGGTATTTATCACATATTCAATACTGTAGAAAAGGGTTCTTGGCAAACGGAAATATTCAGAAGGATCCTAGGTGGCAAATAGGAACGCTAACTGTCATCATCATTCGCACAATCACATTCAATTTTCTATAGAATTTGTGTGGTCTATTTCAAGAGGTTCTTACATTCGTCTATATTTTACAGTTTTATGTTGACCTACAATTGAGTTAAGGAGTGCTGATGCGATGGACACCCTTCATAATGATCCTTATTCCAGGAGCAGCTTGCAATTACAACTTAGGGATGCCTCCGTGTCCTTTGAGAACAACACAGTTTTGGATAAGCATGAGGTAGTCAGCCCTCGAGTTGGCATGACCTTTGAGACGGTTGATTTGTCATATCAATTCTACCTAGAGTATGGCTATCGCGCAGGCTTTGGGGTCTCAAAGAGAACTTCCCACAGTGTCGATGGGGTTAAATACCGTGCTACATTTGTCTGTTACAAAGGTGGCATTGCTAGGATTAAGCCTGGGCTCAAAGCTCGAAGGAGGCTTGTCGCAAAGACTGGTTGCAAAGCAATGATGGTAGTGAAGTTTAATGCCAATGAGAACCATTGGGAAGTGGTCTTTGTTGAACTGGAACATAATCACCCATGCAATCCTGAGATGGTCAGATTCATGATGTGCTTTAAAGATCTTCCTGACTGGCAAAGGGAGCACCGCCCATTCAATGCAAAAACTCGATTGAACCCGAAGATTCACTCTGGCAGAGGCAGGCCACCCAACCAAAATAAAGATTTCATGGTGAGATCCTTTTCCCAGTCAAATTATTCCATCGAAGGGGCTGGGAAGGCTGGAAAGTTGAGATTTGCAGAGGGTGATGTTGAGGCGCTCCTAGTTTTCTTTGATAAGATGCAAGCTCAAAACTCCAACTTCTTCTACAACTGGGACATGGATGATGAAGGTCGGCTCAAGAATGTTTGTTGGGTTGATGCTAGATCAAGAGTTGCATATCAACATTTTTGTGATGTTATTTGCTTTGATACTGTCTATTTAACATATCAGTTTGTCATTCCATTGGTCGCGTTTCTGGGAATCAACCATCATGGGCAGTTTGTGTTGTTAGGGTGTGGTCTACTTGGAGATGAGTCTCCAGAGACTTTTGCATGGTTATTCAAGAAATGGCTAAAATGTATGAATGATAAAGCACCTGAAGCAATTATTACAACTCATTCAAGGCCAGTAGTTAAAGCAGTCAGTGAAGTATTTCCAAATACTCGGCACAGATACAACCTTTGGCATATAATGAAAGAACTCCCTGAAATGTCTGGAAGAGTTGAGGATAAAGAAGCAATCAGTTTGAGAATGAAGAAGGTAGTCTACGATACCATTACATCAGCTGACTTTGAGAGGGAGTGGGTTGAAATGATCAATCAGTATAATCTTCATGATAACCGGTGGCTTACAACATTGTTTGAAGAGAGGGCAAAATGGGTACCAGCATATGTAAAGGATACTTTCTGGGCTGGTATCTCCTCAGTTCGTCGTAGCGAACGATTGGAGGCCTTTTTTGATGGATATATTACACCAGAGACCACAATAAAGACATTCATTGAACAATTTGATACTGCTATGAAGCTCAGGTCTGATCGAGAAGCCTATGATGATTTCCGTTCATTTCAACAAAGGCCACAAGTCCTGTCTGGTCTTCTGTTTGAGGAGCAGTTTGCAAATGTTTATACAATAAATATGTTCCAGAAATTCCAGGATCAGTTGAAGCAGCTAATGAATGTGAACTGCACTGAAGTCAGCAGGAGTGGTTCAGTAGTGACTTACACTGTGACAGTGATTGGAAAGGAGAGAAAGTTTGACTACAGAGTGATGTATAACAGTGCTGAGAAAGAAGTGTGGTGCATCTGCAGGTCATTCCAGTTTAAAGGTATTTTATGTAGCCATGCTCTTGCTGTCTTGAGGCAAGAGCTTGTGATGCTAATACCTCCCAAATATGTTCTTGATCGATGGCGGAAGGATTACAAATGCCCCGAGGAACCTAAGGAAACCCCTATTTCACCAAATGCGGCAAAAGCTACAGGGAAGGGCTCCAAACCAGAAAATGTTCGGGAAGATAAGGTGGACAATCTCTACAAGCATGGACACCAGTACTTTGCTGACATTGTGGAAATGGGAGCTACTGATCCTGATGCTATGGAGTACGTCCTTTCTGTGATGAAAGAGGCTAAAGAGAAAGTGCGCAAGTTTGAGGAGTCTCGAAAAGAGAGAAGGCCTGGAGAGAGCCCAGTTTCTGCTGGTAAAAAAGGTGCCAAGTCTTCAAAGCCATCCACAGAAGACGCTGGTAATGGAACATCAGTTTCGACACCTACGAACACAGCAGTGGCTACAGTTGCAATGGTGTCATCTGCACCAATGGCAGCAGCACCAACAATGATGGCTATGGCACCTGCCTCGGCAGCCGTTCCCCCAGGAATGTTTTTAGTACCCATGCACCCTCATCCCATGGTTTTCCCACCCTTTGCCCCTGCAGTTCCACCAGCAGTAGCGCCCATAGCCCCACCTGCTGCACCAGCGATCAATGCCGGCGACACCGCAGCCAACACCTCGAAGAAGCGGAAGAAAAGAAAGGGGAAGAATTGATATTCACATACTGATGAGTAAGCTGCCTTTTGCGTACTGGTCCAGTCTTACCGTGTTACAATGCTTCTTGAATTTTGATTTGTTCGTGTTATCTCACTGTCTCTCATCCCTGATTGTGTTGCTCCAGGTCTAATACAGGATCTGACCAGTAAGTTCAAAAGGAGTTTGATCTCACATTCTGCATCAGGCCTCGACATGAATGCCAGTCGACTTATCATCTTTTTCTGCGGGATGAGACTGCCTCCTGCATATCAATTAGTGCAGAGCATACTACTCCCAGTCAGTGCAGATCTGGGTTGCCCGTAGTGTACACTATTGTCCTCCGTGCTTCAAGTAACATGACATGTACACCAGAATTGTGAATGTAAAAATCTGCTTATGTACTGTATGATCTTGTTGCTACCATCAATCTTCTCTTCCTTTCGGTTCTGATGCATTTTTTGGGTGAGAAGATTGTTTACAGTTTTCTGCAGTCGTGAGTCGTGGCCTAACTGCCTGCTCTTCCTTTCCCACCCAGTGCTCTAGCGAGGCGAAGAAGACATCTGCTTGCTGGGCTCTCTTCGGATCGAACACGGGCCGCCGAGCACCGCACGCACACGATCCCGGCCGGAAGCCAGAAACAGAAACCCCACTTTCAAAGGCCCAGAAAAGTTGCCGTTAGCGAGCCATGTTATTCGTGGACCCGCCGTGGTGGTTTTGATTTTGTCCGCTTCTTCTCGTTCTACACGAGACCGGCGGTTACGTTCCAAAATCCTTGCCCAGGCATCGCCGGTTCGCCGTACGGCGAAAATGGACGACGCAACGTGCAGCGACGAGCAGGCAGGCATGGCCGCATGGGCATCTCGGGTTCTCGAAGGCCCAACAAATTCAAAGCCCCGACGCGACCAACGCACGCACCCGCATCAGCCTCCCCGTCCGTGACAGCTGCCCAAACCCTCCCCTCCCCTCCCCTCCCACTCCCACGCCGCAGTCAAGACGCCGAGCCCAAACCGCCCGCTCCCCATCACCCCCAGCACCGCGTGTCGCGCTCCCCCTCCCGCCGCGTGCCCGCGGCAACGGCACACGTCAGCCCCGGCCCCCGGACGGCCAGGACCCGAGACGAGACGACCCGCCACCTCTAAAAACTCCCACGCCGAAGGGAGGCCACCCCACACGCACGCTCCCCCCAGCTACTCTACTGCAGCGATCGCCATGCGGCTCTACGTGTACGTGCTCGAGGCGCGCGGGCTCCCGGCGCCGCGGCCGCGCCACGGCGGCGGCGGCGGCGCGCTGTTCTACGCGAAGGTGACGGCGGGGAGGCAGCGGTTCCGCACGCGGGCGGTGGAGGCGGCGGACGCGGCCGCGGCAGCGTGGAACGAGGAGTTCGTGTTCGCGGTGGGTGCGGACGAAGCGGAGGGCGAGGAGTTCGAGGTCGCGGTGGCGCGGCGGCGGCGGCGGCGGGGAGGAGGAGCAGGGGGAGGGAGGGAGGTGGTGGGCGCGGTCAGGCTGCCCGTGCCGGCCGCCACGGCCGCCGCTGCCCCCGGGGAGAGGCGCTCCGTGCCGCCGACGTGGTTCACGCTGCAGCCCGCCGCTGGCGACCGGCGGCCCAAGAGCGGCGGCGGCGGCGACGACGATGCGGCCGCGGCGGATTGCGGTGCGTGCTCAAGTTTGCTTTCGCGAGCTAGATACGCTTGACATTTTTTTCCCCTGCCGTGCGCTGGGTTCCCCGATCGTGCTGGTCGGCGCGCGCGGCAGGCCTTCTCGCCGAAGCCACCGCGCGCATCGCTTGCCGCCTTTGCCAATTGCCGCACGCAAGCTCGTAGAATTTGAGCGGATTAGCATGCCGCTTTCGCGGAGTAAAAGTCATTTAGGTCCCGTAACCGTGAGTCGTTAGCAAGTACGGAGTCGGTCACACAGTACCTCACACACGTGCGGTAATAATTAATTAACTGAGATGCAGATGCTTACGGAACAGCTGAGGCCTTTAGCTTTTGTCACTAGTATACTGGGTGTAGTCTAATGAGCTAATCCGTATCATGTGGCTAGGGTCATCTTCTGCAATAAAACTACTAAACTAGTGCCTGTCGGAAAGCATGCCCAGGAGTCCAGGATTGCCTAGTGTTACCTTGGTGCAGAAATGCTAGTGGTAGATAGTATGCTTTACTTTTACAGGATCTATGAATATGATCCAATTTGCAGGTCTTGGCGGTGTTCACTTCGGAATGTGAATTTGGGTGAAAATGTCACATCGAACACGGTAGAATACTGTAGCACTTTTCGTTTGTTTGTGGTAATCATTGTCCTACCATGACCTAACTAGGCTCAAAAGATTCGTCTCGTCGTGTACATCAAAACCATGTACTTAGTTTTTTTATTTACCTACATTTAATGCTCCATGCATGAGGAGAGAGATTTGATATGATAGTGAATAGTGAAGTTCAGAGAGAGAAAGTTTGGGGGAAGTTTTGGATTTGAAGGGAAGTGAACACCGCCCTTGTCAACTTCAAAACAAAGTTTGTTTAGTTTCAGACTTTCAGTAGAGTATCATAGTTGCTTTAGTTGTGTACACCTTTCCTTTTTCAGTTAAGGATGGCTTAGTCATGGTTATGCGGGGTACCCTTCAGAGCCACACTTAGGTTGTATCATGATTACACTTTCCGAATGGTCTAGTGGTAATGATTCTATTCTTATTGTTGTCAACCAGGGAAAATTCTCCTCAGCTTTTCGCTTTATGGAGAAAACAATGACAATGCTGCTGTCCACATGTCCCCTTCTTCGACCTCCAGAAGTGACATCGATGCAGAAATCGAGAGATTAACTGATATGGAACATTCAGGTTCTAACGGTGCGGTGGTTGATTCTCCGAGGAGCCGTGACACAGAGCGGACTTCTCTAGATAACTCTGACAGTTGGATGCAAGCAGATTCCAATTCAATTACTGAAGATGACGATCTAGCAGAGGCTGTTGCTGCAACAACAAATGGTGAGAGTGATACTGAACAGATGGATCCAGATGCTAGCTTTGAAGAAGCTATGGAATTCATGAAATCTAGGAGTACACCGGACATGCCGGAAGATCTTGATGGTGGTGTCATCTTTGAGCACACTTACCTTGTCGAGTCAAAAGAACTGAACCATCTTCTGTTCAGACCTGATTCTCAGTTCTTCAGAGATTTGCGTGAGCTGCAAGGTACCATGGACTATGAGGAGCAACCGTGGACATGGAAGAGTAAGGATCCGCCTAGCTTAACTAGGACATGTCAATACACCAAAGGTGCATCGAAGTTTATGAAAGCTGTGAAGACTAGTGAGGAACAGACTTATCTTAAAGCAGATGGCAAGAATTTTGTGGTTATGGCCCGCGTTCGTACTCCTGAAGTCCCCTTTGGGAACTGTTTTGCAGTTGTTTTGCTCTACAAGATAATCCACAGCACAGGGTTATCGGGTGGTGCGGAAAGTGCCCATCTGACTGTATCTTACAATGTAGAATTCCTTCAGAGCACCATGATGAAAAGCATGATTGAGGGGAGTGTTCGGGATGGACTGAAAGAAAATTTCGAAGGTTTTGCTGAAGTGTTGTCTAGGAATGTGAAACTGTCTGATTCTGTAGGGATGGATAAAGAGCAGTTGCTGGCGCCATTGCAGGCAGAACATCAGTCAGATATCAGGCTTGCTTACAAGTATTTTTGCAATTTCTCTGCCATTTCCACAGTGCTATTTGGACTATATATTATTGTGCATATCCTTCTGTCGAAACCAGGCCCACTCATGGGACTTGAGTTTAATGGTCTAGATCTACCTGACTCATTCGGAGAGCTGATCACAGCCGGCGTACTAGTCCTTCAGTTAGAGCGTTTATTGAATATGGTTTCTCATTTTGTAGAGGCAAGGGTACAGAGAGGTATGCTCTTTTCTTCAATGGTTTACCTCTAGACATACTATTCAATGAATGTGCTACTTATCTACCACTTTGCACGATAGGAAGTGATCATGGAGTTAAAGCAAATGGTGACGGTTGGCTATTAACTGTGGCTCTGCTAGAAGCTACGAGTTTGCCGCCTGTTTCTTGTGGATCAGTTGACCCTTATGTTGTGTTTAGCTGTAATGGCATCACAAGAGCAAGCTCTGTTCAACTTCAGACTCAGGAACCTCAATGGAACGGTTAGTACATTTCACATATTAGCACATCGCACATATTCTACTATGGAGCATGTAGCTTTGTCTGATTATCATTTGTGACAAACTGAAAGATTGTTGCAGAGATAATGGAGTTTGATGCCATGGAAGAACCACCTGCCGTGTTGGATGTTGAGGTTTTCAATTTTGATGGTCCATTCGATTTGGCAATTTCACTTGGGCATGCAGAAATCAACTTCCTGAAACACACATCAGTAGAGCTAGCGGACATATGGGTGCCACTGGAGGGAAAACTTGCCCAGACATGCCAGAGCCGGTTACATTTGAGAGTATTTCTGGAGAACACAAAAGGACCGGAGACATCAATGAGAGAATACCTGAGTAAGATGGAGAAGGAAGTCGGTAAAAAGGTAAATGACAATAATTTGTGCTCTTGGTGCCTTCCAATTGTAATAACCCTACTGACTGTGTGTCTGTGTGCTGCAGTTACACGTTCGGTCACCTCACAGGAATTCAACGTTCCAGAAGCTTTTCAGTCTGCCGCATGAAGAATTCCTTATAGCAGATTATGCATGCTCCTTAAAAAGGAAGCTGCCTTTGCAGGTAACTTTTAAGCAACTGCTGGTTGTAAAATACGGACATTTTACTGCATCACAGTTGGCTTTATGAACTCTGCAAGAACAGCATTTTACTGGAAGCACATCATAATTAGTTGACGATGCTATATGATGCCACTGCTACTTCCCTGTGCTCGTTGGATCACTGCAATATGAGATCTCACAAAATTAGTTTACCTATCTATCGTTTGGCTATTGCTGCTCACCTGTGGTTGTGCTGTTGCTGCTGCTTCTGCAGGGGAGGCTGTTTGTATCAGCCAGAATAGTTGGTTTTTATGCTAATTTGTTTGGACACAAAACAAAATTCTTCTTTCTGTGGGAAGACGTGGAGGAAATAGAAGTGCTACAGCCATCTTTTACCACGGTAGGCACCCCATCACTGCTGTTTACTCTGAAGAGTGGGCGAGGACTCGATGCCAAGAGCGGTGCAAAGTCCCAAGATAAAGAAGGGAGACTGAAGTTTCAGTTCCACTCTTTTGCCTCGTTCAGCAAGGCTAGCAGGTGGCCATCTTTCAATTGTTTAGCCATCAGTATTAGCACAGCGACGATCTCACTGATGAGCACAAAATTTTATTTGTTTCTATTTGTAGGACAATAATCGGCCTGTGGAAAACGAAATCTTCAGCCATTGAACAGAGGGCCAAACTGGAAGAAGATCATGAAGAAGACGTGAGCTCCATCGATCTTGATGATGTCCATGCTGTGCTGAGCATTGGAGACGTGCCTCTCTCAAAGGAGTATACTTTGGAACATCCGATCGATGTGAGATCCCTATGCTTATTCTTGCCGCCTTTTCTGATAGGGTTGATAATTAAATTATCTTAACCAGCTGGGTTTGGCTAGTCTGGGCTTCATCACCTGAAATGCTCATCATGCTATAGAACAGCTTCTGCTTTGACCAAACGTCACTGCTCCAGCTAAACTAAGACAAGAGCTGGATCGAATTCAGCTATCAGCAAGTGGCGATGCACTTCTGAAAACCTGAACACTTGCCTGTGTTTCGCAGGCTGATCTGCTGATGGGCGTGTTCGACGGGGGTCCCCTGGAGACGCGAACGATGAGCCGGGTGGGGTGCCTCGACTACTCGGCGACCCCGTGGGAGACCGCGAGGCCGGGCGTCCTGGAGCGGCGCGTGAGCTACAAGTTCAACCGGTACATGTCCATCTTCGGCGGCGAGGTGGTGAGCACCCAGCTCAAGTTCCCGGCGGAGGACGGCGCCGGCTGGACTATCCACGACGTCGTCACGCTCCACAACGTCCCCTTCGGCGACTACTTCCGGGTACGACGCTAATTCTCTCTCTTTTCACATGGATTCTTCGTTTTTTTTGAAATAAATTCTTCGGTTTGTTTGTTTTTTGAAATACAAAATTCTTCGGTTTGTTTGGGAGACGAGATATGTGTCAGTGAGGAGATTGATTCGAACGAACTGCGTATGCATGCGTTCACAGGTCCATCTGAGGCACAACGTGCAGAGCGTGACGTCGGAGGCGCAGAGCAGCCGGTGCGAGATACTGGTGGGCATCGAGTGGCTCAAGAGCAGCAAGTTCCAGAAGAGGATCGCCAGGAACATCTGCGAGAAGCTGGCGCACAGGGCCAGGGAGGTGCTCGAGGTGGCCGGGAAGGAGATCGCCTCGGCCGTGTCGGGCTAGGTTGGTAGGGGCTGGAGGAGCTGCCGCTTTTCTTCCCCTCCCCGTCATCCTCCGGCACACAGGACCATTGATAGCTTCTTCCGTTCTCTTTCACTTCCCACACGTTCTGCTTTTTCGTTCGATAGTTTACAGGAAACTCACACGAGAAATATAGGCAAATCTCAGATAGGAAGGGAGAAGAGAGAATACGTGTAACGAGTGCCAAAACTTCTCTTCTGAAGCTGTAACTAAACACGAAACAATTGCAGGATATGCCATGGCGCGGTGACGCCCGCGACGCGAGTAGCTGGGTTGCTGTCTCTCTCTCTTGCCGTCATGCGTCTGCAGCGGGCGGCGGTTCGTGGTGGTGGAGCAGCGGTTGGCCCGCGTACCAGCAAAGGGGGGCCCAAGGGCACGGTGGGCTTTTTAGGGGGGACGCGACCGGCCCACCAATCTGTGACTCGATGCAGAATTATGCAGTGTGGTGGTGACTGGATGAGCTGTCAGGAGAGGGGAGCAAAGAGGGAGACGGGCACATGGCGGACCCCCCGCGCGGCATAAAAAGGCATGATGGCGGCTCTCCCGGCGATTGGTGTGTTTAGTTCAAGAAGAGAGTGGAAAGTTTGATGAAAATGTCGCATCGGATACTGTAGCGCACTGTAGCACTTTTCGTTTGTTTGTGGTAAACATTGTCCTACCATGACCTAACTAGGCTCAAAAGATTCGTCTCGCCGGGTACATCAACACCATGTGCTTAGTTTTTTTTATTTACCCACGTTTAGTGTTCCATGCATGAAGAGAGGGATTTGATGTGATATGTGGATAGTGAAGTTTGCGGAGAGAATTTTTGGGTTTTTGGTGGAACGCCGATAGCGTTTTGCTATTCGCGTGTTCTCTCACCTCCCGGCCGGGAGAAAATAAGAAATCCCAAGTCAGCTGTCGTTATTCGCTGCGAGTGCTCATTATCATTTGGCTTCTGCAATAAATTAGTGTCTGTCGGACAGCATGACCAAAATTGGCTACTGTTAACATGCTACAGAAATGCTAATGGCAGATACTTTTATATATAGGGTTTTGTACAAATCTGTCCTGCTTAAAAAAACTTTGGTGGATCTTGACTTCACCTCTTCATCTCTCCTGCTTAAAAAACTTTGGTGGTTCTTGACCGGATGTATGTGCTTTCTGAGACCGTGTTTATCAATAATTAGCATACTATAGTTGATTTAAGAGGGCTGAGCTTCATTACCTTCCGTTGTCAAGTACTCCGTAGTTTGTAATGTACTTATCATTTTACCGTTAACGACCTCTACGTATCCTCCACTCCTGTACTACTACCAATGCGCAGGATTGTTGCTTTACGAACAAGTTCAGAACAGTTTCCCTGGTCAAAGGGTACGGTACCATGATTACGTAGTATAGTACACAGTAGACGCGCGACGTGGTATCTGTACAGTATAAAACGGTAAACGTGACGGGATCGAAATGGATGGCCTGAGCGATCACACGGCACGGCTGCAGGGGCCTGCCTGCCCCGAGGATAAATGGCCGGATTCAGGGCTTGTTTGCTTGCAGCCCTGGCAAAGCTGCCTGGCTGCTCAGCTGCCTGCCAGGCTGCAACCAAACAGCCCCTCAATGCGACTCGCGCTTGACCGTGACGGGCGACGGTGTACTAGCAGCAGCAGTCTAGCACTAGCAGGCTGCAGGAGATGTCAGATCGGGCGGGCCAGGGCCAGGGCCCGTGCCGTGGGCCCGTGGCTGCAGCCCACCACCGGCCGGTCTGCCGACGAGCACGAGCGCTGCATATGCTGGATGAGTGGATGATGAGAAGTGCGATCCCTTCCCCCTGTCTGTCCGTCTCGCCTGTCGTTTGACCACCAGCTCGGACGCCAGCCAGCCTAAACAGTCGCCACTAGCATCAAGCCACCTTGCCAGTCAAACCGAATCCCCAGCTCACTTGCTCTTGCTCCACGGAGCGGCTGGCTTTTTCCTTGTTTTGTGCTGTGGGCACAAGCGTAATCAAGACCGGGAAGAATCGTCACGCCGATCCTCAATTCCATTTCTTTTCTTCTCCTCTCTCTCTGGCTCGAGCTCTAGGATAACTTTTTTTGAAAAAAAAAGATCAGCGAGCTTGACATGCAGTTTAGGTGTATCCACTGGTACTCCTCCGGTTTGGTAAAAGAAGTCGTTTAGGACAGGGACTCGGTCACCAAAGCACAACTTTAACTTCTCTTTTTCTAAAAAATATTTCTTGAAAAGTTATATATGTATACTTTTATAAAAGTAATTTTCAAAACCAATCTATTTATATAATTTTCACATTTCTTAAATGTTATTCATGATTTATATTTCCAATGTTTGACTTAAATCTTGTCCAAAACGACTTCTTTTACCAAACCGGAGGGAGTACAATTTAGCACAAAACAAGACTAGAAAAGCAAACAAGTAGTTTGTGCAATCTTTTGAGCTGCTAATTTAACCTTGGCCCTGTTTAGTTCCCTTGAAAAGGGAAAATTTCTCTCTCTAAACTTCACTATTCACCTATCACATCAAATCACATCAAACCTCTCTCCTCATGTATAGAGCACTAAACGTGAGTAAATAAAAAAATTAGTTGTATGATTTTGATGTACACGACGAGACGAATCTTTTGAGCCTAGTTAGGTTATGATAGGATAATGTTTACCACAAACAAACGAAAAGTGCTACAGTGCGCTACAGTGTCCGATGTGACATTTTTACCCTCTCTTTTCACCCATTTTCAGGGAACTAAACACCCCCTTTGTCTACGGTGACACTCCTGAACTTTCATCTTGGCACGTACTCCACCATTTTCTTTACTCCAAACAGGATTGCAATGCTTGCGAGCCGGATGCACTCACGGACAGCTTTGTTAGCCCCGTTGCCGTTGGCGAGGCATCCCACGGCCCACGTACTAAACATTTTTTTTGGCCCTCCTCGCGCGGTATCCCAAGACGACCACGACCAACGTGGTTCCCAACCGGCTGATGATCGCTTTGATTTGATTAGGTCCTTGCTTTTCCCAAATCACCGAGATTAACATGGCTCGCTGATTGACTGCTTTCCATGCAAAGCTACTAGGCCAAGCGTGCCTTGACACCCCTCCTCTGAATGCACGCACGCTCGCACGCCTCGAGGCCCCCGCGCCTCCGGCCACACACTACCTCAATCCGCTATTGATCCTATGGCGCGGCTGTTAACCACTAATTACGCAACAGGATGGTAATTCCCCAGCACGCTGCTCCAACTCGAGCTGAGAATAAACCGCCATATTATCTCTTGCATTCCCTCTGAAATCAAGTGCGTACAAATCACCAGCTCGCTAGTGCAGTGCTTCTATCTTTTTTAAAAAGAGCTTACGATTTGTGCAATACCAAATCAACTGGTCACTGCCCTTCCTATGTCTGCAACAAAAATATTACTAGAACCACCCATGCCCATGCATTGACCGGACTGTGAGACCGAACGGATCCCATGGCGCCAAACACGGCAACATCGGCGCCCTGGCCTGGCCTGGCGTGGACTGCCTTGTCTTGTACTGCATGCAATGCAAGGGGGTGGTCGTGTCGTTCATGTTTTGGATTCTTGGTGGATGCGGCTTCAAGCTACGGCAACCGCCTCGCTGCCGTTCCCAAAGAATTCTACTCCCTCCTTGCTCGTTTATAAGACACACACAAAACGAGATTCAAACTTTATGATCTTTGACTAATAATTTATTCATCAATTTTTTCATTTTGTCATATAAACTTGATATGATTGGATTTATAATCAAACGTACTTTCTAATGAGTATAAATTCATAACCATAACTAATATAATATAAAAAAAATGAATAGTCAAATTATGATTTAGAATACCGTACCATTTATCTCATGCCTTATAAACGTGGAAGGAGGAGTACTAATCTCTATCCCCGCATAACGTAGCAATTACTAGCATCTATATACTCCCTACCCCTCCGTTGTTTATGATTGCTTCATGAGCTGCTGATCGACCTTGATGGGACCTTGATTAGTGAGCTCTTAGAATTGATATGCTGCTCATGGGATGGGACCAACAAATGCAACATGCAAAAGGAGTTTGATCTTTACATCCCGCATCAGGCCTCGGCATGAATGCGTACCATCGATTGATCATCTTTTATGCAGGATGAGCTGCTCGATCATGAGACTTCCTGCTGCCTGGAGTACCGTCGATTAGTGCAGAACGAACGTACTGGCCCCCAATTCCCAATTAGTGCAGATTTGGGTTGCCCCTACATACACTAGTGTAGTACACTGTCCTTCGTGCTGGAAGTAAATATGACATCGAGTAGTACTCTAGCTTATGAATGTAAAGATCCGATTAATCATAACTTGGTTGCCACCATCAATTTTCTCTCATTTCAGCTCTGATGCATTTTCCGCGAGAGAGATCGTGACCTAACTTTTAGGATAGGCTTGCTTTTCAGAGGCACAGGATGCAGTGGGGTGGCCACTGGATGAGCTGTCGAAGAACGCGGGTAGCTTGCTACCGTCGAGCAGCAGTGTTAACTGTGTCTACAGGCTGCCAGCGCCACCACCAACAAACCCTAATTTATTCCATCCCCCACCGCATCTAGCAGCGGCATTCCCAGACAAAAATTTTAAAAAAATAGTACGGAGTATACTGGAGTGAGTGAGCTCAGTCACAAGCAAGCCTTCTCCACACCCACCCGCCCTCCTCCCTCCCCCTCATGCGCCGCAAGAAGCACATGGACCGGGGTGGTGGCGGCGGCGGCGGCACGGAGCTCTTCATCTGCTTCACCTCCCGCCCCTCCGCCGCCTCCGCAGCGTCCGTCGCCGGAGGCGGCGGCGCGCCGTCCTCGCTTCGCCCCTCCAGCTCCTCCAAGCTCCTCAGCCCCGGCCGCGGCAGCGCCGGCGCCGGCGCCGGAGGCGGAGCGGAGCGCGTGCCGCCGGCCCCGCCCCTGCACCCGTCGCTCAGCCGTCGCCTCCGCAACAGCGGGAGCCTCAAGGGCGGGCAGTCCCCCATGTTCCCGTCGGGGTCCACGGGCGGGGGCCGCCGCGGCCGGGGCGGGCTGGATCCCGCGGAGCCGTCCTCCCCGAAGGTCACCTGCATCGGCCAGGTCCGCGTCAAGGGCGGCAAGCGCAAGCCCAAGCACGCCTCCGCCGCGGCGCTGCGCTCCCGCTCCAGGCGCGGCGGGGCCGGCGGCGGCGGCGGGAGCGCGGAGGCCAGCTTCCGCCGCGCCGGTGACGACCGGGACGGGCCCCAGGGCAAGAACCAGGGCTGGGTGTACCAGATCCCGGTCAACATCTGCGAGGCGCTCAAGACGTTCGGCTCCTGCGGCGGCCGCTCACTCTGTTCGCCGTCTCGGCCGGGCGGAGCCGGCGAGCGGGGCGCGTTCTCCGCCGACGCGCACGGTGGCAAGAAGCGGCGGCAGCGGGCGCCGGCTGGGGGCAGCTGGCTGTGCGGCGCTGCCGTGGCCAGGTGCCTCTTGGCTATCCAGGAGGAGGAGGAGGACGAGCTCGGCAACGGAGCCGCCGTTGTGCCGGCTGATGAGATGAGGGCCTCAGAGGTGGGGCTCGTCATGGAGGGGTGGGATGTCGAGGAGGACGAGAAGGCCGTGATGGTGGGGGAGGTGGAGATGGAGAAGAAAGATGAGATCTTGGTGGTGGGGAAGGAGGAAGAAGGTAGGGCCAGCGTCTGCATCCCTCCGAGGAACGCGCTGCTGCTAATGCGCTGCCGGTCAGACCCGGTCCGCATGGCTGCTCTTGCCACCCGCTTCTGGGGGTCTCCAGCTGCAGCCACCGAGGAGCAGGTGCACAATGAGGTGGCTGGTGGCATCGACAACGATGAGGAGGAAGAAGAAGATGACGACGAAGAGGGAGAGGAAGAGGAAGAGGAACATGAGGCTGAGGCTAAGCCAGTGGAGTGCAAAGATGAAGCTCGCCATTCAGCTGTTTCTGTGAAAGACGTGAATTGCGGAGAGTGTGGTGTCAGTGAAAATGATGGTGGTGAAGCAGGACAGATAGATCAAGCACAGGCAGAAGCTGGAGAGAGCTCTAGATGTGGAGATCTTATTGAAGAAGAGAAGGATGGATCCTGCAGAGTAGAGGTAGAGGAAGCGCAAATCGTTCGGAAAGATGCTGCTTTGGAGGTTTCACTGGGAGCAGACACAGCGGCAGATAACCAAGGGCCGGACATTGTGGAGCTTGTGGTCACTAAGGAGGAAGACGCTCCAGTACAAGAGAAAGTTGAGGAAGATGTGAAGGGGAGGAGGTCGATCAGCAGCTATTCTCCCTCGGCAGCTCTGAAGGAGGACCGCAACAAATTGCGACGGTTGAGTAGCAGGAGGCGCGTCAGTACTAGCAGCAGGGCCTCATCGGCCAGCGATAGGGCTGGCAGGCGGCATAGCTTCTCAGCCGAGACGGAGGCACGGCGGTCTAGCTTCTCGAGCTTGAAGGATTCAAGGAGGGCTAGTTTCTCCATTGATAGAGATGGCCGGAGGTGGAGCTTCTCGATTGAACAGGAGCATCTGGTTGCAGAGCCTAAGGTTCTGATGGCATCGAGGAAGGGGAAGAAGACTTCATCTGAACAAGAGTCGGAGAAAGATTGTGCTGTTGTTGTTGCTCCAAATAGTGCAGAGGAAGGCCAAGAGTCCTACGATGATGGAAAGGAAGGAGAAACTACCAAGAATGGGGAGGAAGAAGGTGAGACACAAGACGTGGAAACAAACCAGGAGGTTGAGAAAGTAGAAACCAGAGCTGAAGATGGTGAGGCAGGACCAGTGGCCCAGAGGCGGAAGAAGAGCGGTGAATTGCCAGATTGCCTCCTACTGATGATGTATGAACCAAAGCTCTCCATGGAAGTCTCCAAGGAGACATGGGTCTGCAGCACTGACTTTGTCCATTGGAAGTCTTACCAGGGAAAGAATAACCGCAATCTCCGCCCGCAAAAGGATTCTGCTAGTGGCAACAATGCAGCTACTGCTACGGCGGAGCCAGAAGATAAGGAGAATGCTGAAGGCATCCCTTCTGAGAATGACACAAAAGAGAGCAAAGATCCATCAGTGGTGAACTTGGTGGCGGCGCCCATGCCACCTCCAGTTGCTCAGAAGACACCGCTGAAACCAACTACAACAGAACAGAAGATGAAGGTAGAGCTGCCGTTGGTCACCAACGCGGCATCCTACGCCCCATTTGTTCTGAAACGGTGCAAGTCAGAGCCAATGCGTTCATCGGCACGCCTGGCTCCCGACGCTTGCTTCTGGAAGGACCGCCATCGGCCCCTGAATGCCACTGGAGTCGGGTTCTGATCCCGGCTGGACCGAGCGTCTGTTATGCAATGCCTAGTTAGGATAGTGAGTCACTGAGTTTGCGAGCCTGTTGTGTAAAAGTAGCGAGAGGTTATTTGATCGTGCTTTGTGCTGTTATGTGACGCGTGGACACCACCAAATAATAGCATGTTGTTGAGTTACATGAGAATATGAGATAGGTTAGGGAGGAGTACATGTAAATCTCGTGGGTTTGCTTCATTCAGTGTGCTAATTCAATTTTCCTTTGATGATATTATCGAGTGGTTCTGTATTGTTTTTTTCTCCATCAGCATGTGCATGTTTTTGGATCATATAGTAGTTGGTAATCTTTGAAGGTTAGAAGCTGCATCTTTGTTATTCGAATGGTAAGCGATTTTATTCACGATTGCTGTCAACTAGGGAAAATTTCTCAGTTTCTCTATGGAGAAAACAATGACAATGCTGTCATCCACATGTACCCTTTGAGCTCCAGAAGTGACACCAATGCTGAAATCTTGAAATCAACTGATAATCTGATATCGAACATTCAGGTCCTAATGGTGTGGTAGTGTATTGACATGTCCTAGTTAGGCTCTTCGCACGTACCTTAAAGACTTGGAAATTTAGTTCTAAGGAAACTATAAAGTTACCAAAAAGATTAGGTTTGTTTTCTTCGCAGGTTTAGCTTGGGTTTTATGGAGAAAACAATGACAATGCTGTCATCCACATGTACCCTTTGAGCTCCAGAAGTGACACCAATGCTGAAATCTTGAAATCAACTGATAATCTGATATCGAACATTCAGGTCCTAATGGTGTGGTGGTTGGATTCTCCAAGGAGCTGCGGCACAGGGCAGGCTTCTCTGGATCACTCTGACTGGTCGACCAAGCAGATTCCATTCCATTATTGACGATGATGATCTAGCAGAGGCAAATGGTGCGAGTGACACCTTATCTTGATCAGCTGGCTTCAACTACATTTGCCATTTCTGCAGAAAAAACATTCCAGAATAGATCACTTCAATAGGATTAGTAGGTCAGGTCATCAAAATAGCCATCTTATTACGTGTTCTCCATAAAACCCAAGCTAAACCTGCGAAGAAAACAAACCTAATCTTTTTGGTAACTTTATAGTTTCCTTAGAACTAAATTTCCAAGTCTTTAAGGTACGTGCGAAGAGCCTAACTAGGACATGTCAATACACTAAAGGTGCATCGAAGTTTATGAAGCTGTCAAGACTAGTGAGGAACAGACTTATCTTAAAGCAGATGGCAAGAATTTTGTGGTTATGGCCCGTGTTCGTACTCCTGAAGTCCCCTTTGGGAACTGTTTTGCAGTTGTTTTGCTCTACAAGATAATCCACAGCACCGGGATATCTGGTGGTGAGGAAAGTGCACATCTGACTGTATCATACAATGGCGGTGTTCACTTCCCTTCAAATCCAAAACTTCCCCCAAACTTTCTCTCTCTAAACTTCACTATTTACTGTCACATCAAATCTCTCTCCTCATGTATGGAGCATTAAATGTAGGTAAATAAAAAAACTAAGTACATGGTTTTGATGCACACGACGAGACGAATCTTTTGAGCCTAGTTAGGTCATGGTAGGACAATGATTACCACAAACAAACGAAAAGTGCTACAGTGCGCTACAATGTTTGATGTGACATTTTTACCCAAATTCACATTCCCTCTTCAGGGAAGTGAACACCGCCAATGTAGAATTCCTTCAGAGCACCATGATGAAAAGCATGATTGAGGGGAGTGTTCTGGATGGACTGAAAGAAAATTTCGAAGCTTTTGCTGAAGTGTTGTCTAGGCATGTGAAACTGGCTGATTCTGTAGGGATGGATAAAGGGCAGTTGCTGGCGCCATTGCAGGCAGAACACCAGTCAGATATCAGGCTAGCTTACAAGTATTTTTGCAATTTCACTGCCAGTGCTATTTGCACTTGTATATTATTGTGCATATCCTTCTGTCAAAACCAGGCCCACTCATGGGACTTGAATTTAGTGGTCTAGATCTACCTGATTCATTCGGTGAGCTGGTCACAGCCGGCGTGCTAGTCCTTCAGTTAGAGCGTTTACTGAATATGGTTTCTCATTTTGTAGAGGCAAGGGTACAGAGAGGTATGCTCTTTTCTTCAATTGTTTTTCTCATGTACGACATGCCATTCAACTCGGTGATGTCACGAATGTGCTACTTACCTGACACCTTTCATGACAGGAAGTGATCATGGAGTTAAAGCAAATGGTGACGGTTGGCTGTTAACTGTAGCTCTGCTAGAAGCGAAAAGTTTGCCGCCCATTTCTTGTGGATCAGTTGACCCTTATGTCGTGTTTAGCTGTAATGGCATCACAAGAACGAGCTCTTTTCAACTTCAGACTCAGGAACCTCAATGGAATGGTTAGTACATTTCACATATTGGGCCTGTTTAGTTCCCTCAAATTTTCAAAAATTCTCTCTCTAAACTTTACTATTCACTTATCGCATCAAATCTCTCTCTTCATACGTGGAGTACTAAACGTGGGTAAATAAAAAAAACTAATCACATATTTTTGATGTATACGACGATACGAATCTTTTGAGCCTAGTTAGGTCATGGTAGGACAACGATTACCACAAACAAACGAAAAGTGCTACAGTGCGCTACAGTGTCCGATGTGACATTTTCACCAAACTTCTCCACCACTTTTTTGGAACTAAACACACCGATTAGCACGGCGATGATCTCACTGATGAGCCCAGAATTTTATTTGTTTCTATTTGTAGGACAATAATGCCTGTGGAAAACGAAATCCACAGCACCGGGTTATGAGGAGGTAAAGACGGCACTTGCTTTGATCGCTAAACACTGGTAGCAATAATTTAGGAAGCTGACTCTCGTTCTGTTGCTTTGATCGCTTTGGTGTGACAACTGATCAATCCAATCACGGTCAGCGAGGAGAGGACGCGGAGGGAGAACAAGGGGCGGCAGTGGGGGAGGGGAGAAAGAAGGAGAGATAAGAAAAGAAAGAGATAGAGTAAAAAAAAGAAAATGAGATAGTAGTTTGAGATGGTGGAATAAAACATGTGGTAGTTTGGATAGAGGAAGAGTACAGAGAAGAGATGAGTGTGGGGAAATTGAGATAGAGTAAAGAATTTTGATGACTATGATGAAATATTTTTTTAGGAGAAGAAAATAGAGAAATATGAGTGCCGTGAGCCTTAACACTCGTACCCGTCACTATAAATTCTCCTGTCCTCTCGGTCTGAAGTGGCAGACGACAGACGAGCAATACTGCCATGAATCCATCTAGTTCTGCCCCTGACGACGGCGACGACGGTCCAAGCAATTCATCTGGCCGCACCATCGTACGCGCTGCCTGCTTGACATTTGTAGGGCAATGTACAGCAAGTTGCTAGACACCGATAGCTACAACGACACCTACTGGTTCGAGGTGGCCGAAAGGCTGTCGCACAGGGTCAGCGACACCTACACTGCAACTCGATGGCAAGGCGAAGTTTCTTCGGCTGATCCGGATGCACACCGATATTTCATTAGCCAAACGACAGAAGACCACCAAGTTTCCTTTTTTCCAAGAGGTAGACGAGATCGTCAGATCGAAGGGTTGGGTCCTTGGCTTTCCTCCCGTCGAGCAAGCAACTGGCCCCAGGGGCGGAGCCAGCAGGGGGGCTGGAGCCCCCCTACATGGAGTCCATGAAATACAAAGTCGTCGGAAGAGGAGAAGGACACCATCAAGCTTGGTGTCACCGCCGGATTGGACCTGCTTGACGAGCATGGCATCGATCAGCTCAGGAGTCATACTCTGGAGCTGCTCGGATGGCTCCACGCCGTAGAAGCGGAGCGGGACGTCGCTCGCCGCGAGCTGGCACAGCTCCATGGGAGCTTGCGTGCCACCGATGTCCTGGTCGGACCCGGCGGTGCCTTGCTACCGGCGCCGGCCTTCATCCCGCGGCTCTACTTGGGCGCCACTTCGATCATCATCTCCCTCCTCGGCTCGCCTGCGGCCACCGGCATCGGCTCCTCTGCACCCGCCAGAGCTCCTTGGCCGGCTGCTACCATCCCCCAGCCGGAACCCTACTCCATCGGCTCCTCGCCGGCCGCCCTCAACTTCTCACACCCGCGCACCACCGCATCGCCTCCGGCGCCCACATTCCAGCAGTTTCAGCCCCACCTTAGCTCGCCATCGACCATCGGCAACTCCTCGAACCTCACCGGCGTCGAGTCGTCTTCCATGCAGCCGGTCGCCCTCCCCTTCTCACTCCACCGCAGTAGCACCACATTGTCTCCGCCGCTCACATTCCATCAGTTTCGGCCATCGGCAACTCTCCCAACCTTACCGCGGTCGTCTTCTCTTTTTTTTACTTTCTATATACTTTCTAGACCATCTTGGCGAACATGGTGTCTCATTTTAACACTATTGTATTAATATAATATGGGTAGATAGATAGATATACTAGATATAGTTAACAAGAGAAGTCCCACAATAAATAGTCATATCTAAACTAGTTGAAAGGTAGAAGAGAGTATTTTTCTGACCAAACGAATCGCCCGGCTTGATTAAAAAGTTTAACAGAGCATTAGCATTGATGCCAGTTTCACGTGACTAGTTACAAGATACTAGGCTAATTACCCATGGTCATCTTAATGGATGAAGGCGAAGCATTCAGTAACACGCTGCATCACGTTAAGCGTCATTCTCACTATGGGCGGCAGGTCCTGGCGGCACTGCTGAATAAAATCTCTGTCTATTTTATCTCTATTCTTCTTCTAATACTAGAGAAGAATTGATTCAGCGGTACGTTATAATTTATAAAATTTCTATAAATTAACTCAAACTCCACTTGTGTCTACCCAAAATCGGATCGGTTCCGCTACTCCCTTTTACTACTATGTATCGGCTGCGGCAATGCCCGCAATGCCCCGCATCGCCAATCTCCGTTCGGACTTCCACCTGCGCTTGCAACTCCTTTTCCTGCTAGACAATGCACCTCTCACCGCATAGAGAAAAAGTTTCGAATAAAAAAAAAACAACAGCGAAGCACTGGCGGAGGCGCGGAAGCTGCGCCAACGGTGGGCAGCGAGACTGCGTGAGTCTCAACGCCCCTCGCAAAGGCCGCCTCTTCCGTTGCTTGCCATGAGGATCAGCCTGATGTGGCCCTCCACAACGCATGGTCAGAACTGCCTTGCAGGCTCCACCGTCCACCGGACGGGCCTGCCAACTGCCATACAGGCTGCCCGACACGACCGAGGTCCGGGTGCGGTCGCCGTGGACTTCCGGCGTGAGTTTTCGTGGACGCGGCCACCGTGCAGAAATTTGAGAGAGCTCCGTTGACTCTAACCTGCTCCTACGCAAAGAGATTTGATCCCGAGAGAGAGTGGAGAGATCAACTGGTCGCTTGGCTTATCAGCCACCAGTTAGCAGTGTTTTTCTCTTAACAAAAATCAGCATCAGCCATCAACCAGCAGTAGTGTTTTTCTTTCAGTAAAAATCAGTACCAGCCACCAGCCGAACAGGCCGAGGGAAAGCACATTGCTGCGATGGTAGAGGAAGTGGTCTGTCTGAACCTTGGAGCTTCCACTCCGGCTGCTCGTCCTGGGCGTGCATGGTCTAAGCCAAGGCTTGGCTGGTACAAAGTTAACACTGATGCTGCCTTTTTTTTATCATCGTACTCGGGCTCTGGAGGAGCAGTTATTCGCGACGACTCATGGAAGATTGTTGGAGCGGCAGCTAATTTCTACGACCATATCCCTGACGTCTTGACAGCTGAAGCACTTGCTGCGAGAGATGGAGCGATGCTGGCACGAGCGAGAGGTCTTGAGAGGTGATTATGGAGTCTGATAACGCGTCCCTGGTGAACCTTATTCGCTCGGCTGATGGCAGGCGCAGGCCCATTGCGGGAATCTGGCATGAGATCAAAGATCTTAGCAGGGGTTTTATTTCTTTTGATGTTGCTTTTGTTAGTAGAGAGAGTAATGAGGCAGCTCACTTCTAGCTAAGTTAGCCTCGAGTTCTTCTCCAGTATGTGTGGAATGAGGCCTTCCCTCTGGGCCTAGAAGGGATTGTTCACGCTGACTGTAACCCTGCTTCCGAGGAATGAAATATCATGTTTGAGCTAAACGAAAGGCCGAGGGAAAGCGAGAAGTCAGTGTGACAGAAAAAAGGTTGCGTTCCTAAACACGTAGTTAAACGTAGAATATTTAATTCTGGTTTCCTCATGGTCGTGTATGGTTGCCCAAAATACCTGAACCCTATATCTGATAATTGCGAGGGTGTTAGTAATTAGAACTACCTCACTAGAGAAGATGTATCATTGCTCCTTAGTGAATGATGGATGTCTCATATTTTATCTTACTATACCAAGCCTATTACAAAAGTTATGTAATCATATTATATATATGTATACACGCATACAACTCTATATCTATAAGCTTCTTTGAAAGAAGAGATAGAGTATACAAAGTCACTATATATATAACTCAATATCGATAGACACGTCGTCTACGTTGAAAGAATAATTTCGTTAAAGAATAATTTTATTATTTATGAATGATCTAGGAAGCTCATGTACTTCTCCCTCATTTTGCTTTTATAAGACACGACTTGACTTGACATGGTCTTCTAAGTTATGTTTTGACCATTCATTTACCTTATCTTATATTATTTATAATTATAAGTATCAAAAAGTACTTTTCATTACAAATCTAACAATTTTAAATTTATACTATAAACTATAAAATTTATTGCTTAAATTCCACGAAAAAATAGCGCGCTAAAGTGAAGCTATTGTGCCTTTTCACGCTATTGGCGCTATCGCCGATATAGCGCGCTAAAGCGCCGCTATAGCTATTCAGCGGCATATCGCGCTAAATCTGGCGCTATTTACACTTTTCCTAAATATGGTGAATTCAGCCCAGTAAAAAAAAGCCCGGCCCAATTCAACCTTGGCTTCCCCTCGAACCCTAGTCACAAGACTCACGACCTCAAGGCTCCAGCAGTTTCACTGCTCCTTAAGTCCTTAGTCCTTAGTCTTGGCTGCCAATGTGGAATTGACAAATTATGGCTCTTTTGCTTTGTTGTGATCGTGATGTGAATTGTGAACTTAAGTCCTTAGTCCTTAGTCTTTTGTTTATATTGGATTGTTGCCTGTGCAATATTGGGTTATAATCACTTGATTATCAGTTATCACTTTATTAGATATTCTTATATTAAATTATGAATTTATGATCATGTTTTTTGGAAACAAATAGCGCGCTATAGCGGCGCTATAGCTTGAGCAGCGCGCGGCAATAGCGCCGCTATAGCGGCCGCAATAGCGGCATAGCATCCAGAAAATGAGACGCTAAATTCAATAGCGCACCATTTAAAATATGGCTTAAATTATTGGTTAAAGTTTATAAAGTTTGAATCTCGATATACGTGTGCGTTCAATAAAGAGGGAGTATTGTTAAGGACTCCAATTTTACAATTTTATTGGTTTCAGTTTCACCACAAATAACTTGACTAACTGATATAAAATCAATTCATCATGTCACAAGAGTTCAATAGGGGCATTAAAATCACATTTTCCCTAAGAGTCCATATCTCTACACAATACTAAAGTAAGGATTGCTAGGTCTTTTCCTCTCATAATGCCGACAGTTGGGCCTCACATGCATGTTTTTATATTACATCCATTACAGAGACCAGGTACAAGTACAATACGCTGAAACTAAATTAAACATGAGAGAAAAATAAATCTACATGCGGTTAAATATCTCAATATATATCTATATGTATGTGATCTACGTTTGTAACGTACAAGCACATTTGCTAGTGATAATAAATCGCTGTAAATTTTAGCTCTATGTTCGTTTGAGTACAACTAAAAGGAAAACTGGCAGTGGAATTTGGCTTCCGCTCTGACTTGGGAAACAAGCTCATAATCTTATTTGAAGGCGTTTTACCTTTCTGTGCACGGTGTGTAGTAAGGGTATATGTACAATAGTTAGACAATTGTTGTCTTTTTGTTGTCACCTACTATAAGTAAAAATGAGGTGATTCATCATTTAATGAGGAAAGACAGTGTTGCTCGTCTACTGCTTTGGCTCGTGCTCCCATGTAAAACAACAGTAACTAGAGTGCGTATTAATTGTCACATACTGGACATCTAAATAGATAACTCACTATAGAGCTGTCTATTTAGTTGTCTGTGTGTATTAAATAGACATCAGTTGTCTAAAGTGTTGTAACTACTCCATCTGTCTCACAATATAAGTATTTGTTGATTTTTTCCGTTCGCGTTTGACCGTTCATCTTATTAAAAAAGTATGAAAATATAAATGTAGAAATTGAGAAATGCACTTGTATTGTGGGATGGAGGGAGTATAAAGAAGAGAAAAGGAACTTTGACCTGGACTGGGAGACTGCCGAGTGAAGAATGAGTAAAGAAGTGTACTCCTGCAGCTGGGACTCTGGGAGACTGCAATCTGGGCCCGGGAAACTACCCCGCGAATCTGCCGGCCAGGCGGGCCCTCTCATCCGCCTGGAGAAGAACTCCCCTTCCTCCTCTCCCCGCCGTCTTCTTTCCCTTTTCCCAAACCCGCTCCACTCCTCCGCCCCCTCCTCACTCCGATCTCCGCAACCCCGATCTGGCAGCCATGGATCCGGCGCCGCAGACGCACCCGATCCTCTCCTACGTGCTCTCCCGCATCCCCACCCTCTCCAAGCCCAAGCCCGCCGCCTCCGAGTTCGACATCGAGCAGCCGCCCGCGCGGACCCCGTCCACCGTCGGGGAATTCGAGCTCGTCGAGCGCATGCCGGGCCTGCGCCACCCGTCCGTGCTCCGCGCCATGGCCCGCGCCGTCGCAGACGTCTCCGCCGCGCGCTCCGCGCTCCAGGTGCTCGGCCCGCGGTCCGACCACGAGCTCGTCGACTCCTCCCGCGCCATCGTGGCGGCTGCCGAGGCCGGGGACTCGCGGATCCCCGAGGGCGACGTCGAGGCGTGCCGCGCGGTGGTGCGGCTCGAGGAGACGCACGACGCCTACGAGGCCCTGCTGCAGGAGGCCGAGGCCAGGCTCGAGAAGGTGTACCGGTCCGCGATGGAGGGGACGGACGTGGATGGCGAGGCGGCCGAGGCAGGCAAGGACGACGGGCCTGCGGCGGCCGCCGAGGGCGGGGACGCCACGGTGCAGGAGGAAGTGGTGGCGGTGCTCAGGCACGCGGAGGAGGGGAAGCCGGTGGAGAGCGTGCGCCTCGTGGATCGCCAGCTGCGCCAGCTGCCTGAGGCGTTCGGGAGGATCCAGGGGCTCCGCGTGCTCGACGTCTCGCGCAACCAGCTCGAGGTAACGGACTAGTCATCTTCATGCTTGATTAGATCTACATATTTTGGGCGCCTATGGCACTGTCTTCGGAGGATCAGCCATGAACTCCTATGTTTGGGGTGTTTGTTATGGATTAGCATGTTCCACTGTGTTGGCCTGCAAATGAATGAACTGGAACATGTGATGGCTGATTGGGCTTTCTCCATAAGGGGAGTGAACTAGTATGAACTAGCATGTTCCACTGTGTTGGCCTGCAAATGAATGAACTGGAACATGATGGCATGTCATTAGGGGTGGTAACGGATCATGGTCTTGGTCCGTTTGTTCCTTCACAATCTAACTTGGCCCTAACAAAATTTAGCTCAAAAACTAGTATTATTTTGGCCCAGCCCTAATCCGGCCCGATCCTTAAAATTTCTAGTACAAAAGTGAGGGCCCTTTACCACCCCTACATGTCATCCACACAATCAGTATGCCATCTCTTCTGCTTCAGTACCACGTATGAACTAGTATGCCATTTGAACTAGTATGCCATTGGTATTGCTTCATGATCTGTGTACCAATGGAGCGAATCCTATGATATAGGGGTGTGGAACAAACTGCTAGTTACATTTTTGTCAAATCAAGAGCAGATGAATTTATTATTTTTCAACAGTTTTTACTTGATCAGTAAATACTAAATAGGCTATCCATGCGTGTATTTTCTTTAAATTATTTATGAGAAGAGAAGCAGGTGTATCTTGGTGTGACAATAATTAGGCTATGCTGGTACTTACTACTGAAGATTACAACTGGATTTTTTGTGTGTAAAATTAGCTGAATCTGCATGTTTTTGCAAAAATACAATACCCAACTGTAGGAAGCTGCAAAAAATAGTGACTCAAGTGGTTCCTTCCATCCTTTTACATTTGTTAATTTATCATAAAATCCATGGATATCTTGGGCAGGTTAGAATCTGAAAATAATAGTTTGTAGTAGGAGAAATAACTTGTTCTATTTTCCAATATTGCTTTTGTGTACGCTTATGTGCTGTTTATATAGTGTATAGTTTGTTTTGGCAATATTATTACTAAAGAAGACTGACAGATGTTGTCTACAAAATGCTCACCATCTTTCTCAAGTCTTAATCCATAGACTTTGAATTTTTTTTGTTCCTTAACAAGATCTGTACACATTTCATCGGTTGTGGTTTGGTCCCCCTGCTTGATTCATAATTTTCTATTGCTATGTGATTGTAGGTTATTCCGGATGCTATAGGAGGACTTGATCATCTTGAAGAGCTTCGTCTTGCTGCCAATGCTTTGATTTCTCTTCCTGATACCATTGGGCTGCTATCTAATCTGAAGATTCTGAATGTGTCAAGTAATAGGCTCAGGGCTCTTCCAGATAGCATCTCCAAGTGTAGGTAGGTAACACTCGGGTTCTTTTCTTTTGCTGATACATAACGCTATCCAACTGATTGATATTCATACTACAGGTCACTGGTTGAACTTGATGTGAGCTACAACGGGCTCACTTACCTGCCAACAAATATTGGCTATGAACTGGTCAATCTGCGGAAACTTTGGGTCCACATGAACAAGTTGCGATCTCTTCCATCGTCTGTCTGCGAGATGACATTGCTCTTCCTCCTGGACGCCCATTTCAATGAGCTATGTGGTCTGCCATCTGCCTTTGGGAAGCTTAGCAGTCTTGAAATTCTCGACCTAAGCAGCAACTTCAGTGACTTGAAGGAGCTCCCCGCTTCATTCGGTGACTTGTTGAGTCTGCGTGAGCTTGACCTGAGCAACAACCAGATCCATGCCCTTCCTGACACCTTTGGTCGGCTGGATAAACTGGAGAAGCTTAACCTGGAGCAGAATCCCCTGGCCATGCCACCGATGGAGGTCGTGAACAAGGGTGTAGACGCGGTGAAAGAGTACATGTCAAAGAGGTGGCTGGACATTTTGCTCGAGGAAGAACAGAGACACATTGCAGCAGAGACCCCACAAGCCGCATCAACCCCTAAGGCTTGGCTGGCGCGCAGCGTCTCCTGGGTCACAGACGTTTCTGGGAGCCTTGTTGGGTATCTCAGTGGGAATGAGAAGTCAGAGAAGGATGCATATCTGGACCAGCAGTTCTGATTCTCGATGTGTGTTTGTGCGCCTCATGTACATACAACTATAGTCTTACGAAATCTTGATCAGGAAATCATTTTGTGTTCCTGGTGCCTCAGATCATACAATCTTTACTCTGGTTTTACTTCATTTAATAATAGTGTGGAAACTAATAGGACTTGAGAGTACACTCAAGATGACCATTGTGAAGAGATCAACTTGTATTCTTGGCGTTTCGTCCCGCTTTTTGCTGTGGATTCTGTTCCATTTGGGGTTTCCTGTGTTCATGTTGAGCATGCACCTACTGCAGGATATAGAATATATCTATCATATTCCAAGAAATCATCTTATTTGTGTTTATCTATGTACGGTTCTGTTCTGCTTGGGTTATCCTATGTTCATGTTGAGCACGAACCTAGAAATCATCGATATAGAATATGAGCGATTCTGTTCTGCCTGGTTGTCCTACGCTACTGCAGGAGTGCGTGAGTCTAGCATAAGTTTGGAGTTTAAGTGCTTGGAAGCATAAGCATTTGCATGTTGATGTTAGCCTTCTAAGACGACTTTTGATGCGGTCTAGTGTACTTAACGTTAATTCAAAACTAACTAGTGGACCTTTTTCAGGGTAGTCATTTGTAATCTCTTCGAAAAAAGAAAATCTAACAGCCAAGTAATTTTCAAAAAAAAGTAATGTTTTCCTAGAACACATAATACGGGAATGGAATAATAGCACATATATAGAGAGAGCATTGCCGCGACAAGGCCACAGATCCAACTGATGAGAATGCAAAACTTAGGAAATAGAACCACGGTAATATTATGCATACGAGAGTTCACCTAGTTAACTTAGGCTGTTTCACCAAAAGGATCAACCATCAACGCAACGCAACCGCCGCACCAGATTAGGTTCGGGCATACCGCATTACTTCCAGTTACTTATTTCATAACACTACTTATCTACAGATAGGTTACTAGGAACTGGCGACAGGCACAAGGAAGAGTCATCCATCACTGATCCTTCTTCGCCTTCGTCACGAGGTCCGTCACAATGAATCCTTCATCATCACTGTTGTCGACCACCTCTTCCTTGTTCATCTCTGTGTCATCAGAACCCTAGAGGCAATCAGAACACAGGTTGAGAGTTTTCACAATGGTGAAACTTAGGATGGGAAATTCGGTGTTCATACTTACCAGTTCAGAGTACTCCTCAAGGGGATCCCACTCGTTGAAGCCACATAGATCAACAACAGACTGCTCCAGGTCATAGTTGTTCTGCCGAAGTACCTGCTTGTTCAGGTCAGCCTGCAAGAAGCCCAGAACCTCAAGCTCACCCATCAGCTTCTCCTCCAGGTGGTTGACGATTTCTTCAGGCAGAGGTGCAGCACCAGGCAGAGTAACTGGTGCAGCTGCAGCCACACTAACAGGAGGAGCAGCGGGCGCAGGGGTGGATGCACTAACAGGACCAGGCATAGGCACAGGGTTGGGCAGGGGAATGGCTTCGGGTGCAGGCACAACAGCAGACATTGAAGCCAATGCAGCCTCAGCAGATGAGGCAGGAGCATCATGGATCTGCACTGGTTCGACTGCTGCTGCGGCTGAGTTCATATCACTAGGAGCAGGCTCAGATTCCTTGGTTTTCATGGTTTCACGTGCAAGCTGTTCAATGCAGGAGCTTGGAGGCCCATTTATATCAAATGGGCAAGGCCATCCAGATAAAGGTTTTATGGGAGCAATGCTTGTAGACCATCCAGATAAAGGTTCTACGGGAGCACTGCTACTATGCCATCCAGATAAAGGCTCTGCGGGAGCACTGTTTGTACCGAATGTGAAAGGCCTTGTACTGTTAGCTTCAGGGAGCTGATTCAGGTTTCTTGCAGCAGCTTGTATGCCTCCACTGGTTTGAATAGGCTGCTCCACCTGCACTCAGAGAGCATGCCAATGATCAGATAAATGCAAGCATCAAGGTGACAAGGAAAAGGGCAGCGGGTAGAGTAACAACCTGAATATGAACCCAAACCCGCTGACCAAATTTCACACCTGAGGGTAGCGTCAATCTCCAGTAGGATATGTACCTACCAGGCTTTGCAGGGGCAAGAAAATCAACAGTAACATCAGTCTCTTCGCATGGATTTAGCCCCCCATTCACGGAAATCTGCACGGGCATCAAATCCATGTGAGAATTTGATGAATTTCAGTACATAACAAATTTGCATCCCATCCTGCACTCAACCACAAGTTAGCAGCTTACACAAAAGCTAAATATGTAGGAAGCACATACCGCTAATCTGGCTGAACTCAGGCATGATAAATGATCTCCGCCAACCCAGACAAGCTGGGTACCATAAGGCCATATGGTAGACCCATTGTTGCGCATACGCCAAATCTTGGTAAATGGAGTTGACGGTGCCACTGGTGTCCCATCAGGGACAGTAACATCCTTAATGAAGAGACCGTCAGGTTTCACTGCTGGAATCCTCCCAAGGGTATTCATGTTCTGAAAAGGTCAAACAATGTAAGATGGAATCTAATCACTTCACTATGCAAAGGTACTATCAATGGAACAAACTCAATGAACAGCTCATTAAAGTGCTTCTCAAACTTACACTCTTTGAAGCAGGCCTGTCTAATCTGGTATACTCTGCCTCATTACCCATTTGAGAAAAACAGGCACCACACAAATCATAGTCTTGTTTACTGTCAGCAAGTAAGCAGGTCAGGAGAGCAAACAGAATTATATTCGCAACTAGTACTTAATCAATAACTTACACATTAGACTTGTAGCGAGGCCCAACAATCGGCGTCAGCCCACATCCATCACACTGTATCCATCTATGCTGTGTGCTTTGTGGGAGGCTCCCATAATTGGCACCAGGACTGCTGTAAGAGCTCCCAAAAGAGTTGCCTTCTAGAGTGGGCACATAACTAAAGAACGAGGCCATGCGATCTCTGTGTGAAATCCCAGTAGAGTAGAGGTTAGGAAAGCGCGTACCAACAGATGGTCTGTATGGAAGTGTGTTCATCTTAAAAGGGCTGTAGATGTTGGGTGGAGGGGGGAATGCTGAGTGCAAATCACCAGTATTAGCTCCAAACACAGGGTTGGGGTTGTAGGTGGGTAATACTGTCAGGGGAGGGTAGACTACAGGTGGGGCTGGGGCTGGGGGAGGGAATAGCGACAGTGTATCAACATTGGTCATTCCATTGGATCCACGGGATGTATAGGGAGGGCTTGGAACATATATAGTCTTTTCAACCATAGATGAAACAGGAGTAGATTGTTGAGTAGGATCACCATGAGAAGTGGAAACAGGTAGCGCAGAGGATATTACAGATTTTCCCTTACTATGAGCATCGGATTTCATCTTGATCTCAGTATCAACACTTCGCTTGAGATAAGATTTCATTCCACCTGAACTAGTAAAAATCAGTGAGTCCTCAACTGAAGAAAATAATGGCGCCTGTTCAATTTTAGCAGTGGAATCCTCAGATAGCACACTCTTAAGACCAGCTTCAGATATCCCAGCATTTTGCACACCCAAGGACTCTGAAGCGGAACCTGTCATAGGTGCAGACTCAAGCTTAACCTTTGAATTTTCCGATTTTTGTGAACCATTAGCAGAGCCACAAGACGGATTCATATTGCCACTTTGTGTTGCCAGTTTAACCAAACGGTCCAGCGACTCAGCCAATGATGGTGCAGATGATACAGCTCTAGAACGCAAATCATGAGATAGTTTTGCAAGGACAGCAGGGACTTGCTCTGGTACAGATTTCAAAGCTTCAACCACGGCTGATTGAACAAGTTGATCTTCGAGAGATATAGACCTCAGAGATTTGGAATTTGTGGCCTGCTGTTTTGGTCGGGTTGCGCCAGCATTGCTGCTCTTCAACTGAACATTAATCCTAAGAGGGTTCAATTTCTGATTAATAGCAGCATCTCGTAGATCATTATCATCATCCAGCATGACAACATCTCCGTCCTCATCAGTATATGTGAGAACAAATTCAGCATCAGGGCTGAACTTAAAGGCACTTGCAATCTTCAACCGAAGGGCAGGCAGATCATGATCAAAGTGTGAACCATTCACACAAGCATTGAATCGCTTCAAAGTGTCACCGTATTTGACCTGAAAACCAGTTGAAACTATACTGAGAACTCACCAGAACAATTATGAACCACCAATTAATATGTAAAGCTGGTGGGCTGTGGTAAGGTTGTTTCAGTATCCAAATGTTAAAACTAATGTATTAAAAAAATAAATACCAAACTAGTGTGAAGTACAAAAACACCAGATGACCAAAACTTAAAATAAGAGAAGATAATCTCTTGCTTCTAAACAAATTCTATCGCACCATTGAGAAAGAACTGTTATCAAGTTGATTTATCAAGAATAACTACAAGCGTAACCTAGTAGATAGTTTAAGATAAAGAATCCAAATTTTAGATTTTAGCAAATCAGAACAATGATAGAGCGAAGTGTAAAGAGTCTCTAACAATAATATTAAGGGATCACTGTAACATGAAAGTGAGAATAGGACGCAAGGTTTTGCCATCCTCAACCCGAACACAATAAAGACACCGAACGCAATAAAGACAACCTAACTTCTTAGAGTGTGATTCTATCTGTATTAAAGCATCTGTGATGCTGTAATCTGAGCCTTTGCGCGCCCTTATTAATGAAAATTCAGAGTGATGCTCTTCCCCGGACTAAAAAAATAAATATCAAATGTAAAATCATTCATGTTACACTGCAGATGAACTCATCTGCCATCAAACCACAAAGATAAAAGCATTCATTCAACAGTGTTGATTCCACGTATCGGCCATCAGAGCCCAAAGATAAAAGAATCTTACCAAGTCCCTGAACAAATAATACAGCACCAATGATCTAAGGCCCTGTTTGGATACCCTGGCTTTTTTTAGTCACCTAAACTTTAGTCCCTTTTAGTCCCAAAAATGCCAAACAGGGTGACTAAAAGGGACTAAAATTTAGTCCCTACCCCATAAGTCCATAAGCTCCATTTTGGTGACTTCTTGGGACTTCCAGTGACTTTTTCCCCCACTACCCTCATTTACACCCCCACGTGACCCGCATCCCGACGCAATCCCCTCCTCCCGCCGTCGCACCGCCGCCCTCCGCCGCAGGGCCGTCCCGCGCGCGAGCCCACGCCCGCCGGCCGACCACCAGTCCACACTCGCCGCCGCGCTCGAGCCCACGCCCACCACCCGCGACAGAGGATGCGCGAGCCCCTTCCCCTGCAGCGAGATGGCCGCCGCGGAGGACCTGTCGCCGTTCGTCGTGGCGAGGAGGCACGGCGGCACCATCCCGCAGCTGGAGGACGACGCCGGCCTCGCCGCTGCCGTGGTTCCCCTGGTTGCCCGCTCGCCGCTGTCGCGAGGAGAGGGAGCCGCGCTCCGCCGTGCACCGCCGCATCCGTGCCGCCGACGAGGACAAGGCCGGCAAACCCCTCCTCGGCAAGTACGAGCTCGGCGCCCCCTCATCCTCCGCCGCGCAGCCGTGGCCGGCCTGTGGGAAGACCGGCGGCGCTCCTTTCCACGCCTCCTCGTCGTGGGACCTCTTCGCGGCGTTAGTGCCGGCGCTGTCCACGAGCTCGGCCGCTCACCGTCCGCCTCTACCTCCGTGAGATCCGCAGCTGCTGCAGGGAGACTGCCCCTCGCGACGGTGCGGGGTCGGCGGGCACTTGCTCGCGGCGGCGGCGGCGGCGGCGAAGCTAGGCGAGGGGCTCCGGCAGTGGCTCCGGCAGTGGCGCTGCGGGCGCTCCGCGCAGGAGGTCTCCAACCTCGTCTCCTCCGCGCGGGACCTCTCCCATTGCGCCCGTCAACCGGGAAGAAGGTGGGCTACGGCGGCCGGGGATGAGGCGGGGGTGTGGGGCGGCGACGGTGGGAGGCGGGGGAGGGGAGGAGAGGGGCGGCGCGGCGTGAGAGAGAGGGAGGGGCAAGGCTTGAAGGGTAGTATGGTCTTTATTCAGGCCTAGTTACATTTAGTCACTTTAAGTCCCTACAACCAAACAGGACAATTGACTTTTTAGTCCCTAAAAGTCACCTAAAAAAAGTCAGGAGAAACCAAACAGGGCCTAAATCATCCAAATCTTATCACAACATCAGCCAACAGACTGATGTTGGATGCATCCACACACAGAGATATGCAAAACCTCGACTCGAACACTAAAGTTCATGATCCGATCATCCTCACAAGCGAGGGTTTCAGATCATCGCGATCCAACACAACTAAAAAACTAGGTGGAAAACCAAAAACAAAAACTACGACCGCTGCACAGATCGCTGCACAATCTATCTACCGAGCGGGGACAAAAATAACAAACGAACCCTGCTTTACACGACGGGCCGCCAAACCCTACTGGCGGCATTCCCGTCCTTCCCGCCCCGATCGAACGTACGACACGGGAACCACACCGCGAGGGCAGGGGGGAAACCTCACCTTGACGACGAGATCCCTCGCGTCGACGCGCGGCCACCCGACGCCGTAGTACCCCGTCGGCGAAGGCCGGAAAGGATCCATCGCGGCAGCACGAACAACGTCACCCGCGGACCTGAGCATCGGCGCGGGAGGGCTCCTGGACCCTCGCCTCGCGGCGACGAGGCGGCGGAAACCCTGGGAAGGATCGATCGATCGGCGGGCGCGGGCGGGGGCGGTGGGGAGTTGGGGTGTGGGGTATTACGAGCGGCGTGGCAGAGGAGAGGAGGAAGGAAGGAAGGGAGGGGCCGATTCAGGGGGCCCCTTTTATCGAGCGTTTCCGTTCCAGTTTCCTTCGACGAGAAGGACGGCGGGGGCGGACTGAAATTTTGGCCTCATCGCCCGCGGGAGTCTCGGGGTATCACGCCTGGGTCCCTCGTCGGCTTGTTGGGCCCACCGGTCGGTGGGAGATCCCGTGCGCGTGCGTGCTGTTCAGACGCGCGCCGGCGGTGGGGTTCGTGATTTCGGGGATTCCGTGGGGGCGAAGAGAATGCTGGTAGACTTTTTGTTCGTATACGTATCCCCTAGTCTCGTGGGTCCCGCTGGTCAGTCGGTGGAACGGATATGGACTGGAATTTAATATTGGTTCTTTTGGGAAGGAAGGATTAATATTAATATAATATATTGGTTGTCAGTGAGTATGCTGCCATCTTCGGGAGCAACCCGGCAGAGATCGCTTGCTTCCTTGAGGGGGTATGAGCCCATCCGACGCCCGTGAGATGCCTGCTGGAGTATGATCTGTGGGCCACCGGCTACATCGTGTTGTTTGGTCTTATCTTTGTTCACGTGTGCGAACACAGCGGAACAGGAATAATTTTTTTTTGAACAATTAACAGGATATAAACCTGCCACACAAGACGAGTGCTCGAATTCAAACCTGGTGGGTGGTGGCGGATACACAGGCGCAGACGCACAGTATCGTCCCCGTCCATGGACATGGGACGCGTCCGTTGGGACGAAGGAAGGACGCGCAGCGCAACCAGGAGAGCCGTTGCGGGTGGCACCAGCAACGGCACCAAATTCGCATGCACACCGCGGTCGGGTCTGCCTACCACGCGTCGTACTCTCGCGCCACACGGCGCGCGCACGCAAAGGCCCAACGCGGCCGCGGCCGCTCTCCTGCGGTTTCCCCGACGGGCCCAAATCGGACAGGCCTTTAGCCCATGTAGGCCGTATCGCACGCCGCATCACCCGCCGGACGGGCAGACCTTTCTCGAGATGGAGTAAAAGCTCTGGTGACATGATGGTTTAGGGCACGTGCAACGGGCCATCCTCTGCCGTACACATGCAAAAAAAATTACATAAACCCCCCGCGGCACCGGCTCCCAGACACGAACGTCGTCTCGTTCGTCTGTGAGCCGAGCGCGTGCTCTCAGGACGGAGCAACGACTCAGAAGATCACTGTAGGAAGCGATACGGAGAGACAACAGCGACTCGGATCCGTTGCACGATCTTCATCTTCTTCCTCGTCCAGCACCACACCGACCATCGTTGCGAATTGGAGCCACCTCAAGACCAGTCTCAATGCAGGGGTCATCAGGAATTAATTAGATGCCACATAGACAAATTTGGTGACATGGCATCAATTTCATGAAGCAAGAGAAGATCACAGAGTCATCATTCTGAAAAGCTAAAGTGACAGACTTGGTAACTGTGTCCATGACCCTGCCACTGAGACTGACCTAATAACAAACTAGGAAGCTTTAAATTTTTAAGTGGGGGTGTGTGCCCTCACTCCCTCCCCGTGTAGATCTTCAATGATTTTATGACTATTGCAATGATAAGTTGGTCACTGAACCGCATGCCAAAATTATAAGTTCTTGGTCACTCTCATTTGACTGTGAGTTGGCTCAAAAATAGATTGGTACGTGTTCTACTACTATATATTTAGTCAACCAAATCGCCTAGCAAAAAGCTACACCATCATTAATATATAAAGATTCGGCTTGTGCCCTTCTGCTTATGACCTTGTTTAGATCCAAAGTTTGGTGTCAAACTTTGGGTTTTGTCATTAATGCGCACGGTAGCATTTCGTTTGTATTTATAAATAATTGTCCAAACATTGATTTGTCTCGTAAAGTACAACAAAACTGTACAATTAGTTTTTGATTTCATCCGCGTTTAATACTCCATGCATGTGCCGATATTTTGATGTAATTGGAATCTCTTTTTACATTGTGGAATTTAGGAACTAAACAAGGGCTTAGCCCGCTGATTGAATGTATCATTTATACTACTAAGTGAAGATAATCCAAATAGTGAACTAATGCAAATACCTAATCCATCCGTTTATTTTCGTAAAGCGCGACTTGACTTGGCACGGTCTTCTAAACTATACTATGACTTTTTATTTATCTTATATTATATTATTTATCGTTATAAATTTATAACCATTAAAGAGTATATTTAATTATAAATCCAATCATATTATATTTGCATTATAAAAGTTAAAAAAATGTTAGCTAAATTTTTGGTCAAAGATTGAAAAGTTTGAATCTTGATATTGGTGGAGCGAGCACTGGTTAGTAATTTGCGTAATTATGTCCAGCGGCTCGCGAGATTAATAACTTTATTGTTCGGTGCTGGCTCGGTGGCTGGTATAGCTCATTACCAGTGTAGTGCGGCTGAAGTTTCCACCTAAATTGGACACCGGTATTTCTTTTGTCATGGGGACGTGGGCTTAGAGTTTCCACAATTAGAATGGCGGCCCAAGTTGCATCGGGAGCGCTTGATCCAATGCAGTGGTCGGGAAATTTTGCTGCATCAGTTAACAAACTAGTAGTGTGGCACGTGTTTAAAAGAGACCGCATGTATTAGAAAATTATTAATTATTAATCAACAAATTAAAATTTAATAGAAAAAAATTAAAAACATCTATAATAATATGAGAACATATGGTAGTGCATATTAAACCAAAACTTTGTACAAACTAATCTTAGTATACCGAGAGACACGAAGGGATTCATCCACAAGAACAACCGAAAACCCATAAATGCTTTGAATATCCAATGCTGAGAACACTCTAAATGAATCTACCATCATTGCATAACTGACAAAATGTGTTAGACTTGCCCGACCCCTGTGCTACTGCCCCAGGCATTAATATGCAAGAATCACATCTGAAAAATACTCAAATAAATATGATAAATAAGAATCAGGATTAATATGCAAGAATCAGTGTTTTTGAAAGGCACCATATTAATATGCAAGAATCAGTGTCTTTGAAAAGCACCATATGCATACCAGGAAGATGGACCTGCATATGTAGAACGGGTGATGACATAAAGTACACTGGGACAGAGTACTATTGCATTGCCATTTTACAAATTTGTTAACTGCACTGGCACAGAGTCCCCATCCAAATATTTATCAAAAATCCTTTGCACTTATCACCCCATCTGAAAATGAAAAGGGACACATACTTCCAAACTATGCATTCTTTTCATTGGTAAATTGAGGGGCAGTTGGTAAGTGCAAACAACCAGTAGAATTGAAGAGATACAAATTCATTGAGGCATTTCAACAAACATGTCATCGAAAAGTGGATCACACAAATCTACCAGTGATTCATTTCTCTCCGAACAATTAACACAATCTTTGCTCAATAAATATCAAGACGACATATGTCATGGCCACATTCACGTCCTTTCCAACTGTTGTCAATACCCTTTGGCATCACCTCCTGCACCTCCCTCCATCTTCAATTGCTTACACATAGCCATGCAGGGATGTCTTTCCACTTGGGCAGTTCCTGTTGGATCATAGAAAGGGGAAAAAGGTAAAAATACAAAACTAAGGGTTTCAACAAAACTTATGGCAGAGGTACATGCCATTTGATGATAATGAAAAGTTCAAAGAAAATCCAAGAAGATTTCAGACAGCAACTTCTCTTCAGATAAAGCCTGTCCTCAAATGACGCATGCCAACTCACTTTTTGGTAAGTCCATTATATTTTTATTTGTTTTAGTAGAAAGCAAGAGAAACAGAGGCAGACTTTCTACAAGCGAGAAACTGGTTCGGCTACTGCTTTCTACCATAGAGAAAGAGTAACATATTCAAAAGCAAGATCCATGTTTCTTCTTCAATAATGTTATGAGTATCAGTAGCAAAAGGAACAGAGTCCGCATACCTCATTGCATCTGGTACAGTGGAGCTCTGATGAGACCTAGGAGTTTGCCAATTACAAAATCTTTAGTGTAGCCCACCAATCTCAAAACCATTATCTGACAAACATTCTGAAAAAGAATACGCTTCAACAAATTTCTACTTTGAAAAGTAGAGTTCTTGCACTTCGCCACTTGGACAACGTGGCCACCAACTTCTTGGTGTTGAACACCCATGCGTTGTGTTTTGACAATGAAAACTCTAGAAACTTTCACTTGACACAATCACACCAACCATTTCCGAGCAATGTGCTTATTATACAAGAAGAGCTATAAATTCTATGCTGTAATTAGCCAATGATTTTTCTAATATTTTTCCTAGGACTATTTCCAAGGAATGTGATTTTTCATTATTTCACATGTAATGTGTGCAAAGAAATCGAAGCATGAGTAATTTGATTCCTAAATTGAAAAAGGGAACTCAAGAACAGTTCAAAAATTAAGAAGAATGTTTTTTGATAGTGCAGAAATAACAAATAAAAGATATAAGTTATGTGAACTTACTTCTCCAAGCTATCACAGACCGTGGTCGCCATCTTATGAGTATCTTCTTCCAGTTTACACAAGATAGTCAAACCTGAAATTCAAAGACTCATGTCAGCTCATAAAACTAAGAAGCATGTGGTAAGGTAATTGGCAATTAGTTTTCACAGCGTTGGGGTACTCATTAAGTTGCTTGAATGTTGCTTTCACCGTGAGTACATTATCTAGTAAAGCACATGCATGTGCATGTGTTGAAAAGAAAGAAATACTTTATGGCATATAATCATACAAAACTTAGTTTTGGCTCCCCACTAAGGATTTCTCTCATCTCTCATGAAGCCACATCATCACCTCCCAGCTCCCACTAAGATGCACTAAAAACCCACTAAGATATATTAATTGATATTTCTCTCATGTGCACATCATCTTAAATTCTCAAACGTGAATTGATTTTTACCTCACTTGCATAGTTAGTTGACATTGTAATACAAATACAAGTATGATTCATTGTTTATCGAAAACTTTTTCAAATCCCGCAGCAACGCGCGGGGAATCGCCTAGTATACACTAATACATGTGTAAACACTTTTCATAGAACAAATAAAAATATTAGACAAAGATTTTTTTTGTGTTTAGTCCTTTCTTGATATTGCGCTACGAAAATATCATTTTGATCAAGATACAACATTTCTGATCAAGAGAGAAAACTTGAAATTGCTCCTGCCATGTATCTGCCATTTCAGATGATACACGGTTATGATTCGTAATGACACGAAGCAAGGGCAAAGCATGCACCATTTATCTGAACTCTAAGACTGACAGTTTATTGTCCATTCAGATAAATAAAACCATGGAAGCTAATACATGTCCATTCCAATTATTCAGATAAGAACCACAGTAATAAATCATAGATGACTGGAAAGAAACACTAAATTGACCAACCTTTTAATTATGCAGGTGTAATTTATTTGTCGCCAGCCCTCACTTCCATTTATAACTCCAGTTGTTCCACCACCACCTCGTGTGACCTCAGTTGAAGCGTTCAACCAGTGTCTCTGTCATCTTTCCAAAAGTTACTGTATCCTAGTCAATTCAAGGAATTGAATGCATAAATCAAGATTATGGTAGTCTCAAAAGCAACATCATCTGTTTTCTACTACCTGCAATAGAAAACAGATCAACCTTTCATTTTTATTTGTGAGTAGCACATTGAATCACACATCTGCTAAAGACACACAGAAACCATATGGGATTGCAATCCCCAAAACTGGCACTCTTCCACCATAACAATACAGATCAAATTGACAAACCAAATCTACCCAATAAGATTAATAGCTAAAAATGAGAGAAGTATTGATACATACCTCCAATTGAAGCTAAAACTCTAGGTCAGAAATCTAGCAAACCGCCTATATCAAGTGCTTGTATCATACAAATACTGGAGTTTGGTTAATATCAGATAATGATCTCTGAAGATCTCTGAACTTCGATATCTGAATGTGTAGCAAAATAAAACACGATGGAGTTAAGAGCAGGAAGCCAGGAATAGCAAAACTCACGTCGTTGTTTGCCACGGCCTAACAATCCAGGCAGCAGGAACTGGGGCAGACCAGGGCCGTTTGAGAAGTCGAGGAAGACAGTTGATGTCCGTGGTCATCGATGTGCCGGATGACCTCCTCGCGTCCTCTCCCGATCAATCGCCAACTGCGCCGCAGGACACCTGCCGCACCGCCACGATCTTTGATATTTCACATATCGAGCTATTGGTAGTGATACACTCACACGCTACTCAAATCAACTTTGATATTTCACACATCGAGCTTCAAGATCGTGGGATGAGAAGAATGCCACTACACGCATCCACAGGACTTACGGCAGCTTCTTTGGTGCCCATGATTACATTTGTTGAGCCCTTCCTTACTCCTATAGCTGAATGGCAAGATCACCTGAAAGAATAAAACATTAAGGTGAGAAATTAATAAAAAAAACTGAACAAGCCAAATTCATTAGAAACTTGCTCACCAAAGTTTCGCAAGTTACTCAACTGCATTGATCTTGCTGAATTCAGCCCAAATACTCGTTTTATACTAAAGACAGTCCAAAAGATAAGTGCTAAGGAAACACCACATTTTTTTTCAGGTGCTTGTTCCATCTAAAAAGCATCGAACAAAGTAAAATGCATTACTGAAGTTAGAATATGTGAACCCTACCATAAATTTTTCCAATTTTCCATTTCCCAAGACATTACCACATTAAAATTTTCTTTACTCTTTAGCTTACCTCGATAAACTCCCCCTGCAACAGGAAATAGACAGTTTCCCAAAAACATGATTCTTTTAGCTTTTGCAAGCTCGGATGAATTTTCTGTCTGTGAAGGTTGCCGTGTTGTAGCTCGTGCTTGTCTATCCAACATAATAGGAAATACCAAGCACTCCATCATCTGCTCCTTTTGCCTAAAAATTGTGGAACTGCTTTGTCAAATAATTTGGGGGCACAAAATAATAATGCTTGGTATTTAGAAACACTGCCTACTCTGAGTCTCTGGTGCTGGCTTGGATGCATGACGATTAACCACATATTAAAAACATGCAGCTGCAAGCAACCACTGCTTAACCAGGATAGGGCAATATAAAAGTAAGTTGTTGATTAGTGTATCCCCAATCACCTTAATGCTGAATTCACTGCTTCATACAAGTTCCAAACTTTTTTATTGTCTTGAACGATGCCGAGTTGAATTGAAATGCTTCGAGATGGCCATCTGGTTGTTGCCTCTGAATTTCTTGAACAGTCTTTCTCACAGAGGCCAGTAATTATGACATCAGTAAAGAATAGAATAGTATATGTCTAGCGCAAGCACCCTGTGTAATACCCCATATAACAACTGTGTGGAATGTCCAGCTGAGAAAGAATAGAACTGCATACTTATTCAGCAACATGGATGCATAATCCGACGAGAACAAAAAATCAAGGCGAATTTCTCCTGCGGTGACTGTTGCAAAGGATACAAATGATTGCACATAGAACAAAACCTAGAACAGAGGAGCTGCTAAGCCTAGTGAAATCAATAGATTAACAATGACATCAGAACATTAGGCGTCACAGATTCATTAAAGGCCATGGCTACCAAGAAAAGCAGGACCAGTAATCAGTGTTCGGAAGTCCTTGATGAAGAATTTTTGTGCAAGGTTTTACAAATCCAGCAAGCAATACAGACCAAGAGGCAGCACGCACCTTCGAGGCTTCGAGCCAACCGCCGTCCTCCAGTCCCTCGCATTCCTCCTCAAGTCAAGTCCGACCGCATCTGCATCGCCGCCGATTATCCCCGCACCGGTCTCGACGGCCGCACCACGACCGCCCGCGCCGGCGCCTCCGTGTGGGACCTCAAGGCGGCGCTCCGGGCCTCCTTCCCGCGGGCGCAGGCCGCCCTGTCCTTCCACCTCTTCCTCCGCCCGGGGAGGGCTCGGCGCAGGCGGGGGTGGGGCGCCGGAGCACGGCGAGGGAGACAGAGTTGAAGTCTTGAAGAAGTTGTGGCGGTCGGAGGGGGCGCTGAGGCCGACGCAGGTGTTCCCCATCGCGCCGGCGAGGGGGCGGCGGGGGACCTCACGATGCGCCGCTGCCGCTCCAGCCTGCACAACCGCAAAGGAATGAGCGTGGGGAGGGGCGGAATCAATGGGATCAGCTGATGTACTGGAGGGAGCGAGGCGCGCCGGCGTCAGCGAGATTGACGGGAGCGGGATTGGGTGGAGGGGGCGAGGCGCGCCGGCGTCGGCGAGATTGACGGGAGCGGGATTGGGTGGAGGGGGCGAGGCGCGCCGGCGTCGGCGAGATTGACGGGAGCGGGATTGGGCGGGTACGTGCGGGCGGGTAGGTTCTGCGCGCGGTAGCAAAATAATTTTGCCGAAGGCGGATTCACTCGGTTTCCATGTGAATTGTTTCGTCGTGCTCTCTATTTTTCCGGAGACGTCCTGATACGGGTTCGCTGCGAGGGGTGGTCAGGTGGTTTTTTAGGTAAAATATGTTCCAATTGTTTAGGATCTTTATAGTATATATAGAAGAAAGAAAAGAAAAAAAAGATGATGCGGAACTTTTATTTTATTAATAAAGGGGAGTATTAATTCCGGAACGAGGTATTGCGACTGCTCATGATGACAAGTTTTAGCCATAGCCTGAAATAAAATGATGTAGTAGTTGAGCAGAGCTTTTGGTGGCCACTGCTGGAGTGGTCCAGTTGTTAAGGGCAACCGAAATCAGCTAATTGTTAAACTTTCAGAAATGGGGAGATTAGAAGCCTGGAACACATCTAGTGCCAGACAAACTTTTTGATGCTAATGATGCATGCACCTCAACTGAAGGAAGGTCTCACCTTTTCCCTCCCTACTTGGACCACAGTCGATTTCCTTATTGTTCCCACAATCAATCACTAGCACAAACAAATCTCTGAAGCAAAAGCCCAAACTCGTTGAAAATGCAGCTAGTTCATTGCACGTCAGTACCCTTTTCCATTACATTCAGCTACAGTTGGGCGAAACTAAGGCCTTGTTTAGATACCAAAAGTAACTTCCAAATTCACTATGCAAAAATAAGATTCTCCATTACATCAAAATGTCATAACATGTATGGAGTACTAAATGTAGATGGCATAAAAAACTAATTGTACAGTTTTGTTGTACTATGCGAGACGAACATTTTGAGCCTAATTAATTAATTAATTTTTAGATAATTTTTCACACATACAAACGAAATGCTACAGTGGCGTAATAATTATGAAGTGGCTCGTTCCTTCTAAATTTGGGAGGCCAAATCTGAAACTAAACAAGGCCTAAGTGAATCTCACTCGACTCTCAATAAGCTTCTGACGAGAGAGACCGCAGCCACCAAACGGCAGAGCCGGCCACCGTTTGTCTGAAGCTATCCTTACCTTGTCATTTTCTGAAGCTCTGAACTCCTGTTGGTCCCCGGCGACGACGTGCCATGCTCCTCGCCTCTCCGAATCTCCGATCAGGATTCCTGGCGCCGATAAGCACAGTTCCCTGGGCTGGCCGTGCCGCCAAACCGGCGTCACCTCGAGCTGTGACCTTGGACCCTTCCTCCCGGTTCCCAGCAGTCCCATCCGCGCGTCTGCATCCTGTCCCGTCCCTCCCCAACCGTAGCCTCCGCCCTCTCTGTCCATCCATTCCGTCCGCATGATATTGCCTGCCCAGCCGTGAGCCGCCCAACGAATATCACGTCCGGTTCCCACACCAGTTAGGCACGCACGCACGCGCGGTGGACTTGGGGCAGCCTCGGTCGGTCTCGTCTCGCCTGTCCGCCATGAAGCTCATGAAGCTCGGCGCACGGCCGGACATCTTCTTCACCTCCGGCCCCGTCAGGTCCGTCTACACGGAGGTTGCCACTGACATCCAAATCCTCGTGGATCACTGCCTCTTTCGTCTCCACAAGGTAGATTATATTCTCTCTGTTTTTGGATGATGAGATGTTCTGTTCTGTGTTTCTGACCAAGTTTGTTCCCTTTTCTGTTTTCCCGCCGCGCCGTCGAACTCGGCAGTTTCCCCTGCTCTCCAAGTGCCTGCTGCTACAGGCTCTGTGCGCGGAGTCCGACGCCGTGGAGTTGCCGGGCTTCCCCGGCGGCGCGGAGGCATTCGAGGCCTGCGCCAAGTTCTGCTACGGCATCGCCGTCACCGTCGGCGCCCACAACGTCGTGCCGCTCCGCTGCGCCGCGGCGCGCCTCGGCATGACGGAGGCCGCCGACCGCGGCAACCTCGGCGCCAAGCTCGACGCGTTCCTCGCCTCCTGCCTGCTCCGCCGCTGGCGGGACGCGCTCGCCGTGCTCCGCGCCACCTCCCGCCACGCCGCCGCCTGCGAGGAGCTCGGCGTCACGTCCCGCTGCGTCGAGGCCGTCGCGATCCTCGCCACGGACCCCGGCGGTGGTGCTGCCGCTCCCACCCCCGCGGCCGGCGGCTGCTCCTCCTCCTCGGCCCCGTGGTGGGCGCGCGACGTCTCCGAGCTCGGCGTCGACCTCTTCTGGCGAGTCATGGTGGCCGTCAAGGCGGCTGGCACCGTCAAGGGGAGGGCCGTCGGCGACGCGCTCAGGGTCTACGCGCGCCGGTGGCTGCCGACCGCCGCCGAGAGCGGGTGCCTGGCGGAGGTGGAGCAAACCGGCGGCGGCGCCGACGTGGCCGCGACGAGCCACCGCCTCCTTGTCGAGAAGATGGCGAGCCTGCTCCCGGCCGAGAGGAACGCCGTCTCCTGCGGCTTCTTGCTGAAGCTTCTCAAAGCGGCGACCGTCCTGCGCGCCTCCTCGGCGACGAAGGCGGAGCTCACGAGGAGGGCGGCGCTGCAGCTGGAGGACGCCGGCGTGGGCGACCTCCTGATACCGTCGTGCGCCGGCGAGTCGACGCTGTACGACGTGGACGCGGTGATGGCCATCCTGGAAGAGCTGGCGCTGCGGCAAGCGGCGGCGCCGGCGGTGGTGGCGGGGTTCCCGGAGGCGAGCCCGCCGCACGCGCGCGGGCACAGGCGGTCGCGGTCCGCCGAGAGCTCGGAGTTCGAGGGAGCGCGGCGGTCTACGTCCGCCGCGGCGTCGCACGGCGCGATGGTCCGGATCGGGAGGCTGGTCGACGGGTTCTTGGTGGAAGTAGCCAAGGATCCCAACCTGCCGCTGGACAAGCTGATCGCCATTGCCGAGGCCGTGCCGGACTGCGCCCGCCCGGAGCACGACGATCTCTACCGAGCCGTCGACACCTATCTCAGAGTACGTGGAAACTAAATTAAACACTAAACAGAGGGGATTACTACAGTTCACGCCGTCCGGATTAATTTTGAATTTTTGATCATTCGATATCTTACTGTTCTTGGTTCGATTCGCGTGACAGGTGCATCCGGAGATGGACAAGAGTTCGAGGAAGAAGCTGTGCAGGGTGCTCAACTGCAGGAAGCTCTCGGAGACGGCGTCCATGCACGCCGCCCAGAACGAGCTGCTGCCGCTCCGGGTGGTCGTGCAGGTGCTCTTCTTCGAGAACGCGCGCGCGGCGGCGCGGTCCGGCCGCGTCGGCGGCGTCAAGGCGCTGCTCGCCAAGACGACAAGGAGGGAGGCGGACGGCGAGGAGGCCATCATCAAGGACGACCAGAGGCTCCGGGGCCTCGCCGGCGGCGGCGCGCCGGGTGACGACGACTGGAGCGTGGAGGGGCTGAAGCGCGCGGCGTCGAGGGCCTCCACGCTGAGGATGAAGCTGGAGGAGGACGAGGAGGACGACGACGGCGACGGGGCGTTCGTGCACCGGGCGCGCCCGGGGCTCGTCCGGAGCGCGTCGTCGCGCGTCAGGGCGCTCTGCGCGATCCCGGCCGGAAAGCCCAAGCGGATGCTGAGCAGGCTGTGGCCGTCGAGCAGATCCGTCGCTGGGAGTGAAAGGCATTGAGAGAGACAAGCTCGAGAGCAACGCGGCGTGGCGGTAAACAGATACGGCAAACTAGATTCCGGTCCTTGGCAGCTGTGCATGCATGTGTACAAAAAGATGAAAATGAACACTGTAAGGTTAATCTGCAATACTGGCTGGTTGAGTTGAGACATACTGAGTATTTTTTGCCCCTTCAAAAAAGAAGAAAAAACACATTCAATATCATACCGGTGCACAACAGCCATGTTCGCCATTCCAAAATACACTAAAAGAGTTTGAATTCAGAGTAGTAAACAACAATAACAACAACAAAAATATATATATAAGTTCCGGACGTTCATGCTCGATGTAGGGCCCGTATTTATTTTAATTGCTCGATGAATAGAACTCCCATTACATTTGGAAGAAAAATGCACGGAGTTCACTGGGACCTGAACTTTAGAATTCAGGTAGACAAATGGCGGACCAGCAGCGGTGCTGCCACTACCGGAGAGTCCGAAGAAGGGCGGCAGCGGGGGCCAGAATGGCGGCAATGCATCAAGACTATTAGGCTTTACAGTGCCAGTCAGTCAGGGGCCAACCATTGGCAAATGATGCTTCGTTTCTTTGGCGAACACGTCGAATGATTCTTTCGCTTTGCACTGGCACCTGCACCTACCTTAACCCCCTTCCTGGAGGCGCCGGTATCATTGTTCATGAGCTCTAATCCCACTACATGCCGGCATATGATTGCCAGTATCAACTTTTCGGAAAAGGGAGAGAATGGAGCAACACTAGGAAAACAAATGTACATGACGCCATGACGGAATCATGGCTTGATAGGGAATCACAGAGTACTGTACGCCAACAGCTTCTCTGCAAGTTGCGAGTAGGTATGCTCATACATGCATGGGTCATGAGTGCCATGATCTCCGAAGGGGAAAGGAAGAATTAGCTCCTTGCAGCATGGGCAAGCTTTCTCAAGGTCGCCTCCACACGTTTGGCTCCTTGCAGCCTGCTCCGTTGCTCATCACTATCAGTCTATCGTAGCATCTAGCGGCATAGCATCAATCAAGCCTTCGATTCTGCAAATCCCTTTGCCTCCCAAGGATTGGTCATGTCTTGGCATAGGACGTTAGTGGACGACCTGTCACTGGATGGGAGTGATCCGGACAGACACACTCTTCTTTCGGCCAGGCGATAGCGTTCCAAAGGCCAAAGCGTTGGGGTAAGCTATGAGGAGACCCTGCATAGCTAGCATCTGCTATGCCGACGGGTCGCACCATGGTGGTTTCAGGCGTCCACTTTAGAAATCGGGAAATGCCATGGCTTCGAATCAAATGAACTTCCACTGACATAAACAAGAGACACCGTTTCAGCTGTTGGGTGATGACCATCACTGTCCCATTTCCTGAACAATGCGAACAGCATGACAAACGTGCCCTTTTTAGCCTCGAATATATACCTTTCTCCAAAATGTGCCGTCTGATATTTTATCTCTCGAGCGATTGTGTTATGCAGAAGAGAATTTGTATGTGCTAGCATATGCCAAAGATTCTGAGGAGGCCCCTCGGTGTCAGCGAGGTCCCTGCACGGGCCACAGGGCGCGCACGAGCTCGGCGTAGCAGGCGAGCACCACGGCCAGGGCGAGCCCGACCAGCGCCGCCCCGACGGCGGCCGGCGCGCTCTGGACCACCCAGCACGCCATGCTCGTGGGCACCGCCATGGCCAGCGACCACTGCAGCACCTGCCCGGCCGCCCTCGCCGCCCACCTCGCGCGGCGCCCGCGGACGCCGCCTTCCGGGAGGGCGCACAGCGCCAGCAGCGACGCGAACGCGCAGAGGCTGGCGAGCTGCGACGCGAAGACGGCGAGGAGCACGTACTCCTCGCGCGCCGCCAGCTGCGCGGCGAAGGCGGCGCCGGCCACGAGGACCACCAGCGCCAGCGTCCGCGTCGCCGTGGGCGAGGCGCGGGGGAGAGCCTCGCAGGCGTCTCGGGACGACGGCTCCTTCTCGCCCGCCGCCACCGGCAGCAGTAGCGGCTGCTGCTTCTCCACGTCGGTGACGGTGACCGGCGCGCCCATCTTTGATTCAGCTTCCATCGCGCACGGTTCTGCGTGGACAAGCACTGACAAATCCGTGCAGTAGCAAGAGGCAGAATATATAATGCGTACAAAGAAGGAAAGGCAACAAATGAATATAAGCAGATAAACGGCGGAAACAAGAAAGGCACGTCGCGATGAACCGATGCTCCATAAGCAAGCGATTTTCACAAGGCCAGGAACGAGCATACATCTGATGATCTGAGTATCTTAGGTAGCGACTGGAGATTAATTAAAGTGGCAGCGATATTGCAATTTGTAAATACATCAGGATGATGTGATCCCAGCCTACATTTTTGACCAAACAGTAGTAGATGTGGACACCCAGGTCAGCTTTCTGGCCACCAAGCCTTCCCAATTTCTCTCAAGGATAAGTCATGTCTAAGCACACCATCGCTTGGTTGATGCTCATCTGGATAGGCATCCTTTTGAAAAGTCTCGCCATGATTTCCAATTAGTGCTAGACTATGACACGACCAGGTGTTTTGGTGGATCATTCCAGCATCTTTTCTTAGCTGCCTATATTTCCAATAATGCAGTTGATTCTTGGAAAACAGGGGAACAAAGGTGTCTATTCAATTTGTGCATAGTATATGGTTCCCTACAGGCGCAAGAAAAACTATCTCTGTGCATTTGCGGTTATTCGTTTAGTTATGGTTTTAGAAGAGCTCTTAACCATACAGGCAACAAGCATAAAGTACCTAAGGTATGCAGTTCTATAAAGAAAACGTGACTTAAAACTAAGGCTTCAGCCTGTAGCTTTGCGCTTCACAGGGGGCAGATCGACCATGGAGATAAGCTATGACAGTGAAATGTCCAAATAGGAAAGAATGCAGAAGCCCACCAGGCAGAAGCCAACTAGACACCAGCTTTCCCCACAGAAAACAGAAGTATCAGAATCCTGTATAGAAATCACTCAGCCCTTTAGTATATCCTCAAAACAGTAATGAGGGTTAGGACCACACAAAAAGCAGACAGTGTGGTGCTGCCAATGACTGTAAAATGGAGGGGGTGAGTACAATTACTAAGGTCACCACTTTCTTGGACAGGACAGGTCATTAAGATGAACTTTGCTTGAGTGGATTAGTGGCAACCCACAGTTGGCTAAGTTTATTCCATCAGATTGGTAGAAAATATGTATAGAGGATGTGACAATGAGAGAACATATAAATAAGCTGAGTTGTAATATAACCAGACAGAAAGGTCCACCCTTTACTTACTGTTGTTGGAAGGCTTCAAAATATCAAGGATGCCTCCCCCCCCCCCCCCCCCCCCCCCCCCCCTTCATCCTTAAATGTTACAGGACTTCTTCACAGATCACCGATAAAAGATGAACCATTGCCTAAGGCTACAACTCTGTTAAGGGCCACTGCCGGCACAAAATGCCATTATCACCTGGCCCTTATTGCCAATGCTGGTAGTCTTGAAATGAAGAATGTGTTCTTCTAACAGGAAATGCTATGGCATTTCAGAATGCTTTTGCATAAAAGCGCAGAGCAAGCCTTTGGTGCACTTTGAATAGATGATCTTATGCCTTCCTAGCAAGCTCAAGCTTTTGCAGCATCTGACGCTGCCGTTCGCTCATCTTCAGTAGTAAGTCCCTCAATCAGAGAGATGTATGTGCTATCATCAGGGGTGATGCCCTTCTCCACCATCTCTTTCATCATGTTCTCAGCATCATCTCCCTGGCCATTCTTGCACAGCCCCTGTATCAGCGCATTGTATGTCAAAAGTGTTGGGTTGAACCCCTTGTTCATCATCTCATCCCGGACCCTCAAAGCATCCTTAATGTCACCCTTCATGCTGTAGCCGCTGATCAGTGTGTTGTAGCTGACGAGGTCTGGCTCGATACCCTTCCTTGTCATCTTATCAATGATTCCGCGTGCTTCATCAAGACGGCCTAGCAAGCACAACCCCCTCATTAGCGTGTTGTATGTCACGTCATCTGGGGCGATCCTCTTCTTCTCCATCTCTGCCATGATCTCAAATGCCCTGTCCATATCTCCACCTGTACAGTGGCTGTTGATCAGAGCATTGTACATGACAATGTCAGGCCTGATGCCCTTCTTCACAGCCTCGTTAAACAATCTATCTGTCTCCTGAACTTGCCCTTTCCTAGACAACACATATATCAATGATGTGTAGGTCACGACGGTCGCACGCACCCCTTTCCGAGACATCTCTTCAAACACCTCCAAAGCTTTCTTATCATTATCCTCTTTGCAATACCCATTGATCAATATATTATAAGTGAACACATCGGGGGAAAGACCATTCCTCTGCATCTCCTCAAGCACTTCATAAGCATCTGATGCACGTACAGCCATGAATAATGCATGCACAAGTAAATTGTATGTCGTAGCCGTCATGGCAACCCCCCTCCCTACCATATCCTCCCGGTATTGCAGAGCGACATCCAGTTTTCCCCTGTCACAGTATCCTCCGATCAATGCGTTGTACATCACTGCAGTTGGCGCCACTTTCCCCTCCGCCATCATATCGTCGAACACCTTGGCTGCGTCCTCGATACGGCCGATCTTGCACCACCCAGAGATCACAGTGGCGTAGGTGTACTTGTCCGGGGCGATTCCACCACGCTCCCGCATCTCGCGCATGACCTCCAGCGCCGCCTGGACGCGGCCCCGCGCGCAGAACCCAGCGATGACGGTGTTGTAGGTGACGGCGTTGGGGCGGGACATCTGGCGGAGCAGCTCGAGCGCGCGGACGGGCTTCCCCGTGGCGCAGAGGTGTCGGAGCATGATGTTGAAGGTGGTGGTGCAGAGCGGGAGGCGGAGGCGGTAGATGTCGGCGAAGAGGGCGAAGGCCGGGGCGGAGGGGAGGGAGGAGAGCAGCGGGTGGAGCGAAGCGACGGGGATGGGGACGGAGAGCGACTTGAGCCGTCCGTAGAGGAGGAGGGAGGTGGCGTGGGGGCGCACGGCGGCGGAGGCGGTGAGCAGGAGGTGCGGCAGCGACGGGGACGCGGCGAGGTCGAGGTGCGGGAGCACGGCGAGCGGGCAGAGGCCCCGGTCAGCGGACAGCGCGGACTTGAAGAGAGCGAGCGCCGCGGCCGGCGTCGGCGCCGCGCGGGCGGCCATCGCCACGGCGGCGGGGGCGGTGGGCGGCGCCATGGAGGGGAAGCGGGAGGGGCCAGTAGCTGGTGCCGTCCGCGCGCGGCGGCGGGGGAGGTGGGTGGGTAGTACGGGCCGGACGCCGCCGCCGGTTTGTTCGATCGCTTGCAAAGCAGTTCGCTACGACGAGAAAATTGGACCGGGATAGGGCCGACTGGGGCGTGTTCGTGGGCCGGGATAGGTCCGGTACTTATTTTAGGCCTAATTTTTAAGGCTTCCGACGCGCATGCAGCAGCAGCAGCCTAGTAGCGGCAGGACACTACAAGGCCCAAGTGCAATCTTCTGTAAACGAGAAAGCAGCTTCACAAACTGACACACATACAGAACGCAACTCCAACAGCATGGCGGCCGCATGGGTGCAGATCGAGCAGCCGAGCAGGGTGACTGCTATACAAAAAGCCTAATGAGATTGGCAATTTGCAAAGTATATCGTCTGCAGATTAATTATCTCATGAGGTAATTCTTTTATATACAGCACAAAAACCATGCAATATCAATCGTAGTGTTGGATGTTAAATTTTAGGTAACCTACATGAATTACTCCCTCGGGTGAAAACTTTTGATCTGGTCTTAATTGATTGGGTCACTGCAATGTCGGCACGTGCGCGTGCCGTTTCCTCGTTGGAGGCGTTGTTTCGGGAGCCTACGTCATAGTCCAAGAGTTGCTTTGGTTTGTGAAGCGGATGAAGGTGAAGTCGCTTGTGGTAGCTTGCTGCGACATGATCTTTTGATCACGGTGTTTTTTTGTTTCTTTTTTATGGGCTGTGTGCATCTTATTTATGCAGAGGCCGAGTTGGATCTTATATAATTGTATCACCTTAATGTAATTGTCTAAGATCAATAAAGCTTCCCTTTCGAAAAAAGTAACCTACATGGTTAATCTCGTGGTTCCCTTGCTCCCCACGTTTTTCGGCTTGTGGAGGACGAGGACTCTGACACCGTGATTGACAGATGTCCCTAACTTATCTTACTAGGACTCGGCCCTAACTCCACAGCTATAGACTATATAAACAAGGGGTTTGGGCTTATATTTTCTCACGCCAACAATTAGTAACCCTCCCAACACTTAAACATCGATCTATTTGAGAGCTGGAGGGGAGCAGAAGGCGCTCATATTCCTGAATCGACATTCTGCATCACATCTACTACACCTACTTCCTCTACAATTCAAACAGAGACAACGATGGCCTCTTCAAATGCTGGTATAAGATCTAAACTACAAGTCTTCCGCACCAGTAGATCAACATGTTTTAGACTAAAGTAAGATCATATATTTATGTGATACTTACGGAGTAGTATATTAATTAGCGGATTCAACACTAGCAGTATCTTTTCTGCCCAGCGGCACTGGTTCCAGTTTGGCTCTGTAAGCTAAACGACCGAATAGCTGTGATAGTAAAAATAAAGATCACTGACGGAGATAAGGCCAAGAAAAGAAAACCGGATAGTTACTGCATATAGTTAATTTTTGCTACCCTGACTCTAGCATAATTTATAGTTCAACTTGAAAAGAATAATTGGTTCCCTAGTAAAGGATAAACATTTTTGTGAGAGAATATCCTGGACAAGTGAAAATTGCGATGGAAGAGGCTCCTAGTCATGTTAAGGAACACTGCGGTTTCAGCTGAACGAAATTGGCTAAAAATGATGATGTAAAGTAGCTACTGCCAACTAGCGCCATGAATCCAGATGATCTGGTAGTGCGATGGGATGTACTCCGTAAGCTAGATTCTGTGAGCTCACTGTAGGTCCCAGACCATCCACTTGCTGCAAGAGCCCAACCCAGCTAGTACCTGTGATGTTAAAAGGACCACCTAGAAGAAATGCTCACACATGCGAGCGGGCCGGTGAAGCCGGCGGCGGATGTCGGCGATGCCATGGTGAGATTTGAGTATCAAAATGTGATTTAAGGGACCACCATAGTACCATACAACACCCAACAGCAACCTTGGACAAACAGATAAGAGTTCACAAAGACATGTACTCAAATGTCCAAGTCTGGCTAGCTCAAATTAACTGCACAACATCATTATTTTTCATCTTTTGAGGTGGACTAAACATCAACATTTACCACACTTTTGAGATGTGCTACGCATCACATCACTACACAACATGTTCTTTTTTTTCTTTTTTGCGAATGAACAACAACATGGCTATGACATAGCTTACGATGGGATGTTGTCTGGGAACTTCTCTCTCGGTTCTGCCACTACTACTTACTGTACAAAATTTCCCACGAGATGCTCAATTTGCAGGCTTGCACACTGCAAAGTTGCACAACGAAGAAGCATCTCATGAGGTGATGATTCATACACTGCAAAGTCATACACAAAACTGGCTCTTCTCAGCAGTGCCACTGCTTCCGGCTCCAAGTCTTTGCGTCAGCATTTGCCCAGCCAGTCCCTGAAGCTATCCTGTGAGCCAAAGATGTCCTGACAGATTACAAAACAAACTCATGAGTTTTACCTTGACAAGAAGATAGTGACCATGCGATTTTACTGCACGAAGCGAACAGGCTGAGGCTCAAGATAAACTCACAGCTAAACTGAGACCATCTGAAGGTGATGCAAGGCATGGAATACTATCCAGTTCAGGCAATCCATGAAACAGATCCATGTTAGAAACGTCGACAGGTAGTGGTGCTTCAGAGCCTGCATCGGGGCCATCCCTTGGCTGCCTTGGTTCATTCGAGGCAGTAAGGTCCGAAGGTGATAATTCAGCAAACCATGCAGCAGAGCATTCGGCTGCTTCAACCTTCACCTGGTACACGGATGTGCCGCATTCTTCTTCCCCCTGTCACAAATTCAGAAACCAATAAGAGAATTTTCGCCAGCTAACCAAAAGCAGTAACATAAACAGAGCTATTTTCTATCATTAAACAATATGAACAGAGCTGCTTTGAACATGATCCATATGAATATGGCCATTTTGATGATCTTATGAACAGAGCTATTTGATTGTTAAACAATATGATCGAAGCTATTTTAATACAATGCATGAAATAAAAACAGAGTACAGCTTTTGGATTTTATACCGGCAAGTTGAGAAATTATCAAATATGATTATTGGATTTACCTGATCCACCTGACTGGGGGTATTATACTGCTCAGTGTTGCATGAGCTGTTATTCAGGAGGCGGGGCTGGGGAGGATCGGTCTTTGGGGTTCTAGGATCGATTTTTGCAGCAGATGTCTCAGATTCTACTAGAATATCATCCATTTCTGACTTGTCGTTTTTCTTTGTCGGCAATTGGTAGAATACTTTAGAGACCACAAGTTCACCATCCTCTTCATCTTCAGCTGCACCAAGATGATACTCATGCATCACCCAATTGTCTCTGTCTGGCTTGCTGCCACCTATCCTAGAACCTCTATAAAGAACCAGGATCTTCTTCCATCCTTTCTTGACACCATTCCCGTCATATATGGCTTTGGATGCTCCAGTCTTATGCCATCTGATGTGCTCATCACAAACACTTTTATCATCGCTACTAATCTTTCGACGCTTGCGATGACCACAACCATATGCATTTGATACTCTATGGAAGAAATGGAGGCTGCTACCATCCATCTTCATACCTAACAGAATAATATAAATGCATGGGTTAATCAACTTAAGACAACTACAGGACATGAGATAATTTATTAGTTCAGAAAAACATCGATCAATTCAAAGGTGAGAATGATGTACCTGGGAGATTTTTGGGATGTGTATAGCAAATTCCCCCCTTCTTTTCTATAGTAGGTATAAATTCATCAATAAGTGCATGTGACTTCGAATTCAGCAGGCTGGATTTTCCTTGTAGATGTTGAAGTAATTCTGAATCTGATGGATCAAATTTTACACCAGCAGGGAGTGCTGGCCATACCAAAGGAACCTGCAAAATGAGGTGTGAGGCTCCAAATCGGAAAAGGGACGTACGGAATGTGAAACATGCTGGTTAATGTTAACCAAAATTCAGCCTGCTGGTTAATGTTAACTAAAATTCACCCCCCCCCCCCCCTCCCCCCAAAAAAAACTTATGTTTGGTTTAAAGGCGACTTTTGTTGCACCTAAGTTCGGGGAACTATATTTTTGTGGCAATTACATAGGGTCCATGACATTCGTATGGCTAAGAAAGTGCAGGTGTGACCACGTTATAGTTAAACAATGGCCAATCACTTTTTAAAAAAGAATGAGGACATTTGTTTGGTTATGGGCTGTGGCCGTTAGGCTTGGAACAGAACACCTTACTACAAGTTGTACTTCTTTGTTTTTTATAAGGTTCTCTTATTATCTCTGTCTGTTTCTAGAAAGAAAATAATACCCTATCAGTTCGTCAAGATACAGGTAAATATTAATCGTGACAGCTACAACGATGGGTACAATGAAACTATGACATCCATGTCATTATGTTGTGGAACAAATTTACGAACTACTCATTTAAGTAAAGAGCATATATATGACCTAGGAAAGTAATTCCTCCTATTAGTGTTGGATCAGAGTACTTGCATGGAAATTAAGCCTAGGACATTTTCGAAATTTAATGAGAGGCTGTCAAATAACTGAGCAGTAAAATACATAGAGCAGTCATTAACTCATACAGAATGGTTAACTGAACTTACATTACTTGTATCAATGTCACATTTGCAGTTGGGACACTCAATGTGTGGTTCTGCAACCAATTCACCAAGTGGGAGACAGGTCAACTCACTGGCGTTTCTTATTTTCTTAGCCAGTCCCACCCCAGTCATAATCAACGAACTGCATAAAGGTGCAGACATCCACTCATGTTAGGATTTATGAAAGGATCTTTTCAACATCACAGATGATAAATTCAAGCAAAGACTTGTTAAAGAGAAAGGATAAGTACAATGGGCCATGTGTAGCAGACTGCATAAACATGATCAAAAGAATATTGAACAATTTGGCAATGGGTGGAAGAAGGCGTTGATGCAGCATATCTGCCCCATCTCTCTACTCTAAACATGTGGTCTACAGAGCACTAATAAAGATGTAAAGGACAAGTCCACATTGGAGAATGACTCTAGATGTTTAAAAGGTAAGCATATTCTAACACTTCTAAAGACCAGATGACAGGGTTTTAGATAGCATATTTTGAACCTCACTGATGATAAATTCAAGATGATTTGTTAAATAAAAAAAGAGTAAGTTCAGGTGATAATGTGCAGCAAGAACATTAGGCAATTAGGCAATTGGGCACGAGGCAATGATCAACCATGAACATGAGGAAAATTAAGCAACTACGGATGTTGCAGTGGATCTAATATCTCTACTCAAAAGCATATTTCTACAGAGCACAGCATAAGGGTGTAAAGAACATGTCCACATTGGAGAAGAAATCTATCTAAATTAAACATGTTCAATGCAAATCACTATTGTCAATGCTTGTTTTCTAACAGAAAATATTACTGCTATCAGGTCAGGTCATCTCTAACACTTTAATAGCCAGCACAGCGCAGGCACTATGGTAAGATATGAACGGTTTTAACTTTTAACACTACTACTGTACTATAGGACAGTGACTGTTTGAACACGTTTTAAAAAGGCCAGGTATAAGATTATTTCTGCAGTTAGCAGTCCTCGAAGTTACTGCCTTGTACTTTGGCCCAATAAAAATTGGGGAATGATATCGTCAACTACCTAATTTGTACTAGCAACATCTGATTTGACCGAGGGACACCCACGGACCCCATTGACATGCTATATTGGAGCTGCTGACTTCCCCCGATCATTGCCAATTTGCCACGTTCTGCCCCGTACGTTTTGACCGAGATCACTGATGATGAGCACCAAAAAGATAAACAAACCGTGATATCTATCCCTGCACACTGCTCATTCCTCCACCCGAACTGCCTGAAGCTGTCAAGTGTGCTCTTCCACAAATCACAAACACCAGGGAGCTAAACAGAGCACTCTTAACATTTGACCTTCTCTTTAGAATCTGAGGGACCCATTCTCATTGCAAAGAGAGGTACTAAGAAAGTTCAACATTTGACCTTACTCTATCCTTCAATTAGCACTCACATGTTGACAACCATTGTCACACATCGGGATGCAATACGCGAAGTACTGGTACTCTGTATTCGTCCTCTGACCGTCATTTTCGCATCACCTTATACTTGCATCCACACGCATAGATCTAAAATTTCCTCACTGCTTTGCAACCACATCAGAATCAGTGAAACTCGGTATCAGATCAGCACGATCAACTGCAATCGGGCAACACCACAGGATGGATTGGTCTCCACCGATCTAAAACATTCCTCTGCTTTCTTCCAGAACAAGACTGCACCTCAAGTGCTCAACAGGCCCCAAAACCCTCCCCTGCTTCCGTCCAGTGGAAGCTTCCTCTTGCACCTCAACATCTGCCTAATGCCCTCTCTGGCTCGTAACCATCACAAATCAATGGATCTTGGCCGATGTAAAAAACAATCGGGGTCGGCTGCGATAGACCAACAACATCCTGCACAAGATCAGTCTCCACACTCGAGCCTGCAGAAAACAGAGCCCTCTCTCCGCTTCCTTCCAGCGGAAGCTTCCTCGTGCACCTCGGGGCCGACCGCAAAAGCTCAGCCTTCTCGCGGCGAGAAACGAAGGGAAAACACATCGGCAAGCGGCCGCGCGGCGTCCCCACGGGCCCGCCGCCGCCCGATCTCAATCACATTCCACCGTCAGATACCATCCCGCCGCACGCAAGCTCAGGAGCATCAGATCGGTCTCAACCAAAAACAGAGCCGCTCACCAACGCGCCGCACCGGAATCGCCATCGCCACCTCGTCGAGCCGATCAGCGCGAGAAACCAAGAGGCCCGCTCCGAATCCGCACAGTCCAAAAAACCGCGTGTCGATCGGCCGAACAAGGGGGGGAACCGGCCTCGTTTCTACTCCGCGAGCAGAGACGGGAACCGGTAGTAGTAGTAGTAATACTAAGAAGATTAAATAGAGCAAAAATTTACTCGAGCAGCGCGACTTACTTTTCCATGGCGGGGAGGGGCGGCGGCGGCGGCGGGTCGCAGCGGGGAGGGGCGGCGGCGGCGGCTGCTGCTGCTGCGGGGGAGGAGCGCCGCGCATCCAAGGATGGGGGAGAACTCGTGAGGAAGCGAGGTGGGGAGTGCGGGTGCTCGCTGCTTATATACTAGGCGCAAAGGCGGAGAGCCGGAGACTAGTGATTAGCGAAGGGGGTAAAAGACCAGGAAAGTCGCGCTGCTCTCGCGCCCGAAAGGCGACGCGCTGGGCGGCTCGTTTTGGCTACCGCGAGAAGCAACCCACCCAACCCTTCCCCTCTCTCTCCTCTCACCGGCCTGCGTCTCGATGCGATGCGATTCGATTGACCCTGCGGCGACCCCGCGGCTTTGAGCTCTGGCTCGGCATGGCCGGTTGGGACTCGTTCGGCTGTGGACTGCACCCGCCACGCTTGCAGGCCAGTAGGCCACCGTGACTCCCTCCCTCGCATCTCTCGACGGGCTTCACGGCCGTGGAGGGAGGCGAACCCGTCGGTGCTTGGCGTGGCAATGGCGTTGCGTGCATGCGCGGACGGGTCAGGGGCCAAACGGGGCGGGACCGGAGCAGATGGACGGTTGGTTGCCACCGCGCGCTGGAGCCAAGCCACCCAGCCAGGCTCGGGCTGTGGGCCCCCACTGAGGTTCGGGTCCGCACCTCACCGAGGCTCGGGTGGGACCCGCATCCCTCCCCCCGCTAGTACGCGGTCTCTGGACCTGCCCCTCGGGGTACCGCGTGCCGCCACATCACTGGCCGAGGCCAGCCAATCAGCGCGGCCCGCGCCGTCTTTTCTTGCGCCGCAAGACAAATGGCCACTCTTTTCTTATAAAACAAACAGCCATTTTTTTTTGGGAAAAAAGGAGCTTTTTATTCATTGCACTCTTATGACTCATAAAAGAATAAGAAGAAACGCAGAACGTAGAAATCCGGATAACTGGCAAGGTGACCCGCACAAATTTGCGCGGTTGGCTAGTTTTTTACTAATATTTAGATTTTCTAAACTAAATATAATTTTATCTAAATATATGTTGCTTCATTGCCAATACGATTTGTCCAAGTGTGTCCAAACTAACGTATCAATTTTATCATCATGTATGTGGCAGGTATGAATTAATGATGCAAATTTATATTTACTAATTGTATTTGACATTGATTCTTTGATCAACTTATAATTTTTTTATTTATTTAATTTAGAATTTAACTATTTATTCACTCTAGTCAATGAACTTTAAGGGTTAATATAGATTGTTAGATTAAAAAACCATCCGTGTGTATTACTTTTATTTTAATTAATATGATAATAACATTATATTATTAAGATTAACTCCACGGATCTCTCTCAAACCAGATTCTCTAAATACTAAATGGGGGCTATCTCTATTTTTTAAGGGACACAAAAATGCTACAACTCCAGTAATAACCCTCATAAATATAGGGCTTTCTATATAAACCCAAAAATGGAGGGTGAATTAAGAAGCCTCCCAAATAGAGGGTCAAGTAGAGGGCCTGCTGGAGTGCATTTTTTTTCTGAACCCTCTAAACTTGAGATAGGGGCTCGTTGGGTCTGCTGGAGTACAACATTTTTTTGAACCCTCAAAACTTGGAACAAACGTTTGTTGGGTTTGCTGGAGTGTAACCTTTTTCTGAACCCTTAAACTTGAGATAGTAGCTTATTGGGTCTGCTGGAGTTGCTTTAAGATAATAGATTGTGTGACCTAATATTAAGGTAGTGATCATGGATAAGTGAATAAAATAATTCATATAACTTTACATATACAAAATGACTCTTACTAACATGATATACTCCCTTCCTCAACGGACATCCGAACTTCCTCGACAAACTTGCAATAGAGTAACACATAACGATGGATTAAATTAGAAACCTTCCACAAAACATAATGGTGTTTGGATCGACTCCCTTCACAAATCAGAGATATGATTGGTAGCCTAGCTTGCTGCACAAATCAATGATCAGAATGGTGTAGCATGGAGAAGCTTAAGAGAGGGAAGAGATCAAATATAGAGGGTAATGAATCACACCAGAAAAATGTTATCAAGAAAATATTATGAGAAAAATACTGCCATTTTGCTAGTTATGCAATGAGAACTTAGACTGCAGTAACTAATGGGTGCCTATCACGGTTATGATCAATCTTTTGCCCTTTTTTCTCCTCCGATAAACGATGGAGTAATATATAGACATGGTTGATGCCCGATCTAGTGAATGATCGATAATAGTTTACAGTTGCATGATTATATCGGACATTAAGAGAAACATTTATTTGCCCAACCTGTTGTTCCTCAACTTTCATGTCATGTGCACGGTAAGCACGTCCATCATCAAAATTGTATGACACTTGAGTTTCTTTGCTTTGTTTTACCTAAATCTGATCAATCCCGCAACGATTCACTCCCTTCGGATATGGAGAATTTTTCTCTCTTTTTATGCTCACAACCTTGATGAACGCCCTAAATCTGAGCATCTTTCATCAGTTACATGTACAAATCAACATGATGTCCTCCGCTCATTGTTGAATGCTATACCACCTTAGTTTGTCCGCTTTGTTTTTTCTTTCTCTGCTCCTTCTTGCACTAACTCGTTAAAAAAGACCATCAAACAGGTTTGAGCACGAGTAACCCATTTAATGATCTTCCACTTGCGTTGGCAAAGACAGTGAGTATTGAGCGCGACCATGGTGCTCAATCCCGGCAGCGATTCGCACTCTTCGGACAGGGAGAATTGTTCTCTCCTGTTGTGCTCACAACCTTGTTGAATCCCCTAAATCCGAGCACCTCTCATCTGGTACACGTGAAGATCGACGTGTTGTCCTCCGCTCATTGTTGAACGTTGCCTCCTATATAGAGGAACATGGTAGGGCACATGGGGCTTTAGGCTATTCGCACTCGTAGTACTCTATTCTCATCCTCTAAAAGAAATTTTTCTGCCTTGTCATTGATATTCTTCCTTTATATTTCTTCTGCACCCGTTATCCTCTAAATCTCATATTTTATACCAACTACCAACACATGAGCCCACCCATCTCTTTTTGTCATTTTCTTTCACCGACGCCACCACTCCCCCCCATTCTATATATCTCCCCCCTCTCTCTAGCGACGGCTGCGGCGGCGAGGGGTGCCGGTCTCATCGGTCGACAGCCTTCAGCCCCGCTGGCCTCCGATGGTGCACGGGCGGCTCCCGCGGCGACTGGGGATGGCTCCCGCGACAACGACGACGACGACGAACGGCCTACCGGCGGCGGACGGTCGTGCGGCGACGGTGGAGACCTTCTACGGCAGCCACGGACGGCTGCGCGACGACAGCGGTGGAGGGCTCCCGTGGCTGCCGCGGACGGCCGCACGACGACTATGGAGGGGTAGCAGCGGAATAATATATACCGTTAGATCTTGTTCAAATACGATAACATATATCCATGCCGACTTCCAGCGGCGCGCGGAGCGACCAAACCACGAACCCCGAAGGCGCGCGCAGCTCCCACGGCGGTCGCGGATGGCTCCCGCGGCAGCGACGGCGGTGGACGGCCTCCTGACGGCGGACAGCCGCGCGGCGACGGTGAGGACTCCCATGGCGTCCATGGACGGCCGCGCATCGACGGTGGAGGGCTCTCGCGGCGGCCGCGGACGGCCGCGCGCCGACTGCGGAGTGGTGGCGGCGGACGGAATAATATAGACCGTTAGATTTTCATCAAATCCAACGACATATATTCTTCGCTTTTTTTATTAACGAAATAATATATAACGTTAGATGTTCATAAAATCTGATGGTTTGTATTCTTCTCTTTTTTAGATTAATGTGGTAAATATACACCGTTAGACCTTCATAAAATCCGACGGCTCATATCCTTCTCTTTTTTAGATTAACGTGGGAATTTCTTGACCCTCTCGGCGAACATAGCGGGTCCTTTTAACTCTAACATATATCCACGCCGGCCTCCAGCGGCGCGCGGAGCAACCAAACCCTGAAGGCGCGCGCAGCTCCCACGGCGGCCGCAGATGGCTCCCGCGGCAGCGACGACGGTGGACGGCCGTGCGGCGACGGTGAGGACTCCCACGGCGGCCATGGACGGCCGCGCATCGACGGTGGAGGGCTCCCGCGGCGGCCGCGGACGGCCGCGCGCCGACTGCGGAGTCGTGGCGGCAGACAGAATAATATAGACCGTTAGATTTTCATCAAATCCGACGACATATATTCTTCTCTTTTTTGGATTAACAGAATAATATAGAACGTTAGATCTTTATAAAATCCGATGGTTTGTATTCTTCTCTTTTTTTAGATTAATGTGATAAATATACACCGTTAGATCTTCATAAAATCCGACGGCTCATATCCTTCTCTTTTTTAGATTAATGTGGGAATTTCTTGACCCTCTCGGCGAACGTGGTGGCTCCTTTTAACTCTATTGTATTAATATAATAGATAGATTTGCGGGTGCTCGGTAGAAACGGTCCTACCAATTTTTTTCTTCCACATGATCCTTACGGCTCATGAAACGGGAACAAGAAGCGCATGAAAGAAAAGTCCAGGCTAATTTGCGGGTACTTGGTAGTAACGCCCTCGTCGAAAAGATATAAGACACTACTATATTGAAAAAGATTCCTTTAATTTTAGCCCAGCATCCCTTTAATTATGCTTTTATGTTGACAGCTCTAACACATATCTTCCCCATCCCTACTCACACTTGCGCTCCTCGTTTCATTTGCGTGCGATAACATTATAATTTCATATAGTCCGTCCTGTTGTCCTGCCCGGTCTACCACTATACGTCTATACCTTGAGGGTAGAACATCTTAAAACCCTACAGGCTTACTCAGAATCCATTTGACCAAGTCAGGGAGTCGCATTATTCTCTCCTTAAATGAATGAGCAACTGCTGCTTAGCATAATTTTTAAACAGGTAGGAGAATTCGTGAAGCTATATTTTGTTCATCTTTATTAGTAGAAAATGTTTGACATATTTTGTACTACTTTTATGCAAAAATTCAGCTGCCTCGTGGTTAACTGGTTATGCATCAATCTGGCATGGAAGGATGGACATGGAGACCTTCACAGTGCAAGAAAGTTTGTGATTTACGGAATGGAGTGGAAAAGCACCCTGCTCGAACCTGAGATCTGGCCTGGAGCGCGCGAGTGGAGTCATTGTACTCCAACTATCGACGTTGTCCCGTCAATATATAGTCACACCACATGCCTCAGTTTCGGCGTACCCGATGATGCTTGAGCCGACGAGGACATATATACACATACCCAGTACTCCGTACAGTGGATGTTATATATGTTCTGGTGGTGGTGGTGGAGCCTGGGTACTTTTTGGGGCTCCATCGCTCCGAGTCTCACCGGTCAAAAGCCAGCCGCCCTGCAATGAACAAGCATTCAATGCAACCAGCAAGGGCTATATATGCATTGAAATTGAAACCTAAATGGTTGAATGCCATAGTACTAATACCTAAGCAGGGAACCAGACCCCTACTACAAGCCAAGCAGCCAAGAAGAAGCGTAAAGGACGAGAGCTGTTCCTCGGTGTTCTAGCAAGCACTCCCAAGCAGCAGCAACGAATCAACTAACGATATGTCAAGAACTCCGTAGCAGCATCTGGCCCCGGTCGGTGTCCGATCCGGTGCATGCATACTCGGCTTGAACGCGACCTGCCGGACGTGTCGTGTCCATCGACCGTGGCCGTGTTGGCCTATTACTATCTGCGCGCGTACAGGGGAGAGGCATCCACGCAGCCTAGCTGGAAAACAATGTTACACGTACGGGCGAAATTGACAGCACGCATTGCATGCGGCTGTTAAGACATTGTTCTATCAATCGATTCCACCGCAAACCGCATCCATATGCGTGGGTGTTAGTACTAGTGCTGCCCTGTATACGGTCTTGAGGAGCATGAACACGCAAAGACCCCCAACACATCATTGGTCAACACGTGTTGACGGAGCCCGACCGCGAATAAATTGGTACGTCTCAGGATGGGCACGGTAAAAATCCGGTTTCCGAGAAAATCCCATGGCAGATACGGAGTAGGAGTAGTACGACTGCCTTCGCGCTACGCATGGCGACGTCGCTGTAAGTGCGCTCGGCTCGGCTTGGATTCGCTAACGCGGGGCCCGGTGGCCGGTGGGTCTCCTTCGCAGCTAAGGAAAAAGGAGCTAGGCGCTTTCCGCGCGCGACTCATGACGCGAGACGATCCAGGCGCGGTGGATTTGGGATCGGTTGTTGTGCGATGATGAGGACATCAGGTACTGAGGTACGTGACGTGAGTGTGGGCGGATATTGTTAGCTTTTGAAAGCGCACTGCGCACCGGACCACCGGTGGTGACGTCTGCCGTCTGGTTCAGCGCGAGTGACCAGATCAACGACGCCGTCCTGAATACTCCATGCGTATTGAAATATTTGTCGTCATTGACTTTTTTCTACAATTTTAACCATTCGTCTTATTCAAAATATTATGTAAGTACCATCTATTTTGTTTGTCACATGCTTTACTATTGTAGGTATTTTAAGCTTGATTTACCCTTTTACATATTTACAATAATTTTTTGAATAAGACGAATGGTCAAAGTTGTAGAAAAAAGTCAATGGCGATAAATATTTCGATACGGAGGGAGTATTATATAATACTAGGACAGCCAGATTGTCCACCAAGCCCAACCCAAGTACTCCTTATGCTAGTTTAAAGACCCGTATAAAAATATCTGAGTAAATTGCATCCATCATACAACAACTTATACGAGCGTATCATTTTAGCCCAACAAGTAGCAAAATATGTAAATAGATACACAAACTTGTCGAATGTGTGCAGATACAGTCACATGTACGCAGAGTTAGTATTTTTGTCACTATGGCAGATGACATGGATGGTATTATGCACGTTACCTTCTATTTTCGTCCTTACTTACTTCTCATCACCATGTATTAACCGCCAAATATGGTACAAGATTGCATGGAGAGTTGATGGTACCAAGGAAAGAAAAATGATTTTTATTGAGTTGATTGACTTGTCCTGCTCATAATTGACCCAGGTGCATGCAACGCGTCTAGATTGTTTGCGTGAAGAAAAACTGAAAGCAAGAGAAGTCAAGTAATAAAAAAAGACACAAATGCAATGTATGTATTGTGTACGGATCAAGTTGTACTTGTAGGATTAAAGAAAATAAGAGGTATGCATACATCCGTGATGAGACCCCATGTAAAAGTACTTGCTCAGCCTTTGAAGATTAATATATTTCATCCAATCAAGAGTTTGGAAAGGGTTTACATGTACAAATCAGGCTATGTTACCTGACATGATGGTAAAATACGTATGTATTAAGTACATGTGACCGTATATGCACACATCAAAAACAAATTCGTGTATCCATTTGTACGATTTGCTACATGTTGGACTAAAATGATACAAACGTATAAGTTGTTGAATGATGGGTTCAATTTACTCAAAATATCTTGTGGGGAAATTGAAAACCGTTAGCTCTGTATGCTTGGTTAACGCTAATTAGCACGGCCCCAAACGGCCAACACATCAAACTGACCTCGCGAGTAGTTAGCAGACAATGCTTACCACGACGGCACGTCGACGCCCTCGCGGCGCCAAAAGATGGTATCCCATCGCAGTCCCCGCGCGCCGCTCCGGCGACCCACACACATCACTCGCGACAGCCGACGTCCGAGATTGAATCCCGAGATAAGGTCAAGTCAATGGATGCGTGGTACGGAGTACATGACAATGCGACGGCCACCAAAGTCTAAAGGGTAAAGGCATGGGGAGCTTTCAGCGCGAGAGCTGATGCTAATGCGCAGACAGGGGAGGGAACACAGAACACCAACCAAATCTATTACTCAGTACTTACTGTGGCCGCCCATCAGCAGCAGCGTAAGCGTAGCCTTGTGACGACCCGGGTCCAGGTATGGAGGCGTTTAGTGATGGACATGGACTCAAGATCAGGCTGGTGGAAGAAGCAGTACATGACACCATGTCAGACGAGACCTACCTTGAATCCCTGCGGTACCTTGACGGCTTGGCTGCTTGCCTTTCCGGTCCGGGAAGGCAGCAGAAATTGCTAAAGAAAAATCATGCATGGTACAACAACCTATCGAACATGAGTTGTTATCTCTAGATAATTGTGACCTAGACTAAGCACATATGAGTATTGTTTAACACCACACAAAGTTAAGGACTGCCAGGATCCCATTCGCTGCCGGCTCTGCCGCGGCAGGGGTCCAGCCGCCAGCCGTGTCTCCATCAACACCAACCGCGACCTTGACAAACATGTACAAGTTCCCATCGAACACAACCTTGGACCAACAAGTACAAAATTCACATCAAAGACATGTACTCAGACGTCGAAGCACCGATAGCTTAATTCAACTACACAACATCAATTTTTTTCATCTTTTGAGGTGGGCTAAACATCAATATTTCTACACTTTTGAGATGGACTACGCATCAACATCACGACACAACAACAACATGGCTATGACATGCAGTTGCTTACGACTGGATGTTGCCTGGGAACCTCTCTTAATTCTACTACTACTACTTTCGGAGTACTGTACAAAATCCCCCACAAGATGCTAATTTGCCCTGAACCCTAAACCCTAGACCCCAAAGTTGCATAACCGAACAAGCATCTCAGGAGACGATGGTTCAGACGCTGCAAAGCCATAAGCACAAAACTAGCTCTTTTCTGCAGTGCCACTGCTTCCAGGTCCAAAGTCTTCTCGCGTCAGTAGAACATGTCCATCCAGCCCCCAAAGCTATCCTGTGAGCCAAACTGTAGGTCCTGACAGTTTGTAAAACAAACTAATTAGTGGTTTACCTTGACAACAAGATTGTGAATTTGTGATCATATTTTACTGCATCAAGCGAACAAGCTAGAGGCACAAGATAGACTCACAGCTAAACTGATACTATCTGAAGGTGTTGCAAGGCATGGAGAAGTAGTATTCAGCTCGGGCAGCCCATGAAACGGGTCTGTGTTAGAACCGTCGGCAGGTATAGGTATTTCGGGTTCAGGGCCTGCATCAGGGGCGTCCCCGGGCTGCCTCGGTTCATCCGATGCAGGAAGGTCTGCGACCACAACAGTTTGTGATAATTCAGCAAACCATGCAGAGGATTCGGCAGCTGCTTCAACCTTCACCGAGCAAACAGAGGTGCCGCATTCGTCCTGTCACAAATTCAGAAAGCAATGTGAGGAATATTCGCCAGCTAAACAAAAATATTTACAGTAACACGAACAGAGAGATATTTTGATCATCATTAAGCAACTAGCAACATGGACAGTTGTTTTGAACAAGATCCATATACATATCAATATAGGCGTTTTGATCATATGAACAACGCTATTTCAATCATTAAACAATACGAACTGATTTGAATGTGACACTAAAGTAAAAACAGAGGACATCTTTTGGAATTTATACCACGTAGCAATTTGAGAAACCATCAAATATGATAATTGGATTTACCTGATCCACCTGAACCGGGGTATACTGCTCGTTGTTGCATGGGCTGTTGTTCGGGAGACGGGGCTGGGGAGGATCAGTCTTTGGGGTTGTAGGATCGATTTTTACAGCACGTGCCTCCGATTCTACTATGCTATTATTCGTTTCAGACTTGTCGTTTTTCTTTGACAATTGGTAGAATACTTTAGAGACGACAAATTCGCCATCCTGTTCATCTTCATCAGCGCCAAGATGATACTGATGCATCACCCAATTGTCTTTGCCACCTCTCTTAGAGCCTCTATAAAGAACCAGGATCTTCTTCCATCCTTTCTTGACACCGTTCTCATCATATATGGCTCTGGAATGTCCAGTTTTGTGCCATCTGATGTTCTCGTCATAAACACTGTCATCATCACCCCTAGTCTTGTCACTAACACTAATCTTGCGACGCTTGCGGTGACCACAGACATATGCGTTCGATACTCTGTGGAAGAAATGGAGGCTGCTACCATCCATCTTTATACCTATCAGAATAATAGAAATGCATGGGTTAATGACCCCAAGATAACTATTACAAGACATGAGATAATTTATTAGTTGGAAAAGCATTGATCGATTCAATTGTAAGAATCATGTACTGGGCAGATCTTTGGGATGTGTATAGCAAATCCCCTCATTATGTTCTATGGTAGGTATAAATTCATCAATAAGTGCATGGGACTTCGAACTCAGTGATTTTTCTTTCAGATGTTGAAGTAGTTCTATATCAGAGGGATCAAATTTTACACCAGCAGGGAGCGCCGGCCACACCAAAGACACCTGCATAGTAGGGCGTGAGGTTCCAAAGATAAAAAGACGACGTCCAGAACATTAAGCATGCCAGTCAATGTTAAGTTGTTAACTAAAATCCAGCCAAAAATATGTTTAAAGGCAAACTTTTGTTACACCTAAGCTTGGGCAACTATACTTTCTGTGGCAATTAAATAGGATTCGTGACAGTAATATGGCTAATAAAATGCAGGCATGATAGTGTCAAATAGAGCACTCGTTAACTTATAACTGAACAGTAACTTACATTACTAGTATCAATGACACAGTCGCAGTTGGGACACTTGATATATGGCTGTGCAACCAATTCACCAAGCCGGAGACTGAACAACTGAGTGGCGCTTCTTATTTTTTTAGCGAGTCCCAAACCAGCCATAATCCACGAACTGTAGAAAGGTACAACATCTATTCATGTTAAGATTTATGAAAGGATCTTATGAACCTCATAAATGATAAATTAAAACAAGGACTTTTAAGAAAAAAGGTATGTACAAGGGACGATGTGAAGTAACATGATAAAAGAAATCAGAAAATTAGGCAATGGACGAGAGAAGGCGATAATGCATCTCTCTTTCCTCTGGTGTATATATGTGGCCTTCAAAGCACAAATAAATATGTAGAGAACAAGTCCACATTGGAGAATGAATCTAGATGAAGAACTAGCACAGCGCTATCTAACACTTCTCTTAAAGACCAGATGATAGGATTTAGTGCGTTAGGGTTTAGGGAAACATCTTTTGAACCTGCTGGATGACAAATTCAAGCCATTACATGTTGAATAAAAAGAGTGACAATGTGCAGCAGAAACTTCAAAAAAAGAACATGAGGAAATTAAGCAGTTAGAGATGTTGCAGTGATCTTATATCTATATTTTATAGCATGTTGTCTACAGAAAGGTATAAATAACATGCCCATATTGGAGAATGATTCAATCTCAATTAAACATATTCAATGCAAATAGCTATTGCCACTATTTGCTTTCTAACAGAAAATACTACTGATCTCTGTCATGTCTAGCACTTCATTAGATAATATAGCAGGGACTATTTACTGTTATGTTAAATTATAACAAATTAACCGATTTAAACTATTCTAAGTATCTGTGAATGGTATCGTCAACCATCTAATTAACTTGGATCAATTTACCGATCTCAGTATCTGTTGTGATCCTGTGACAACCACGAACTCCATTGATATGATCTACTGGAACTGCTGATTTTCTGATAATTCCACATTCTGCCCCATTTTAATCGATCGATCAAATGCCAATGTCACTGATAGTGGCAACCAAAAAAGGAATAAGCAAGTCTGATACTTCCACCTGAACTGCCAGAAGTTTTCACTGATTCACTGCTCATACCTCCACCTGACCTGCCAGAAGTTTTCAAGTGTGATCTGCTCCCAAAACACAAACACCAGGAGGCTAAAAAGAGCACTCTGATACTTCATCTCCTGTTTTAGAAGTGGAAGGACTTAGCCACGTTCTCATTGCAAAGCAAAGTATAGTTTTACACTTTGATCTTACTCGGCCCTTTCTCGATTAACAGTCACACAATTATGATCACACATCGTAATGGCGTATGAGAGATACTAGTACTCTGTATTCCTCCTCCAGTGACAAAACTGCCTGCAGCGATGGACAAGCCACACGCACATCTCAAATCTCCTAAGTGTTCTGCAGAGACATCATAATCAACGAGACCCAGTATCAAATCAGCACGGTAACCTGGGATCAGGTAACACTGCAGGATCAATCGGTCTCTGGCGAAACTACAGTAAAACATTGCACTGCTTCCTTCCAGAGGAAGATTCCTCTTGCACCTCAACAGGCTCCAAAACCCCTCCTCTGTGTCCTTCCAGCGGAAGCTTCTTCCAGCACCTCGTGCTAGAACACACAGCTGCAGAATCCCCCCAATGGCTCAACATTCAACAATCACAGATCAGTGGAGCTCGGCCGGTGTCCAAAACAATGGGGGTCAGCTGCGATCGGCCAACACCCAGCACAGGATCATTCTCCACACTCCAGCCCGCAGCAAATAGGACGCGTACTCTCTCCACTTCCTTCCAGTGGAAGCCTCGTCCCTGCACCTCGACGGGCCGCTAAAACTCGGCCCCGCCACCGGCCGATCTCGATCACATTCCGCCGTCAGAGTGCATCGCGCCGCACGCAACCTCAAGAGCATCAGATCGGTCTCACACTCTCATCCAAAACCAGAGCCGCTCAGCACCGCACCACACCAAAATCGCCACCTCGTCGAACCGATCGGCGCGAGGAACCAAGAGGTGCGCTCTGAATCCGCAGAAACCCCTCCAATCCGCATCCGCGTATCGAACGGCCGAACAAGGGGGGCAAACCAGCCTCGCTTCTACTACTCCGCGCGCGCAGACACGGAACTGATGCTAGTAGCAAGAAGATTAAACAGAAAAAAAAATTGCCCAGGTAATAACGCCACTTACTTCTCCATAGCAGGGAGCGGCGGCGGCATCGGGTGGCAGCGGAGTGGGAGGCTGGGACTGGGAGCCGGCTGCTGCTGCGGGTGGAGCGCCGCGCAGCCGAGTGGGGAGAAGTTGTGACGAAGCGATGGGAGGAGTGCAAGTGGTCGCTGCTTTTATAGGCGCGAGGGCGGAGACTAGTGAAGGTAAAGACCATCTGCGCGCAAGCAATCTCTCTGCTTGCGGTCTTTTTCTTTTGGCTGTGTTCACTTCCCAAAAAGTGAAAATGAAGTTTGGTGAAAATGTCACATCGGACACTGTAGCGCACTGTAACACTTTTCGTTTGTTTGTGGTAATCGTTGTCCTACCATGACCTAACTAGGCTCAAAAGATTCGTCTCGTCGTGTACATCAAAACCATGTACTTAGTTTTTTTATTTAACAATGTTTAGTGTTCCATACATGAGGGGAGAGATTTGATGCGATTTGACGTGATAGATGAATAGTGAAGTTTGGAGAGAGAATTTTTGTGTTTTGAAGGGAAGCCTTCGTGACAATGTGACACGGCTTGCCCGGCAGCCTGGGTCTTGGGGCTCGGTGCGGTGCGCTTGACCCCGCGGCTTGGAGCTCTGGCTCGGCATGGCTCGATTGGGAACGTTCAGCTGAGGACTGTGTCCGCCACGCTGGCAGGCTACAGTGATTCTCTCTCATCGCTCGATGGGCTTCGCAGGACGAGCAGCGGCGTTGCTTGGCAGTGGCGTTCGATGCGCGGACAATGTGGCGGAACGAACGCGCTGGACCGAGCCTGGCATGTGGGCCCCACGATCCCTGATATTTTGTCTCTAGCCTTGCTCCTCGGGGTGCCGCCACGGTGCCACATGACTGACCGAGGCGCGCCCATCTTTTCTTGCGCCGCAAGACAAAATGCCTCAAAAAATGAAATAGCCCCCTTTCAAAAAAGGGGTAGAACCCTTTTTTAAAAAAATAATTAGCCCCTTTTGGTAAAAAAATGATCTTTTCTTCATAGCTCCTGATGACTCCTAAAAACTTGAAGAAACGCATGACATGATACTCCCAGTCCATTTGCGGGCACCCAATAGGGCAATAGGAACGGCCCCGCCAAAACTTTTTCTGCGGTGTGACCCCGATGGCTTATGCAAGACGCAAGAGGAACAAACAAACGCATTACAGAAGAGATTTAAGGCACCGTGTTTTAAAAGATTCATTTCAGGGCGAGGATTAAAGGTAAACAATGTGTGTGAGTAGAATAAATGTACTCTGTATATGCAACAATTATACTCGTATGAAACAAGCATATACATAAATTTATATACAACAAATTAATATAAAAATTATACTACAAGAGATACTACAAGAGTGTACATTCCACACTAACAGTACCCACTAAAAGGTCTGACTCAGTCACTCTCACAGGTCAAAAGCGAACCGTGGCTTGACTGAACTGTTTTAAGGACTTGAGAATGCCACTGCAACGGGCAAAGCATTAGTTGCAATGCAACCAGGAGCTCTACCGGCTACCATGTCCCTCTCCGCATTCTACCCAGCAATAATGAAGAATAATGAACGAACGAGAACTCCGTAGCGGCCTAGCGGGATGTGGTCGGTGTCCGGTGCATGCATGCGCGGCTTGAGGGAGGCTTTGCATGCATGCATTCTGCGCTAAAAGCGGTTGCTATGTATCAATCGTAAGCCCGTGACTCGCCTCCACAAAGCTTGGCACATTATTGTTGTATCGATGTCACCACTCATGCATCACGCATCCGTATTCGTAGGTCAGTGGTTACTAGTGCTACTGCTACGTACGCCGTATACGGTTTTGAGGAGCACCAACAGGCGGCGAAAAAGACCGGTCTCCCACGAGCACGGGCCAGCACGCTCTCTGGCGCGCTGCCACAACAGACAAAACTGGTCGAGACTTTGGCAAGTCAGCGGCCTCAGCGCAGCTCTCGGACTCCGCCCGCCAGTGCGGCAGTGCCAGTGCTGCAGTGCACCACCCCTTTTTGTTGCCCCGCACGGGCGCACGGCAGGTGCCTTTCCCGCGGCAAACCGGAAACGGGCGCAACGCAACACGCCAACCCAACACTTTGCTCGAACCCCCACCCCCTGGATCTGGATCAGCTCGAATCACCTCCGTGTGAACAAGGGTGGAAACGGGACTGGCTGCGCTAAATGGAAATATCTGCGCATGAGCACGGTAAAAATCCGATGCCAGACTGCCAGAGGAAGGGAGAGGAGGGACAGAGGACCCAGTCCCCAGCCAGTTTCCAGGAAAATCCCATGGCAGATACGATTCCCTTGGCGGGGCGCCGCTCCCCTCTGGGCTCTGGCGCCTGGCGAGCGGCGACGTCGCTGTAAATGCGGGGGCGCCCGCCCGGCTTTGGATTCCTTTCGGCCTCGCGCCTCCTTCGCGGCGAAGGAAAAAGGAGCTCGACACTGTCCCTAAGCCGTGTGATGACTGACTGACTCGTTAGATTTCTGTGACGGGGGTGAGTGTTGTGGCCGTGTGGGTGGATGCCGCGAGCGAGCGACCGCGACGTGCTTGTCAGCTCGTGAGACGTACGTAGACGTGAGTTGCGAAAGTGCACTGCGTGCGTGCGCTAAAGGCGGCCCATACAAAACATTCATCTGCTTGGTTAACGCTAACGCGGCCCAAGCATCGCTCTGGTTTTTCTTTCTGCGCGGTGTGGTATGAAATCACGACGCCCGAACGCTACTCACAATGCGTCGAAAACGACGTCGCGTCCTCGGAGCTGACACCAACACTGATCGCGATCCCGTCGCAGTGCCGGCGCGCCGCTCCGGCCGTCCCGTCGGCGTCCGGCAACGCACCGGCCGCTCGCGACATCGGAGCTCGGATCCCGAGGGGTTCACGCGCGCCAGCCGTCAGGCGAGGTCAAGACGTCAAGTCAATGGATGCGTGGTATACACACACTGCATGGCCCTCCCCTAAAAGGCATGGAGGCACGGTGGAGCTTTCAGGCAGCGTACCCGACCGACGCGCGTGGCCGGGAGGGAACAGCAAATCTCTGACTCAGGCCGCCGGCCGGCCGGCCTCCAGATACTACTCCTTCCGTCCCAAAATATAAGGTCCTGGAGCATTCAAACTCAAAAAATAACAGAAAGAATTGTTAGAGAATAATCTACATACGTATCAATGTATGCGTGTGTGTAACGTTCAACGACGCTGCCGAGATGACCGGGTCACGGCGTCCGCGTCCTCTGTATTCAGTTAGCTAGCATGCAGGCACGTACCTGCAGAATCGGATCACAGATCCATGTAACCATGTAATCCATCTGATTGATATAAATAGAAGGTGATCCCAAGAGGATCAGTGTGTTTGGAAAATTCTTTCATGGTACCCAGAGCCTGAGATCCACAATCCCCGCACTTCGCCATGTTCGGCATTCCGTATTCATCCTCCAGCAACTCTTCCACATCGATCCAGCTCAACTCCATGCCGGCGCCTTCAATCAACCACGTGCTCAACATCAAGCTCACGCGGGAGAATTACCTCCTTTGGTCGGCACAGATCCTACCCTACCTAAGGAGTCAGGGTCTCGTCGGCTACATCGATGGATCCATGCCGGCGCCCAGCCAGACCATCGTGGTCACCCCGAGTGAAGAAACCGGCGACCGCAGGATCATCGTCAACCCAGAGTACACTAGCTGGTACCACCAGGACCAGCTAGTCCTCAGCTGCATCAACTCGTCTCTCACTGAAGACGTCCTCGCCACCATGGTGGGAATCACCACCGCGCGCGAGGCGTGGAGCACCCTGGAGAAGATGTTCGCATCAAGCTCGCGAGCACGGATCATGCAGATCTGCATGCAGCTCACCTCCATCCAGAAGAAGGACCTCAGCATCGCCGACTACTTCCGCAAGGTGAAGCGTCTCGGCGACACCCTTGCAGCCATCGGCAAGCGACTTGACGACGAGGAACTCATCTCGTACATGCTGCGCGGCCTCGGCGCGGAGTACGATCCACTTGTGACGAGCATCACGACGAGCCGTGACGCGTACTCCGTCAGCGATGTCTACGCGCACATGCTGAGCTACGAGATGAGACAGGAACACAGCGGCACCATTGCTCAGGTATCTTCAGTTAACAATGTCAACAGGAATGGCGGTCGTGGTGGTGGTGGTGCAGGCCGGAACAGCCGTGGATGTGGCCGTGGCGGCGGCGGACGCGGCCAAGGTGGGCGACCAAACCAGCCACCTCCAAGATCACACGGCAACAAGTCCAGCACCAGTGGCCCACTCTGCCAGATCTGCAACAAGCCCAACCATGATGCACTGCAGTGTTGGCACCGGTTCGATCAGGCGTATCAGGCAGATGACAACGTCAAGCAGGCAGCTGCAGTCACCAATGGCTACTCCATCGACTCAAATTGGTATGTTGACACCGGAGCAACAGACCACATCACCAACGACCTTGAGCGCCTCACCACCAGGGAGCGCTACACTGGAGGGGATCAAGTTCAAGTGGCAAATGGAGCAGGTTTGTCTATTTCTCATGTTGGTCATTCATCTATTGCTGGTTTAATTCGACCTCTTCATCTGAATCATATTCTGTATGCACCTAAGATAAACAAGCACTTGATTTTTGTTCGGAGAGTAGCCTCTGATAATGATGCCATTGTTGAATTTCACCCCAACTCTTTTTGTGTTAAGGATCGAGCCACGAAGAATCTGCTCCTCAAAGGCACATGTAGAAACGGCCTCTATGTTCTGCCAAATAATAGCCAAGCCTTGTTGTCAGCTAGAGTTTCTCAAGAACAATGGCATCGAAGGCTTGGACATCCAGCATCACCAGTTACTCTTAGGATTCTGCGGGACAATAACATTGTTGTAGATACTAAGATTTCTCCTTCCTTGATTTGTAATGCATGTCAACTAGAGAAATCCCATCAGCTTCCTTTTAGTTCCTCACAGCATGTATCTACTGCTCCTTTACAGTTAATTCATACTGATGTTTGGGGACCAGCTCTCCCATCAGTAAATAATTCGAGATATTATGTTTCATTCATTGATGATTACAGTAGATATGTGTGGACTTATTTCCTCAAATGCAAGTCTGATGTTGAGCCCGTATTCCTTCAGTTTCAAAAGCACGCTGAACACATGCTTAATTCTAAAATTCGCTCGGTTCAATCCGATTGGGGAGGAGAGTATCATCGCTTACATAATTACTTCCAAGCTTCTGGCATTGATCATCGAGTATCATGTCCACACACACACCAGCAAAACGACCTTGCAGAGAGAAAACACAGACACCTTGTTGAAACCGGGCGTGCACTACTTGCTCAGTCTCAAATGCCACTCAGATTCTGGGATGAGGCGTTTAACACAACTTGTTACTTGATCAATAGAATGCCCAGCCGCACAGTTGACCACGACACTCCTCTCCATAAACTTCTTGGCACACATCCTGACTATTCTTGGTTGCGCGTGTTTCGTTGTGCTTGCTGGCCGAACCTGAGAGCTAACAATGATAGGAAATTGAGTTTCAGAAGCAAACAGTGCATTTTCTTGGGTTACAGCTCCACACATAAAGGATATAAATGTTTTGATCGCACTACTGGCCGAGTATACATCTCTCGCGATGTAGTGTTCGATGAATCTGTTTTCCCCTTTGCTAATAACTCACCTCAAGATGCACCAACTCCACAGAATTTTCACCATCCTACCATTCTGCCAGCACTAGCCAAAATTACCAAATACACTGAAAATTCCCTCATCACTCCTCCAACCAATGACACCTTTATCCCAACTGAACCAGCATTAGATGATGTCAATGTGAGCAATGGTCAATCTAATCCTGTCACTAACAATGACCCTTCCAGTGCTAGTCTGTCCCCTGCAGGTGTCACAAATGACAGGTCAGATGATCCAAGTTCAGGTTCAGGTCCTAGCAGAGAAGACTCTGTCTCATCCTCACCACCTAAAGCAACTGGACAACATCCAATGAGGACAAGACTTCACAATAATATTGTACAGCCCAAAGAGTTCACCGATGGAACCATCAGATATTCAGAGAATGCCCATGGATTCGCATGTTCAGTGCCTGAAAAAATACAGACAATGGCCCTTGCTACACTTTCAGAGCCGTGCAATCTTCAGGAGGCAATGGCAAGCTTAGGATGGAGGAAGGCCATGGATGATGAGTATTCTGCACTGTTAAGGAATGAAACCTGGGAGCTAGTACCTCCTAAACAAGGGATCAATCTAATTGACAGTAGGTGGGTTTACAAGGTGAAAAGGAAGGCTGACGGTTCAGTTGATAGGCTCAAAGCAAGACTTGTGGCTAAAGGATATAAGCAGAGGTATGGTGTGGACTATCTTGACACATATTGCCCTGTTGTTAAACCAACTACAGTTAGGATAATTTTATCGCTAGCAGTTTCTCAAGGTTGGAGCATGAGACAAATAGATATCTAGAATGCTTTCTTGCATGGACTTCTTCAGGAAGAAGTGTACATGAAGCAGCCCCCAGGTTATGTTGATCCCAATAAGCCATCAAACTACATTTGTTGATTGAAGAAAGCACTTTATGGACTGAAACAGGCACCAAGAGCTTGGCACTCTTGGCTGACTAGTAAGCTGAAGGAATTGGGATTCAGTTCTTCAGTAGCTGATGCTTCTCTGTTTGTGTTCAGACAAGGTGGAGTAACCACTTACATGCTCATCTATGTAGACGACATCATCATTGTCAGTTCATCTGCTGCAGCTACTGACAAATTGATTCGGAAACTGATGATTGATTTTGCTGTGAAAGACTTGGGGCCTCTTGAATACTTTTTGGGAATTGAGGTTAAGCAAGTGCAAAATGGGATTCTACTTTCTCAGAAGCGTTATGCTCTAGATCTACTCAAGAAAGCTAAAATGGACAAGTGTAAAGCTATATCAACACCTATGAGTGCTACTGAGAAGTTATTCAGAGACCAAGGTAAATTGTTGACAAGAGAAGATTAGTTCAGGTACAGGAGCATAGTTGGTAGTCTACAGTACCTAACTATGACCCGTCCTGATTTGGCTTTTGCAGTGAATCGAGTTTGTCAATACATTCAATCTCCCACTGATGCACACTGGGCTGCCGTGAAGAGAATCCTTCGATTTGTTAAAGGAACAATGGACTATGGTCTGAAAATTCAGAAGTCTGCAACCACCATGCTGTCAGGCTTCTCTGATGCCGATTGGGCTGGGTGCCCTGATGATCAACGGTCCACAAGCGGGTTTGCAGTGTTCTTAGGAACGAATTTGGTGTCGTGGAGCTCTAGGAAGCAAGCAACTGTCTCGAGGTCGAGTACAGAGGCAGAATACAAGGCCATTGAAAACGTCACTGCAGAAATGATATGGGTTCAGTCGTTGCTCAAGGAACTTGGAGTATTTCAGCACAAGCCACCTCGGCTTTGGTGTGATAATCTCGGAGCTACTTATCTCACGACAAACCCTATGTTCCATGCAAGAACAAAGCATATCGAAGTTGATTTCCATTTCGTTCGAGAACAAGTAGCACGCAAGGCAATGGAAGTGCGGTTCATTTCGTCAGGTGATCAACTTGCAGATGTTCTGACGAAGCCTCTTTCTAGAGCGCCCTTCATAGCAAATTGTCGCAATCTCAACGTATCTGCCATCCGTTGTGATTGAGGGGGACTGTTAGAGAATCATCTACATACGTATCAATGTATGCGTGTGTGTAACGTTCAGCGACGCTGCCGAGATGACCGGGTCACGGCGTCCGCGTCCTCTGTATTCAGTTAGCTAGCATGCAGGCACGTACCTGCAGAATCGGATCACAGATCCATGTAACCATGTAATCCATCTGATTGATATAAATAGAAGGTGATCCCAAGAGGATCATTGCGTTTGGAAAATTCTTTCAGAAATGACCTATATACCCCTCATTGTGCACTACCCACAAACTCTCCACCTACCCACCAACCCCAAATAGTTTTGTCCTATCCCTCCATGACCTTATATTTTGGTATAAAATTTAAACCCTTCAGATCCTTATATTATGGGACGGAGGGAGTAGTCCAGAAGAATGTACAGTACCCTCCAGCCGGGGACTAGTGGAAGCGGCAGTAATGTACATACACATATCAGACCGAGAGCTCCCCTGCAGCCCTGCAGCAGCTTGACTTGCTTGCTTGCCTGTCCGGTCCGGGACAGCCGGGCGGACTGTCCAGGGGACACCCGAGACCGCGGGCACACGCTAGTCGCTAACGCTATGACTGTTCCATAGACCAGAGCTGGGCAGAACATTGCCGAATTCTGGGTGTATATACGAGTCAACAGACAGCAGTATATACAGACAGTCAGTTCGCGTCACAGAACTGTAAAGAGTTGTTTCACGGGATCGTCAAACACTCAAATGTTTCGGGGTGTTACCAGGACGCAACGCTAGTAAGCTACGCGCACACAAATATGCACGCTCACTCGTGCTACTGGTTGCCTTGTCTTGCACAGTTGCACGACACGAGCACGCACACCAGATACTAGCAATGGATGAACATGAACGAGTACGGAACAAAGTACAACGTGCAGTAGCTATTAGAACGAGATCAACAGTGCGAGTATTGCTACTCCGCAACGGATCAATCGTCAGTGTATGAATGTATGATACTAGGATTGCCAATGCCAATAACATTCCCTTGCTCTTGTAGCACAGCAAAATGCAAGTTGGACAGGAAACTGATTAGCCGAAAATTCAGTTGGGAAATGTTGGCGAGAGATTATTTGCTGCTAATTTATCTTCGTACTCAGAAATGCTCAGATCAGATTAAGAAAACCCTTGGCCACTTGATAAGAAGTTATAGCCCTTTGGAAACATACACTTGGAAAGGACCGCTCCAATCGTCCCCCATCTCAGCATTGTAAGAATCTGGCTGGTGGTACCCGGTGCACGGTCTGTAGTAGACGTGTAGTATGGTGAAATTGACATGGTATAGCGGCCTGTGATGGTAGCCACGAGCCAGAAGCGGCGCACAGCCATCTGCCAGCAGCGGGGCGCATGGGAGGAACATCCCAACACTTTGGTGGAAACCCTCTGGGACTGGGATGAGCTCCTCCAATCGACTCCATGTGAACAAGAACGAGGTCACAAACCGTACTTGCCGACGGAGCCCATGGTAGGCCTCTTCTAGCCAGCGGTCATTCGTCATAAATGTTCTTGTACGTGTTGGTTTCCGCCTGAAGACGCCTCCGCGGTGAAGGGAAAAAAGAGGAACTTACACTGTGTAAGGGTGTGTTTGGTTGGAGAGCCCACCAGAATGGAGCGGCTCCATGCATCGTTTGGTTAGCGGGCATGGAAGCAGAGCCATCCAAGAGAGGGAATATTCGCTTCATATGCCGAACCAACTCGCTCCAGAAAAACAGCCGAACGCGCCCGCTCGCGTCAACGCCGTCTCTCCCCGTCTTCCTCGCAGCGCCGGGCGGAGCGGAGGGCGCCGGGCGGAGACTCGGGCGGCGGGCGCTGGGCGGTGAGGGCGGAGCTCGGGCGGCGAAGGAGACTCGGGCGACGGCGGAGATCGAGCGGCGAGGACGAAGCTCGGGCGGAGCTCGGGCGCCGAGGGCGAAGCGTCGGCGGGCGGAGGGCGGAGCTCGGGCGACGAGGGGGACGAGGGTGGAGCGGTAGCGAGCGGCGGAGAGGGCGGAGCGGCGGCGGAGCTCGGGCGGCAGGCGGGGAGAGGGCGGACCGGCGGTGGAGCTCGGGCGGCAGGCAAGGAGAGGGCAGCGGGCGGCAGGCAGTGGGGAAAGGGCGGCGGGCGGTGCTCGATCGATCGGAAGGGGTGGGGAAGGAGAAGGTACGTGGTGTATGACAAGTGGGACCCACAAAACGTGGTCTAACGGAATAGGAGCCGATTGATGCATATCCCTCTAACCAAACACAAAACTGAAACCGTTCCATCCTTCCAACCAAATACAAGAATGAAGCCGTTTCATTCTTTCAATCTAGAATGGAACCGTTTCATCCCACCTCGCTCTCTAACCAAACGCACCCTAAGAAACGATGGGGATTGGCGTTGGATCCTGTGGCATGGGTGGGTGGGTGTTTTGAGTTAAAGCGTACTGAGTGAGTGAGTGGAACGGTGTGGATCAGTTCCAGCGTGTTTGGATTGCAGCATGAGGTTGTTCCGGAGTGATCCGAACCTGAATCTGAACCTATCATTTTGTTTGGATTGAGTCATGGAACGACCTTGTCCGGCACCTAACCATCCTGCATAACAATCTCCGTAATTCATTTTTGTCGGACCAACTCTTCTGGAGGATAAACAACTGACCACCTCGTCCAGGACGGACCTAACCCGGATGACCTGATGCCGCGAACCAAACGCGCTGTTCATGTACTGTAGTAGCGAGCGGCTGTGATGTTGTCAGCCTGTGAAAGCGCACGACTTTGTGTTGAAAAATATATTTTTAAGTACAAAATCGTATAAAAATAAGCGGAGTGTGTGGCTGGGTGTGAGTGGCCCTTAAGGCCCAGATCGTCCATTTACTCAGAAAGCCCAACCCTACGCGTCCACATGTTGGGAAGTGTGCAAATCCTGTTACGCTAAAGGCCCATTGAAGTACCTGGTGGGTTGGCCTTAGCTGTTTGGGGTGCAGCTAACGCGGCCCAAACATAGATCTGATTATGCACAGTGCCCCAGCTTTTTTTGTAGAACTGTCAAGTGCGTACGCGACCCCGCGACGCCAAAACATCGCGATCCCGTCGCTGTCACACAACTCGCGACAGGGCGTCGTACGCAGGGGTGGTAACGGATCCTGGCCTTTTGTTCCTTCACAATCTAACTTGACCCTAACAAAATTTAGCTCAAAAACTAGTATTATTTTAGTCCGGTCCTAATTCGGCCCGATCTTTAAAATTTCTAGTACAAAAATGAAGGCCCTTTACCACCCCTAGTCGTACATAAGTATATTGGCCTAAAATACTACCCCCAACCCCAAGATACATTATTTATAAGGCTTGATGTTTTATGAAAAAAGTTTTCAAAAGTAGATAGGAAAAGCTTATACTCAGTTCATCATAGGAAGAGCTATTATGTTAATCTACCTTCCAATGCATATGGATTAATTGAACTTACAAATAACCAAACACCTAGACAAGCATTACACTAGTATTTTCCCACTGTTCATGTCATAACGGACTCATGCCACTCATCATCGGTAATAGATGTACCACTGAAAACATAAATTTTCTGCTAAATTGCACGTAGCTGCCACGTCTTGAAATCCTTTTCAGGAACACAGCAGAAAAACTCCGACTCCCACATGGAAGACATTAGCAAACATGGAAAACAGAAGTAGCAATTTCTATCAGAAGATCTATTGTCTCTGTCTTTTGCTTAAATGGAACGTTACTTGACACTGAGGGACAAGAACACCACAGCCAAACGAAGTACTGTTTCATTTACACCATATAATGGTCCAGTGCTGCCAATCAGAATACTGGTCCATGGCTTATATCAGTCACTTGCATGATACAGGATGTGTAGTACAACCACAACCACTAGCTTCTAGCTAGTGTCTGTGCTACCAGGGCAGAGGACACTGCACATAAAGGCCACTCATGCTCTACTTGCTTTGTCTGGCAAACCAGATAGAAATCGATGGACAAGGAACAAATGACAGAACCATTAGAACAAACCAACAGTGCAGAGAATTAGAGCAGCTCAAAATTGTCAATCTAGATTCTCCAAGTCTGTTGCTCTTGTTGCACAGCACAATACAGTTTGTATATCGTTTAAAATAAAAAACAGTTTGGACAGCAATATTCAGTAAGGTATTGAAAATGCTGGTAGCTTAGCTGGCTGGCACCACCATACCGCGACCAGAAATCAGAAATTTAAGAAGCCAGAGTTTTGCTCAAAGGAATTCAGATTTCAGAAGCTGAGCGACCAGCATTGACAAAATGCAACACAATAGCAACACGAGAAATAGGAATATATGCGTATGTAAATTGTATGCAGAGTAAGACCAGTTTTCTACAACAGGTAGTTCTGAAATATCACTTGATTTTTCAATCTACAACAGCTTTGAGTTTATATATCAATCAGGGAAGTAATGGATGACAATGACACCCAGTTGTAGGCACTCTCAGTTCATCTCGTCTACAAGGTACAGCCAGCCAGGACCAAGCATGCGCTATGCTGTTCGATCCTCCTCCCATGTTCCTTTATGCAGCACAGAGTCATCAGCTTCTCTCATCCACAGACCACTCCCCCAAGCAATCATCCGATTATGTTAGCCAATCATACCAGATGCAACTGCCACAGCCATCTGGGCCTCAATGGAGACAACAAATGTGCAATGGCACACGTACACAGCAGATTGCTGAGTAAGCCGTAAAATCTAGCCACTTTCCCTTCTGCAGTAGCCCGGTAGAAGATATCTAAACGGCTCAACGTTCTTTAGCAGATAACTAGGAAGATGAACAGCAGAATATGTGCTTGGGATCGGCCCCAACTTTGCAATGATTTCTTGGAATGTGTACTCTTCAGGAAGCATGTCAAAAAGATCTGCCCCCCTGCAGATGACGTCTTGAATCCTTTCGGGGTTCAGGAAGTACTTGAACCTGATCCGGTCAACATGACTATAAGCTTGCATTTTGAAGGCAAAATCGCTTATGTAGCGGAAGCAAAAGCTGCAATGCCACCCTGAATCAGCAAGAAGCTCATCTGTCTGCCGGAAGTGTGCATACCTCGTTTTTCCAGATCGGTACCTGTGTACTGATGCCCTCCAGCTCTTGTCATCCAGGAAAAACTCAAACGAGTAAAGATAATTCCTGAGCTGAAGATGAAGTATGTCTGGAATGTTGTCACACCACCTCAAGAGGTCAATTGTGTGACCGCTTGGGATTTCATCAACATCTGACATAATCAGCAGGTCATCATCTTCTATTTTTGCAATCTTAATAAGTCGGTCCAGAGCAACCCTCTGATATGACTCCTCAACAAATGGGTTCTCTCCCTTCACGAACCTTCCCCCAATCGAACCATATGTCAGCCGTGATTTAGCAAACCCAAATCGATGTCGGTTTTCCTTGAAGTGGAGCAGTTTTTTTATGCCAGTGAAGGTTGAATTGGACTCAAGAAGCACAAACTCTGACACATATGGACTAAGTTCATTCCAACGGATCTCGAGCATATCAAGCTCATTGCTGAAGAGTACAGCATCGATTACACGGCGAGGGGTATCCCTGACTTTCCACCCATGTAACTTGCAGAGATTCTCCATGGTGACATTCTCATGATAGTAGTGAGGGATGGTCTTGAAGGGCTTGGGAGGAGATTCCCAGATCGGCCTGAGGAAGTATGTGACCTTCTGACCATGCGCATATATCATAAACATTAGGATTGGCACACCGATTAAAAGGGCCATAAGTACCCTGAAATCAAATCCCCGGAGCGCACACTTTAGCCTTGACATGGTCAGAGCTGCCTTTGACACAGGCTGAAAATGAACACATCAACCATATAAGAAATCAAAACAGGCAATAGTGGACAAAAGGAAATCTGTAAAGCAAATAAGAACACTAGCTATCAGCATACCAACTACTCAACTGAACTATTTAAAATTCTAGTGTACACTTGTATTTTTTAGGGAATCAATCAAAACACATGTATTAGTCGCTCTCTAACCCCAAAGCATCAAACTTTACCGATAATCAAAGCCTGCTTACCAAAGGGAGATAAACTCCTGAAGCAATATCCCAAACACCACCTTTACGCGGCACAAGGTTTGTTATTTCCAGGAAAAAGCATCAAAAGCTTAACAGAAGCTGACTAGCACCGCACAGAACTAGCAAAGAACAAATAAAACCTAATGCCACAACTACATGCACAGAGGCAGAAAGCTAAAGAGAAACAACGAGCACGAGGCTACCAAAATCATATAAACTAGGAACAGCACACATAAAGCATTAGAAACTAGCAATGCCCAACTGAACTAAAACAGCTTTGGTGACAACAGCACTTAACGCCACTAATTGACATGGTCATCAAAAGGCTGCAACTTTTCCTGTCCACCCAAAGGGATTACAAACACTCCAAAATTCTGCAAATTCGCAAAAGCCCAAGACTCGGGCGGGCATCCACGAGAGTCCTCGTGGTGGAATCAAGAAAGCAGAAGAGTCTCCCCAAACTCATCCAAAGACATATTCCCAAGCTCCAAAAATGTCACGCCGGAACACGCGATTCGCCCACGTCGCGAGATTCTGCCACCTGAAAGGCGTGAAGAATTCGGACTCCGTAGCCCCACAGGCCACGGCCAACACCTAATCGCCCCCGTCGCCCATGCCATGGCAGATCAACGACATCGCACGACGCACGGGCGTGGAACAGCAACGGCCTCCACGCCCAAATCCAACCGGCATCCCATCCAAAACCCGGAACTTTGCACGCGGCGCACCACGCGCGCGTGAAGCGCCCCGGCGGCGGCCGCACGGCCGAATCATGGCGGGTACGGGGCCCGCCACGGGCGCGCAGCCCGGGCCGAATGCGCCAGGCACCCGCCGCGAAGAAGCGTCCCGGCGGGCCGAGGAACCTACCCACGCGCGGCAGATCTGGCAGGGAGGGAGGGAAAGGAAAGGAAGCGGGGTGACAGGGAAGAGGTGGGGCTCACCTCGCCGCACACGCCGTCGCAGATGCCGTCGGTCTTCTTGTACCCGTAGTTCCACGCCTCCGGCATCGCGGCGCCCCCCTACGCCAGGAACCCCCCGGCCGGAGCGAACGAATCCGACCGAGACGCCGGACGGCCGGGCGCGAGGAAAGGGAACCGGAGGGAGGGGAAATAAAAACTCCCCCGGTGAAGAATCAGCGCGAGGAGCAGCTCCAATGGCGCGCCGATCGAGCCGGCCGCGGGTGGGGTGGCCGCACCGACGTCCCCGGCGGCGATCGCCGGAACTCCGGCGGGCGGGCGGCGCTCTTACCGGCTCCGGGGGCCCCGGGGGTTATTGCCCGCTCGCCGTGGCAGAGGGGAAGGGGCGCTCGGCCACTCGGCTGGTGGGGGCTCGCTCGGGGCCGGCCGGCACGCGGCGGTGATTAGTGGGGGATCCGCGGGGTCGCCGGCGCAAAAGCGAGAGGGGGCGTTTCGTTTGGAGCCTCCTAATTATAGCCGTTTGGGTGGTGCGGGTGCGGTGCGGTGCGGCCTGCGGGCGTGTGGGTGCGGCTGCGGCGCCCCCCTGGCTCATATCCATCGCCCCGGGCTGAGGCTTCCGAGCTGGGCGATTTTGTCTTGTGCTCACGCTGATGGGGAACAATTCCTAGCCTAGGGCCCTAGGCTACGCTAACCCATTGTTGATAGCGCCACTAGTGGCACTTCATGTACTCCGTACAGTATTTGTGTACGATTTTTTTTTCAAAAAGATGTATTTTTTGTGTACGAATTTAGTCGCGAGATGCTTAGGTAATCTTGTTGATGATGTTGCTTGCTCTTGACACGGTCTGTTTAAACGCCAGCTTGGTGGTGTATTTTTATTATAAAGGAGGGGATTACGAGAACATGGTATTATTAAATGACACTTGTAGTACTTGTGAGCAAATCTGGTCGATCATTCTGGAATAAATAAAAGCTCTGATAATTGCCAAGCCTTGGATCGCAACGTCTCAGAGTTTGTAGTGGCATGATGGCATCCAGTATCGCAACGTCTCAGAATAACCCTTTTGTCCTATGGTTACTAGCGAATCTGGTATGGTAATCTGGCATCAAGATTTACCACGGAGCTCGACAATCTGAACCTGGAATCAATGTGACGACGCCAAGGCATCCAGGTGAGATGAGATGCCCCTCTGCGAACTAGTAGTAGCGCGCACAAGATTTGCTTCCTCCCTTCCGTTCGCTATCGCTGGTTATTGCTATCCACATTGCGCATTGGCAGCAAAGTTGCCGTATCCCCCCTGTCATCATAATCCTCGTCCGCCTCCACTCCAGACTCCAACCCAAAACGATCGATCTCAGGGGCACGCCTCGCACCTATTTGCGGCATCGTATTCGCGAGAACTAGTGGTACGTTTGGTTCTCTTGCCACGCCTTGCTTTGCCTGGCTAGGCAAGAATGTTGGCGTTTGGTTTCTAGACGAGTCCTTTTGGGAGTATGTGCTGTTAAGCTTTTACCTTGCTTCTGACGGAGAGCAATTTTAGCTCGTCTGGGCTGGCAAGGCGAGGCTCGCTTCCGCAGGCAAGGCGAGGCAAGCCTGGCCACGGAACCGAACGTGCCCTAGGACCAGACTTCCCTTGCCCGGCCCCCCTCCCCCAACAGGCCCCAAGGGCATCTCTCGCCACTGACTAGGACGAGAAATTCGTGAAACATGTGTCCCAGGCCACAGAAAAACTCCCCAAAGTTCTCGCGTCCCCTGTTAGTTTTCTTTGCTCCGGATCTTCTTTTCTTTTCAGCCGAGACGGCCGGCATCGTGTTCGTGCTCCCGGGCCGGAGCTTCGACCGGAGCCTGCCTGAGGTTTTTTTTTTCAGCGCTAGCACGGGCTATACTCCATGTACTCATTTTTGCAAGCCGATCGCGCCGCGGAGCGAGGAGCACGAGGAGTGGCTGCTTCCTGGAACACCGTACACCGGTCGGATCTGTATAAACTAGTGGTGCTGCAGGGGATCGTCCGGCGACGGCTGTTTGGTAGTACGGCGTAGCGTGGCGTAAAAAAAGGAAACGGGGCAAAAGGGATGTCTTCGTTCGATCCCCTTGGCGTCGTCTGGCTCTTGTGCCTCGTCAAAGACTCCAAGAAGCTAGCTAGCTAGTGCGCAACGCTGATGCGCTAGCGTAGCAAAGCTACACGGCGACCTCTTGGCAGAAGACGACTCTCAATAATAATCCTTTTTGAAATAAACTCTTTTTGTTGCGATAAGCATTTCCGTGTACTAGCTTGGTACTACCAGCAACCAAAAGTGTCGTCGTGCATCTTTTTCCGTCGTTTTCTGCCCCATCTCAAAGCACCATGCCTTTCTTCTCACACACTACTTTCCCGTACGCTACTCGCGCTTTCTATGACGAGGATATTAGCGCGTGACAATTTAAGTTTTATACGACTACAAGTCTCTACAACTTCATCAGATTTTTTTTAGAAAAGAGAATATATTGATATTCCAGCATCTGCATCGAAAAGATACATACAACTATCATTATTACAAAAGAAAAGGCTCCATTCCTAATAGCACACGGGCCTAGGAAAAAAGAGCAGAAAAAAAGAGCTATCACCATCATTAGCTCCAAACTACCAACACCAAAAAGACCTGTCCAAGCCATACGTACTGACACATCTTCTACGACCAAAAGTACATAGTCAACGGTGGTGTTTCATACACCTAACCTGAATCTACTCAGAGCTGCCACCAACAAGGCCGTCGTCTTCATCTTGCTCCAATTAACCAGTTTTAAGTATCGTTGGCACAATCAACCGGTGTAGAACTGGATCATAGATGAATAAGATCAAGCCTGATGTCTTGCTGAACGAACACCACCGTGTCCAGTATGCTAATCGTTGTGTAACCTTGACAAGAATGGACCCTGTGGACTCGCCATCCCTTCCTCGCCACAGTGCTTGCAGTCGCTGCAGCTTAACAGAGCATCAAATTCCACAACGACGCCTCCAAGGAGGGAAGCGACGCTGATTGCGCCGCCGTCGCCTGACCCGAAGACCAAGGCTTTACACCCAGGAACGTATGCAGAGAAGCCGCCGCCGCTATCGTCGCCCATCAATCCGTGCGAGGTGAAGAAACACCCCCTGCGCGACGAGCGCAACACTTTCGTTGCACGGAATCCGGTGAACGGAGGGGATCCCCCACTCACCGCCGCCAGCCAAGAAGCCCCCGAGGGTGGCTGCACGGCGACGCCGCGGAACCGTGGACGGCCGGCAGATGGCCAGCGGCCCCAACGGCGCGGGGAAGTCGATGGTGGCGGCGGAGGGCGACCGGAGAAGAGGACCAAAGCGACCGGTGAGGAACGTCCGCACGGCAACGGTGATGAACGACCACGGAAAAATCAGATCTAGGGTTGGTGGTGGTGCTACAGGTGGAGGAGCGACCGAAGGGATGGAAGAGAAAGGGGAAGGAGGGGGCCGCCGCCGCCACGAACCAACGGCGGCGGCCGGCGCAGATCAGAGAGAAAGCCTGGCGGCGGCGGGCGTGTCCCCTCGTGTCGCCTGGGGGCGACGCGAGGGTCACGGGAGCGCTTCTGTTCCTGGTAAACAAGAGATAGATCATGAGGCCGGCCCCGCGCGTTGTCAGTGGGATATGATCAGATGCTGGCTCGATGGATCTGATGCCTGCCCTTGAGACCGCGCGCGCAAGCAATCATCAGGAAACGGCATGGAAATTACCAGCCGCAGCTACAAATTAAATCGAGCAATCCACCCAAGAGTGGACTCGATCATGCGCACTGCTTGCTGCGTGCCTGTACGTGTTGTTGCCGGTCTTTTTCGCCGGGAGAAAAATGGGGCACTCGCAGTGCCCGCACTGCTGGACTGCGCGCCGGCCTGGTGGTGATGGACTTAGCGGCTCGTAATCATAGACCATAAAGGCGAAATCATGCGCGACAAGGGCGCACCCACGGATAAAAACCTCCACAGACCGGCACCAAAATACCAGCGACGACGCTTCCGTTCCGTCTTCGTCTCTAGTTAACCTCTGTCATCAAGCCCCGGAAGGAAAAGGGATAGCGTTGGTACGAGATGACGTACACGGACGTGATTTCCTGGAAGCGGTGAGATGGCCATTCGTCGGAGAGAGATGCCCGGGCCGGCCATGGCCATCTGCCCATCTATGTGTCTATATCGAAGTGATGCCAAGCTGAGCACGTTGATCCAAGTGGCGTTTTCTTGATGCATCGGCAATCCACCATCCGGCGGGGTTCCGAAAACCGACCGGGACGGTGGTTGGTTGCTTGCTTCTTCCGAATGATCTCTCTCGAAACGAGCAAAAACGGACCAGGTGGTTGCTTATCGGCTTATCTTGTATGCCGATTCAGGCATCAGGCCGGTGCCTGCCAGCCAGGGAATGAATTGAAGCCAAAAGAAGGAGAAGAAGAAGAGAAATGGCGCACACGTTAATAACATTCAGCATGGATTTGGAATGCAGCGATCGCGGACGACTATGAAATCTGCGTGCTATCCTTTTTCATTGTCACACAGGACGCATCGCATCAGCCAGCACTACCGAGGCGGTAGGAAAAGGCCAGATGGATCTGGACGGTTCGGCGGGCACGGCACGGGCGCATGCATGAAGACACTATTGGCAGATTCCGTCCATGAGCGTGACGTGCTTACGCTAGTTAATCCACAGGGAGCACGCAGACGCAGTACTCTTGTTTTTGCCGCGAGCTTGGCTGAGACCTGCCCGAGATAACAACAGTTCAGGCCACATGACATGTACCCCATGAACTCCACATGGAGAGAAGAGAGAGTCATGGCATGGAGGCTCCTCCATCTCCATTATGCACTACACATACACCACCTCAAATAATGCTTGCCATCATTATCATCATTTTTCTTTTTTCTTACCCGGAAACCACCTACCTACTCGTGTGACGACGTCTGTGTTGATGGCGCATGTTGCCTTGCTAATCTCGCATTATTAATTTGGTAGCTGAGCTGAGGTCTCCAGCCGCAGCAGAGAAGTATACGAGCTCCTGAAAGGGACGTACTCCATTGAATACTGCCGTTTGGTGCTCTGATGGACTTTGGTTACGCCGAAGCATATAGAAGTATATACTATTATGGCTGTAATATGCCCGGGGTCGATGTGCTTGCCTTTGTCCTGTATGCACCCTCTGCAAGCTCTTACTTGGCTGGCGCTTTCCATCGGCATCACGGAAGGCATTACTTGGCAAGTCATCATAAGATAGCCTGCATTTATCCAAAGCGAATGAAGCGATATCATTGTAGGCCATCCGCCAGTCCCTTATGATCATTCATATAGCTCATCGACTCAGAGTCAACGAAAAAAAGAAGTATCACGCATCACCCAAAAAACCAATAATTCCGCAGAAATCAGCCTTGCATATAGAAATGTTGTATATCCATCTAATGCACTTAACAATGCAGTCTTCGCCGTCAGTCAACCGCCATTGATCAAGAGCTGAAGGCGCGAAGAAGAAATGGTTGTTTACTCGGCATTATTGCTGCCCCTAACATGTACTAATCAGGATTATCCTTGTCAGGGCAGTTTGTATAGATCGACCAGCTTCGTTTTAAGAAGACGGCACTCTGAATAATTAAACAAACGATTCACATAGTTGTTCTCAACGACTAGTTTACTACACCCATAGGCGAGGGCGAGGCCACGCATAGGCTTCAGCTGATTGGGCTCGGACACTTGATCCGATCAACAAGTACTAGCAATGTAGCATGCATATGTCCCTGTCACACGCGGTTGGCAGCGTGGCAGGTTACTTCAAATGCCAAGTGGAACCAGCAATGGAATTCAGGGTTGCCTGTAACTACAGACTTTTGCTGCCCGTTAACTTGTTTTGTAGCTCGGGCGTGACGCGACGGGTTGATCGGCCCTGGCCGGTGACATTGTTTATCGGTGGCCTTGGACAGCGATTGCTGCCTTGGATCGTCTCTTTCGTTTGGACGTGTACGGCCCGTGGCAGGATCCAAAGGCCGGCTTGCCGTTGATCCGTAGTACTTACTCCGTAGGATATACTGTACTAGTTGGTGTGACCTGATATTATGCGCGGTTTGGAATTTGGGTGTGGGGGAGGTCGCAAATGACAAGGCCGAGTCCAACTGGTTTGAAAACTTTGGTATGATGGTACGTGTTTGGATTTTCTGTTGCAGACCGTATGTTTGAGCTGCCATTATTGCTGCTCTTTTTTTTTTTGCGGCGCTTGGTTTTTTCCCCGTCCGTTTTTTCTGTTAATTATCTTTTCTTTTCACGGCTATAAAAAAGGTGACTCAACTCGCGCGCGCCCTATCTCAGTCACACGTGTTATATATAAGTAAATTTCTGAGAGCACTCGCGTGTGTGAATTGCTTGGCTTTCCCTTTCCCAGCCATCTTGTTTTTGCTGGCGTGCATTCGGGGTGCGTGCGAGTGCGATCCAATCCAAGATTTGCTACAATTCGAGGCGGAGAGCTCTTTGTTCGTCTCCGTTTGCGATTACAAAAACGACAGCCTAATACAGTCCCAAGCTGAAATAAACAAGGTATATCTATCAATCGAAGAGATCAAAGTTTGCGCTGCAGACCCAGACAAACAGGGTCCGGAGACAGGTGGAGAAAACGAGAGGGGCCGTGGGGAAGGCCGGCCGGAGGCGTCGCTGTCTGTCTGGGCCAAGGAACATCACGAAATCCGTGGCTGGGCCGAGGCCTGCAAGTCTGCGACTCGCACGCAGCAGCGCACAAAATAATATCCCCCGGCAAGATTCCTCTCCAGCCTCCCACCCCCTGGGGCTCTCCCCTCCTTGACCTGATGACCTCCCCTCCACCGGGCTCGGCGTGCTAGGCGCGTCGCCGTCGTCTGCTCCGCCTCATCCGCCACCGCCGCACAAGCACTCACAGCTGGCACTGTTAGGTGTTTGCTTTCAGCGTTCAACGCAGGTCTGCCTACTTTGATTACGCCGTTCACACACGACGACCCGTGACACCCACACGAGTGACTGATCAGTGACCTCCTTTCCTGACGGGGCACCGCCGTGTTTATTTGGGGCTGGAGAAATTTCTCCAGCCCCTTTGACTAATAATTGCGGGTATTAAATCAAGTCAATTTACAAAACTACCTTCACAGCATTACACTATTTCGCGAGACCTATCTAATAAGTCATTTGACCGTACGATTAGAGAATGATTACTGTAGCATTACTGTATCAAATCATGGACTAATTAGGCTCATTAGATTCGTCGCGTAAAGTTGCACCCATTCCTAAACGGATTTTGCAAATAGACTTCGTTTAGTACTTCATGCATGCAAGATTCTCTTGGGAGAATTTTTCTCCTGCAGTTGTGAAACACGGCGGGCCATGCCATGCCGTGGGAAGGAATATATCCATCCACGCGGGACCGTGGTCGGCCGCGGTCCTGTATCGGCAATATATGCCACCCCAAATTTCACCCCCAAATTTCACTATAAAAAAGAAGATTCACATCACATCAAAATGTCATAACATACATGGAGTACTAAATGTAGATGAAATCAAAAATTAATTGTACAATTTTATTGTACTTTACGAGACAAACATTTTGAGCCTAATTAATGAACGTTTGGACAATTTTTCACAAATACAAACGAAATGTTACAGTAACGCAATGATTATGAACAGGGCCGTCCCTGACATTTGAGGGGCCCTATGCCATACATAAATTTAGGCCCCCAAAACAACTTCGTTCATTTGTGCCATACTGACTACATGATACCCATTGCTAAACAATGGATCTTCTTAAATGATTGAATTAGCATATCCAAATGTTGAGTCATGTTTACTTAGTTATAAAATTTTTTAAATAATGTACTGGGCAAAAGCAACCTGGGTGAAATTGGACGAGCAACTATTTAATTCTACAATAACGTGTCAAATTATCATATTATAAATATTGTCATAGAGTACGCAGATTGTTTAATCAAGTATTGAATAACCATCGTAGCATGATGAGCTCCAATGGTCAAGCTAGATGGACTTAGTGGACTTTAATGTTTATACCCTTAACCAGCTACTTTGAGCGATGTGAAGTATAGTATGATTACTGGCTATGTGAAGTAAATTACTCACTCGGTCATATCTGTAAGCAAAGCACATATCTCTGTATGTTGCGTTAATGTCTCTCCATAGCACAGTATAATTACTAGCTAAGTACCTGAATATGGGGCCCTACACACGCTGGGGGCCCTGTGCGAGCGCACAGCTTGCACACCCAAGGAACGGCCCTGATTATGAAGTGACATCATAATTTCAAATTTAACTTTTCAAATTTGGGATCTAAACAATGTAGTCTGTAGCCTGACCTGCGAGGACACAGTACAGGGACGGGTGCGCACGCCCAGGCATGCTCCCACCGGAGCTGCTAGCTAGACAAGACAACTTGACCAACGTTGTCACGACAGAGATTGATAGCACCATCATTGGGGGACCCTTTTTTCTTTGGGGTGGACGAAGTAGGATCGATGTAAGGTCAATGGGATAGCTGTATTGTGTATTGAGAAATGTCACATGTGCCACCATTCTGAAGTAAGCGTATCAACTTTTGCAAATGCAGGCGTGCCTGACTGCCTGTTCATACCACATTCTGAAGCATATGTTCTCTTATTCTTATTTTCCTACCGTTTAGAAATGTAAACAGTGATACGATACAAGGAGATTGCCTCTTGTTTCTAGGTAAAAAATAAAGAATTCTTCTGGTACTATCAAAAATGAAATAATATCATCGTTTTTTAGACCAAGAAAGAAAATTACCTTGGCGACTGGTCTGGCTTGGACAGTTGGACTCGTAGAATTTGTTGCCAGTGGTTCGTTAAAAGGAAAACCATTTTGTTGCCCCTGCCTGGGCCCTGTGTGTTGGGCTAGGCCGCTCGGCCAGGATTGGACGACTTGTCAGCGGGCTCAAATTTCGATCCAGCCCAATAGTTTTAGACCAAGTGAAGAAGAGTGGACAGACACATCGAGCCCAAAAAAGCCCATACACAAGCCCAGTTCACATCGCGTTACGACTTGGTTGGTTCTCTCCAAGGGCGGGAAATCCAAAATCCGCTCAAAATCTCCCCCCACCGGCTCCGCGTCTCTACCACCTTCTCTCTTCTCCGTTCCCCATTCCCACAATCCCCAAAACCCTAGAAAAATCTCTCGCGCGCAGCTCGGTGCGCCCGCCATGAGCGCCCCTATGGAGATCACCTTCTCCGCGCCCCCACCCCCTCCGGACGCCGCGTGCACCGTGATGGCGCCCTCGTCCCTGGTGCCTGCCGCCGCGGTCTCCTCCTCCTCGCCGCCGCCGGCGCCACCGCAGCAGCAGCAGCTGGCGGAAGCGGGGCCAGTGGCCGTGGTTGCTCCTACCCCGGTGGACGACAGGGTCCTCGTTTCAGGTGAGCGCTGCCACCCCCGCGTTTGGCCATCATCCTAGCAATTTCGAGTTCGGGTGGCAATGACAACTTGACATTGCTGATTTCGTCTGATTCCCATTTTCTAATGTGCCTGTTGCAGTTGAGGTATTGCTGCACGCCACGAGCGCGGCCCGCCACGAGGACGTCCAGGTGGCAGTTGAGAGGTTCTGCTTGATCTCGCTAGACTTTGTTCCGAAAATACTCTTGTCTTGTTCTGCAATTTGGTGATGTAGCAAGACTAATGTCCTTGAAATTGAAAATGTGCAAGGCTTTGCTTCAAGGAAACATTGACGGCCTCATTTTGCTGTGAGTTAGTAGAATGTGTAGGGAGTTGTTTGCCTCATAGTACCTTATTTCTGGAGGAAGCAGCGGAATGCAACTAGCTGAAAAAAATGTGGCAAACCAGGATTTAATTTCAATAGTCTCTAATAGGCTTCCAGTGTGCACCCAAACGCTAGGCAGACAACTATCCAGCAAATGGCGAATAGGCAATATAAACGTCAAATAGACAGTTTGTACACAATGTACATGGTTTTGCATAGTGTTAACAAATATCGATGTACCATTAACCAGTTTAGCAGCAGAGAGCAGCGCAGACCAACACCTGCCATTCCCATTCGCAGATTAGTGACCGGATTGCAGAGCACATAGCTGGAGCAAATTTAGAGAGAAAAATATCAAACAATTTTTAAGTTCTGTGGTTGATTTATAGTTAGGTTGATATTACTGGCTTGTGAAATGCATTGTAGGCAGTCATTCCAAAAAGTAATCACCATTGGCTTACTGCAATTCTGGAAACAATAAATATTCCCTAAATCCTGTCACCGTTATCCCGTTAGATTTATAATGCCAAAAGGTTTTGCTCATTCTTATCATTTATCAACATGTTAATTGGAGCTATAAAGCCATGGATTAACACAGTTTCCTGAAGATTTTTCCCTATTTTAATACTAGCTTGTAGGCGCTTTATTAGAACTTTGTGCTGTAACTGTCATCGTCTCTCATGTGGCATTAACATTTATTGTTGCTCATGCAAGAATTTTTGTACTTGCTCAATCAGGATGCTGGAAGCTCGAAGCTTAAGCTATGTTGATGGTCCTGTGCCGATTCCTGCTGATAATTCGTTTCTTCTTGAAAACGTCAAAAGGATCCAAATCTGTGACACTGGTATGATCATTCACTTAGACCGTGAAGTATTCTTACTTGTCCTCTATTACTCATGGCATCTTTGTTCTGAGTGCTAAGCATTTACGCAGATGAGTGGCTTGAGAATCACAAGGTTCTCTTATTTTGGCAAGTCAAGCCTGTTGTGCATGTGTTTCAGGTATGCAACTCTTAATGTCCATTGCCTAATCACTTGTAGTTCTACCAAAATTCCAAAAGTGATGTCATTTTTTGTATGCCAATATGCTGCCATGTTGGTTGTCTTGCTTCTTAACTCAGTAACATGCTATAGCTGTTTTATCTGGACTTCACATTATATGTTCATCACTGCTGAATATTAGCTCTTGTTGTTTTGAGTTCAACCTAACACTTGGTTTTCTGGGCACGTTTTGCATCTTAACTTTGATCCTTGAATGGTTTTGTTCCCAAACAACAATTGTTCCATATCATGTATCCAATTCAATAGACTCACGTTGGTCCAGATTTGTTCACCTAAAACTCATTTGATTATGCTGTAGCTGAGTGAAGATGGTCCTGGTGAGGAACCAGGCGAGGATGATACACTTTCAAGCTTCAATGAGTGGGCCTTACCTGCCAAAGAATTTGATGGTTTGTGGGAAAGGTGAATGTTGTTCATCCTTAACCATCTTAATCTCCATCTTTGCCCTGTACTCCCGTGGATGATCTCATTGGTACTTGCAGCTTACTATATGAAGTTGGTCTCAAGCAGAGGTTGCTGAGATATGCTGCCAGTGCTTTGCTTTTTACTGAAAGAGGTGTGGACCCATGTCTAGTTTCATGGAACCGGTGAGCATCTGCAACATTGTTATACACATTTGTGGCCTTTACTGAAGAAAAGACAGTAAAAGCTTGTGTATATAGTTAAACCAATTCTTATTCTTTCAGTTTTTACAAATGGCAGGATTGTACTTTTGCATGGTCCACCTGGAACAGGAAAGACTTCATTGTGTAAAGCACTAGCACAGAAACTTTCTATTCGCTTCAAATCAAGGTCTGTGGCTCTGTGCTGAATGAGATACATGATCCTTTTTGTATTAAATGTGTGGTATTGATTACTGACACTTTTTTATACTAGGTATTCTATGTGCCAATTGATTGAAGTGAATGCTCATTCATTGTTCAGCAAGTGGTTTTCGGAAAGTGGAAAACTGGTATGCCTTTTTGTGAAAGCCTCATAATCATACGTGCACATGCTTAATTCACTTAAGCATCTAATTGAACTTGGGTTTAATATGGGTGCGCATTTTCTGCATGAGCTGGAAATACAGTGTTCGTATGGTCCATTATTTAGTTTTTGTAGTGAATTGTATCTAAGTATTCACTTACATAGTTACATTTAAGTTTAACACTGGACAATCTATCCATTGTCCTTTAGGTAGCCAAACTTTTCCAGAAGATCCAGGAGATGGTGGAAGAAGAAAGCAACCTGGTATTTGTATTGATAGGTATGTTCTTTAGTGACAACTGAGAATTCAGCGTTCTATAGGAAAGCTAACCCAAAGCTGATGAAACAGCTGTGCGAGCTTTCACTGTTTGGTCTGAGACTCTGAGTTAAATATATGAGTCCACCCTCTGATCCGATCTTGCCTGTGCAATTGCTCATGGATCAATGAATTATCACAACAGTTTATATTATGTATGTATTCATTTTGTGCTTGGAGAACTTTTAGAGTTCATAAGCTGAATTTCTATTGAATCCAGCTCAGTTTCACTTAACCTCAGCATTGCCTCCTGGCTGAAGCAAGCAACACAGCAGCACAAATAGCACTCTTATAGAGTGCTATCTAAACCTTGAGAAAATAGTATACTTGATTTTGCTTCATGCTATGTATTTGGAACTCAATCTTATGTATGGTGTTTATATTGTAGATGAAGTTGAAAGCCTTGCTGCTGCCAGACAAGCTGCCATATCTGGCTCTGAACCTTCAGACTCCATTAGAGTAAGTTTTCATCATTTTGTTTTGCTGACCATTTATGATTTTGCTAATGTTTACATTATATTCTTTCCTTGGTGCAACTTCAGGTTGTGAATGCACTGTTAACACAAATGGACAAACTGAAGTCTTGGCCAAACGTTATCATTTTGACAACATCAAATATCACTACAGCAATTGGTATTACATTTTCTGGCATTTAACTATTAGCCACAGGGCTGTGATCAACATCTTGAGAATCACATGTTATCAGATGGTTGAGTGAATCCCTTTACTATTAGAAAGCAGTCCTGCAGTCACACATGAGAGCAAAGTTCCTACTTAATGTAATTGAAATTGTATCACAGCTAAAGTATAACTTGTTGCCAGCAAAAATACAAATCAGATGTGCTTTGTAGCCCTTTTATCTGTTGGATCAACAGCAGTCCGAATTCAAAGTGTTTTTTATGCACTCAGTGATTTGATTTCACTGTTTATTTCTGAAAACAGTCAAACACTGTAGACTTCTCAAACAGTAATATTGTTGTCTTCTTGAATAGTAATATTGTTTGATATACAAGGATGTCTATGATTGGCAATTGCTAATTATTGTCTACTGGCAGATATTGCGTTTGTTGATAGGGCAGACATTAAGGCATATGTTGGACCCCCTACGCTTCAAGCGCGATACGAGATCTTGAGGTCATGCATACAGGAACTTTTAAGAGTTGATATTCTTACATATCCTCAGGTATGTCCTGTTTCGCCAACCTGGTGCCCACGATGACACTTGTTCATTTTTCGTACAATGTAACTGTCACTGTGTCAGAATACCAGAGTCCTTAGGACTACTTTGACCTTGCAGTAGCAGCACTTGATACGAGCAAATCCTCCTTCTGGTTTTTAGATAATATCTCTTTACTTTTCAACTTCTTGCAATCTCTTTGGCCTTGAAAATGTTCTCTCTCCAATTATAGGGCGGTAGTGTGCCATGTATTCTGAACTATTCGACCCTGAAGGAGAAGAAGCACTGTCCTGAGGCTGCAGAACCCCATGGCGCATTTCATCTATCGAGTCTACTCTATGAAGCCGCACAACTGTCCGAGGTAAATAATGAAGTTGACCCACATGCTATTTGCTGTATCCATGGCTCTCCATCTGATTGGCAGTGGTGGTTCATTTCTCTTTTGCAGGGACTCAGTGGCCGGTCATTGCGGAAACTTCCTTTCCTGGCACATGCCTCTGTTGCCAACCCTTCCTGTTGTGATGCTTCTACTTTCATGCACACATTGATACAAACTGCGCAAAGAGAGATCACGGAGTCGCGTGGTTAGTTCAACCTTGAGGCCTGGACTTCTTTTGCAAGAGCAAAATGCTAACAGTTCATTCCAAGTGCCATGCCCCTGAATCCCTCATGGTCAGGATAGATGTACAATTATCCAAGGTTGCTAAAAGTGGAAATCCATTCCATCTCTAGGGTTAGTCTAGGAGTTTCAGAAGGGACGCAATCGGTGCATCCCTGCCTGTTGTCTCAGTACATTTGGTCGTCTGTAAATCTTTACATGGCGCTATAATCTGTACCGTGAGGAACGTGGTGTTGTCGTCCCATGAAAATTAGTGTTATACTCTGGCGACTGAAATCAGGGTTATTTCCTTCGCTGCAACTTGGAAGCAAATTGTTGTCAATTGTGTACATTGTACAGGACGGTTTTCCTGCTGCCCGTTTTTGCATCTTGCGCGTTAGATGGAAAAAGCACTCGCAAGATGGAAACGGCAAGCGTTAGATGGAAACGGCACTTTGTTGCTCCAATTTTTCACACTTCTAGTGGTGCATTTTTGAAGTGGGTGTATAGGAGTACGGGAGTACAAGGGGTGGGAGTACATCAAGTGCTCTCAATTCCATCACCAAAGATATAATAGGATCTCCGAATGGATGCAATCTAGGCCTTCTCTTTTGGAGCCATTATAAGCTTAACATTCGACATCTAGGCCTTCTCTTTTGGAGCCATTATAAGCTTAACATTCGACTTTTCGGCTTGATTAGTTACATCATACACGAATCATGATCCATATACCTGCACTTACAAACGGTGCTGATATAACAGAACACAGCATAACAGTGCCACGTTTTTTAGCTTTAACATCGTCACATGCTGATTGAATCCGTCCTGAACCAACAGTTACACTTACACCAGACAACTCAAACTACCAACAATTCAGCATACATCGACTCTATCAATGACCGCATCTACATAATGGAACAATGAGTTAATCTACATAAAGGACATACGAGAGAATGCTCAATAAAATTCGCACGGCAAGCAGTCATCTGGTTTACATCCAGGGTTTCACCTCTGGGCTGCTTTTGTAGGGTCATATGTGCTGGGATATGGTGCTGTCGGTGGTGGCGGCGGCGGTGGAGGTGCTTGTGCTGCATTTGCGGTGCCACTGGTCGGCTGAACTTGCCCAGCAGGATATCCCGTGCTAGCAACCGTGCCATAGATGTTTGCAGCATCTGTTGGTGCACCGCTGCTCATGGGCTGTGGAGGCACAACATAGGCAGCAGGATAATTGGGCACAGCACTTTGCGCATATCCCGCAACTGGATAGCCTGAGTAACCAGCATACGCGTTAGCTTGTGCAGCATGCATTTGGTATGCAGCAGCATCATAACCATAGTATGCCCCAGCTTGGGTTCCCTGTTGATACGCCGCAGGCTGGGTTCCCTGCTGATACGCCGCAGCCTGGGTTCCCTGCTGATACGCCCCAGCCTGGGTTCCCTGCTGATACGCCCCTGGCTGGGTTCCCTGCTGATATGCCCCTGGCTGGGTTCCCTGCTGATATGCCGTGGGGTAATTGGCATATGAACCATATGGGTTTGTAGCTGCTGCTGACACTGCTGTAGCCTGTGCTGCCCCAGGCTGTGAAGCTGCCACCTGTGTACCAGCCGCTTGTGCTGCTGCTCATTGAAAGAATCAGATGGAACCAAGAACATTAGAATGTGCCATTATACAGAAAAAGGTGAAAGATATGTATGCAAGTATATCACAAGTCAAATTATGTTCACATGCACAGAAATGTAATTATTCAAAATTCTCCAAAAACTACACATGCAAATTGCAAAGGTCTCCTCTACAGTCTACACATTTGAAGCCTAGAACTACAAGGCAATTTTTGCCCTCGATAAGCGCTCCTATATGCTTTTTAATGCCCAAAATAAAATGCTTGATATGACAAATAAAATACTAAGTTTAGCCAACATCTCCTCAGGTAAGTCTGAGAAAAAGAGAAAAACTATCACGCACGTCAGCAACTTAAAGTTCCCCAGTTAAGCTGCCCAACAGAAATCAGCCAGTGTGCCAAATTCGCTAGAGAAGTTGATGCCAATCAACCACTTTTGATGGCACATTGATTTTAAAGGTTTGATATGTAACTTATGGCTACCTCTAGAACTGTCAACGTAATTCTACAGTTACCGGAGGAAAATCTGACAATAGATCTAGGATTGATGTGTCATAACAATTGACCAAAATGTTACGGTTGTAGTGGCTACTACACATTGCGCTAAGCTGCTACGACTGTTTTGGCTAATTTTTCAGAATATGACATGATGGAAAATAAGACTCAAATTGTTCCTAGATCCATTGGTCCACCGTTCTAAAAGTTTTAGGTTGGATCTTCTACTTGACTTTCCAAATGCAATTAGCATATAATCATATTGCATTATAACATCTTCGCCAAAAAAATATATTGCATTATAACATTATATGGGTCCATCATGAGACCTGTATTTCATTCATTTCATCACTAACAACTTTATTGGTCATTTTGTTGTCCATTAACTGTGCTCTGAAGCCCTCGACAGCCAAAAACTTGATCAATGATTACAGGTAAACAGATAAAATCCCCTAGGTGGGGATACTTCAATTTATTTCTGCAAATCATGCTGCTCATACAGGTTAGAGACTGTCGGTTATGGACACAGTATGCTAATACAACATGGGATCTATCATCTATGCATGTTAAATTAAGACCAACAAATAACACCATACTGCAAATACTGTTAATGACTTAATGGTAAAACCAGGACTCCAAATCGGAAGCAATTAAACAGATAGTTATGACATTGTCAGTCACACAACTAGGTAATAACTTTGAAAAATATTCATCACTAACCAAACACAAAACAGATTGAAATAGAAATGATGTTGCCCATCTAAGAATACAGCATAGTAAGGAAGGATCAAAAAAAAAAGAGAGAGAATACAGCATAGTAAGGTTCCACACAACATAAAAATGAAGGGAAGGGGCATAAAGGGCAGGTAAAACATTAACAGAATTAGAACATTTACCCTGTGCCCGCCTTTCGGCATTTGCCACATCAGTACGTAACTTCTCAGCCTGTTTAGTCATGGTTATCAGGTTTATTTCCATTGTCCGCATCTGCTCAACTTGCTTGATGTTTGTATTTTTCTCGAATTCAAATTGAGATCTGCCAATGGAAAGGGGATAACACAACATATTAACAAAATCAGTTTACCACCAAACCTCAGGTTGGTACGAAAAAACATAAGGACAATTCTCACAAACCGTAGAGTATGATGCTCTTTCCGTAGCCCATCTAACTCAGCAAGCAATTCAGGAAGGCTTTTATTGTCACCTGAGGCAGAGAGTTTCTGTATTTCTTTAGTCACATTCTCTACTTCAAGGGTTAGCATTTGCCTTTCACCAATAAGTCTCTTTGCCTCCATATGCACTTGGTGAAGCTCCTTCTTCACTGTACCACCACTTTGTATGTCTGCTTCCATCAATCTGATTCTCTCCAATAAATCTCTAATCTGCAGATCAGTCTCTGCCTGAACTTCACCTAGGTCGGTGCGAATCAATTGCATCTCTTTCTCCGTATCAACAATGTCCTGCCTCAAGACCACATGGCTTGCTGCTAACCGCTGATTCTCCATGATAAGCTTTTCTACCTCTGCAGTCTGCATGGCAAGCTTGTTCTCCAGCATCTCCAGTGTGGATGAAGGGTGCGGTGAATGGCCAGAGAGGCTGCCTGCAGCGAAGGAACCATGGCGCACCAGACCTGGAGCTTGGGCACTTAGTCCATCCAGGTGTCCACGATGAGACATTATCCTGAAAAAGTGAATGCAATTAATAGGAAAGCTGAAAAGAGAAGGTGTTTTCAAAAAATGCAAGTGATAATTAAATATATATAATTCCATGGCACCCTCCAGAGACTAAACGCTTAGTAAAGTTTGCATTTATAGTTATTATGTAAATTGCGTTGACACCAAAGAAGAGTTTAACCCAATTCTTTATTTTTGTCTTAGTGAATCCCAATTCGACACTAGAAGTATATACTTGATGGCCTTGGAACTCATCGTTAGGATCTGGATACATCAACCGCAGCCATTTTAAGGTCAAATAATAATGCATGGAGGGCCATAGGGATGAGACTAAAACCATATAATTAGCATTGAACTCTGAATACCTCCACGGCTCCACTGCTTTATCCAAGATGTTCCATTAAAGTGATTTGATTTCAGGTCATGGTATCCCATGAAGGACTCGGATCATCTAATCACATACCTCACATTTCCTCTTAGCACGATCTCTTCAGATATAGCACACATGGAAACAGAAACAGTCCACACGATGACAAAAAACAAATCAAATCGAACATGGATTATTGTCCGAGACAACCTGACAGGATAAGCAGATCGGCCAACCCCTTAGCAGCCCTCTAGGGGCAGATGTATCAGGCCCGGGGATTGTACTCAGGAGCGGACCCAGTATAGGACATGGGTGTGCATATGGACACCCTAATATTTTTTGCGAAAAGAACAGCACCAAATTGGGTAGCTATAAGGCTGCTAACATCACCATTCTATTTATGTGACATAAAAATTTAATGAGAAGAGGTAAAACTCTCCCGTTTCTTTTTACAAGACATATTAGGATTTGAGAAAGTCTTCTAAAGTATATTCGACAATTATTATTTTACAACAATACATCATCAATCACTACAAACCAACAATTTACTTAAATACATGTGAAATATGTACCTTTTGTGCGATAGACATTTTAACTATTTGATGGTCAAGGTTTACCATGTTCGATTTTTTTTAGTTATAATACGCCCAGCATACTGAGATGGAGCCTGTGGCAGAATCACAAATTTAACCTAGGGTATGTCGCTCCGGTACTCCAATGTACAATTCAATACAATCTAATGAACTATTAGGTTTACAACTGTAAAATTCGCTGAGCAATTTGTTACACAAGTATAAAATAACTAAAAGTATGACAAGGCATCTCACATTATAAGTTAAATTCAACAATTCGGCATAAGTTTCTTTGCTGAATGTTTCCAAAATTGCATGAATCCGCAGGGAATAGACATCAGCAAGCTAGGGTTTACAACTTCGCATACCTTGGCAATGCAGCACCAGGTCTTGGATTGGATCCGCGGGCGTTGAGGGCCGAGGTCGAGGCAGGATGGCGAGGACGTGGCGGGGGAGGCGCGGGGATGGACGTAAGGCAGGAGGCGGAACGCCGGTGGGAATGGTCGGTCGGGTGAGGGAGTTGGCGACCTGGCCGGAGGGCGGAGGCGCCGGGCAGCGAGCGGCCTCCAAACCCTAGCTAGCAGTAGCAGTGGCGGAGTCACCACCCCTTCCGCCTGCGCAGCGCAGCCGCCCTCCGCTCGTGTGACTCGCGCGACTACAGGAGCCGAACTCGGAAGGAAAGCCGGATGGGGTTCAAAGGCCTCAAGGAGTTCGTCTCTTACATGGGCTGGGCCTATGTTATGCCGTGGCCCACTGGGCTGAGCTACAAACATATTGCCACCCGCCTGTTTGTGAGCTTTTGGACACTTTAAATTTTATTAAACTGCTACCTTTTGGTATGTCCAAAAGCGATGCCCCCAAAAGCTTCGTTAGCATTGGGTGATAGAATGACTTCGTTGATTATTTCATTAAAAAAAGGCTTTCGGTGATTGAATGAATCGAGCTCTTAATCTTTAAAAAAAATCGTTGGTAGAGGGACGGTTTATGTGGTATGAAATGAACAGGTATACAAATTTAGACTCTGTGCGTCACCATATGCACAGCTAAGGATAATGATTAATTTCATTATTGGAAAACAAAATAATCCCCTTTGTGCCAACAAAGGTTGGAGGGCTGGACTGCAACTGCAGCATCTGTGCGGAGCGGGAGCAGCAGCATGCGAGTCATGTGACAATATCACCACAACGAAGGCAGCCAAAAATCAACAAACAGCAGAAGGTGATAAAGAGATTACTGCTCAATGGAGCGACAACAATGATTTCTAAGAAAATCAGAATTATTTTAGAACCATCAATAAACTTTGTAACTCAAGGTCTTTACCTTGCAACACAGTATCATGCTCGTGGGTTCCTTGATTATTTCTAAAGAAAATCTGGAAAACGGATTCCGTGCAATCCCTCCGGATAAATGTGAACCTAAATCTATGTGAAGCAAAATAACACTCAGGAGTCGAGACTAGCCAACTAGTCCCCCCAAAGAATTAACATTTTCCAGTCATGCGCCTGGAATCTAATCCAGGCTGGCAATCACTGCGTCGGTGACTTCCTGCGTGGTGCTGGTGCCACCCAGATCCTTTGTTCTGTATGTGCCTTCTGCAACGACACGCTTCACTGCAGTCTCAAGCCGGTCAGCGAATGACGGGAACTGCAAATGCCTCAACATCATGGCGGATGATAGAAGCAGGGCGACAGGGTTTGCTTTCTTCTGCTCCACGATATTCTCGTTTCCGACATTTCCCGCAGAAGCACCTTGCTCAAAGACAGCATAGTCCTGACCCACGTTACCTGAAACATAATGTGGCATCAAGGGTTAGTAAACATATACTGGCCCCGAGAAAAAGCAAAAACATGCTCCATGTGTGCCACAAAAGGTTTGCACACATTACAATATATGCACAGTAAGGGAGTCAAGTGAAGCCCAAAGTATTATTTCAGAAATAATTGGCAACAAAGAAATCTAAGAGAATTACATTAGTCAGGCAACAGCCAATATTTTGAGATTTCCAAGAAATTTTTGGAAGCATCCATTATTTGTATGAAGGGTGTAAGCACAATAAATTATTTAGTATGAGGTGCAACCCTACCTCCAGGCATGATACCAGTCCCTCCAACAATACCTGCAGCTGTGTTAGCCACCAAATTGCCATAAAGATTAGGTGTAACCTATGGAGATAATCAAAAGAAAATAAGTTAGAAATCTGTAGGTAATCCTAATCCGTGGCTTAAAAGGAAACATTTAAAGTCAGGAACGGGGAAAAGAAATGGGATGACAAATTGAAGAGCAGTGAAGTTAGCAACACTGGGCAATGATAAGTTTCTATATTGCATCTGGCTTAGCTTAACAATGATGTGCTCATGTCACAACTACTGTAAAAAATGGTCATAGATCATATAAAGCCTCAAGAAATATGATATATCTTCGATAGGTTTGATATGGATATCTCAAAACAAGGGAATGTTATATTTATCATATGGCAAGTATGGTACTCAAGCAGAGTGTTTCCAATTTTTCTCAGGTTGTGAACAGGGATTTCTGATTTTTAACAAAAGAGCAAAATCCATTGGGGAGACGCCACTTAAAAAGTTTATGGACCCAGATGCTCACTTTGAGAATCTATAAAAAGTTTAAAGGACCCCTAGTGCATTTCACTCCTACCAAAAAAAGGAACTCAAAACTTGTCAATAAATAAACAAAGAGAATAATTACTCTTTACACAAAAACATATGCTTGCTTTTGTAAAGGTCTAACAAAACTAAACGGGCCTTCTATAATAACTTCTCAACAGTTTTATAGTTTGGACATTGGAACCCCTACTTTGTAACTCAATAATTAAAATAACATTTGACAATTTACGATTGTACAAAGTTCAGTGTAGTAAACAAAAGGTAACTGCAAAAGTCTGAAAAGAATGTGGCATTCCAGATTGAATGGTTGAGAGGTGCTCAGAAATTTAGATGCTTACCATGACATCAAACTGCTCAGGCTTTGAGACAAGTTGCATAGAGCAGTTGTCAACGATCATTTCATTGTACTGAATACCAGGGTATTTTGAAGCAACCTCACGGCAAGACTCCAAGAACAAACCATCAGCAAGCTTCATGATATTTGCTTTATGTACCGCAGTGACTTTCTTTCGGTTGTTAAGATAAGCATACTCGAACGCATATTTGGCAATCCTTTCAGAGCAAAACTTTGTGATCACCTAGGAAATCCATTGAGTAAGAGTAATAATAGAGAAAAAGGCTCAGATAAGAATTGAAAAGAAAAACATAATATGGGTGGATTTATTTGAACGGTATTTTCTTAATCGAAGTCTAAGAGAACCTTATGGTACATAAATTAGGACCAAACTGCTTACTTAACTGACAGCAAGAAATTCAAGACAAGTGATTAACATTGTGGATCATCGTATTTTGCTAAAAAGTATATTCATGCATTGGCAAGATTCAAAATCCATAATGCTGACCTCATGACATGTCACACTACAGTTTGATCAAATAATAACAGCAGTATACTTTACACAAGTCCTATAGTATACAGAATAAACTTATCATGAACTGAAGTAGCAGCTAATCAAATCTGAGTACAAGGCAAATGCATAGTATACCTAAATACTTATACCAGGGCAAAAATGACTTAACCAGTTTATATTGATTAAAATAAACTTACCAATATACATCTCAAGATATACAATCAAAGCACAAGTCAACACTACAAACAACAACAACAACATAGCCTTTTGTCCCAAGCTAGTTGGGGTAGGCTAGAGGTGAAACCCAAAAAGTCAAAAAAAAAAAGAGAGAGTTAGAGGAAAGCAGAAAAGAAAGCAAAGATCACGGCTCAGGCACATTAATTGCTGGTCTCCAAGCGCTCCTATCCATAGCTAAATCCTTAGAGATATTCCACTCTTTAAGGTCTCTAATAACCGACTCGTCCCAAGTTAGTTTGGGTCGCCCTCTACCTCTCTTAACATTATTGGCCCGCTGTAGAACCCCACTACGCACCGGCGCCTCAGGAGGCCTCCGTTGGACATGTCCGAACCATCTCAACCGATGTTGCGTCAATTTCTCCTCAATTGGTGCCACTCCGACTCTATCTCGAATATCTTCATTCCGTATCCTATCCCTTCTTATGTGACCACAAAACCAACGCAACATACACATCTCTGCTACACTCAGTTGTTGTATATGTCGCCTTTTAGTAGGCCAACATTCAGCATCGTATAGCATCGCCGGGCGAATCGCCGTCCTATAGAACTTACCTTTTAGCTTTTGTGGTACCCTCTTGTCACAGAGGACACCAGAAGCTTGACGCCATTTCAACCAACCGGCTGAAATTCTATGCCTAACATCTTCACCAATGTCACCATCCTTTTGCAGCATCGATCCTAAATACCTAAAGGTATCTTTCTCGACCACCACTTGCCCATCAAGCCTGACATCTCCATCTTCATATCTAGTCCCACTGAAATCGCACATCATGTACTCGGTCTTAGTCCTGCTAAGTCTGAAACCTTTGGACTCTAACGTATGCCTCCACAACTCTAACTTCCTATTAACACCTGCTCTACTCTCATCAACTAGCACCACATCATCAGCAAAGAGCATACACCAAGGGATATCACTTTGTATATCCCTTGTGACCTCATCCATCACCAGAGCAAATAAATAAGGACTCAATGCTGACCCCTGATGCAGACCTATTTTATTTGGAAAATCACTACTGTCTCCACCATAAGTGCGGACAACCGTCATCGCATCCTTGTACATATCCTTGATAAGGGTAATGTACTTAGTTGGGACTTTGTGCTTCTCCAAAGCCCACCACATGACATTTCTTGGTACTTTATCATATGCCTTCTCGAGGTCAATAAAGACCATGTGCAAGTCCTTCTTTTGCTCCCTATGTCTCTCCATGAGTTGTCGTATTATAAAAATCGCCTCCATGGTCGACCTTCCAGGCATGAACCCAAACTGGTTTTGGGTCACACTTGTCACTCTCCTAAGGCGATGCTCGATAACCCTCTCCCAAAGCTTCATCGTATGGCTCATCAGCTTAATCCCACGGTAGTTAGTACAACTTTGAACATCTCCCTTGTTCTTGAAGATCGGTACTAATATACTTCTTCTCCATTCTTCAGGCATCTTGTTTGACCTAAAAATGAGGTTAAAAAGCTTAGTCAGCCATACTATTGCTCTGTCACCCAGGCATCTCCACACCTCAATGGGGATACCATCAGGACCCATCGCTTTACCTCCCTTCATCCTCTTCAAAGCCTCCGCAATCTCTGCCTCATGAATTCTCCTCACAAAACGTCTGTTGGCGTCGTCAAATGAGTCATCCAGCTCAAGCGTCGAACCATTCTCCTCATTAAATAACTTATCGAAGTACTCTCGCCATCTGTTCTTGATCTCCTCATCCTTCACCAGAAGTCGATCCGTCCCATCCTTGATGCATTTGATTTGGTTGATGTCCCTTGTCTTCCTCTCGCGGATCCTCGCCATCCTATAAATATCCTTCTCCCCTTCCTTCGTGCTTAGCCGCTGATAAAGGTTATCATATGCACGACCCTTTGCTACACTCACAGCTCTCTTTGCAGCCCTCTTTGCTAATTTATAGCCCTCGATATTGGCTGCACTCCGATAATGCTAAAAGCACAAGTCAACACTAAAAGAAAAAAAAGAATGCTAGAACTGGCAATCTCATAATTAATAGGACCATAAATTTTCAGACTAATCTTTCATGTGCTCGAACTAGCAAAGCAATTGTACCACAACTGCAACTGCAAACTTATGACTTATGAGGCATGAATTGACAACTGCTATTGAGCAAGCAGTAAATTGTGGTAACCACAAATTCAGACCAAGTAAATTTCACGCAGATTGAGCTAAAAAGTTCACTCTCATGCAAATGATGAAATAAATCATGTCACTACTCAACGGTAGTGAATTTTGATATATGAAGCTCCTCTCATTTATGGAAAAACCATGGTCTGCAAAATCTAGCAACCGTACACCCTATGCAAGCCCCACGAATTTCATGATAAGATCGGAAAAATCACACAATTCAATCAACCTAAGGTTAGGCGGTAGCGATCCCCCGACGAGGTAACCAACATGGAGGTAAAGGCGGGCGCAATTGACCGTACCTTGAGGCTCTCGACGACCCCGGGCACGACCTCGTGCTCGAGCCCCGAGTACTCGCCCTCGGTGTTCTCTCTGATGACGACGATGTCGACGCCCTGGTGCCTGGTGGGGATGCCGGGGAGGTTGGAGCAGTGGACGAGCGAGGCGTAGAGGTCGAGCTCCTTGCGGAGCTGCATGTTGAGGGAGGAGACCCCGCCGCCGACGGGCGTGGCGAGCCCGCCCTTGATGCAGACCTTGTTGCGGCGGATGGACTCGATGACGGCGGGCGGGACCGTGGGCATGTCGCCGTGGACCTCGTAGGTCTCGAAGTAGACGGGCGCGTGCATCGCCTCCATGACCTGCCGCACGGCGCCCGTGACGAGGGGGCCGATGCCGTCGCCCGGGATGAGCGTGACGGCGCGCGGGGTGCCGTCCCCGGGCCGCGGCATGTAGGTCACCGTGCGCCGCGCGAGGCCGCCGCCGTGGCCCGGGAGGGGCCCCGGCGCGGGCGGGGAGGAGGCGGAGACGAGCCGGCGCAGGAGAGGAGCGGATCGCCGCGCCATGGGTGGGGATGGAGGGGGTCGGAGCCGCGCGGGCGGATGCGAATTGCGATCGCGGAGGCGGGGCGGCGGGGAGGAAAAGGGGAGGTGACCGGGAAGACGGGGAGAGAGAGAGAAAAGAAGAAAGGGAAGGTGGAGATGGTCAGATGGGTACGTGAGTTGTTTCGCGGTTTAGCCCTCGGGCTGCTCATTAATTGCCACTAATTGACTTGGTTCAGCTTATTTCCCAAGAATATTGGAGGGTCTCTGACAGGTGGTCCCAAGCATAAAGGATTTCTGATATATCCTAGAGCATTTTCTTTTTGCGTTCCACAGTCGAAATGGTACACGAACTTCTATGCATAAAATATATTGTTCAGAGATGCCAGATTCTAGGCAAGATTTGTGGCCGTCGCCATCAAATTGACACAGCATCTTCTAAAACTTTTCCTAATTGGCTAATTCATGTATTCGGGTCAATTTTCGTTGGTCTTTCCGCTATGATAACCGATCACAGCATGTCGCTATCGTGTGGTTGTCAGTTTAAGCTAGCGAAGTTGGGCTTTCTTTGGTAGAGATCGGATAAACAAAACTGGGAAAGAATCTGCTTCAGTTCAGCATATCGTATACAGTAATTCATAAAGGGAAATACGGTGTTATATAGTATATTTTAGCCATCAAGATGGCAGTTGCAACTTGCAAAACGATGTCCATCTTCAACACAACGCCTTGCAGCATCTCACAGGAGGAACAAAATAAAAGCGCAAGCCTGCATACCCTTCTGCCTTGGGACCTTCTTTTATTTTTTGGTAAAATGCCTTGGGACCTTTATGCCCTATCTTTACAACCTATCATGTGTCAAACAAGATGAATAGAAAGGCTACTACTAAGTACTAATGTCTGACAGTGTTGACAATGTTGCTACTAATGTTTACATGAATGAAGCCTTATAATTAGTTGCATCTTTTAAAAAGAATTAGATTAATTTTGGAGAGTACACTTGAAGCAAGCTGCAGTGGATTTAAAAGCCCTCTTCTAGAGGATGCAAGTAAATCAGTTATACTAGCACAGAACAAGAATGCCTGTTTACTAGCATTTATGCGGAAATGTAAGATGATTTTTTATGTACTTCAAACATGCAGCAAGGAGAGATCAGCACTGACCGAGTGGTGGATTCTTCAGAGTGATTTAACCAACTACTAATGGATAAGCAATATATATGCAAGTAACCAAACATGTAACAGGAACTAAAAGGGTGAACAGGACGTACCTTAGAACAAATTCTTCCTATTTTAACCCAGTAAATTTTATCATCAGCAACAAGTTATGGGATTCCTATAAAATAATACCAGCACAACAATTTATCAAATATCAAGTAGGAAAGGCAGTTCCAACTGAAAACAAAAGCTGCATGCAGAAGGTCATTGCAGACGATATCAGTACAGCACATCTTGCAAAGCTTGTGATCAAGAAACAAACTTGTATCAAGTAAAAACAGACGAGCATAGCGTGCAACCAATCTAGATGTATGATCATTCAACATGAATTCATTTATCTAGTTTCAACCATGTTCCAAAGTCCCTTTTCACACAAATTAAATGGGCGATGTTATCATAATCTAGCCAAGATCGACAACATTCAACCTCGCAAAACTTATCCCCAAACATCAATGGGATCTAAAATGTGGCGGATTGATGAACCGTTGGTGGGCAAATGTGAGGCCAACATAAGGGTTTACTCACAGTAAAGTTACATAGCATGACAGAAAGATCTCAAACTGTTTGTCTGTTTTGACTAACAAGTCAAAATTTTCACTACTTGTACCAGTTTAACTGTTCAAATGCGAAGACAAAAAAAAAACTAAACTAGCAAGATGAGTTCAAGCACAACACCTATTAGGCGTTCAAGCTTGGACCATGAGAAGACTGTGGTTTGTACTGTCAACAACAACAAAAAGTCTAAAACTTAACAGATTATCCCAGAGAAAGTAGATCACAAGTTTCCTTTTTTTTGACAACTTAAACCGTCGCAATCATTACACAGAACAATGTTACATCCATGAAAGGAGATTTATAAAAGGTCGATGACCAATGCCATTTTTATGTCCAGCTGACTTTAGCCATCTGGGTCCTGCAGAACAAGTGTCAGACTAGCAGACTACGCTGCTATGCCCCACTTCTTTCAATTATTACTTCATATAAGCCCTTAGGACGTCCTAAAAGTCAGAGATGCCAGCCAAATCATGTTTTGCTATTTTTTATTGAGTAAGAAATTCCATATTGCAGACTATAAAACCAAGATAAAGTCATATGTTCAGCAACAAAATGAACTTTGATTCTGGGTTCTATGGATGCACATGGCAACATATTAACATCACCAAATGCCACGCAGCTTGCAAAATTTATCAGCAGTTAACTCAAATAAGAAATACAGACTTCTCTGAAGACTTTAATCCTGACTTTCTGACAGCAAAACAAATATTTCAGAAGGGAGTTGGTTTCAGACTTTCAGTAGGTGAGGCAACATGACAACATCAGTGTAGCCTTTTTCTATCCTGCAACCATTTCACATGCACAGGTAGACCTTATCATTCAACATTATCAAAGCCCAATCATTCTCAAGTCTGAAATACGGTATCTAAATTTTCTCCCAAATGTGATTACCTTACTTACCAACTTGCTAACTATGCCAATAATATCGCATCCCTGCAGATCAGAAATGTTGATTCATGCTCCAGACGCAAATTGAAATAAATCACAACCTCGACCCAGCATAGACATTTCAAGCATAAATCGCAGACTCGTAATCGAACCAGTACCTGCTGGAGCAGGGGCTCGTTGCTCTCCTCCACCGGCCTTGCACGCCCCTCCAGTCCCTCAGCATCCGGCATACATCTCCTCCATATCGTCCGCTAGCACAGACGTGGAGGTCAGCCCGCGGAGGCATCGGACTGGTCCCGGAATCCGGAGCCTACGCTGGCGAGATCGAGGGAGGCCGGGACGTTGGCATCGTCGCCGACGACTGGACGCTGAGGAATGACAACCGGGGGGGCGGCGGGCACGCGGCGCAGCCGATACCGCCGCAGTATCCACCAGCTGCCCCGCGGCAGGCGAGGATCGCTGCGAGGGCCGCGACGGAGACGGAGAGCTGCGGGGCGACTGGCGAGGGCGGCCATTGCTGAGCTGGGACTGGGCGAAGCTTTTCTGTTCATTCACTGGTCAGCGAAGCGGCGGAAAGGAGGAAGAGCCGGGACTGGGCTTGCATTTCTTAAGTAATTAGGGCCCGTCCATTTCCGCTTGGTGGCCCATGGGGTAGAGTGGGCTTTTGTGCTTTTATGACCAAGCCCAAGGTCGTGCATGGCGCTTTTGCCCATTTCAATCTTTGCTGCGGTCGGCAGGCTCACTTGTCGTCGTCATTCGGGACGGCCATGAACAAAGAAGCAACGAGCTTTATTTGACACCAAGGAACATAGATAAATTCATACCACTACATTCCCCCCCCCCCCAAAAAAAAAACTATACCACTACATGATAATTTTTGGTCTATTTATGGAAAGCTTTTTTCACCAGGTAGCTTCCCCGTGGACATGGCCAAGCTAAGCACAATGCGTCGGCACTCAGGGGCGAGGCTTGTGTCAAATTGACCATGGTGCGCTACTTAAAGGACAAGTAAAAATTCTCAGAAGTATATGGTGATTTTGAGTCTAGTTAGTGGTAAAAAAAAATTATCCTGGTGCCAATAACATGGCGTCGCCCCTGTCGGCACTGGCCACGTCGGCTCATCGTCAGTATATGCATGTCACACCCCGCAAGTGGCAGTGCCGTTTACTCGGTCTCAAGTAGACTTTATGCAAACTAACGACCCAGTTGCATATGCATCGTGCTTTCGAACAATCGCAGGTGGCGCGGCGACATGACAACAAGTAACTCATCAGAGAGCTCATGCCCTTCCGTTAAAGGGAATTCAAAGAGAAAACTTCATGTGCCCTTGTACGATACGTAGACACTACTAAAAGAACCTACTGTATTTTGGATCAAGACGTTGCGATTTGCGACACCCCGTACGAGGTCAAGTCAACTGTGCAGAGAGGTTGTTCATTTTTAGTGCATCCCTTGGTCAACCATACATATGCATGCATGAGCTGTACGAGGCCGGGGCATCTGATGAAGCCAACAACTATGTATGAGTGTATGGATGCTGTAGGAGGAAGTTACTACACAAGACCTATGAATCTATATGATAGATTTGGCCAAAAGGAGGGGCATATACAGTGTTCGAGAATATGCAGTACTAAAGTCTGTGTATCCATTATTGCCTCTGAATCGTCTAAACAAATAAATTAGTTATCTATTCGGTCATTAAACGACTTTTTGAAGTAGATCCATGCCATATGACCATGTATCAGCATCCAACCAAAAAACAGATTGTTCTACACAGAACTTAATTACTCAAATGAAGATAATGATGAGTTACATTTTGTTTATATTTTTTTCTCAAACACGCAGGATATCTGCCTAGCTAGCCTCACAAAGAAGAAAGAAAAACAAATATATTATAATCTACGAACAGGATTTCTGACCTTGATTCCTCTTTTACGAATATCCATTTGACCTTAATAAACCCTACACAGCAAAGAAAACCACATGGGTCACTCAGTGACGGTGAATTTGGAGTTAATTGAAAACTACCGACTGTAAATATTTAACACCGGGGCTTATGGTTTTCTTCGAAGTATATATAAGATGCTATAGGATCTCTCGGGGTACGGTGCATTGCTCATTGGCAAGGAGAGTCTTGAATAGTTGAGGGCTCGAGGCAGAAGCATTGGCATTGTGTTTCAGTCACAGTGGCATGACACACGCTGAAGAAATTCAGCTTCAGATCAGAGGTACGTGCTGACGTGCATATACCATCAGAAGCAGAGCCTCAAGCCCTACTCAGTGCTAGCATGTCATTGATTCATTGGTTCACTTGAGGTGATCATTATGTCTGTCCTTAACTTTTTGTTCGATGAAGGTTTTCCGGGACACGGATCCGGCGGCGATGACAGGGAATGGCTGGAATCCACCACGCGTGGGCCGAACAGACGCGGCGTACGGTGGTGGGCGCTGGTGCTGGTGGACATGCTGATGCTGCTCTGCGGGGAGGCCATGGCGCCCCTCCTCGGCCGCCTCTACTACAACTCCGGCGGTAACAGCATGTGGATGGCCACGCTCGCGCAGTCCGCGGGCTCGCCGCTGCTGCTCATCCCGCTACTCCTCACGCCGCCGGCCGCCGCGGCCGAGGAGCCCGCCGGCCGGCCCGCGGCGGGCAAGGTGGCCGCCATCTGCGTCGGGCTCGGGCTCCTCATCAGCTGCGACAACCTCATGTACTCGTACGCCATGCTGTACCTGCCCGTGTCCACCTTCTCGCTCGTGGCCGCGACGCAGCTCGCCTTCAGCGCCGTCACCTCGCGCCTCATCAACACGCAGCGCCTCACCGCGCCCGTCCTCAACTCCGTCGTCGTGCTCACCTTCTCCGCCGCGCTGCTCGCCGTCGGCTCCTCCTCCTACTCCTCCGGCGACGACGGCGGCGGCGACGGGGCCTCCTCCGGCAGCAATCAGCGCGCGCTCGGGTTCGCCATGACCCTGTCCGCGTCCGCCGTCTACGCGCTCGTCCTGTCCCTCATCGAGGCCACCTTCGACGAGGTGATCAGGGCGAGGACGCTGCGGTGGGTGCTGACGGTGCAGGTCTCCACGAACGCGGTGGCCTCGGCGGTGTCGGCGGCGGCGCTGCTCGCGTCGGGGGAGTGGAGGGAGATCCCGGGGGAAGCGGCGGCGTTCGAGCACGGGAGGGCGTCGTACGCGGCGACCCTGGTGGGGATCGCCGTGGGGTGGCAGGCGGCGGCGCTCGGGGCGGTGCGGCTGGTCGCGAGGGTGTCGTCGCTGTTCGCGAACGTGACGGGCGCGCTGGCGCTGCCGCTGGTGCCGGTGCTCGCCGTGGCGGTGTTCGGGGACAGGCTGACGGGGATCAAGGTGCTGGCGATGCTCATGGCGGTGTGGGGGTTCCTCTCGTACGTGTACCAGCACTACCTCGACGATCGCCGCGCGGCTGATTTCGGCGTGTTGGTGGCGCGGACGAGGAGGCAAGCCCAAGCGGTTGTGCCGGCTCTGCACGGCGTGGCTTATAGCAAGGCTAAAACCATAGAGATTTTTTAGCACTTTATGTATCCTCCCTCGTTTCAAAATGGAAGGCATTTCAGTTTTATTATTAAATTTCTCTAACTTTGTTTTGAGTTTACAAAAAAAATATTCATATCAACAATATCTAATGCAACTGTTACCAAGACATATTTCATGGTGGGTTTAGAACTAATCTGAGTTTGGACGTTGACACGTTTTCTATAAATCTGAGTTAGCAAAGTTTGGCTTTTCCGTTCAAAAAAAAAAGTTTGGCTTACGTCAACTAATAAAGCTTGCCTCTTACATTAGAATGGACGGAATATTTCTTTTCAGGATTTTTTTCATGGAATTTGTTTTGGCATATTTAACAGTTTGCATCGTTCAAAAAGAAGAAGATACTGCTGAGCTGCTATTTTGGTTGGGGGGTGGGGTGGGGTATCGGTGCTTCGTTGTATTCTGGGAAGCTTTTGGTCGGACTTCAGAGTTCGAGCTTCCACGATGATTTTTAGCTATTTTGGGCTGTTTGTTGTCTCACATGCTGGCCCATGGGGTGTCGGGTGGCCCAAATCGCCGCTGTGATCTTCTTACAATTTGGCCCTTCATGCTCGCGAGAGATTTGTTAGATACTGGAACGTTGTTGGATGAAACATTCCCAAGAAATTCATTTTCCAAAATAAATTCATTTTAAGCATGATAGAAAAATATATAAATAAATAATATAGATGTAGTAAATGATTATCAAATGATCAATACTGCGTGTCATTGGAAAATCGTGGAACTCTGTTACTGGAAGCCGACACCCGGAACGTGATCGCGCGTCAGAGTTCAGGCATTGCATTTGTGCTACCCCGTTCGGTACTTCGGTATCCCTCAAGTGCTGACTTGCTTTTGCGTCAGCTCCAGAAACTCTTGTGAAAGTTACGCATCTCATAGGCCTCCGCTTCCATCGGGCTGGAAAATCTGCCCCCAAAAGCCTCCAATGCCATCTACCGTATGCTGAACTCCACGCCGGCAAAGGGCAAACCCACTCCGTAGTGTCACCCCACGATGAAAAGCTCCCTCCAGCTGCTGGTGCCTCAGCATCTATGCATCTTGACTTCAACCCATTCAGGTAGGCATGCTCGACGTCGGCAACTGAATCGCTGCGCGCTAGTCGTTCTTCTTCAGAAGTTCAGAGGCAGGCCGTGAAGTGAGTCAAAAAATTCAGCGTCGGTGGTCAGCCGTCAGGGAATGGTTGTGGCTGACGGGCTTCTCTGACCAGATAATGCACGTAACAAAAACGAATTTGACGGCGGGCGCCAAAGGAAAGCACGATCCGCCGGCCAATAGCATGCTCGGAGCCCGCGTCAGTGTTCAGCCGTCAGGGAGACGGATGGCACCACCGCGCACTGCGATTGCACGGCGCGCATCCGAAAGCGAAAGGGAATAAGAGTTTTTTTAGATGATGATCAGATGGCAAAGCTAAATTTTTTAGTTATCAATCACCAACCGCCTACCGGTGGGCCGCCTTTCTTTATCATCTCCTCTCGGTCCTTTTTTCTTTTTTTAGGCCATCTCCTCTCGGTCCTTGATCATGATGAGCTCCATGCATCTGTGGAAAGATGAAGGCTTTGGATGCTCCTGTGTGTTATCATAAGGTCAACGACGACGACGACGTGACAAATAGTTTGAAGCGTGCGTGCCTTTCTTTACGAAAAAGAAAAGGATAGTTTGAAGAGATAAATAGGATACGGTGGGAGACCATAATAAACTTTGCATAATTGCATGGTCAAACGGAGATGAATCAGCTTGATTAAAGACCCCTCCCTTTTGCCCTCCTCCCCGCAACTCACGCAAGAAATAGGACGCGTGTCGAACAGCGGCGCGCCGGCATTTTTGCAGAAAAGCCCTCATACTTTATAAGAATCAACCCGCAGTCCAGATCGTGGAACACGTACGGTAACCACGTTCTAATATTTTCCATATAGACCCTTGGTGTAAAATCTATTTCCACACGAAGAAGAGAAAATTTGAGAATTTATAGTTGTTATCAAAACCCCCCGGAAATTTTTTGAAACCCCCCCACCGCAACCCTAGCTCCCTCCTCTCTCCCTCATCCTCTCTCCTACCCTCTTTACCCCGCGCACCGCCCCCCCTCTCTGCTCGCACGCGCCGCCGCCGCCGCCTCGACCTGCCGCGCGGAGGGGCCCCAGCCGCCGCCGCGCCACACTCTCCTACGCTCTCTCCTCCCCGCGCGCTGCTGCCCCTCCCTGCTCGCGCGTCGCCGCCCCTCCCAAATCGCCGCCGCCTCGGCCTGCCGCGGCGAGAGCCCCAGCTCCTAGCGCTCGGCCCGGCTCCCTGCCCTCACTGTCGTCGGACTCTTCTTCCACCGCTGCCTCGCCTCATCGCGAAGCTTGGCGACGTGGACCAACACGCCCGCCGCTGGTCCTCGTCGTCTTGATGCCGCCGGAGCGCCGCGTCTCGAGGAACCCGAGCCGGCCGCCGTTCCGTACCTCACGCCCGTCCTCGAGGTCCGCCGCCTCTGCTGGGGAGAAGTGGAGGTCGCGCCGCTTCCCGGAAGGCACCTCCGCTGCACCCGATCTGCGGCCGTCAGCACCTGATCCGCTCGGGGGAAAAGCAGATCCGCGCCGGGGAGGGCCTGCTCCGCCGGACCTGAGGTGCTTCGGTGACAGAGGTGCATCGGCGGTGCTTGGGGAAACAGCAGGTCCGCGCCGTGGAGGGCCTGCTCCGCTGGACCCGAAGTGCTTCGGTGATGGAGGCGTATCGGCGGTGCTGGCACGCACAGTGCGGCTGGGCCCTTCCCCTCAGCCCTGCTGCTGCGACTACAAGCGTTCGTGTCCGTGGCCAATCTAGCTCGAGGAGGCGGATGGAAACGAAGCCAACGTTCTCGAGAAGGCCATCGTCACCCCCAGGATGACTCTGCCATGCGTGTTCTTTTCTTGCTTTGTATCTGGTTTGATTGCCCCCTGACCGTGATCTGTTCTTCGTTCTTGCAGACATCCCCGGCCTGCCGGCCATGGCATCAGTGACCTGAGCATGGTGGTGTTTCCAGAAACAAGCAGGGTTCCAAACTCTCACTTGTCTCGTTATTACAACTGCATCTAGCATTCGATGTTGGATACTTTTTAGTAGCAATACTGGCATACTGCTATAGAAAAAATCTGAAACTACATATGTAGACTGAAATGTAGCAAGTGGACCATGCAATTCCCTTGAGTAGCTTTGTTTTCTAATTTTGTTGTATCTTAACACATGACAAGACTTTGGTTACTGCTGTAGATGTACCTCTTTCACTTGGTGAGATATTCCTCCCGCACTTTCACTCTTATCTAATTCACTCATCAACTGCATCCCTGAAAGTGCATCTAGGCATTTAATCTATTTTGGTGATTAATGGCAATAGAAATTTGGATATGATGTCTTGCATGAGTTGTGCAGGAATAAAATGAAATAAAAAAAAGATAATACTAAAGGAAGGACCCCAACGCTCATTCATATGGTGGAGGACTCAATTGGTGGATTTAAATTTAATTTTCTGTTTGAAATTGAGTATAGGACCACCGTACTAACAAGGGGGACATAGTTGATAAATTCTAGATGTTAAAGTGCTTTACTTGAGATGACAAACTCTTGAGAGACATAAAAACACTTCACAAACACCTTTTCTGCTCGGCCGGAACTTAGGCCGGAAGATCCGACCGGAAGCTCCGGGCGGCTCAGTCTCGAGCTTCTACGGGCCGGAAGTTCCGGCCGTAGCATCGGAAGATGCTTGACTTAGCCGTGTTTCGAGCTCACGAGTGTCCTGTTGCAAGTTCCGACCCTAGGTCGGAAGATCCGACCGGAAGTTCCGGCCGGCTCTGTCTTGGCTTTCTCAGGGCCGGAAGTTCCGGGGTCCCCCGGAAGATCCGACATACAGTCGGAAGATCCGGCTCCTGAAATTTTTCTGGGATTTTTCCTTACACATATCTGTCGGAAGATCCGGTACCCCTTCGCAGAGCACATAACGGTCATATTTTGGGGGGTTGGTATAAATACCCCTCACCCCCCCTCATTCATTTGGGGCTACACACACGACCAAACACAAGACAAGAACATTCACTCTCCTCCTCAAATCCCCTCCCAAGCTTGATTCTTGCCAAGATTCACCTAGTGTTTGAGTGAGAGAGAAGACTAGAAGTGAGAACTCCCTTTGTTCATCTCGTGAAGCACTTCGAGCAACTTGAGTTCATCGATTCACGTTTGTTACTCTTGGAGCTTGCTCCTAGACGGTTAGAGGTGCCGGTGAACTCCCATTCTCTTGTGGTTTGAGTCCCGGAAGTTTGTATTACCCTCTCTCTTCGTGGGAGCACATAGTAAGCAACTCAATCCTCCTTTGTGGTTGATTGGGAGAGACTTGGGGTTAGTGTGACAGCCCGACTCTTTGTGAGCATCTCAACGGAGACGTAGCTCCTTTGTGGAGTGAACTTCGGTAGAAAATCCTTTGTCTCCACATTTGTTCTTGTTCATATTGTTTCTATAACTTGATTTGTCCCGATCTACTTATTTGTGGCTATACTCTGATATTGTTCATATATAGAAGGTTCCTTACATCTTTTGTGAGCTTTGTATTCAAGTGGAATTGTCAAAAGGTCATTAGATTTCAAATCTCGAAGTACACTTGAATTGCCTGTCGAAAGATCCGGCTTATCATCGGATCTTCCGGTATTCTGTCCCAGTCGGAAGATCCTGTACAGTGTCGGATCTTCCTGGCCGGAAGATCCGAGACTGTGTCGGATCATCCGACTTTCTGACATTTTTCGGAGGATTTTTGCAGGAATTTTTAAACAGGCCTATTCACCCCCCTCTAGGCCTAGTGTTGGTCCTTTCAATCCCGTGATAAGAGGAATGTAGATAATTGAATATGCTCATTTCGTTTTCCTCCTCTGTGACCTGAACTGACTGCTAGGTGATTGATTTCTTTTATCTTACGATTCATACTTAAAGGTTCAAACAAAGCACATGTTTCCACTGGATTTGAATGAGATTACTAATCAGCTCACATTCTAATTTTCTCCCTATTGCAGTGCTTTTTATTGGAGTGCGACGATGAGGAGTTTTGAGGATTTATGCCCCTTCAATATTTTATTGCTACTAGCAACACTATTCAGTTTAGGGATCGAACAAAATTTCACACAGGTTGGGACAACAATCCCCTCAGCATTATTCATTTGTTTCTATCTTTCTATATAAAGAGAATTTAGAATTTAGCCCATAGATTCGAGTTTTGGTAAATGTAAATGCTCATTTGAAAACAAAAAGGAAAATTCCACTGCTTTTGTAGAAAGCTTACATGGCGGACAAGCATGGTAGATTAGTGGTAGCACTTAAAAACTTGGATACTTATAGACTTTGCCTTCTGTTCATTGCAATAAGATCCAGATATAATAATTTTTCCTCTGTTGAGAGTTTTTGCTGCGTGGCAGGGTGAGAAGAAAATGACTGTCTTGGATTTAAGTAACACCAGTCTTTGTCTCACTTTCTGGCACGAGAGATTCTGTCACTTATTTATTTTGCAAGACCAATACTTGAAAGCAATAAAACAAAAATAGTTAGTAAACAATATCTGATACAGTTACTCTAAAGTTTCAGTAACTAAATTATCATATCTGATACAGTTACTGCAGCTGTAGTGCTCTTCTAGATAAGACCCTTTAAATGTGTAAATATTTATGTTTAATCATGTTCAATAATTAGAATTTTGACTGCACTTATTTTTCCATGATGGATTCCAATGTATGTAGTTCTGAATGGCCTGACGAGAAAAGAAACTGGTAAACAGAGCTAGAGCTTAAGCACAGAGTGCTCTGAGGTGGCCAATAATTATGTTCATGAGCTTCTACAAGGTGAGACAAGCTGGAGATTACTATAAGAGGATATACAAGTGCTTTGTGTGCCGATATCTGTTTTGGTTCTTTCATTTATATCATCTTATATTACCCCGTAGCGTTAGCACAGACTCTACTAGATATATAGCTGATGCTGAATTATGTGTTTTGAGTTCCATATCTGTGATTTTATTATATATTTATTCCATATCTCTTATGAGGATCTGTACGAGGGGCTTCACCTTTCCAACAATATTATAGACACTAATGTTGCCGGTTGATGTTGTGCTTCTACTGGATGTGATGATTCATATGTGATGGATTTGTGTTGAATCTATCTTAAATCATGCATATATATTGTCGTCTTTAATTACTTTATGATTACTTGCATTTAATTGTTCAAATGGTAGGGCGCGCATCGCGCGGAATGTTCTAGTTAGAAATAAGAGATGGTGCTGGTGCGGATAAAGGAACGGAAGAGAGAAAGGAAAGCCACTAGATTATTCTGGTTCGGTGGCTAGCCGATTAGGATGTGGTAACCTGGAAAATACCAAGACTTCCTGTACCTGGAAGGAAGATATTCTTTGTGGCAGGGAGTTTGTACCTGATGCCGAAGTTCTTCCAGAATTATGCCATTCTGTTGCGATCAGTCGATAATGCGTCGGTCGTGCCCTCTTAGGCTCTTAGAACCCCGAAAAGGGATGCTAAGTACACCATCACCATGGTGTGCAAGTCTCACCAACCAGCACGTTTAAGGATTGTGACGTTTTCAACTCGTCTCCTTTTCCCCGTTCATTTCCTTTTGCTGAAGATCTGCAATTTAAATAGATTCTTTAGAATCGAAGGCTCACGTAATACAATGAAATCGCAAAGTTTCTTTGTATGGATCAAAACCACAATGAGCACATAAAGAAACAAATGCTTCAATCTCCTCGGAGGCTCGGATGCATCGTCAGACGGACCAACGTGGCAGCCGAAGACGAGGTGGCACGCGACGCATCCCATGCCCGCCGTCTCGGTGCTTGCTGTTTCGGGCTACTGCTGTTGTCTACTGACATTTACCAACCACTGCTGCTTGCTCCAAGAAGTCCTTTGTTCAATTCTTAGTTTACATGGAAATGTAATGGGATTTCACATCAATGGTTACACCATCGTTGTTTCACTTTATTTCAGTTTGATTTGGTACTGTGTGAAGTATTAACCCAGATTTTAGTTCACTTCGATCTTTTATTTCAATTTCCTTTGATCATATATGAACTTGGCAGTAACGTATTATTCAACTCGGTTAAATTTCAGGACATTTACTTTGAGTTGAACTGAGTGGATATTCGAATCCGAATTCGAATTTGAACTATCCGTATTGTATTCACATCCGAGAAGATTCGTATCCGAATTCGAATTTAAATTAAAATATGGTAAATATGATGATATCCGAATTCGATTATATGGATATCCAATCCGAATTCAACCTGATCTCGGCCACCCGACACGACAACCGAGGGCGCACGCTCTCCCACGCGCTCGCCACGTCCCTTCGGAAGAACCAAATCCCAGGTCCGGAGCAGCACGCCGCACACGCGCGTCGGTCGACCCCGCTAGCGTAGCGAGCCCACAGGTCGGCGAGGTCGCGCCGTCACACACGAGGCCAGGGGCGCCAGGCGAGGCGCGGCTGGCACGCAGTTTTGCGGTTCCGCCCCTGCGAGCCGCGCGATTTAGCGTGCGCCCCACCGCCTTTTCCCACCCAACCCCACCCCACCCGACCCGCAGCAGCAGCAGCGCCTTCCTCTCCTGGATTTCACCCACCTCTCCCTCCCTCCGCCTCCGACCACCACCAAACCCTAGATCTCGCACCGGCGGCAGCGATGGCCGCCAAGCCCTGGGGCGGCGTCGGCGCGTGGGCGCTGGACGCCGAGCGCGCCGAGGAGGAGGAGGAGCGCGAGCACGCCGCGGCCTTCCCGGCCCCCGAGCCGCCCGCGCCCGCGGGCGGCGCCGCCAGCTTCCCCAGCCTCCGCGAGGCGGCCGCCGCGGGCGCCGGCGGCAAGTCCAAGAAGAAGAACAAGGGCACCACCCTCTCGCTCTCCGAGTTCACCACCTACGGCGCGGCGGCCGCCCAGCGCCGCGCGGCCCCCGTCGAGCCCAGGGGCCTCACCCCGCAGGAGATGATGATGCTCCCCACGGGGCCCCGGGAGCGCTCCGAGGAGGAACTCGACCGCTCCCGCGGCTTCCGCTCCTACGGCGGCGGCGGCTTCGGCGGGCCCGGGGGAGGCGAGGGCCGCCGCGGGTTCGACGACGAGGGCCGCCGCGGTCCCGGCAGGAGCTCGGATCTCGACATGCCCTCTCGCGCCGACGAGGTGGATGACTGGGGCGCCGGTAAGAAGTTCACCCCGGCTGCCGCCGACTCCGGCCGCCGCGACAGGTTCGGCGGGCCCTCCCCCATGGGCCGCGCGGATGACATCGACGACTGGTCCCGTGACAAGAAGCCGCTCCCATCGCGCTACCCCAGCCTCGGCTCTGGTGGAGGCGGCGGCGGCTTCCGCAGCTCGTCGGGCTTCCGCGACTCGCCAGGCTTCCGCGACTCATCGGCTTCCTCTGATTCCGACCGCTGGGTCCGTGGAGCCACCCCTCTGCCGCACAACGGCGAGGGGGCGGGGGAGAGGCCGCGCGTCGTTCTCAATCCTCCGAAACGTGATCCCACAGCTACCCCTGCGCCACCAGCTGAGGTGGCACGCAACCGCCCAAGCCCATTTGGGGCTGCAAGGCCCCGGGAGGAAGTGCTGACTGAGAAGGGGGTTGATTGGAGGAAGATGGAGAGTGAGATTGAACACAAGACTAGTCGGCCTACCAGCTCGCACTCCAGCAGGCCAAATAGTGCGCATTCCTCCCGTCCTGGGAGCCCTGGGTCGCAGGTTTCAGCAGTTGGGAGTGAAGGAGCACCCAGGGCACGGCCAAAGGTTAACCCGTTCGGCGAAGCCAAGCCAAGGGAAGTGATTTTGCAGGAGAAGGGGAAAGATTGGAGGAAGATTGACCTTGAGCTGGAACATCGTGCTGTAAATAGGTATGTATGATGTCCGTGGAACTGTCACTTGATTATGCATAGCATTCTAGTGCTTGTGGCAATGCAATGCTGAGGACTGTCATAAGTTAGAAAGCTGCAACCTCACTCAAAACCTCAATTTTGTAATGGAAACACTTGCCTAGAACTGTGGTAGTTGACAATGCTGCTTTTCTAAATCTGACCTTTACTGATGTTGTAATGGAAACACTTGCCTATGGCATCTGTTACCTGTGGTGTTTGACATGTCTGCTTTTCTAAAACTATCCTGAGGCCCGCTTTTGTTATACAAGTCTTTTCTGGTTATGTGACCTTTGACCTTATGATGTTATCCGAAATTGATTTGAACATTTGTAATTAACCCAACATATGGTCATTAAACAGGTGGTTTTGGTGAATTTTATCAAGGCTACTGGTCATATTAGTAAAATGTAGCATTCCCTTTGTTAGTAAATCAATTAATCATGTTGTTTTTAAGGTCATGGACTTATGACAACAGCAAATTAAGCAAAAGACATGAAATAATGCACAGTGTGACATTTTAGTGGGATTCTAGTGATATATGGTAAAGTTGTAATTTATCACTTGTAGTTTTCATTTACGTCACTCACTCACTAGCCTTTGTGTATAACTTTCTTCTCATGAAGAAACATTAGAACAGAACATCTCTTCCTTGCGTTTTAGATTATTTTGGTATAAACACAAGCATTTCAGACTCTACATCCATATTGTACATGGCTGTAACTGCTCTACTTTGTTAATCTGCTAGCACTGTAAAATTCATGTTATTTTGTTTGCCTCATTTGGTTAACTTTTATATGTGATGCAAATTATGACTTGCAATTTTTTTAGTGACTGATTTGGGGATGATGGTTTAGATATCAATTATGCTGTTTATTGAACTTATCTCACTATAAAGAGACTTGTCAATTTGGTTAAGTGGTTTTATGTACATATCCATCAAAAGAAGAGGCTTGTATGATATTATGTGGCATGTTGTCATGAGTAGTACAACTCTTCTGCAGTTGTAATTTCATGCATTGCCTGTTTGCACTATAGAACTTTTACAGCTGCCAGTTTGAGCTTTTCTTCCTTCACTAGACCCTGTTTAGATTCCCCATTCCATGTGGGCTGGTCGAGATTTTAGGCATCAGAGAAATCACAAAGTGCTCGTTTGTTGTTTTGACTGCTGGTATTTATCACTTTTTAGCCGACCTTTCATGCTACTGAAATTTCTATAATGTAAAGGTTCCATTTTCTTGCACAGTTCCACATTGAACCTGCAATAATATTACTGTGTTACCATTAACTGAAAATAATGCTAACTTTTCTATTTTCTACTTTGCTTTTGTGCGATGGTGATATGGATCTTCTTGAACTCTGATAACATTGTTGTTGGTTGCCTATGGTTTTATTTGCTTTGTGGCTGCGAAGGTTTGATGCCTGAAACTGTTGATAGTTGAACCACTTTGACACACCTAACTTTGGGATAAATACTTGATGCAGGGGTGAACATATTTTCTTTTACTCCACCTTTCCTGCATGGTTAACTGTTTCTCAACATGATCTAGTAATACCAATTTCGTTTTGGGAAAAATAAGAATTGTAATAATCTAGTTCAGTTTCAGCAGCCTCTTCGATCCTCCCTGAATTCATGTTAAAACTTCAAAGTAAAATTAACTACTTTGGTACTTAATCGTGCCAAATGCATGCTTGTGTTGATTCCTTTTCTCAGAAAATATTTCCATGTCATTTAAATATTCCCGCACCTAATTTTTCAGGCCAGAGTCAGATGAAGAAAAAAATTTGAAAGAAGAAATCAACCTTATGAAGGTGGATCTGAAAGAAATCGAGGGAAAGATTAGTGATGGTTCTGACCAAGCCTCGGAGGATGCAAAAAATTTGTCTGAGAAGATATCTCAGTTGGAAAGTCAACTCGAGCAGCTTACAAGGGACTTGGACGACAAGATTCGGTTTGGACAAAGACCGCGTTCTGGTGCAGGCAGGGTTACAGCACTTCCACCAACTAGTTTAGCAGAGGAACCACAGGCTACAATTGTGGACAGACCACGCTCTCGTGGTGGTATGGAACCACACTCGAGGCCGGAAGAAAGATGGGGATTTCAAGGAAGCAGAGAAAGGGGCTCTTTTGGTGGAAGCAGAGGTTCAGATAGGTTTGTGCAGTTTTCTTCCTTACCTTTATCTTGTGCTTCTTTCAAGAATCAAGACAGTTTGTTGAGAATTGCTTTTTGTGAAGTAGCATGGGTAAAGTTTGAATATACTCGTGCTTTGATGTTTTCAGCATGACACATTAGTTTTGCATGCCTGTCCTTTGTGTTTACTTCCCATCGTGTTTACTGTTCAGCTCATACCTAACTGTTCAGACAGTGATTTTGTTACAGGATCAATATACAATCATGAATTTTAGATGGTGTCCTAGGTATGCAATTAGTCAATTAACCATGACAGATATAACCATCCTTTTGATATTATGGCCTCCAGTCCAGTGTGATTGCCTGTGTTCCTGTATGTCTGCTCCTTTTTACTGTATACCGTAGGTCTTAATATTGTATAAGGCTGTGCTATTTAGATGCAGATCAGTCTTCTTTGTTTTCTCATGCACTGTTGCCATTGGTTCTCATCCAACTCTGTCATTTTAATTTCCAGGCCAATGACAAGGGAGAGGTGGTGACATTGGGACTCCGAGCATCTGTTAATTGTTAGGGAAACATCTGGTTCCCAGTCCCTTTTTGTTTTGGAAAGGATGGCAAAATAAGTCATTTTGTGTTCGTCTTGTTTGTTTGGTCCAGAAGATTGGAGAGGATGGAGATAACTCCACATGAAGTTATTGATCACCTCTGTATGCTGTAGGATGTTTTCCATTTCCTTTTTTTTTTGCCTTCCATGTCAAAACAAGACCTGGCAACTTGCGATACTAACTGATCGTGCTTACTGAATTCAAGTTCAGCTTTTGTCGCAAGTCGTTTATTTGAAATTTTGAACATGGTGGAATAGAGACCTTGAATTTTATGTTTTGTACTAATGCATTTGTTTTACATGTTTTGTATCTGTGTATACTGGGGCATGAGCTGTGGTTCTCTGGTGTCTTTGCCCCGTAACGTGTCTTTTGAGTTCTTGACGTGCTCTCCATTTGCTATTTTGAGTTCTTGACGTGCTCTCCATTTGCTATCTTCTAGTATTGGTAAACTATAATTGGTTCGGTGCCAGTGTTACCTGGGTTTGGAACGTTATGCGGAGTACTACGTATTGCTTTATTTCTTTATGGAGCATTGAAAAGGCAACTAGTGGTCGATTGGCGACCGCAGGTTAGTTTATGTGAACGAAAGAATTCCTTTCCCTCCGCAGTTATCACGGCTGAAACCTGCAAATGTTCAGTCCTGTTCGTGTATTTCGATCGCTGCAGATGTGTTAGGTGCTTAACAGCTTATTCCGATACATTAGTAGTAAGTCCTATCGTCTGAAAAATCGTGCTAGTACTAGAACGAATCTGACATTATCAAGTTAGACAACCTGAGCACTCACCGCCGCGGCGGCTCTTTGTAGGGCGAAGGAGTTTTGCAGGTGCCTTCAGCACTTGGTCGTGATGCTTAACAACCAGTCACCACCCTCTATAGTTTTTGTCTTCCGGTAATTCAGGTTAATTTGATACGTTCAGAGTGTTCAGAACCACACCAAGCTGAACGGTCGCGTCCCAAATTCTTGACCGAAGTTGCTGTTTCAAGGACATTTTCAGATTACTGAGTTTTGTTTGCAAGGCCTGAGAATTGCAATTTTGGTACAGCAGCTCCAAAGCATTTGAAGGCCAAACTGTAGTTCAAGTACTCGTAAATTGCATGCCATCGCTCATGTGTGGTTTTAAGTTTGAAGAACAAACAGCGCACGGATCCGTGATCCATACATAGGCCACCGGCACATCGTGGGTGACTGGGTGCTAGCCTGCTATCGTGCATGGCGCTTACTCGTCCTTCCTCCTTTTCTCGACGGCGGCGAAGAAGGCAGGCGCGGCGAGGGACAACGCCGCGACGCCGGAGAAATGGACAAATGGTAGGCCTCATCTTATGGGCCTCGGCAGGACTAGGCCGAGCCGATTTACCTGCAAACCGGCCCACGCGACACTCCGGCCCGCTTCCGTGGCTAGGATCCTGCCGCTCGTTCCCGATCCGACGTTTTATATGACCCCTGGGGTGGACGGTAAATGAAATACCGACCACCCCAACCCCCGTTCCCTGCCGCGGACACCGCCCTTCTCGCAATCTCGCCGCCGCCGCCCGCCAGCTGTTGAGGAAGGGGGCGACACGCACCACACGTGTCGCAAAAGCGACTGCCTCACCGCGCCGGCGCGTTGTTCTCGCCCACCGCCATCGCTACCTTTTCTGACGCGGGGAAGAAGGCCGGCATTGCCGGACTCAATACGAAGGGTACAGCAAGTTCAACTCGCTCGTTGCAGGCTCGGCTGCACAGGATGGGCGTGAAAAGCGACGGCCTGTCATCCGCCGGCGCGGCAACAAATCTCCCGGCTCAAGGCAAGGCTGAGTTGCAGGCTTGCAGCTTTGCCTTCGCGGCGTTCTGCTGAATGCTGATCACTGCTATTGCTTGGATAAGGTGGAGTTCTGCAAGGAAGAGTTTTCCCTGTGGAGTAGTCGTCAGTTAGAGATCCCAGCTGCACTGAATGATGTTTGATGTACTTCTTCCATCAGCCGACATCATCGAAGTATACAGTTCATGGCAGATCAATTTTTCGGAGAACAGAGCACATTTGCGTGAAGAGGCTGCTGCTATGTGCTATCTGTTGATACAAAAGCGCGCCAACAAACTCGAAGATCGATCGAACGCGCAGCACGGCCGTCACAACAGCCAACTCCTGAGCTCCTCGGGCAAACCGGTCAGACCGGTTCCTGAAACCGGTCAGACCGCTTTCAGGCAGGAACTCGTGAAGACCTAGAAACTCGAGCTCGGGAGGGACCCCGTCGGAGCTCAAGCAAGCTAGGGTTGTTCTAAGGTCGGCAGGCCACCTAGAACGCCCTTGAACGCCGTAGAGACGAGCAAAGAACAGAATATGGGGGTTGGAAAAGATTAGGGTTTGAGAGATAAAAAGTAAAGGATAAACGTGTTTGATTCGATTGGAATACCTCAATCGGCCTTCTAGCCTTTATATTTATAGGCCGGGGAAGTCTTACCCCTTTCGAATAGGTTACAATATGGGATTAAACTCGGAATCCTAATCCTACTCGAATTACAAAACCTAAACCGGTCTGACCGGTTTGGCAAACCGGTCAGACCGGTTTGGCAAACCGGTCAGACCGGTTTGGCCGGGCCAAAGCTAATTTTGACTGTCAACACATGCCCCCCCTGCGTTTTTAGTGAACTTGAGAACTAAAAAGCAAGTAATTACAATTCAGGAGCTAAAATTTATGCTAAGGGCGATATCAACAATATATCGGCCATTGGTCTTCATGCGTCTTGCCAAACACTTGGATAGAATTTCTTCAAATATCTCTCGTTGATAGCTTTAGGTAAATGATCTCCCTTCAGCGTCTCTAGCATGTAAGAATTCCCAAAAATGACTTTGACAACTCTATAGGGTCCTTCCCAACTTGGCGACCATTTACCAAACCTGTTGCTTTTCGTCCCAATAGGCAAGATCGTCTTCCAAACAAGCTCACCAATCTGAAAATATCTTCCTCGTACTTTCTTGTTGTAAGCTTTAGCAACCCGAAGCTTATCTTTCTCAATCTCCTTCAAAGCTTTCAATCGTTTGTCGGTTACCTCATCAATATTGTCCAACATCAAATTGTGGTAATCAACAGCATCAAGGTCATTTTGTTTAGCTAATCTATAAGCGTCCAGATTCACCTCAACGGGCAAAACGGCCTCTTGACCATACACAAGCTCAAAAGGAGTAACTTTAGTAGCACCATGTCTAGATATACGATGAGCCCACAATGCTTCGGATAAAACTTCATGCCATCTCTTAGGACTTTCTTCTATCTTTTTCTTGATTAATTTGATCAAAATCTTATTACTTGACTCGGCTTGTCCATTAGCCTGAGCGTAATATGGAGATGAATTGAGCAACTTAATTCTATAGGATTCGGCGAATTCACGTACCTCTTTAGACATAAACGAAGTACCTTGATCCGTTGTCAAAGTTTGAGGAATACCGAATCTATGAATAATGTTTTGTGTAATAAACTCAATCACCTCTCGATGCGTCATATTCTTCAAAGGAATCGCTTCGGTCCACTTAGTAAAATAATCTGTAGCAACTAACACAAAACGATGTCCTTTTGATGATGGAGGATTAATTTGTCCAATAAAGTCCAATCCCCAACCTCGGAACGGCCATGACTTAATAATAGGATGCATCAATGCAGCAGGAACAAGTTGCAAATTTCCAAACTTCTGACATTCCTCACATCCTTTGTAATATTTGAAACAATCTGCCATCATAGTAGGCCAATAGAAACCGGCTCGTCTAAGTAACTACTGCAAATTTCCAACGCAAGGCTGAGTTGCAGGCTTGCAGCTTCGCCTTCGCGGCTTTCTGCTGAATGCTGATCACCGCTGTCGCTTGGATATGATGGAGTTCGGTTGACCATCTGCGAGGAAGATCAGTGTTTTGTGTGGGCCTGGCCGCGATTCGAAGCAGGCAGCGCACTGCACATAGACGGTGACGTGCCTGCGTATGTAAATGCTGAAGGCCTCGCGGCTCGCGCCCTCAACGGCGTCGCCGCGCCGGTGCGTTCACGACATCCGCTAACACCCGCCTTCGCTGCCGTTGCAATCGAGGGTATATCTGATTAGGTGCCTATTTTTTCTTGTTTACTACTTAGAATACAATGCAACTTACTCCTCTTAGGTTGTTGGTTCTATCTGATTACAAAAAACAAGGATTTCCTATAGTCGGGTAGTACCATCCATCCACTCCTATGGCTGAATGCAAAACATCACTCGGAACAGCAAAATCAAGTGGTTCCTCTGCTCAGCGAATTGCTTTTATATCATGAAAATACACGACCGTTGATGGTTAGAGAAATGTAAAATTGAGAGTTGAGACTTCAGTGTATAGATTAAAGAGACCAGAAAACAATTATTGCCCATGGATCAAATTGTTTAGGGCAGAAGGAACGAAACCACAGTAGCGAGGCAGATAAATGTCTGAGAGAAATATGAGGAGACGGCTGCTGCTGCTGCTGAGACGAGCCATGCGGTTCGGTTTCCATCTAGAGCAGCACGCCAGAGGCATGAGCAGGCAGCATACCCCAAATCCCACAACGGAAACGCTGCAGTGCGCCAGGCGCATCATGTCGCCGGAACGTGGCCGCCAGTTGCCAGGGCACGGCAGGTCAAACTAGCCACTCCATCACACTCCATACGTGATGCCATACATGAACTGTGCCTGAAGATGGTGCTCCTTTTGGCTTTTGCTAGTTTGTTGACTTTCCCATTCATAATTGTAAAAATTTCCGTTTTACGAACTTTCAAAATAGTCTCGATGTTGTTGGCTACATCAACAGCCACGGAGGCCCAGTGGCGCGGCGCGGCCCGGCCAATGACGGCGCCGCCGCCGTGCCCGTCGTCGTCTCGTTGATCGTGCAGGGTGACGACGTGGCCGCGTTGGCCGTGGATGCCCACGACATCTCCCTCGCTGGCTTCTGCAACCGGAGCGGCCACTGGCACGCGTTCCCGGGGTACGGCCACGTGCTCGACCCCTCCATGTCCACGCTCCTGCCGTTCGGCAACACCTACCACGACCTCATCGGCGGGCTGGACAACCTACCGGGCCTGCCGCTGGGGCAGGGCCCCGTGATGCGGGCCGCCGGCGCGCTCTCCGCCTACGACGCGGCCGCCGACGCCGTGGCGGCGCTGAAGCGCGCGCTGGCGACGCTGAAGGTGACGACGGTCGAGGCCCAGCGGCTGCGGCCGGTCGGGGAGGCCATCGCCAAGGGCTACGACAGCGGCGACGCCCGCGTGGGCCCCGAGATCCTGCCCTACATCGAGTACTGGGACATCATCTGCTACGAGCTCATCCGCGCGCGCCGGTCCGGCGAGTGGGGCGGCGGGCCCTTCACCGAGCTGCTGAGGGAGAGCGCCAGCATCCGCAGCGAGGAGGAGGCGCTCGCCGTCGTCGACCTGGTGGCGAACCGCACCATGGGGGAGCTGCTGCTGGCTCACGCGCGCAGTGCCTGAGCTACCCGTAAGCTGTGAACTTCTGATGGCGCCTTGATCACTCTTGGGAATATGGCAAGCTAACGTTCTACTAGTAGCTTGCGCGTTTTCGCTTATGCGTGTTTAAGTTTGACCAACAGCTTGGTGCTGTACTTGTTGGATTACTAGTTGTATTGTGCTTTGTTATTGGAGTGCATCTGGATTGATGTCTGTGAGATGGATCAGTGCGTTGTTGTTGCCTTGTTGTCAGTCTCGCTGTAATCTTGTGCCATCTAGTTTTTTGGTTGCCGATTCCTCTGTAAATAAATGGGACGGTTGATTTGAGACCGAGACAGCCGTGGTTGGTCTCAGTTAATTTGTTCAAGAATGCTGGAAAAACTGGGGACTGAGGTTACAGTTTGTCTCCAGTTTGATGATAACATGATCACAAGCCTTCCGCGGGTTTATTACAGACATATGAGTCTCTGACGAGATGCACACAGACACAGGGTAATTTCGTATTTGCAGGGAACCCCAAACTCTGCACTGATGGTATACATCGTTATATGGGCGTACATATCTCAGGGTTATACGGTCAGGAACTTGTACACATGCCGAGCTCGTCTTACAGCGCACGGATCCGTGATCCATAGACCCGTACGTGCACCAAGCTCACGAACTAGCACATCTCGTGGTGCTTGAGTCACTGCCACAGCGCATGTCGATTACAGAGTTACACGTCCTTCCTCTTCTCGTCGGCGAGGAAGAAGGCGAGCACGGCGAGGGGGTACGCGGAGAGCACGCCGGCGGTGACCTGGAGGGACGCGTGGACGCCAACGACGCCGAAGTAGGCGGGCGCGGCCTGGCCGTAGCCCGCCGGCGCCCTGGACGCGTCCAGCGCGTAGGCGCGCACAGGTAGGGGATGCCATGGGGACGTAGCCGTCGACGACCCTATACTGAAGAGTGGCCGTGCCGGCGGCGTATGGCTGCTCGGCGATGCCAGCTCCCTGGCCGCGACTGCGGAGAAACGGCAGTTCTCATTTTATGGGCCTCGGCAGGACTGGGCCGATTTAAGCCGCAAGCGGACCCACGCGACGCTCCGGCCCGCTTCCTCGGCTCAGATCCTGCCGCTCCTTCCCGATCCGACGGTTTATATAATCCCTGGGGTGGACGGTAAATGAAATACCGACCACCCCCACCCCCGATTCGGGTTCCCCGTCGCAGCGGACACGGTGTCCTTCTCGATCGCCGCCGTCCGCTGGCTGTTGGGGAGGGAGGGGGACGACGCGCAGCGCCCGTCGCAAAAGCGAGTGCCTTGCCGGCGCCGGCGCGTTCGTCCTTGTCCACTACCATCACTGCCTTCGCTGAAACCTGGCATTGCCGAACTCGATACTCGCCCGTTGCCGACTCGCCGGCTCCATTGGTGGCGAGCCTGCGTGCGGCGTGCGGAGTGGCAGGTGCGGCGGCTGAAGATGTTCGTGAGAAGCGGCGGCCTGTCATCAGCCGGCGCGGCAACAAATCTCCCGGCTCTCTACGCTGAGTTTGCAGGATTGCATCTTCACCTTCGCGGCGTTCTGCTGAATGCTGATCACTGTTATTGCTTGGATACGGTGGAGTTCGGTTGACCATCTGCGAGGAATATCAGTGTTCCCTGCGGGCGTGTGGCAATCTGTCTGGGCCTTGCCGTCGAAGCAGGCAGCAACACACTGCACACATACGGTGGCACCCCGCGTGCCTTCCAGTACATGTACATCCAAGGCCAGTTCCGTTTCAACCTAGGCCCTCATCAGTAGTTTTAGCAGCAGAACAACATTATGAGCAGCGAAATCTCTGCTCACTGAATTGCCTTTATATCATGATGAAAATACAGGAGACAAAAAATTATGTTGATGGTTAAAGAAATGTTAACATGAGACTTAACTGTGTAGATCATTACTCATGGATCAAAGTATTAGGGCAGACTAAACGAAACCACACTAGCGAGGCAGAAAAATTTCTGAGAGAAATTACTACTTTTGTGTGAGGCTGCTGTTGCCGCTGCAGAGACGTGCCACGCCGTTCGTTTCCATTCAGAGCAGCACGCCAGGGGTATGAGTAGGCAGCATAGTCCAAATCCCACAGCGGAAACGCTGCAGCGCCAGGTGCATCATGTCGCCGGAACGTGGCCGCCAGTTGCCGGGAAACGGCCGGTCAAACCAGCCACTCTATTACAGTCCATACATGATGCCATACATGAACTGTGCCTGAGGATGGTGCTCATGGTAACCAAGGAATCGTAGGGGATGATATCAGTATGATTATGCCATTATTTGTACCTATCAGTATGATTTTGTTGGACCTGAGTAAATGAAATTAGTGCTCCTTTCTCTACCTGTTGACTTCGTATACATTATTCATAATTGTACCCAAATTACCGTTTTATAAACTTTCAAAAAAGTATCGATGTTACTAACAACTGAAAAGTGGTAATTTGTGCATTTTTTCATGTGGCTCTCTATTATTGAGATACCAAATGATGGTGATGTATATGTATATCCTTGGACTCTGATAACATACTATGGTTGCCTATGGTTTATCTGCTTTGCGGTCAGTTGCGAAGGTTTGATGTCTGAAACTGTTGATAATTGAACCACTTAACTTTGAGATAAGTTACATGATGCAAGCGTAAACACATTTTCTGCATCGGTTGCTAACTGATTCTCAACATGATCTTGTAAATACCACTCGCGGCAGATCAATTTCGGAGACCAAAGCACATTTGCTGAAGAGGCTGCTGCTATGTGCTATCGTCCTCCTCCACCTGCTGCTGCTGATGCCAGAGGCATGAGAAGGCAGTATAACTCACATCCCACAGCGGAAACGCTGCAGTACGCCAGAGGCATGGCCCCGGAACGTGGTCGCCAGAGCACGGCCGGTCGAACGAGCCACTCCATGCATCTTCCATTCTTCCTCTACCGCTCACACCTCCTGCATTCCACTGCCGCCGTCGGTAGTTGAAGTAGCCCGCGACGTTGAAGTAGTAGGCGGGCGCCGGTCTGGCCGTAGCCCGCCGGCGCCCCGGACTTCTCCAGCGCTACGTGCCTACGTTGTAGGGATTGCCGTGGGGACGTCGCAGGCGACCCTGTATTGGAGCGTGGCCGTGCCGGCAGCGTACGGCTGCTCGGCGATCTTGAGCTGGCGGCGAACCCGCAGGCCACGTTTTATGGGCCTCGGCAGGACGGAGTCGAGCCGATTTAGCCGCTAACTGGCCCACGCGACGCTCCAGCCTGCTTCCGTGGCTCGGATCCTGCCGCTGGTTTCCGATCCCACGGTTCATATAACCCCGGGGTGAACGGTAAATGAAATACCGTCCACCCCTACCCCCGGTTCCCATCGCCGCGGACACCGTCCTTCTCGCCGCCGTCCGGGCGTTCGTGTTCGTCCACCGCCATTGCTGCCTTCGCTGACGCAGAGGAGAAACCTGGCATTGCCGAACTCGATACTCGCTCGTTGCAGACTCGCCGCCTCCATTGGCGGCGAGCCTGCGTGCACAGTGCGGTGTGTGTGGAGTGGCGCGGTCTCGGCGGCACAAGATGGGCGTGAAAAGCGACGCCTGAGTCATCCGGCCGCCGGAGCGGCAACAAATCTCCCGGCTAAAGGATGAGTTGCGGGATTGCAGCTTCGCCTTCGTGGCGTTCCGCTGAATTGCTTGGATATGGTGGAGTTCGTTTGCCTTGACCATCTGCTAGGAAGAGTATTCCCGGCCTGTGGGCGTGTGGCAATCTGTCTAGGCCTTGCCGTCGAAGCAGGAAGCACACTGCACACAGACGGTGGCGTGCCTGCGTATGCAAATGCTGAAGGCCTCGCCGCGCCGGTGCGTTCACGGTCCACGCCATCATCTAACACCGCCGCCGTTGCCGTTGACGTTGCAGTCGAGGGTATATCTGATTAGGAGCCAATTTTTTTCTTATCTACTAGAGCACACTGCAACTTACTACTCCGCTTAGGTTGGTATTGGTAGTTCCATCTGATTACCAAGAGCAAGGATTTCCTGTAGTCGGATAGTACTATCCATCCACTCCTAAGGCTGAACAAATAATGGAACCGCAGGCAGTTGTACACAAATTATCATCTCCTGATATGTACTGCTCAATAATCCATCGCAATTCCTTTGACTCATGGATGAGCATGTATCCAATCCAAGTAGTACAGACAGCCGTGCTCTTCTAGTACATGCAGGGAGTACGTGTATATCCCAGGCCAGTTCGGTTTCCACCTAGGCCCTCATGTGCAGTGTAGCAGAAAAACAACAGTTGGAACAGCAAAATCAAGAGGTTCCTCTGCTCACATAATTGCTTTTATATCATGAAAATACACGAACAAAAAAATACTATTTTTTCCAGGAACCAAAAAAAAAATACTGTTGATGGTTTAAGAAATGTTAGCTCGAGAGTTGAGACCTCAGTGTATAGATTAAAGTTGCAGGAAAACAATTATTGCTCATGGATCAAGTGTGCAGACGAAACAAAACCACACTAGCGAGGCAGATCAATTTCTGAGAGAAATATGAAGAGGCTGCTGCTGCAGCAGAGACGAACCACGCGGTTCGTTTCCATCTAGAGCAGCACGCCAGGGGACTGAGCGGAAACGCTGCAGTGCACCAGGCGTTTCATGTCGCCGGAACGTGGCCACCAGTTGGCAGGGCACGACCGCTCAAACCAGCCACTCCATCACACTCCATACGTGATGCCATACATGAACTGTGCCTGAGGATGGTGCTCATGGTAATCAAGGAAGCATAGGGGATGATATTGATATGGGTGCTTTTGGTATTTGTGATTATTGTACCTATCAGTATGATTCTGTTGGACTTGGGTGAATGAAATTGGTGCTCCTTTTGCTAGTTTGTTGAGTTTTCCATCCATAATGTTCCTAAAAAAAAGAGTTTTCCAACCATAACTGTAACCAAATTCCCGTTCAAACTTTCAAAATAGTCTCGATGTTGCCAACAACCGAAGAGTGGCAACTTCTGCATTTTCTCCTTTGGATAAATTACATAATGCGCGTAAAAACATTTTCTCTTCTCCCACCTTTCCTGCATTGGTGGCTAACTGATTCTCAACATGATCTAGTAAATACCAATCATGAGTTCATGACAGATCAATTTCGGAGAACAGAGCACATTTGTGTGAGGAGGCTGCTGCTATGTGCTATACTTCCTCCTGCTGCTGCTTCTGCTGCTGCAAAGACACCACGCGGTTCATTTCCAACTAGAGCAGTATGCCAGCGGCATGAGCAGGCTCACATCCCACAGCCGAAACTAGCCGCTCCATCACACTCCATCTTCTTCTACCGCTCACGAGTCACGCCTCCTGCATTCCGCTGCCGCCGCCGGTAGTTGAAATAGCCAGAGCAGAGCTGTTGCTTCTATTAGCCAGTGCGCTTTGGCAGTTGGCACCATGGGCATGGAGCGCTCCCCTTCCTCCCGGGCCGCGCTCCTCCTCTTCCTCGCGCTCGCTCTCGCTCCCTCCGCCAGCTACACCAACAGCCACGGAGGCCCAGCAGCTCCTGCTGCTGCTCCAGCAGCGGCGCGGTGCGGCCCGGCCAATGACGGCGATGCCGCCATTAGGGCAGCAGCAATGTATCTTGCCGACCCAGGTAATTAGGTAGGGCCCAGTAAAAGTCGATAGTAGTTGTTCTGAAGCCCACAGTGCTTGCTAGCAGGAGTGGTGTTAAGCTGGGTCCCGCATATATGAGTAAAAAAATGATCACTCAACAACTACTAGAGGAGGCGTGCGGTGAGGTAAAAAGAAGAGAGTGAGAGAAACTATATTTTTATTCATGTTACCGGGTAGCAAGCTTACTTACTGCTTGGGGAATCTTTTAACTCTTACCGACTCCCACAGTGCTACTACCAGGTAACAGCAGATCCACATAGGCCTTACTGCTTTTGCACCACACTGCTGGTGCCCTTACCGTCATCTCGTTGGCCGTGCAGGGTGACGACGTGGCCGCGCTGGCCGTGGATGCCCAGGACCTCTCCCTCGCCGGCTTCTGCAACCGGAGCGGCCACTGGCATGCGTTCCCGGGGTACGGCCATGTGCTCGACCCCTCCAAGTCCACGCTCCTGCCGTTCGGCAGCACCTACCACGACCTCATCGGCGGGCTGGCCAACCTGCCGGGGCTGCCTCTGGGGCCAGGCCCCGCGCAGCGCGCCGCCGGCGCGCTCTCCGCCTACGACGCGGCCGCCGACACCGTGGCGGCGCTGAAGCGCGCGCTGGCGACGCTGAAGGTGATGACGGTCGAGACCCAGCTGCTGCGGCCGGTCTGGGAGGCCGTCGCCATGGGGTACGAGAACGGCGAGGCTACCGTCGGCCCCGAGATCCTGCCCTACATCGAGTACTGGGACATCATCTGCTACGAGCTCATCCGCGCGTGCCGGACCGGCGAGTGGGGCGGCGGGCCCTTCACCGAGTTGCTGAGGGAGAGCGCAACATTCGCCGAGGAGGAAGCGCTCGCCGTCGTCGGCGACCTGGTTGAAACAAACCGGATTTTCGTAAAAGAGAATCCGCTCCCTGTATCATTGTGATAGTCCCGGAATCAACAGCTATCACGTAAAGAACTTATTCCAGAAGTTATCACATTCATACATCGAATAAAACAGTGCAATATTTAGATTATTACATCTCCCAACATAGGAAGTACGGGTACAAACAACTTGGGCTAAATCGACAGAAAGGAAAGCCAACGCAGCGGTAGCTAAGTCATCCGAGCTTCATCTTCATCTCCTCCACAGGCAACTACTCGAGCGTAGCGCCACACCTCAGTCGTACCATCCATCGGCGTTGTTGTCGAAGTCAGACTCGTAACCTGCAAGACATTGAATTGTTCCCAAGGATTAGAACAGTTCCACGTCACCATCCATAGATGTGCAAGCTTTATGGTGGACTAATCTAGTATACAAATAGACAAGGTATAGCCAGGGGTTTCCTATGCAGCAGCAATAGAAGTTTATAAGACAGTTTCCAACACCAACTCACACCTCCACGGGCAATCCTGACAGAACAGGCTCCCGTCTCCAACGTCTATTCGATGGGAGAACTCCCGCTCCTCCCATCTCAACGGCCGTGCCGGATCCTTAGTTTAAAAAGGGGAGAGGTAGAAGTTTTAGTCACCAAAACACTAATCAGACGAACAGTTCATAGGGGGTTGTCCATGACCGAGGACGCGGCTATACGTATAGTTTTAACTCTGCAGAGTGTGTACACCTATAATCTATGCGAGATGCGCCCAGTCGGTCGCGAACCTTCTGAACAACATCACACCGAACGGAGGTCTATTAGTTACGGCACCATCCTGCTTTTCCGGGCTTGGGGCGCGTCCTCCGCTAGAGGTCGCCCCGGAACTGTGAAGCACTCCCCCGGGGCCAGTCGGGGGCCAAAACAAATCAGGGAGCAGTTGTCAACACCAATCCCCCTTACACTGAAACACTATCCTCCTGCAGGCTTGGCACCGCACTTGCTAGTCTCAGGCTCGGGCCCACCCTCATAATGGACACACAGAGTGCACGGTAGTTCCCAATGATGCGGTTTGTCCGACCTGGTCCTCAAGCTGCCGAAGTGAGCTCTTCTCTCGAAATGCGTATCCACCATAGTGGTCCGCCAGTCGCACCCATTACAGGTATCGCCGCCAACTCCTCTTCATCAGATCAAACCAAACTTGTGCCCGCCACAGGCACTCCGCGGGAAGTACCCAAGTGTACTTACCAAGCCTCCAATCCAAGGATTGGGTTATGGTGCGCTCACTTCAATAAAAGGGTTTTCAAATCCATCATCTCCTCGGTTTTCACACTCACGCCAAAATAAGTTTAAAACATCCATTTCCCTCACACGCATGCAAGCGAAGCATCATCCACATCATATATATTTATAGTAGTAGGACAGCAAGGAATCTGTAAATAAATAGGCTATGCATGGTTTATCATCTCAAGCAGTTCATGCGAATAAAGTGAAGCATAGCATACTACAAGCATGTCTAATAGGCGTTCAAAGAATGGATGGGCGTGAACCTGGTGACTCCTCCTCATAGTAGAACTCGTCGAACTCCTCCTCCTCAGTCCCGACGTGAGTCTCCGGTCCACCTAAATACCGATCCGTAATTTAATTACCGAGACTACGGGCAAATAAACTCCAAACGAGAACAAAGGAAGAGCCAAACAATACCAAACTCTATTCTAACGCGTAGGTCATGATTTTAGAAAAATAATGAAACTGGTGTCATATTTTTCTGAGCTACGGTTGATTTATTATTAATTTTTGAAGTTTTAAATCATTTTCTGAAATTATTTAATTAATTCCGAAAAATAAAATAACAGACATGGACACGTGGTAGCATCTGGTGGTGCCACATCATCACTGCTGACGTCAGCATGACGTCATGCTGACGTCATCAGTGGGGACGGCGTGGGCCCTGATGACGTCAGTGTTGACTCGGTCCGGTCAACGTTGACCAGTCAACGGTCAAGGGTCAGCGGGCCCACATGTCGGTCTCAAGCGGTCTATGGCAGGTGGGGCCCGGTGGTCAGCAGCTCAGGAAAAGAAAAAGAAAAGGGGCGCTGGGCTGGCCATTGGCAAGAGCCGAAAGCGGCCCACAAAGGCTGGGTGAAGGGGCTGCAACAGCTGTGGCTTCGGTGGTCTTGGTCCACCGTACGCCGTGTGTGTGGTCCACCGGAGCCAGGTCTACGGGATCGGGGTGTGGCTGAGCGGGATCTTCTGCGGCTACGCGGGGTCGGCTTGGTGTGCCCTCGGTGCGGCTTGCCGCACGCGCGCTCGGCGCGCGACGCCGCGCGGTCGCGGGGCGGTGACCGCGCACCGGTGCCGGGGTGGCGCTAGCGACGGCGAGGTTGCAGCTAGGCTAGCGGCGAAGGGAACCTGCACAAAAGATGCTCGGCACGAAGGCCGGCGGCACAGAGGCTGCGAGGCGGCGGCGAGGGCTCACTGCACGGAGGCCGGCGTTCACAGGGGAAAACAGAGGAATGGGGCGTGCGGTGGCGGCGACTCACCGCGGCGGGGTAGTGGTTCGCGGCAGCTCGGTGCAGGGCTCGCGGAACGGTGGGCAACGCGGCTCGCGGTGCGCAGGGACGGCGGCGCCTCCTTCTCCACGAGCGGCGACGGCGGTTCCCCTCCCGCGGACGGCTCGAGGGCGACGACGCGGCGGCGGCGGCGGCTTCTCCTCTGCTTCTCTCCTTCGTCCTCCCCGACTCCTTCTCCTCTTCCCCTCCTACTCCGAGTGGTGGCGGCGGCTGGCTGGGAGTAGAGGCCGTAGTGGAGTGCGGCAGTTTGGAGAGGGAGTGGCGGCCGGCGGGGTTATTTATGGGCGGCCGGGCTAGGGTTAGCTGTTGGGGCGTGGGCGCGGACGGTTGAGGCCTCGGCGTCCGTGCCCTAGGCCACGCGGCGGGCGTCCGTCGGCTGAGCGGCGCGCCTTGGCGCGGAGCGCCGGTGCGGGGGCGCAGCTGCGTGCTCCAGCTGTGTAGGGGATGGGATGACGAGAGGTGGAAGGGAAAGCTGACAGACGGGGGCCGCTTGTTAGCGAGAGAGAGAGGGAGAGGGCGCGGGGCTGAGAAGCTGGGCCGGCTGAAGTTGCTGGGCCGGCTCGGCCTGGGGAAAGGGTTAGCGAGCCGCGGGCTTAGGTAGTTAGCAGGCCGGCTGGGGGGTGGGGGTTGATAGGTTAGCAGCTGGGCTGGGCTAGCTGTTAGTTGGGTTTCGGCCCAAGGGTAGGTTAGGGGCTTTCGCAATTAGTTTATGGTTTAGTTAGTATTTTAATTTGAATTTGAATTTGAATTATGATTTAAATTCAAATGCTTCAAACAATTGAACACCAAGAAACCAATAAGACCCAAAATCACACTAAGGCAAAAATACACCTTAATTCCATTTAATGTTTATTTAATTCTAAGAATTTTAGGAAGGAAACAAGAAGACATCCTTATGATTTTCCATCTAGCAACAATCCACAAAAAAGTTTTTGAAAATTCACATTTTTGCACATTAGCATTCCGTATAAAAAATACGGGATGTTACACTGGCGGTGAACCGCACCCCTGGGGGAGCTGCTGCTGGCTCACGCGCGCAGTGCCTGAGCTAATACCGGTAACCTCTGAACTTCTGATGATGCCTTGATCACTCCTTGGAATAAACAAGCTGAAGTTCTAGACTTCTAGTAGCTTGCGTGTTGTCGAACCTCTGAACTTCTGATGATGCCTTGATCACTCCTGATGATGTGTGATTTTAAGTTTGGCGAAGAGTTTGGTGATGTACTTGTTGGATTACTAACTGCATCACGCATTGTTATTGGGGTGCATCTGAACCTGATGTTTGTGAGATATCAGTGCGTCGTTGTTGCCTTCTTGTCAGTCTAGTTATTAACTTGTGTCAGCTAGTATGAGGTTGCCGATTCCTGAACGGCTGTGGATGGTTGAGTTGAGAGTAGTAGAGACAGCAGTAGACCGTAATTGGTCTCAGTTACACTCTATTTTATGTCAAGGTGCAAGTGGTTGTAATTGGGTCAACCAGTGATTGACCCAGACTAACCTCTGAACTTCTGTTATTTTTGGGTTTTGGGTTACCCTGACCCATAGCATAGCAAGGCTTACATGGGTCAACCAAAAACACCAGAACTCTGAATGATGTGGTCGCCATGCTTTGCTGCTGCAGAACTGCAGATGCTTCCAGGAATGATACGATTTTGTGTGTCTAAAAGCTCAGGCTTCACGTAATGTCCAAATTCAGCAAACATGCATATTTCAGTGCACAAATCTACTCGTCACAGTTTAGATCTCAATGCAAATAGCCCACTATAGCTTCGCTATAGCTCCGCTATAGCTTTTTGAGACAAATGCCGCTACGATATTGCAAATATTACCGCTAATGCTGATAACTCCGCTATATCATGAAATAGCACCGCTAAATTCAATAGCTTAGCTCCGCTAACATCGCTATGTTTGACTTATGAACTTATATACTTGTGATTTACGAACAACAAGGTACGATTTATGATATATCTTGTGAATTGTGGCTCATTTCCTTATGTATTCACTAATGTTTGCATATACTTACGAAATATGAGGTGGAAATCATAAAAATGGTAATGTTTAGGGCTATATTTTGATAGTTTTTCGCATACCGCTAAATGCTATAGCTTCCGCTATAGCTGCGCTATAGCCCCTATAGCTTTTTTAGAAGTACTCCGCTAAAGTCTATAGCCCGCTATTTGCAACATTGATCTCAATAATCACACGAAAATTCATGTCATAAGCAGAACATGGGAAGAAAGAAATCATCATAAAAGTGATAACAAATGCACACATCTGATTATTTGTACAAATCCATTGCTAGCATGTACCATTCGGAACACTCCAATCTAATACAATTGCTAGCCTGTAACAACAATGAAACTCCATTCTGAGCAGCAATGAAACTCCATTCTGAAAATGAAAGTCTGAGTTTAGATCTCAATAATCACATGAAAGTCTTTATGCAAGGATGCTGGGAGAACTTGGGACTGGGGTTACAGCATATGTCCAGTTTGATGACAAAAAAATCACAAGCCTTCTGCAGGCATATTGCAGACAGATGCAGTCCGAGTTTCTGATGAGATGCACATAGTGTAGTTTTATACTAGTAGGAAACCCCAAACTCATCACTAATCGATGATTTTATAGCATACATCTAAATCAGATATAAGTACATCGGTATATATGGTCGTACATATGTCTCAGGATTATACGTCCGGAACTTGCACATACCGAGCACGACCGACAGCGCACAGATCTGTGATCCAAGCTCCCCCAGCGCGTCGTGGTGCTAGCCTGCTACAGCGCATGTCACTTACACGTTATTCCTCCTCTTCTCTTCGGCGAGGAAGAATGCGAGCGCGGCGAGGGAGAACACGGAGAGAACGCCGCCGGCGACCCGGAGGCCAGAGGTGGATGCCCGTCACGCCCGCGGCGTCAAAGTAGTAGGCGGGCGCGGTCTGGCCGTAGCCCGGCCGCGCCCCGGACGCGTCCAGAGCGTAGGCGCGCACGTGGTAGGGGACGCCGTGGGGATGTCGCCGGCGGCCGGCGACCCTGTCCTCGAGCGTGGCTGCCGGTGGCGTACGGCTGCTTGGCGATCTTGTGCTGGCGGAGAAATGGCAGGCCTCGTTTTATTTATGGGCCTCGACTGGACCGGGCAGAGCTGGTTTAGCCGCAAACCGGCCCACGCGACGCTTCGGCCTGCTTCTGTGGCTTGGATCCTGCCGCTCGTTTCCAATCTGACGGTTCATGTGACCCCTGGGGTGGACGGTAAATGAAATACCGACCACCCCCCATCCCTGTCCCCCGTCGCCGCGGACCCTGCCCTTTTAGCAAACTCGCCGCCGCTGTCCGCCAGCTGTTGGGGAGGGGGCCGGCGCGCACGCACGGGTCGCAAAAGCGAGTGGCTTGCCGCGCCGTCAAGTTCTCGCCACCGCCGTCGCTGACGCAGGGTCGCAGGGAAGAAGCCTGGCATTGCCGGACCGGCCCTTCACCGAGCTGCTGAGGGAGCGCGGCGCGCCAACATCCGCGGCGAGGAGGAGGCGCTGGCCGTCGTCGACCTGGTGACCAACCGCACCCTGGGGGAGTTCCTCATGGCCCACGCGCGCAGTGCCTGAGCTGCGCCTGTAAGTTCTGAACTTTTGATGGGATCACTCCTGGGAATAACAAGCAATTCTGTCCGACCATGGCCATCCGTGGAACACGCACTCGACTCATTAATCGATTACCAGGCAGCTATCCGGCTGGGTCGTACACTCGTACTACATGATCTCTGTATTGGCGCCTGTCTTCGCCAGGCATATTCTGAGCTCTGAGTTCCTGACTAGAGTAATTTCGTAGGGAAACCCCAAATTCTGCGAGATGGTGTGATGCCCTTCTCTCGTTCTTACTGAACTCCTTCGTTCGTAGGCGTAATTGATGATTTACCAGTATATATGGATCTAAATCAGTGTATGGCAATACGGTCCGAAAGTATAACTTGCACTTGCGTTACATATCGAGCACGACACCGTGAACAAAGCGCACGACACCAAACACGTCCTGGTGCTTGTACCCTGCGATCGCGCATGGCGATTACTCACTCGTCCTTCCTCCTCTTCTCGACGGCGAGGAAGAAGGCGAGCGCGGCGATGGAGAACGCGGAGAGCACGCCGGCGGCGACCCGGAGCGACGCTTGGACGCCCGTGACGCCCGCGACGTCGAAGTGGTAGCCCGGCGCGGTCTGGCCGTAGCCCGCCGGCGCCCCGGACGCGTCCAGCGCGTAGGCGCGCACGTAGTAGGACGCCGTGGGCACGTCGCGGGCGACCCTGTACTCGGCCGTGGCGCCGGCGTACGGCCGCACGGCGATCTCGCGCTGGCACGCCTTGTCCTTGCTCAGGTCGTCGCTGGCCTTGCGCCACCCGCGGTCCCTCTGGCTCGCCGGCGCGTAGCAGAGGGTCACTCTCACCGCCCTGTACCCGGCGTCGGCGCCGGCCGGGGAGGACGCGTTGAGGCGCCATGTGACGGTGATGGTGTCCTCGCCGGCGTGCAGGACTGTTAAAGATGTGACAGGGATGTCAGGGTGGAGTCAGATTGACATGTTTGAATATGTATATACATGCATTTTTTTTCGGAACTGTAATATGCAAGTAAAAGGTCTCTGTGTAACAAATGGGAAGCCCAAACTATCTTGTGGGCGTTCATAAAAAAAACTATCTTGTGGGCTTCTTTTTTAATGCTTACACAACAAGTGCGCATTTTTTTTATATAAATGATGAAGCAAACCCCTGTGCCAACAACCAACAGGGCAACAAGCCAACAATATCTTATTTTTTTAAAAGAAAACAAGTCAACAATATCAGGTAGTATAACCAAGAAAACAAGAACCTAAATTCCTTGCTGCGCAATGACGACTAGCAAAAGACTGGCTGTAGTATACATCAATTAGCAAGGTGGCCCGCGCAAATTTGCACGGGTAGCTAGTTTTTTATACTAATATTTAGATTTTTTAATTTAAATATAATTTTATTTAAATATTCGTTGTTCCATTGTCAATACAGTTTATCTAATTATGTCCAAACTTATTATGTACTTACAACCTTGTTGAACGCCCTAAATCCAAGCATCTCTCATCAGGTACACGTGCAGATCAACACGTTGTCCTCCGCTCATTGTTGAACACTGCCTATAGAGGAACGTGGAAGGGCACATGTGGCTTCAGACTGTCCGCATTCGTCGTACTCTATTCTCATACTCTAAAAGAAATATTCCTGCCTAGTCATTAAGATTCTCTCATTTATATCAATTTCTTCTACACCCATCATTCTTTATATCTTATATTATAATACAAACTACCAATAACTGAGCTTACCCATTTCTTTTTCTCTTTTTCTTTCACCGACGCCACCACTCCCCCCACTCTATCTCTCTCCCTCTATCTCCCCCACTCTCTAGTGGCGTCGGCACGGTAAGGGTTGCCATCCTCGCCATCCTCCATCGGCGCGCGGAGCGGCCAGACTCCGAGCACCGAAGGCGCATGGGTGGTTCCCGCGGTGGTGGATGACCTCGCGGCGGCGGACGGTCACGCCGCGACGACGAAGGATTCCCACGGCGGCCACGGACGCCCGGGCACGGTGGTGGAGGGCTCTCGCGGCGGCCAAGGACGACCTCGCGGCCACGGTGGAAGCCTCCTACGGCGGCTACGAACGGCTGTGCAGTGGCGCGCGGCCACGGACGTCTGTGCAGTTGCGGTCACGGACGGCTGCGCGGTGACCATGGAGGGGTGGCGGCGGATGGAATAATATAGACCATTAGATCTTCATCAAATCCTACGACATATGTTCTTCTCTTTTTTATATTAACGGAATAATATAGACTGTTAGATCTTCGTAAAATCCGATAACCTATATTCTTTTCTTCTTTTTTAAATTAACAAAAATAATATGGACCGTTAGATGTTCATAAAATCCGATGGCATATATTCTTCTATTTTTTAGATAAACGTGGGTATTTCTTGGCCCTCTCGGCGAATCTGGTGGCTCCTTCTGCTTCTATCCCGCGGCGGTGGATGACCTCGTGGAGGCGGACGGTCGCGCCGCGACGACGAAGGATTCCCACGGCGGCCACGGACGCCCGGCCGCGGCGGTGGAGGGCTCTCGCAGCGGCCAAGGACGACCTCGCGGCCACGGTGGAAGCCTCCTACGGCGGCTACGGACGACTGTGCAGTGGCGGCCACGGACGGCTGTGCAGTGGCGGCCACGGACGGCTGTGCAGTGGCAGTCACGGACGGCTGCGCGGTGACCATGGAGGGGTGGCGGCGGACGGAATAATATAGACCATTAGATCTTCATCAAATCCTACGACATATGTTCTTCTCTTTTTTATATTAACGGAATAATATAGACTGTTAGATCTTCGTAAAATCCGATAACCTATATTCTTTTCTTCTTTTTTAAATTAACAAAAATAATATGGACCGTTAGATGTTCATAAAATCCGATGGCATATATTCTTCTCTTTTTTAGATAAACGTGGGTATTTCTTGGCCCTCTCGGCGAATCTGGTGGCTCCTTCTGCTTCTATCCCGCGGTGGTGGATGACCTCGTGGAGGCGGACGGTCGCGCCGCGACGACGAAGGATTCCCACGGCGGCCACGGACGCCCGGCCGTGGCGGTGGAGGGCTCTCGCGGCGGCCAAGGACGACCTCGCGGCCACGGTGGAAGCCTCCTACGTCGGCTACGGACGGCTGTGCAGTGGCGGCCACGGACGGCTGTGCAGTGGCGGCCACGGACGGCTGTGCAGTGGCAGTCATGGACGGCTGCGCGGTGACCATGGAGGGGTGGCGGCAGACAGAATAATATAGACCATTAGATCTTCATCAAATCCTACGACATATGTTCTTCTCTTTTTTATATTAACGAAATAATTGAAAGTGCATCTAGGCATTTAATCTATTTTGGTGATTAATGGCAATAGAAATTTGGATATGATGTTTTGCATGAGTTGTGCAGGAATAAAATGAAATAAAAAGAAGATAATACTAAAGGAAGGACCCCAATGCTCATTCATATGGTGGAGGACTCAATTGGTGGATTTAAATTTAATTTTCTGTTTGAAATTGAGTATAGGACCACCGTACTATCGAGGGGGACGTAGTTGATAAATTCTAGATGCTAAAAGTGCTTTACTTGAGATGACAAACTCTTGAGAGACACAAAAACACTTCAGAAACACCTTTTCTGCTCGGCCGGAACTTAGGCCGGAAGATCCGACCGGAAGTTCCGGGCGGCTCGGTCTCGAGATTCTACGGGCCGGAAGTTCCTGCCGTAGCATCGGAAGATGCTTGACTTAGCCGTTTTTCGAGCTCACGAGTGTCCTGTTGCAAGTTCCGACCCTAGGCCGGAAGATCCGACCGGAAGTTCCGGCCGGCTCTGTCTTGGCTTTCTCCGGGCCGGAAGTTCCGGGGTCCCCCGGAAGATCCGACATACGGTCGGAAGATCCGGCTCCTGGAATTTTTCTGGGGTTTTCCTAACACGTATCTGTTGCTTGTCGGATGATCCGATCAAGTGTCGGAAGATCCGGTACCCCTTCGCAGAGCACATAACGGTCATATTTTGGGGGGGGGGGGGTTGGTATAAATACCCCTCACCCCCTTCATTCATTTGCTGCTGCACACACGACCTAACACAAGACAAGAGCATTCACTCTCCTCCTCAAATCCCCTCCCAAGCTTGATTCTTGCCAAGATTCACCTAGGGTTTGAGTGAGAGAGAAGACTAGAAGTGAGAACTCCCCTTGTTCATCTCGTGAAGCACTTCGAGCAACTTGAGTTCATCGATTCACGTTTGTTACTCTTGGAGCTTGCTCCTAGACGGTTAGAGGTGCCGGTGAACTCCCATTCTCTTGTGGTTTGAGTCCCGGAAGTTTGTATTACCCTCTCTCTTCGTGGGAGCACATAGTAAGTAACTCAATCCTCCTTTGTGGTTGATTGGGAGAGACTTGGGGTTAGTGTGACAGCCCGGCTCTTTGTGAGCATCTCAACGGAGACGTAGCTCCTTTGTGGAGTGAACTTCGGTAGAAAATCCTTTGTCTCCACATTTGTTCTTGTTCATATTGTTTCTATAACTTGATTTGTCCCGATCTACTTATTTGTGGCTATACTCTGATATTGTTCATATATAGAAGGTTCCTTACATCTTTTGTGAGCTTTGTATTCAAGTGGATTTGTCAAAAGGTCATTAGATTTCAAATCTCGAAGTACACTTGAATTGCCTGTCGGAAGATCCGGCTTATCATCGGATCTTCCGGTATTCTGTCCCAGTCGGAAGATCCTGTACAGTGTCGGATCTTCCTGGCCGGAAGATCCGAGACTGTGTCGGATCATCCGACTTTCTGACATTTTTCGGAGGATTTTTGCAGAAATTTTTAAACAGGCCTATTCACCCCCCCTCTAGGCCTAGTGTTGGTCCTTTCAATTGGTATCAAAGCCTAATCCCTTGTTTAGGCTTAACCGCTAAGGGAAAAACACTATGGTCGGTACGGGAGATGGATCCGAGATGGCTTCCGCTCACAAAGATAAACATCCGACGCCCGTCGAGTCAAGCTCAAGCGATGATGAATTCAACATTAGCGATGTTGATGATAGCTTGGATGAACAAGAAAAGAAGAAGCAAAGAAGGGAGAAGATAATGAAGAAGATTAAGGAGAAGGCCGAAAGAAAGGCGCAAAAGCTTCTCAAGAAGAAGATACGAGAAAGAGACGCTCTCGACGGACTTCACTCGGTGTCTTATCGATATGAGACATCTTCTTCTAACAAGTCTTTCGACCCTTCTAGTCTTAATTTCTTATCCGTTCCAATGGGCAAAGTCCCCAAATTCAATGGGATTGACTATGCCCGGTGGAGCAATGATATGAAAGTTTACTTGCATGGTCTTCATCCATCTCTTTGGACTATTGTGAAAATAGGTGTCGACAAGAGTGCAATGCCAAGTCGAGAACAAGAGTACGACATCTTCCGCAACTCTCAAGCCGTGACCGTGCTTAGGAGTGCTCTAAGCTCCTATGAGTACAACAAGATTAGAGGAATCAATAGTGCCAAGGAGCTATGGGACACTCTTCAAATGGCGCATGAAGGATCGGATGAGGTCAAGGAAGGCAAGGTAGATCTCTTACAAGGAGAACTAGAAGCTTTTGTCATGAAGAAGGATGAGTCCTTGCAAGAGATGTATGATCGATTGAAGCTTCTTGTCACCGAAATTAGAATGCTTGGAAGCAATGATTGGGGCGAGAGCAAGGTCACAAAGAAATTGCTTAGAGCATACGCACCCAAGAACCCAATGCTTGCCACAATGATTAGAGAAAGTGACAAGTTCAAGACAATGGTGCCCATGGAGCTATTCAACAAGTTGCAATATCATGAGATGAATAGCTTGGATGTGACAAGGACAATCCAACAAACCGAAGTCAAGACCATAGCTCTCAAGGCCGAACCAAGCAAGAAAGTTGAGTAAAATGAGAAGACCTCAACTTCCAAGAAGAATGAAGATTCAAACGACCATGAGAGCACCGATGAAGAAACCGCTATGATGGTTAGGAACTTCAAGAGATTCATGAAGACAAAAGGTGAAAAGAAGAGCTTCTCTCAACGAAGATGCTATGAGTGTGGGGAGAAAGGTCACTACATTGCCGATTGTCCCCGCAAGAAGAATGACAAGGATGACAAGAAGTCCAAGGACAAGACCGGTGACAAAGACAAGAAATACAAGGAGAAGAGTCGAGAGTACAAGAAAAAGTTTGGAAGCGCCCACGTCGGTGAAGGTTGGGATTCATCAAGTGATGACTCCGGTGATGAAGGAATGGCCACTTGTGCCATCCAAGCTCCTACACCAACTCCACGACTCTTCAACAACATTGATGAGAGTGATGACGAAGCTCCCATGTGCCTCATGGCTCAAGGGACTAAGGTATTTGACACCACACCACCTCTCTCATCCACTCTCTTGTCATCTAGGAACATTGAAAATGATCTAGATAATGAAGAAGCCGAACATGAGAAAAACATGATAAAGAAGTTCGGCAAAAATGGCTACAAATTTATTAAAAAACTAATAGAGAAAGTTGAGAAAAGAGAGGAGTCTCTTGATAGGCAAGAAGAATTGCTCATCCTTGAGAAGGAGAGAAACCTTGTCCTAGAAGAGGCTCTAGTTGAGGAGAAACTCAAGGTTGAGAAGTTGGCTTGTGAGTTATCTCATGCCAATGACTCACGGGAGAAGATGTCAAAGGAATTGTCTTTGACAAATGACTCTCTAACTAACCTAAAGAATGCTAAAAGTGAGCTTCAAGAAAGGCATTCAAGCCTAGAGATCAAATATAAAGATCTAGAAGCCAATTTTAGCTCACTTTGGGAAAGTACCAAGAACAACTCTAAAACAACTCTTGACTCAAGTGTCTCTACTAGTGAATGTTGCCCAAGATGTTATAAAATTGATTTAGATGCTTGTGCAACTAACATTTCTAAGCTAGAGGAGAAAGTCAAGGCTAAAGATGCCCAAATCCAAAAGTTGACCAATGCCATTGGCCAAGACCAAGGTAAGGGCAATAGTGTATTCGAGACCCACCCGGCATATAAAGTCGGTAGATATGGTACTATCAAGGATGGGCTTGGATACACTCGAGGTGGAAAGGCCAATGAGACAAAGAAGATAAGAGGTCATGATGTGACATTGTTCACCAAGGGGACCAATCTAGGTGAACTAATGGATGCGGCTCATGGGGTGGTAAGGTCCATGGAGCCCTTGCCAATGGCAAAAGCATTTAGTCAAGATGTCAAGATCAAGACCAAGAAGGAAGAGAAGGTCATTGAGCACAAGCCATCGTCAAACTACTCCATCGACTATATGGTCACTTGGGACCAAAATGGGAAGATGGTGGTAAAGTATATATGTGCTCATACTAGGAAGATGATGAGAAGTGTGTGGGTGCCTAAAATGTCAAAAGCTAACACTCAAGGACCCAACCACTTTTGGGTACCTAAGTCCAAGGCTTAAACTTGTTTTGTAGGCATATTCCTCCGGTGGACCTTCGTGGTTGTTGGATAGTGGATGCTCAAATCATATGACCGGAGAAAGGAATATATTTGCAAAGCTACAAGAGTATAACTCACCCATTGAGAAGATCACATTTGGTGACAACAATCATGGTGATGTCATAGGTCAAGGTGAAATAGCTATCTCACAAGACTCATCTCTTTTCAATGTTTATCTTGTTGATTCTTTGGGATACAACTTGTTGTCGGTCTCACAACTTTGTGAGAATGGTTACAATTGTCTCTTTACTAATGAGGGTGTGAGCATCCTAAGAAGGGATGATTCCTCTATTGGTTTTACGGGTTGACTCAAGGGAAAGCTTTACTTAGTTGATTTTACAACTAGTAAAGTGGAACCGAAGACTTGTTTAGTGGCAAAATCTAGCTTGGGTTGGCTTTGGCATCGCCGGCTAGCTCATGTTGGGATGAGGAACTTGGCCAAACTTCAAAAGGATGAACACATCCTAGGACTAACAGATGTTGTGTTTTAGAAAGATAGATTGTGTAGTGCTTGTCAAGCCGGGAAGCAAGTTGGTGCTCCACATCCACCCAAGAATATTTTGACTAGCTCAAGACCACTCAAGTTGCTTCACATGGATTTATTTGGACCGGTTGCATATGTTAGCATTGGCGGGAACAAGTATGGACTTGTCATTGTAGATGACTTTTCTCGCTTCACATGGGTTTTCTTTTTGCAAGACAAGAGTGAAGCTCAAACAATCATCAAGAGATTCATTAAAAGAGCTCAAAATGAGTTTGAGTTGAAGATCAAGCATATAAGAAGTGACAATGGGATGGAGTTCAAGAACACCAATGTTGAAGAGTTTCTTGATGAAGAAGGAATCAAGCATGAGCTCTCCGCACCATACACACCTCAACAAAATGGCATTGTTGAGAGGAAGAATCGGACTTTGATTGAAATGGCACGGACCATGCTTGATGAGTACAAGACTCCGGATAACTTTTGGGCCGAGGCGGTTAGCACGGCTTGCCATGCCACTAACCGTCTCTATCTTCAAAAGTATTTGAACAAGACTCCATACGAGATACTAACCGGTAACAAACCAAAGGTGCACTACTTTCGAGTCTTTGGTTGCAAATGTTACATTCTTAACAAGAAAGCCAAAAGCTCAAAGTTTGCACCTAAGGTTGATGAAGGCTTTCTACTTGGTTATGGTACTAACGAACACGCCTACCGTGTTTTCAACAAAACCACCGGTTGTGTTGAGATCACGGTAGACGTAAAATTTGATGAATCAAACGGCTATCAAGTAGAGCAAGTTGTAAATGATCTTATAGATGAAGACCCGCCAAGTCAAGCCATCAAGAACTTGAGTTTAGGAGAAGTGAAGCCTCAAGAGCCTCCAAATGAAGATGAAGAACAAGACCAAGATCCGGAAATCATGTTCAACATCGATCCATCACCATCAACAAGAGTTGAACCACCAAGCTCATCACAAGATCAAGTCCAAGATCATGATGACGATCATGACCATGGCAATGATCAAGGGGGAGCTCAAGGTGAAGATGCTCAAGATGTTGATTCACATCATGAAGAAGATGATGATGGACCCATCCAACGTCAATCAACATTTTCACATCCAAGAGTTCACCAAAGTGTTCAACGGGATCATCCCGTTGACAACATTCTAGGGAGCATCCAAAGAGGGGTAACCACTCGTTCACGTTTAGCAAATTTTTGTGGATGTTACTCGTTTGTCTCCTCTTTGGAACCTCTCAAGGTAGAAGAAGCTCTTGGAGATGTGGATTGGGTTATTGCAATGCAAGAAGAGTTGAACAACTTCACAAGAAATGAAGTATGGGAATTGGTCCCAAGACCCAAGCAAAATGTGATTGGCACCAAGTGGGTTTTCTGGAACAAACAAGATGAAAATGGCATTATCACAAGAAACAAAGCTAGATTGGTTGCTCAAGGCTTCACTCAAATTGAATGGCTTGATTTTGGTGAGACATATGCTCCGGTGGCAAGGCTTGAGTCAATTCGTATCCTTTTGGCCTATGCATCTCATCACAACTTCAAGTTGTATCAAATGGATGTGAAGAGTGCATTCTTGAATGGGCCTCTTGGGGAGCTAGTATATGTGGAGCAACCACCGGGATTTGAAGACCCCAAGCACCCAGACCACGTCTACAAACTCCATAAGGCGCTCTATGGGCTTAAGCAAGCACCTAGAGCATGGTATGAATGCCTTAAGGACTTTCTTCTCAAGAATGGCTTTGTAATGGGGAAAGCCGATTCTACTCTCTTTACTAGGAAAATAGACAAAGATTTGTTTGTTTGTCAAATCTATGTTGATGATATAATCTTTGGTTCTACTAATAAAAATTTTTGTGAAGAGTATAGTAGGATAATGACCAAGAGATTTGAGATGTCAATGATGGGGGAATTGAAGTTCTTTCTCGGATTTCAAATCAAGCAATTGAAGCATGGCACGTTCATATGTCAAACCAAATATACAAGTGATATGCTCAAGAAGTTTGACATGGCCAATGCTAAGCCCATCAAGACCCCTATACCGGTGAATGGCCATCTTGATCTAAATGAGGAAGGCAAATCGGTCGATCAAAAGGTATATCGCTCCATGATTGGTTCCTTGCTTTACCTTTGTGCATCTAGGCCGGATATTATGCTTAGTGTGTGCATGTGTGCAAGATTTCAAGCCAATCCTAAGGAATGTCATTTAATGACTGTTAAGAGAATTTTTAGATATTTAGTGCATACTCCAAACCTTGGCTTGTGGTATCCCAAGGGCTCCACTTTTGATCTACTTGGCTACTCCGATTCAGATTATGCCGGTTGCAAAGTAGATCGGAAGAGTACAACGGGGACTTGCCAATTTCTTGGTAGGTCTTTGGTGTCATAGAGCTCTAAGAAACAAAATTCCGTTGCGCTATCCACCGCCGAGGCCGAGTATGTTGCAGCCGGTGCTTGTTGTGTTCAACTACTTTGGATGAGGCAAACCTTGAGCGACTTTGGTTGTGAGTTCAAAAATATCCCACTCTTGTGTGACAATGAGAGTGCCATAAAACTAGCAAACAACCCCGTTCAACACTCAAGAACCAAGCACATAGACATTAGACATCACTTCCTTAGAGACCATGAAGCCAAAGGAGATATCGCCCTATGCCATGTTGGAACCGAAAAACAATTGGCCGATATCTTCACCAAGCCTCTTGATGAGCAAAGGTTTTGTTCCTTGAGGAGTGAACTAAATATCTTGGATTCTCGTAACTTGGCTTGACTTGTTGCATACACAATTGATTGATGCCTAGACTAGAAGAAAAATGATTTTATCTTATTTTTGTGTGAGTTTTTCAAAATATTTGATCTTATGATCGTTGGATCATTTCTTGTCTCAAGTTGATCATGGTTATGTATTGATTGTTTGTTGCTGATCAACTTTGGGACAAGATCCTTACATGTTCATAAGCTAGTTCTCTCAAAATCGTCAATCAAATCTCGTTGTGCAAAATCATCTTCGGGACATATCTTCTCTGGGCCGGATCTTCCAACAGACCCCCGGAACTTACCCCTGGAAGTTCCGGGCGGCTCTGTCTCCCTTCGCTCTCTCTGAGAATTTGCCGGATCTTCCGATCCGGCCGGATCATCCGATCCGGCCAGATCATCCGACAACTTGTCGGATCTTCCGGACATGGGAGCTGGCGGAACTTCCGGTGCTGATCTCCCTGGTTCTGACTCTATCGGATCTTCCGACACTCTGTTGGATCTTCCGGCCTGTGCGCGAACTATAAATACCGGGACTCAACCGTTACTTCTTCTCCTCTTCCTTTTTCAACACAGTCAGCCCCCCCTCTCTATCTCTCCACCTCGTGCGGTGATTTCCGAGTTTGGCCATGGGATTACTGATCTTTGGACTCCTTTTGTTTCCCCAAGGCTCGAAGACTCGATCCCCATCGGATCTTCCGGAGTTTTTCGCGGGAAATCTCAACGGTATTGATTCAAAATCCCCATCGCCCGATCTGTCAATGTAGGAGGTTTTAGTGGATTTCCCTTGGTGAATCATCTCATATACATGCCTAGAACACTTCTCTATGATCTCGTGTCGTTTGGTGGGCTAAATCTTCGGTTCCTTGGTTGTTAGGGTTAGGCCCGACTCTGTCGGATCATCCGACTATGGGCCGGAAGATCCGGACCCCCGGATCTTCCGACTCATTGCCGGAAGATCCGACCGAGTCGAGCTCTGTCCTATCAATTCAGTTACCAATCTTTGATCCTTTCTCTAAATATATCCTTGCATATCTTGTCAGATGGTTAAAGAGAAGGTCACACAGAAGAAGAGCACCTTTTTGACTGCGCGTCCAAGTACCGGTCGCTCAAAATGCTCCTTTCACCCACCCAGTGGTTCGTCCTCTGAGTCGGACACCAACTCAGATGGGGGCATTAGAGAAGTTGGCAAGGGGAAGCGCTCAGAGAAACAGACAACTTCTCGCTCTATTCGAGGAAGAGCTCAGTCAAGTGGGCAAGGGCACAAAATTCCTCCTCGTCCCAGAGTCAAGAGAGCTGACCAAGAAGAAGGACCAGAAACACAGTATAATGATGATATTGACAAGTCCTTTCTTGCTCAGAATTTCATAAGCACTGCCATTCCTTTCCGTCACTCACAAGATAGTCCCTTGGTCAATTTCAAGTTAGCCAAAAACAGCACGAAGCCTCTAAGGTTCAGTGAACATGAGGATCCAAGGAGCATCCAATACAAACTCTTCAAGGGTGATCCTCGGTTTTGGCTTCCACACCAGGCAGATTGGTATGAGTCTGTGATCCTGAAGATGACTCGGATTTGCACTCCAATGTATTGGGTTGACTGGAAATATCTGAGGAACTTCCCACCACCGCTCAAGCCTGTTGTTGAGGATGTATACAAGCGATGTGTGGAGATGGATGTGGACAAGGTGATGGCATTTGAGTGTCCATACAATGAAGAAGTCATTGCCCAATTTTATGCTACTCTATGGGTTGATGAGGAAAGGTATGAGATGCACTGGACTTTGTGTGGGAAACGTCTTTCCATCTCTTTGCATGATTTTGCCGGTTTGTTTGACCTTGCTGAGGAGACTGCTTATGCTCATACTAGCAATGATCGTAGCAAGGTTGATCTTCATCTTGGGAGAATACTAGATGACACCAAGTTGGCATTCATGTATGATCATGCTTATGGAGAGGTGGTGTATGAGAAGTACAAGGGTCTCTCTCCGTTCTACAAGTTGCTAAATCAACTCTTTCGAGGGACCTTGTACCCTAGAGCAGGAGATGCCGACAACATCTCAAAGAGGGCAAAGAATTTACTTTTTCAAATGGCCCCCGGGAAGCCCAAGTTCAAGGTGTTCAACTTCATTTGGAATGAAATCATCTACTACTCTCATGATGCTTCTAGTGGCTGTCACTATGCTCCCTACATTTTTCATATGATCAAGCATGTGACTGGGATCAACATTTTGGCTGACAAGCTTCATCCCCCATACAAATCTCCTCCGGGCAAGATTACGCAGCTTCTAAAGATCAAGTCCAAGGCATATCAGGGTGCTCCAACCCCATCCTCTCAAGGTGCCTCATCTTCCCGAGCTCCTCCATCACATGCTCCAGCTTCATCTAGTGGCCCCTCTTTTACTCCCAAAGGCAAGATGAGTAAGATTGACTTTCTGCTCCAAGGCATGTTCTCTTGCTTCAACATGTGCAAATATGAAGTCAAGAGAGCGTGAGCAACGCGCCGAGCATGATAGATACATGGCGGATAAGCGCCACAAAGAGCTTCTTGAAAAGTTAAATATGCAACATTCTCCTGTTCATCAACTCAGGGAAGTCACTCCTCCACCTCCCTTTGCAAATCCTTGGGAGGACTACTCACAGGAATATGTCTTTGGTGCCTCTCAACAACAAGGACAAGGTGAGGAGGAGATAGTGGAAGAAGAAGAAGAAGAAGGAGAAGAAGAGGAAGAAACTGAGCAGGAGGAGGAGTATCATAGTGAGTCAGAGACGGATGAGGATCGTCGCAAGGGCAAGGCAGCCGCAGCAGCTGATGATGACGATGACGATGATGATGACGATGACGATGGTGGTGATGAAGACGACGACGACGAGGACGAGTAGCTCCCTTTTTTGTCTTTGATGACAAAGGGGGAGTGAATTTGGCCACTCTTCATCTATCGTTATCTATCTTTTATTCATGTTTTAGCTTGTGAACTTGTGAGAACTTGAACTTGTGTTATGTGTGGTGTGCCAAGTGAGACTTTTATTTGTAAGACTTAATTTTGGTTATTGCTAGTGTGATGTTCAACTCGTTATCTATTTCATTGTGAGATGCTTATGTTTGACGTGATGTTATTTCTCACTTTATTGTTGTGTATATCTTGTCATATGCATCACGTTGATTTTATCACACCAAGCACTTGTATGCAATTTTTTTTGGGAAGCTCTTGCAAAATATGTGCACAAGAATTTGAGGCTATTTAAGTTGAACATGCACATATTAAGGGGAGCCTCTCCAAAATATATTGGATGCAAAACATGAATTTTATTCCCATCTTGTGAACCCAAATTTGTATTGTCATCAATCACCAGAAAGGGGGAGATTGAAAGTGCATCTAGGCATTTAATCTATTTTGGTGATTAATGGCAATAGAAATTTGGATATGATATTTTGCATGAGTTGTGCAGGAATAAAATGAAATAAAAAGAAGATAATACTAAAGGAAGGACCCCAACGCTCATTCATATGGTGGAGGACTCAATTGGTGGATTTAAATTTAATTTTCCGTTTGAAATTGAGTATAGGACCACCGTACTATCAAGGGGGACGTAGTTGATAAATTCTAGATGCTAAAAGTGCTTTATTTGAGATGACAAACTCTTGAGAGACACAAAAACACTTCACAAACATCTTTTCTGCTCGGCCGGAACTTAGGCCGGAAGATCCGACCGGAAGTTCCGGGCGGCTCGGTCTCTAGATTCTACGGGCCGGAAGTTCCGGCCGTAGCATCGGAAGATGCTTGACTTAGCCGTTTTTTGAGCTCACGAGTGTCCTGTTGCAAGTTCCGACCCTAGGCCGGAAGATCCGACCGGAAGTTCCGGCCGGCTCTGTCTTGGCTTTCTCCAGGCCAGAAGTTCCGGGGTCCCCCGGAAGATCCGACATACAGTCGGAAGATCCGGCTTCTAGAATTTTTCTGGGGTTTTCCTAACACGTATCTGTTGCTTGTCGGAAGATCCGATCAAGTGTCGGAAGATCCGGTACCCCTTCGCAGAGCACATAACGGTCATATTTTGGGGGGTTGGTATAAATACCCCTCACCCCCTTCATTCATTTGCAGCACACACGACCTAACACAAGACAAGAGCATTCACTCTCCTCCTCAAATCCCCTCCCAAGCTTGATTCTTGCCAAGATTCACCTAGGGTTTGAGTGAGAGAGAAGACTAGAAGTGAGAACTCCCCTTGTTCATCTCGTGAAGCACTTCGAGCAACTTGAGTTCATCGATTCACGTTTGTTACTCTTGGAGCTTGCTCCTAGACGGTTAGAGGTGCCGGTGAACTCCCATTCTCTTGTGGTTTGAGTCCCGGAAGTTTGTATTACCCTCTCTCTTCGTGGGAGCACATAGTAAGTAACTCAATCCTCCTTTGTGGTTGATTGGAGAGACTTGGGGTTAGTGTGACAGCCCGGCTCTTTGTGAGCATCTCAACGGAGACGTAGCTCCTTTGTGGAGTGAACTTCGGTAGAAAATCCTTTGTCTCCACATTTGTTCTTGTTCATATTGTTTCTATAACTTGATTTGTCCCGGTCTACTTATTTGTGGCTATACTCTGATATTGTTCATATATAGAAGGTTCCTTACATCTTTTGTGAGCTTTGTATTCAAGTGGAATTGTCAAAAGGTCATTAGATTTCAAATCTCGAAGTACACTTAAATTGCCTGTCGAAAGATCCGGCTTATCATCGGATCTTCCGGTATTCTGTCCCAGTCGGAAGATCCTGTACAGTGTCGGATCTTCCTGGCCGGAAGATCCGAGACTGTGTCGGATCATCCGACTTTCTGACATTTTTCGGAGGATTTTTGCAGAAATTTTTAAACAGGCCTATTCACCCCCCCTCTAGGCCTAGTGTTGGTCCTTTCAATAATATATACCGTTAGATCTTCATAAAATCCGACGGCCTATATTCTTTTCTTTTTTTAGATTAACAACATAATATGGACCGTTAGATCTTCATAGAATCCGACGGCATATATTCTTCTCTTTTTTAGATTAACGTGAGAATTTCTTGACCCTCTCAGCAAATCTGGTGGCTCCTTTTGCTTCTATTGTAATAAGATAATAGATAGATTCGCAAGGTTTCGTCAACCTACATCTACATCTTCTTTTTACGAGATGGTCCTGCCCGGAGAAAGGAGCTAGCGGGTTTCGTCATTCCTTGATTCGCCACATACTACCTTTTCAGCTTTCAGGACTTGGGGCAGGCTCAACCATCAAGCAGGCAAAATACCAAAAATAAGCAACAAGCATCGATATCAGTTTATCACCGGTTTCAGGATCGGCTAACCATTTCGTGCCCGTGCACAACAAAAGAGCGCCCGGCAGCCCGTACGCCACGGTAACACGGAAATGGAGCATCGCGCTAGCCGGGCTTTATTTCACTCGCGGAACTCGCGTATCGGCACGAGGAGATCGAACTACCGGTTCCGCAGGATGCTAGTCGATCTCTGTTGAAACCTTCCAGCGACGGCCAGGATGTATAAAAATGTTTGCGAAAAGGAGGCGAATCCAGTTCCCGTCACGACAACGGGCAATCCAGCACGGGCATGCAGGACCTTTGAGCATGGAGACGGTGCAACCGTGCAAGAACGCACCTTGGCCGGCCTTGGGCGAGGCCTCGACGACGAGCATCCTGCCGAGCGTAGAGAGGCGCGCCGCCGCCGCCGCCTCCGCCGCCGGTGGCGCAGCGCAGCAAGCGCCGAGCACGATGAGCAGCAACAGCGGCAGCGGGGAAGCCGCCCCAGACAACCGAGCCATGCCTCGCGCGTCCTGCCTGCCCACTCGATCTGCTGCCGAGGCGAGATCGAAGCGAGCGGTGCGAGAACTGACGACAAGAGACGAGATGAACTGCGAGTCTGCAAGACGCAGGAGAGGCTCGGCCTGGCCACTCTGCGCGTGTTCGCCATATAAGTATCCACGCGTAGCGCGGCTTGGTCGTGCTCGTGCTCACCAGTCACCATGTTCTCACCCATACGTGATTCTAGTTGGTAGTCGCGTGCCCAACGAGTCGGCCGTAGGATTGGTCGGACGGACGGGACGAGCGATGTGAAGCGGCGCCAGTGGCTTGCCCGGTCCCTGATAAAAGTGATCGAGAGGTCGGGCGGCTGAGCTCTGGTCGACGGCGACGGCGACGGCGACGGCGAGTGGGGTGGTGGCGTCGATCGGCTGGTCTATTCTTTGACGCCGAGGGGGCTCTGCAATTTGCGAGTTCGGTCAGGGTCGTCGAGAGTAACAGCCGCCGTGTTTTTCAGACCTCCCCGCCGTTGAATTCAGATGCAGCCGCTTCTGTTCTGTCACTCTCGCGGAGTCAGCTCGCTGTCTGTCGACGACAGAGACGGATAGCTCCGGGCGTTGACGAACAGTGTACTACGGAGCACGGACCGACTCTTTAGGCAAAGACTGGCTGTCGTCTCGTCACAGGTGCGTTAACGGTTAACCTGACGAATCGATCGAGCTACAGCTTGCTCCCTTCATTTTATCTGCCTCCTATTAGTACGGATATACAAAGTTCTTCACTCGGTGTATTCTGTAGAACAAGTGCTGCCATCGTGCAGTACGATCGGTTGGTTCCATGGGCTGAAAAGGAAGGAGCGAAAAGGGGTGTAGTGTAGCCACTGACACATCATAGATTCAGAGGGCAAACACCACGATTTTCTTTTCAGGTGCAGCGAAAGCCTGCAAGGCTCGGCCGGAAGAGACATGGCCTGTATATGTGTATGAAAGAGAGATAATCAAGAGAAACAGCTAAGAAAGAGCACAGAAGATGAGATGAATATTATAGATACGATTAGTTATTGTACCTCCTTGACTAACGAGTTACGAGAATCAATGCCAACACCCACAGTTGATCCGTCTTTACCTTCACAAGACACAGTTTCCATTGCCTCCTTTCAGGGGATTGCACCCTCCTAATCATGTTACAAGTTAATACCATAGCTTGTTTGGTTTTAATTTTGCAGTGTTGACATGAAGTTTTAATCCTAGACTTCTAAAAGAAAATTCAAGCATCCATTTAAATTTGAAATTCTAAAACTGGGCCTAATATTTCGAAAAGTATGAACGTTTAAACACATGACTTACACATCCTGAAACCAAATATTTTTTTTATCACAGTGTCATAGTATATTAGAAAACAAGTAATTAGCTAATCTAAAGCATAGACGTGCACATCATTATGGGAATCTAACAACTGATTTGTTACTCAGTTTGATGTTAGGATTCCGATAAAAAAATATTTTAATTAAACAACAAGAAGTCTGAAAATTCTGATTTCTGCCTTCTCAATTATCCTCCTTTTCTAGCAGATGCACACTAGTTAAGAACAAAATATGAAGAAGATCATAAACGAATTAAGAAAGGCAGATGCACAAAAATTAAGAACAAAAATACCTCCTTTCTAGCAGATGAGCAAAATAGAATAAGGTATTCAGGAAATAAAGAAGGGGGGAACAGATAGATGATTACCGATAGACACTCTCTCTACAGAAAAAAGAAAAAGCCTAACAGTAAACAGAAGATCAAACTTTATGCAAATTGCCGCAGATTACTTGCGAGTCAAACCCACCAAATATCAAAAGCTGGGAGCTTTCTTCCAGTTTATTAGAAGGAAAACTGGTCGATGGGAGCGGGGGCTGTCATACACAGATGACAGAACTACAGGAGTGGATGATGCCTGGACTATGTGGGCCGTCAAACATTTTCCACAACGGCCCATACTTATTGGGCTCAACTTAATTGAAGCCAGGTGAAGCTAAGGCCCAAACTGTGCTAAAAAAAGCTAAGGCCCAAACCATATGAGCAACTAATACACATGTGGCCCCACGCGTACTAGAAATCCTCGTCGTCCTCGCTCAGGCCACGCAGACACCGGCCACGGCCACCGCCCGTCCCTGCTGCGGCTCTGCCCCTCGTCTCCGACCACCCGAGCCCAAAGCCAAAACCATAAGCCCCCCTTAATCGGAGATCCGACGGTCCAGATCTCTCCTCTCCCCTTCTCCCCGTCCGTTCCCCAACTTCCCGCCTTCTCCCCATGTCGCCGCCGGCGGCCGGCGCGGCCGCCACCTCCGGCGACGGGCCGCCGTCGTCGCCGCGCGAGCTCTACACTATCCCGGCCTCATCCGGTAAGAGTTCCCTCCCTCCCCGCGCGCCCTTCTTCCCTGTTGGCTCCTCCTAGGGTTACGGGGGTGACCACCCCCGCGGAGCAGGCCGCCTGACCGAATTCCGTGTCTGCTGTCGCTCCCCCGCAGGTTGGTTCCGGTGGGACGGGATCCACGAGAACGAACGGCAGGCGCTGCCGGAGTTCTTCGGCGGGGCCGGCGGCGCCGGGTTCGGGACGGCGACGCGGAACCCGCGGATCTACCGCGAGTACCGCGACTTCATCATCGACAAGTACCGGGAGGACCCGGCGCGTCGGCTCACCTTCACCGAGGTCCGCAGGGCACTCGTCGGGGACGTCACGCTCCTCCGGAAGGTCTTCGCCTTCCTCGACGCCTCCGGCCTCATCAACTTCTCGGCCTCCTCCTCCTCCTCGGGCCCCGCCTCGCGGCAGCAGGAGGTGGGCGTCGTCGTGGAGGCGCCCGTGGGTCTGCAGGTGACGCCGCGGCCGCCGGCGTCCTACTTCGCCGAGGAGAAGCGGGCAGGGCCGGGCGGGGAGAAGGAGAACGGATTCCGCTTGCCACCGCTGACCTCCTACAGTGATGTGTTTGGGGAATGGGCGCCTGGGAAGGCCCCTATATGTGGGTTTTGCGGCAATGAGTGCAATTATGAGAAGGTTGAGACACTGCAGGTACTGTTGAACTCCTTATGCTCAAAACTGTCAATGTTTGAAGGGATATTCTCCATGACATTGTGGTCTGTTAATGGATTTTCGGTTTCGGAATATGAGGCGCTAAACCCTAGAATGTGGAATACGGATCATGTCATAGCTAACAGCTCTGACCAAACCAAGTTGTATATATGGGGTATAGGTTCATGGATGTTTCAATCATGCTTGTTAATCACTGCAAACTTGCGATAAGGCCATTTCAAACTGAACTATCCATTTTGAAATTGCCAGCTCTATTGTTAGTACATAACGTACGCCCCAAGATAATGAAATAGGGGGCAAGGAGTAAATATGTTGCTACCATATATTATGAGATTGATATGAATGCTAGCTAAATGTATAGTCCATAGGTCCTAGAATGGAACATTTTGAAACCTACAATTTTCATTTGATGACATTCTGGGATTCGCTCATTATTATGTTTCGTAAATATAACTACCATGTGAACTAAAAATATGCCTTTTTTTTCCCTATGGGCGACGACAAGGTGAGGTTGGTAGATAATAGAATGAATCCCCTCTTCTCTGTGAAAAAGGTGCTAAAATCTGTTTTGAGTTCCTGCACACTGCTCACTCAGCTCTACTGGATATTTGTCGTATTGCCAAGTGTCTCTTTTAAATTAATCTTATGGTGTCAACTGCACTCTGACTGAGTGGTAATTTTATTGTTCTGCATACATCTAGCAGTGATAAAAATTGGGAAAATACTTGCTCTGTATTCATTAACATTTCCCACATTCACTTTTCAGGATGGTTTTAAAGTATGTTCAAAATGTTCCAAAAGCAATAATGATAACAAGGAAGAAGCGAATAAATGTCCTGGTGACACAAAGGAGAGTATGGACAATCATGCTTCCAGTGCATGGACAGATGCGGAGACGTTACTCCTTCTAGAAGGAGTCCTAAAACATGGAGATGACTGGGATCTTATCGCCCAGCATGTCCGCACGAAGAATAAATCAGAATGCATAGCAAGGCTTATTCAATTGCCTTTTGGTGAACATATGCTGGGCACAATAAATGGTAAATCTGTTAGCAGGCTCCACATGAGCCCAACAACTGATGGAAAAATGAACCAGCACACTATGAAGGTGTCTTCAAGCCATTCAACTGAAATGGTTGATGGCATGCAGATTGATGGAAATGAAGATAATGCTGATAAATCAGTTGAAGAACAATCTACAAAACGCAGACGGATATTTTCTTCAATGGATGCTACCACTTCATTAATGGAGCAGGTAATTACTACAAAACGGCATGAAACTCGTGTGCTAAGGATGCATATAAGTTCTAAATGGAATACTAACTTTTGTCTATGCTACCTCAGTTAGCACTCCTGACCACAACAAGTAGCCCAGATGTTGTTGCTGCAGCTGCTGATGCTGCAATTAAAGCGTTGGGCAATGAAAACCCCCAAGCTAGGAAAGCCTTCCGCCTCAGTGAGCGAGAGTTGAAGAATAAGGCATTCGCTTCAAACCATGTCCAACAGATGTAAGAATGAGTTTGATATTGTTCATATGTTTATTTTTGGCTAGTGTTGGTACAATCTTTTTTAAAAATTTGCATGCTATGCTTTCAGCGATCGCGAAGTTGGCAATAAGGATGCGGAAATGCATACCCAGACTGGTTCTGGTATGTCAAATTTCTTTTCTCACATTTTTCCAAGCTAATATAAATACTGTATTCACTCCTTTGTTTCTACTCTGCTCATCTAAAATTGATGTCTTCTGTTCATGATTCAGATAAGAAGCAGGAAAAGAAGTTCATTGCTAATGCATATCAAGTGAGGGCAGCTGTTGCTACTTCTATTGGTGTAGCTGCTGCCCGTGCTAAAATGCTTGCAGACCAGGAGGAGCGAGAAATGGAGCTCCTAATGGCATCTATAATTGAAACTCAGGTGAAAATCTTGTAGTCATGTCCTGCCTAAATATCTGCCATGAGCCCTTGATAGTATTCTGGATTTGTAGTTTTTGCTTATGAAAACCACTTGTATGAAACGATATATTCTGAGCAAATCATTGCAATTCCATTACACACCACTATTTAAGTATTTCCACAATTTTGGTTTTCGAGCTGCTTAATAAATGGCTAATGAACATGATCGGTTTAAAATAGGATAGTTAGCGATAGTAGTGCAGTTGTAATCATCATGGTTGCCTGGTTGAGTTGTCAGTGGGAGGTTCTTATGAACCAACAGTGGGGACCTAACTCCTAAGATAAGATGGTTGTATTATTTCATTTTCTCAAACTTTCCCTACTGCTGCATTCTGTTTATATGTTTCATTAATGAGCAAAAGATGGGTTAGTACTGTATTCACTTCGATTTCACTTTCCAATCACACCCCTTCCAGATAGACATTGGCCTTATGACACAACTTACTAGTAGCTTCAAAATGATAACATGCCACCAATGAATTTCTGTATTGTTGACAGACTAGTACTTCTTGGTAACATGTACTTACATATCATTCCAAAAGCTGTATTTCAGAAATATGGAATTTGTTTAATCTCACTGATGTTTTTTTGTCTGTCTGTCTACGTGCCAGCTAAGAAAGATGCAATACAAGATAAAACACTTTGAGGAGCTAGAGTCGGTCATGGAGCAGGAGTTTACCACAATGCAGCAAATGAAGGGATCCCTCATGAATGAATGGCTAAAGGTCCTGGAGCAAGCATTCAGGGCTGGAGTGTCACTACCGAGAGATGAATTACTTATAAAGATGTTCCTGAACAAGCCGGCCCCATGACGAAGTTGGCTGGTGTCTGAGTATAGCCCTCCCCTGACTGTAGTAGCTGCTAGATAGCTTCCTGCGCGTATGAGGGTGCGCGTCTGTAAAGGTGCTGATTCAGCATTCCGATTCTCAGAATTTTGGGCATGGGACTGCAAGAACCCTTTGTAACATCTCGCTCTGTTGTAGCAACTAGGTTAGATGGCAAATTCGCTTGACAGTTTCCTGAAGTCGTCGACATGTATGATTTCGTTCGTGTGGATGCGGAAATGTTATTTCAGTTTTGGATGTTCACATGTTTGATCGGTAAGCAGGTTGCTTGGCTTTGTTGCTTTTGATAATGTTGTATGGAAGACGTAGTCTGTAGCTTGGCAGCCAGATGATTGACGTACACACCATTTTTGCAATTTTGCAATTTTTGGATCCTGATCACCACCTTCTCGTGAAAAGCCTTCTAGAAAAACTCTGGCGAGCAATCTAGCATTTTGTTTTTACTATTGCTGAACTAATTTAGACCGTTCAAGTTTCCAATGGATGGCCATGACGGAGAGAGTTAATCATTATCAGAAAAACTATTACTTTTCTGAAAGGTTGGAAAATCAATTACTGTATCCCCCAGAAGGCCAAAACCCTTGCCCCCCAAACCTATTCCGCCTTTCCAGCCTCCAGCCGCGAACAACCTCTGATGGCGAAGAAGAGCAAGGCCCCGGCCGCCGCCGCCGCCGACGCGGCCGCGGATGAGATGGGCGTCTCGAGCCCCCAGGGCTCCGCCCACGGCAGCGAGGGAGGCGGGGAGAAGGAGGGCGCCTTCCTTCTGGGGCAGCCGACCTGGGAGGACGCCGGTGGCGGGCGGTGGCGGTGCGCGGAGACGGGGCACGAGCTGCCGGAGCGGGAGAAGGAGGCCTACGCGCGGTCCCGCGCCTGCCGCCTCGCGCTCATCGATCACGCCGTCTCTCGCAAGAAGCCGCCGCTCAACGCGTTCAAGCCCCACCCCGAGCACAAGTGCGTACTTCCCCTCCGCTCCTTCTGTGTTCTGTATTGCTGATTGATGCCTACTCAACGTAGCTCGTTTGAATTTGTTCGCGATATACCCTGATGCGAGTCCGACTCTTCGAGGGTTCAATTGGCTACCCATTAGTGCTAGTACAAGTCCGAGGGCTCAATTGGCCATCCATTGGTGATAGTGCACTTCAAACTTCAAAGGATTTCTAGGTTCTGAATCAAAATGTATTTTGGCATGGTGTTGTGGCAATGTGACATTGTACCCCAAGACGATAAAATTAGTGACAAAAAGTTGATGTGCCTCCTTGTGAATTACAGCACACATTACTATCGCTTTTTGGATGGCTTGTATATGAACTGAATTAGGTTTTGTGTCCTAGATCGAAGCTGGTATGCAACATTACAGGGGATACCATTAACAAGTCGGAGGAGCATATATGGAAGCACATCAATGGGAAGAGATTTCTTAACAAGCTAGGTAAAAGTTTCTGAATACTGTATGCTATTTTGACTACCTGCTATTGGAATGAACCGTGCTGTTTGCATATGTTTCCCTGCTGGTTGAAGAATATTAAATCCTCAATGAATTCTCAGCTGTTTCCTTGTAGTTCTTTTCCATCATGATGCCATCCTTTTTCCTCTATTTTGATTTGCCATTTTGAATTCCACTAACCTTGGTTCTGGAAAAACAGAAGTTTGGCTATTAATGTTGGTACCTTCCTGATAACAATTCAGTATCAGTCAAATGCAAATTTGCCATTTCGAAATTGCTCGTACCTTTTCCATCTACCTTGATTTGCCATTTTGAAATTCCACTAGCTGTGGTTCTGGAAAAACACAAGTTAACTATTAATGTGGGACAAATTGTTGGTAAATTGTTCAGGATTGATGAAATGCAAATGATATGAAACTTAATTCCTGCAATCTTTTCCGGTAGAATTTGGCTGGAATACTGATACCAAGACAATCAACTGCATAGAGCCTCTGACTAGAATGTTTGTATGCATCTGCATCTAATGTTCCCATCGCGGTGTAACAGAAAAGCTAGAAGAACAGGTGGCTTCTGGTGAGATGGCTAATGGAGAAGCTGCAAAGTCAAATGAAGTGGAAAAGAAGAGCAAGTCAAGCAAGAAGGACAAGAAGGACAAAAAGGACAAGAAGGAAAAGAAGAAAACTAATGTTGCCAGTCCTTCTTTGCCACGAGAACCTAAACCAGAGATGGATGATTCGGATGATCCAGATTTTTGGGTGCCTCCCATTGGAAGTCGCTGGGATGATGATGATGGGAAAGACAGATGGGAGCCTACTCCGGGGAAGAATGATTCGGCAAAGAATGAAGGCGGTTCTGGTATGTGTGAATTTGTCAGGCTAAACTGCATAAAAAATCTCTAAAGCTAGTAGTAATCAATAGTATCACATTTAAAAGATATTGTTTGTTGCATGGGTAGTTTTTGCTCAAGATCTTGGTTGTTTGATCAATCGCTTTTTGATAATTGAGTGAAAACAGAATCAGTTAATACATACTGTACAGGCATTAGGTAGCATTTTCTTACAGTTACATGTTTGTGGAGATGGGAAGCTAGGATGGCTATTTACGCATCTAGTTACTGCCAAAGGTTCAATGAAAGCTATCTTATTGAAATGTAGCTTTTTTAGGAAAGCTATGTTCAAATGTATCTTTGTATCTTTGTGCCCTAGGATGTTTTTAAAGATACCTCAGACTATTTTATTTATGAAACACTGGACTGGAAATGTATTGATTAAAGAAAATTTATATACAAAGTAATATTCAGCGGTCACGTAGTGGCCCAAAGAAGAGCCACAGGGCCCACAATGCAGAACACAAAGTAATTGCCAAAATGCTTAACCAATTTAATTGGCCAAAGCTTCATTCATTTTCCCAGGAGCTCAAACCTTGAAATGTTCAAAGTTCACTGAAAGTTATCTCTTTCATCTATCCTTTACTGGCAGGATTCTTTTTTTTTAATAAACATTTGTTACTCTACATTCAAAGAGAACAACAAGTTAATGTAAACGGTTCCAATAATGTTGTGTGTGGGTGAACTATGATACACACACCACACCAGTCATATGAAGCACGGTTTTTCTTTATTCCCTGATGTTGTGCTGGAATTCCATTACAAGAAGATCATCCACACTCCACATGTTGTTTATGTATCTGAACAAACTCTCTGGACTGCATTTTTGGTACTGTTGTGCCATGTTTATCAGAGATCTCCAAGCATACTTACAGTCCATCTTTTATCAAGTCTACATATGTGAGGTTCATTTGTAATTGGACTGTACCTCTCTAACGTTGTTCAGTTGCACTCTCCCTGCTTCTGGAATCTGGGATAATAATAGCATCTTTTTTAATCATGACGAGAGAAGATGTTGAACCATGTCATTTTTCTTGTTTCATCACAGATGGTGGTGGTGATAATGACGATGTCAACGATGATGATATGGCTGACAAGGATGATGCTGAATCAAGGGAGCTTGCGTCAAGGTATCTTCATACCTTTTGGTTAATTTGGTTAACATTGACTGCTTCAAGTAAGCGAGGTTTTCAATTACTGTAGCAGGACAAAGCGGATGTCATTAGAATCAGTTGGGCCAAGTAGCTTCGCTTCAAGGAAGAAAAAGCCCAAGAAGGAGCAGTAAGAGTTGACTAGCGATTTATCTATTGGGTTTCCTCGTGTTGGGTAATCAATGGATGTTTAGTGAGTGTTTATCATATCTTCACGCTTGTCAGTTGAGATATTATCTATGTAAGCTGCAAGGAATCTTTGCAAAACAACCTGATATGTGCTTATTCCTGGTAGCAACTGACGTCGGCAAATGAACTGTTGCCTTCGCATTGCTGTACGAATTGAGTACGGATCATCTAAATGTTGAAATGAGAAGGTGCTAAATTATTTCATCTTGTGTCCTCTTGATACTAGTCTTGATGTGCTTCTGTGTGCGAAATCAAGGGTATGGTCGACAGGTCGTTGCCGCTGCATGGACGGACTAATATTGTATAATTTTCAGTTATGGACTTGTCCGCATTTAGTTTTTTTAATAAAAAAACTGTTAACGTTTGAAAAATCTTCTCAACTCAAAAGATGAATAGCCCTTGTTATCGACCAGGGCCCCTCAGTGGAATTGCTGCCAGGATCGGGCAGGTAAAGCCCTGAGCGCTGATCCTGAATGGCTGAATCCCTTGATCATCCCAACCAAATGTCTGTTGGCTCACGGCAGTGAGGGCGGCGGGGAGGAGGGCGCCTTCCTTCTGGGGCAGCCAACCTGGGAGGACGCCGGTGGCGGTGCGCGGAGACGGGGCACAAGCTGCCGGAGCGGGAGGTGGAGGCCTACGCGCGGTCCCGCGCCTGCCGGTGGGAAAAAGCTACGGCTACTGTGAGATCGTGGACGGAAGCGGTAGGAGGGTTGCGATCGGCGACAGCTGTTGGTGGGCGTAGGCGTGAGGCGGACCCTAGTGAGATACAGTCATGGGCGTAGGCGTGAGGCGGACCCCTTGTGGTGCCCCCCTAAGCCCCTCTGTAATTTCTTGTCATGGAAGAAAGAGAAGAAGAAGAAAATAGAGAGGAGGAGGAATAAAAGAAGAGGGGAAAGCAAAAAAGATGGGGTTGGTGGAGGTGTGAGGTGTCGGCAAGCTACGGTGGGACGTCAGTGAACTGCGAGGTGCCAGCGGGCCGGGCCCATCGTGGACGCCGGCGAGCTGCTGCGGGACGCCGGTAAACTGTGATGTTCCGGCGAGCTGCTGCGGGACACTGACGAGCTACGACAGGTGGAGCTGCGGGACACCGGAGAGCTGTTGCGGGAAGACAACGCGGTGTTTCTCAAATTTAAGCACCATGAGCGCCTTGTACCTCTCAGCTCGGGTTGCCTGGAGCTCCACTTGTAGCGTCTGCACGCGTCTCTCGCCTGCCCCGACCCTTTTCTTGAAAGCCCTGGCCACCAGGTGCATGGCTTGGCTGGAGTAGCTGCGGTGGTGCTTGGCGTGCAGAGTCGAGCCCCCGTGCTAAGGACACCGCCTTCTCCTCCTCCGCCTCATCCTCTTTGAGGTCGTCCTCATTGTCGGGCGACAACTCAAAACCCCAAGGTCCTGGGAGACGAGGCTTCAGAGACCGGCGAGGCAACATGCCCCTCTGACGCTATGCCATCCACCTCGTCAAAGAAAGGAAACCTCATTGTTGTACTGTGACACCGATCCTTCTCAACCATCATTTTGTACTCGTCTAACAGTTCCTTGCAGTTGCGAAGTTAGAGTAGACCAGGGGGAGTGTATTTGCCTTTTAGTTGCATGGATTTGAGCTATTTACATGGTGGAAAATTGCTCTTACTTATTTGTTTTGGGTGCATGTGCACTCCTAAACATCACGGAGCTTCACCACTGGTTCCTTGTACAGCCTCTGGCATTATGTCCTGGATATTTCGGCGATCCATGGCGCCAAACTTTTCTGCATGATTAGAAATCGAGAACTTAATTTTTACCACTGGTTCCTTGTACATCTTCTAGCACTCTTGTCCTGAATATTTCCGTGATCCATGGAACCATACCTTGTTGTATGGATTTGAGCTATTTACATGGTGAAAAAATGTTCTTACTTATTTGTTTTGGGTGCATGTGCACCCCTAAACACTACGGAGCTTCACCTCTGATTCCTTGTACATCCTCTGGCACTCCTGTCCTGTATATTTCGGCACACCTTGCTGCATGGATTTGAACTATTTACTTTGTGAAAAATTGCTCTTGCTTATTTATTTGGGGAAAATTAGTTCTGTAGCATCGAAAGATCACCACATCCGAAAAATATCATTAAGAGATCATCGTTACATAAAATACCACTAAAAGTGATGATCCGTTCCAGAAAATACCATTCCGTTAGCTTTTGCAGTTAAAAAGATGTTTTTCTCTTCATTGCACATTTTGAACTGTCGATTTTACCCTCGTCTTCTTCCCTCCACTCCCCCTCCCCTTACAGTAGCAGGACATGCCATCCCCAGGCCCGATGCATCTCCATGGTGTTGGCGCTGTAGGTCGTGATGGTGGCCTGATGAAGACTTGCTGAGCAGCTACATGAACCCTCCATCTGCAGTTTGTGTTGCTTGCTCTGCTGCTGCTCATGAGGAAGGAGAGGAGCAGTGCACATGAATGATGGAGGAATCTAGGAGAAGGGAGATGGTGCCTTGGTGATTGCCGATTGAATAGAGGACCTGGTTGTTGTGAATTTGCTCTGGTGGTTGTTGTTTGAAGCTACGGCTACATGATTTTGTGGTGCTACAAGATCCATGGAGAGAGAGAGGGGGGGGGGGGTGGTGGCAAGCTTGCTGGTGGTGCATGTGCAGCTCGGCTCATGGAGAAGAGAAAAGGAGATGAACTGCAGCTTATGATTGGGAAGAGGGAGTTTGTGATGTGAGCTCTTGGCTATTGCTTCCTCTGATTGCTCTGGTGGAGAGGAAGCAATTGAGATTGTGGCAGCTGCTGTAATGGAAGGGAGAGTGAAAGGCAAGGAAAAAGACGAGGGCAAAATCGACAATTTATTTTGTACAATAGGGAGGATAACTGCAAAAGCTAACGGAATGGTATTTTTTGGACCGGATTGTCACTTTTAGTGGTATTTTACGTAACGACGAAATTTTAATGGTATTTTACGGATGTAGTGATCTTTCGATGCTATGGAACTAATTTTCCCTATTTGTTTTGGGTGCATGTGCACCCCTAAATACTACGGAGCTTCACCACTGGTTCCTTGTACATTCTCTAGCACTCTTGTCTTGGATATTTTGGCGATCCATGGCGCCACACCTTGTGCGATATTTTGGCGATCCATGGCGCCACACCTTGCTGCACGAGATTAGAAAGCCAGAACTTAATTTTTATTACTGGTTCCTTGTACATCATCTAGCACTCTTGTCCTGGATATTTCGGCGATCTATGGCGCCACACCTTGCCACACGAGATTAGAAAGTACAAGAAAAAAACTCGACCTGCGGGGGTAAGACAAAACCTCTACCCCTTACACAGTGGCCCGTAACCCTTGTGGGACGACCCATCGGGCTGGCGAGACCACTGCAGCTACCTCCGGTAGGAGGGCCCAAACCAACCATGGCTACGACTTCGATTGGGCCTTGACCTATGTTTTGATGTGGTAACAAACGAGGGGATTTTTTTAATCGCAGCAGCATGCGCTTCAAGATGAGAACGGTAGCAAGGAGCAGGAGGACGCGCGCGAGGAGGTCATGAGCTTGGAGAGTCTCCATGGACATCAATGTCGTTGCCGTGCCCATGGTGGTGCCTGTGCTCGTGGTCGTTGCTGTCTACTGTTTGGCTAGCGCTAGCTGCTGAGTTTATATAGCTACTGCGTCCTGTGTGTAAGTGCGTTGATGGTCATGTCAGTTGTCAGGAAGGGGATATGTTGCGTATCATATCCCCGTTCCGTGGCCACAAATTGTTCGTAGGGCGTCTCCACAAAAAAAAGGAGAAAAAAAATCACATTTTTCATGCCATACGCCGATACGCGTACCTCTCCACGGCTCTCACGTTGGGGACCAATCGATGGCGCCGGACCCCGACGATCGCCATAGAATCGTGCACGCATCGGCCTCGAAGCGCTCGTCGCGTCCCCGTGCTAGCGGCCGTCCCTGCGCCGCCGACGACGCAGGAAGCCGTGCCGCCGTGAACAAGGTCTCACTCGATCGGTTTCGCCTCGCCTCCTAGTTTGTCCCCGCGGCCGTCCAGCGCCGTTCTTCGGCGGAACCATGCACCGGCCGGCCTGCCTCCTACCACCTCCGGCGCCGGCACAGAAACGCCAGTGGCCAGTCACCGCTGCGAGGCATCCCTCTCCTCTCCCGCGACGATCAAAGTTACGTTACGTCGAGTGCAGGAAACGCCACCACTGTTGTACTCCACACATGATTGGGCCGATAGGCCTTGTGTATGCTGCTCGATCGTCATGCCACATGCCAGGAAGCGGTGCAGCGGTTCGGGGCCACGACGCGACGGGTCGGTTGGAGATTTGGAATTTTGTCGAATGCGGACGGGGAGGCCGGCCCAGATAGAGATAGATCTGAACATGAAGACAGGGTTTTGCCTACTGCAGGTTGCGCCCAAATCTCCTGGTTACCACCGTACGGGCATGCGTAGCGGCGGCCCGCCCACGCCGACCCGCCGCCCCTGCTCCGCCGGCGCCGGCGGACGCACAAAGGACGAGCCGTTCAGTTTCGGCGGCGCCGATTTTCCGACGCGCACGGCGTCTGCTGGCGCGAGCACCCGTAACCGTAACCTCTCCGTGCTCCGTGGCACTGTGGCAGCGCAGCGGCGCCATACGTACACCCATTCGTCCCAGTTGCCGTACCTAGCAATTTGTGGAATCTGTGCAAAACAACCAAATTAAGCTCATTTGTGTTTGCCTGTATGGATTGACTGCGATTGAAGTACCGCTAGTACATTAGCATTCCTGATATTCAGTACCGCTAGTACATTAGCATTCCTGATATTCAGGCCTATAATTTTTGCTTTTGGGACCCGTTCGGTGCGCTTGACCAAGAGCGAACCAATTCGGAACTCGGAAGGAGAAACCCTGCCGACAAAACCCACCTCATTTTAGAAAACAAGCCATTTTCATCCTCCCTTTGGAATTATACGGCTTATTTCGTTTCATTAAGATGAATCTTTGACTAATAGCTACCCTATCAATATAATCTTTGTAATGCGATCTTTTTTTAACAGATTTGACGTCATTATAGTCATATTTGAACTTTTGCAAAAAAAACATAAAAAAATACCTTCTTATGAATATACTTTTGTATAACATAAATGTAACATTAGTAACCGTCGGTCCTTATTGGAATCTATGTATAACACTGTGTAATCAGTACACAATCGCAATATAAACCAGTTTCACAAGTATTATTCATGGGGTTACCTACACTTGAATTTGAAGAACCTGATGCAGGCTAGCAGCTTTTCATTTCAGAAATGCCAATGCAGTTGTCTTGTATTTACAGGTTACTGTGTCGATCTGTCTTCAACTCCCCTCAAATGGGGCAGGTATGCCTGTGTCCATCCTTACCGAAAAGAATGGTCTCCAACACAAATACAGAGAATTGCCATCACCAGTAATCATTGCAGGAGCAAGCACCATCCTTAAAATGATGAAACCTATTCCGGTCCCGAACAACAATATCCATGTTGTACACCTTTGAAATAAACTTTGTGGCTGAGTGGCAGTCTGTGCATACTCTCAGATTCTTCGATAAGCGAATTGTTGCACCAGGGCGCAGCTTCATCAGACCATAGGCAATGGCCAGCTTCTCGCTGTGATGTGAAACAGACACTTCCTTTTCACACTCATCAACATCTAGCCTCGCATCAGCTGTATTTGGGACATACCCGGCCATCTTGATCTTGTCAATCATCTCCTCAACTTTCTCGTATATCTCCCTCAATTGGGGGTATTCACTGTCTTCAGCATAGAACTCAAAGACCGCCCCATCCAGTTCAATGAGACTGCACCCTGGAGTTTTCTGAATCCCCCTATCCTTCATTTCCCTTCGAATCATTGCTGCATCCTTCCATCGACCCACTGATGCATAGATGTTTGACATAAGTATGTAGTCACCACTATGATTAGGGTCCAATAAGATGATCTGCTTCAGCGCTTCTTCCCCAACTTCAACATTTGTGTGAACTACGCAGGAAGACAGTAGTACCCTCCAGATAACTGTATTAGGCTCAATCGGCATGGCTTTGATAAATTGATACGCCTCATCTATCAAACCAGCCCGCCCCAACAGATCCACAACACAACCATAGTGCTCAATTCTTGGCTGAATTCCATAATCCTGAGTCATGCTGTCAAAATGCTGGCGACCCTCTTTGATTAAGCAATTGTGACTGCAAGCCATGAGGACACCAATGAATGTCACATCTGTGGGCTCGATACTGGCCTTACGCATGGATGAGAAGAGCTCTAATGCTTCTCTGCCCCTTCCATTGCTTGCCATGCCCTTTATCAAGGCCGTCCACGTCCATGAATTCTTCACAGGCATTGATTCAAATGCCTCAACCGCACTGTCAATGCACCCACACTTGGCATAAAAGTCCACCAATGCAGTACCAAGAACAACGGTGAGAGGCAAACGCTTCTTTCTTATATATGAATGCACCCACTTCCCTGTCTCAAGTGCACCCAGGACAGCACAAGCAGAGAGCACACTGACCATGGTCACATCATTTGGTTCCACCTCAGCGACCTGCATCTCACTGAAAAGAGCGAGCGCCTCCTGGCACTGATCTGCCTGTGTGTAGCCTGAGATCATTGCACTCCAAGCAACCACATCACGGGACTGCATCCCGTCAAACAACCTCCGTGCCTCACCAAATTTGCCACACTTGGCATACATGTCCACCAGCGTCGTCACCAAGTTCTGATTCCTCAGCATCCCCTTCTCTTCCACATAACCCCCAATCCACTCGCCAAGCTTGGAATCGCCTGTTCGTCCACATGCCGTGGCGACACTCACCAATGTGACCTCATCAAAGGGCGCCCCAACCTCAAGCATACCCTGAAACATCTCCACCACCTCCTTCCAGTATCCATTCTTTGAGTATCCTGCAATGATCGCATTCCAAATTACCACACCCTTCTCCTCCAATGCGTCGAACAGCAGCCGTGCCACTGCAACATCCCCACAGCTCGCGTACATATGTATCAAACTACACAACACGAACTTGTCGAGCATGAGCCCACGCTTGATGGCGTACGCCTGGACCCCGAGCCCTGAATTCAGGGCGCACATCCTGGAGCAGGACTTGAGGACGCAGGCAACCGTGTGCTGGTCCGGCCAGACCGAAGCGTCAACGAGCATTTCCACGAACAGTTGGAGGGCGTCCTCTGGGTGGCCCGCGCGGAGGATGGCCCGCATGAGGACGTTGTAGCAAGGCGCGGACAGGGGTGGCCGCGGGCCCAGGCGGAAGAGGCGGACCGCGTAGGCGAGTTCCACCGGCGAGGCGCCGCGGGCGGCAACCTCGAGGAGGGAGTGGAAGGATTTGGGGGAGGCGGTGAGTTCCCCGGACTTGATTAGAGCCGCGTGGAGCTGCGGCACCTGGCACAGACCAGCGCGGCCGGGTGGTGGGTGGGGCGGCGCCGACGCGGCGGTGGGGGGGAGAGCCGCCGCCGGGAGGATGGCGGTCGCCATTCGAATTCGCTTCGGCTTAATCGCATCAACTGACACTTGCCTTTCGTAGTTATCCAAGCAGCAGCAGTCAGTAAGTGACACTGACAGCTGGGCCCACTGCGACCAAGCCCACATGATAGAGACACCTGCTCCCCAATTTAAACTCTGAATCCGGCTCTCTAGTCTCCGCACAAACTAATCACCATGGCGGCCTCCACCTCCCCCGCTCCACTGCTCCTCGCCCTCCTCCTCTTGCTGCCCGCGCTCGCGGCGGCGGCCTCGCTCCCGGCGCTGCCGCTGTCGACGGAGTCGCGGTGGGTGGTGGACGCGGACAGGCGGCGCGTGAAGCTGGCGTGCGCGAACTGGGCGTCCCACCTGGAGCCGGTGGCCGCGGAGGGCCTGGCGCGGCGCGGCGTCGGGGACATCGCGGCGCGCGTTGCGGCCATGGGGTTCAACTGCGTCAGGCTCACCTGGCCGACCTACCTCGCCACCAACGCCACGCTCGCGTCGCTGCCGTTCCGGCGGTCGCTGGAGCGGCTCGGAATGCGGGAGTCCGTCGCCGGCGTGCGGGTCAACAACCCCGCGCTCCTCGACCTGCCCCTTATCGATGTGTTCCGGGTACGTGGGTTTTCCTCAGGGGAGCACTCAGAATTACGTATGTCTGTATTGCTCAAGAACTAGGATTGTTGATTTAATCGGGGGTTCTGCTCCTGTTTTCGCCTGATTTTGGTTCCATTATCAATCGAGCTTTATTAGTGCGATTGGCCCAAGCGAGAGCAAGAAGAATATTTGACATGCCTGCTTACGCTTACATTTGAATTGGCAACTAGTATTGCTGTATCCCTGGTCCTGGAAGGTCAAAATGATCCCGAATTTAACAACGTTTTGCCACTTAACAACTTAACAATGTGCGTGAATACCAGACGTGAAATTAAACCGTCTCCTCTTGCCGTAAGTTATAGGCACTTAAAATAAAGGTCCATTTACAATTTTCTATGTTTTCTAAAAAATAATCATTGTGATGGACAAGTGACTGCAAGTATACTGTGGCAAGCAAGATTACGTCATGAAACAGTTCAGTTTTAGTACAGCAAAATCCGCGACTCCCACTGTTTTCGGCTAAAACAGGTTGCGTAACAAGTCCAAACTTTCTAAACAAGAGGAAACTTGAATGCACAGGATTTAACTACTGCTATTTCGTTTTACTGAAACAAGTTGTGCTTGCTTCCGAGGCCCAAACTCAGCAGACCTGGGACTCCTATATCACAGAATTTCATCGTAGAGCCGACCAAAGAAGCTTAGCATATCCATCTCTTCCTTTAAATAGTATAAGAGGCATCTATTTGCAAGATGAGGGTCCAGGTCTAACCAAGAAAGATCTGATCATCTTTACTATAAATCTATTTCGGGAAATGCTTGTTTAACAGTTCTCCTTTTGTTCTTGTCCAATTAGTTTGAACACAGACAACACACCTACTACTCACCAAATTGATGGTCCAGTATGAGGGTGCCTTGCAAGTATCAATGCTCTAGATAGAACAGATATTGCTTTGTAGGTTGTGTTTTGATGACTACGATAAATGCCAAATTGCCAACTAGTGGAATAGGAGTGGTTTTCATTTTCCAAACCAGATATCTAGTTAGTTGAAATGGTATCTACCAAAAAAAATGGTCATGAACTGGGGATTAATATATGGCAGAGGCAGATATCATCTGTCTCATTTTTCTTGTGATATGGACAGAATAGCATACCAGGCATCGAGTTCAACTACAATAGTTTTTATATCATGGGACTAATGAACTCTGATAATTATAATCTGACTGACCTAAATCAACCTTGATAACCATAGGAAGTGGTGTCAGCTTTGGCAAGCAAAGGTGTTATGGTCATACTTGATAACCAAATGACCACTCCAGGATGGTGCTGCAGCGAAACTGATGGCAATGGTTTCTTTGGAGACAAGTACTTTAGCCCTGATGAATGGTTGAAAGGCCTCACTGCAATGGCGACTATGTTTAATGACACAAAAAATGTTGTGGGGATGAGCTTGCGAAATGAGCTTCGAGGCCACAATCAAAATACTAGTTTGTGGTACAGGTATGTTGCTGTGATGGCAAATGTCATTTTCATGTGACTCTTGGTAGCAACAATTTTATTTACTATTTAATTCCAACTTAGGTACATGCAGCTAGGTGCTGAAGCTGTGCATGCAGCAAACCGTAACGTCCTGGTTATTTTGTCGGGCCTGAATTTTGATAACACTCTCAGCTTCTTGTTCTCAGAAAAAGCTAAGCTGTCATTTACCGGAAAGTTAGTGTATGAGCAACACTGGTATGGTTTCTCCGATGGCGGGAATTGGGAAACTCAGAACCAAAACGATGCTTGTGGAATGGTGGTTCATTTCATATGGGATAAAGGATTGTTCCTACTTCATCAAGGCTGGCCATTGTTTTTCTCTGAGTTTGGGTTTGATATGTCTGGCACGCATATTGGTGACAATCGTTATCTTACCTGCTTTTTAAGTGTGGCAGCTGAAATGGATCTGGACTGGGCAATTTGGGCTTTGCAAGGGAGTTACTATATCAGAGAGGGTATTTTAGCTTATGATGAATCATATGGGTTGCTATCATGGGACTGGTGCACAGCTAGAAATCCTAGCTTCATTAAAAGGATCAATTCTCTGCAATCACCATTCCAAGGTTTGACACTTCATCTATCTAATTATTAGTATTACCCAGCAACGTTATGAGAAGCGCATCTAAATTATGTCAAGACATTGCTGCTAATTACACATTTTGATTATTAAATAATGCTGAAAGTAACTTTTTTGAACACATTTTATTGAATTTTCAATTCTTTCCAGAAACTTATTGTGTAAATATGAACTTTCGAACTCTGATTCATTTGGCAGCATTATGTTCTGATTTAACCCAAAGAAGCTGGTTGTGTATAGATAGGATAGTTAAATAATTTAAGCGAAACTGAATGTAAAACTTCACAACTTTTGGACCATGGCAATGTGTACTGAAGTTTCTTCAACCAGTTCATAATAGGAGTATATTTACATGCTAGGTCCTGGTCTTCCAAACAGTCAAGAGCCATATAACGTGATATTCCACCCCCAAACTGGCCTTTGCGTCTTGGCGAAGCTCTCGAAGTCACTTGAGCTGGGTCCATGCGATGAATCAAATGCCTGGAACTACACCTCAGCATATGAGCTAGTGGTGAAAAACACAGGACAATGCCTTCAAGCAAAGTGCGTGGGCGAGAAACCAAAGCTTGGCACTCACTGCAGCAAACCCAGTTCAAAATGGGAGCTGATATCAAATTCAAGGATGCACGTCTCAGCTGAGCTCACCAAAAACGGAACCAGGGTGTGCTTGGATGTTGGTCCTGACGGTGCCATCATCACAAATCAGTGTAAGTGCCTAACCGTAGATCCGGCCTGTAACCCTGAGAGCCAGTGGTTCAAAGTGATCTTAAGCAGCAGGGATACACCTGGCGGCTCCTCCATCTTGCAGTTGCCGTCAGTTGGATCCTGGCCTCCAACATCACTTAGTTCTTGACAGTTTCAGAGGAGGCCATGTTCATGTGACCAAGGAGGTATATGTCATAGAAATAAGTGGCAAATTTGCAAAGTTGTTCAAGGCAGTGGGATCATTGTGTTGTGTACCACTGCAGCCTGTGATAAATTGTACAAGTACGAATGTTCCAAGTTCACTTCAGTCTTACCCAAGAAAAGGTGAAGAAATGGAGCAGAGATTGTTACCTATGCCCGTGTAGTATCCGTTTTAAGTGCAGATATGTACGTTTAAATATATTGGTTCTGTATACAACTTTAGAGATAAAGATATAGTTCTAGAGTTAGAATAGGTTTAGAAAAAAGATAGAATCCTTCAAATAAATCTATTCTACCTTTAAGATTGCATTTTATCTCTAGAGTTTTGTATGCGACTCTGATACAGATCTATACTTGTAAGAATATCTTCGTTTTGTAAATTTGGAACTCTTGAGTTTCGCCAATGTAACTGGGCTTTGAAACAAATCTCGTTTGTATACAAAGGCACAGTAAATAAATAAGTTTGTCGATATTTGCCGAGATTTGTCTGGGATTGTTACTGAGATTGCATTTGCCTTTGATTTCGATAAACCAGAAGGTAATCCATGGTGCAAAGTGTGAGCATGAATCCAGCTTTAGAGCAGCCTTTTTTGGTTTGTAGTATGCTGCACTTCTTTCCCTCTATTTGTTCACTCTCGTGCCGTCGTTTTCCCTTCTATCAGTTGAAGGACGCAACCAGCATTTGGCTGTGCTTACTCAGGTTGGCAAAGTTGGCAAATTCTTAGCCCATTCGATAAAGAGACATACGGAATCACATGTATTTTGCATGGTCTGGAAGCACTCATAACAATACAATCTTCGATTACAAGCAAACCACTCTTAGCTAAGTAGTACAGCTTGCATTGCTGCGCATTGCGCCCTCTTTGATTGCGTCCTGCTAAATGCGAAAATTTCAGCGCCCATTGATTGCACTCAGGCAGTACAGTCGTAGCACTACAAGTAGCAAGCATAGCGTGTACACCAAAACGGACTGAATGCAGGCATGGCAGATGGCACCCCAAAACAATTTTAGGTAGGTACCCATTTTACTCCAACCCTCTACCGGCCGGCCTCCGATTTCTTTTCTCAGGAGGGGATGTGAATTAGGAGCACAGCACTGATCTCATTACTCTCCACAATGACCTTCCTTGAAGCATAGATTATGTCTGAACAGGTGTTGTTGGCTTGCTGCCAAACCTTAAATCATCGGCAAGCAAGAGTACCTGTTGAGATCCCCGTGCGCACACATGTCGAGGCCCAGCGGCGCGGCTGCCCTGTCAGCTCAGCCACAGCCAGCCGGCCACCGTGGTGAATTGGTGACGATCCCTTGAAGCAATGAAGCGGCCACTGCGCCGCCCGCCTATAAATCCACGGCCGCCGCTCACCCTTCCTCTCCCACCACCATTGCCTACCGTCACCATGAGCTCGACGTCCTCTCCACCCGCCGCCGCGTGGCTGCTGGCCCTCGTGCTCGCCTCGCTGACGTGTCACCGGGCGGCGGCGCCCATGCCGACGCTGTCGACGGCGTCGCGGTGGGTGGTGGACGAGGGCGGGAAGCGGGTGAAGCTGGCGTGCGTGAACTGGCCGTCGCACCTGGAGCCGATGCTGGCGGAGGGCCTGGGCAAGCAGCCGGTGGGCGCCATCGCGGCGGCCGTGGCCGCCATGGGGTTCAACTGCGTCCGGCTCACGTGGCCCACGTTCCTGGTCACCAACGCCTCCTACGCCGACCTCACCGTCGCGCAGTCCTTCCAGAGGCTCAACCTCACCGAGTCGCTCGCCGGCGTCAAGGTCAACAACCCCGACGTCGTCGACCTCAAGCTCATCGACGCCCTCAAGGCAAGCCTCAGCTAGCTTTCTTTCTGAATGTGACACACACACACGTGCGTAGTACGCTCGTCGGTGGCGTACGTACGTTGAGCGGACGTGACGACATTGTTCGGATGTGTGCCGTGTGCGCGTGCAGACCGTGGTGAGCAGCCTGGGGGAGCACGGCGTGATGGTGATCCTGGACAACCACCTGAGCAAGCCCGGGTGGTGCTGCAGCAACACCGACGGCAACGGCTTCTTCGGTGACACCTACTTCGACCCGGACGTCTGGGTCGACGGCCTCCATAGGATGGCCGCCATGTTCGCCGCCGTCCCCAACGTCGTCGGCATGAGCCTCCGGAACGAGCTCAGGGGACCCAGGCAGAACGCCAACGACTGGTACAAGTAAGCGCCCAATCAACTCGTCAAAACTTTTTCGATCCTGCTCGTATAGAAACACGATTAGTGCAACTACAACACTGGTTATAGGTGCCTAGCAATGGCATTAACCATTAGTGATGTGCTACCTACCTTGTTCATCTGTGTCTTCCTCCATGACCATAGCCAGTAAATGAATCCAGTAGTTGGCAGCTGGGCTTCCTACCACCATAGTACTCCAGCAGGATCACACTACAGGGTTCTTTGCACTGTGTACTGTGCATCTGCACTGCTCCTGCACAGCATGTGAAGATCAGTAATGGCGTCATTCAACTACCACACCACCAGCATTTCGTTCATCTGTGCTGGAGATTGCAGACGAGCTTTCAATGCCGCCGGCCACCGCTGGCAAGCGGTGCAGTTGACTGAGAGCTAACAACGACCCGTGTCCGCACGCACGCAGGTACATGCAGCTCGGCGCGGAGGCGGTGCACAAGGCGAACTCGCGCGTGCTGGTCATCCTCTCGGGCCTCAGCTTCGACAACGACCTGGCCTTCATCAACTCCCGGTCGGTGAACCTGAGCTTCACCGGCAAGGCGGCGTTCGAGGTGCACTGGTACAGCTTCTCCAACTCCCAGGAGTGGAGCTCCGGCAACGCCAACCAGGCGTGCGCGCGCGTCACGGCCGGCGTCACCCGCCGCGCGCTCTACCTGCTCGACAAGGGGTGGCCCGTCATCCTCAGCGAGTTCGGCGTCGACAACCGCGGCGTGAACGCCAACGACAACCGCTACTACGGCTGCGCCGCCGCCGCCGCCGCCGACCTCGACCTCGACTGGGCGCTCTGGGCGCTGCAGGGGAGCTACTACCTCCGGGAGGGCGTGCTGGGCCTCGACGAGGTCTACGGCGTGCTCGACTGGGCCTGGTGCAAGCCCCGCAACGCCACCGCGCTGCGCAGGGTCCAGGCCCTGCAGCGCCCGCTCAGGGGGCCCGGCCTCGCCGAGGCGCCGCCGTACACCGTGCTCTTCCACCCGGCCACCGGGATGTGCGTCGTGCGGCGGCCGGCGCCGGCGCCGGCGGCGGAGCAGGCGGCGGAGCTGGAGCTGGGGCCCTGCGACGAGACGGAGGCGTGGGCGCCGTACAGCGCGGAGGAGCGGCGGCTGGCGCTGCGGGACGTGTCGTCGCCGCTGTGCCTCCGCGCCGAGGGCGCCGGCAGGCCCGCCAGCCTCGGCGCGAGCTGCGGCGACGCCATGGCGCGGTGGGGGCTCGTGTCGGACTCCAAGCTGCACGTCGCCGTGAACGCGACGGCCGGGGGCGGCGGCGCGCTCTGCCTGGACGTGGGCGCGGACGGGCGGAGCGTGGTGACCAACCCGTGCCGGTGCCTGAGCGCCGACAACAGCTGCGATCCGGAGAGCCAGTGGTTCAAGCTCGTGACCAGCACCAGGAGCGTGGCCGCCAAGCAGCAGAAGACCTTGCTCGCCCAGCTGCCGCCCAAGCTCAAGAACTGGAAGATCAGGTCGCTTTGATCGATGGATCGATCATGGGCTTCCATTCTATCAAGAGAAATGTTGGCGACGCCAAGCTCGCTGTAGGCCTGTAGCACGTACTAGAACGACGGGGAATCCATTCTATCAAGAGAAACGCTGCCCTTGAACCATAGAGCCTGTGTTCTTCAGGCAACTGATCATCAGCATGAGCAAATAATCTCTCTCCGGTGATCAGTGGTGGACCAGCAGTGTTTCTCGCATGATTCGCAAGCTCACGTTGCGACAGAATTAGCACGGGACCATGTTGAACTGCTCTCTTTTATGCTGTGCCCTGTAGAGATTGCAACGTTGCCGGTGGCACCAATGCCACGAGGCACGATGCTAAATTTAGAGTACCAATACAACACGGCAATCCTACTGTGAATAAAACTATACACAACACGGCAAAATGCACCACAATCAGAACCATCAACTCAATGTGTGCACGTGCAGTGGTTACCGACGATCAGGGCAGAAAATTGCATGTTGGAAACTTGGAAGGGTAGACAGGTTCAGGAGGTTCTGTAGAGAATCTCAATGTGCCACGCGTCGCCGTCGTGGGATGAACTGTGAGGAAGGTCAAAGGCTAGTAGGCCATCCTCTGTATGACTGAACTCAACTTCGTGTTCGTTAACTCTGCAAAGCTCCGGCCTGGTGGCAGAATACGCCCCAAAGCGCCCTGGGCCTCGGCATCTGACGTGAACTGTGGTAACTGAAGAATCAGCATTGCTCGAGACATCGAAGAGTGCGCCACCGGAATTGAACATGTTGATCAGTCCCAGAGGCGCAAACTGAACAGTCTCACTGAGAACCTGTGGCAAGAAACAGAGCATTTCTGTAAGAAAATGAAACTATAATTCTGAACAAATGTGTATTTCAAAAAAATAATTCTGAACAAATGTTACATTTCTGTAGGAACGGAAGCCAAGGGAAAGTAAATGAAATTAACCTGACCTTTATTGGTGAAATGGTGTAGATCTCACATGTCATAGTAGACAGTGAAACCTCCAAAGTCTGGTGCTTCTGAAGCCTTGAAAGAGAACCTGGAAGAGACAACAGAATGCAAATCAGACATCATTGGCAAATTGAGGAGATGTGAATGTTAAGACTTAAGAAAAAAGCAGGCGTCCCGAAATTTACATGAACTGAAAGCATATACTGCAGACTCTCCATTCCAATTGTTGTCAGCTATCTCCTCAAGAGATTCTACATCTGAAGGTGAGAAATGACCGGTGATGTGGATGTTGGTGGGAACATAAGCATTGTCTTTCACTGGCCAAACCCATTGCCCATCTCCCTGACAATTGAACACTCCGATGACACCAGAGAATTTGTTCAGGTTCCATATTTTCAGCAGACTGCAGAAGAACTCACAGATTAGTATTTTCTGGGAACAGCACAGTAGCAAAAGGGACCATTAAAGCTGTGCTAGTGCGTGTACCTTTTGCCATCCATGACTGGATCATTGAACAGACAATCACGTGTGGGACGACCGGCATACCTTGCTCTTAGAATCGAGCCATCTGGTAGAACAAGCTTTTTGAGAACACTGAAGTCATGCACCCCAGGCTTGTCACTGCATATCACCACAAATATACATGTACAATGAGCTCCTGTGTTTGGGTTAAAAGCGACCACGTGTTCATAACTGGAAAGATACTAAATGTTCGACAAAAAGATCACCTCACATAGACGCCACCTCCACTCAGCGCTCTAGCTGCTCCATGAAATTCTGCTGATTCATGTTTGCTCTGCACAATAACGAACGAAAATAAGCAAGCTAGCACTGACGTTAGCAATGTGCCAAAATAATTAAATATACTACCGGAGAAGCAAAAAATCTCACATGGAACATATCCCAGTCAGGTATGAAGATTTCTCCCAATAAAAGGCTATTGAATGACACAGAAGCAATGTGCAGAGTTTGCAGTGTGGGTTCCCGAGGCATAAAATCTTCAGAGGCTCTAGCAACCGCACTCTTCAAGGCACTACAAACAACCAGGAATTATATCAGATTCTATCTACATAGTAGCTCATGTTTTCCACAGCTAGGGGCATACTACCTAAAGATGCTGTCTGAATTGTGACTCATGCAGCATATTAGGTTGTTTCTTTTGAAGTTGTGGGCAATGGAATCCTCAAGAGCATGCTGATACTTTCGAGTTACTGCAACACGCCCACCAAATCCATGCCCAAGAGTTTCCAACACGTTCTGAACATCAACCTTCACACCATCCACGCCCACACTAGAAAGGTAGCTGTGCTGATCATTGTAGAACTCGTATATCTTGTCAGGATCAATGATACCCACTCCAAATTTCTCCAAACTATCCATGGCTATATCCCTCAAGTTTGCAACATTACCCGGGGACTGGACTGGGTATACAAGCTTTGGATTATACTTCTTCATTGTATCAGATGTTGCTAGGATGCCTCCCCAATACCCAAGTAAAGCATGCCACATGTAAACAAACCTGTAGTTTAATGTACAGCATTTTTCTCAGCAAAAAACTATGAAGGCTTCGTTATCATAGAACGAGAATTTCGATAAAAATCTATTACTTGACACAGTGAGTTTCTTTGATCTTCTTGACGAGGTCCCCAAGATTCTTACATGTTTCTCCCCTGAACTTATGATTCTCCTTCAGATCAGCCAGCCTCTGCGCAAACCTGGCATAGTTACGATGGAAATCAGGGAACAACACAATGCACACTTTTATGAGTTACCCAAGGATGGAACACTAACACGGTCTGCTCACGGAGGGTTTCATCCACTTCCTTGAATTCATCAACCGTTTCTTGCCAACCATCATCTATAATCAGAAATCTCGGTGGAGCACCACCTTCACGAAGACTAGAACAAGAAATGCATCATTGGTAAGTGATAGCTATATGACAATAGTGTGAAAAAGGATGTGTTAAAAATTTGTAGTATACCTCTGAAGGCCCTCCTCGATCCCTGTTGGGTTAACAGCTTTGTAAAATGCATCCCAAGTGCACCACCCAAACCAGTCCAAATTTGCCGGGATCTGGCATTTTTTATGAATTTAAACAGGACATGAGGAAAGCAGAAGAAAGAAAGCTGCCCAAGGCTTAACGAATTAGGTAGCATAAGCATAAAAGCAATGGCGGAGGCAAGGGGTATGCCATGTATGCCTTGGCATACCCTAAAATTTGGCATATGTTCAATATTTTTTTCTTCTTAAATTTATTTGTTTCTACGGCTGGTAAAGACAAGTGTTGAAAGAGTATTTTCTACTATACCTTTAGCCAACATTTAAAATTGTTTATGAATTACATATTTATACACGGATTGTACCAAATTATATATACAAAATTAAAGTGGCATACCCTAGATAAAATGCTAGCTATGCCACTCCATAAAAGAACATGTATAGCTAACCTCCTTGTCCTCTATATGCCTGAAAGTTCCTTTGATCTTCGATAGCATCCTGAATGAAGTTGCAAGTGAGCCATTTCTACATTGAACAAAATCCATGTCCTTTTGGATTACATTTAAAATTTAAGAGCATTGCATTACTTGATGGATTCCTTCATTAGCTTGAATGGGTTATCCCCTGAGTTGACGAATACTGCATCAACTGCTTCAATCGTCTGGACCTCAGGATCACCTACCAAGAGTGAACAGTACACCATTTCCCTTCTCAGAAATTCCAGCCAAATGACAAACTTTGCACATCTGTTCGATCGAGTACTTGAAAGTTCAAAATTCAAATTCAGCAGGTCGCAGCAGACAAGGCTCACCGCTCTCCACGCAGAACTGGAGCTCGTCCTCGGGGCTCCCCTGGAGGCTGGCCCTGAAATCGCCGTCAAGAACCGGCAGCATCAGTGCGTACACCGCACTCCCCTCCGCGGCGGCAGAGCCCTCCTCGTCCCTGGACTCCAAGAGCAGCATCTGCGTCTCCGCCGGCACGGCCGCGGCGCCGGCGCCCGTGGCCGGGACCATCCACCAGATCTTGAACCTGAACAGGGCCAGCCACCTCCACCCGCTGCGCGGCCACCGATTTTCCAAGCACGAAACCGATCGGTCACACTCACAACTCACAATCGAATCGGTGGGACAGGCGCGCGCCCCCGGCGCATCGCCCACCGGCACGGCGACGGCGGACTCACCTTGCCAGGGTGCCGACGGAGAACACGTGGCGGCTGGACGGCGCCGCCGCCCTCGCGCCGAGGAACGCGGCGGCCTCGGCGTCGGCGGCGCCGGCGGGGCGGAGGGTGACGTTGGTCGGGGCGCGGGCGAGGAGCTCCCGCCCGCCGACCTGCAGGGAGCCGTGCTCGAGCCGCGGCCGCGCCATCGTCTGCTGCGGGGATGGGGGCGTTGCCGTCGCGGTGGTGCTGAGGTGCTGGGAGGCTACCGGCATTGCTCTGCGGGCGAGGAGTCGGCGGCGGCCGCGGTGGCAGCCAGGGATCCTCGGGCATCCGGAGTGTGGTAGGGTAAGGTCCCTTTTGGTATGTACAGAAGCGGCAGCCGGTCATAGAGATGGGTCCATCCGGAAAACAAAAAGAAATCACGCGTGAGGTAAATCGGCGTGTGGCGCGAGGGAAATTTCCAGATCCTCTTCCTGCGCGCCGCCGCTCTCTCCTTCCACGGTCCGCGCCAAATCTCGCCGCCGCTCTTCCCTTCCTGCGCGCCGCCGCTCTTCCCTTCCCCTGTGCGCCAAATCTCGCGGCCGCTCTTCCTTCCTGCGTGCCGCCGCTCTTCCCTTCCTGCGCGCCAAATCTCGCGGCCAAATCAATCGATTCCGCACCGGCCGCAGATGGATTCGCATCCTTGGGCGCCATCCTCGACTTGGATGCGGAGTTCCTGCTCTGCAAGCACTAGAGGCAATGGTGCATGCCTCGCATCGGAGGCCATGGCGGCAAGGGCCGCTCAGCGTTCGCAGGGAGTACATGCATGCGTTCTTGGAGCAGGTGGACGATATGAGCGTGTCGGCGATGCGCTCTAGGAAGGGCGCCCCGCGACACTGACGGCATACATCATATCAAAATGGTGAGAAATGTGCTGCCCGGTAGTTTCTTGCTCTATGATAATTTGTGTATGTATAGTTTTTAAAAATAAATTGTTGCTCGCTCATGAGATGTTAGATTGCGATACTATTTTAGGAGTTTACAGCATGGTTGTAGGAAATAAACTGAGCACATGTTCTTAATTGAAGGATCAAGAATATATTGGACTAGTACAGATTCTTAATTGAAGGATCAATAATACATTGGATATTACAAGCAGTGCACTAAAACATGATAGTAAACCTAAGGTTGATGACCGAATTGTTGCCATATATGTTCAATTAAGTCTGCCTTCAGCTGGTGGTGCTTCTCTGAATTATGAATATTTGAATTAATTTCAAGAACCCTAGAAAATCCATGAATTGGTCCATGTCGGAGTCCAGATATAGGTCTGGTAGATCTCCCCTCGTCATATGTCTCATCTAGTCGTAGCTGGTAGTTATCTCTCTCATCTTCAACTATCATATTGTGCAAAATGATACATGCATACATAATATCTGCGAGTTCCTCCTGCTCCCAAAGACGTGCCGGCTCACGTATAATGGCCCATCGTTTCTGCAAAATCCCAAATGCGCACTCTACATCTTTTCTTACTGACTCTTGCTTCTGTGCAAATAATTTATGCTTCATAGACTGAGGCATTGAGATAGTTTTGACAAATATTGCCCACTCTGGATAAATACCATCAACAAGATAATACCCCATGTTGTATTCTGTGCCATTAACTGTAAATTTTACTTCTGGAGCCCTTCCTTGTAGCACATTTGTGAACAATGGTGACTGGTTCAATACATTTATATCATTGTTTGAACCAGCTACACCAAAAATGGCATGCCATATCCATCGATCTGCCGATGCAACGGCTTCAATTATGATAGTAGGTACCTTTTGATCACCTCTAGTATATTTCCCCTTCCATGCTACTGGACAATTTTGCCAATGCCAATGCATACAGTCCAAACTCCCTAGCATTCCTGGAAACCCTCTTGCATGTCCTATGTGTAACAGCCACTGAATATCACCATCTGTTGGCCTACGTAGATATTGCTGACCAAAATTTTCTCTCACACCTTGGGCAAATTTAATTAGGCACTGTTGAGCCGTAGATTCACTCATTTGGAGAGTTTCATCCATAACATCAGCAGGAGCCGTAGAAACTGAATGCTCAGACTCTTGTTGTGACTCTTCAGACATTTCTCTTTGTGGGCTACTCTCTCTTTGAGCTGAACACAGATGACTGCATGCATTGAGCAAGTGCTTCCTCCATTTATAGATGATGCTGGCCATCACCAACAGCTCTTTTACAACGGCTAGTTGCCAACAGCTCTTTCCCAACAGCTCTTTTACAACAGCTCTTTTACAACAGCTACTTCCAATTGTCCTTTTTTAAAATGTTTTATTTTTTGTCTCAGTGTAATTTCTTATTGAAATATGTGAATACTTGAATTTATTGATTTTTTTTAAGAAGGTCCTAATCTGATTGCTCTTTCTGTAGATGCTATTTCTGGAGGAAATCTCATTCTTGCTACCATTCATGGGAGAGGAACATGTGTATACATCATAGTCAGGTGAGCATTTCACTAACTCATTTGCATCATAACATAGAGAATACATTTAGTACAAATATTGGAACATGAAAGAGCATACATTTAGTACTAACTACTTGGTACATTGAAGATGACAACATACATTACAATTAGTTCATAGGTTGCTACTCCACTTCCCACAAATTAACTAACTACTTGATACATTGAAGATGACAACATACATTACAATTAGTTCATAGATTGCTGCTCCAACTCCTACAAATTAACTAACTACTCGCTACATGGCCATCACACCAAATATTAGTTGCCTGAAAACATTTCCTTGAATAACACATCCAGGATTTGTTTATGCCTCCTGAGTTTGTCTTCATCATAGTTTGATGTATCTTTTTCCATTAAGTTCAAGTACGTGTTCAGCCTAGTATTCTTTGCCTTCTCCTTTTCTGCTTCAGCCAATTTTTCCAATGCAGCAGATCTCCTATCAACAGTTCCATTGAATTGGTCATCTTCTTGATTACATGATTGTTGTTTCTCTTTACCCTTTTCTTTTTTCTTCAGCTTAGCTTGTTTTTGTCCCTCTAGTCTTGTCCTGGTGTTTGTCTCCACTTATTGGCTGTCTACATTGCCTGATGAGGTGTAATTTCCTGATGCAGATATCCTTGTTCTCTTGCTGTGGTCACCATCATCTCTGACTCTCCACCATTTGGGCTGATCTTTGAGTTCTTTCCATAGGTACTCCATTGTAAAGGGTTTATTACCTTTTACTTCTCCTTTATAAATCTCGCGGACTTTGTCCATGAGCATGTCATCTGACTGTCCGCTAGGCCAAGCGCTTTTAGTTCGAGCATAAACACCATTGAAGTGTTTGATAGGCTTGCTAATTATGCCCCAATGGCTTTTGCATTGCTTTGCTGATCTTCTTCTACCACCTGCAATAATGTTGGAATTGAACTCCGCTGCCACTTTCTTCCAATAAGAATCTCCCTTCTGTCCATTACCTTGAATTGGGTCAACAGAATGCATTAGCCAAGCACTAGCCAGTTGTATATTTTCCTGCTCACTCCAGTTGATGCGAGCATTTCTATTCCCTTCATCAGGGCTGCTACCACTTGAATCTGTGATTTCAAGAGCTTCTCTTTGCTGCATTACAGGAGTTCCTGTCTCTGACCCAGAAGTGTTCATAGCAGCTCCAAACAAAGGAGAACTTGCCATGGGTGGTGAGCTACTGCCTGCACATCCAAAGTTTGCCCCGGCAAAGTTTGAAGGTGAGTGAAAAGACTTTCCTTCATGTTGAATTCTCTGGAAACTTGGTGAACCATATTGCTGGTAGTTGTATGGGGAATTAAAAGGATTCATATTTGGCATGAACTGAGAGGGTGGGATGGTTTGAGAAAACTGGAAAGGTGGGATGCTTTGAGCAAACTGAGATGGTGGCATGTGTTGGCCAAACTGAAAATGACCAAAATGTGGTGGAAATTGTGTTGGTGGGTGGTTTGGACCATTCTGAAAGCTTGGACCATCTGAGTTGGGACTTGGTGGGCTTTGGAGCAGTCTCCTGAAACCACCTGCACCATCCATTTGATAATAGCTATGGTTGGAACCTTCACTTTCATCTCATGTGTCCTTTGTTCTTATATGCAGGAAGAGCCAACGGCTAGAAGAGGTGGAACAGAGAAGAGGTGGAAGAGTCCTGTACTGCTGCAGGCCAACGGCTAGAGAAGATGAAGATGAAGACCCACTGCAGCAAGCCAACGGCTAGGAGAAGTCAATTGTAGCGGCTGGGAGTTGGTTGGTGGTAGTTGGTTTGTAGTTTGGGGGGTTGAGTGCTCGGTGGAGAGAGAAATAGAAAGATATTATATTTTATTGCTTGAGGTCCGGTCTCAAGCCTGAGATCCGGCCATATGCTTTTTCACCTTAAGACCCCCTATTGCTGTGTATAAGGTCGACCCTATGACTTATTTTTTGGCTTACGACCCCCTCTTTCTGCACACTACGGGTGCCCGTATACGACGGAGAAGGAAGCGGGCGCAGCCTCGTCAGCGCCATGTAGGAAAGGAGACGTTGAACCCCCGCCGTCCCCGCCGTCCCGCGTGTGGATAAGCTAGAGTACGGGCCATGTGGGCCACCGCGTGGAAGACGTGCGGAAGGCGAAGGGGAAGACGACGAGACGAGAGAGAGACCGGGAGCCATCTGGAACCTGTCGGCCGGGGCGCAGCCGCGAACAGACACGGCGGCGGTCGGAAAACTGCGTCGCCGTTGACCCGTCGCAAGAGTCGCGCGAGTGTGTGGCGGTGCTCGGAATTTCCACGGGCGACCCACGTCACGTAAGATTATGATGGGCTTGGAAGGAGAGGACGACGTCACGTAAGAGGAGGTCGACCAGATGATATTTTTCTTTGTCGGAAACGCGCCCTCTCCCTCTCGCGTCGCCCCCGCGCGGGCGACCGAGGGGATCCCAACCCTAGCCCGCCGCCAGCTTCTTCCACCTCCTCCTTGCCACGCCGTCGCCTGAGCAGGTCGCCGGGCTGCCGCGCGGCCTCGCGGGGAAGGCGGCGGCGGGGCTATCTCCCTCTCTCAGGTGGCTGGGGCTGGGCGCGGCCGCCTGGTCACCTGGGAGGGGCCTTCGCCGGCGTCGGCGTCCCGGCCATGGCGGAGGATGGTGCTGCTAGATCCGGCGCCGTCCCGGCCGGATCCGGTGGATGCGCGGCGGGGGTGCGCGTTTCTGTGGCAGGGCGAGGTGTGGGGGCCCGGCGGCGGCGGGTGGCGCTGGTGGGCGACGGCGACGGCGTTGGCCTCAGCCGGCGTTTGGCGGTGGAGGCGGCTGGCGCGGTGGTTCGGAGATGCTAGCTGCCGGCGCTGGTGTGGACGGCGGTCGATGCGGAGGCCGGGGGTGCGCTGATGTCTCTCGCGCAGGGATGGCGGCGACGGGGGCGGCGGCGGCGGCCTGCAAGGCGCAGGGCGCTGTGGCGGCTGTGTCGTGGGAGGCCCTGGGCGGGGGGCGCCCGAGTGGCTGGCTGCCCTTGGCCATGGTGGTCGAGTATAGCCGGCGGACATCTGCAAGCGGGCAGCGGGATGGAGGTGTGATGGTGGTCGGTGCCCTCTTTCTCCTCTCCTCGTGCGGGTTCGGCGTCGTCGCGGTGGCGGGGCCAGGTGGCTTGTGCTGGGTGCTTCCAGCACTGGTTCGTTCTCGCGATGTCGTGGCGGCATCCCTAGGAGGTCCCGAGTCATTGTCCCGGCTGTGGAGTTCGGAGATGGGAGGGGATTTAGTGCGCTGCTGCTTGTCTGAGTTTGTGCGCATGGCGTGGTGTGGTTCCGGGCGAAAGCCTCCACCAGCATTCTGCAGGTGGTAGTGGTGGCGGCGTTCTGCATGGGCGTCGTCTTCATGTTGGGGACATCACTATGGGGAGCCATGTCATGTTGCACGGGGTCTTGGGTGAAAACCCGGTCCAACTCGCTGGACGAGTGTCGACGGCGCCTACGGCGTCGTTTCCCTCCTTGGAGGCGACACTTATGGAGACTCGTTTCGGCTTGCAGCAGTGTGGAGGTGGTCTGGTTGGCCCGTGTGCGACGGTTGAGAAGGTGCGCAAGGTCTTTGTTTTGGCGGCAAGGTGCAGAGGGCCTACGGGTGCTGGAGGTCTCGAGTTGGCGCACATGGCAGTGGGGATCTCGGCAACAGTTGGGCGGAGGGGGTGCTCTTAAAGTGGTTTCAGATATCTGAGTCCTTGGCAGAGGAGTGAGGCGGTGGAAGAGGCGAGGCCCCCAGGCAGAGTGGCCAGGATCAGTGGTTCTTATTGGTACCATGATGAGATTTTCTTCTGAGGCAACACTGGAGCAGAGTGATCGACGATCGTGGGTGTGCAACTTGAGGGTGATACTCCCGTGGTGGAGGTGTCTCGGTGGTTGCTCGAGCTTGCAGCGAGTTGCGGCTTTCGACGTGGCTCAGCGTTGGTGACAACGGCGTAGTTCAATAGCTTCCTTTCAGCTCCTTTCCCAGGTGGTGGTGGTGTAGTGTTGTGTTGGTGTGTGTTTGTCGTGTGGTGTTGGGTAAGCTTCGTCTCGTTATATACATTTGCTCCTCTTCTTAAATGATATGTCAGTGCTCCTGGCTTTACATTCCAAAAATATATATTTTTCTTTGTATATTATTTTATAATAATTTAGGTGACTGTTGTCGGTCTCGTGTAAGTAAACTCCTTGGCCCGATGCTGGTCTCGCGTAAGTAAACTTTTTTTTTCGAAAAGGTCGCGTAAGTAAACTCGTTGGCCTATTTTTGTATATCAAATTATTATAATATATAATTTACACAATATTTTAAAAAGCAAATAATAGTGGATGTGCAGGACTTCTGAAGTCTCAGACAGTCAGACGGTCCAACGAGTCGAGCAGATAAAACAACGCCTCCAAGCGGCCAACGAGTGAGCCCGCGCGCTCCACGAGAACATGCTCTGCACCTGTAGAATTCCAAATGGGCCAGTCACGACGGGCGGCACGAGGCACGGCCCTAAAAAGCACGGCACTAACCCGGTCCTAAGCACGATCGATAGTGCCTAGGGCCGGCCCGGCACGAAGGGGCTTTAGTGTATGGGCCGCCACCTCGGCCCGTAGTGCCGGCTCGAGGCACGGCCCGAAAATAGGCGGCCCGATTGACGGCCCGATCAAATTTAAAAGCCCACATATATAAGTACAAAGGAACCCTAATTCTCTCATTCCTCACCCCTCCCCTCCCTCAGCCGCCGCCTCCCCACTCCCTTCCCCTCCCCTCCCGAGCCGCCCCCTTCGGCCGCACGCCCGCGTCGGTGCCCTTCCCCGCCGCCGAGCCATACTCCTCCTCCACCCCGTCGCCGAGCCGGCCCCCTCCTCCACCCTCCTGCTCCGCCCGACGGTAGCGCCGAGCCCCTGCCCCCGACGCCGAGTCGGCCCCTCCTCTGCGCCGCCGAGATGGTGCGCCGCCCCTACCGCCGGGCCACCTACTGTCGCTGTGGTGCCGCGAGCGCTCCTCCTGCCGCCTGTCACCGCTGTGTCGCCGAGGGCCGGCGCCGCGAGAGGGTCGCGGCTTGAGGCTCCGCCGCCCTACGCGCGCCGCCGCGACGGGGCTGCCCGCCGCCGGACTCCGCTCGTCGCCTGCCGCTGAGTGGGCCTCCGCTGCACCGCCGACGCGAGGGGCCACGACGCCCATCGCCCGCCGCCGCGCCGGCGTCCGTCGTGGCGGTCGGCGGCCCCTTGTGCCCGGGCCGCCATAGTCCGATGGGCCGGCCATAGCCCACGGGCCAGCCGTGCTGTAGTGCCGGCCCGGCACGAAAAATGGGCCTTCGTGCCGGGCCTTAGCCGCTAGGTTGGCACGGCGGCCTGGCCTGGACCGGCACGAAAGACCATCGGGCCTCTATAGGGCCGGGCCGCGTCGGGCCGGGCCACATCGGGCTCGGGCCGGGCTAGGGCCGGGCGGCCGTTTGGATTTCTATATCTGCACCCGCCCCAAACGCTCCTGCGGCCGCGGCCGCGGCCGCTCTGCCCCGCGCCACGATGCTCCAACGACGCCCAGCCCTCGTCCTCCGCCGCGGCGGCCGGCAGCATCCGGCGCCTGGTGCTCGCCCCCGAGGGCCGCGCGAAGCTGGACCCGCGCCCCGACCGCGACTTCTACGCGTTCCCACGGCTGGTGACGCACGTGGACGACGGCTTCCTCGCCGCGCGCTCACGGACCTCTACCGGGAGCGCCTCCGCCCCGGGTGCGACGTGCTCGACCTCATGAGCTCCTGGGTCAGCCACCTGCCGCCGGAGCTCCGGCTCGGCCGCGTCGTCGGTCACGGGCTCAACGCGCAGGAGCTCGCCAGGAACCCGCGCCTCGACTCCTTCGTCAAGGACCTCAACGCGGACCAGCAGCTCGCGCTCGAGGGCGCCAGCTTCGACGCCGTGCTTTGCACCGTCAGCGTGCAGTACATGCAGTACCCTGAAAAGGTACACTAGCATAGCATCTTCTCTTCTTTCGACTGCAATCAATAGCTAGTAACACAGTTTTTTTTTCGATTGTCATGGATGGCATATTGGCATTGACAACAAACTGATTAAGCTTGCATGAATCTCGAATTGAATTGGTGAGGTGTTCGCGGAGATCTTCCGGGTGCTGAAGCCGGGAGGAGTGTGCATCGTGAGCTTCAGCAACAGGATGTTCTACGAGAAGGCGATCGGCGCGTGGAGGGAGGGCACCGCGTACAGCCGCGTGCAGCTCGTGACGCAGTACTTCCAGTGCGTGGAGGGGTTCACGCAGCCGGAGGTGATTAGGAAGCTGCCATCGGCAGCCGGTGGGTCGCCGGCGTCGCCGCTGGACGCCGTGATGAGGCTGTTCGGCATGGCCAGCTCGGATCCGTTCTACGCCGTCATCTCGTACAAGAACTTCAAGGCGATGTAAAGCCATTGATAGATTACTGAAAACTTTTGTCAACTGGGATCTGTACCATCAGAGACCATTTGTAGTTAGGCCTTTCTTAAAGTTTGCCCTCCAAATCCACTATGCAAAAAGAAGATTCTCATCACATCAAAATACCGGCACATGCATGTAGTATTAAATATAGAAAAAATCAAAAACTAATTGAATAGTTTTGTTGTACTGTGCGAGACGAACATTTTAAACCTAATTAATCAATGTTTAGACAATTATTCATAAATACAAACGAAATGATACAGTGTCGGTGTGCATGTGCTGGAGCTGCGGCTGCAGCTGCAGAGATGACAGCGGCGGCGCGGGCTGCATATCGGGGAGCTGAGAATGGGACATGAAAGATTGGTTCGCGCCGCCGTGGGATTGCGGGAATGGCAGCTGACTGACCCCGGCCATCTCGGACTTGAGATGCCGTAGCTCCTGGACTCAGGGGGCGGAGGCAGGATTGCTCCCTATATGGGCTGATCCTCCTCTTGTTTTTTCTTTCTCCTCTTCCCTCTTGTTTTTCTTCCTCTTTCTCTCTAGACCTCCATGGGATGAGTAGGGGGGCTAGAGCCCCCCTAGCCCCCCTCCCTTTGGCTCTGCCACTGCCTGGACTGCAGAATCCCTCATCCGCAGGGCTGAACGCAGCTAAGGCCCCGTTTAGTTCCCAAATTTACACCCCCAAATTCACTATGCAAAAAGAAGATTCCTATCACATTAAAATGTTATAGCATGCATGGAGTTCTAAATGTAGATGAAATCAAAAACTAATTGCACAGTTTTATTGTACTCTGCGAGACGAACATTTTAAGCCTAATTAATTAATTTTTGGATAATTTTTCGCACGTACAAACGAAATGCTACAGTGTCACATTTATTGCTACAGTGCCTTGTCAGACCTAATTCGGCCCTCCCCTTTCGGGAACTAAACGCGGCCTAAGTATGAGGTCGAATATTGTTGCAGTGGCGGACTTCATTTGGTTGCTGAATGATTTGACCAAACGGTCAAGAGTTTTAATGATTCGTCTCCCACGGTGCTGCAGTGACGCTTGCGGCTAGTGGCGGAACTTGAGAAAAGACTAATTTGCTCTAATATTTCGTCATCCACACATAAACAAACATACTAGCTAGTTTCTTCTAATTCGGTTTTATTTGATCGAGGATTTTGTTAAGGCATATCATTGTCATTTTGCCCTTGAATATATCTACTTGTAGAAAGAATAAAGTGTCTTTATTTTAGATTTTGCTATGGTTTGCTACAAAAATTTGGCCAATGTCATAAAAAAGTCCGATGCTAATATAAGACAAGAAATTAAATCTAAAAAGTTTAAGAAATCAACTAATCAAGAGATATGGATTTGGGATATAACTATATAGGTTTGAGTTGAGGAGGAACATCGGAAGCAGTATGGTCGACCTTGGCCCTGACGTTTACCGGCTCACTGTCGTCCATTGCGGGCGCGGTATCATGCCCGCTTGCCGTTGACGCGAGTGATTAGCGCTGACGCCGTATTGGCGCCGATGTGCCACGCAGACTAGCGGAGCAGCAGGGTTCTTCTGTAATGTGCAGAGCACACGCACGAGAGCGAGCGCCAAGGGATGTGAGGGCAGCGATTGAGTATGAAATGATACGTCAGACGAGTGGACTACAAGAGTCTTTACGGCAGGCTGCAGTACGTGCGTGGACTGCAGGTTAATCAACAAATATATGGACTACAAGAGTCTTTACGACAGGCTCCGGTATGTGCATGGACTACAGATTGATCAGCGGACACGCGGTGATTGATGATCCATAGCCCATGTGTTGAATATTTAACTGTGTAAGGAGTACTCTTTTTTTGTTGTTGGGGGAGGCCATGGCCCCTACCGCCCCCCTCATTTCCGCCACTGCTTGCGGCGGTTGCTCGAACTGCCGGCGACCACTGCCTTCTCCTTCCCCTTCCCCTTCTCCTCTTACTCGGAGCGGAAGTTCGATCCCCACCATGTCAAACTTAGAGGAGCGAGGTGCGCTTCTGTGAGCATGTGGATCTCGTCGAGCAGCTGAAAAAATGGTTGCACCGTCATCTTATATAGGAATTCTAAGGGCGTCTCCAATGTATAGGACCACCCGTGGTTTTATAGATGAGTCACCTAATGATTTGACATCTCCTGTTGAATTGACTCCAATGTATAGACCTGGTGGTAGATCTATGAACATGACTCATATCTCTCTCCCCTCTCTTTTTCTCCCTCCCATTCTCTCTATTATATTGCTTAGGAGCTGGAACCTGGTCCTTTATAGAACCAGCTGCACAATGTTTAGAACCAGGTTCTATACATGCATTTATTGTATAATTTATTGTATAGGAACACCCTAGAATCACCCATTGAAGAGGCCCTAAGCCGATGTAAAGAAGGGTGGGCCAGAGGAAAACTTAAGAGGACGTATGTATAAAAAAATCTTAAATTTTTAAAGCTTGTAAATGATGAAACATTCTTAATTATATTTATTTCAAATATTTGAGTGGGGCATGTAACCTCACTGAGCTTCACTTAGGCCCGTCCGCGGATGTAAAGCCATATAAATAGAGCACTGAAAACCTTTGTCCGAAACTTAGAACTGTGATTCTGTACCATCTAAAGATCATTTGTAGTTAGGCTGTGTTTAGTTCCTCCCAACTTTCCAAACTTTCCATCACATCGAAACATTAAATATAACAAATGACGCATCCATGAAGCATTAAATGTAGATAAATAGAAAAAGTAATTATATAGTTTTGATGTACACGACGAGACAAATCTTTTGAGCCTAGTTAGGTCATGGTAGGACAACAATTACCACAAATAAACAAAAAATGCTACATTGAGCTACAGTGTCTGAGGTGACCCTTTTCACCCCCTTTTCACGGATCTAAACACGGCTTTAGGCCTTGTCTAGATCCAAACTTTAGATTTCGTCATAAATGCGGCACTATAGCATTTCGTTTGTATTTGTGTATAATTGTCCAAACATTGATTAATTAGACTCAAAATGTTCGTCTTGTAAAGTACAACAAAACCGTGCAATTAATTTTTGATTTCATCTATATTTAGTACTGCATGTATGTGCCGATATTTTGATGTGATGAGAATTTTATTTTTACATAGTGAAATTTGGAAAGTAAACAAGGGCTACTGTAGCATTTCGTTTGTACTTATGAAAAATTATCCAAAAATTGATTAATTATGCTCAAAATGTTCGTCTCGCAGAGTACAACAAAACTGTGCAATTAGTTTTTGATTTCATCTACATTTAATACTCCATGAATGTTATGACATTTTGATGTGATGGAGAATCCTCTTTTTGCATAGTGTATTTGGGAGTTCCTTTTTGAACTAAACAGGCCCTTAGTGAGAGAGTGGGTTTCCAGATGTGCACTGGCATTCCAGTGGCGATCAGCTGGAAGTTCAGATGCAGAGACATCAGACATCAATTACAACAGATTCAGACATATGCTGGGAACCCACTTTATTGCAGAAAGCACACACGTCCTCCAACATTATTGGTCAAGTTAAACAACAACGAGCTAAAAACTGCCTAGCTATTCAGACGAAGAAACAAGACGCTCCAGATCGTAGCGGTCATATATGTACAGACATCTCGAGGTCCAAGACTCTAGAACACAAGGGCCTCTCTAGGGGTCTTGCAACTGGGCTGAGCGGCTGGTCAGAGGGACGTAGCGCACGGACGCGTCGTTCCTGACGCTGATAGATCCGTCAGCGTTCTTGTCCACCACCTGCAGGTCCTGGAAGTAGGTGCCCACAGGTATGACCATCCGACCACCGGGCTTCAGCTGATCAAGCAGAGCCTGAGGGATCGTCTCAGGTGCCGCTGCCCCCACATGGATTGCGTCATAGGGGGCGGCGTCCGGAAAGCCAAGCCTGCCATCTGCAGTTTTGAGAGTAGTCCATACATCAAGCTCTAAGAGTTTAAACTTTAACTAAAGAGCATCAGAAACACCCTTGGGAATGATAATAGAATGCGAAAGATTTAACATTGTATTCAAACATGTTTTTATTTGTTATTCTCCATCATCAATTTGACTCAACTGCAGCATGTACTAGCAAGGATTCAATTCAGGAAAAATGTACTGCAAACTGACTACTTCAGTCTTCACAGAGCATGTCTACACCACAAAAATTTAAATCACCACTTCCCAAGTTCTCAAATAGCATGGCATGACAGTAAGCAGGAATCAACAGTAGCCAACGCTGCTTATCACGATGTGCAATTAAGAAGGATTACGGTGCAATTTATTTTCATTAGTGCATTTAGTGGTTCCTCAACATATTACCGCCACACCAGCTAGCGTACCTGCAACATGAAAAGAAAGCGATCCATCCTTCAGTAGTGGAGCTGCAGCGCTTTTTTGGACATTTTCAAAAGCAGAAGCAACAATTTCAGGGATGTGTTCAATTCCCACCGCACGACCTTCTGGTCCAACCATCATTGCAAAACAAGCCGTCAAGTAGCCACTACCTACAGGGAGACAGGAATGCATGTCAATGACAGTTGTTAGAACAAATGAAAATCAGAAGTTGGGAAATTGTTCATTCAGCTGTAATCCTGATGAAAAGAGTATTGGCAACACACCTGATCCAACATCCAGAGCATGCATGCCTGGCCGCAAATGATCCTTCAGTAGTTCTAAGCAGGTTGCATGCATGTGAGGAGCAGAAATTGTCGCATTGAAACCAATTGGCATAGGACTGTCAATGTAAGGGGTACCCTCTGGCACAAATAACCCTCTATCAATTGTTTCCATTACTTCAGCCACTTTATCAGTTCTAACAGCACCATACTGCTTTAGGTAGTCAACCAGAGCTTTGTTCTTGTCCAGTGATGCTTGAGTCCAATATTGCTGAAAGGTGATCAAGATATGGTCAGATGTGCTCCTTTCTATGTATGTCACTTACAGAAAAAAATGCAGCAATAAGCAGACGATCATGCATGGAGTGCCATCAAATTCATTAACAATAAAAAAACAAATTATTATGTTTACTTGGATATTTCACAGAGCAAGTACTCAGTTGCAAGGAGATAATACCCCATCCCCAAAATTCACTGCAGCCATCTCCTGGCACTGGCAGAATAGTTCAGCGCAGACTAATTAATAGTATGTTCTGGTATCATGAACCCTGTCATCTTGTACCTAGACTAGATTACCATAATCGGAGTTCATCATGAGTGCATCTAGGCACTAGCGAGGAGGCAAATGGCAACTCCAATCTCTGGATACACACCTATGTGGCTATGTGCCAAAAAGTTTCGGTAAGATATGAGCTTCTGACACTGTGTCTCCATAGTAGGGGGCCTGAGGCACACCTGACCTGACCAGAAGCTGGCTAGCACTGAATTTCAGGTACCCTCAGGCCTCAATCAAGGAAAGGTAAGTGTATTTTTAGCAACAGGACTCGACTAAAAACCGAATTGTACAGTAGAGAAACCATATCCCCAAGCAAACCTATTGTAGAGCAACCGTTGGGGCTAAGTTTTGCTCTAGTGCTCTCGAATTCAACCTGAAACCTAGGTGCCAACCATCCAATCGGTAGCGCCACTCCGTGACCATGGTTCATCGGGAGAACAGAAAACAAACGAACGGAGGAGGGACAGGGCGTTGGTAGCGCGCGTACCGCCATCCGGTGGAACGGGATGCAGCGCCGCAGCAAAGGCGTCGGGGACGGCTGCGCGGGGGCGGGGGCGGGGGCGCCGAGGAGGCTGCGGAGGAAGCGGCGCGGGAGCGCGGCGGAGGACGGCGAGAGGCAGCAGCGGGCGGGGAACGCGGCGGCGAGGCACATGTCGCTGGCCGGCGCGCCGGGGGAAAAAAATTCGTTATAAGAGAGGGGGACGGGAGCAGTGGTCGGCTGCGGTGGCAGCTTGGAGAAGCCTCGTCTCGACAGGTGGTGGTGGGGTGCTGCCCCCACGGCCCACGGCCCTTCTAGTTTCCGCGCGCACACACAGACTCGAGATTCACAGACACGTCGCGGCCGCACGGGACGCAAATCACGCAACGCGCCGGCGAGCTTTTCCCGGCGCATGTTCCAGCAACATATGGAGGGGACAGATGCCAACTAATCGGTAGCGCTGGTGCTAATCAGATGTCAGAAGCACGCTCCATGGTGGTATAACCAAGTGCCACGAGTTCAGAATACGTGTAACAGAAAGAAAAAAAAACATCGCAGGCTCAGCCGCTCAGGCAGCTATAAGTCTATAACCCTTTGATACTGAACCCCAGCGCGGTGCTGATGGCTGTGTTGCCTTGTGCCAAACACCACACGAAAAGGAATATAACCCAATGCTCAAAGCCATTTTTCAATCGACATTTCTTAAAGCGACTTGCTTATAGGAGTATTTCAGAAAGACACACCAAGTGCTGCTACAAGCTAAACTACTTACCTCAGAAAAAAAAGTTTTCTACTACAAGCAGCACAGCAACAGACCCGTGGCTAAGAGCTTTATCACTCAACACACGGCATCTGCTCGCAAACACAACTCGTCCGCTGCCACGATCAAGCAACCATCTGTATGATACATCCAGCCTTTTCCTCTCTCCAAGCTCGCCCGATGTGGAAGCTGCGTGTGTTTACAAGGCATGGATCGGTCATACGTTTCTGCTGATGCATCCGTGCGAAATATTGCAGGCATGTATCCTTGCGTGCCAGAAACGCTCAGATAAACTGCAGGTCAGATAACTGGATTTGGAAGCTCCATGAGGTGCCTCAATCAAAAGTCCAAGAGCAGTTGCGGCAATATACGCTCTAGATGGGTGGGTTCGATGATGGTAGCGTCCTCCGCCTCAGCGATGAAAGCAGAACGTTGGATAGCCTCTGCAAGAGAGAAATTTCAGAGTTAAAACTACAGAAATGGCAGTTGCTGCTACTACTTAGAATTAGGTAATTAAAGCAGCATTTTTCAGAGGTGCAAACCTGTAACAAATATGCGCAGAAGTTCACAGCTGACTTTAAGCGCGCTTGCATTGGCTGCCAGGTGTGAACACAGCATGTCAGCATATCATGAACAATGCAAAACGAGGCTGTCAGGGAAGTTACTTTGAACTTTATATTGCCAAAGAGAAACGGAAGATGTCAATAATTTAGTCAGATATAGCTTAATTGCTCTTTCCAGTTTCAACACCCAATGCCTAATCCCTTAACAATACAGAAACCTAACCCACAATTTTCATTACAGAAACCAGATGTTCACCAAAGTTTCGTCTTCGTGATACTCTCACCCCCAAGTCCCTACCAGAACTGAGCCACTAAGCCAGCCATAACAAAGACAGATTGGATGCAGGCATGCAGCCTGCCTGGGCCAGGCAGCAGCATCTAACCTCGTACCTCAGGCCACCAAAATCGGATGCCTGAGATTGCTGCCTGGGCCCAGCAGCTTTCTCAGGGTCAGAACCAAACAAGCCTGAACCTTTTGCCATCTAGTTTGAATCTACATAAATCAGAAGAAGAGGTTGAAACACTGATCATGAGGCATCAGTACATAACCTAAGAGACAGTGTTTTGCCCAGACAGTCTTGAACACTTGAGGCATGTGGGTGCATCTATACAAGTCAATAAGTGACGAATAATGTTAAATTGTTTTAGCCATTTCATATCGCTACTGCCAAATAAGATGATATATCATCTGCCATAGCAATACATCTTACACTTGATATACTAGAAGCCATCCACTCGAATAGAAAACAGGCACGACTCCTCGCCAAAAGAAGAGATAAGCGTTTACTGTTACAAATAGTAATCTGAGCAAATGAAAGACTGATTGATGAATATATGATCAGTCCTGTTAAGTGTCTGGCTTGACACACTGAAACCAACTACAAAATAGATTTATGCAGCCCCTTATTCCCCTTAATATATCTCCGTTTAAGGAAGAACTTATAACCAAAAAAATTGTCTGATTGACATATGTCACTGGCTGCCAATACTATGGTGAACGAATCTTTACAAACTGATGCCATATCACTGCACCAAAGAGGCAAAGACAACCAACAAATGCAATTCCTAGAAGCTATTTCATGCTGCTAGTTAAGAAAAAAAACTAACCAGTTGTACTCCGATTTCTCCTCGAGGTCTCCGGAGCAGGCTGCGAATTATAGAATAAAACACACTGGTCGGTCCCCCCAAAAAAAAAATCTGAACATCTAATTCGGGCTGGACGAAGGAATCACCTCGACGTCGATGTCCTCGTTGCCGCCGCCGCCGCTGCCCTTCTCCGCCTGCCGCCTCCACACCAGCTTGAAGATGGCGTGAATTAAATCCTGCTCAGATCCCCCACAAAATAGGTTACAGCCCCCCGAAGCGCAAATCAGATAAATCAACCCAACTCGTCGGCTAACAGGAATTTCAGACGAAAGAAAAATCGGAGGAGGAAGGGTCGGCTGTATGAACTAACCGGATCGAATGGCTCGGCGGCGCGCGAGTCGCTCGTCGTGGCATCTCCGTCCATGGCGGCTCGCGGCTTCGTCGGCACAGGGCGGGGATGCGGCAGCGACACTGGCCACTGCTGAAGGGACGGCGGGCGTATACAATTGGGCCTCTGTTGGGCCGTTCAAGGAGTTGTTTGGTCAAAGCACTTGGGCTTTTGGTGGATGCGAAATTCGTATTGGGTTTACTAACCTTTTAAGCTTTTTATTGGGGGAGCGTTACTTAACTCTGAACCCATTTGTTAAGTTTGTCACCCACTAGGCCACTAGCCTTTTTTCCTCTCGATCGCTTATATCTGTGGAGTCCAATCATCATACTCCGAAATGCATTACACCAAACCAAATCATATACTATACTCTGTTAAAGTCATTTTGTCCTGGAGCACTAGCTTTGGGCATGCATGCGCATTATCATCTCACTAATCGATCAGGGAAGGAAAATCAATAATTCGAGTTACACAATACACAGACAAGCTTTGATTCACCACATACCCTGCTCAACACCAGACCAGACCAGGCCAGTCTCACACTCCATGGTACAAAACTACAAATGCATGCCATGGTACAATAAAAAACCAGAGCCTGTGGATTATTTTTTGGTAAAAAAAATGACATGGGACTTATTCACCCACTACACAAACAAATCGGGAAAGTAGGGGACTCATTCTACGCGCGCGCACACAATCAAATCGTGACACATATATGTCAAGTCGTCTGGAATTCGACGAAATAATAATAAATTGTTAGACTATTTGGATCACCTAGCTATAGATCTAGACGGGAAATGAACTCTGTAAATAATCATGGACTGTGTTTTATCTGGTGCGTGTGTACTTGTGGTACTTTAATGAACTATGTACCTTTTCCTTTGGCTTTCTGGTTCTGTCGATGGAGATCTGCGCAAGGCAGCGACGCGCAGTGTAGACATCGTAGCGGCGTGGGCGTCAGTGTCGATGACGGCGGCGTGGTGGTGCATCCAGCGCTCCCTCGATCGGTAGGGTCTGCTAGAGGTGGCGGCGGCTGTAGGTGTGGTGAACCTCGTAACCCTAAACGTTGGCCCCCACCTCCTCTTTTATATGCGCAGTGCGACAGGGCCCACCAGCCTTACTGGGCTGGACGCCCCCGATCAGGGCATGGATCAAGGGCCAAATGGGCCTTTGGGTCCATTGGTTAAGAAATCAACCTAACAATCTCCCCCTTGATCTCATTATCCAATTTCAACTTCTGTACTAGAGATAACTTTTCAAAGTACTAGTTCCATCACAGATTTGTATGTAGAGCATGTCTCATCGTCACGGTCTAATCGCCGATAGAATCAACAGCTACAAACATTCTCCTCTGTTCTGAAACAAATTCTGTTTCTTTTGGGCCTTTTATCGTCCAGAAGTCACAGGTCATACCATACACCCATGTCGACTGTGTGCTCTCTTGACACACTGGGCGGTAAGCCTTTAATAAGCGGATCCGCAAGCACTTGTCTATAACTTTTATGCTCCAAGCATTACAACATGATTCTGGACTTTCTCCTTTACAACGTACAACTCCTTGTCAATGTGTTTGGCACCACACTTGACCCGTTGTCATAGGAGCAAACTTTTCAACTCCGGATATGGGTTCTCCAAACATTTTGCCTGTCCCTCAGCCTCGTATCACGCTATGTCATGTCTTTCATCACATTAATGATACTTATTTTCATTCTTTAGAGCTTTTCCACACAAAAACTCTAATCGCGAATGTTAGCGACAATTGTGGATTTCGCTATACATTTCGCAGTCTCTATCTTCGTGTTCACAACCTCTTGTGAGCACTCGTTCTTTTCAACATAGCATGAGGCCGATATTCTGATATTCTGTACTCCATTCCAGTGATCTATATCTGGATTGGACATTGCCAAAACAACCCGGATTCTGTGTCTTTGTCAGGGTAATATTATCTTTGATTTCATCTAGCTTCTAATAGCTGAAGCATACGGTACCGTATTCATATCATCATGATTCTTGGAACGCTAAAGTTCTCAAAATCATTACCCTTGACTATCTATAAGAACAGGCACAGGTTTCTTGCATGCACATTTAGAGACCTTTTAGCATGCTCGTGCGATACTCTTTATTAACTCTTTTCTTTTATATCTTGATGAGCTTTCACTGAGACCAAATCTTGAGGACAAAACTATTGTTCTTTTCCTGTATTAGAATTACATCATTACTCCAAGTAAGCCGTTATCCACTTGTACAGGATTTGGAAATCTATTTCCCATTCTATAGCTTTTATACAAATGCCATGGTCCTCTTGCACTTTAAGATAACCCAAAATCTGTCATTAAACTATCAACCTTTTAAATATCGATATCTAGAGACTTGTCTTCAATCCATAAATGGATTTCTACTGACGATGTCTCAAGGTTCTTTTCTTTTCTTAACAAAACTTTGGTTGTGGCATTGGAATCCATTTTCCTTTTAGAGTCACAATTAATCTTATAGACCCATGACGGCCTACTGTTTTAACTTCATTAGGATCTGTATTCCCTTTAGAATCACACATAATATTGTAGACCCATGACGGTCTACTGTTTTGACTCCATTAGAAAATTTCTTCTAAATCCCAAAACATCAAAATTAATCAATTACATTTCATCTCAGCTATTGCCACTCCTTTTATGTGGGGTTGTTGTTTGCTCTTTTATTGCCCACAGGCAATTGATTCTATAGTCTCTTGTATATAAGATGTGTTGCATACAACATCAGCAGGTATTATTTCTCTTGAGTCATTGAAGTGGAAACAAGATCCAACTTCTCTTCCAATCTGACATACCATGCTCCCCCAGATTTATCATTGAATCTCTTTACTTGGGTTTAGTCTTTCAAAACTCATCGGATGTAATCATTTGATGATTATTCTATCATCATCAAGACCGTCGTACTCCCCCATACGATCTTTATATCTCATTCAATTTTATAGGGGAATATCTTTATCTCTGATCATACTGGATGATGATACTATCATTATCATGATCGTCGTACTCCAGAGACGATCAGATTCAACTTTTATAGATCACTTTTCTCCCCCTCGAAATGTGGTATGAACTTCTACCACAATTTCGAAATCATTCATAACTTTTGTGAACGAGGAATGGTTCTATAACATCTAGGCATGATCATATCATGCAAACAATATCATTTCTGTTTCACATGAGAGTACTCTTTCCTCATTTCACTTCAAACATAACGAGGTCCTCTGTTATCAATATTGTAAGTCATAATCACATTTCAATCTTATCTTTGGATTCATCTTTAATCTTTATTCTCTTTAGACTCATTGAGCGCTTAATGATTATGACACATAAGGTGCACGATCGATGCTAGGAAAGCATAAGAGCTACTCCATATTTTTCATTAACAACACATGAGTCATTTCATCTTTCTTTTGTCATACAGGACAATTCTGGTATAAATATCATGTCAATTTTAACCCATCATGCAGGTATCTTCCTAGACTTTTCCCCGCCATGCGCGGTATCATCATAATCTTTTCCCGCCATGCGGGTAATTTTCCTAAAAAGGATATCAATGCCACATTTGGCTCTTTTGACTGCATATTCAATCATCAAATTCAGAAATAAATCCAAAAACTCTTTGACACACCTGCTCAATGCAACTTTGGTCACATTAAACATGTATGTTGCGCATTACATCTTAAATCATGATGATTGAAAATCATAGAGAGTACAAGAAAGACATTTCACAGGACTTTCAACGATATTTCTCTTTTCTTGGTCATCTTCCGGGTCACAAGTACCCAGTTTGTTGCTTTCACATAGAAAACATGAAAACTTTCAGCCTGAGAAAAACGAGTCAATAATAAACAATTATTCTTTGTAAACTTTATAGTATACTCTATATCATCAGAAAATAGAATAAAACATCTATAAAATTATAATATTGTTATCATCAACTTTGCTCAGAAAATAACAATATTACAATTAATCTGAAACTTTATCTGTAAACATCTATAAGATTATAATATTGTTACTATCAACTTTGGTCAGAAAATAACAATATTACAATTAATCTGAAACTTTATCTATGACTTGAATTTAAATTATCCCTTTGGTTCAAATTTAAATACGAGTCAAAAGTAATTATCTATGTAGCGGAAACATAAACATTATTCTATTAGAAGCAAAACTTTCGTCTATTTTCTAAACATTTATCACTTTCATTCAAAATGAAATAGAAATCAAATTCTATACATAGTCCATTAAAATTGCTTCTGAAAACCTCAATTATCTGTTAAAACACTTCTCAAATTAAACGCTACCGAGGTTTGAATTTAATAAGAAGATAATCATCACTTCAGAGGAAGCATTTCTTGAACTCTCTATTCTTGGGAAAAATTGATCACTGTTGATGCAAAATTATCAGAGATTCAATCTTTTAAACACAAAAAAACATAGAATTATAATACTGTTATCATCAACTTTGGTCAGAAAATAACAGTACCATAATTAACTTTAAACAGATATCTTTCTACTCCTCTAATAAAATTTTCCTATCGGTTCCAACGTAATTAGAGGACAAACTTTTACTTTGCAGCGTAGATTCAATCATCTATTCTCTAATCTAATTTATCAAATTTGAGTAGAAATCAAGACTTTAACATAACTCATTGTCATCAATATCTTTTTCTGTTCTTTAACTAAATTCTCCCTTTGGTTCGAATTTAATTAAGGTCTAAACAAATCCGCAGCCGAAAATACTTTAAACTATACACATGAACAGTAGCACATACTTCTTTATTTACTCTCTGAAAAATTATCCCTTTAGTTCAAATTATAACAGAGGTAAAATACGCAAAAAAAATATGCTCAAATTCTATTCAAATTCGACTGAAAAACAATCAAATCGATTCAAATATGCTACTGTACATTCTCTGTTAATTTTGCCCAGTCGCCATCTCTGCTGGCGGCCTAGCTAGCTTGGCCTGCTCGGCCCGAAACGAGCCCTGCGCGCGGCCCGCTCAGCTCTCGCTCGCGCACGCGCGGCCGGCCGGCCCACTCGCGGCCCAGCCAGCTCTTACGCGCTGGCTTCATGGGCTCGGGGCCCAGCAACCAACGGCCGGGCCGCCAAATCGGCCAGAGCTCGCGGCGTCTCCCCTGCCCCGCCTTAATCCTGGCCGTTGGTCGGATCCGACGGCCGAGCGTGGATATCGGCGGTATATATATCCCGGCCAGCTCCCTTAACCCTAACCCTAATCTCCTCTCTTTGCGCCGCAGCAGCGAGCTCTCTCGGCTGTCGCCGGCGCCAGCCCCGGCGGCGCTCTAGCGCAGCACCAGCCGGTGTGGCCGCCGCGCCATGGCCTAGCCATGGCCGTGCGTTCCCCGTGCGGCCCTGCTCTCTTCCCAGTCTCTTCGCGCAGCCGACGCTTGGGGTCGGCGGCTCTAGCCACCGCCGCGCCGCCCGATGCCGTCGGCGGCGCTCGCATCACCACGCCATGACCGGGGTGTCGGAGCACCCATTTATCTCTGTTCCCTCTCTCCCCCACCGTTCCCAGCAGCACACGGCCAAGGAAAGAAGACTGCCGCCCATGGTGGCCGGAGAAGATGGTAGAGCCGCCGCGGATCCCCTCGTCGGTACGCGCGTGCACCCACGGGTGCGCGCGTGCACCCACGGGTGCGCGCGCAGCCGTCAATGGGCTCCGTGGTCGTGCCCTTTGCCCACCACTCCGGCGACGACCGGTGGTGGCAAGGTAACTTTGGATCTGTGCGATAGGGTTAGGCTTTCTGTGTGTTTCTTTTCGATCCGAACTGGATCCTTCTGTAATATCGGTGCATTCTTTTCGATCCGATGTGGATCGTGAATCCGGTGGTTTTGAGTTTCCCTAAAATCTAGATCTATGAACTAGCAGGCTCTGGGATCACCTAGCTATAGATCTAGACGGGAAATGAACTCTGTAAATAATCATGGACTGTGTTTTATCTGGTGCGTGTGTGTACTTGTGGTACTGTAATGAACTATGTACCTTTTCCTTTGGCTTTCTGGTTCTGTCGATGGAGATCTGCGCAAGGCAGCAACGCGCAGTGTAGACATCGTAGCGGCGTGGGCGTCAGTGTCGATGACGGCGGCGTGGTGGTGCATCCCATCGCTGGCAGCGCTCCCTCGATCGGTAGGGTCTGCTGGAGGTGGCGGCGGATGTAGGTGTGGTGAACCTCGTAACCCTAAACGCTGGCCCCCACCTCCTCTTTTATATGCGCAGTGCGACAGGGCCCACCAGCCTTACTGGGCTGGACGCCCCCGATCAGGGCATGGATCAAGGGCCAAATGGGCCTTTGGGTCCATTGGTCAAGAGATCAACCTAACATAAACAAGCAGGCACGCATATTTCTCTGCAGGGAGAGCTAGTGCTTGCCACTCGGCATGAGCACGAACAGGTCGGCATGAGCACGAACAGGTCGAGCTCGAAGAGGACCGTCTCCGGCGTGGGGTTGCCCAGGAGCTTGAGCAGGGAGTACCCGCGGGCCATCCTGAACTTGCCGGTGCCGCCCACCACGGCGCGCTCGATGGCGCCGGTGAACCAGAGCACGGGGCCGACCACCGAGAGCGTGCTCCCCGCGTACTCGCCGGCGGTGAACACGCAGGAGATGGTGGCCAGGAAGTTGGTTGCCCCCGCCTCGAGGCCCGTGCCGACGAGGAGTGCCTGGAACCGGCCGACGAGCTCGGAGCTCCGGTCCCGGCCGACGCGCAGCTCGTCGTCGAGCACGCCGATGGAGCCGAAGGACGCGTTGGCGCCGAGCGGGGAGGCGACCACCGTGATCGCCGTGGCGTTGGCGCCCTTGAACGTCTCGTGGAGGTAGAGGTGGATGTGCGTGAGGCCGTCGGCGCCGGATGCGAGGACGGCGGTGGTGGAAGACGAGGCTAGGATGAGGAGGAAGAGCGAGAGCATCGGCGAGGAGGGGGGCATGGCGGTGATCATATCTAGCTATATGGAGGGAATATATCAATGTGCGTGCTATTGGCAGCTATGGGAAAGCACTAAGCGCTGAATGGAAGGATCGAAGGTGTCCCGGCCGGGTCTATATAGACTTCACACTCGAAGCTAGCAGGTCTCCGATCCACTGCTCGACACCGTCGTCCCAAGATTGTTTCGATCGCTTCGATATGTTTGTCAACCGTGTCTCTCTTCTTTTCTGTTTAAACAATAATAAAGTACCCACGCTAGTAGTTGTTCCAACTTCCCCACATCTATCTATCTATCCCTGTTCCTTCAAAAAAAAAAATCTATCTATCTATCTATATTATATACCATAAAGATCCAAAACTTTCGAGACCGACGGGCCCATAAATCAGCCACAGTAGAATTTTTTCGAACCCACGATTTTCGTCGGACTCTTTAGTCACACTTTTAAAGAAATCATAAAATGCTACGCCTCATCACGATAAAAAAAACACGCGTTCGCGTGGAATCGTCAAGTTCGTAACCAATACGGTCTCTGGCCAACTATCGTTATATAATCTTATTTTCTATTAAACGTGTGTTTCTATTAAACGTGCGTGTCGCACGTGCGTTCTTGCTAGTTCCATTAAAAAAAAACTTCCCCACATCATCCACTTGGTTGTCAGGGAAGTTACATTGAACTGTATATTGCACAATAGAAACCTAAGGTGACAACAGTTTAGTCAGATACAGTTTTAGAGCTTTTTCCAGTTTCAATGCCTGATCCATTAACAAAATATAAACCCAATTTGATGAGTTATGTGTAAACCATCTCTACCATCCATTGCCAATCTTCGATTTTCACGTAGTGAAAGGCACACCTAGACAATAGGTTATAATCTACAGTTTAGTCTGTAGGGCGAGCTGTTTCCTTCATGGCGTTGCTTCTTTAGCATGCTTGTAATCTGCTCTGTGCCTCTGTGCTCACAGCTTGCGGCTCACGAGTTATCCGTCCACCGTACAACATCGTCAAAACTGCTGTCTGTACCTCTAATTCAACTGAAATGTGGTGCTGTGTTCATGGCAGCAGTTCCTTCACCTTCTTCTGTACTTTCCTGTGCCGGCGCCCACCACCGGGCGCTCAGTGGTGCCCTAGCTTGAAACCGAGCACAGGGCCCTGGCGCCCTGCACTGACAGCGTGCTCCCCCTGCCGGTACTCGCCGGCCGTGAATGCGACGGACCGATGGTGATGGAACTCATCAGGAGGTTGGCACACTGCACGCCCGTGCTGACGGTGAGACCCTGCATACGTCCGTCGAGCACTCGAGCTTGGACACGCCCGGCTCCAACCGACGCGCAGCTCATCATCCAACACGCCCACCGACCGGAACGACGAGTTGGCGCCGACGAACGTTTTGTGGACGTAGGAGAGGTTGATGTGAGTAAGGCCGCCGTCCTCGCCGCTGGACCCACGGGCAATACCGGCGGTGAAGGACGATGGGAGTGCGAAAGCATCCGCGAGCAAGCGACCACACATGGTGATCGATCATTTTTCTGTGTCTTTCTTTTTTTTAAAAGAAAATGTGGCAGGTGCTCTGCCATTTCATTTAGTAAGCAAAAAGTATTTATAAGAGGGGAAGAGTACTACGTGATTACATAGTTTGTTGATGTGTGGTAAAATAGCTTTGTTAAAAGACCCTTCGGCATCTCTCTTTCCAAAGATTCTAGGTCGGGTGTATCTCTTTCTCTTTCTTTTTATTCCACACTAAATTGAAGAACTGTGTCAGTAGGCTTTCATGGGCCGATTTCGGGAGTTGCTCTTTAGGAATCTGGGCCTTTGTGTAACCCAGTTATACTGGGCTTTCAAAACATTGATCCACTCTTCTTCCCGGGCATTTCCTTTTCTTCTTTAGAGACCTTGCCGTTTGAAGAACCTAGCGGTCTTTGCACACCTGTTATAAGGTTTTAAATTAACTTTTTGGCTCATAGTTCTTTAACTCCCTATATATGTCCTTGTGCTACCTATGGCATGATTAGGTATCTTTCTAGCTCCTTGATGGTGTGGTCAGTAGCAGAGACCGATCGATGTCGGAGAAAGTGAAGTACGATTAGGAGCAGTGGAGACACCGTCGTCATCATGGCCGCGTTCTCGCCACCGAAAGCTCGCTCCATGAGAGAGGAGCCCTGAGTGCGTCGTACGTCCACTCCCGTTCGTATACTTTCTCCAATTCTCCACACGTTAAAACTAGCATGGGTCTACACACGCTTCACGTCATCTGAATCGCAATCCACAACCTGCTGCTCGATCAAACTCTGCCAATAAGCTCCGATCCACAAAGAGCTCTAGAGGCCAGCCAAACTACATACTCGCGCATGCAGCTGGTGGGTAGCGCGTACTCCGGAGTAGATAGCTAAGGACGACAGCATGAGCAGTGCGCGCGACAACATGCATGTGTGCGCACAGTGTTAGAAGCTAAGCGGAATTTCTGTGCCTGCTAGAGTTCAGAGAGCAACGTACCATCCACACGCTGACAAATCTAGCTGGCACAGATCGAAACGCTGTAGCTGTTGGAGTTGGAGTCCCTTCTCAAACGAAGGTCAAGTTCTGCGGTTCTCAACGCGCCGCAGCACCCTCAGCGAGTTTCATCACAGCACAGCCATATGGATCGATCAATAGCAATATCCTTATCAACAGTTCGTCATCATGGACCAGGGCCCGGCCTACCATCTTGTCGGCTTGCTTTGCTCCGTTCGCCGCCGACACGCAGCACTGGCGACAGTTGACCAAACGCACGCCGCCACTGGACGCATTTCTTAACGACTCGCGTAATAATCGCGCGCGCTCCTTCCTGGCTTCCTCTAGTCTCGATCGACCGGCATGCGCCTACGCGCTGGGCGTCCGTCCTACTGTATGAAGGTTCTGGAAGGGGAATATATCGAGTCCAATCATGTACTCCACTCTAGTAGTCCATGGGGGCTTCAAGTCAAGGGCCCCGCGCGCATATTATTGTACTCCACTCTAGTAGTCCTTCGTCCCTGCTACTGGAGCACAGCAAGCTTAGGTTAGTGAGCTAGGATATTTTCTCGCCATGCATGGCGGCATGCATGGCCTACTGAAAGTGCTCGCTGCAGAGAAGAGAGGCAATGAGCGCTTTGTTATCCTCAATACCCCACATGGACCTACCATGTACTAACTACTCGCAGATCAGTGGAGACAGGGCACTTTGTCACACTGTCAGAGACGCATTTGCTGGAGACAGGCAGACAGCAGCCTGGTTATGGAACATGAACAAGTTAGAAATATCACCAACGTTTAGTAGGGCACACAAAACAGTGGAGGATCACGGCCGGCGTTAGCTGGACGTAGAGACTGAAGCTTCGGTGTCTGGCCGGGTACGTGCATATATATAGCTCATGCTTATCCAGTAGTACGTGGCTGTTCTGATTTGATCGAACGCGTCGCCAGAGATGAGAGCAACTAACGCCAGCCTGAACTAGGCGCGGCAGTCGGCAACAGTGTTGCACTACACTGGATCAACACTGGACATGTCTACAGTCATGCACACATTGGCACACACATGCATGCATGGAGATCAAGCTGTCGACAAGACCTTGCTAATCGATCTATCAGCAAGTTGATCCAGATGAGCTAACCCTAAGCCTTTGATATGGTCGGAATATTCCTAGCCCCGAGAGGCTCCATGTGCCAGCAGTGTTCATCTGTCTGTAGATAGATTAGATGCCCACGATCTTGGTTCGACGGCCGGCTGAGCAAGTGACATGACGTGGCGCGGATTTATTCGCGTGTGCGTTCATGCACCTTCAGAGGGAGCCCCGTTGAAACCACGCACGAGCGGCCGGTGGTTTTCAGGTTTGAGACAAGAAACCGGCTGGCCACTTGGTTTTGACATTGACATGGCATCTTTGCCACCAAGTCTATACTCCTATAGTACAGTTCAGGCCCAACTTGGCATTTAAGAAACATTCTCAATGATGCCTTCACATTGTTGGTCAAAACAATAAATTCTCGGTTTTTTAATAATTCCTTATAATAAAATTAAGAGTACTGCAAATGTTGTGCATTATCATTGCCCATTCTGGTTTGCGAGCACCTGCAAAATGCGGCGGAGCAAAAATAAAACAAATTGACGCAAACGTGAGCATTTCCTTATTTCTACTAGCTGGTATACGTCTCCACAGTCTAGACACACCAACCATCTTTGCTTTTAGCGTCATGTCTCTTCACATACCAAGCATTTTGAATTGGTGTGTTATATAATGTATATACAGTGTTCAGACTTCAGACTTGTCTTGAACAGCCGAGCAAGTAGAATTCGCAGTCGCAGTGGCTGTGTAGCATTGGACAAACGCTATCCTTTATTTACTCACACTCTATGGATTCTCAAAAACATTACACTCTGTCGCATCGCAACATCTGAATTTGAATCCAAACACGAACTAATTAACCAGCTGCATGCTACTAGCACCGTTGAGACTTTAGTACTGTCCAAAATAGATAGCTAGGTATATAGATTGACTGGTCGATTTGATTAATGTAGTACTTAATCAGATACCTGTGATTAGAGGAGCGCGTGGGGACGTGAGTTAGTGGAGGCCATTAAGAAACTATTTCCACTCCTGCACACACCACCGCTTCTCCATGGATTCGGGCAACCGCGGCGATCGAGCACCTCTGTCAACGTCTAATCAGCGCAACTAGGATGCTCAATTACTTAACTCTATCTAGCTCTGCAATCCCAATCGTTTGTCGCGTAGCTAGTATAGTAGCCCCGACTCGCTCGATCGTCCAGACTAAACTAAGATGCCTCATGCCTGTTCCTCTGAGATTGATCAGAGGTCTCAAGAGTTCATTCAGACTGACATATATCTGATAGTCCTTTTCCTCCGATCAGCCATCACCAAATATGATTACCTAACCGTATAACACATGGCTACTTATTCAGTAGTCAGTACATAATAATTCTGTTGGTGATGTGTCCATCGCCACTGATCTGCATGGGCCAAGTTATTGCTGTTTTCTTCAGGCAGGTGATGCGTACATGTTTCGTGTCGATTCATATTGCATATTTGCACTGTCATCCACCTCACGCAGTCACCAACCCCGCTGCCAAAATATCTGTAGGAAAAGCTGCAGCAGATACGCAGCTTGTTCCTTTGGTTAACCTCGCCAGTAGACAACACACAGCAAGGATAACATTAACAATGATCCTCGGCGCTAATACTGTCAAAGGAGACGCTTTAGTTTACCCCCCAAGCACCACTTGTCGTGCGAAGCCTGCCGGCGCCGTGTATGTAAAAGAACTTGAAATCAACTAACACTAACGACTATACAGTCATGCAGATATGCAGTAGAGGTTGTTGTCAATCAGTTGCATATATACACGCATGACGCTGAAATAATTTTTGGAGCAATTGGGAGTGGTGAAGCCGAACGGCCGGCGAAATGGGAAGCATGGCATGGATGATTAGCTCGTTGAGAAAGGTGACAGATACTAGAGCCTTATCATAGTCAAGCCCAGCGGACGCATGGCTAGATCGCCAGTTGATATGCTGACGCCGGCTCCAATCACCCACCCCATCGCCATGAGAACGACCTCACCTGCAGGCCGATCCATCTCCAGAGCTCCGGATCCCCAGCGATGTGCGAGGCTGCTTTACAGCTTCATGCGTTGCGTCTGCGTGCCCTGCACACCGCTAGTGGGATGCAATCATGCGGCAGGAATTGGCACCTGCAGGCATCCAGTTATTTTGGAGTACTTGTTGAAGTACTTGCGGGAGCACAGAAATAGATGCATCTAGAACATTCTTTTGGGCTTGTTGGCTAATTTGTGAAAGTTTCTACTGCAGCACATGGCTATCAAAAGCCAAGCAGTCATGGCTCCCACTATATATGATGGGAATTCGCCGGATCCATGCGGGGAGCAAACTGTTTCCTACCAAATTTATTAGCAAAATTCATGCGTTTTGGTCCTAGTCAGCCTCGAGGTTTATATTTGTAATTTTTTAGTACGGAGTATATGTCTTTACTCGTTACACCTACGTGGAATTTGACACTCTATGCCCTTTGACTGACTAAGATGGCAGTCGAATAGTTTTCCTTTTGCTTTTTGAAAAGCAGCAGTTCGATGATCGGCAGCGAGGAACATCGACCTAAACAAGCAACCAGGATGTTTCCTCGCTGTCTTGCCCACTTTTGTCGATAAATAGCTGCCCCTCATCGGTGGCAACTTCTAAAGGTAAACCACAGTCCAACAGAGGTGCAAGAACGCAAAAAAGGAAAACGTAGAATTTTTCGAACAAATCTGCAATCGCAATCCAAATTTTGCAACAACACAAAAATGTAGTAGCTGCACAACTGACACTCCCCTCTATCTAGCTCCCTGTTCCTACGTACACAAATTAAACTCGCACGACACGACAGGGCGCCGTATCCAAGTCCCAAACCAAAACTTGGTCTGTAGTACAGTAATTAACAAGAAAAATACAGTCTCGATCCTACGTCAAAAAGATCGCGCCAAATCCTCCTACCTACTGCAAACCCGACGCCACCCGCAACGACCACACCCGCACCTCGCCGTCGAAGCTCGCGCTGCACACCCGCCACTCCTCCTCCTCCTCGTCTCCGCCGCCGCCGCCGGCGACGGCTCCCCGCGGCCGCTTCTGCGGCGCGAGCACGGGCGCCGCCGCGACCGACCTGACCGCGGCGGCGTGCCCTTCGATCACGGCGACGCACGCGTACCCCCTGCCGTCGCGCCGCCAGGCGCGCACGCTCTGGTCCGCCGACCCGCTGACGACGAGCCCGCCGGCGGCGCACGCGATGGAGAGCACCGCCTTGCGGTGGCCGCGCAGCGCCCCGATCGCGGCCATGTGGCTCGCGCTGTCCTCCCGCTCCCACACCACGATGCACCGGTCGTTGCCGCCGGAGTAGAGCGCCTGGCCGCCGCACCCGACGGCGAGGGCGTTCACCGCCGCCGTGTGCCGGGACAGGGTGACCACCAGGTGGTAGACGGGGTGGTGGTGGTGCTTCCTGCCGTGCCCGCGCCGGGGCTTGTCGGGCGCCGGCGCCCACACGCGGACGCGCTTGTCGGCGGAGGCCGTGTACGCGGTGCCATCGGGCGCCACGGCGACGGCGTTCACGGCGTCGTCGTGCGCGGGGAGCGACTGCAGGCAGCGGAGCGACGGGAGCGCCCAGACCTTGAGGGCCTTGTCCCAGGAGACGGAGAAGAGGAGGCGGCCGTCGGCGGAGGCCGCGACGCCGGACACGGCGTCGGCGTGCTCGATCCAGAGCCGGCGGTGGTGGCGCCGGACGGGGACGTGGTTGGACGGGACGGGGAACCGGCGGAGGCGGTCGGAGACCGTGGGGAGCGCCGCCGCGAGGCGGAGCCTGGCGGGCGCGCGCGACGAGACGCGCCACAGCCGCAGCTGCCCGTCCTGGTGGCCCGTCACCGCGGCCGCGCCGCCGTGGGCGTGGAGGTGCGCCGCGCACTTGACGGAGCCCGCGGCCGCGGCGGCGTCCGCCGCGCCGGAGGTGGAGGCCGCCTCGAGCGTGGACAGGTCGTGGAGCGCCACGGACGCCGGCCGCGCGACCACGAGCCCGTGGAGGGAGTCCCCCGCCGCGACGACGGCGGCGGCGGCGGCCGACGACGACGCGGAGTCCGCGGGCAGGCCGGGGAGGAGCGTGGCGACGTGGACGAGCGACGCGGCGAGGCCGGCGGCCGCCGCGGCGGAGAGCGAAGGGAGCGACGGGAGGGACGTCGACGAGGACGCCTCCGACACGGCCGCCGCCGCGGCGGAGGACGACGTGGAGACGGTCGACGAGGAGGCCGACGACACCGCCGTGGCCAGCTTGCCGCTGGTGTTGCTAGAGTCGCCTGCTTTGCCGTTCCCCTCCGCGTCGCCGTCGCCGGTGCCGGTGGCCATGCAGAGCCGCGGGAGAAGCTGCATTCGGAGCGCGACGGGTCACCACTCTGGCTGGCACGGCTCGAGACCTCGATCGAGTGGAATGGACGGGTCAGCTGGAGGTCGACGGGAGCGGGAGTCCTATTTGTACAAGGCGCGGGTTTCCCGGGCCGTGGCATCGGACGGCCCGGGGCGCGACAGCTCGTGTCTGAGGAGAGCTTGGACGGCCCGGATCGGCCTGATGTGACCCGTCGGCACGCGCTCGCGCATTGTGACAGGTCGGGACAAGGTGTCGGGGGGCGGGGGCGGTGTCCGGCGCTGGCGACGGCGACGGCGACGACACTGGCTGTGTGCAGTGAGTCGCTGCCGTGTCAATGTGTGATGTGATTAACGGGTGTGCGCGCTTCCCGGAAGTCCCGATCAAGCTGACCCCAGATACTGGTGCTCTGTCGGTCCAGAGTGTCGCAGTAGTACAAGTTTTTCAGTCAGTCACAGTTCGTATGGATTTTGCAACGCTGAAAAAATCCCTGAAAAATCGTGCGCGTTGCAAACAACATGCGTGGCATCGTAAATGGTGGGAAGCAAGAGAAGCTGATTTCAGATGTCAACCGTCTTCTCCCGCTGAAAACGGTGAAAGTAGTTGTTTGTAATTCTTTGGTACTTGAAATGCGGCACGTTTGTACGTAGCTGGCTAGAAAGCTAGTCGCACTTGCAACGCATTCCCGGACATTTCGCCTGTTTCCTTCTGTTTTCGGCACCACCTGTCTTGGGAGTATTTCTGAATTTTGAGGCGCGCGCAATGCAGCAACTCAATGGAGTACAGTACTCCCTCCGTTCTAACTTACATGTCGTTTTGGCATTTCATGATTGATAGTTAGTACTATATATCTAGACATAAGTATATATGTAGATACATACTACTAACTATGAATTTAGATTTGCCAAAACGACTTATAAAGTAGTCACTAATCAGCACTCAGCACCTACATGCAACACTAATTCAGTCGTCATTCGTGATGGAATGATCACTTACCTTTTTTCTGAAAAAAAAGCTCTCACTAGTCACTTCACATGGTATTATATTATTTTTCTTGAACAGACATGCTATTATTTATTTATGTCAGTATTCGAGTACCAAGAGCAACTCCAGGGAGCGCATGCCTTCAAAATTTATTTACAGACTCATCTCTAAAAAATAGAGGCCCAAAATAAACACTCAGCTCCAGTAGTCAGATGAACTTGGGCCTCTATTTCTTCGTGGGCCACATGTCAGCCGCAACTGCCCCTCTCTCTCCTCGCGCCGCATTTGCCTCCGGCGCGGCGAGGAGGCCATGGCTCCGAGGAAGCCTCCCGTCCCCTCGCGTACGAGAGCCCCAGCCGCGACCGCGCGCAGCGGAGGTCTCCGACGCCGCCGCTAGAGTCGGGCCCCGTGAAGACGCCCATCACGGCGGTGAGCGGCGGGCCGATGAGTAGCCCATCAGCGCCGAACCGCGGCCCGCCGCGGGAGTAGTCAAACAGCGCCGCGCCGCTGCCGCCCACCTTCGGCAGCACCATCGGCGGCGCACCGTCGGCTTCTGCCTCCGGCCAGTAGCAGAGGAAGGCGTCCAGCGTGTCGTAGTAGTCGTCCGTGCTGCGGTACCCCTGCGGGCTGAACGCAGTACGTCTCCTTCCACCTCTCCATTCCATCTCGATTTCTTCCCATGAGGAATCCAGCCCGTGAAGCAAATAGCAGCACCAAAACTTCTCCTTCTCTCCCATGGCCAAGAACGGGAGCATCTCCTTGCTCCTGCTATTTTTTTTCTCCACATCGAGAAAACGGGCAAGAAGCACAAATCTTCTTCAATTTCTTTATTCATCTCCCTCTATCTCTGAATCTTCTTCTCGGGAAACACAAGATCAGTAGCACAAGCTTTCAGCTTTCTCCTTCGAACATCCTTCTCTTGAAATCCCACATACCAACGCGCATAGATCTTGTGTTTCCCTCTACAGCAACGGCAGCATCACGAGCCCGGTTGCTCACGCCTGTACCCCAATGCAGAGGAGCGCACCGAGCGGGCAGAGAATCTCGCAGGGCAGCGGCCGCGCAGTCAGGGGACTCATGTGGGCGAGGTGGAACGCGGCCCCGTGGTCGCCGAAGTGAGTCCCAGCGATGCTGGATTGAGGAGGAAGGAGGAGCAGGAGTCGCCCTGCGCGCGGGGAACGGAGATTGCGGCGGCGGGCGGCTCGCACCACAACAACTACACCGGCGGCATCGTCGGCTCCGGCGTGGCGTGCTACGGCTACCGCTGCTGGCCAGGCTCGACCTCAGCTCCGGCATGCTACAGCTACCGCCGCCGCGCCGCCCGCCCGTGCGCCCGGGCCGCCGCCGCGCTGCGCTCGGCCGCGCGTAGGGGAGGGAAGGGGGATGCGGCGCGGGGGAGGCGGAGCTTGAGCCGACGGGGGAGGGGAGGAACGCAGGGTGTCGGCGGCGGCGACGGATACGCGGCGGCGGCGGCGACGGATGCGCGAGCGCGACGCTGCGCGCAGGATGCGAAATATCTGGTGGTGGGACCCACTGTCGGAGGGGGGATTGGAGGGCCTCTATAAACGGAGGCTTGGTGGAGAGATTTAGAGCTCTATGCAAAATGCAGACCCATATAGAGGTCCTGCTGGAGTTGTATTTTTGCTCTAAACCTTAAAATTTTAGAGTAGAGGTCCATATAGAGGCCTAATGACAAAACCAAGCAACTAGAGCTCGACCGAAAAGCAGCATTCTGATCCAGCATGTTCAGAGAAAAAGCTAGAGATTTGGAGACGGAATAAAATCTAGCAAAGCGACCCTACCCAAAATGGTGGGGGTGAAAGACAAACTTCCCTCGAAAAAAAGAACAACTTTCAGGACAAACCCTTTGCGTTTACGATGCAAAAAAGACAAGATTGTAACATAGTGGCACACTGGCATTACAGATTACACCGTGCTGCAAAAACTAGTGTTCTGAAACGAGAAGAAAACAAGCAATGCGACAGCCATTCAGCTGTTCCACAAGTTCAAGATCTAGGACGTGTGTGCCACAAATAACACAGTACTCACGTTCCAGCAAAAGGCTTTCTTTGATCCAATCCCAGCATGTTGTGCCCAATCACAGCGGGTGACCAGGGGAAAGATTATATGCTCCAACATGTAATGGACAAAAAGGTAACGACTGAGACAAATCTCAGCTAAAATATGTTGTGAGGTGATGAGTGAATAATTAATATGACGGCGCTATAAATAAATCTATCATACTGTAAAGCTCTCTCTCCTGCATCAGAAAAGGGCACCACGCAGATGAGGATCATGTCCCAATCTCTCATCTCTGCGTGCTCCCCAACTGGCAGCTGCTATACTACCGGAGTGTGCTTCACTTTACGCAAAAATTTAGCAGGTTTTGATTTTTGAACAACCGCCTGGTCCCCCTGCCAGCGCCGTAGCCGCGCTAGAATACGATTCTATGTTAGGTCTAGCTAGTGCTAGCTTATGAAGTCAGCTCGGATCTCAAAATGTTCGACGTTGGCATAGAAATTAGTCAACTTGTGAAGCAAGCAGCAGGCATGCCTCGAATGCTGCAGCGAGGGTGCAAGGAATATCATGGCGCTAATGTCGTTTTGAGTGGAGAAGCGGCGAAGAATATATGTTCGCTTTCTCTGGCGTTATACTTCCACTGTCACACGCTGCAACTTTTCCTAGAGACTTCAAGCTCACAAGAGGTATATACAAATATACGGTGCACGTAAAAAATTTGGGGACTAGCTGGACCTGATGATAAAACCCCGATCGAGATTGGACTAACATATGTGTCGAGATTGACGACCATACGCCCTATCATCGAGGGGCACATTGCTGACTACTGAAACAATATCGTCGGCTAAATCCTGTAATAAATTCAGAAAAAAATATGTATCAGCACTGAATGAAGAACTCGAATTTGAATAGGTGGGTTCTACCAGAAAACCTTACCAACTAACTAAGTCACAAATCCATTGGATAAGTCACAAACAGTCAGATGGTGAGCAACGTCTGACTAGCCAGCCTGACTCGCGAGCAGGTGGCCACTCTTGCATCCTACCAGTACCATCGGTGTCAAGCTACATCCGCGGGTAGAAAATAGCATCGTACATGGTCCCGCTCGACGTTGAAACATGTACGGAGTATTTAGCAACGGTTATCTGAAAGCAATTCGATCGAGTATCCTAGGAACGTTCCTTACGACCTTACGTGAGCATGACATGGTTGCCGTTGCCCCGGAGATGCTGGGGGAGAGGCGCAGAGAAAGCACGACGATCTGTTGGAATCGGAAAGCCGGGACCCGGACGGGATGCTTTGTTTCCAAGCTCTTTGTTGCTCCAACACTTTCAGTACCAGCGCGAAAGCAACAGGATCCACTGCAAAAGCTAAAGGCGCTCGACGGCTATTTGTTGAGTGTTTGCGCAAGGAGCTGTACCGATAATAACTACTCTTCGATGAAAGTTTGGGAACAGTTGCCAAAATGATTGCAGCAACTGTATGTAACGTACGAATCATCCCGAGAGAGAGAGAGAGAGAGAGAGAGAATAGAAGCTCGAAAAATGTGGTCGATCACTGCTCGTACGGCCTAGGCAATGGCCATCGTGCTGGGCTAGTGGGCTGGGGTCAGTGGGCAGCTGGGCACGATCTGGTGGGTTGACCCCGGCCGGCAGCGTTCATCCTTTTTGCTGTCCAGGTGGCCAGCACGCAGATACGTCAAGGACTGCCTCGAGTATCCAGGGGACCTCAGCCAAAAGCTAGGACCCAGTTGTGTGGCGCAGTCAACCAGACAAACCACCACACATGTGAGGGCTTGGGCTCGGGCTCAGGTAGGCCACAGCAGAGTAGGGGACACCTGGCGCCACCTCCGGCAGTTCGTATCGTGTCGTTGTCGCTCCTGCAGTTGGCTGTAAAATGCCATTGCCATCGTGATCGAAGGGTTTGTTTGGTTTGGCCTTGTTGGTGCAAAGCGGGCAATCAGGAGATGGGCCGGCGGCCTCCACACGACGCTGATGCATGAGGCGACACCCCGATCGATCTCGGCGATCGTAGAAGCCGCTGCTAGCTGCTCCCGGTATGGATAAAAGGGGCAGGTAAAACGGACCATGCAGCAGAAAGCCACGGCCGGCCGGACCGGGCAGAGGAGTGCTCGTGTCGTCTGTCGTGTGGTCTTCCGTCCACAAAGTTTGCAGCAACGCGGAGTGCCAGTACAGTGGCTGTGTGTGTGGTCTGCAGGTTGCCTTCGGCGGCGCTAGCTCGATCGTCCTTGGGTGTCCAGGTGGCCGGCGCGCATGCAGAGGCGGCAGGTCAAGGGCCGCATCGAGCAGCCATGGACCTGACTGAACCTTGTGTGCAGTCAGGCTCAACCAGCACATGCGCAGCGCGCTTGTGCTCGAGTAGGTAGGGCCACGGCAGAGACCACACCTGGCATCTCCTCGTTCAACGACGCCCAAAAAGGGCCGGAACGGCGCGTCCATTTCCTCGCGCCCTCGTACGCCCGTGCCCTCGCATCGTATCGTGCGTGTCGCGCTTCGTGGGCTCGTGGCTGCCGGTGGCCAGTGGAAAGTGGCCGTTGGTGCCGATCATGATTGAAGGGAGTGTTTGGTCTCGTGCTCCCGTTGGTTGTCTGGAAAAAAAAGGGAGGATTGGAGTACTCTGCTTTTCAGGCTGCGAGAGACGGCCATTTTTGGTCCGACAGATTAGCCGGGCCTAGGAGGCTAGGGCCATGAGCAGACAAGCTCCCCGGCGTGAGGTGTCGAATGGCCGTCGTCCGTCTCGGATACTTGTGGCCGGCCGGTGCATGTGCCACACCGCCGCTAGCCATGATAGGTTTCCCCGCAAGGCAGCGCAGCGCTTTCCGCGCGGCGCGCGATGGGCAAGGAAGGGGAGGGGCCGGAACGAGCCAGAGCCACACCCCGTGCCCGGGGTCGCGCGCTGTGCCATTGGAAGCACATGGCAGCATGGCGTTCCGCTAGTGGTGGGTGGTGGACTCACGCATACGCTCTGCTCCGTTCCGGGGATGGATAAAAGGAGAAGGTAGAACGTGCTCCCATATTCTTGCACTTTCACACTAGCATCGGTGTCACGGCGCGTCTGGAGATGTGGTAGTCGTAGACGCCCTGCAGAGCAATCAGGGCGCCGCTGCGTGCATAAGGCGGTTTGTGCGCATACAATTGCAGTAGCAAGCCTGTGCTACGAATCATCAAAACCGGTGCTTAATAAAATGCGGTTGAATTTCTCGTACTAGAGTCCAATGTGGCCGTCGATATCAGCGCATTCGGTGTGATCTTGCTGCCTTCGCCCGGCGACACGCATGATCCGCCACCGGTCCTCGGCGCCTCCAGGTGGCGCCCTCGCAGGCGGTAGGCCAAGAGCCCCGGGCGTCAAGAACTTGGTACAGCGTCCGCAGGGGGGCCTCAATCAAAAACTTGTACGATGAACGGGCTATGATGTGGGGGGATGCAGCGGCGGACCAGCAAGCCTGGCCACGTAGGCACATGCTATGCTTGGTTGCTCGTGCAGTTGTGCTCAGGCGGGGCCTCCATCTGGTGGGAAGCTCACGGCGGATGAGAACACCTGCCTCGACCCCGTTGGACGACGCCCGAGAAGTGGCCCGGGATGCCGCGACTTTTTCCTAGGAGCGTCGGAGGAATCGGTCGGCGTCGATGGCGAGAATGATGAGCCAGGAGCGTAGCCTCTATTTAGACGTGGAGAAAGTTTGGTGAAAATATCACATCGAAAACTCTAGCGCACTGCAGTACTTTTCGTTTGTCTGTGGTAATCGTTGTCTTAACATGACCTAACTAGGCTCAAAAGATTCGTCTCGTCGTGTTAGTATGTTTCTTTTTACCCACGTTTAGTGCTCCATGTATGAGGAGAGAGATTTAATGTGATAGGTGAATAGTGAAGTTTGGAGAAATAAATCTTGTAAAGAAACAGGGCGACTGTTGGGTGTTGTCAAGGAAAAGTTGATGGGTCCTCAATGCGGCGTGATCGATTCTCAACTGCCCAACAGAATCGTCTTTCTTTTTTTTTTAAAAAAAAATGCCCGTGGTTTTCATCCTCTACCGGGTTAAGGATGAGGTGTAACTACAGGTATACTGATGTCGTCTAATAGAAGGTCTCACGGAGCGACACGTAATCTTGAGACGACTTATCAGACAACCTATACAATAGGTTGTTGTTTTAGTTATTTGATAGCAATACAAAATTTCTTAATTTATAAAAAAATTAAAAAATATTATTGGTTGTATGACAACAAAACTCGTATAATGGTGGAGAAGTTGTCTCATAATCCTAAAATTTAGCTCATGGGGCGGTTGTTTCGCGAAACAACAACCTCATTCTCTCACCTCACTCTCTCACCTTCACATCAGTAAAAATCCTATGTGGCACTACATGAGACGACCTATCAGACCGCTTACGTGTAGCAATGTACCTGCTCTAAAGACGGTGGTTGCCTTTCATGTCTGTCTGGTTGCCGATGATGATACGGAGTACTATCTCCGTTTCAAATTAATATTCGTTGTTGACTTTTTCATTTAACGTTTGACCATTCGTCTTATTTAAAAAATTTCACAAGTATCATTTATTTTGTACGTGACTTGCTTTATCATCGTATATACTTCGAGTATAATTTATTGGTTTGTATATTTGGACAAAATTTTTAGATAAGACAAATAGTTAAAGATCATTAAAAAAGTAAACAACGAAAAGTAATTTGGAACGAAGGCAGGAGTTTGCAAAGGAGAAATTGGCAACGCCGGCGAGCGAGATCGATGTGGCGTTTGGTAAGACATTACTCGCTCCGTCCATCGTCAGCGTCTCATGCACCCGTTGTCATTTCTGCCCATATAGCCCATATGGCCATATGACACACAACTCGTAGCAGTTGACCTGCTTATCTCACCTCACGACGCAACGTGTAGCGACTACGATCGATGCGTATCGACGGACGACAGAGCTAGTTGAACCCGGCAGAAGCAGTGTGCAGTGTGCTTCGTGCCCCGGAGGGAGCGGGCCTACACGCGACTCCCTCAGCTATACAGTAGTCGATTAGATCGATTTGTTGTGCTAGCGTCTAGTCTGATCCAGTCCAGAGAGAGGGAATTTGTTTCTCCAGCGTGAGGTGTGTCGCTGGCATGGCTGCCATGTGCCCCGTTTCGTTTAGCTGGTGACTGATGTTGAGCTGATTTGTTCTGAGAGAAAAGTATTGCTGGCTGGTGGCTGATAAGCCAGACGAACAGGCTTGCTGCTGTGCCCGCTGACGCCGAAAGGCTAAGGAGAGGACAATGCTTTGCGTGCGCCGCACGGAGACGGAGCCCTTGTTTTTCAAAGTTTGGCATGTCAAACTTGATATTTTACCATGCGCATAGTGGGTGAAGCTAAAGTTAAAGAGGGTTACCTTTCTCTTACGGATAAACATGATGAAAATTTGTTTTTATAAGTAGTTTTTCAAATTTTTGTGGGTGCCTGGGCACCCACGAGCCACCATGTGGCTTTGCTCAGGACTGTAGTATTTCGTTTATATTTGTAAATAATTGTCTAAAATTGATTAATTAGACTCAAAATATTCGTCTAGTACAACAAAACTGTACAATTGTATTTGATTTTATCTATATTTAATACTATATACATGTGCCAACATATTTTAATGTGATGAGAATCTTTTTTTATATAGCGGAATTTTAGGTCAAATTTGGGGAACTAAACAAGGCCAGAGACGCTGATATGATGCAAAGGTCTTATTTAGTTCCCAACTTTGGACGTCTAAAGTTAGTACTTTTGCACTGTAGCGACACTGTAGCATTTCGTTTGTATTTGTGAATAATTATCCAAACATTGATTAATTAGACTCAAAATGTTTGTCTCGCGAAGTACAATAAAACTGTGTAATTAGTTTTTATTTCATCTATATTTAATACTCCATGCATATTACAATATTTCGATTTAATGGAAATATTTTTTTGCATAGTGGAATTTAGAGGTGGAATTTGAGAACGGACTTGGTTATTTTGGAGTACTTTTTGAAGGCATGGCAAAGGAGCCCAATGGACGAAACGGGCCAGGCTACCACGCGCTACCCGTCGGGCTTAGCCCCACGAGCCCCCATAAATATATATATATATATATATATATATATCCATATATAACCGCGTGTCGAAATTTAGCTCAAGCTTTACAATCTAACGTGCCTGATGCCTCCACGTCACCGCAGCAGCATCGACGCATGGGTCACTTTTGTGATACTGGTATGCCTTTGCGCCGTGCTGCTGGGACCTGGTGGTGGTCCCGCTCCGCCGGCCGAGTACTTGCTGTTCGCGGCGAAGTGTGTTGTGTTCGCGGCGAAGTGTGTGGCGTACTGTGCGTTCTGGGGGGCGATAACCGTCTTCGCGGCGGCGTCGCGGCAGTTGTGAGGAACCGCGGCGGCGTACACGGCGACGAGGGCCGCGCGCCGTCAGCGGGCCCGGCCCCTGCCACGGCGGAGGGGCCCGGGCGGTGGAGCACGAGCCTGGTAAGTTCTCACGCCCGCTCCTCTCTAGATTCATTCGTCGGAAGGGGGAATGGGGATTTGGGATTCGCGGGTTTGGTTTGTTCTATCTGGATTCATTCGTCGGAAGGGGGAATGGGGATTTGGGATTCGCTGGGTTTGGTTTGTTCGGTTCGGTTTGGTGGATGGGATTTCGAGACCTCGAATTGGGGGTGGGATTAGCAGGGCTTGCAGGGATTCGAGAGAGATTAATCAATTGGCAAGCGATTTGATTCGCTTCGCCGGGGATTCGTCGGGGATTTGTCACCTTCTTCCGATATTGGTTAGGTTGCTGAATGGGGATTCGAGGGTTGCTGAATAGGGATTCAAATCATGGGTATCCGAGAGAGATTTTATCCGGATTTGTGGCGGACCTGGGAACGATTACTTGAATCGTGAATCGTTCAGTTCGTAGAGAGAGCAATTGATCAAATGATTTGATTCGCATCGCGCATTCATCATGGATTTGTCACCTTCTTCTGATTTTGGTTAGGGTTGCTGAACGGGGCTTAGAATCCTGGGGATCCGAGAGAGATTTTAGCGGGATTTATGGCGGACCTTCCTGGGAACGATTACTTATCGTGGTGAGAGTTCTGAGAATGGAAGACTTACCGGGATTTGGCGATTTCATTGCTGGTGATTTTTTTCTCTGGCACGTCTGAGTGATTTCCTGCTGATACTAACCTACCAGCCTTTTGTGGGATCATCATTGGGTAGTTCTATGAAATACATGTTCGACTCTTGCTAATGTTGCTGCTACACAATGAAAACTCATGTGTAGCCTTCTTCTGCTGCAGAATACGAATGCTTTCAAATCTGGTGTTGCCACATCATTCTTTGGTGTTTATGATGGCCATGGAGGTTTGATCTTCAACCTAATCCTCTTGAACAAGTTTTAAGTGAATGATGCCAGCAGACAGGCCGGATGTTTAGCAATCTGAGTTCATTGTATTCTTTTGATATGTAGCCCTCTACGCATTCATGAGTATTGTTTTGTTTAGCAATATTACCATTTACCACAATGCTTGTGTTATTTGATGTTCTGTTTCAGGACCTGCTGTTTCGAAGTATTGCGCCAAACACTTACACACTGAGCTTCGCAAACATGGACAATTTTGTCATGGCGATCTCACTGTTGCAATTCAGGACACGTTCCTAAGGTTTGTAACTTTATGTAGCTCACTAAATTCATGCATTCTATATTTTGATATCACATCTCTTAGCTCCCTTCTTATTATAGTGGATGAAAAAGGACAAATATCGCCACATTCTTTGCTCACAGTTGATAGTTAAACTTGCTGCCATAATCGTTGTTCCTACTACTGTCGCAGGATGGATCAGACGATGAGAAAGAGGAAGACAGGGAATGAATTAGCTGAGTACGGTGGTAATGAAAATTGGAACGAGTATAAAAAGGCTATTCACTCCAGACGTTTTCTACCTTCGTGTTTGCAGGTGCTAACTTGACTATTTTGTTTGTAAAATCTGACATATGAAAACATGTATATTTACTTCATCTTTGATGTTTTTTCAGAATCTTCCCTATGCGGGGCCAACATCAGATGGATGTACCGCGTGTGTGGTTCTCATTAGAGGCAACCGAATCTTTGTGGGAAATGTTGGTGATTCTCGTTGTGTACTCTCAAGGAATGATCAGGTGTGGGGTGGCGACTAACTCGCCTGCGTTTATCTGACACGAATCAGCATGATATTTGTAACAATATATGTATTCTAATGGTGCCTAAATGTTCTGTTTATTTCCATTGTTTGCAAGGCCATTGATTTATCCACCGATCACAAACCAAACCTGCCAGCTGAAAGACACAGAATAGAAAATGCAGGTCGTGCTATAACTACAAGTCTTTCAAGAGGAGGTATCCCCCGTATTGATGAAGGAGTTGCGATATCAAGATCACTTGGTATAGTTCTGCCTGACTTTTTGGTCCGTTGTTGGATTATACAACTGATTGTGTTGTAATCAGCGTTTTACTTCCTTATTAGTTATTACATTTCAGGTGATCTACAGTACAAGAATAGGGCTGATTTACCTGCCGAACGACAAGCAATGACTGCCTTACCTGAAGTTCGCACTGTAAGTGTTACTAAAGTGTCTCACTAAATTGTGATTTTATCCATCTGGGTATCATCTGATAGAAAATTGCCCCTTTTTGTTAGGAGGATGTAACTCACAATGCCCAGTTTCTTATTATAGCATGTGATGGAATCTGGTAAGTTTTCAGCTAAAGACACATGCATTGTTCTATTGTGGTTTGCTTTAATGTCCATGATTTCAATGCAGAATACATCAAGCCGAAATGACAGTTAGATTCCACATATGTGTTTCTTCAAAGTTCCTATATAGAATAGTATTAAAAATGTCCACAAGGATTTTGCAGATATTTGTTCGGATAAATTTGATTCACTTTGGACTAGGCCACTGCACCACCATGCATAATTTTGTATGGTTTCTAACTGTTGTGGATATAGCTCTTTTACATAGTTTCATGTGATGGACTGATGGGCCCACAGGGTCAGAGTTACAGCATGGTGCAATCTGCCAATCCTGTGTGGTTGTGTTTCTAGTGTACAGATAATGGTGCAAGTTAATTTTCTGAAAATGATTACCAGATTTATTCTGGAAGAACTTACTAGAGGAACATGAATTTTACCACAATAGAACTCTAGATAACGTCGGTACTTAATGAAACATACTGGCCGGTGAAGTTGTGGCTTCCAGCCAACCTGAGTAGTATTCATTGATGAAATTAATTTTCTTTATGTTGTTTGCTCTAAATTCTAGCATCTCATCATGTCCTTTGTAGGGATTGCATGACAAGCCAGCAAGCAGTTGATTTTGTAAGGAATTACTTGACTGCTGTGAGTATTCTTCCCTCTCAGCATGTTTGCTTGTTTTGAAAATGATGTATTAACAGAAGGGGAAATTTTGTTAGTTTTTGGGTGCACGGTATTGCTTATTTACTGAGATCATATAAAGTTTGTGCAAAATATTTTCCCATCTGTGTATAGTAGTCAAATATTAGTAAAGACTTTGTCTACATGGTTAGCCGTGTCTTTAACTGTGCCTTATTTTAGCTACTACCTGACTTCTGGCCTGTACAGTCTACACTCAAATACAAAAGCATGCTTGCGTGTTGTTCATCTCTTGTCGCTGACTCGCTGTTGCCCTAACATATGTTCTGGTGCAGAACGTAGGGCTGGGGTTCATCTGTGAGGCCCTTCTTCAACACTGCCTAGGAGAACCTAGAGGGAAGGACAACATGACTGTCGTGCTGGTTCGGTTCAAGAATCACCTGCTGCCTCTGCCGCCACCACCTCTCATCCCACCTGAAGGCAGCCATGGCGATCAGGAGCAGGCAGCTGCTGCTGCTGGTACCAACGTTGGTGGCAGCAGTTCTGCCCCGGCCACCCCCACTGGGCTTTGAGTTTGTCTTTCCAGGAAAAGATTAGCTTGCTTACCGTGGTTCGTTCATGTGATGCATCTTATCCACCACGGAGTTCCTGATTAGTTTTTTGGGGACAAGATGAACTTGATTTTTGTCTGCGATATTACGATATTATGATTTCCTATGAGAGTAGCCCGTCGTACAAGGTACTGATGACGGAAGTTTTGTCCTGTGAACCATATGTTTGGGTCAACTCACCAATATTCTTGTTTTCTACCGTCTGGTGGATGCTGAGTGTCCTAGTGCTTGATACGCATTTCTGTGTCTTTGATCTATCATGCCTGAACTTGAGCTTGCATGAGTATATTTGCCAGTCACTGCCTTAAGAATGTTTATGTTCCACATGCCCCAGATTTCGTATGCCTTACACTTGTGCTCACTGCATATTGCTTCGGGTTTAGTTTTTCGAATTGCGACCGTACTGTACCACTACCTTGGCTATTCTGGATTTCCTAATGCTTTACGGATCACTGCACTGTGCAAATTCAGAAACCAACGACTCTGGAGAAATTATTCGTCTGGAGTATAAACACGACGAGAGATGAACAGATTACCAATTTGATGAACAGAAATTATTCGAATGGATCCTTCCTCGTCCCAATCTGCTAGCTAATCCCCAATCCCTTCTCCGCAAATTGGTAATCTGTTCATCTCTCTCTCGTCTCATAGTAACTGTTACTCCCATTTTATTTGGAATCTGCGTAATTATTTTACGGTGCACATTCCTCAAGTAAATATAGTACGAAATGTTTAGCCGAAATAGCCTGACGGCAAACTTCTGGTAAATCCCCCCGTCCTACAGGCTTATTCAAGTAAACATTATGCACTTGCACACAACACTAGTTGTTCATGCATTTTCGTAAATCTGTAGTGCGACAGCATACTACACGTGCGCCGGCTCGCTCAGCTCTCGTACGGGTCGATTGCTTGTTGGCTCGTGCCTACGGTAATTTACTACTGTAATTAAAGCGGCACGGGCGGGAGTCTCGCGCGCGGTATTGGCGAGGCGGACGTACAAGCAGCGAGTGGCCGACGGCGGCTCGGAAACTCCAGCGCGGCGGGAGCCCCGTGCGGTGCCGCCGGGGAGGGGGTTTCCTTTTTCGATCTGCTCGTTCAGGAAGGAACGGGAAGCCGCTCGGATTGGATGGAGAGGGCCAAGCGGCAGTTACGAATATCAAACCTAGGGTTATATGTGAAAGGTACGCAAAGAAATAGGGTACGTATCAATCCATGCAACAACAGCAAGAGTAGATATAGCAGTAAATACCGCACAATTAAGAAGATAATAATCCGTATGAAATACAACTTCAGCAACACATATCTTTTGACAGAAAATTCACATATATACTACTAGTAGAGACGACCGATCGACAAACTAAACCAATGGAAGAACTCCCGTGGCGTCCAGGATAGTATATATAACAGCGCCAACCAAATAAAGGACTGCAAGGATGTGGACGATGGTGAAAGTGAAAACAAGATGGGCGAGTCGTGGGTAAGTGAAAACAAGATGTGCGAGTATTGGATCGGTAATAGTAACATAATAAAGGGAGTTCATCGCCACAAAGATCGCGCAGAGAATGGCCGCATATCGATCCGGCGGGGTCCGTAGGGACAGTAGGCGATCTTTCCAGCAGGGAGCGGCGGCGACCTCCCCCTCCTCCTCCTCCTCCTCCTGGATCTCGGGAACCACCGGCGATGGCATCGTCTTTGCGTCCGCCAGCACCTCGGCGGCGGCGTGATCCATGGTCACCTCCTTCTCCTGCTGCATCTCAGGAACCACCAGCGATTGCATCGTCTTCGCGTCCGCTAGCACCTCGGCGGCGTGATCCATGGCCCGTCTTTCTCACGATCGACTCTGCGAACGAATAGGGTGGACCGGTCGCTTTCTCTTCCTCTTATAGGTAGTAGATGGGGTGAATCCTCGGCCCAGGCGTACGGTTCCCAGATTCGGCTTCGGTTTTGGAAGTAAGTCGGATGCGGACCGATTTGTTGACGGGACCGTACGGGAGCGGTGATGTGCCGCCTGGCGCTGTACGCGGCCACCAGGCTCTCCTACGGCCTGCAGAACGTCTCCTTCGAGCCGCTGGACGCGTTCGGGCGCGCCACGCGCGGCGCTCGTTCCTATAGGAGCTCCTCGGCGCGCTCCGCGTGCGACGGTTCTGCGGTGAACTTGAGCACGGACGCCTCGCCAAGGTTGAGCATAGTTGCTGGCACCCGGACATCCTCGCCAAGGCACCGGACGAGGTGCGCGGCGTCGCGGGCGGCGGCGACATGGTCCTCGAGTCCGACCTCCCGCGGCTCCAGTACCTGAGGCTAGTCATCCGGGAGCCCCTGCGCCGGCTGCACCCGCCGCCGTGCCGCTACTGGTGCCCCAGGAGACCACCGAGCCCCACGAGGTGCCGGCCAGGACGCGGGTGCTCATCAACGCCGGGCCGGGGCGATCGGCACACGGCACGGACCCCGACGCCTGGGCCCCCGACGCGGCGCGTCTCGTGCCCCAGCGAAACGACGAGTGCGACAGCGACGGCGTGGACCTCAACGACCAAAAAGCCGTGGCACGACGGCGGCGGGCTTCAGGCTCGTGCCGTTCGGGCTCGGGCGGAGGAGCTGCCCCGACGTGCACTTGGCGACGGCCGTGGTGGAGCTGCTGCTCTGCTTCCACTGGCATGCCAGTTTCAGTGAGGGTTTTATGAGAGTTTTATGGTGCACAGGAACAAACCGCTCGTGGTCTACGTTCCGTCATGATCCGTAAGGGCACGACGTCGCGCGCGCCGCCAGGAAAGGGACCCAAACGATGCGATGAACTCGCTGTATTGATTCAGAATATACGGAGCTATAGTATAATTGAAATAGGAAAGGATTCAACACACTCTACTACCGGAAAACGAGACTTTGCCGTGCGTGAGTTTACTTGCCGTGCGCATTTTGTCGGGCGCACGGCAAATAGCTTCTTTGCCGTGCGCCAGTCGAAAAACGCACGGGAAATTTAATGTTTGCCGTGCGTTTTTTTTTTGGCGCACGGCAAACTCAATCTTTGCCGTGCGCTTCCTCGTGACGCACGGCAAACAAAAAAGTTTGCCGGGCGTTTTTTATTTTACGCACGGCAAACGTTTTTTTATTTGTGAAGCAACTCATATCTATATTTATCTTCTACACTTTGCCGTGCACTTTTCGCCTGGCGCACGGCAAACAAATACTTTGCCGTGCGCCATCCTTACGGCGCACGGCAAAGCTAATCTTTGCCTGTGCTTTTTCACTGGCACACGACAAAGAGATGTTTAAAAGCACATTTTGAAGCCCTAAACAAATTCAAATTAAAATATTTTAAACTATAAAGTTGTGTAACTCATCAAGATGAACAATTTTTGTTACGTGCAGTTCTTCATTTGACAATATTAAAGTAAGTTTGTTCATAAATCTTACATGTCTCTCTAGTAGAAGTAGAAACTACTAGAGAAACTACTAGAAAGATGAGATATTAAATTTTCAAATGATATCTGATGGAGAAACACTCTAAATAAAAGTTGTAGATCTTAAAGTTATAAAACTTCGTAGTTGACAACTTTTTCATTTAAAACCATCTTGTCACGTAAAACTATATTAAACTACATTTGAATTTCAAAAATTTCAAATTCAAAAATTTCAAATGATCTCGGATGGAGAAACTACCTAAATGAAAGTTGTAGATCTTTCAAAGTTATGAAAAGTTGGTGTTTGCATTTTCCAAATCATGGTCCATATTTTCAATTCACGATGGCCCCTCCCTAATCATACTTATTTCCAAAAGCACATTTTCGGTTACCAAATAGTGATTTTTCATTTTCAGTTGCCTTCTCTAGCTAACGCCTTTTTTTAAAAAAAATATAAAGACCTTTTAGTTTATTTGCCGTGCGCCATGTGAAAACACACGGCAAAAAAAATGATTTGTCGTGCGCTCCTACGTGGACGCACGGCAAAGTTTTTGAATCCCGCCGCACCATCTTTCAACTCCCACACGTCGTGGCGGGCCCCACACCGGCCTTATCTCCTCCCACGCCGCACACATCTCCTCCTCCTCCCTCCTCTCTCTCCTCTCTCCTCTCCCTCCCTCTCATACGCCGTCGGCCGTGGCCACCCTCCCTCTCCTCCCGGTCCCCACCTCGCTCCCCTCCCTCCCTCTCTCTCTCTCCCCCTGGTGGTGTGGTGGTGGTGCGGCGCGGCGGCCGGCCCCAGCGCGGGCGGAGCAGGCGCGACTGGGCGTCGCGGCAGCCGGCCCCGGCTGAGCGACGGCGACGGGCGGCTGGGCGACGGGCGGCGCGTCTGGGCGACGGGCGGCCGGCGGGGGCGCGTCCTCAGTAGATCCGGCAAAGGGGTTGCTCCGGCGGGGATGCATGGCCGGCGGTGAGTTTCTCTTCCTCTCTCCCCCCTCTCTCTGCGGGCTCTCATGATCCTCTCCTCCCTCTACAGGTCAGGCGACCGACACCCTCAACCCCCCTCTCTCTGTGCGGGCTCTCATCCCCATCCATGAAGTCAATGCGGCGGCGGAGGAGGTTGGGGCGCCGGCGGTGCGGGCGGTGCAGATCCGACGGTCTGGGCGGCGCGGCGGAGGAGGAGTTGCAGCGTCTTGAAGCTCATCGTCCCAAGGCTGGCGGCGGCGCAGTCAAGGCAGACCTGGCCATCGACGGCGAGGAGGCCTCCCCGGCGACTACATCTGCGGTGCCTCGGCTTTCTACCTCGGTTTCCTGGTGGCGGCGGCGGCGTGGTGGAAGCAGTGGCGTGGTGGCTGCGTGGTGCTGGTTGCGCGGCTGGGGGCTGCTTTTTTTATTTTATTTGAAAATGTTTGCCGTGTGTAGTCTCTGGCGCACGGCAAAGCTTCGCCGTGCGCCCCGACATAGGACTCACGGCAAATAGCTATTTGCCGTGCAGAGAGTTGTCGTACGACTTTTGCCGTGCGAAACGGCTAAATACGCACAGCAAAGACTTTGCCGTGCGTATACTGGACTTCGCCGTGCATTGCAGGCGCATGGCAAATAAGCCGTTTCCGGTAGTGCTCGTTGTATTGATCACTGATGAATATTTATGGGAAAAGCTAAACATTGTTCAGGTGTTTCTCGGGCTCCCACATGTACATCATAACATCAAGAAGTTGTTGGTCAAGCAACTGAATCATATCTTTAAGCAGCGCAGCGAGGCATAGCCGGGCGACGTGGCCCGTGGTGAGCGAGCGACGCGCACGCGTCATGGCTAGCGAACGACGCAGTCGCGACGTACAAGGCGCAAGACTGGCTCAAGCCATTGGACGAGGCGCGTGCGATACCGATCCGAAGAACGCGAGGGTCCTGCTGCTGGACGAGGCCGGCGACCTGCACGCTAGCTAGACACCGTGTCGAAGAGGTCGGTTCACGGCGCCGTTGACCGGATGCAGTAGGGGAGGACGAACGTGCGTCGTCAAGGCGCGCGCAACGCCTCTCCAGGGTGCAGAAGTCGGACACGGCGCGGGCGGCGGCGCAGCGGGAGTAGGGCGAAGGTGCGGCCGCAGCGCGTGGGTCCGGTCTGCCGTGGCGGTGGCGCTGCGAATGCCTGGAGGAGGCGCAATGAAATGAACGGGAGGTGCTGGGGCGTGAGGCCGGGCGGATGCGGTGGCGGCGGCGCACGGCCTGGCCGAGGCGCGACAACGGCGCGGGGCACGGCGGAGGCGCGACGACGTCACAGCGCTGGCGCATGGGGCACGGCGGAGGCGCGATGCGATGACCGTGCCGGCATCGCGTGGGGCTGGATGGTGGCGCGGCGGGGTTCAGCTCCTGTGCGTGATAGAGGGGGGCACCGCGCGTCGAGGCTGGGCGGCGGCGGGGCAGGAAGGCGGAGCTGGGTGGCCGTACTGGATGGCGGAGCCGGACGTCGACCCGCTTGGACGGCCACGCGGTGGCGCTGAGCTCGGGGGCACGATTATTGTGTTTTTATGGTACCCAATACCACTGGTTAAAAATGAGTAGTATATAAACTTCTGATTAGTTGAGAAAAATTATATACCATTATAACGTGGACCAGTGGTATAGGTAGTATATTAGAAGTGATATAGGTAGTATAAGGGTATTATTGGAAGAAATATAAATGACATCACTGTAATTAATGTAATTAAGTAATTTTCATTCGATCATTCAAATTTACCGTGACATGCCGTTTTATTTCCCTCACAATCTTATTCATTTTCCTAACGTCTATCTCTTGTCTCCGTACGTCGACCGTCGACGGGTAGTCGCAATTATTAAATTACACATATCTATACCATATACCACCCAAGAGTGGTATTGGATACTGTAAAAGAGTTTTGTTGCCTTAATTAGCCCATCCTGATAGCTTCCATCATGGTCGAGAACCTCGTCAACAACCAGTGCACCATATCTATACCATATACCACCCAAGAGTGGTATTGGATACTGTAAAAGAGTTCTGTTGCCTTAATTAGCCCATCCTGATAGCTTCCATCATGGTCGAGAACCTCGTCAACAACCAATGCACCAGCGTGCCGGAGGTTAAGGTTGTTCGCACTCGTTTTCCTCTATTTCCCTCCCCTAAACGGAATATTCTGTCCTGGTCATTGAGATTCTTTCCCCTATCCCAACTTCTCCCGCACCCATCTCTCCTCTATCACCTTCCCCTATCCCAACTGCCACATATTTTATTCTTTTTTTCTCCCCTCCTCTCTCTCCGATCCCACCACTTCTCCCACACCTTTCCTCACCCCCTCTCTCGAGCTCCTCTCTCTCCCCGTGCCCGCCTCCTCCCCCGCCGCCGCGTCACCACCCCCTCCTTCTGCCGGCCGCCGCCTCCCCCTCCCCTCCTCCCCACGCGCCGCATCCTCTACCGCCCTTCTCCACTCGCACCGCCGTCCCTTCCCCTCTCCACCCGCGCCGCCGCGACCGCCCCTCCCCTCCTCTCTCCCCCGCCGCAACCTCCTCCTTCCTCCCCACCCGCGGTGGTGGCGCGGCGGCCCCACCAGCGCGGCCGCGTGGAGCGTGACGAAGCCGACGGGGTTGTCCTCCCCGGCCGGCGGACGACGCACGACGCATGGCGCACAACGGCCCTCTCCGCCCCGCTTCGCTTCCCTGAGCGCGGCGGCGGCCGACGACGCGGTGGGCGGCGGCCCCGCGTGAGGCCTCCTCTCGCCGCGGCGCCGGCCCGCCATCCCCGCCGCTCCTTCTCTCTTCTCTCCCGCACCCTCTTCTCCTCTCCCGCCCTCTCCTCCACTGCGGCGCCGAGCAGGAGCAGGGCTGCCGCCTCGAGGTCCGCACGCGCCGCCTGATCCCCTTCGTTGGCGGTGGCTTCTCGCGACGGCCGCAGCTGCGGTCCCCTCCAAGCTGTTGGGCGTCTGCGACGAGATGGAGGATGAGGTGCTCCGCACCGGCGCCCATTCATGGGACCACCTCCTCAACGGGCGGCGGTCGCGGCGGCTCTTCCCGGCGACCCCTCCACTACCGCAGACAGATCGCGGACGTCGGCGGCGGGCTGCTCGAGCGCGGCGGGCGGCACGGCTCGCATCGGCCGCCGAGCGGCGGGCGGGCATAGGCTGGGCGACGACGGCGAGTGCCACGCCGAGCTCCCGCGTCCTTGCGACATCGCCGGCGCCCCCTTCCTCTCCCTGGCTGGTGCTCTCTCTCGCTCCCTCCCTCCTATCCAGTCGACGGCGGCAGCTCCGGGCGAGCGCGGGGGGGGGGGGGGGGGGGGGGGCAAGGCGGCGTGGTGGTTGGCTCGTGTGGGCCCGCTGCCATGGTGGCTCGTGTAGGGGAGACGCCGTACTCCCTTGGATGTAGCAAAGCCGCCTGCCTCCGCTCCCGTAGCGGAGGCCGCCCAGGACCCCGCTGCGGCTCTTTTTTCCTGTAAACCATTCCTGCAGAAGGTTTACAGGACACTAGTGCCAGCAGCCTAAGGCTGTTCGTACTCGTGTTCCTCTATTTCCCTCCCCTAAATGGAATATTCTGTCCTGGTCATCGAGATTCCTTCCCCTATACCAAATTCTTCCGCACCCATCTTTCCCCAATACACTTCCTCTATCCCAACTACCACATATTTTATTCATTTTTCCCCCCACCCCCTCCCCCTCTTTCGTTTTTTCCCCACCGGCTGCCTCCCTTTTTTTCCCTGCCGGCCTCCCGTCCCCACGCCGCTCCACCCTCCCCGGCCAGCTCCCTCCCCCGCCGCTCCACGCTGGCGCCGGCGCCGGCGCCACTCCTCCCCTCCCTCCTCCTCCTCCGGTGCCGCCCCTCCGTTCCTCCAGCGCCGGTCTCCACTCCCTCTGGCACCGCGCCCTCCCCTTCTCTCTCCCCCTCCGCCCCTCCCTCCGCGCAACCCGACGGCGCCCTCGCCGCCGCCGACCCCTCCGCTCCCCCACCGTCGTTGCGCCGGTCGTCGACGTCGAGGAGGTGGGCCGCGGGCGGCGAGGGCGGCGCGAGGTGAATCCCCCACGGCGGCGCTGGCTCCGGCAGTCGTGGCGGAGATGGCGAGGAGCGCCACGAGCGCGGCCGGTGGAGCGGCTACGAGAGTGCGGCAGAGGTCCACAAGCGGCGGCGGCGGTGGCTCAAGCCGGCGGTGCTCCAATCCGCTGCCCCCTCCAATCGCTCAGCGGCAGCCTCGGCGTGCGCCTCGCGATGGACTGTGGCGGATGCGGCGGAGGCAACGCGGGCGGCCAGCGAAGGCGGCGGTGGCCCGCGCGGCGGCAGCTGGCCTGGACGCGCGCCGGCGCGGCGGTATCCATCAGAGCAGTGGCGTCTCACCTCCTCCACTCCCCGCACTCGCCTTCACCTCTCGCTCCAGCATCTTCGCTGTGCCGAACTTCTGTGCGGGGCTCGAGGCGCCCGTCGTGTTCACGAGCACGGCCGAGGTGGAGGGCCTGCTCAAGGGGCTGGATGCCGCGGCTGGAGCGAAACTAGGCGGCGAGCTCGTCGACCATCCCGACATCGTCGTCGAACTCCGCGGCATGGGGCTACCTCAAGCGCGCGGCGGCATCGAGTCCTTGGCGGCGGCGCGGGGAGGCCGGTGCCGCCGTGGCCATCACCATGCTCCTCCTCCTCGCGTTTGTGGCGGCGTGTATGACCCGTGCGCGGATACGACGGTGCGGCGCGGCGACGACTTCACCTTCGGCGTGGCCTTCGCGGCCCACGACGCCTTCTTCTCCGGCGGCGGGAGGTGTACCGCGCCGCCCGCGGGAGGAGAGCTCAAGGGCACGCTCCGCCGTCGGCCGTGGATCTCACTGGGGCGGATCGTGGCCGGCACCGCACGGCGGCGGGAGCGGTCGGGCGGCGAGCCAGCGAGCGACCGACGGCGGACAGGCGGGCGGCAGTGCGATGGCGAGCGCGAGCGGCGGGCGGTTGGATGGCGCGGGGCCCACGGCGCCGTAGCGGCTCTCCTCCATCTCCCCCATGAATGGCGGAGGCAAGGGCCTCTGCTATTTTACAGGAGCCCTTCAGGAGCCCCGCTGCAGCACTTGTTTCCCCCTAGGAACGGTTAGGGGAGCCCAGTGCCAGCAGCTTAAGGCCAGGGAGGGAGGCAGGGACGCTGCCACTCATCATGATCTGCGTCACTGGCAGCCATCTTGATTCATAGCTTGGCTTGCCCCTAGAAAAAAAAAGATTCATAGCTTGGCGGATAGGGTGACTCTACTGGCTACGGCCTTCGGCAAAGCTGCAAGGTGGACAGCAAGAGAGAAACTACCCTGGCAGTGTTCACTTCCCTTCAAATCCAAAACTTCCCCCAAACTTTCTCTCTCTAAACTTCACTATTCACTATCACATCAAATCTCTCTCCTCATGCATGAAGCATTAAATGTAGGTAAATAAAAAAACTAAGTACATGGTTTTGATGTACACGACGAGACGAATCTTTTGAGCCTAGTTAGGTCATGGTAGGACAATGATTACCACAAACAAACGAAAAGTGCTACAGTGCGCTACAGTTTCCGATGTGACATTTTCACCAAAATTCATATTCCCCTGAACACCGCCCATGTCGGTCCTGGAGAGGGATTTTATTTCCAAATCCTATCAAAATCTGTCGACTTTTAGTTCATACTTGGAATATATGCATTCGTGTCCATTAGTCAGTTTAAATATATTTCAAATCCATTGAAGTTTTGACGTCCAAATATGTTCACGATTGTCCAAACAGGCTAAAAGCACAAACTATCAAACAAATGTTTGTCTTTCTACAGTTTTGTTTGACACAGTCGAGTGCCTTTTGAGAGTATAAAAATGTATTTTGATAGTTCGAGAACCTAAATATCACTGCATAACAAGTTTAGGAATCGGTGATGTATTTTACTCTTGGAACAACTAGTTGAGAGAAGCCTTTCGCAGGTAAACACACGCTGGCACTTTGAGAGTCAACGGTATGATTAGGTGACGTGATCCCTAATTCCATGGGGATCGTTGGAAGGGAACAGGCGCCATGGATGCGCAGAGGAAAAGACGAGCAGGGCCGGCACAATACCTTACTCCAACAGACGTGCGCATCTACTCATTCGGTCGCGTGCAACCTGCCTGCATATCCCTGCCCTGACCTCCTCTTGAGAAGAAAAAAAAGCACACCATGAGGGTCCACGAACATTCCGAGGTGCAATCAAATTTTCTGACGAGGTCGCAAGTACGGTCGCATATTTTCTCGTCTATTCTTCGGGTGCGCTCGGCTTGGCCGTATCGCCGGGGACAAACCCCCAGTGGCCCGAAGCTGTCCTCCCCAGGCCCCAGGAATAAACAGCCGCGACCTTGATCACCAGACGTCTCCTTCTACGGCAGCATATTCCTCACTTCAAATCCCCCGCGCAGCACTGGGCTACCTGACAAGAGGCAGGCAACCCCGGATCAGGCCATCCGATTGGAGCACACGCGGCCTGCAGTGGCAGTGGCAGACAGTCGATCAGTAGCTGTACGTTTCTGAATTCTGACTTCCCCAACGAGCTCTGAGAGGCGCCTGAGAGGGCGAGCTCTGTTGCTTGTGCTGGTCGGGACGTCGGGTCCGATGGCGACGGCCGGGGGCAGGGAGAAGGCGTCGTTCATGGAGCTGGTGCGCTACGCCGACGCGCGCGACCGGTGCCTCATGGCGCTCGGCGCGCTGGGCAGCTTCGGCGACGGCATGATGCAGCCGCTCTCCATGCTCGTGCTCGGCGACATCGTCAACAGCTACGGCGGCGCCGGGACCGCCGGCAGCGCGTTCAGCTCCGGCGCCGTAGACAAGGTAACGTACTCATCAACTACGTACGTACGCCTGCCCTGCCACGTTCCCGGCATCATCATCCCGGGCAAGGGTACTTTATCAGAGTGTATGTAATAATCTGGCACACACACTCTTGCAGTTCGCGCTCCGGCTGCTGTACGTCGCGGTGGCAGTGGGCGCCTGCGCATTCCTAGGTATACAAGTCTCCAGCTAATTAGTTTCTGACGCGGCGAGACCAATGACCATTCGTCTCTCCACATGTGCGTACAAGTTTTACACTTCACCCTCTGTGGTGCACGTAGAGGGGCTGTGCTGGACGCAGACGGCGGAGCGGCAGGCGTCGAGGATGCGCCGGCTCTACCTGGAGGCCGTCCTGCGCCAGCCGGTGGAGTTCTTCGACGCGCCCACGCCGTCCTCGACGGCCACTACGTTCCGCGTCATCTCCACCATCTCCGACGACGCCGACACCATCCAGGACTTCCTCGCCGAGAAGGTTACGTTGATCCTTTCTTATCTCACTCCTCATACCGCTGTTAGTACTGACAATCCACAATTACGATGTTTCAGCTGCCGAACGTGCTGGCGAACATGGCGCTCTTCATCGGCGCGCTGGCCGTGGCCTTCGTCTTCGCGTGGCGGCTGGCGCTGGCGGGCCTCCCGTTCACGCTGCTCTTCGTGCTCCCCAGCCTGGTGCTTGGCAAGCGCCTCGCCGCCGCGGCCGGGGAGGCGCGCGCGGCGTACGAGGAGGCCGGCGGCGTCGCCGAGCAGGCGGTGTCGTCGATCCGCACCGTGGCGTCGTACGCCGGGGAGCGGCGGACGCTGGAGCGGTTCGGCGCCGCGCTGGCGCGGAGCGCGGCGCTCGGCGTCAGGCAGGGGCTCGTCAAGGGCGCCGTCATCGGGAGCATGGGCGTCATCTACGCCGTCTGGTCCTTCATGTCGTGGGTCGGCAGCGTCCTCGTCATCCGCTTCCACGCGCAGGGCGGCCACGTCTTCGTCGCCTCCATCTGCATCGTCCTGGCCGGAATGTAAAGCCATGCGCCAACTTCTCCTTGTCCTCGTCAACGCCTACCTCAAGAGATTCAGAGCTGACGTCACGCCATTGCTTTGAGGTTTCATTCAGGTCCATGATGATGGCGCTGCCGAACCTGCGGTACTTCGTCGACGCGGCGACGGCGGCGGCGCGGATGAGCGAGATGATCGACAGGCTCCAGCCTCTCGACGCGGAGGGCAAGAATTCGAAGGGCGCCACCAAGGAGAGCATCATCATCAGGGGCCAGATCGTATTCAGGGACGTGCGCTTCTCGTACCCGTCGAGGCCGGACACGCGGGTGCTCGACGGTGTGAGCCTGACCATCGCCGAGGGCGCCACCGTCGGTCTCGTCGGCGGGAGCGGCTCCGGCAAGTCCACCATCATCTCCTTGCTGCAGAGGTTCTACGTCCCCGACTCCGGCGAGATATCACTGGACGGGCACGACATCGGCGCGCTCGACGCGGAGTGGCTCAGGAGCCAGATCGGGCTGGTGAGCCAGGAGCCCGTGCTGTTCGCCACGTCCGTCAGGGAGAACATACTGTTCGGCAACGAGGCCGCGTCGCTGAAGCAAGTCGTCGCCGCGGCCAAGATGGCCAATGCTCACGAGTTCATCACCAAATTGCCCCATGGATACGAGACAAACGTAATAACCATCTAGTCACGAAATGAATTTGGCCGTGAGTACGTTGATCACACACTGCTTCAGTATATGAAACGAACCTGCTGCTTGTTCTGAGCAGGTTGGGCAATTCGGGGCTCAGCTGTCGGGAGGGCAGAAGCAGCGCATCGCCATCGCCCGGGCGCTCATCCGGGACCCAAGGATCCTGCTCCTGGACGAGGCCACCAGCGCGCTGGACTCGGAGTCGGAGCGCGCGGTGCAGGACGCGCTGGACCGGGCGTCCGTGGGCCGGACGACCGTCGTCGTGGCGCACCGCCTGTCCACGATCCGGAAGGCCGACATGATCGCCGTGCTCGACGCCGGCCGCGTGGTGGAGCGCGGCACGCACGACGAGCTTGTCGGCATGGGCGAGGCCGGCGGCGTGTACGCCGGGATGGCGCGGCTGCAGAAGGCGTCCGTCGTGGCGAGGGAGGAGCGGCAGCGCGTGGTGGAGGTGGAGTACTCGGAGAGCAGCCGGGTGTCGTTCCGCAGCGTCGAGATCATGTCGATGACCAGCGACTTCCATCCGAGCCCGGTGCCGTCGTTCCGGTCGGTCGAGCGCTCCGTGGACGTGGAGGAAGACGAGGTTGTCGGACGAGACGACACGGCACGGGGCAGAAAGCCTTCGCATCTCCGGCTGCTCAGGATGAATCGGCCGGAGTGGAAGCAGGCGCTTCTCGGGTGCGCCGGTGCGGTGGTATTCGGTGCCGTGCTGCCGCTGTACTCGTACAGCCTCGGCTCGTTGCCGGAGGTGTATTTCCTCGGTGACAATGACCTCATCCGTTCAAAGACCAGGTACCTTATCATAAAATGTGTTCATCAATCATCAGTGCTCGTTTATATAGATTGAGCATGTGAAATGGAATTTCCAGTGACGTTTGTCTGAACTCTGAACAGGCTGTACTCCCTCGTCTTCTTCGGTATCGCCATCGTCTGCATCACGGCGAACATCGTGCAGCACTACAACTTCGCCGTGATGGGCGAGCGCCTGACAGAGCGCGTCCGGGCGCAGATGCTCGCCAAGATCCTGTCCTTCGAGATCGGGTGGTTCGACGAGGACGAGAACTCGAGCGCGGCGGTCTGTGCCCGTCTGGCGACGCAGGCGACAAAGGTCCGGTCCCTCGTCGGCGACCGCATGTGCCTCCTGGTGCAGGCGGCAGCCAACGCGACGCTGGGCTTCTCCCTCGCGCTGGCCGTGTCGTGGCGGCTCGCGGTGGTCATGATGGCGATGCAGCCGCTGGTCATCGCGAGCTTCTACTTCAAGAAGGTGCTGATGACGGCCATGTCCAGGAAGGCGAAGAAGGCGCAGGTGCGGGGGAGCCAGCTCGCCGGCGAGGCCGTGGTGAACCACCGGACGGTCACCGCGTTCTCGTCGCAGCGGCGGATGCTCCGCCTGTACGAGGCCTCGCAGGAGGGGCCCAGGAAGGACGGCAGGGTTCAGGCATGGACCTCCGGCCTCTGCCTGTCCCTGTGCCAGTTCAGCAACACGGGCAGCATGGCGCTCGCGCTGTGGTACGGGGGCAGGCTCATGGCCGGGGGGCTCATCACGCCCACGCACCTGTTCCAGGTGTTCTTCATGCTCATGACCATGGGGAGGGTGATCGCCGACGCCGGGAGCCTCACGTCCGACCTCGCCAAGGGCGGCGACGCCGTGCGCTCCGTCCTCGACACGCTGGACCGTGAACCGTTGATCATGGACGACGGCGTCGGCGGCGGCGACGCAGACGAGTCGAAGAAGAACAGAAAACAGAAGCACAAGGAGATCAAAGGCGCCATCGAGTTCAGGAACGTGCACTTCAGCTACCCGACGCGGCCGGAGGTGAGCGTCCTCACCGGGTTCAGCCTGGAGATCGGCGCCGGGAAGACGGTGGCGCTCGTGGGGCCGAGCGGGTCAGGCAAGTCCACGGTGATCGGCCTGATCGAGCGGTTCTACGACGTGCACAAGGGCTCGGTCCTCGTCGACGGCCGGGACATCCGGAGCTACGGCCTCGCGCACCTCCGGTCGCAGGTCGCGCTCGTCAGCCAGGAGCCGACGCTGTTCTCCGGCACGGTCCGTGACAACATAATGTACGGCGACGAGCACGCCACCGAGGACGAGGTGACCAGCGCCGCCATGCTCGCCAACGCCCACGAGTTCATCAGGTAGTACAAATGCTGCAACTGATTTCTGCCGACATGAACACTGTTCTTCAACTGAAATCGTTTGCCTTTGGCGTGCAAACAGCGGGATGGAGGGCGGCTACGACGCGCGCGTCGGCGAGCGAGGGGCGCAGCTATCGGGCGGGCAGAGGCAGCGGATCGCGCTGGCGCGGGCGATCCTGAAGAACGCGAGGGTGCTGCTGCTGGACGAGGCGACGAGCGCGCTGGACACGGTGTCGGAGAGGTTGGTCCAGGACGCTGTCGACCGGATGATGCAGGGGCGGACGTGCGTGGTCGTGGCGCACCGCCTCTCCACGGTGCAGAAGTCGGACACGATCGCGGTGGTGAAGGACGGGAAGGTGGTGGAGAAGGGGCGGCACGGCGAGCTCGTCGCCGCCGGAGGTGGAGGGGTGTACTACAACCTGATCAAGCTGCAGCACGGCAGGTCACCCTGCCTTAGTCCTATGTAACAAACTAGCAAAGGGAGTAATGGCATGCAAAATTAACTACTGTATGCATTTTTTGAAAAAAAAGAAACTCCACTTAAATTTCAATTCCTCGTACTGGTCACACCTCTATTAATTTTTCTCCGTGCCTATTGACAGATGAATGCAGCTGTAGCACGCCATATTTTTCTATATTTATTGGATGTGTTTAGTTGTGAAAAGGGTGGGTAAAATTTGATCAAAAAGTTACATCAAACATTGTAGCGCATTGTAGCACTTTTCGTTTGTTCGTGGTAATCGTTGTCCTAACATGAGCTAACTAGACTCAAAAGATTCGTCTCTGACCTAATTAACTCGAAGCGTCGTCACAAGTTTTATAGTTTTATAAGCGTGTTCGGTAGCCACCCTAGATTCCATAGTTTCTTTTATTTTTTTTAAAACCATCAACTAGGACTTGGATCTTTTAGTCCCAGCTGTGCGCTCGGGTCCCGAACCCGTTGTTCCGGTTGTGAAGGATACCAGAACTAAAGATCCTTCACAACCGAAACAAATGACCCTTTTTCCACTAGTGTTGGGCCCCGACGCGACGTGGTTCATGCCCGAGCGGCACGAGGAGATCGCCAACCTCAGCGACCACAAGCTGTGGCACGACAGCTTCAGGGTCGTGTCGTTCGGGGTCTGCCGGAGTAGCTGCCCCGGCGCCACCTCCATCGTCGAGATGCTGTTGGCCAACCTGCTCTTCTGCTTTGACTGGCGCGCGCCGCATGGCGGCGAGGTTGACTTGGAGCAGGAGACCGGGCTGATCATGCACCGGAAGAATCCTCTTAGGCCAGTCTCAGTGGGGGTTTCATGGCATTAAATAAGCTGATATGGTATAGGAGAGAGAAGGCAGAGTTTCATGGGATGTGAGAGGAGTTTCGTCACCATAAAACTCTTTTAGCACAGTTACCTAGTTTCTGATTTAGGTAACCGTGTAGTGAAATGATGCACTAGCTCGTAGAGGAAAGGCGATGGTTGAAGTACGTCAATCAATAACCTCGACTGGACAAGAAGTCAAGAACGTCTAATTATTCCTGAAACGTGTATCACTCCATTTCTGTATTTTAGTGGTAACCTATACGGCTATAAATGCTGTGACGTGTGTTCTATCTCTTTGTCTTTAAGAAAAAAAGATACTCGTATATTTTTCCTTAGACCGAATTGCTCTTTAATCGTACTCTCTTTGTATCAAAATATTTATTATTATTATTATTAGTATTATTATTATTATTATCTTTTTCTCATCATTTTTTCTGCTCTGATATTGATACAGAAGAGATTTATTATTTATTTATAAATAAATCATTTCAGCTTGTATATGTATAAAATTTGTATCTTCAAACAAACAAATTATAGATATTTAACAATCCATATGCTAGATTGTTGCAATCCAAATTGTTGCAATCCAATAATTTACTCCCTCTCGTTTCTTTAGATTGCAACAACTTCCAAGCTGCCATGGATAATCTACAAGCGGCGGCGTGCTCCCAGGTACAACACGACTGCGAGCACGGCATAGTGCAACAGGGTTACAAGACTGACGACGTTCGCGGTGGCGCGCTGCTGGATAATTTCGATTTCTGAATAACGCCAGCTGAGCTCCGCCGCCACAATAGACGCCACGCTGAACAGCAAGCGAGCCAGCGCGGGATGCTTCCGGTGCCAGCAGGAAGCGGAGGCGCCCTCCTCCTCCGCCTCATGCGTCCTCGGAGCTGGACGTGACTGCTGCTGCATCTCCTTCGCGTCGTCGTCGGCGGCCACTGGTAGGGTCTCGGTAGCGTCTTGCGCACCACGGTTCCTGTGCCGCAGTCCATGCGCATGCATAAGCGACTCCTGTTGATCCATGGCCCGCCTCCCTCCTTCCTTGATTAGCCTCGACTTTAGAAATCCAAAGATGATTGCGTTGCGAGACGACGCAGATCAGGGCGATAGATTTATATATATCCATGGAACAGTTCCGATCGGAAACGGCCCGGAGTCCGGATCGCAAACGCAAACAGCCCGGTAGGAGATATCCGTTTGCTTCCAGACCGACGGGAACTCGACTTGCAGCCCAACTTGGCGATTTGCAAGGTCACCGCGATATCCGTACCTCCCCGGTCGGATGCTGCAGCTGCATTGCCGAGAATTAAGTACTTGTATACGGAGTACAAACTACTAGGAAGACGAGCTCGCTTCGCTGCGCCTGCAGATGGAGGACGCTTTGATTTATGCGTTGTGTATTTGGTCAAGTACTGTGGTGTTCCATGCATCATGCATGCATGTAGTATAATGTGTTAGTGGGTTCCGGTTTCAGTTACTTGCCTTGAGCAAGTCACGGCGTGACTGGAGCCCCTACATCCATCGTCCAATTCTGATCCAATGGCTCCTAACATTTCCAAGTAAAAGGGCCCATGATTCCAGGTTGTATGTAACCCAGCCCAACAGCCAGTAGCAGCTCCCGTGTCAGGCTCCGCCTCGGCAAAAACACGCGCGGAGTGACGCAGCCTCGTCCCGCGGCGGCCCGAGAGCCTCCATCCAGGCGTCACGCATCCTTGCAGCAGCACACGCGCAGCAGGTGGAGCTGGTCCTCAGCGGTGAGCGCCTGGCGGGGGCTGGACTACAGCGCCGTCACGTTGTGCGTGAAGCTGACGCCGAGGAAGGCATGCAGCTGGGATTCAAGGGCCTCCTCCACGTCTCCATAAACCGAAATTCCCGGCTCAAAATCGTGATTTTACCACTGCTAATCAATTAATGGGGAATTTCCTGCCCATGTTCCTGCTCGTGAGGTCGTCTGCGTTCAGTTCGTCAGGTAACGACCCTAGCAGACGAGTGGCTTGGCCGTCATGGCACAGACGCCACCATCGTGGGGCTTAGGACGTGCTGCACATCCTTGCGTTTGCTGGGATGCGATAGCCGGCGCCACATAGGACTATCAGCCATTAGCGGACAAAATTAAGAGCAAATTAAGCCATCTCCAACAAAATTGAAAGTACATGAGAGAAGAGGAGGCCATGGCCAATCGATTTTACTAGTGCTTGGTGTGAATTGGTGACTGGCGGTGATGGAATTGGCCGGCAGCTCTAGTTTTCTGAGCTTTGTCTCGGTTCCAGATGTGAATTTGGGTGAAAAAGATAGGTTTTTTTTTTGGGTCCATGTCATTGCACTTTTGAAAAACGACATTACTATTCACCTATTCTAAAGACCTATTCTAAAGAGTGTCCGTTCCGAGTAGGAACTATTATTGGAGTTATGGGCAAAAATTATAGCCCCAGAAAGTAGGGATAACGTCTATTTAGACAAAAAAAATCGGAGCCTCAAGTAAAAGCTATCTATCGCTGGAGATGTAAGTTACCTCCAAGTTCGGCTGAGGAGAATGTTAGCCTCCAAGTTGGCCTCAGGAGAAACGCCAACGTCGCGGGTCCAGTCACCAGGGACGCAAACCAAGTAAAGAGTTGTTGTCCGGTGTGTCTGCGTGTAGTTCTTCAGATTTCTAACAGAGAGGGTTTACATCTAAAGCCCCAAATGCCACCCGCACAAATCATCAGTCATGGATGCTGTCGTTCAGAGACTGAAAATCGACAGCCGTTCTCGCATGAGCGTACAATCGGAGCCTCAATCGCCTCGTGCTTGCTTGAGCCCCTCTCACATTTTCGATGTTTACGAGGTGATGAGGCAATTAGTAAGGGATGCAGGGACACCCATCACAAACAACCTACGAGCGGCCGGACAAGATTGACCTGGCCGAGTCGACGGCCCATCCGGCGGCGTCGCGCAGGGACGCCACCATGGCCTCGCACTCGGCGACCACCTGCTTGTCGGCGCCGGGCCTGGTGATGGGCGGGAAGAAGAGCCAGAACGCCGTCACGGCCACGAACGCCACCGTGAGCGGCGTGGCCAGGGCGCGCGGCGGCCGCGGCCACCGCTCGTGCGCGGCCCACCACCCTTCCGCCACCGCGCACGCCCCGTGCAGGACGAAGAACGCGGCCGCCTCCCCCGTGGGCGGCCGCAGCGTGGCGTACGAGAACATGGCCTCGTGCATCAGCCCCGACACGGCGAACGCCGCCAGCACCCCCGCGGCGGCGGAGCCGGTGCGCGCCCGCACGGGGCGGAACACGCACCGCCGGAGCAGCGCCGGCACGGCGAGGTTCCACCGCCGGCCCCAGAAGTCCCGCAACGAGGACGAGAGGTAGGGCCGGTCGAACTGCGGCTCCAGGTCGACGCCCAGCGCCGCGCGCGCCGCCGCCGCGGACGCCGCCAGGACCAGCTCCAGCGCGAGGTACACGTGGACGGAGTAGAGCGCGAGGAGGGCGTACGGGTGCATCCGGTCGGCGTGCCGGTACAGCGACACGATCGCCGCGAGCAGCGCGGCCATGGCGGCGGACTCGGCGAGCCCGAGGCCCGGGCGCCTCGCTGCTGCGGCGGTCTTGTTGCCGGGGTCCCGCAGCGTGACGGGGAACGCGGCGACGGCGGCGAAGGCGGGGAGCGGGAGGGACGGGTGGAGCGGGCCCTGGCCGGCGGCGAGGAGTAGGAGCCTGAACTCGGCGACCCAGGCGAGGAAGAAGGCGGAGATGACGCGCGGGTGGAGCGCGCGGAAGGCGAGCGGCGGGAAGGGGAGGACGGCGAGCACCGGGAGGAGCGCGGCGAGCCGTGGCAGGCCCGGGCGGACCCGGCGCGCGGCGAAGCGGGCGTAGGCCATGCACGCGGTCGCCGCGGCCACGACGGCGGCGAGGCTGCCCAGGTCGCCGCCGGGGGCCATCCTCGGCGGGGTCAAGGTCAACTGCGAGCGAGCAAGTGCGGCGATCGATGGCGGACTCGAGATCTGGTGGGGAATCTGGAATGGCGGGCGCCTCCGTGGAAACCAAACCACCCCCGGTTGCCAATTTTAATGTGCCGTACGAGATCTGTGGTCTGTGCTGCCCACTGCTACCCCGCGCAAGTGTGCTATTCAATAGCACACGGAAGATGACAGGATGGGCATGTGGGGTGTCAATTTTGGAACGCATACTGATTTGAGCCACCCGCTATGCTTGTCTGATTCCGTATAGGCAAAATGACTCAGGAACTTACTAGTGGAAATTGACGACGACATCGCCTGACCGTAATAGTGGAAAGTTTTCTTTGGTCGATGGAAATTTACGGAAAAGGCTTAAATTGGTACTGAACCTGAGGAAACCGTGACCTTCAATTGACCTTGGCCATACATAATCCACATGTTATTCCAAGTTTCCAACACAGACAGACATCCATGTTCGTGTACCGCTACAGACACAAATCACGACACGATACTTTCAGTCCCTGGTGACACGATGTAGCAGCAGCAGCACGGCCGCCGCCGGCACATGGCTTCCTTCAGCCGTAGCAGCGGATGGGGTCGCTGCATCCCTTCCTGGCGGTCTGGCCGCCCTTCTCGAGGTACTGCTGGTGGTAGTCCTCGGCCGGGTAGAAGCACCGCGCCGGCAGGATCTCGGTGACGATGGTGTCCTTCCATTCCTTCTGCTTCTGCTCCAGCGACTCCCGCGCCAGCTTCTCCTGCTCCGCCGTGTAGTAGTAGATGCCCGACCTGTACTGCGTCCCGACGTCGTTGCCCTGGCGGATGAAACCAAACGATTAAACAGAGCTAGCTATTATTGCAGTCAGGCGATGTTCCAATCTAAAGAGAACACACTATACACCGTCACGCGTCGCAATCTCCTCGTCAACAAATTTGGGTGGGCAGTAAGGTGTGATCGTGGACTCGATCGCAGCAAGTTGTTCAAGCAAAATCAACGGATTTCATAATATTATCTGCAGATCTTTTTCAACATGCCTCCCAACTACTCGCTGCATGATGTTGATAGACGTTGACTTCCTAGTTCCTGGATTGATATATTTACAGTGGGGGCGAATCGCTAAACCATCAAAAGGTCCGGTCGTCATAATTAGAGCAGAGATTCCTGAAATGTTTAACGGTCCCGAAATGCGCAACTTGGCACATTCTACGCCAGCAGAACTGAAGAGGTCATAAAAAATCCCATTCCAGGTTCATTGAACCTCGCCACAAGCTAGTACGAATGCCCCCGTCCAGCCCTGAAGCGCCGGCGACAGGATCCTCTCGGCCGGTGCCGGAGACAAGACATGACAGGCGAGGTGAGGAAACGCGCGCGCACCTGTCTGTTGAGCGTAGTGGGGTTGTGCTTGGCCCAGAAGACGTCGAGGAGGACGGCGTAGGGGCAGGCCTCGGGGTCGTAGTGCACGCGCACCACCTCGGCGTGGCCGGTGCCGCCGCCGCAGACGTCGCGGTAGGTGGGGGCGTGGCGGTGGCCCTGGGAGTAACCCACCTCCGTGCGCGCCACGCCGGGGAGGCGCTGGTACACCAGCTCCACGCTCCAGAAGCAACCCGCCGCGAACTGTGCCAGCGCCAGGCCCTCGCCCGCCGGCGCGTCCGCGTCCGGCGCCACCGCCGGGCTCGCCGCGCCGCCGGTGGACATGGAGGCGCCCGTGGTCGGTCGATCTGATTGGGGTGGGTATTGGTGTGGGTGGGCTGGGCCTTGACGACGACTTGGTCAAGGCTTTTGTGAAGGGGATGATGGATTGGATCGCGCCCCCGTGTGATGGCTTGCTTTATAGCCGGTTCAGCTGGTAATTGTTTTTTCCTTTCTTTTCTTTTTTCTTTTTTAATGGCTCGTGCTTATTTCATTCTTTTCTGGTGGCCCCAGCCGGGTGTCAGCTGTGACGTTCGGCACCACTTTGCTCGCAGGAAAGATTGGTCGGATCCACTGGGCTGCGGCTTGCCTGTCCCCTTTACGTGTCTCCTTCTGTGTCTCTATATACGTGTAAGCCACTCATTGGCTCCGTCCAGGAGCTCAGGCCCACTACTTTTCCCCGTCCACGGAGCAAACGGAGTATCCCGTCGCGCACGGCAGCACATTTACGGCAGTTAGAGGAGTCAGAGCTCCCCGTCGCTTCATCTACGGCGACCAGAACCACGACCGCAAGCTGCAGCCGTGAGCGCTAGGAGGAGGACGTCCACGCCAGCGCCGAGCCGAGGAAGCCGCCGGCCGAAGGCGACCACGAGATGGACGAGCCGGACGCGAAGCTGCCGCCGTCGCCGACGCGAGGACGATGACGTCCACGCCGCCCGACGTCCACGTCAAGCTGCTCGTCGCCGTCCTCTACAACACCGACGCCTGCAGCCAAGGATGAGACGCCAAAATCAGACTCCCTGCCACCCAAATTGAAATCCCACACAGCCAAGAATCGAATTCCTCCCCGGTCACATCGAGATCCCCAACAGAGATTGAGACCCTGGATGCCCAAATCAAAATCCTCTCATCTGGAATCGATGTCCTGGCCACCCACGAATATCAGCTCCTAGCTGAGCTCGAGCTTGTATGCTACTGTCCAAACCAATTTTTTTGCCGTTGAATGTGAAGCTCAGTGGAACGCGAATCTGGAGGTGACTCCTAGCCTCAGCTTCCCGCCACTAAATCAAGCTTCATCATCGACCACGAGAGTAGAGAATGGGGAAGATTAGAGCAGATACGGGGGGCAGCAAGAGACGGAGAGGGTATAAGATGACGGACTGTCGACGGCCTCCGTTTTCTCGTGTTGAGAGGGACACCGATGGGAACACCGCGAAGGGGACAGGCAAGCCGCAGCCGATCCGCTGAATTGTGGTCAGGTGTGTGCAACGGAAGCAAATCTAGGGACTCACGGTCACTGATGGGTGGGCCATGGCATCAGTGAGCCTGTGTACTGCAGAGAAGACTCACCCTGAAACGAACCAAATTCTCATCGACGAGAATCCGACTCCCTGTACCCTCGAGATAGTCCCAGGCATAGCAACTATCTTGTACAGAACTCATCTCAGTCGAATATCACATCCATACAACGATAAAAGATCCAATACATGACATATATAAAACATAGCGGTCTGGTACAAGCCCTCTGGGCTAAATCGACAATAGGAAACAGCTACGAAGCGGTAGCTAAATCTTCTGGGTCCACTTCCCGCAGGCATCTTTGAGCATAGCGCGCACCCTTCAATCGTACCACCCGTCCTGGTTGAACTCGTGGTCGGGGTCTTCACCTGAGAACCCAAAGTCTGTCCCCAAGGAAATGAGACAGGTTCACGTCACCAACCATAATATGAAGCAAGCTTTATAATGGCCTATTCTAAGGTATAGAAATAATCAAAGTTTAAGCCAGGGTTTTCCTATGCGAGCAACAGCAATAACCCAAATTCATCTCGTCACCAACTCATTTCCTCACAAGCACAGTCACTCCCCAAACCCAACCTTCAACCTCACAATCACATCGGGCTCGTCCTGCCACCGCAGGTTCCCGCAAACATCATCCACCAACACCTTTCGCTCACTAGTCGACTCGGTGAGCTCCCTCCCCACCTTGTCTCATCAGCAACGCTGGACCAAACTCTCATAACCCAAATCAAGGATGAGGTAAGAAAACAGATTCCCAAGCTAGTTGGAACTTATCAGAAGCGGGTCGTCCGTAACCGTGGACACGGCTATACGTATAGTTTACACTCTGCAGAGGTGGCACTCCAAGAATCCATAAGGGCTGCAAGGCTAGTCCGCAACCAACCTGAGACACAGCCCACAGCAAAGACTCTAAACAGTAACGGCGCCAATCCTGTCTCCCTGGGCTCGGGAAACATCCGATCTAACATCTGCCCCAGGGGTGTGAAACCTTCCCACCGGAGCCAGTCGGGGGCTATGGTAAATCAGGGAGAGTACGACGCAACGAGTCCCCCTTACACATGTCAAGCTCGAATCTCCTACAGTCTCGGCGCCGCACTAGAGTAGGCTTGCTGGAACCCTCCCCATACTGGGTAGATGTAACACCCTAAAATTCATCACATTTAAATTGTAGCAACCCTTTGAATTTTTCTAGGATTTATTAAGGCTTAAATAAATTTTCTAGGATTTAATTGGAATTTCTAGCCCTTTTATCAATTTAAATATCACATTAAATAATTATTTTAGTCAAAATAAGTTTTTGTTGCATTCATGCTGGTGCACATATTTTTGGTTGCTAGTAAATCAAGTTGGAATTTAAATTCTGTTTAAATTCGAATTTGATTTGCTTTTGTTTGAGATTTAGAAAAGTTTAAATAGGCATAGTTCGTTTTTGCCCCTCGAACTCTTGGCCCGGTCCAAGTTTGCCCCCTCTACTCTTTCCTTTCTCTCCCCGGCCGATTCTTTTCCCCGGCCCACTTCTCCACTTACGGCCCAGCGTCGGCCCGCTCCTTTTCTCCCCATCACTCTCTCTCTCTCGCACTCACCGACAGGTGGGACCCACCTGTCGGGTCCGTCGTCTCCGACCCGAACTCCTCCCCGAGTTCGTCTCCGCCGCGCCGCCGAGTCCTACCCGGACACTAACGCCTAGGTGAGGCCCGAGCCCCAGCCCCGGCCTATTTAACTCGGCCGCCGCCTCCGCTTCCCCTCCAATCGAAACAAGCCGAGCTTCGCAAGCCCTAGCTGCCCGAGCCGCCGACTTTTCCGCCGCTCGCCGTCGTCCGACGCCGTCCCGAGCCTAATCTCGCCGAGATTGCCCCTGGTGAGTTCCCCTTCGCCCGCTCGTCCTTTGCGTCGGCTTCTTGGAGCAAGTGGAGGGCCGTAGCGCCGGGTTCGTGTCGACCGAGAGCTCCGCCGCTGCGCATGGCGCCGCCGTCGTCGGCCACCGCGTGCGCGCCATCCTAGCCTCCCAGACCACCCTAGGTGAACTAGCCGTCTGCTCGCGAGTCCGTAGGACCCAGTCCCGTTCCAAACCGAGCCGCGCAGCGTTTTTCCGAAGCTTCTCCGGCGAAGCTCCGCCGTGGGAACGCGCGGCGCCGCCGTCCCGGCCGTCGCCGGCGTCGACCCGAGCAGCCAAGCCATCCTGGCCGCCCGATCGCGATCCAACGGCCCGTATTAGATCCCGCCCCGAGTAAAAGCAGCCGCGTAACGGTCAGCGCAGGCGATTTTGCTAAAGAGCCCTTAAAGTTTTTGAAAATCAACCCGCAGTCCATCCTAGTTCAAAAATAATTCCAAATAGGTCCTTTTTCTTCTATTTTAGCCCCTGCAAGTTTTAAAATTATGCCCGAGGTCCAAGTTTTGTCTTTTTACATGAAAACCCTCGAGTTTTTATATAAAATTATGTTTTAGCCCTTGGTTTTTCGCAGTTAAGCCCCTGGAACTTTTAAATCTTTGCCAGCAAGTCCCTGAACCTTAAAAAAGCCATATCTTTTGCGTTTTAACTCCGATTTTAGTGATTCTCACGCTCACGCGTTCGTTGTAACGCGTAGATTAGTTTTGTACTGTTGTTTTCTTATGTTGGAATTTTTTGGTGTACTGTTTTTTATTTGCTGTATTGTTTCCTTGCATGTGAATGTGTGATGCGATTAGGAAACGACCAGTTTGAGGATTTCTCTGAAGAACCAACTGTTGGAGAAGGATTTGAGCAGCAACAGAGTTGGGAGGAAGGCAAGTGTATTATGTCATGCAAATGTCCTAATAATTATTAATTTCACCACCCATGCACGTGTCTTAATTTGATGGGTTCCTATTTAAGGATTTGCCTAGCCACTATATTTTCCTGTCCCTGAAACTGGGTTACTTAATTAATTTTGATGGTAGATGATGCTTAGCTTGCTCATCTGGGATTGGTTAATTGAACCCCTACTCTATGTTCCATTACTACCTTTTTAATCAATTAATGGACAAGATCATATCTTTTTAACTGGAACATGGAGAACCACCTAGGAAAACAGTACAACCATGAGTGCCATGTGGCTCTAGCTTTGACTGACTAATTAGGTGCTCTAGTTTTTGGTAGCTTTACTCGAAAGGGGCATGGGGGGCGGCGGTTGACGGGGTATAGCTCGGTCCTCTTGAGCTGTGGGCTTTGGTAAGAGACAGACCTCATTAGGGAGGGTTATGCTTTGCTTCTGAACCGGAAACCTTAGCGGGCTATCATTTATTAGAGTGCTTTTGTAAAGGTCTCATAGTGAAACCCAGTATTCGGTCCACGTGGTGTGGGAAGGGTACAATGCTTCGGCAATGGGAATCACGGCTTATGGTGAAAGTGTACAACCTCTGCAGAGTGTAAAACTGTTATAACAGCCGTGCTCATGGTCAAGAGCGGCCTGGACCCTTACATGATAATCGTACTTGAACATGATCTAAATCGTGGTTATATGAATATGTTGGGAATGTGACATTCATTAATTTGTGGGTGGTATATACTTTCATCTGCTAGTAAATAGTTGCTTAATAAAACTTGACCAATTAAAAGTGCTTACTGCAGTATGGTCAGCCAACCTTTTTGCCTCAGCCTTGTATGTCATATTACATTTGCTGAGTACGTCATGTGCTCATGCTTGTTTTCTTTCTTTCTTTTATTGCATCAACTACACCCGGAATGCTGCTCAGATTGGGAGAATTTTGAGGATTTCACTACTGATTTTGAGGAGTTCTAGGCGAGTCTCCCCCAGTCAATGCCTGTGGAGTTGGAGTCACTTTTGCTTCGCTAGATGAACGTTTATTTAAGTCTTCCGCTATGACATTTGAGTCAACTCTGATATTGTAATAATTGCACTATAATACTCTTTCGTTATGCATGGTTATGGATATTCACTTGTGACGTCTACCATATGTGTGTAAACTGATCCTGGCGCACATATGAGATGCATCTGGTTTTGCCTTTAAAACCGGGTGTGACAGTAGATGGTGAGCACGGTAACCCCACGTCCAAAGGTGGAACTCGACTCGGTCCTTAATTGTCGGTGAAGCGAGTATCAGCGTCATAAGCGATCCGCCGCAACGGTCCGCAATCGGCACCCATAACAGGTATAGCCGCCCAAACTCCTCAAGTAACCAATATCCAAGAACCATGTACCCGCAACAGGTACTCCGTAGGGACTGCCCGAGTGCAGTCCCCAAGCACCCCGATCAAACGATCGAGTTGTTATTACTCGCTTACACCGCCTAGCTGCACTACACCTCCCATACCACCCACAACTCACGCCAAGAGGTTCAAATCACAACCATCCCAACACATGCATAGCATATTTCATAAAGTGAGTAGTAGGTAGCAAGGTATCAGGATATTAACAAAGGCAGTGCAGGTTTATCATGCGAGTAAAGTAAAGCGCTAGCATACTAGTTTGCATGTCTAATAGGTATTTCAGAGATTGGTCGGACGTGAACCTGGGTAAGCTTCTTCCTCCTCTTCAAAGCAGTTGTCGGGATAGTCCGGCTCCTCCAGGTTCTCCGGAGCTCCTAGAGTCGCGGAAAATAAAATAAAACACGGCTACTGGCAAAGAAACTCCAAAACAGCGAGGAAAGAAGACCCAAAGAATGCCAAACTCTAAACTATCGCGTAGGTCATGATTTTAGAAAAATATAGAAATTGGTTTCATATTTCTCTGAGCTACGGTTGATTTATTATGAATTTTCTAAGTTTAAATTATTTTCTAAAATTATTAAATAATTTCTGAAAAAGAAAACAGACAGAAATTAGCCTGCTGACGTCAGCATGACGTCATGCTGACGTCATTAGTGGGGTCCGCCTAGGATGGCGTCAGCAGTGGGCCCTGCTGACGTCAGCGTTGACTGGTCAACGAGGTCAACGGTCAAGTCAGTCAGTGGGTCCCGCATGTCAGTGACTACCAGAGTATGACAGGTGGGCCCCAAGCGTCAGCGCTGTTTAAAAGAAAAAGAAAAAGACGAAAGGCGCTACTGGGCCGGAGTTGGGCCGAAAAAAAGTCCAGGGGGGTAAACTGGACTTTAGCGCGAACTTTAGGCCCACGAAGGGGGTGCGGCTGGATCCAGCGCTGTGGACTTGGTCCACCGTGCGCCGTGTGGGTGGTTCACGTGCACCGGGTGCACGGGATCGCTTTGTGGCCGCCACGGGATTTCCTACGGCTGTGCGTGCGGCGTGTTGCTGTGGTCGCTCATGCGGCTCAGCGCCCCCGCACATGCGCGCACGACGTCGCGGCGACGGCGCGGCCAGAGCGTGGCGACGGCGCTCCGGCGAGGCGCTCCTGGGTCACGGCTAGGTTCGAGAAGGGTTGAGGAAGGCTCGGCTCGCCTGCACACACACGCGCGGGGTCCTGGCGTCCCAAGTCCGCGGCGGTGGCGGCGCAACGGCGGAGAGACGCTTCGGCGACGGCGCTGCGCTCGCCCGGGTGCTCCGGCGAACCGGCTCCGCGGCGGCGCACTCCGATTCTCACGAAGGGAACCAGATAGCGTGTTCAACGGCTCGCAAGGGTGGGCGTTTGGCGCTCGCGAGCGCAGTGCAAGCTTGCGGCTTGACCGCGCCACGGCCACGGCGCACGCGCCGGCCGGCAACCCCGGTGCGCGACAGCGCCATGACGGCCTGGGTTAGCACGCGTTCGACGGTGGTTTGCGGTGTGGAGAGCGGCGCGACGTGGTCCTGCACACGGAGGTGGCCACGGCTCGAAGACCGGGTCCCAGAGCTAGGCTAGCAAGGCGATGCGGCGGCGCCATGCCGGAACAGGGGAGAAGAAGGGGTTCGGTGACGACGGCTCACCCTGGGTCACGTCGTCGTACTCAACAGCTCGGGGGAAGGTGTTCGTTGCCGTGGCGGTGCTCGCGCCCCCTCGAACAGCTCTGATCCGGCTCTCCTCCGGCGTTCCATCGAGCAGCGGCGCCGCGGCGGCGCGGCGTCCTGCGTCGGCTTCGGCCTTCTCCTCCTCCTCCAACTTCTCCTTCCTCTTCTCTCTCTCTCGACTTCAACTTGGTTACGAAGAAAACCCCGAAGGGCTTGCGGCGGCTAGGGCTGGGAGAAGCCGCGGTGGTGGTATTAATAGGGCGGCGGCCGCTAGGGCTCGGCGGGCACAGACAGCGAGAGATGAAGGCTTCCACGCCCATTTACACGCGGCGGCATCGCGACGGGCCGCACAGGTGTTGATGGGACCGGCTCGGCGGGAGTAGGGGATCACGGGCGCGCGCACAGCTGAGAGACGCGCCGGGCGCGGGGAAGAAAGGGGGGGTAGGCGATGACAGGCGGGGCCCGCGTGTCAGCGACGGAAGGGATACGCGGAGTCGACGCGGAGAACGGCCGGGCCGTTGCTGGGCCGCAAGGCCGGCCGGGCTGACTGGTTGGCTAGCTCGGGAAAGGAGTTCGGGGGTGGTTTTCGGACTTCTGAAGGAAGATTCGGCCCGCGAAGGTTAGATTGGGTTTGAATTAGTTTGACCAATTAGAGTTTGAATTCAAACCTAGAATTTGAATTCAAACCAACCAAAAATCCAATAAAACCAAATGAACTCCAAATCACACTATTTGATCATTAGCACTTCAAATTATTTTTAATTAATTTAAATTTGCCTAAGAGCAAAGGGATCAAATAGAGAGCAACCTTATATGTTGGTTTGCATGCACAACAATTCACCAAAAATTTTTAAATCCTCATTTTTGCATTCATCAAATCCTATGGGAAAATTAGGGTTGTTAGAGTCTCCCCCCTCACAAGAATCTTGTCCTCGAGATTTGTGGCTTCCTACGGTTTAAACATATGGGGGTATCTTTCTTTTAGCACTGACTCTTTCTCCCAAGTAGCCTCCCTTTCGGAATGATTGCTCCACTGCACTTTGCAAAATGGGATAGCTGTGCTTCTGGTCTCTTTGACTGCTCTGCCTAGTATCCTCTCCGGGTACTCCAGGTACTCTAGGGTGTCTTGTAGGTCTAGTGCCTCTGTCTTGACCTCGTGCTCTGGTACTCTCAGACACTTTCTCAGCTGGGATACATGGAACACTGTGTGTACTCTGGCTAAGTCCTCTGGTAGGTCTAGCCTGTAGGCTAGCTTTCCTATTTTCTTCGGTATCTGATACGGTCCCACAAAACGGGGTGCTAGCTTCCCTTTCACTTGGAATCTCTTATGCCCTCTGAGGGATGACACTTTTAGGTAGACGAAGTCCCCTACTTCGAACTCTAGATCTCATCTCCTTTTATCCCCATAGCTCTTTTGTCGGCTCTGAGCTACCTTCAGGTGCTCCCAGATCTTGGCCACATTTTCTTCTGCCTCCACTATCATATCAGGACAAAAGAACGTTCGTTCTCCCACCTCTAACCACATTAGAGGCATTCTGCATTTTCTGCCATATAGTGCCTCAAAGGGGGACATCTGCAGGCTGGCCTGGTAGGTGTTGTTGTAGGAAAATTCTGCATAAGATAGACTCTTCTCTCAGTCTGTGCTGTAAGCCAGAACACATGCCCTCAACAAGTCTTCGAGAATCTGGTTCACTCTTTCAGTCTGCCCATCTGTCTGAGGGTGGTAAGCTGTGCTATACTCCAAGGTTGTCCCGATGGCTTGATGTAGGCTTTTCCAGAATTGAGCTGTGAATTGTAGTCCTCTGTCTGACACAATACTTCTTGGTGCCCCATGCAGCTTGAGAATGTTGTCTATATATAGTTCTGCTAGTTTGCTCACTAGGTATGTGCCTTTGACTGGTATGAAGTGGGCTACCTTTGTCAGCCGATCAACTATGACCCAAACGGCATCATTCCCTTTCTGAGTGCGAGGTAGGCCAACCACGAAGTCCATGCTGATATCTTCCCACTTCCACATTAGAATTTCCAGTGGTTTCAGTAGTCCTGCTGGCCTTTGATGTTCTGCCTTGATTCTTCGACAAGAGTCGCACTTGGCTACATACTCTGCTATGTCCTCTCTCATTTTCTTCCACCAGAACTGATCCTTCAGATCTTGATACATCTTGGTACATCCTGGGTGTATCGAGTACTTGGACTCGTGAGCCTCTGAGAGAATTGTTCTCCTGATTTCCTTGTCCTGCGGTACACAAATATGGTCTTTCAGCCATAGTGCCCCTGCTTCATCTACCCGGAAGTCAGGTGCCACTCCTCACTGGATATCCTCTTTTACTTCTTGGATTTCTGGACACTTTCCTTGAGCTTCTTTGATTCGGTCTTCTAGGTTGTACTTCACCCTCATTTCCTTGGGTTTTCCTTCTTCTACTAGCTCGAGTTTCAACATGCACAACTCCTTTGCTAGTTCTGGCTGACTTTCTTCTATCATCAAGTTGTTGCAATAACTCTTTCGGCTCAAGGCATCTGCCACTACGTTTGCTTTACCAGGATGGTAGTGTATCTCCAAGTTGTAATCTTTGATCAGTTCTAACCACCTCCTCTGCCTCATGTTCAGCTCGGACTGTGTAAAGAAGTACTTCAGACTCTTATGATCTGTGTAGATATTGCACTTGTTGCCAATCAGATAGTGCCTCCAGATCTTCAAAGCATGTACCACTGCCGCCAGTTTAAATCGTGTGTGGGGTAGTTTTCCTCATGTTTCCTCAGCTGCCTTGATGCATAAGCAACAACCTTGCCCTCTTGCATTAGGACACATCCCAAACCTTGTCTCGAAGCATTGCAATAGACTACGAAATCCTTGCGAATATCTGGCAGGGTCAATACTGGCGTTGTAGTGAGTTTGTGCTTGAGCTCTTGGAAACTTCTTTCACACTTGTCTGTCCACTCAAACGGGACATTGTTCTTGAGTAGTTCGGTCATTGGCTTGGCAATTCTGGAGAAGTCCTCAATGAACCTTCTGTAGTAACCTGCCAAACCCAGAAAGCTTCAGATTTCCGTGACACTCTTTGACTGCTTCCATTCTGCTACTGCCTCAATCTTTTCTGGGTCTACTGCTACGCCCTCAGGTGTCAGCACGTGGCCCAAAAAGGCTACTTTCTCCAGCCAAAACTCACACTTGCTGAACTTCCCGTAGAGTTGGTGCTGCCTCAGCTTCTTTAGCACAATCCTTAAGTGCTCCTCATGTTCTTCGGCTGTTTCTGAGTAGATCAGTATGTCGTCAATGAACACCACCGCGAACTTGTCTAGTTCCTCCATGAATACCTTGTTCATCATGTTCATGAAGTAAGCGGGTGCGTTGGTCAAACCGAAGGACACAACGGTGAACTCATACTGCCCGTACCGAGTCACAAAGGCTGTCTTGGGAATGTCGCCCTCTCTAATCTTCATCTGGTGGTATCCCGATCTCAGATCAATCTTACTGAAGTACTTGGCTTTCTTCAATTGATCTAGCAAATCATCAATTCGTGGTAGCGGGTATTTGTTCTTGATTGTCACTGCGTTCAGGGATCGATAGTCTACGCACATGCGCATTGACCCATCTTTCTTCTTCACAAACAACACTGGCGATCCCCATGGGGATGCACTTGGTCGAATCACCCCGCTTTCTAGCATCTCTTTCAGCTGCTTCTTGAGTTCCTCCAGCTCTTCCACTGACATTTTGTACGGTCTCTTGGCAATGGGCCCTGTGCCTGGTTGCAGCTCGATTATGAACTCTACGTCTCGGTCAGGTGGTAGTCCTGGTAGCTCTTCGGGAAACACGTCAGGGTACTCACACACAACAGGCACTTCTTCGATCGTCTTTTTCTCGATAGAGTATACCAACTGTCTCAGAATACATGTTCTGGACTTCTTCCTTGTTCTTCTTCTTTGTGGCTCTACTGTTACTTTGACTCCGCTAGGGTGTGTCAACTCAACTGTTCTGGGCGAGCAACTGATTACCCCTTTGTGCTCTGTCAGCCAATCCATTCCCAGTATCACGTCAATTCCGTTTGACTTCAGGACTGTCAGGTCTCCTGCGAACTCTTGCCCACCTATCATCAGACTAACTGCTGGGCACTCTAAGGTGCACCTAAGCTCTCCTAAGGGAGAAGTAGTGACTATAGGTATAGCCTTAGGTATTGTCGGGGGAGACTGCTCTTTCACAAACTTTGACGAGATATAAGATCCAGTTGCACCGGAGTCAAACAGTATCAAAGCTGGAATGCCATTTACTAAAAACTCACCGAGCACAACGTCGGGAGCGTCCTCGACTTCTTCCTCTGTCAGGTGGTTGAGGCGTCCCCTCTGCGCTGAAGCTGGCTGCTTGTCTTGTCCTCCAGATGCCGGTGCCTTGGCTGGGGTCTGTTTGTTCTTCTTCTCCGGACAGTCAAAGGACTTGTGGCCGGGCTTCCCACAAGCAAAGCAGACTACTGAGGTCCCTCCACCAACTCTAGGCGTGTTGTTTGGCTTCCAGTTGGGGTTTCCCTGACCTGAGTAGCTATTGTTTCTGTTGCCAAAACTGCTGTAGTTGTTGCCTCTACTGCCAAAGCTGTTGTTGTTACTGCCTCGGTTACCCTAGTGGTTGTTTCTGTTGAACCCTGAGCCTCCTTGGCTGTTGCTCTGCTGAAAGCCTCTCCTGAGCATGTTGCTCTGGCCACTCTTCGGCCTCTGACTCAGTCTGTGGTTGTGCAACTGTTCAGCCTTTCTTTTCTTCTCTCGCCAAGTATCTTCAAGACCCACTCTTTCCTTCTCAACTGCGATAGCCCTGTCGATCATCTCTCTGAGTGACCTGTGTGAACTCACTGCGAGTGCTGTCCTCAGACCTCTGTGCAAACCACGCTGGAACCAAAACTGCTTCTTGTTTTCAGTGTTGACGTCTTCAGGAGCGTACCTCGACATCTTAGCAAAGTGTCGAGCGTACTCAGCTGCAGACAAACCACCTTGGGTCATTGTCCTGAACTCCATTGCCTTGTGCACCATGACTTGTTCTGGGATGTGGTACTCTTTGAAAGCTTCACAAAACTCTAGCCAGGTGATCTGAGCAGGGTTTGCGTGAGAGTCATAGTAGCTCTCCCACCACGCCTTCGCTGCGCCTTCAAGCTGGTGCGCCGCAAGGGCCACACATTCCTCTTCAGTGTAGTCTGTCAGGTCCAGCTTCGTCTCGATGGTACGCAACCAGTCGTGCGCGTCGAGTGGCTCGTCCGAGTAGTCGAAGGTGGGTGCTTTCAGCCTGATGAACCTTTCAATCTTCCTTTGTAGGTCTTCTTCACGGTGTCCCTGACGGTTCTGGTTTCCCTGGATCTGTTGCATAGCTTGCATCATCTGAGTGTTGGCATGTGCCATCTGTTGCATCAGCTGTGTTTGAGTAGTCATTACTTCTGCCAAGTTAGGCGGTGGCAGTGGTTGCTGGTCGTTCTGCTGGCTCTGCTGAGGCTCCACTGCAGGCTCTTCCATCTCCACCTGGTGCGTTGTCCTCGGGCTGGAGCACGCCTACCGCGCGTCCACGGCCCCTGCCTCCAACTGCAGCTGTTGCTCTTCCGCGACCACGTCCTCTGCCCCTAGCTGCTACTGCTTCCTCTTCTTGTTCAGCTTCCTCAAAACGTGCAAGCAGTCGGTTGGATCTTCGGATCGACATCTTGCTGCATTTTTTTCATAGAGCAGGTATAGGGCGGTCAGGTAATGGTTAGGTTAGCGAAAACTAGAGTAGGAGCTGCACACATGAAATAGACTCAACACTAGAGTACACTCAAGATGAACATCAATAAAACTGCAAGAACAGCCACAAGGACCGATCACTCAAAACAACATTACACCCTAGACATGAGTACTATCCCGAGGCCAGCTCCTGGAACCTTGAGGATTAGTACATCTAAGCGGATGCTACATCACGGCTGAGCCAAAAGGTGGTCATGATCTACCAAGTCTAAACATCTACTCATGAAGATAGATACAAGTCTCATCACTACTGCTGACATCTGCTGATACTGCCTACTGCATCTATCTCATGCTGCTGGAAGTGCCTGTGAGGCGCGCTGCCAACCTCACTGCCTCAGTCTCTGTCTGCTGCTTCGATCACTGCCTGTAATCGTGGAGAGTATCCGTGAGGCGCGCGGACAACCTCACTGTGTCCGCCTCAGGTCTTGTCAACTGCTTCTCTAGGGGTGTCAGTTCTTGTCTCAGTCTTGTCATCTCGGGGGTAAGGGTTCGAGCCTCAGGTGGTGGTATCAGCTCAACCCGGCTTGGTGAGACCCTGTAGTGCTCTGTTCTGGGTTCAACTCTGCGTTCCTCTGGAAGTTCTTGGTTCATTGTGATCACCTCTGCCACCCTCTTCCTGTCTGACCTCACCCAACTACTAAGGGTCCTTCGAGCTTCATCCTTTGCCATAATCTGTTGAAGACTCAAGTGCTTCATCAGCTGGTAGTTCCGCCCACTCTTCTCCTTGTAGCTATCCACCTCTTCTTGAAGTTCTGAGTTGCGACTGTCCAACCAATACACTTCTTTCTTCAGTCCTTCTATCTCTTCTTCCTTGGTTGCTAGTACTTTGTCTTTTTCTGTGAGTTGATCTTCCAGACGGAGATCTCGAGCATGGTGAGTTGCTCGGATCAGCCCTGCCAACTGCCTGTTGTTGCGAGCTTCGTACTCCAGGGCTCTGACTTCCCTTGCCTTAGCTTCGAGGCGCTCCTCAAGTAAGGCGATCCTGTGGTCCTTCTCTAGCAGCTCGGTGTCTTGCTTCCATACCTTCTCTCTTAGCTTGGCAACTTTCTCTTCTAGGCCAATGTTTAAGTACTCATGCTCGATCATGCACTGAACTGAGGTCCGCAGGGTATCGTTCCGCTCTCGGTCAGCTACGTGAGCCAGCAGGCTGACTGCGTCTCTGTCAGCTGGATCTTCAAGAGCCCGTGGCAGGTACCGGAAGCGGGTGTGGCTGAGCTGGTTCTGGTACACAAGTGTGGCAAGACGGAGTATCCTCATGGCAATAGTCTGCACTGCCCGACTGAAGGTGCTCTCGCTGGTTGCTGCCCGTAGCATCAGTGACCTTGGCCGTCCAGGGATATTGGGTACTTCCATCTGCAACCGGGTGTGTACTCCCTCGCCAGGGCCGTAGGTCCAGCCCTCGTAGAAGACGTTGTCCACGTCTATCCCCACTGTACGCAGCACCTCCCTCAGTAGCACTACCAAACCTCCACAGTCTGCACCAGTGGTCCTGATCTCCCGTCGTTCATCTGCTGGTCTTCTTGCTTCCATCTGCCAGATAGTTAGTGGGTTGTTAGTAAGTTAGCAAGTCAGTAAGGTAAGGTAAGGGTAAAATTTTGTAATAGTTGAGATGTACATATATATAAGACTCAGTTAGAGCTTCTGTCCTAAGTCGGTTACGCGCTACGGTCAAGTATGGCTCTGACCCACCGCGGCTTCTCCCAGCCCTAGCCGCCGCAAGCCCTTCGGGGTTTTCTTCGTCACCAAGTTGAAGTCTAGAGAGAGAGAGAGGAGGAAGGAGAAGTTGGAGGAGGAGGAGAAGGCCGAAGCCGCCGCAGGACGCCGCGCCGCGCGTGTGTGTGCAGGCGATCCGAGCCTTCCTCAACCCTTCTCGAACCTAGCCGTGACCCAGGAGCGCCTCGCCGGAGCGCCGTCGCCACGCTCTGGCCGCGCCGTCGTGCGCGCGTGTGCAGGGGCGCTGAGCCGCATGAGCGACCACAGCAACACGCCGCACGCACAGCCGTAGGAAATCCCGTGGTGGCCACAAAGCGATCCCGTGCACCTGGTGCACGTGAACCACCCACACGGCGCATGGTGGACCAAGTCCACAGCGCCGGATCCAGCCGCGTCCCCTTCGTGGGCCTAAAGTTCACGCTAAAGTCCAGTTTACCCCCCCTGGACTTTTCTTTCGGCCCAACTCCGGCCCAGTAGCGCCTTTCGTCGTTTTCTTTTTCTTTTAAACAGCGCTGACGCTTGGGGCCCACCTGTCATACTCTGGCAGTCACTGACATGCGGGACCCACTGACTGACTTGACCGTTGACCTCGCTGACCGTTGACCAGTCAACGCTGACGTCAGCAGGGCCCTGACGTCATCCTAGGCCGACCCCACTGATGACGTCAGCATGCTAATTTCTGTCTGTTTTCTTTTTCGGAAATTATTTAATAATTTCAGAAAATGATTTAAACTTAGAAAATTCATAATAAATCAACCGTAGCTCAGAAAAATATTGTAAAGTCCCGCCTCCCCGAGGCCGGGCACGCCTACGTCTAGCTGCTCTATAGGACCTCAAGACTGCCCTCACAGACCAACACTTGTCTTTTCTGCGCACTTTGTCCTCACTTGTGCGCACCCGGGAAGGACTTCCCGGTCGGTCACCCATCCCTAAATTGCTCCGGGCCAAGCACGCTTAACCCTCAGAGTACTTTCGAGATGAGCTTCCGGAAAAGAAGTTGCAACTTGTTGGTATGAGTATTCTAATTAATCCTATTAAGCCCTGGGCTGTGACACACCCGTGTGCAACAGCCTTCGGGTGTGTGCTTGAAAAGTTGAGTCAACTCCACACAGACTACCGAAAATACTGGAGTGCATCGGTCGAGCCCAGCAGCGCACATACAGTTCTTCTGTTTCTGGCCCACGAATCTCACCTACGGGCTTCAGGCACACATGTTAGTAGCAGTCGCACGTAGTGGGTGAAAAACAGGTGCAGAGCTCGAGCTCACCTCGCAGCCCACTCAATCCCCTCCGCTCTCGCTCCCGCAGTCGCATGGGCAGGTATACCTGGATTGGATCAGCTATAATCCATATCCAATTGGATTTTAGTAGTTGGACTCTATTGAACTTGGACCTAGCTGGATATTGGACATTCATATACTTTTCATCCACTAGTGTTAGGATTTTAGTGGACTCAAAACAAAACAAAGGACCGGCTCCTCGCCTCCTCAAATTTTAGCGGATTTGGCCGAAATTTGTTGCAAATGACTCAAAATGACGGTCTGCTACTTTGTGCAAAATTATGTGATGAGATCAACATGTGGGCCCCACGTCAAAAGCCGGACCCTAAAACTTAAACATCACGTTCACACTACAAAATTTTAGCGGATTTGGCTGAAATTTGTTGCAAATGACTCAAAACGGCGGTCCGCTACTTTGTGCAAAATTATGTGATGAGATCAACATGTGGGCCCCACGTCAAAAGCCGGACCCTAAAACTTAAACCTCGCGTTCACACTACAAAATTTTAGCGGATTTGGCTGAAATTTGTTGCAAATGACTCAAAACGACGGTCCGCTACTTTGTGCAAAATTATGTGATGAGATCAATGTGTGGGCCCCACGTCAAAAGCCGGACCCTAAAACTTAAACCTCGCGTTCACACTACAAAATTTTAGCGGATTTGGCTGAAATTTGTTGCAAATGACTCAAAACGACGGTCTGCTACTTTCTGCAAAATTATGTGATGAGATCAACATGTGGGCCCCACGTCAAAAGCCAGACCCTAAAACTTAAACCTCGCGTTCACACTATAAAATTTTAGCGGATTTGGCTAAAATTTGTTGCAAATGATTCAGAACGACGGGTAGCTACTTTGTTCAATATTATATGATGAGATCTACATGTGGGTCCCACGTCAAAAGTAGCGGCGTTGGCTAAGTAGAGACGTTTGGACTGTGTTGGATGGATTTGGATGATAGAGTAATTAATAGGATTGGATTGGACTGGGCTGACGGTGGAAAAGGATTTTGTTGGATTCCGTTGAATAGGATTTGGATGTTCATCCAATCCCAGGTATACGGGCAGGCCGCATGTAAGGCTCAACGGGACAGCAACCTATAACCCAATAGTTTAAAGCCCCGCAGTATTCTCTCGATCTTTCTCCCCTCTGCTACAGTTCAAAAGGGCGACAGGAAGGCGATTCGAGATCCGGCGTCGATCTCGCCGGCTCTTCCTCGCCTCTGGCGGCCACTCTGGTGCTGGAGGTGGAGATGAGTTGCGGGATCTACGACCGTTGTATATATCCTCTCCTGTTAGTTAAGTCTAGCTTGGTTAGGGTTGTAGGAGTATTTCTCTGCATCGGTGAGCCAGCCGATCAATGTGGATTTCACCTACGTGCTCTCCTTCTATCACGGCGATGGCGTCGACTTCAACTTGGTCTCCATCAGCGGCGATCTCCAGCGTTGTTCCAGCCGCGAATAAGGGGAGGTATGTTATCTGTACCTTATGCACGGTCGGGGTGAGGATTGTACTCCTCCTCTGGCTAGGGTTCCTGGTTCCTCCGCTGTCTATGGACTCGGAGTTGTTTATACGTTGGAGGCAAGAGATGCCTTGAGCCTCAGCGGATTGCTTGTGCGTTCAATGGAAGGTCGTGTTGATGAGTTCAACATGCCAATTGTTGTCGCTACAAAAATGTATGAAGCTTTGGAAGCTTCTTCGTCGAAATGGGTATCGGCTCCCAGCCAAAAGCTCGGCGTGCTCACTTGTCTGTGGCGGTAGCTTTGTCGGGTGGACGCTCCGATCGCTGGCGACGATGAAGACCGGGAGAACCTTGCAATGATATTGGTGTAATTTTTGTTTTCAAGGGTGTCTTTGTAAGGATGGCAATGTAATGTGTTATCTACATACTTGAAATGCAACCCGGTTTCTCAAAAAAAACCTATAACCCAATAGTCACTAGGTGATACCCCGCGCGTTGCTGCGGAAATTTGTTAAACGAAATTTTAAAGTGAAATGTGAAAGTATAAACATCAAAGTGATTGCATTGCAACGTTCTTTAGTAAACATTATACGTGGAAGTATGACTGATCATACATGTAATTTCTATTCCTGTAATTTGTAATTGCTACACACAAAAATATGGTCACAGAAAATCGGTTGAAGAATAAATAGATGGTCTAGTGGATGATGACATGACTTATAGTGGATAGTGATATGGCATAGTGGATGATGACATGGAATGGTTGCATGTTGAGAGAAATCCAACCATGCTTGTTAGTGGGTACCAATTATATAGGTTATATAGATAAGGGGATATATATCTAGTGCAAACCAACTCCTCCGTACAAACTTTGGAAACCAACATGCATGGACGCATGGGACATGCATGAGAGGTGGGAGAAGGAATTTGTAAAACCAATGTACATGGGGATATGCATGGGAGGTGGGAGGCCCATTGAATCAAAATCGTGTGGACCATATTGTGGTTTTCAAAGTTTGCATGAAGGAGTTGGTTTTCTCCTGATACTTTGTCTAGTCATAATGCTCGGCAGTTAATTAGCAGTTGCAAATCTACAGTCCGTACGACCGCCGTACGGACGTAGTTTTGTTAACTATAATGCCCAACGTGAATTTTTCTTCCCACTATTTAGTACCGCCTCCAAAAAACATATTTTAGCATTCAAGATCTGTACTATAAAAAAATGATTTTTTAGCATGCATGTATGATTAAATGTAAATAAATATCATGTATGTATTAAATGGAAATGGATTGTTTATATTTTTTCTTAAAAACTCAACTAACAGAAGACACATGCATCCTTTCTATTTATCTCTAATATGTCTAAAAAATTAAAACATCATTATTTTTGGAACAGAGAATAGTTTCGTTAGCTCTATGTCATTGTTTTGTAATTGCATTTCTTTATTTTTATTTTCTCATATATTTTTTAAGTATTTTTTGACCTTATTTATCTCTTTCTTCAATTATTATTTGTTGTAACTTTTATTTATTTTATGATTCTAAACTGCCCTTGTATTTTCATTTCTATAACAACAAAAGGTTCGTATAACATGACTTTTTATCCCACGAGTTTGCAATATTTGTTCCAGATATATAACTTTTTGTTCCACTTGAATTGGTTAGAGCTTGCATGATTTATACTAAGTATAAATTTTTTATTCCCCTTGAATAGGATTTTGTTCCACTAGTTTACATGATTTGTTACAGATATATAAGTTTTGTTCCACTGGACAATATTTTGTTCCATGTATACAACTTTTTTCCATGAGTTTGCATGATTTGTTCCCTATATACCTTGCCTATATTACTTATTGTTCAACAATACTCATGATTTGCTTTAGGTATAGCCTTGCATAATTGTTCCAGGTATATGATTTTATTGTATGAGAACAACATTTTGTTTCACGAGCTGCATCATATATTCTTGTAATATATTTTTTGGTTCCATTTTGGACAATATTTTTTACCACTTAGAAAAATATATGAGATTTTGACAATGTATTATTGATTGTGATAGAAATAATAATATACTATTCTAGTATGTCAATTTAAGTGTCCATCTATAGCTTCCATGTTATTCTTTTTTAACTATTCCACTTATTTAATACTACCTTCCTACTAAAAAAAGTGTTTTTTAGAAAATTTCAAACAAACTAATAGTCATGAAAAATGACTATGTTACCCTTCATTACTCATACTTTCTAAATAAATGCACATGCATTGGAATTAAAAAAGCAGCATCAACTAACAATTTGATTGGATCCATGTGCAAATCTGTACACATTTTTAGCAAGAGCTAGTTTACGCCGGCTATGGTGCCCATGTGTCTCGCTGTAGCGACACCCGCTAGATCCACCCTTGGATCGCTGGATACAAATATGGATATTTTCAACATAAATACATTTTGATTTAGTTCCAGATTTGGTCTGTTTTCATCTTGTGTCTTTGGTCTGTTTTCATGAGATTATGCAGCTTGCAACGACGAAGCAAATCTATTCTTAAACTATGATAATAGCTAATCATAAATGATCCAGTCTAACACCCAAAAATACTCAAATTTAAAATTTTTGGCATTTAATTAATTATTTAATGCTTTCACCTATTTTATAAAGGCTAAATAATAATTTTCTAAAATTTAAAATCAAATATAGGTAATAGAAACATTTATTGTTGCATTCATGCTGCTGCATTTATTTTTGTATTGCTTGTGATTCAAACAAGAATTTAAATATATTTAAATTCAAATTTGAATCACTTTGTTTGGAGCTCTAGAAAAGTTGTTAGGCCCATAGTTCGTTTTTGCTCCCTGAACTTTTCTCCTGGTTCACTTTCGCCCCCTAATCTTTTCTCCCGCCCCAGCTCCCATCTCTCCTCTTCTCTTTTCCCCGCGGCCCAGCTCCTCTTCCCTTCTTCCCCCCCCCTCCGCGCGGCCCAACACGCGCGCTCGGCCCAGCTCTCCGCCCGGCCACTCCCGTCTCCCGCCCCCCCACTCTCGCTGCCAAGCCGGCCCCACCCGTCAGCCACTCCCCTCCACCTTCCTTTCCTCCTCCCCCCGCTGATGGCGCGGCTCACCGCGGGTTTCCCTGCCCGGCGAGGCCGCTTCCCTCCTGGGCCTTCTTAAACAAGCACCGCGACGCCGTTCTGGTCCTCACCCCCTTCCCCAAGCGCCCGGAACCCTAGCAGCGCCGCCGACCACCGCTAGCGCCGCTCCCGAGCCGCCGTACTCCGAAGACCGCCGGCCGCCGTCGTCACCTCGCTCCGGCGCACCACCACCCCGGCCGACCCTCGGAGCTGCTTCACCGCTCCACGAGGAGCACGCCAGGCCGCAGCACGGCCCTTCCCGTGCCCTGGAGCTCCTTCGCCGACGTACACCGACGCCACCGTCCGCCGCTCGTCGTCGACCGCCGTTCCCGCCTCCCAAGCCATCTCCGGCCAATTCCGTTCGCCAGGAGCTTCCTCGGGAGGTAATTCGTCCATCCCCATCCTCAATTCCAGCGTTAGAGCACCGTAGCTGGGTTCCCCGCGTCCGCCGTCGTCGGCCGACCGCCGGCCGTCGTCGGCCGGACGCTACACCACTCAATGCACAGCGTGTCCACCACGATTGCACTCGTGGCACTCCCCAGCAGCTCCAGAGCCAGAAAGCCGACCCAAAACCGAGCCAAAACCCCCTCCCCGCGGTTCACCGGAGCGCAGCTCCGCCGCCCGTCGTCGTCGGCCAGATTCGCCGGCCGATGCTCAACTAGATCCCCCTAGATCGACTCGCCATGATCCCCTGAAGCCATAGGACTAGATCTCGTCGAAAACCGAGCCTTGTAGCGCGAGATATGGCCAACTCCGGCGAACTCTCACCTCGGCCAGATTACTTACACTTGTTGTATTACTATTTTTGGGCAAAAATCCCGGACGGGTAACAGATTGGAGTCAGGCTGATTATGCTGTGGAGTTTCCAGAGGATTTGCCGTACTTCTGAGTTGGCGTTCTCCCAGTCAGAGTCCCTGTGGGATTTGCGGCTACGCTAGAGAGATGTATTAGTCTTCCGCTGTCCATGTTTTTATTTCCGAAGCACTCTGATGTAAACGCTACTTTATGATGAGAATAAAGCATTGTACTCTGATTTCTACCATATTTGTTCGCTATATGTGTCTGTGGACTTCCTGGGCACACATATGGCCACATTCGGGTTTTGTGTAAATCCGGGTGTGACAAGGTCTATATAGACGAGGTAAGATGATGAGTTAGATGTTATTTACGCTTAATAGTATGATTTTCATCTAACATATCTTTTTCTAAAAATAAAACAATTGAATGCATCTCACCGAATATTTCAAATCCTTGATTGTTAGCGGGATGGCGCATTCAAAGGTGCTAAATTTATTTTATTTAATTTACACGCTTCATTTCTTTAGTTTATTAGAACCATTGCACGTCCCGAAAAGGATATTATATTATGTACAACTAAAAAAGTAACGGGACCGCAATATATAGTAAGAACTTTTCGTAGTTTGTTTTGTGGATTTAGGGTTTAGATCTTATGTTTTGTTAGTTTCTGTGTAGGGACGTTCCCAATAAGTGCCCAGCGAGGGCATATGCCCCAATTCAACTATGTGATTTTCCGCGTGTTGTTGCGAGATGTGAGAGATTTTACATCAACTTTATCACTAAAAAATAAAAAATAATGTCTTACGACGTGTTTTATCTACACGCGCATCTAGCTACTTTTTTTTCTACCGGGTTTGCATGCACACACGCAACCCGCTAATAAAGTACTGCTGGCTCAGCTACTATTTGGGATGGGCCACGCGCTTGCATGCAATGATATTTTTCATTGGTTCTTGACGAGAAAAGAAAGCAGAGTACTCGATCTTAATTGGAACAGCGATCAAAGATGAGACCGATATGACCAAGGATGCAGTATAGGCTGATCATACCCAAGCTCTACACATGGGATCGACGAGGCCGCACTACAGCTTCGTCAGTTATTTAGTGACACGAAATACAGTAGCAGCAGCTAGCGAGCTAGGCTGATCGTCCATGTCGTAACGAACAATCATTTAGCTCGTACTACGCTTGCTAATTTTATTTGCGGAAATACACGCATGACGCATGTAGCTAGTAACTGAGCTGAGCTGATCAGCTAGTTGCCCTTAGTGATCCATGGTGTGCACTTGGGGCCAGGATAGCCATGGAATCGGTCGAGGCAGCGGTAGCGCGGGCGGCCGTCCTCCGACTCCACCAGCTCGCATTCCTTGCAGTTGCTCGGGCATGACTCCACCTCGTCCACGCACCGGCAGGTAGGAGGTATGCTCCTGGTGCAGACGGCGTTGTCGCAGCAATCCCACGGCCTCGGCGTGCACACCGGCGGCTCGAACAGGCTGGTGACCCAGTCGCGGCAGACGTAGCCGTCGCCGCCGGCCGGCGCCGGCTCGCACCGGTGGCAGTTGGCGGAGCACTCGGCCACCACGTCGTTGCACTGCCACCTCGGCGGCCTGAACGCCGGCCGCCGCACCACGGAGTCGCAGCACTTCCACGGCCGACCACCGGCGCCGGTGCGGCTGCCGCCGCCGCCGCCGCTGGGTAGACGAATCGTGTCGGTGGCGGCAGCGGCGGTGGCGAGGCCAGCGACGAGCATCACGAGGACGATGGGACACATTGTGCCCATGCTGCCGCTGCTCCTCATCTCTCTGCGTTTGGTTTCTGCAATTAATTCTGGATTTCTGGCTTGGTTGTTGCTAATTCTTCGCAGGCGCGCTGTATTTGTAGACCCACTCAGCCAATCACAACGTGACGCGTGGATATGAATGGGGCATGTATGCATGGCCATCGATCTATTATTTATGCTTGGAGACAGTTTGCATGTGTGGTCGTGTGAGTCGGTCGGTCCTCGTGTGATCCATGCACATGCACACGCACGGCACGAGCTGAGCGGAAATGTTTTTTTTTAAAATAAAGCTGAGCAGTAATATTTTTTAAAATAAAGCTGACAGAAATATAATGTTTTTTTAAAAGTAAAGCTGAGCAGAAATGTCACCACGCTCATGATGTGTCACACCTCATGCAAGAACAATATATATCGTACGGACGCGGCTGGAAAGTTGGAAGTCACGGGCTCACGTCGTGCAGTGCAGTTTGTTTCTCCAGCCACCATTCGTTCCCATCCAAAGAAAATAACGTGCTCGTTCACCAGTTTCTGTTCTTTCTTCGCCTCTTTACCCACTTTCGCTCAGAGCTTTGCTACCTAGCTTCAATCTCTGGTACTGTACGTGCTTGGTAGTAGCACGTACGTACGCCGGAGCTGCGTTGGGATTAGAGGTCACAGCGCATTTAAGATTATATCCCAATTAAGAAAGATGGGAATTGCCAGTTTGGTTAGTTCACCAAAAAATAAATAATGAGCCTATAGCCTAGTGGTCAGAGAACCTGAGTAACACCTAACAGATCCAAGTTTGACTTCCCGTGTGAGCGAATAATTGGGTTTGGAATAAAAAAATATAAAAAAATAGGTAGGAGTTTCTCCTCCCGACTTCGGTCAAAAAAAATAAATAATGGGAGTCTTTGGGCGCTGCTTCGACTAATTTCATCGGTATGACTATCTCTCTTAAGATCTATCGCTGCACACTTGAGAGATACGGAGTATCTATCAGCAGTCAATCAAAGCGTCTATAGCAACTCCGCCATTTTCTTTTTCTTAGAAGATATGTAGGTTTTAGAACTTACTGATAGGATATTTTTAAAACTTACCAATATTATTTTGTTTGGATTTCCAAGAAAATCGTGTACAAAGCTACGCACAGAGAAGCAGCAAATCGAATGTACCATGCAACATTACATGTCATGTTCATATGTGTGCCTATATTAGTGCAACTTTTTGTTTGAGAACATATGGAGCATGTATTTCGCTATGTAGTACTCCCTTCGTTCCAAAACGTAGGTAGTGCAATTATCATATTTCTTGTGGTAACTTGTTTTATTAATATAAAATCTTAAAAAATATCTTAAATTTGATTATATTTTTATAAATTTTTTTGAATAAGACGACTGATCAAATTTATGGTAAAAAATTCAAACGATATATATTTTGAAACAGAGGGAGTAGAAAGCATTACAAATGTGACCCAAACAGACAAGAGGAGAAAAATCAGTGACAAAACAAAAAGAACAAGGTATTTACTGTGTTCAATGCCGCCTTCTAGCTAGTATAGGGGGCTGGGATATACAGAGGATGAGACTCTTCTGCAATAGTGCCCTTTGATATAGAGTCACTGACACGTGGGCTCTGACCCATGTATCATTGACCCAACGTGAAGGTGCAGCACTTCAAATTGAATTGGTTCCTGTTTGGAAGACAGGGCATGTGTGGGCCTTTGAAGAAAAGTAAAGTTGTCACATGCTGCGGCCACATTATTTTTCTAACAAATATCTGGTGACTTCAGTTGATAGTTTGAATTAATGTAGTTGTTGTTCATTTAGCCCAAAAACCCAATTAGATGATTAGGTGGACTCTTTCAAATTCATGAGATAGGGCGTTGTTTGTCTTTTCCTTACAAAAATCCAAAAATGAAATGATCGACTAGTAACTTGATGCATCTGCAACGTGATCGAGGCACCGCAATACCGTACCAGATATGCAGCCGGGAGATCCACGCCCTTTGGCTGCTTGCTAATATAAACTTCTGTTCTGCGTTTTTCGGAATTAAAGACCGACGAACTAAAGTAGTACTATCTCCGTTCTCGAATATATGTCGTTTAGGACAAACTATTTAGCTCAAAAATAAACTAATTTACTTGTCCTAAACGTCGTATATTTAAGAATAGAGGGAGTACTCCACGGTAATGGGTTGATCCCGAGTAATATGTAATGATCCTTTTCATTGAATGTTGACCAGAAAGCAGAGCAGAGTACTCGATCTTAATTGCAACAGCGAAAAAAGATGAGAGATCGATCGATATGATCAACGATGCAGCAGGTACTGTATAGCTAGGTTGTTCATATTTACTAGTGACACGAAATGGAGTAGCAGCAGAGTACGCTAGCTGCTTTTATTTGTGGACGTATATTAGTAGTATATACTTGCCTTCTTCCAGCTGATCGAGCTAGTTGCCCTTAGCGAACTATGGATTGCACTTGGGACCAGGAAAGCCGTCGAAGGAGTCGAGGCAGCGGTAGAGAGGAGGGTCCGACGACCCCATCACCACCTCGCACTCCTTGCAGTTGCTCGGGCACGATTCCACCTCGTCCAAGCACTGGCAGGTAGGAGGCAACCTCTTGTTGCAAAAGGATTTGTCGCAGCAATCCCACGGCCTCGGCGTGCAGACCGGCGGCTCGAGCAACCAGAAGACCCAGTCGCGGCAGACGTAGCCGTCGCCGACCGGCCCCGATGTCAGCTCGCACTTGTGGCAGTCGGGGGAGCACTTGTCCGCGACGTCGTTGCACCGCCACCTCGCCGGCCTGAAGGTCGGGTGCCGCTCGACCCAGTCGCAGCACTCCCACGGCCGGCCACGGGCGGCGCCGCCGCTGCTGGGGAGGCGAATCGTGTCGTCGTCGTCGGTGCCGGAGGGTCTGCCGGCGGCGAGGCCGGAGGCGAGGAGAGCGACGGCGAGCATCGCGAGGACGGTGGGACTAGCGCCCATGCTGCCGCCGCTCTTGATCAGCGTTGGTCTCTGCAATTCTCTGATGAAATTGTTAAGTGCCTAGCTTGGTTGTCCTGATTTGGTTCGCAGGCGCGCGGTATTTGTAGACCCATTCAGCCAATCACGTACAACTCATTATCACATATCCTTAGAAACAAGTTGCATGGGCCAACTGCCCCCAAAGTAGTTTTTTCCACAAGTATGCGCATGTGTTCGTGTTGTCGATCCTATCCTTTGGTGAGACAATTTGCATATATATGTGTGGTCAATTCTCGTGCTATACACATGCATGCAGACGCACGGCACGATCGAGCTGACGAGGAGAAATATCGATCACCACTGCCCATGTGTCACATCTCGTGTGAGACAAATGTGGTAGCCCACTGTTTATATTGTTTCAGCCAACAGTTCCATTCGATTTATGTTACTTGAGAATTTGTGTAGCATCTTGCAGAACTACAATTTTCTATAGGTGAATGAGTCCAGTTAGCCCAAGGTGTTGCACACTTGCACATGGGAATAGGAGAGACCCTGACATTCCTTCACTGAACTGGCCCGGGTATCCTTGAGGACAGAGAAACACTCAGATTTCTGTCGCATAACCACTAAATGCAAACAGTGAAGACATATGATAATACTCCCTCAGTCCCACAATATAAGCATTTTTCGATTTTCGTGTATCACGTTTGATCATCCGTCTTATTCAAAAATTTTGTGAATATATTATTTATTTTGCTATGACTTGTTTTATCACTAAGTATACTTTAAGTGTAACTTATTTGTTTTATATTTTTATAAATTTTTTTGAATAAGACGGACGGTCAAACGTGATGTCTGAAAGTCAATAAATGCTTATATTCTGGGACAGAGGTAGTAGCTATCTGTATACAGTATTTGCCACGTTTTAGACACGTGTGTCGTACAGATGCGGATAAAGAGAAGTACTAGAAGTCATGGCGTGCGCGGTGCAGTTTCTTCATCCACCGCTCATAGCTCATTCCGGTTCCCACGTGCTTAGAGCTGGACAAGATATGCGTGGCTCGTCGCCTCACTCGACTCGATATATATGATGCTAATAATTCATCAAACGATCAAGCTCGAGCTGGTACATTAGCTCGGTAGGATAACGAGCGAATTCGAACCTAGCAAGCTAAACAAGGTGAGTTGTAGCAGTTTTTTTAAAAAAACATCTAACACTTAAAAATAGCGGTTAATTTTTTAATAAATTTAAAAATTGTATCACACATGTCGAGTCGAGGATCGAACCTCTGATGGGCAGGTACCAATCAACTATTCAACGATCAATTTACTGTGGTGTAGCAGGAGAGTAGTACAACAATCCAACAAGCTGAGCAGCGCAACAGGCCCACACAAGTGCTCCAAGCCCCACCAACAGCCCAACGTTCCTTTTCTCGGTAAATCTAGCACTCCAAAAATCTAATCCTCCCACCATTTTATATAAATTTAGTCAAATTTTCATTTATTCGACTCCTCGAAAAGTTCGCTTTTCATTTTGGACGGAGGGAATAGGTTTCTTCTTCTATTTGCTCACTCAGAACGTGGATTTTCCACGGGTGCCTGCCGGGGCCGCCAACTTTAATCACTACTGGAAACAGGAAGTTTGCCGTGCGTCTTAGGGCACGGCGAACCCCTGAATACGGACGACAAAGCCTTTGCCGTGCGTTTTTAGGCCAGGCGCATGGCAAAGGCTGCACGGCAGCCAAAGGCACGGCTAATTTATCTGAGAATATCTAGAAGTGCAATCTTCATGGAACGGAGGGAGTAGGTAACAGTTCAATGAAACTGTGCACTGATACTGGCCTTAGAATACAGGACTTGTGTGGGCCAAATATTTGTTAGAAAAGTATATCGGGTGACTTCACTATTAATAGTTTGAATGTAGTTGTCGTTCATTTAGCCAAAAACCCCAAATGTATGATTAGGCGGACTCTTTCAAATTCATGAGATAGGGCGTTCTTTGTCTTTTCCTTACAAAAATCCAAAAATGAAATGTCTAGGGACTCGATGCATCTACAACGTTATCGAGGCACCGCCATACCGTACCAGATATGCAGCCGGGAGATCCGCGCCCTTTGGCTGCTTGCTAAACTTCTGTTCTGCGTTTTTTCGGAATTAAAGCATATGCACGAACTAAAGTAGTACTGCACAATAACGGGTTGATCCCGAGTAATATGTAATGGTCATTTCTCATTGATTCTTGACCAGAAAGAGCAGAAGAGTCGATATCTTAATTGGAACCGCGAACAAAATGAGAGATCGGTATGATCAACGAACAACGATGCAATGACACACTGACACGAAATGGAGTAGCAGCAGCTAGCAGCTCGCAAGGCCAATCATATATATATCCTCCATGTTGGGATGAACATACGCTAGCTGCTTTTATTTGTGGACACGTATTAGTAGTACTTATACTTGGCTTCTTCCAGCTCGAGCTGAGCTAGTTGCCCTTATAGCGAACTATCTGCAGTTGGGGCCAGGAAACCCGTGGAAGGAGTCGAGGCAGCGGTAGAGAGGAGGGTCCGACACCGTCACCTGCTCGCATTCCTTGCAGTTGCTCGGGCACGACTCAAACTTGTCGCCGCACCGGCAGGTGGGAGGTATGCTCCTGGTGCAGGCGGCGTTGTCGCAGCAATCCCACGGCCTCGGCGTGCACACCGGCGGCTCGAACTCCCAGATGATCCAGTCGCGGCAGGCGTAGCCGTCGCCGACCGGCGTCGATGTCTTCTTGCACTTGTGGCAGTTGGGGGAGCACTTGTCCGCGACGTCGTTGCACCGAAAGCTCGGCGGCCTGATCGGGCCCGGGCGCCGCTCGACCCAGTCGCAGCACTCCCACGGCAGGCCTCGGGCGGCGCCGCCGCTGCTGGGGAGGCGAATCGTGTCGGTGCCGGAGGGTTTAGCGGCGGCGAGGCCGGCGGCAAGGAGAGCGACGGCGAGCGTAGCGAGGACGGTGGGACTAGCGCCCATGCTGCCCTTCGTCTTTGAAATTTTCTGATGAAATTGTTGAGTGCTTGGTGGCTATGGTAGTATTGTGTGCCTGGCTTGGTTGCGCTGATTTGATTCGCAGGGGCGCGGTATTTGTAGACCCATTCAGCCAATCACAACTCATCATCACATATCCTTAGAAACAAGTTGCATGGGCCAACTGCCCCCAAAGTAGTAGTTTTTTCCACAAGTATGCATGTGTTCGTGTTGTCGATCCTATCCTTTGGTGAGACAATTTGCATATATATGTGTGGTCAATTCTCGTGCTATACACATGCATGCAGACGCACGGCACGATCGAGCTGACGAGGAGAAATATCGATCACCACTGCGCATGTGTCACATCTCGTGTGAGACAAATGTGGTAGGAGCGACGTAGCTATCTGTATACAGTATTTGCCACGTTTTGGACACGCGTGTGGTACGGGTGCGGATAAAGAAAAGTCCGGAGTACTAGAAGTCGCGGCGTGCGGTGCTGTTCCTCCGTCCACCGCTCGTTCCCGTTCCCACGTGCTTAGAGCTGAACAAAATATTCGTGGATCGTCGGCTCACTCGACTCGATATGATGCTAACTCGTCTTATTAGGCCCTGTTTGGAGCATCACCTAAAATTAAAAATTAGTCTAGATTAAAATTTAGATGACTAATAATTAGTCTATGGTTGTTTGGATCATAGGACTAAAAGCACATGGAAGAGGCACAAAGACTACATTGCACGTGCTTTTAGTCCAAACTAGATGGGTTTTATTAACTAGCAAACTAATTTTTAGTTGGACTGACTAAATTTTAGTATACATTTTGGACGTGTCTCTGCATCAGTCGACTGAGAATTGTGCTATCCGTCAGTCACCAACCATAGACTGAGAATTGTGCTGGTTGGTTCGAGGGCGGGGCAGGTGAAGAAAGACGGGAGCTGGCAGCACAGGAGTCGGCATGGTGGTTGCTGTCGACCACAGTGCGCGGCGTGCTCGGCTCACTAGGGAATGGCCGAGAGTTGGTGGATTTGACCCGGCGTTCGTCATCACCGGGCCGCGCCTGATCGGAGTCTGTACTCGGTCGCTGCTCATATATTCGTTTGAGGGTTCTTCATGCCCATTCGAGGGCTACCCCCGGGGGGAAAGGACGGGAGCGGGTGGAATAGTGGTGCGGAATGACGCCCGCAAGTCCGCACAGGGCCTTGCGCAGTGTCGCGTACGTCCGCACAACGCCGGTGAGGACGCATAGTGACCGGAGCAGGTGGAACATCGAGCTCAGTGGTGCCAGCGGCGCGGCGTGGGGGAAAGATTGCCTTTTGACTTTGGCGCCCGCCTGATGGGGCGATCATTAAATGCCATTGTCGGGTGGGGCGTCGTCGCGTGTCGCGCTGAGTAGAGGGGTGCCCTCGAGCGAGGCGGAGTCGGTTCGCCTGCTTGAGGGGGCACGCGACCCTCGAGTGGGGCGGAGACGGAGGTCGCCACCTGGGTCCCTTTGTCAGGCGAGCTCGGGCGGCTATATTTGGGCCGTAAGTTGTGGCGGGCCGCGTTGCCCTGGTGGCCCTTTCGGGCTGCCGGTGATTCGAACCTTCGCGGTCAATGTTTTTTTTAGGGTGATTACCCCGATGATTAGGGGACCCCCTGGGTTTGTCCCCGACAGTAGCCCCCGAGCCTCTGGCGGACTAAGGGTCAGTCGGGCAGAGTCTGACGGTTTCGCAGGATCGTTCCCAGGCCTTCTGCGGGGATTACTCCTTCCTGATTATGCACGTTCTTCCGTGAGGGCGCGCGAGCGCACCCGCGGGTGTAGCCCCCGAGCTCTTGGAGGAGTGAGTTCACTCGTGCAAGGGCTTTGATTCCCGAAGTTTGTGTTTGTCGCTCCCCACTTGTCGTGGCGGATTGCGGGGATGACGTCGAGTTTTTTCGGAATTCGGGGGGGGGGGGGGGGGGTGGACCCTGCACGGCTTCGACGTGTTTCGTGCATAAGAGGAGGAGGACATGCTGCAAGGAGCCCCCGAGCTCCTGGCCCGAGCGGAGGCGGTCGGAGGGGCTTCTTGTCTTTGAGTTACGACCCTCGCTTCCCCTTCGCGGGGGAGAGGGGTGAGGTCATTCATGCAACCCTCGAATCGGGCAGCGTACACGGATGCCTCGGTGAGCTGTTAGCGGGTAGTTCAAGTGGACGCCCGTGCCCCGTTCGCTAGGGGTCGGCTCGTGGTCCGGAGACGCGTCCATGTAGCGCTTGCAAAGGTTTGCTAGGTGGGGCTCGGTCCCTTTCGACAGGGTCCGAGGGCGCGAAAGCTCTCCCTCGTTGGGATCCCCCCTACTAGCTGCCTTTGTTCGGCCTTGAACACAACAGGGGCGTCCCCAAACTTCACGTTCGGGGTAAAGTTCGTTGAGCACGCCCGAATTGTCCCTGACTCTGTTGATCCGGAGCGCCTGTCGAACCCTTTCGCGGGCCACGCTTCGTACTCCTGATCAGTGGGGCCTTGCGGAAGGTGCGGGTCACCCTCGAGTAGCGGGCTCGAGGGTTGGTCGAGTGTGACCGGCAGCCTTCGCATCGCTTAATCTGGGGCACCCATCGAATCCTTTCGAGGTTTGGGCTTTAGGCCCCTGATTAGTATCGCCCTGCGCCTCGGGGGAGAGGGGCATCGTTGTCTTACCTTGGAAGGAACCCAACGGTTGGGTCGCTTCGGTTTGCGGGCCCGCGCACGACCACAGGCGGGCGTGGTCGTGGCCGTCGTGGCACGGAGTGGGCGAGATGTGCGTAGTGGGCGCTCCTTTTTAGGCGGAGTTGGCGTGTGCCGGGGAGGCGAGGCGACGGGCGGTCAGGCGCTGCTGCCGTGCCGTTTCGTTTTACCGCGCCGCAGTAAATGCTGCCGCTCGCGCGTGCCGCTCCCCGGGGAAAAGGAGAGGGGCCCCCGGTTGCCATCGATGCGCTACGCGCGCCTGGCCCAGGTGTCAGCGGCTTTGCATGCTGCGGCGGGGGTGAATCCGCTCGCTTCCTTATAAAAGGAAAGCCTGGGGGGAAGGGGATTACTTACCTTCGCCATTCCCTGCAGCAGCACGCGCCTCTGCCTCTCTCGCCTCCGTGTCCGTTCGCAGCTCTCTGCTCCTTCTGCCCGCCTTCGTTGCGTTTCGCTTCCCGCTCCGTCGTCCGCCATGGTGGTTATTGAGGGTGTCACCGAGTGGACTCCGTCCACCGCCACCGATCACCTCCTGGAGGGTCTGGCGTCCGGTGGACAACTATTGCCCCGGGGCGATCCGGCGCGGCCGACATGGATTGTCCCACCGCTGGTGGCCAGGGTGCCGAACCCGCCGGCGGGGTACGTGGTGAGCTTTACCCGCTTCCACGAGCGGGGCTTCAACGCGCCTGCCAGCCAGTTTATACGGGGCCTGTGCCACTACTACGGCGTGGAGCTCCACAACTTCGCCCCCAACGCCATCTCTTAGGCGGCGGCCTTCGTCGGCGTCTGTGAGGGTGTGCTGGGGATCGAGGCGCACTGGGACCTGTGGGTCCACCTCTTCCGTGCCGAGCTCAGTACATTCGGCGCGGGGAGGGGGGTGCGTCGTTCCTCGTGCGCCGGCGGTCTCACGCTCGCACCGGTCGAGTCCCGGAAGCACCTGTACCCGGCCTGCAGGATGACTACCAACAACAGCGGCTGGGCCAAGGGGTGGTTCTATCTTCGCAACGACGGCCTGGGGTTGCCGGAGTACACCGACAGGATCCTGACGGAGAAGGCCGACTCCTGGAGCTATGGCGTTTCCGGCGACGGTCAGTGAAAGAGGCTCCGCCCCGCCCTCGACGCCCTTCGTACTCTGGCGGGGTCGGGTTTGTCCGTGGCGCACGTGCTTGTGCATTGCCACCGTCGCCGGGTGGTTCCCCTCATGGAGAGGCAGCTCCCTCTATTCCGGATGACAGAGGGCGCTGACCCGGCGGCAGTGGCGGCTTCGCGTATGTTGCCGGAGCCGCTCCTGGAGGAGTACGTCGTCACGAGGGTGCGAACGGCGGTGCATCCCGACACCATGCCGAGCGACCTCTGGTCGTTCCGGCTGCGTCCTGATGAGGGCCACGTTTTGTCGGTAAGTCGCTGTCTTCCTTCCCGAGCTGTTGGATTAATTACTTAGGATTTCCCCTTTCGATTCATTCGTGGTTTCAGGAGGTGAACTGCGGCCTCTACCGCTCTCTTGCGCCGACTCCGGAGGTGCGCGCTTCGAACCGCGCCCGCCGCGATCGCGAGAGGGGCGCGAAGGCGACGAAGAAGGCCAGTAGCCAGAGGAGGCAGGCCCGGCGCGACGCGCACTTGGCGGCGCTCCGCCGGTGGAGGAGGGACGGTGGGACGCGGCCGTCGTCCCCAGAGGACTCCTCGGACCCTCCCAGCGAGGAGGAGGAGGAGGAGATCGACGTCGGCGGGGCTCCGCCCGCCGGTGGAGAGGAGGAGATGACCGTGCCGCCGCCTGACGCGGGCGCGGCGAGCCTTGGCGATGTTGCGCCGGCGGCGGCGTGGATGGTGGTTGCGTTCGCCCGACCTGCGATGTCGCGGGCGCTAGTGACTCTTACTCCTACTGCGGGCGCCCCGCGCCGCAGCAGATCGGATGCCGAGGGCTCGAGGGGTTCGCAGCCCCCGAGCGGGTTGAGGGGGTCCTCGAGCTCGAGGAGGGCTCTTTCGACGAGCGGCTCGAAGCGGAAATTGCAGGCCTTGCAGGACTGCGTCCGGTAAGCCTCGCTTTGAGCCTTTCTCGTGATTTTCCATCCCTGTTTGGTTTTTTACTTCATAATTTCTGTTTTTCCTTTCTGATTCAGCGCTGGAGGCGCTGCCAGGGCCGACCCTGACCTGGCGCCTAAGAAGGCGCTGAAGGTCAGAGCGTTGGATTCCCCTCTCGCCGGGGGATCGCGTTCGCGTAGGACTCTGCGTCCAGCAGCGACGTCCGCATCGACCCTGGTGGAGCCGGCGCCGGGGGCGCGAGATCCCCGGCCGATGGGGACGGAGCGGGAAGGGGCGCCCTTGGCGGCGGATGTGGAGCCGGGGCAGGACGCCCCAGTGGTGGGCGAGCAGGGGGGCCGTGCCACCGTCGTGGCCCAAGATGATGACGCCGGGCGCGCTCCCCCTTCGGGGGTGGTTGCGTCCGAGGTGCCGGCGGCGTGTTCCTTGGCCCGGGAACTGCCGCCGGTGCCAGTGGCTGGGGGAGCGGACGAGTGGGATACGGCCGAGGCGGCGCTGCGTCAGGGTCGGCGCGGCCCGAGCGCATGGCCGGAGGAGCCCGGCGTCTCCGCTCGAGTCTGGCGGGGCATGGCGGAGGAGAACGAGCTGTGGGCTCGAGCGGAGCGGGTTGGGATGGACCTGGAGCGGGCCATCACTGCCGCCGCCGATCTCCATTCCAGGCAGGCGCTGGAGCTTTTCGAGGTAACCCCGTGCTCATCCACATCGCTCGGTAATTCGTCGCTGTTTTTTAGTTCGTGGCTTATTCCTGATGGTTCTTCGTGCAGCTTCTGCGGCAGGAGGTGGTAGACAAAACCGCGTGCATTGCATACCTGTACACCGACCTTCGTCGGTACCGTCAGGCAAACCTGGACCTGGGTACGGAGGTGACCCAGCTCACCGCCCAGGTGAGAGAGACGGAGGCGGCCGCCCGCGCGCACGAGGGCGCCAAGGCTCGCGCGGAGCAGGAACGCGACGCCGAGAGAGGCGTGGCGGAGCGGGGGGCCCCGGAATTGGCCGCGGCGTTGGAGCGGCTCGAGCTTGAGCGCAAGGCACGCGAGGATGCTCAAGGCCGGCTCCAGCGGGAACGCGAGGCGTTCGCGGCGGAGCGGACCCAGCTCGAGCAGGAGCGCAAGGCGTGCGAGGCCGCACAGTCTCAGCTCGCGGAGGCGGCGGCCCGTGCAGAGCAAAAGGCCCAGGAGGCTGAACAGCTGGGCCGCTCGCTTGCCGAGGCGACGACCTTGGCGGATGGTATGGTCTTACGCTTTTCTTAGCTTCCTTGGCTGTTTTTGTGCTGGAGTTCATCCTGACGTGCTCGGTCCTTGTCAGGGTTGCGGAGGGCCGAGGCCGAGAAGGCGGACGAGGCGATGGCTGCTCGAGCTGCCTACTCCGAGGCTCAGGGGGAGCTCAAAGCTCTGAGGGCTGCCGCTGACGCCGCGTGCCGAGACATCCAGTGCGTCGACATCTCGTCGGGATTGCAGTCGGGGTCGTCACTGCCCAGCCGCCTGAGGTCCTTGAAAGGCTACGTGGCGGAGCGCCTCAAGAACGCCCTTCACCTTGGCGTGAAGAAGGCACTCGGCGTGGTGTCGACCCATTACAACATCGACCTTGCGGCGGTGGCGCGCGGCTACTTCATCAATGCAGACCTGGATGACGACGCCGCCCTTGTTGCTCTTGATGAGGTCGATGATAGCGCCGAGGACGCCGCCACAGCGCTTGACGCCAGGTTTGGTCGCGAGCTTTTTCCTGGCGACGACGAGGATGGAGATGCGCGCGCCGTCATCGGGTCCGAGATCGTGGCTGACGCTGAGGCTGATCCTGAGGCTGACGCCGTGGCGTCCCTTGAGGAAGCCATCGCCTCGGTGCACCGTGACGACAATGGTCTTGGGGCCCTCGCGTCGGTCCCTTCGGCTGTCGACGCCGAGGCCGCCGCAGTGCCCCCGCAGGAAGGTGAAGCCTGAAAGGTTCAGGCTTAGGGGTTTGAAATGTATCTTAGTTTTTAGGAGACTGGCTCTGTACACGAACTAAGTTTGAATTTCGATTGCGCGTTTTGAACTTGTTTCTATTGTGCTGTTCTTGGCTTGCAGAGATTTTGGCCGGGTATTTCGAATCCGCGAGTAATTAAGACGTTGAGTGGAGAGGGAGAGTCCGTATCCCTTCGAGGGCGTAGGCGGTCTCACGGCTAAGCCGGCTCCAGCTTTAGTTAGCCCGCGCCCCGCATCTCTCTAAGCGCCTCGAGTTTTAGCACAATTTTTGAAAATTGGGACGATTAGGGGGGGTGAACCCCCCTGCAGCCCCTGAGGGGGGCTTGGCTCTAATGAGAATAGAACCAAGTCCCCCTTGTTCATGTTGTTAGTAGCAATGTTTCCATGTTTTTCGCAAACTTTTCATCGTTGTTAACTAAGAACATGAAGTATTTACAAGAAATACTGAGAGTTTTAAGGATAGAAGCGACGTAGTTGTTGGATGTTCCAGGCGTTGGTGAAGACCTCGCCCTTCTCGTTCGCCAGCTTGTAGGTGCCAGGCTTGAGGACTTTGGCGATGATGAATGATCCTTCCCATGGCGGAGTGAGCTTGTGGCGCTCTCGATTGTCTTGGCGTAATCTCAGCACCAGGTCCCCTTCGTGGAAGTCTCGACGCCGCACCTTCTGAGCCTGATACCGCCGGAGTGATTGCTGGTAGCGTGCCGAGTGAAGCAACGCTACGTCGCGAGCCTCATCCACCTGGTCCAGTGAATTCTCGCGGTTCCACTGGTTTTGGTCTTCTTGGTAGGCCTTGAGCCTCGGAGACCCGTACTCCAAGTCTGTTGGGAGGACGGCTTCGGCGCCGTAGACGAGGAAGAACGGGCTGAAGCCTGTGGCCCTGCTTGGGGTTGTCCTGAGACTCCAGATCACCGATGGCAGCTCAGCAACCCATTTCCGGCCAAACTTGTTCAGCTTTTTGAAGATTCTTGGCTTCAGGCCTTGTAGTTTCATGCCGTTGGCACGCTCTACTTGGCCGTTCGTTTGTGGGTACGCTACGGCCGACCAATCCACGCGAATGTGATGGTCGTCGCAGAACTCCAAGAACTTCTTGCCGGTGAACTGGGTGCCGTTGTCGGTGATGATCGAGTTGGGTACCCCGAATCGGTGGATGATGTCGGTGAAAAACAACACGGCCTGCTCAGATCTGATGCTGGTGATGGCCCGGACCTCGATCCACTTCGAGAACTTGTCGATGGCCACCAACAAGTGGGTGAAGCCCCCGGGCGCTGGGCGGAAAGGCCCCACGAGATCCAGCCCCCAGACCGCGAAAGGCCATGTTACGGGGATGGTCTGCAGGGCGTGCGCCGGGAGGTGCGTCTTTCACGCGTACAATTGGCACCCTTCGCAGGTGCGCACAACTTCGTTCGCGTCGGATACGGCGGTGGGCCAGTAAAAGCCTTGCCGGAATGCGTTACCCACGAGGGTACGCGGCACCGCGTGGTGTCCGCATGCCCCGGCGTGGATGTCGCGGATCAACTGCCTTCCCTCGGGGATGGGGATGCATCGCTGCAGAATCCCCGAGGCGCTGCGCTTGTACAGCTCGCCGCCGACCGAGACAAAGGTCTTGGCCCTTCTGGCGATGCGGCGCCCCTCGGTCCGGTCCGAGGGCAGCTCCCCGTGGTCGATCCACGCGAGGTATGGGCCGCGCCAGTCTTGCGGTCGTGTGTCCATGTCGATTTCCATGGCCTCGGCTGAAGAATTTTCAGCGTCGAGGGCTTCGAGCCCCTCTTTCGAGGGGTCCTCTTCCATGGGCTCGACCCCCGCAGCCCCCGAGGGCGTCTTGGGGGCTCCGACCTTTGGTTCAAAGTTGACGGAGGGTCGGTCGAGGTCGCGGGCGAAGACGTTCGGGGGAACGGTGATTCGCTCTGACGTGATCTTGGCAAGCTGATCCGCTTCCTCGTTGTATTTGCGCACGATATGGTTCAGCTCGAGGCCATAGAATTTGTCCTCGAGGCGGCGAACCTCATTGCAATACGCCTCCATCTTTTCGTCGCGGCAGCTTGCGTTCTTCATCACTTGGTCGATGACCAACTGAGAATCTCCCCGGACGTCGAAGTGTCTGACGCCGAGGTCGGTGGCGATGCGGAGCCCGGCGAGGAGGGCTTCATACTCCGCCATGTTGTTCGACGCCGGGAAGTGCAAGCGAACCACGTACCGGATGTGTTCTCCGAGGGGTGAGACGAAGAGGAGGCCCGCGCCTGCCCCGGTTTTCATCACCGACCCGTGGAAGTACATGGTCCAGCATTCGGCTTGGATCTGGGGCGGTGGAAGTTGGACGTCGGTCCACTCAGCAATGAAATCCGCTAAGGTTTGCGACTTTATCGCCTTTCGCGGCGCGTAGGAGAGAGTTTCTCCTACGAGCTCCATCGACCACTTCGCTATTCTACCCGAGACGTCCGGGTTGCGGACTATCTCCCCCAATGGGAAGGATGAGACCACGGTGACCGGGTGGGCCTCGAAGTAGTGTCGCAGCTTTCGTCGCGCGAGCACTACAGCGTAGATTAGCTTCTGGATCTGTGGATACCGCGTCTTGGTTTCGGTCAGCACCTCGCTGACGTAGTACACCGGCCTCTGGACCGGCAGAGCGTGGCCCTCCTCTGTCCTTTCTACGACGATGACGGCGCTGACAACCTGCGTTGTCGCAGCCACATATAGGTAGAGGGGCTCGCCATTCTGCGGCGGCGTGAGGGTCGGTGCACGTGCGAGCAACGCTTTTAGCCCGTCGAGGGCTTTTTGGGCTTCGGGGGTCCATGAAAAGCATTCGTGCTTTTTTAGGAGTCGGTACAAAGGTAAGCCCTTTTCACCAAGTCGAGAGATGAAACGGCTGAGAGCTGCGAGGCAGCCCAGTACCCTTTGTACCCCCTTGAGGTCCCGAATTGGCCCCATTCGTTCCAGGGCCGAGACTTTTTCGGGGTTGGGTTCGATGCCTCGTTGGGAGACGATGAAACCCAATAGCATGCCTCGCAGCACCCCGAACACGCATTTTTCCAGATTTAATTTTACCCCGTTCGCCCGGAGGCAACCGAATGCGATTTGCAAATCGTTTACCAAATCGTCCGCCTTTCTGGTTTTTACAACGATATCGTCAACATATGCCTCAACGGTCCGCCCTATGTGGCTTCCGAAAACGTGTTGCATACATCGCTGGTATGTAGCTCCAGCGTTTCGGAGGCCGAACGGCATAGTGACGTAGCAAAACATGCCAAACGGGGTGATAAAAGAAGTCGCGAGCTGGTCGGACTCTTTCATCTTAATCTGATGATAACCAGAATAAGCATCAAGAAAGCATAGCAATTCGCACCCAGCAGTGGAGTCTACTATCTGATCTATTCGAGGCAAGGGAAACGGAACCTTAGAGCATGCTTTGTTTAAACCGGTATAATCTACGCACATGTGCCATTTTCCGTTTTTCTTCTTAACTAGAACAGGATTAGCAAGCCAGGTCGGGTGAAATACCTCTTTGATGAATCCGGCTTGCAGGAGCTTGTGCACCTCCTCCCCGATGGCGCGGCGCTTTTCCTCGTCGAACCGCCGCAGTCACTGTACCACCGGCTTGGAGTGAGGCTGGATGTCGAGGCTGTGCTCGGCGACCTCCCTCGGAATCCCCGGCATGTCTGAGGGTCTCCACGCGAAGATGTCGGCGTTGGAGCGGAGGAAGTCGACGAGCACTGCTTCCTATTTGGGGTCGAGGGTGGTGCTGACCCTCAACGCCTTGCCTTCGGGGGCATTGGGGTCGAGGGGCACCGCCTTGGTGTGTTCGGCAGCCTCGAAGGTGCCTGTGTGCCTCTTGGCGGAGTCGACGGCCGAAGGAGATGGTCTCGTCCCACCAGGCGAGGTAGGTCGGCGTCGCGGGGTGAACGGAGAAGACCTCTCGGCGTTCACGCCTCTGCTCTCGGGACGTCGCGTTCACCGTGGGCCCCCCCACGATGAAGAAAACATTCTCCACATGGGGGAACTCGTCGTTGCCGCCATTCCCCGTATCCTTCTTCGGGCCATCCTCCTTCGCGGAGGTGCGCCTGAAGTAACCCTTGATCATCCCACACTGTTCGAGGGTGTGGGTGACAGGGCCCTTATGGTACGGGCATGGCTTCTTCAGCATCTCGTCGAACAGGCCTCCCCCCTGAGGGGGGCCTCGAGGGCCCTCGCGGCCTCGCTCGACCACAAGGGCATCGTCGGAGTCCTCGCCCTGCTGCTGCTGCTGCGCGGCTTGCCGAGGCTTCCTGCCCTTGCCGCCCTATTTCTGCTTTTTAGCCTTTCCCTTGGACTTGCTGCCCTCCGCGGGCAGCTCCTCCGCGCGCTTCCCCTTGGTCTTGCCGTCGAAAATCGCCCCGACAGCCTCCTCCCCAGAGGCGAAGTTGGTAGCGATGTCGAACAGCGCGTTGACGCTGGTGGGATTTTCGCCCCAGCTCGCGCACCAGCTCCCGACAAGTCGTGCCTTCGAGGAAGGCGTGGATGATTTCGGAGTCACCCACGCTCGGTAGCTCGGTGCAGCGTTTGGAGAAGCGGCGGATGAAGTCTCTCAGCGGTTCGTCGGCTGCTTGCCGGCACCCGCGCAGGTCCCAGGAGTTTCCGGGGCGCACGTACGTGCCCTGGAAGTTACCTACGAACATCCTGACCAGGTCGTCCCAGTCATGGATCTGGTTTGCGGGTAGGTGCTCGAGCCATGTCCGCGCCGAGTCCGCGAGATGAAGCGGAAGGTTGCGAATGATCATGGCGTCGTCGGTGGCCCCGCCCAACTGGCAAGCCAGGCGGTAGTCGTTGAGCCACGTCTCGGGTTTCGTCTCGCCCGAATACTTGGTGATGGTGGTCGACTGACGAAACCGCAGCGGGATGGCGGCCGAACGGATCTTCCGCCTGAACACAGGGGTTCCCGGGGGTTCCGGCGTCGGGCTTTTGTCCTCCTCGCTGTCATAGCGACCCCCTCGTCGGGGGTGCCTACTGCGAGGAGGCGCCGCGTCCTGCCTCTTCTTGTTCAGGACGTTGCGCGCGTCGCCGTCGTCGATGGCGTCTCGCATGTCCACGAGCCGGTCCTTCGCGGACCTCCTCGTTTCGCGATCGCCGGTCATGAGCGCCCTTCCGTCGTTCGTTGGACGGTGAGGCGTCCATGCGCCCCTAGGTGGGGTATGGATGGATTGTTCCTTATCCCACTTGCTTCCTCCGGCTCTCGAACTGGCCTGGTGGCGAATGCGGGAGGGGGAACTTTCCGCTTGTTGAACGGCCGCTTCTTCGACAAGGGCCTGCACCTGGCGCCGCATGCTGCGCGCTTCAGGTGTCGATGGTTTGGGCATGGCCCGAATCAGGGTTGCTGCGGCGACGAGCTTCTGGCTTGCTCGTGGCGGCATGGCAGGGCCGGCGTCGTCGCCATCACCCATGATGCGTGCTTGAGCGATACGCCCGGCAGCTCGCGCGCGTTCGCCGCGCTTGGGCTGCCGGGCTTCCAGAGCTGCGCGCAGCTCCTGTACCTGCTGGCGCTCCCGTTGGAGCCTGGCTTCCAGCTCTTGCACCTGCGCGAGCTGTGCCTGCGCGGGTGCGGCTTCGCCCGCTGGCTCGGCGGGCGCTGGTGGCGGTTCGTCGTGACCGGCCCCGTCGCGCGTTTCTTCATCCTCTTCCACGGACTCTACTTCGCCGTCGAGGATGAAGCATTACCGCGTGGGGTCGTATTCCCCTTCGCTGGAATCGTCAGAACAGGTGAGGCAGAAGTCCGCAATGGCCAGGAAGGTGGCAAGGCCTTCGCGGTCGCGTAGCCCGGAGTAGTCCAAGTATGGGTGCTCCTGACCGTGCACACTTTCCCCGTCGTCCGACTCGGGCTGGGACCCGCCGGGCGAGGAAGTGTCGAGGCTGCGGATCGAACCCAGCTGGTGACCCGGCGGATCCTCTTGCGCGCTCAGGCTGGCGCTGATCGCCGCGGAGTAACTTGCGGCCGCGTTGCTCATTCCGAGCGGGAGCGGCGCTAGCCCGGCCACATTTTCCCGGCATGCTCCCTCCGCGGGAGCCGCTGGTGGGGGTGCGCCCCCCTGTAATGTGGAGGCGGGCCGGAGCCACAGGTGTGCGTCCCAATCAGGGAGGACGACGCGCGGGGCAACGTGTCGTTCCGCGCGAATCTGCAGCTCGTGCAGTCTTCGACGTCTCCTGAGGTTGGGTGGCGTTGGCGGCGCCGGGGTAATAGCTATCATGCCGGGTGCCCTGGAGGTGAGCCTCATGAGGAGGCCCTCACCGGTCACTTCAAACTCCAGGCTCCCAAACATGATCCGGTACACGCGCGGAAGCGGGCCGGGGGGGCCCGGGGTGGATCGTGGCGACATGGCCTTGGCGTGCCCTGCCGTCAAGGGAACTGATCGGGTGAGGTTGATCACAGGGCAGCTCCCCTACCTGGCGCGCCACTGACGGTGCTGGGATCGATCGGCCAATCCTCAGCGCCACACAGAATGCGCTGTATCTCGTCCCCTGACGGTTGATGCAAGAGCTAGCACAATGAGACAAGGGTTTATCCTAGTTCCGACCGTGAGGTCGTACGTCCAGCAGAGTGCGCTCAGGGCGCTGCACTATCTTGCACCGGAGTGCTTGCAGTGGGGGGCTACAAGCGAGGTGAGATAGGAGAAGGAGTCTCCAAGTCCCTGAAAATGGGTGTGATTGAGGCGAGTGCCGATATCGCGGGAGGTGATGTGTGTGTGTCTGTCGTCCTCCGTCCCCGTGTCGCTCCCTTCCTCCTTTTATAGGTCAACGAAAAAGGGGGGGAAGGAGTTTACAAGTACAAGCGTGATGTGTGCTACAGGGATACGCACTAGAGAGCATGGCGTCGGGCGTGCGATCGTCCTTGACCCCGGCAGGAGATTTATGGCGAGCCCCGGCTTCTGCGGGTGTCGTGACCATCCCTATGCTTGTCCTGGAGTGGTTTCGAGGGGTGTCGTTGCCGCAATCTGTGTCCAGCTGCCCGTCGCTGGTTGGTTCGAGGGCGGGGCAGGTGAAGAAGGACGGGAGCTGGCAGCACAGGGGTCGGCATGGTGGTTGCTGTCGACCACAGTGCGCGGCGTACTCGGCTCACCAGGGAATGGCCGAGAGTTGGTGGATTTGACCCGGCGTTCGTCATCACCGGGCTGCGCCTGATCGGAGTCTATACTCGGTCGCTGCTCATATATTCGTTCGAGGGTTCTTCATGCCCATTCGAGGGCTACTCCCGGGGGGAAAGGACGGGAGCGGGTGGAATAGTGGTGCGGAATGACGCCCGCAAGTCCGCACAGGGCCTTGCGCAGTGCCGTGTACGTCCGCACAGCGCCGGTGAGGACGCATAGTGACCGGAGCAGGTGGAACAGCGAGCTCAGTGGTGTCAGCGACGCGGCGTGGGGGAAAGATTGCTTTTTGACTTTGGCGCCCGCCTGATGGGGCGGGCATTAAATGCCGTTGTCGGGCGGGGCGCCGTCGCGCGTCGCGCTGAGTAGAGGGGTGCCCTCGAGCGAGGCGGAGTCGGTTCGCCTGCTTGAGGGGGCACGCGACCCTCGAGCGGGGCGGAGATGGAGGTCGCCACCTGGGTCCATTTGTCAGGCGAGCTCGGGCGGCTATATTTGGGCCGTAAGTTTTGGCGGGCCGCGTTGCCCTGGTGGCCCTTTCGGGCTGCCGGTGATTCGGCCCTTCGCGGTCAATGTTTTTTTGAGGGTGATTACCCCGATGATTAGGGGACTGTTGACGCAAAATCCGCACGTCACGCCAAGCACACAGCAAGCCGAATTAGCTAGCTTCACACGTGACCCGGGCTTTTGAATCCGGAAGCGTGCCAATCAGTTTGCCTGAAAACTAACAAAGGGACAAAAAACGTTTAGATCAAAACCTGGAACGTGCCGGGTGAGACCAGACAGTTCCATATTTGCGGCATTGAAGCCAATCTCGAGAGACATATAGCTACGGACAAGCTATCTGTCGTTACTCAGAATATCATTCGGCAGTCGGTAGAAGCATGTAAGAATCACACTGCCGAACGCACAACATCAGCATGACGTAAGATCAGTAGAAGCATGTAAGCTATCTGTCGGCAGTTAAAGCCTCATTCGGCAATCGGCAAGGCACGCAGGGAGCGCACTGCCGAATGCATGACGTAAGCATGACGAAAAATCGGCTTTCAACCGAATGACCATTGTAACGCATACTCATAGCCGATTAACGAGAAACAAAGCATAATTGATAAATAAAAGGGCGAAAGCATGACCATAAATCCGCAGTAAACAAGAATGCATAGGCCGAAAGCAGCACCCGTCAAGCATGGCAACAAACAAGTTAATCCACCGCATGATACAACTCGTTTGAGGCCACACCACCAATCAGATTAAATCAATCCACCGCATGATACAATCTAATCGTGAAAGGCTAAAAGCATTCATTGTCCACTTGCAAACCCACGAACATGTTCACTCGTGAGAGCACTGCCGAATGCGGCTGCTTAGCCGAATCGGGGTCCGCGGCGAAGGAACAAACTTAATCGATAAAGATAAATCTATCAGATCGAATCGAATTCTAATCCACCGGATGATTAGCTCTAAGACGACCCAAAAACCTGCATCTACCGCATGATACCCGGTTCTGTCAAGATCTACACGATACCAACAAGTTCGAACCCGCGACGCGTGGCAACCTAGGTCGGTTTCGGATTCGGCTATGAGGGGATGAGTCATCGCATCGTGAAGCAGAGCCGATTCTAACCGACCTAGATTGGGCAAAGGAGTGTTGCATGAATTAAGCACAGAGTAAAAACGAAGCAACACGGGGTAACTTAATGAATCTGTTAGATCTTGCCGAAATCTAACAGAGCCGATAACTTGGTCCATACTAGATCTTAGCCCACCGCATGGCTCATGACCTAACAGAGGAACCTTCTTGAGACCACAACTTAAATCCACCGGATGATACTAAGCATGGTAACAAGACTACTTGCATCAAGGCTTAAATCCACCGCATGATACTAAGCATGATACAAGGTTGCCGGTACTTACGGAGGTCGACGGATCGATGACTCCTCTCGAAGAACTCGACGACTCGACTAAAGGACTCGATGTTGGCACGGGGCCGGTTTGTTGTATGATTGATTGGATGATTTTACAATTGCCATGGGTTTATATTTATACCCAGGTTTTGATATAACTCCTAGTCGGACACGACTATAATACTTGTTTCTAAAAATAAATGACGAATCTTCGTGCCCATATTGCGTTCCTTGTTCGAACCGGCCTTTTTCCTTATATTGATCCACGTCATCATGTCTTCCCGAACGCTACCACTCTTCGCCTGCGGAACAATGCCTCTGCCGAATGATGACGCATTCCCGACCGCAGAGTATCTCTGCCGAACGCTTCAGAGAAAACCCCTTAACCGAATGGCGACGCGTTCCCGACCGCAGAGCATCTCTGCCGAATGCTTCAGAGAAAGCCCTTTAGCCGAATGGCATCCTTCCACCAAATCCGGCTCACATGTCAGCCTCTTCCTGGTGCTAATTTTTGGTGTCAACACATGCCCCTTCAATTTCGGGATAAAGGATACTTTTATCTCGGAATTGACCAGGAATCCCCAACATTTCCAGGCTGAGCCCGCTCGACATCCGTCTTCCGCTCCCAAATCCTCAGAGTGCGTTCTCAAACTCAAACCCTAGTTCGTCGAATCTTTCAAGCTCCGACCTTCAAATGGCGAACCAGGATCAAATTCTTCAAGTAAGTTCCGTTTTCTTCAATCACATTCGGCATTACTCTTTTCAAGCTGCATTTTGAATTCCCGAATCGCTCTTCTTCCGTTCTCAATAGGCTCTGACCACTGAAATCTTGACCCCTACGGAGGAGCAATCCGCATCTTTCTTCCTCGGCCCCTCAGGGAATCCAGATCCCTCCGAAATTATTGCGGCCGAGTCCCAGAGGATCCCTTTCAAAACTTCACTGTCGAGACCTCACGAATGGCAAGATTCATTCAAGAACTAGCCTCTGCCCCCAATCGCTGGCTGGAGAAACTGGTACAAAAGGATTCTTGAAGATAAAAGCCCCCAGACGCAGAATTGGGACAGTCTTCGTATTTCTCATTGCTTGGAGCTATCTCTAGCCGAAACACCCAAGAATGAAAATCTCCTGATTGCAGCTTGTCACTTCTGGTCCAATGGCATGAATGCCTTTCTCTTTGGTCACGGACCAATGACTCCAACCCTGGCCGATGTCTACATGATAACCGGCCTGAACATTACAGGGATAACACACCCATACAGGTACAAAGGTTCTTCCAAACAGACAGGGGTGAAGACTGGAGTCGGCTATAAGAAATACATCCAGACTTACATGCATGATGGTCCTCTGACTGACGTTGAATACAGGGCCTTTCTGAATATGTGGTTGTGCAGATTTGTTTTCTGTGGTAAAGCCAATGAGCCAACTCTGAATCACATAGTAATGGCCGAAGACTTGGCTGCAGGCACACTTATCCCTCTCGGGAAATATCTCTTGGGAAGTGTCTATCACATGCTCCATCAAACCATTTATCAGATGCACACCAACAAGAAAATTTCCTGCGTCAATGGTCCCTGGTGGTTCGTCCAAATGTGGCTGCAACTGTACATGCACCAAATTGTCTCCATTGACCTCAACAGCCGACACTTCCCCTCGGTCAATTACCAGGAAGCAGAAGCCCAGAGCACCAAAGGCTGTCAAACCTATGGGGAAGCAGCCTCCACTATTGCTATCAACAAGAGCATTGGAGAACTGTTTGAACTTTTCTTCAAAGGCTTTGCCAATCCCCTCTGGTTCCTATACATGGACAATGACAGTCTCACTTTTCCTTGTGAATTCAGCTTCGAGACTGGATGTATAGATGCAGAGTCCACAGCAATTTTTAACACTTTTATTCGGCCTTGCATCTTACCAGCCGAATTTTGTGGAGGAAGGCTGGTTCAAAGTTCATATGAATATTACCAGCCGAATACAGTAGCCAGGCAATTAGGATGTGGCCAAGTGCCCCCAAGATTATTCTTCCATGAATTCCTCAAGCCTAGGCAGATCATCAAAGACTCCACAGAAACAAGAAGAATTTTTGATTACAAGTGTTGTGCAGCCATCTACCAGATCGAACCTTTTGTGCCAACAGCACTTGCTCATCCTTCTTTTATTCTTTGGTGGCAAGAAGTCCATGATCATATCTTCAATGTGCCAGTTCACCCTCTCTGCCTTGATTTGATGCCTGACTATCAGCCGAATTCAGAGGTAAATATGCTTATAATCCATCTGTTTTTCCAATAACATCCTTTTTCATCGACTTTTAACTTTGTTATCCTGCAGGACATAGTCCCTGCCCCTCTGGCCAGAGCAATCGCATATAACACTGCAGGCCCGATATCTATTCTGGGGCATCACTCTCCTTCTTTGGCTCAAATAATGTCTAGGCCTGCCAATCTGGATCCAACTCTTGCTGCACCACCTGCTGCCAAGAGAAAAATTTCTTCTCTAACTGCCCCTTCATCTATAAAGAAGAAAAGAACAAGCAGCAAAATAATTGCACAGGTCAAATTTCTCCCTCCTCGAGTAAAAATGCTAATTTCATTCTGCTCATTTCTGTTCCTTTATGATTTCAGGCCAAATCACAGCAATTGGCCATTAGCACAGGACCTGCCGACGCTTCAGTGATTAGTAAAATTTCTCACCGTCTTGTCCTTTAAAACTCTTTTCATCGGCACTAACTTTCTTTCAGTCACAGAGCAAGCTTCAATGGATCCAATTTCGGAGAGCTCCCCTTTTCATCAAGAACCAGCTTCAGCTCTACCTGATGTACCTCAGCCAGAAGCCTCATCCCCACCAAAGAACCTTCCAAGCTCTCCTCAGCATGACATACAAGAATCTTTGCCTGAGCTTGAGCCGCCCTCTCTCTCCATCCAAGAGATCAGGAATGAGGTAGAGATAATTACCCAGTCTCCCCAGTTCTTTATTCAATGGATAATCATTAATTCGGCAATATCTTTTTCCAGGAGAAAACAACTTCATCACCCAGCTACTCATTTCCCTTGGATGATCTTGTTGCCGAACAAGCAGAGGAAATTTCTTCTAGTCAGACTTTATCAGAAGAAACCCAGGCAAAACTAAAGGAAATCTTCTCCTTTCTGCACAAAGACATCCAGGATCAAGTCAAGGATGCTGATCTTCTGAGAGATATGCTTGAGCCCATTGAACAAAACCTTCCTGTTGATATTCAAGCTTCTTTGGAACCAATCTCTCAATTGGATCAACAATTTGCTGCAGTCAGACAGGTTCTGAAAAGTCAATCTTTACAACCAGCTTTAGAACAAAGAAGAGCCATAGCTAAGCAATCCTTGAAAGATCTGTATATTCAAGCTCAGAGTAATAAAGAATTGTCAGCTAGACTGCAGCCAGCACTTGATCTGAAGAAGACCAGAAAAGCTGAACTAGAAGCCGAATTGAGGACTCTGTCAATCGAAATCGAAGCTGACGAGAAGAAGTTAGCCGAACTCCCTGATCTGACAGAGAGGATACGGAAGGAAGCATCGGCAATTCTAACTGAAGATAAACAGCTTAAAACGAAGCTCTCTGCTCTGATAAAAACCCAAGAAGCAGGCAAAAATCTTTTGGAGACCATTAATAGAATGATATCTGATGCTAAAGATGTAATCTCCAAGTACTTGGGTGTGTAGTTGTATTGAATATTTAATTAGCCGAATGTCTTACCGACTTTGTAGTCTCACCAATCTTTTGCTTTCTTCCTCGCTCTATTGTGAACCACACATTCGGCAAAGCTTAGTCGTAACAGTGTTAGACCCGAAAAACGACCTAACACAACACAGCCGAATCCAATTCAGTAGAACTGAACCCGATTCGGCATGAATCCCAAACGACACCGAAACTGCTCGGTTCGTGGGGCTTTCCACCTTCCGAAATTTTGGGATGCGCGCCACGATCTCCTCTGCGGGTTCTATAAATAAACACCCAGGCAGCCCACAGTTTTCACCAAGTTCTTCGTCTTCCAAGTTTTTACCGGCCCAAGCCATTTTTTCTCCCATCCACAGTAACTCCGAGAAACTTCCAATGGCCGACAACAACAGGAGGCGCCCGGCCGCCGATGAGGCCGAAGGGAGTCGCGGTGGTGCTCGCCGGAGGTAAAGATTGTCTGCTTGCTTCTCTCTGTTCTTCTCGAGATTTGCCCTCTCCTTGACGAATCTCTTTGTTTTCTCAGGGTAATCCAATGGATTGTCGCCGCTGGTGCGCCAGTTGCGACTCCAGCCGCTGCTCCTGCGGCGTCCAGCTCTTCGAGTTCGTCCAATCGATCTCTCTCATCGGACGACTCCCGCTACTCAGACGGCGATGCTCGCCGATTCAAGGCGGAGCGTGACGACTCTCGTCGCGAACTGGAGGTCATTTCCAAGCAAGCCGGGATTGCGGACCTCGAATGGCAGCACGAGCGCAAACAGTTGCTCGAAGTTATTGATGGTGAGTCCTGCAATCTGCTCAATTTCAATCCCGTCATCCAAATGACATTAATCTGTTATCCCCTTGTAACCTTGCAGCGCGTGATGCTGAACTTGATCGACTGAAAGCGCTGGTGGAGGAGCTGGCGAACAAGGTGAACGCCCAAGGGGACACACCCGAGGTACGCCTTGGTGCGGTGGCAAGCCGTGTCGACGAGGTGGCCTCCCATGGCGTTCGCCTGGGCGTTGCTACGGGTCTCGCTGCCATGTCGACGCACACCGGCACTGACTATTCCAGGATGCCGGTTGGTTTTGCCAACAGCAACCCAGAAGACATCGAAGACATTGACGCCTCCATTGATCGTCTTGATGGCCATGGTGCTGCCATTGCCGATTCCATTCATCCCCAGTCTGTTTTGAATAGGCTCTTCCAGTAGTTTGTACTAGGGATTTATGGAATTTCGGCAATAAAACTTATCTTTTGTGATCTTGCATGAACTCCTGATGTAATATATTTTGTGCTAAGGGCAATACATTCAGTACTAGCCATTTTCCTTTTCTGTCAACATTTGTTCTGAAGACGGCTTCTTCCCGAATGCCGGCTATTTCCATTGTGTCTTAATCAACGATCAATCTCAACGCTAGGATAGTATTTCTTCAGGTATCTCCCATTGATAGCAGCAGTAAATTCCTCTCCTAGTAAAGTCTTTAGGATATATGCATTCCCAGGCACGCATCTGGCCACTCTGAAAGGACCTTCCCAGTTTGGAGACCACTTGCCGAATGCACTGTATTTAGTTCCAATCGGCAGTATTGCTTTCCAAACCAAATCTCCTTCTGCAAATTGCCTGACTTTCACTTTCTTGTTGTAATATTTAGCAACTCGCATTTTATTTTTCTCAACATTTTCCAAGGCCCTAAGACGAATCATATGCAAATCTTCTAATTCGTCCATCATCAAATCATTATAATCTTTAGAACTTAAATCCTTTTGCAACTTTATTCTCCTTGAGTCTAATTGTATTTCCCATGGCAAGATAGCATGATGCCCATACACCAACTCATAAGGAGACGTCTGTGTAGCCCCATGTGGAGCCATTCGGTAAGCCCATAAAGCCTCATTGAGTACCGAATGCCACTTTTTCGGCTTCTGATCAATCTTCTTCTGTATAATTTTAATCATAATCTTGTTAGAAGCCTTTGCCTGACCATTAGCTTGGGCATAATAAGGAGAAGAATTCAACAATTTGATGCCCATACTTTCAGCAAAATCTCTGAACTCTGAAGATGTAAATTGAGTCCCTTGATCTGTAGTAATTGTCTGAGGAATTCCAAATCTGTAAATGATGTGCTCTTTGACAAATTTAATCATATCTTCTGATGCCACCTTTCTCAATGGAATTGCCTCAACCCACTTGGTAAAATAATCCGTTGCTAAAAGTACAAACTTATGCCCCTTGCTCGATGGAGGATTTATTTGGCCAATCAAATCTATTCCCCATCCTCTGAATGGCCATGGCTTGATAATGGGATTCAAAGCCGATGCTGGAACTCTCTGAATGTTTCCAAATCTCTGGCAATCTTGGCATCCCTTGCAATATTCAAAGCAGTCTTCTAGCATTGTGGGCCAATAATACCCAGTCCTCCTAATAACCCATTTCATTCGGTAAGCCGATTGATGTGCTCCACACAGCCCATCATGCACTTCACTCATCAGCCTTTTTGCTTCTTCTTGATTTAAGCAATGCAACAGCACCCCATCCAAGGATTTATAATATAAATTATCATCAAGAAGAACAAACTTTAAAGCTTTATACCTGAGCTTTCTAGAAACCTTTCGGGATGGATTCTCCAGATAATCAACAATTTCTTTTCTCCAATCATCTTCTGCCAGATCACTCCCGAAAGCATATATATTATTAACAAAAACTTCTTGAAGCTCTTTATAACCCGAAGCACTTTGAGCCAATCTGTTTGCCCCTTCATTGTCTTTCCTAGGAATATGCCGCAGAATTACCGACTGAAACTCCTTCAAGATTTGCTTGCATTCTTCATAGTAATTCCTCAAGACATCATTTCTACACTCATATTCGCCATTTAGTTGCCTTATGACTAATTCTGAATCTCCAAAAATTTCAACTGCAATGGCCTTTGCTTCTCTCAAGTATTGAAGTCCTCTGAGTAACGCGTCATACTCAGCTTGATTATTAGTGACAGTAGGTTGAATAGGAATAGCAAATTCAAATACCTCTCCTTTTGGTGACATTAACAAAATACCTACTCCACCACCTTTGTCACATGAAGAGCCATCGAAGAATAATACCCAAGGAGCAATTTCAAGCGAATTAACTGATAAATCGCGATGCTCAGTAATGAAATCAGCGATAATCTGTCCTTTAACAGCCTTTGCCGATTCAAACCTTAACTCAAATTCAGACAAAGCTAAAATCCATTTGCCAATCCTTCCGTTCAAAATTGGCATAGACAACATGTGCTTTATCACATCAAACTTTGAATACACAATGCATTCGGCATGTAGCAAGTAGTGCCGAAATTTTGTACAGGAGTAGTAAACACATAAACAAAGCTTCTCAGTAGCCGAATACCTCGTTTCGGGACCAAGCAACTTTCGGCTAAGGTATGCAACTACCCTTTCCTTTCCCTCGAATTCTTGTATGAGGGCCGATCCAATAGTTTGGGCATCGGCCGCCACGTACAACTTAAAAGGCTTGTTAAGCTGTGGAGGTACCAATACTGGTGGTTCTTTCATGTAATCCTTGATCTCATCGAAAGCCTTTTGTTGTTCGTCACCCCATACAAATTTCTGATCCTTCTTGACTTTCAGCAGTGAAGAGAAAGGCAACACCTTCTGTGATAAGTTTGATATGAATCTTCTTACAAAATTGATCTTACCAAGTAATGACTGTAGTTCCTTAAGATTAGTTGGAGGAACAACTTCATCAATGGCTTTCATACTTTTCCTGCCAACCCCTATTCCTCCTTCATGCACCAGAAATCCCAGAAATTCTCCTGCCGAAACTCCAAAAGCACATTTATTTGGGTTCATTTTGAGCCCATGTTTCCTAGTGCATTCTAGAGTTTTCCTTATGTCGGCCAAATGTGCTTCATGATCCAATGACTTAATCACGATATCATCGATATATATCTCCACAATCTTGCCGATCAACTCATGAAAAATATAATTCATAGCTCTCTGATAAGTTGCACCAGCATTCTTCAAACCAAACGTCATGACAACCCATTCAAACAATCCTATATGTCCCGGACATCTGAAAGTCGTTTTCGCTATATCTTTCAATGCCATAAAAATTTGATTGTACCCTGCATTACCATCCATGAAACTAATCACTTTATATCCAGCAGCAGCATCAACCAACGAGTCAGCAATAGGCATCGGATATCCATCCATGGGTGTAGCTCTGTTCAGATCTCTAAAGTCTATGCAAACTCTCATCTTCCCATTTTTCTTGTACACAGGAACAATATTAGAGATCCATTCTGCATATCTGCACGGCCGGATAAAGTTTGCTGCTATTAATCTTTCCACTTCTTTCTTCACATCGGCCAACACTTCATCTTTGTAGATTTTCCGGGGTGGTTGCTTGTAAGGTTTATAACCAGGCTTGATCGGCAATTGATGCTCAACAATGGAACGATCTAAGCCAGGCATCTCCGAATAATCCCAAGCAAAGCAATCTTTGTATTCTTTTAACAACTCAATCAACTTCTCCCTGAAAACCGAATCCAAGCTAGCACTGATGAATATCGGCCTTGGTTTGTCACCGTCTCCAATGTCTACTTCTTCTAATTTATCAGCCGACACAAATCCATGTCCTAGCTTCCCGTCAGTCCCATCGATTGGATTATCCATTAAAAATTACTAAAAGAGCCGACTGCTTTGATCGGCTGTTCATCACTGCTGACTGGCTCAACAGGACCTTCTCCCCAGTCCTTACCTGAGAAGCAATCTATGCCTTGATATTCCCAGAAGGCCGGCTCCACATTAGCCACGCTAATTGAATCATCTGCTGGGACAATTTCCACTTCATCATCTATCCACTGAATAAGCTGTTGATGCATAGTAGATGGAATACAGCAATTCGCATGAATCCAATCCCTTCCAAGTAGCAAGCTATATGCCCCTTTGCCTTCAATAACAAAGAAGGTTGTAAGCAGAATCTTGGACCCAATCATCAGATCTACATGTACACATCCCTTGGTGTCCGAAGGATTTCCAGCAAAATCATTCAACACTATGCTTGTTGGCGTTAAATCTCCAGGGCTCATGCCAAGTTTCCTGAATGTATTGTATGGCATCACATTAACAGCAGCTCCACCATCAACAAACATCTTCGTTAGTGGCTTCCCGTTGACATATCCTCTTAAGTACAGTGGCTTCATGTGCCGATTCTGGACTGGCTTCTCGAAAATAGCTTGTTTATTCAATACCAATTGTGCCATTAACCCATATTGTTCGGCTTCGTCCACTTCTGACAATATCTCCTCCTGTACAATTTGATTAGCTGGAGCCATGAATTCATTCGGCAAGAAACATACCATGCATGTAGGAGCCGAATGATCCGATTCGTCAGGCCTGTCTTTTGGGCGCCATATCGATTTCATCCTGGCTCCTGCTTGCTTCAATTCTTGATTCCTCAGGCGTTGGACTCTTCTCTTCTGGCTCCTTCTTAAACCAGGTGGACACCATTGTCCTTTTTGCCAGACATACTCACGATCTTCTTCTTCAGTATGTCTTTTCCTTGGTTGATCATCATTCTCATATATTTTTAGACGCCGATCATCACTAGGATGTATCCTTCCAATTCTTTCATGGACGGATCGGCGACTGGCACCATTTTGCCTATATTCAACAAATCTATTATTGCATTCAGGACAGTTATTCCATGTAGGCAGCTTTAAACCTTCGTTCCAACAGTGTCTGAAGAAAGCACAACTCCAATGTGCACGTTCTTGTTCTTGGACATATTCCTTTTGTTCTTCCTCATACCTTCTTTCTTCGCGCATCCTCTTCTCCTCCTCGTACTCACATCTCTGATAGCATTCTTTTTCTTGCTGACGCTGCCATTTGTTGAGGAGAATACGCGACGTGACTCTGGGTTTAGAAGATTTCCCAATTTCAAATCGGCTATTCGGGAAGCGAGGCCTTTCCTGCCGAATCTGTTCGATCGTGATTTGCCGATTAGGATCTACTGAGCCACTCTGCTTTGCTTTCTTCGACGTCAGGACTCTCATTTTTTCCCTATCGGCAGTACTCACCATATTGATTGAGAAACCAACCATGTTCTGAGGAAACGGGTTACTGTCCAACTTCATCTTATTGTCGAATTTCAGGTGCCCTTCTTGGATAGCTTTCTGAATCCTCACTCTAAAAACCCTGCATTCATTGATGGAATGAGAATTTCTATCATGGAATCCACAGTACCTCTTATCTTTCACTCCATCAGGCCGAAGCATAGAATGCCCCTCTGGTAGCTTGATTCGGCCTTCCTTTACAAGATAATCAAATAATTTATCTGCCTTAGTTACATCAAAATCATAGGTGCCCTTATTCTGTTTAATCCACCTCTGATTCACCATGACTGGTTCTTTACTCCACACTATCTCTGCTGCGGCTATCTCTTCGCTATCTTCATACTCATCTTCTTGATCTGCTCTTTCAAGGAATTGGTTATAGATGTCAGCTACATCATTATTTTTAGCAAATCTGGCATCTTTCTTGAAACCATATGCCTGGTTACTCATCAAGGCCAATCTGTGTGACAACTGGCCCAGATCATCAAATTCCATCCCGAATAGCTTTTCCCGAATGGCAGGCAGCATGCCAGCTACAACCATACCAGCTAGCTGGTCATCAGGTATGTTCAGAGAAAAGCACATGCTCTTTGTTTCCCTAAATCTCCTGAGGAACTCCGTAGGTGTTTCATTATTCCTCTGCCTTAGGCTGGTCAAATCAACCAACTTTTTCTCGGTACTGCCAATGTAGTAATGAGCATGGAATTTCTGCTCCAGGTCTTTCCAAGTACAAATCGACTGAGCAGGCAAAGAAGCAAACCATGTAAAAGCTGGACCCGTCAGTGACAAAGGAAAGTATCTGATTCTGAAAGCCTCATCTGCCGAAGCTTCTCCAAGCTGCATCAGATATCGAGCTATATGCTCCACAGTGCTAGTATCATCTTGTCCTGAGAATTTAGTAAACTCTGTAGGCACCTTGACTCTATTCGGCAATGATACCCTTTGGTACCATTCTGGGAAAGGAGACGAGTACATGTATCCCTGATTTTTAGGCTTCAGACCGAATTGATTTTGCAATACATCGGTCATTTTTTGCACCATGAGGTCAATACTGGTATCTTGATTCCCTGGTCTTCCAGCAAGCATGCCTGCAGTACCAATATACCCAGGATTCGGGAGAGCGTCGATAGCATTGGAATCCATAAACTCTGAGTATCCGTTTCCATACATGTCCCTTTGCAGCCTGTTGTTCAGAGGGGATATCTTATAAGCAGAAGCAGGCGGATTCCCTGTGGTGCCGAATGCCATATCACCGTATGTGCGAGTTTTCGGCAGTGCAGGCTGAGGATCTTGCCGAATCGGTTGTCCATTTGTATCTTTAGTACCAGAACCTCCAGTTTCATCAGCATTTCCTTTACCATGTGGTCTCTGAGCTTGTGCTTGAACATTGAAGTATGTCGGGTCGCCCAATTGCCCATGTATCTGCTCGAAGGGTTTATCCACATGCTGACCAAAAATGCTTACCATTATATGCCGAAAACTGTTCAGGAACGCAGCATTGTGATTGGTCATTGCTTCCCCCAAAGCTTTGTATAACAAGCCCGAGAATCTCTCCCTCTCTTCTTCTTTAGTAAAATCAGACTGCCCGGGAAGGAGAACTCTTGGCAAATCGGACTTGAGAAACGGTGCACCACTCCTGTTCTTGGCGAAAGACAGTAAACATTTGTTAATGAATTGGTCAGTAGCAGCCTTTACCATCTGTTGATGCTCTTCAGACAATTCTTCCAAAGTAACGTCCATGATGTCGCTCAACTCAGGCATCTTGAAAACTTGTGTGTGTCCCACCGGGCGTGCCAAAAAGTGTGTTGACGCAAAATCCGCACCTCACGCCAAGCACACAGCAAGCCGAATTAGCTAGCTTCACACGTGACCCGGGCTTTTGAATCCGGAAGCGTGCCAATCAGTTTGCCTGAAAACTAACAAAGGGACAAAAAACGTTTAGATCAAAACCTGGAACGTGTCGGGTGAGACCAGACAGTTCCATATTTGCGGCATTGAAGCCAATCTCGAGAGACATATAGCTACGGACAAGCTATCTGTCGTTACTCAGAATATCATTCGGCAGTCGGTAGAAGCATGTAAGAATCACACTGCCGAACGCACAACATCAGCATGACGTAAGATCAGTAGAAGCATGTAAGCTATCTGTCGGCAGTTAAAGCCTCATTCGGCAATCGGCAAGGCACGCAGGGAGCGCACTGCCGAATGCATGACGTAAGCATGACGAAAAATCGGCTTTCAACCGAATGACCATTGTAACGCATACTCATAGCCGATTAACGAGAAACAAAGCATAATTGATAAATAAAAGGGCGAAAGCATGACCATAAATCCGCAGTAAACAAGAATGCATAGGCCGAAAGCAGCACCCGTCAAGCATGGCAACAAACAAGTTAATCCACCGCATGATACAACTCGTTTGAGGCCACACCACCAATCAGATTAAATCAATCCACCGCATGATACAATCTAATCGTGAAAGGCTAAAAGCATTCATTGTCCACTTGCAAACCCACGAACATGTTCACTCGTGAGAGCACTGCCGAATGCGGCTGCTTAGCCGAATCGGGGTCCGCGGCGAAGGAACAAACTTAATCGATAAAGATAAATCTATCAGATCGAATCGAATTCTAATCCACCGGATGATTAGCTCTAAGACGACCCAAAAACCTGCATCTACCGCATGATACCCGGTTCTGTCAAGATCTACACGATACCAACAAGTTCGAACCCGCGACGCGTGGCAACCTAGGTCGGTTTCGGATTCGGCTATGAGGGGATGAGTCATCGCATCATGAAGCAGAGCCGATTCTAACCGACCTAGATTGGGCAAAGGAGTGTTGCATGAATTAAGCACAGAGTAAAAACGAAGCAACACGGGGTAACTTAATGAATCTGTTAGATCTTGCCGAAATCTAACAGAGCCGATAACTTGGTCCATACTAGATCTTAGCCCACCGCATGGCTCATGACCTAACAGAGGAACCTTCTTGAGACCACAACTTAAATCCACCGGATGATACTAAGCATGGTAACAAGACTACTTGCATCAAGGCTTAAATCCACCGCATGATACTAAGCATGATACAAGGTTGCCGGTACTTACGGAGGTCGACGGATCGATGACTCCTCTCGAAGAACTCGACGACTCGACTAAAGGACTCGATGTTGGCACGGGGCCGGTTTGTTGTATGATTGATTGGATGATTTTACAATTGCCATGGGTTTATATTTATACCCAGGTTTTGATATAACTCCTAGTCGGACACGACTATAATACTTGTTTCTAAAAATAAATGACGAATCTTCGTGCCCATATTGCGTTCCTTGTTCGAACCGGCCTTTTTCCTTATATTGATCCACGTCATCATGTCTTCCCGAACGCTACCACTCTTCGCCTGCGGAACAATGCCTCTGTCGAATGATGACGCATTCCCGACCGCAGAGTATCTCTGCCGAACGCTTCAGAGAAAACCCCTTAACCGAATGGCGACGCGTTCCCGACCGCAGAGCATCTCTGCCGAATGCTTCAGAGAAAGCCCTTTAGCCGAATGGCATCCTTCCACCAAATCTGGCTCACATGTCAGCCTCTTCCTGGTGCTAATTTTTGGTGTCAACAGGGACCCCCTGGGTTTGTCCCCGACACAAGGATACGACATCAATGGGTATACATTTTACACAAGAGCCTAGGACAGGAAAAGCACCAACCAAAACAGTGGTGTCCGGATCGTCGCGACAGACACCAAAGGCAATACGAACTCATACTATGGAGTCATAGAGGAGATATGGGAACTAGAGTACGGACCTTTGAAGATCCCACTCTTCAAGTGCCAATGGGTGAAGCTGACTGGAGGAGGTGTTAAAGTTGATGACTATGGAATGACGTTAGTGGACCTAAACAAGATTGACTTTCTAGACGAACCGTTCGTCCTGGCTAAAGCTGTGACACAAGTTTTTTATGTGAAGGACATGGCTAGCAGACCGAAGAAAGGGGCGGATAAGAAAGGTGGGGGTAAGCAATTGGACCCATCACAAGACGAGCCAAAGCGTCATATAGTCCTTCCTGGAAAGAGAAAAATCGTAGGAGTTGAGGACAAGACGGATGAAGATTATGATATGCTCGATGGCCTGCCTCCATTCTCAGTGGTTGATGACCCAAGCATCCTGTTAGTGGCGGAGGAGACACCGTATCTACGGCGTGATCACAATCAAGGAACTTTTGTAAAGAGGAAGTTTATTAGTGTCCGAGTAAACGATGATGCCATGTAATTTCATTGCACTATGTTCCACCTATGTTGTAATGACTATATTTGCATTTATGTTGTTTTTATTAATTCTAGCATTTTATATTGATTTTCTATTAATTTATAAGATTTTCTATTAATTTTTTAGGATTTTTCATTAATTCTAGAATTTTATATTGATTTTCTATTAATTTATAAGATTTTCTATTTATTTATAAGATTTTCTATTAATTTTGTAGGATTTTTCATTAATTCTAGCATTTTATATTTATTTTCTATTAATTTATAAGATTTTCTATTGATTTTGTAGGATTTGTTATTAATTCTTGCATTTTATGTTGATTTTATATTAATTTCTAAGATTTTCTTATTTAATATATATTTTTAATAGGTATAGCATTAATAACTGAATTAAAACAAGTATTAATAGCTATATATATTAAAAACTATATTTATCATATGTAATAGGTAGAAAAGAATATGATAAATAGAAATGAAAAAAAATGCCAAATAGTAGCCACCGGTGCTAAAGACTGGTTTGGAAACTGACGCCAAATGAAAAATGGGGGCCTTTAGCACCGGGTTGATCTAAAATCCGGTGCTAAAGGCCCCCATTTTTCGTTTGGTGCCAGTTAAGGTCCTTTAGCACCGGGTGTACAAGACCCGGTGCTAAAGGGTGGGACTTTAGCACCGGGTGCTGTATAGACCCGGTGCTAAAGGGCCTTTAGCACCGGGTCGTGGCTGCACCCTGTGCTAAAGATGGGGGACCTATATAGGCGCCCCTGCCCCCGCCCCAGCACTTCGTCTTCCCCATTAGCCGGCTCGCCTCCTCCCCGCCTCGCCCCCGCCGCCGTTGTCGCCGCGCCCGCCGCCCGTCGCCCTCGCCCACTCCGCCGTCGCCCTCGGCCTCGTCCATCCTCCCCGCGCCGCCGCCCGTCCTCCCCGCGCCGCCGTTGTCGCCCTCGCCCACGCCGGTGCCCTCCGCCCTCGCCGTCGTCCCCGCGCCGCCGCACGACGTCCCCGCGCCGGCGCCCGCGCCCTCACCGTCGTCCCCGCGCCGCCCGACGTCCCCGGCCGGCCGCGCCGCCGCTCTTCGTCGTCGTTGTCCCCGCCGACGTCCCCGCGCCGCCGCCCTCGCCGTCGTCCCCGGCCGCGCCGCCCTTTGTCGTTGCCGCTGGCCCGTCGCCGTCGCCGTCGTCCACCGTCGCGGTGAGGCCCTTGTGATGCCGGCCTTCGTGCCGTGCGTGGTTGTGTACGTGTGAGCCGGCCTTCGTGCCGTGTCTGTTTGTGTGTGTGCAGGTACCCTTGCATGGCCGAACCGGCCATGCACATTTGCTTAGCGAACGTGTTCGGCCATGCGTATTTGGTTAGCGAACGCGTTCGCTAACCAAATGCGCTTGGCCGAACGTGTTCGCTAACCACATACATTGAAAATGCATTGTACTGGAAATATTAGAGATGCATTGGTGTAGTCAACGTCTTTGATTCATTGAACACTCCAACATATAAATTAAAGAAAATCATTGACACGATCACAAGGTGATGTATATTTCCCCTAATTAATTCAGTCCTTACACCCGCAATGACTTAACTCAATTTTTTCGTTCGCAGGGCGTGGGTTCAATTTCGTCAAGACCACCCCGGTATTGAACATGAAACACTGACATGGAAGACTGTCTTTCCGGTAAGCAAGTAATTTGTAAATGTAGGTCTCGGCTAATATATTATATGAATTTTACTTAATTTCTTTTGGTCGACAGTGTGCTAAACAGGGGAAGGAAAATAATTTATGTGCATACTATGTTTACGATTTCATGTGGAATTGGGCACATAAAAAGACTACTCAGCATGATATTATGGTACGTAATAATAAACACATTTCCATTATTATTAAATGCACAATTATTGTCTCCAACTCGGTGGATTAAATATCTTTCAATTATTTGTAAATTATAGATGTTGAAGCTGAAGGAAGAGAGCCTAGAGCAAGAAAGAATCGACGCAATTTCAGAACAGCTCGTCGGATGGATCTGGGACGAGGTCGTCAATCCCCGAGGAGAATTCCACGTCCCAGTGGAGGACGTGCCGGAAAGTTCAACAAGTCATGCACTGTCTTAAGTTGTAAATACAGTTTAAATATATAACTCGAGTCCGATATATATTTTATAATATATATGTCTTCTATATATTTGATTACAGTGCCTAGCTAGCTAATATGAATATAGAGTCGGCCGAATACGCATTAGAATACACGTATTAGAATATATATATATATACACACATATATACACGTGCATGCATGGCTACTGCAAAAGGCAAAAAAAAATACCCAGGGCCTTTAGCACCGGGCGTAGACAACAACCGGTGCTAAAGGCCCTGCCAGCCCCGCTGTGGTGGCAGGCCCTTTAGCACCGGTTGGTGGCTGCAACCGGTGCTAAAGGGACCCTTTAGCACCGGTTATGCCACCCGGTGCTAAAGTGCCTACCCTAGCCTCGGTTTAGTTGCACCGGGTGGAAAACCCGGTGCTAAAGGTCTTTCCCACCCGATGCAGATATCAACTATTCTGGTAGTGCGTGTAGATGGATGGGCTGATCTTATCTGTACAGTATCCTTTGAGACAGTTGCATGTGTGGTCAGTGCCGGTCACTCCTCGTACTCCGTTCACTAGATAGATGCACGTACTGCACGAGCAGAAATAGCATAGCACCAGACACGAGCATGCGTCGCACTCACACCTCAGCTGAGACAATACAGTAGCTATCTATACATTTAGCACGTTTAAATGGTATGCATATGACAAGGACTCGATCGGATGCAAAGGGCAAAGCCATGACACGGACTCGATCGGAAAAGAATGAACGCGCTCGTTCACCAGTTTCTTCTCCTCTTTGAGTTTTGCTTCGATACTGTGGTTTGTACCACGCGTCCGATCCACTGCCATCTGGGGGGGGGGACCCCGGTGCAGGACTCCTGCACACAGTCCGCTGTGCAGGACCTGCTCCGATTTGCGCCATCCGAGATCGGACGGGAGGGCCTCCACAGGCAGCGCTTGGCTCAGGAGGCAGGAGTTTTCTTCTGCTCGGCGCTTCCTCGGCTCCGCCTGCTTCTCCTTCGGCTCGGCTCAGCCCCTGGGTATCACTTTTTCTCTGCCTGCCGCCGACGCTCGTCACAGACATGGCCATGCATGTGTCTTCGTCGTTGTCATCGTGGCCGGACCCGCTTCCCGATTTCGCGCCGCAGGACATATGATTTGCAAGTATGCGTCCTTGACCCTCCTGGTTACTCATCAAGGATGTTTGGCCACTTGTTTATATGGTTCAAGAATCAAATTGTGTACGAGGCTGATTAAACTTGGACTGAGAGCTGCAATGTGTGTCTTATGTGCGCAACCGTACATTTCGACTGAAACTCTAGCGATAAATAAAGTTTGGAGATATTATATATCGTACGTAGTACTCCGACCCAACTTTTGCCAGGCGTCATTATTTTGATTTTTTGAAAGTGAACTTTGTAGGTTTCGTCAGTGACTAGTTGGATTTGGTGCATGTTTAATTGTAGTGTGAGACTTCGTCGATACTTTATAGCCAGTTCTGCAGGGTTTCTTCCCCTTCATTTTGTGAGGTTGCTATGCTGTAGTTTAGTGACGTTTGACCACTTGGTCTCAGAGAAAATCAAGTGGTCTGGAGCTGTGATTAAACTTGTACCACGATATCCATGTTATTATCTGCACAATTTTAATTATTGACCTCAAAAGATCAGGTAAGTTTCTACATGAACCTAGAGGAAAAATCAACAGAAGGACAGGAAATCGATCTTGAAGACAAAAGGATGACCGAAGGAAAGAAAAACACATGCACATGCGATTCCGGTCCAATCAATTCTTCCGCTGTTTCGGGCCGTATCAGCAGCGCGCGCTCTCTCACGGGCCACAGCCTTGTTGACGGGCTGATCGTTCCACCCCATAGGCCATAGCCCACTCTTGGGATACTTGTGGGCCCGCGCGGAGGAGAGCAGACGCAATAGTTTCGGGCCAGGCCTTGTGTTAATCTAGGCGGTTTGGCCCACAAAATTATCCTCTCCCCCACACTCAAGTATGTCGTGATCATTCTAAAAAAAAAGTATGTCGTGACGGCATTCTCAAAAAAAAAAAAGTATGTCGTGACGGAGATACAACTAGACGGAGAGTTTTTCGTGGAGCTGAGTTTGTGCATAAAGAGAGAACTTCCAATATGGATGCTCGTAACTTAGCGAGAAGCTCAGTTAGATTAGAGAGTGAAAGGCATGTCTACCTGCTCGATCCGTCAGATAGTGTTTGTAAAACTCTTACCCCTGATGTGTAATAATAGCGATGGTTGTCTCGAACAAAAAAAGTATGGAACAACACGATTCTTGGCGCAAAGGATAACAATACGCAGATGACAATTTGTTCTCGCAATCTTCTGTGCTGGAAACTAAAAGAACGCTTTTTTAACCAAAAAAGAACAAAAATAAAAGGGTCCAAGCGACATGATCAGCCCTCCGAACCGTAATCTTGACACCATCCATCGAGTCTTACTGTATTGTATTAGAATTTACTCTTTTTGGATCCAAAGTACGGAGTACTATTTATTATAGGTTTGTTCTAAGTCAAATTGATCTAATTTTGGCCAAACTTATATAAAAATATTACAATATCTACTATATGAAATAAATATATTATCAAGATATATTATAACAATATATACTATATGAAATAAATATATTATCAAATTTGGTTAAAGACGAACCAATTTACCTTAGGACAAATCTAAAGTAAATAGTAATAATTTAATACGGAGGAAGCAGCTTTTAGCATCTCAACCGGCAAGCAATCTTTCACAATCTCAAGTGAATCCAAAGGTGGCTTAAGGTACCTGTTTGCTTCATCAGAAAATGCATATACGTATTCAACTTGAGAACCATTAGCCTTGGGAATGACCATGAAAAACTCCAGCCAAATTTTAACCTGGGTAGTTGCAAGTAGTCATTAGCATCCTGATTTTGGTGCGATTAGATACGACGACAGAGAAGTAGTCAGTACTCAGTAGCATCGTGATTTTGGGCCTGTATAGTTCCAAAATGCAACTCCCAAATACATTATGCAAAAAGAAGATTCTCTATCACATCAAAATGTCATAACATGCATGGAGTATTAAATATAGATGAAATCAAAAACTTATTGCATAGTTTTGTTGTACTCTGCGAGACGAACATTTTGAGTCTAATTAATCAATTTTTGGATAATTTTTTACAAATACAAACGAAATGCTACAGTAGCGTAATGGTTACGAAGTGACATTTTACTTTCAAATTCAACCTCTCAATTCTAGACACCACCTTTGTGCGATTAGATACGGCGGCGGAGAAGAAGCAGGGGAAAAGTACAGAGCAGAAATAGAAACAGCCGCTGGCTTGTGTTGCTCCACGCCCCTGCGATTCAGGTGGACAGATGAGTAGGTGAGTTGGTGACAGCCTCTCTAGTCACGGTCTCTTCCTTTGTGCCCGAGAAAAAAATCAGCGGAGCAATTTGGGCTCCGCGTGCGTGAGCTATCCGGACATGTTACATGTACTACTCGTACTCTGAATGCGACGTGCTGACGACTGCATGCGAGCCACTAGCTTTTCATGAGTCGTCACTCTCAGGGTGCACGGACGCAACGATGGCCACTGGGACTGCGAGGGCGGCCGAGTCCGTCCATTTTACTCCGAGCTCTGGCTGCTTGGCGAGATCTTTCGATCGCCTCGTGACAAAACACTGTGACAGAGACGCTGCTTCCACTTCCAGATGAACAGAAGAATCCTCTTCCTCGCTGGTTCGTCGCCGCCAACTCCAATGGCTGCGACGACGGCGACGTGCACGGTACGCATTCGAGACGGCTGGACCGCGCGAGCGAGCCCGGGCCGTCGGTTTTGCGGCCCAATGAGGAGGCTGCTCCGATCATCACCTGGGGCCCGCCGGCGCCGCTGATGAGAGGTTGGTTTTCGTTTCGTTTGCGGCGATGGACAGACTGAAAGACTGAAACTGATATCGCACCTCGCCTATCTGCTGCGTCTCCGTGATTGGCTATCAGCCTATCACAGAGAGGCGACTCGGCGAACCAATAGCTTGCGGTTAGATTCTTCAAAGGAAAAATGTCTTACAATTTTATATGATCGTTGTCGGGGTCGCCGTGGTAGCGGTGAGCTCTCCAATCCAAAATGCCAGCTTAGTACGCGGAGTAACCTTTAAACCGACCCCTTCCTTGTTCGTAAATTTGCTGAGGAAACTTCACCCATCCGGGGCGATCGGCTATCAAATGTAATACCACCTCCTTTAAAACATTATATACGTACAAAAAAGATTATATAGATGTTACCTCTGTTCTAAATTATTAATTTGATGCTGATTTTTTTTCTACGACTTTGGACTATTCGTTTTATTCAAAAAATTAGTCTAAATATATATAAAAAATAAGTCATACATTACGAAAAACATTATTCGTTTTTTTGAATAAGATGAATGATCGAACATTACGAAAAAAGTCAACAGTGAATAGTAATTTGAAATGAGGTAGTAATTATTTTACTTATCGCTTATTTTATCATCAAATATATTTAATACTTTATTCATAAAGTTTTTAATATTGAGACTAATTTTTTTTTTGAATTACACAAGCAGTAACGGAATTTAGACCGGTGATGAGCATAGTTTCGAGCTATAACTAGTATTCCCGGTCTGGATAATGCATCCAGCACAGCCGGTGATTAGCCGATTAATTAGCGCGTGTTGCCGAGTCAGCAGCTCCGTTTCCCAGCAAAAACAACCAACCCCCAACCAAAACCTCCCCCGGCGAACTAGTGGCCAGCGCTCGCGCTGACGTGTCGCCCGCGTCCACCCCCTGCCGGCGGGCCCCGCACCCGCGATCGGGCTTGGTGACTCGGATCCGACTCCTGCGAACGGCACGCCCAGCCCCCACCGACGCGGCGACGCGTCCCTCCAACGCCCAAGCCGTTCGCTCGCCGTGTGCTCGAATTGCCTTCTCGCTCCGTTGCGTTGCGACACCGCCGCGTATTGCTAGCTGTCTCCCCAGCCGAGATTTCTCCCCTCCCTATATAGCCGTCGACGAGCTCGAGCTGCTCGAACACCGCACCCATTCCATTCCATTCCTGATTCCCCTTCCTCCGTTTCGTTGCGTTTGCGTCCCACGAGGCCGGGAGAGAAAAAGATTACACTTTTGCGTCCGTTCGTTAAGGTTGTTATCGAGATCGCGTTTGCCAGTCTGGCAGTCTGTTAGCCTTCGACCTTCGCTCGCTGTTGCTGCCTCGATTAATTACGAGGACAGACAGGGCCAGGTAGGAGGAGGAGGAGAATCATCCATGGCGCTGCTGTACGCGGACCTCGACGCGCTCCGGGCGTCGGCGGCCGACGTGCGGATCGTCACCTCCGACGGGCAGACCATCGCCGCGCACTCCTACGTCCTCGTAAGCCCGCCCGCTCGCTCCGTGCTGCTGATTTCCTCGATCGGTTGATTCTGTTCTGTCCCCCTCGCGTGGTTGCTGATCGTTTTGGATTTGGATTCTGGTGGCCGTTTTTCGCAGGCATCGGATGTTAGAAAATAAACCACGTCGTGTACGTGCATGGCGTATGTCAGGGTGTGTCTGTTAGCTTGTTAGCTGAACGTGTGTGCGTGCGTGCGTTCAGGTCTAGGGAGTCGGAGTCTGTGGTGTCCATGGTGCACGAGTTGGGCTCAGAGTCGCACCAGGGACAGCGTTTAGGCCGGAACGTTGGTGTGGCCACGTTCCAGGCGTGTCCGGCCAGGACGGCGCGTGTTCGAGCTCGCGTTCGGGTCCGTGGCCAAGTCAGGCGCGTGCGGCGCGTAGTCTGTTAGGATTGCAGGTGCAGGGATGGCTTGTGGCGGTTGGCGGCAACGGGAGAGCGCAAGGCTCGGATCGAGAGCAGCAAGAACGATTCTCACGGAGCGTTCATGGCCAGAACGTGGAAGAGTCCGGGTCGCCAGGAGTGCGTGCGTGCGCAAGGTGCTCGTCGATCGTGTGGACGCTGCGTCGCCGATTGTGGGCTACAAAAGGCCATGCACATCCTGTTTGTAAGGTCGAGTCGAGTCCACTTTGAGCAGTAAAGTGCCAACATACAGGCCGTGCGCGCGGCCGGGGCGTTCGGCGCCATTATCGCGAGTTCACTGTTCATCGTCTTCTACCTCCGTCCGGCGTGAGAGAGAGAGGCAGTAGGACTAGATTCCAACATCGGAGTCGCCGGTGCTGGAGAGGATGATCGACAGGGCGCGGCGCGGGTGGGGCGGCGGCGCCGGCGCCGGCTGCACCATCCGCGTCCTCGGCGTGCCGTCCGACGCCGTCCTCGCGTTCCACCACCTCCTCTACGCCGCCCGGGTGGAGCCCGGGTCGTCCGCGGCGGCGGCGGCGGTGGCGGCGCACGGGCCGCAGCTGCTGGCGCTGGCGCACGCGTACCGGGTCGGGTGGCTGAAGCGCGCGGCGGAGGCGGCCGTGTCGGCGCGGCTCGCCGCGGGCGCCGCCGTCGACATGCTCAAGCTGGCGGGGCTCTGCGACGCGCCGCGGCTGCGCGCGGCGTGCGCGCGCCTGGCTGCCAAGGACCTCGCCGCCGTCGAGGCCTCCGAGGGCTGGCGCTTCGCGCGGCGCCACGACCCGGCGCTGGAGCTGGAGCTCCTGCAGCTGCTGGAGGAGCGCGACCAGCGCCGGGCGCGGTGGGCGCGGGCCCGGGCGTCGAGGGAGGCCTACCGGCAGCTCGCCGAGGCCATGGACGCCCTCGACCGCATCTTCGCCGCCGGCGATGGCAAGCCGTGCGCCAGGGACGACGACGACGCCACGTGCCGGGGCCTGCGGCTGCTCATGCGGCACCTCGCCGACTGCAAGCGCAAGGCGGCGCCGGGCGGCTGCGCGCGGTGCAAGCGCTTGCTGCAGCTCTTCCGCCTCCACGCCTCCGTCTGCCACCGGCCGGAGCAAGACCAGGAGCCCTGCCGCGTGCCGCTCTGCAGGTGAGAATGGGACGAACGCCCGGAATTTTTACAGCAGTAAACGGTGAATCCATTGACCTCTCCCGGGCTGCACGATCAGAAATATCCAGGCTAGAAATTCATGGCGCCACGAGGGTCCAAACAAAATAGTCCGGCGATCGTACGACGCCGCTCGAGCGCCAACCACGAATCTGGTTGACGATCGAGATGCCCTCTCTGCGAATAGGATTTCATTTTCTCGTAGTACTGGCATAGCGTTTTAATCATTTCCGCGACAATGACACGAACGGCATAGCACTGCCTCTGAAGATCTCTATCAAATTATCTGATCGATACAAGCGTAGCACAACAGATGATACTCGTTAGATGTTTCTCTCATTGGTCATAATTGAGGTCTCATGTCCGTTCTGACGTGGTGTTTAACTTTTGCGCAGCCATTTCGCAGCGAAGATGCAGACGGAGAAGGCGGACAAGACATGGCGGCTGCTGGTGAAGAAGGTGACGAGGGCGAGGGCGATGGCCCGCTTGGCCCACAGGCAGGTGCCGGAGGTCGTGGCCATGTCTTGGGCGAGGTACAGCAGCAGTAGCAAATGGGCGAAATTGAGATGAACATCCCAGTCAAGTCATGGAGCACGGTCTTCATCTGGCATGCATGAGTTTGCTGTAGCCCGGCACATTCTGCAAATATTTTTCGCCGCTGGGCTATGATAAACTGCAATGTGACGCTGCCGTGACTCGGTCTGAAAGATTTTGTAAAGCAGAATTGATTTAGATAGGATATATAGCGCTTCATGTTTATTTTATACTCTTTTTTAGGGATCAGGAGAATATAGTACGTTATAGACTTATATAGCCCTTGTGTATATACGAACTTGGACTTGTATATCAAAAATACAGATTCCGCAAGCTGCTCTTTGAAAACTCTAACCACCGAAGCTAGTGATGTTTTCAACGCATAGAAAAGGTTGCTATATATACTGGGACTCATTCGGGACGCAAGGTGTTTTGACTTTGCAAACCACTTTCGCATTTCTCAGTATCACGGATTCATCATGAAGTTTCACACTTTTCTCGTTGGGACTAGGGGGATCGGGTAGTGGTCAACCACTACTGTCAGTTTGTAATTTTAGCTAATTTTCTCCCAACTTTTTTCGTTTCGGCTACTAGTCCTACCACATGTTTCTTTTGTTATAATGTATACTTTCCCACCTCTTATTTTTCGACTCATCTTTTTTACCTAATATATTGTTTGTTTAACACTAAAAATCGTTAACTGGGGCCTTTTTCAGTTTGTTGACTCAATTTTTTTTAGACGAGACTGATTCAACAATTTTTACAATGAAGTTGATTCACAATTTTCTTCTTGACTTAATGTTCTTTTATAGATTTGTTGATTCACATTTTACAATCAAAGGAAGCAGTAGTTTTTTTTCTCTTTTTTGGGTGATGACAACTTTGCTTAGTAGTAGTGGCCGACCACTAAATAGCAGGCCTTGTACTTGGAGGAATGGTAAGAGGGACGGTGGCCTATTTGATGCAAAACAAGCTCAGCTTCTCACGGACCATTCGACGGGGCCTAATATGTGATGCAAACAAGCCATTCGTTAATATGGGCCAGACGATCTTGGCCCACCAAATGTTGAACGAGACGGAGATGACCTGAGATTCAAAATCAGCCCAAAAAGCAAAAGACAGGTGCTGCTGTGCGGCTCGCCGGCTCGTTCTCACGGGAGGTTCGTCCGAAATTAATTGCCATGATTTCGAAAAAAAACAATCTGTACATTTTACTGCTGTGACTCTGTCCGGAAAAGAGGGAGAGGAAGAGGAGAGAGAATTCGTGTCCTTGAGGATCATATGTGCCAGCAATGCAGCAACATGCTCCTCTCAAAAGAAGAACTCAATCCGGTGGCCGATCGATCGATCCCGCCGGCGAATGCCGAACGGGCCCCCGGTCGGTAGCAGTGCCGTGCACGCAGCGTAGCTAGCGCCGGGTCTCCCCAACGTATACGATCGGCGAAGCCATCTGCTTCTTTTTCAGTGCGACCTATCATTTGCCCGATTAGCTTTCCCCCGCTTTGCCGCTCACGCCTATCAGTATCGCCACAGACAGCCAAAAGCGCCGGCCAGTGGTACAATCGTCGCTGATGACCCGGCGCGCGCGAGGCGATCGATCGAATACGCAGTGCAGTGCAGGAGCTAGCTAGCTAGCACGCCGACGACACGTGACACGTCTCAAGGCCAGGCCAGGCTCCGGAAAGGCAACGTTTTCCGGAGCGGCCGCGCGCGCCACGCATGGCATGGGGTACGGTGGGTCAAAGCCGCGGTGGTGGGTCAAAAGCCTAGTCGCCCTTCTGCCGGGAGAGAGAGACTGTTTCCGCGGAGCCCCAGGCGATCCGCATGTGATCGCTGCCCTGCTTTTCTTTCGATCAGCGCGGTAGGAGGAGCCAAAACCTTTTGGTCGGGGTGGTACGGCTGGCGGAAACCGCAAAGCGAGGCCCGGCAGCCGGTATGAACAGGTGCAGCGGTAACAGCGCGGCGGTGTGTTGCATGCAGTGTACCCCGGTGATTTACGTTCGGCAAAAGCAGGAACTTTGCTATGTACAGACGGGTGATCGCTGATGAGTTATCACACCCATTCGCCCAGCGAGAGACTCGAGAGAGAATGATTTTTCCTGGCTAGCAAAACTTTACAGTTATGGCCGTATGAATCGATGATGCAGAGGCGAGGCTGGGAATTCCATTTTCCATCGTCAGGAAAGGGCAACCCTCTGCTGCTGCAGTCCGTTTTCATTTTCCACCGTACCTTTCGACGTGCTAGTGCGCCAGTACACCACATTTTCATCAGTGTTTAGCTCGAACATGCTACGTACCATACGGACGAGTTCGTTTGGCATACAAATAATATAGGCTATTTCCGGGATATTTTTAGCTTTAACTTTTCAATTTTTGTTAGATGAGCAAACAGACGTTGATGCTGTCCAGAGTCCAGACTCCACACGGTCTGATGCCAGATGACTCAAACCAAGTGAAGAGTTTTAACTGCTAAGCCCCATATGGGCAGTTATGTTGTGGCACTGGTGTGGTTTCGTGCCATCTCATTTCTCGCCTCAGTGGTCTTCTGAAGACAAACCTGAAAGGATCCAGTATTCTGAACATCTAACAAAGCAACAACCATATATAGCTTTGCTCACGAACTATTCAGTCAATTGGAAGGAGACTGGGCGACGCATATCAACGGTCAACATTAAGTCAATAACACCACTTAACAGAGCCTACCACAATAAACAGGGCAAAGAGGTATAACCTGGTGTGAACATCGTCAGAGCAAGTAAGTGGGGGAAAAAGAGCTGATGAAACTGCTAGACGAACAATGTAGCAAATGCTCCTTCAGTTTACTTATTCCATTATGGTCCACATGTTCAGTACATAACCATTTCCAGGTTTGAACAATTCAGTCTAGCTCCTATTTCACTGACAGAAGAAGCAAGCTGCTCTACCAACCCAAACTACAAGACCTTAAGCTTATTACAAAGATGTAACAGGAACTAAACACTAATTACTAGTATATATATCTAGCATAACCTTTGGTGAGGGGGCAAAATTTGTGCGCATAAAGCTGCACGCTGGAGGCTGGACACATAGATACACACACAGCTGCAAGGAAAAGAATCGCGCCAACTATCGACTTCTCCCGTCTGTCATCATGCTTCAACAGATGCTGCTAATGCTACTGGAGCCTGAAGAATGGATAGTCAGCTGAGAGCATCAGAGAAATCCAGGTTTCTCCTGTCTTCACGCTTCGATGGATGCTGCTACTGGAGCCTGAAGAATGGACAGTGAGCTGAAAGCATCAGGCTTCCCGATGATGCTGCCTGGGCCTAGCAGCCAAATCAGTTGTGCTTTGGCACGCGCCGGTGCCAAGGATGGTAGTCCATGGTCATGTACGACCTCAGCCGATCCCTCTCCTCCGCCCACTGCTGCGCGTGCTGCCTTCTGTCATGCAGCCTAATGGCACCTTCTCAAACCAATGAAAGAAAAGGATTCAGAACTCAGTTGTCATCTCTAAACAGTGGAATTCAGACTAAAGAGTTTACTGCAGTAAGGGAGGGGCTACGGTCAAAGAAAGCAGTGGTAGTAGAAGTTGCTGTAAGTTGAACAAAGCGAGATGACTGCTAGATGACTCACCAACGCCTACTTGTTGATGAAGTGATGAACTGAAGACTAACAGGAGCACCAAAGCGACGAGCCTCACAACCCCAAGCAACGCCATGCTTCCTGCTGGTTCTCACCCTTATTCGGTCTCACCTACCAGCTTGCATCTGCGAGTGTGAGCATATATAGAGGCAAAGACTCGTCAAAGACAGTTGGGCACGCAGCTCGCAAGTCAAAGACACAGGAGATTTGGCTCTAGGCGATGCAGGGTTCCCAGTTTTATTACCTCCATCCTGTCCCCCTCCCCGGCCTCGGCTTTCGAAAGAGGGACGCATCCCATGAGAAGAATCTATTGTTTCTGGAGCTCGCGCCTTTTGTTTAAGCTCACGACCCTGCCATGGCTTTTTGGGGCCGAGAGCTGATGAGCTAGTTTATTGGCGGCTCATGTGAGATCCACTCGTCCGAGCGAACCACCCGAGGCCGATATTAAGTAGTAAACAGTGTGGGGTTTTGAATTCAGAAAAGATGTCACTAAGCATGGTTTTTGTTAAACTGTTCTAGGTTCGTCAGTAGGCTCATGGCCTCTGAGTGTAGCCTGGATTTGCTTACTGATACTTGCATGCATGCTAGTGTTGTGCAAATGTGCTTGAATAGTGGTCAGTTTGCGGTGCCATTGGTTGATTGTTTCGCTACTCCTAGCTGCCAATGGCCTCTGAATATGGGTTGTCCTCAGGACTGTTTTCAAGCTGAAAAAGAGGCAGCAGCGCTAGAATGGCAGGCCTATTGCCACTTTAAGTACCCTGATAGTTTGTGAAAGTAGATGGGTATGGGTTTGCTAGTGATCGTCGGGATGATCATACTTTGAATCTTTGATTTGATGCTGCTCTTTTCTGTCACAACAAACATCTCAGGATCTCTTCTTTATACAATATTTTAGGGGCTCGTCAAGGTTGGCATGTAACCTGCAAACAGAGATGAATGTAACATCATTAGGTACCTAGTCTATTTGTAGCTTCATATGTTGTCTTGGATTAACCATGCTGCTTAAGTTTCCTTTAGCTGGAAAGCAATATTTTAGTGCCCTAATTCTTTGTGAAAGTAGATTGGTGATAGTGCTGAAGATTGTGAGGGCATATATAACATGATACTGTCGCCACTTACCATATCAGGATCTTGGGCTTGAGATACCATGCAGTTAGCTTGAGCAGGATCGGCAATACATAGGATGCATCATGCCTCTCTAGATGATCTGTTAAGTCGCTGCATGGGCTATTGGCTGTTCTTCACAGACATCACAGCTCGCCTATTGAGTCTTGACACTTCCTTCAGAAATGAAGCAAATGCCAGTGTCAGATTTCAATTAGGCAACTGCTCCTGATGAAGCTAGAAATCCCGATATCATCAGTGGCTCTCTATGCCTGACCGCTGCAACCATTTATTCTGTTGCAGACAAAAGCTAGATTGAACAGAAACACTGGACAGAGTTCATAAGCACACTTATGCGTCAGTAATAATAGAATATAGAAAAAAGAGAAAAGAAAAGAAAGGGATGCACTAGAGCATATGTCACATATGGGCTCCATGGAAAGTCAGCAAAAGGGGCTTACTTGCTCGTGATCCCATATATTCAGGGCAAGGGCGAACCTTAGGTTGTACCCAGCGTGAGCACAAGCCTCCACTCAAATTTGAAAAGCAGTGGTATTTAATTTTTTTTCACCGTATGTGGCCCTGCTCAAACAATTTATATGTTTCTCCTGAGCAGCAAATGCATGGTCGTACTTTCTTTTACCATTATACATTTTTTAAATGCAGACTAATGTTCAACGAACCACAATTAAGGAAAAAAGTTTTTTGTATTAAAAAATGTAACACGTGTTTTAGTTACTTAATTGATTAAAAACATATTAATTTGGATCCACGTGTTTATCTATATATACCAATGTCATTAGTACACCAAGAATAGATGATTTAGAGAGGGAAAAAACATATTGAACTCAACTTGTTAATCTTATCCCTCTATTAATTGCTAAAAGTCTCTATCTCTGCATGGATGCTTCTGCCTTGATGCACCAACTAACCAGATTCCAAATCACCATGCTCGTTGCTCCTTGTGCTGGAATTTGGTGGCAACAATTAACAAAACAAGAAGGGAAAATAACCTCGAGGCTCGAGCACACAATGTTGGTTTTAATGGTTGCTCATCAATGCATCGACAAACAAATGCTCTACGCTATGCATGGCTGTTGATGGCACTACGACTACCTGGAACACCCCGCAGTTCAGGAAGCCCGCGAGTACACATGGAATTGGTGCCAGATCGACTACAGAGATCACTATGATGAGCGACGCCTAATAAAACTACTGCAAGACTTCATTTGGTACTATATACGTTACAGCGCCATGGGCAAGCTTCTGGTAACAGAGCAACTTCTTTGGTAAATTCTCAAGTTCAGCGATGAGGTTGCAAGGACTATTACATACACATAGTATAGGAACTTTGCTACATTTTATATAAATCACGTGTGACGCACGTGCATCTATGCAAGTAATATAGATCTATAGTAGTAATATGAACGATAGAATTGTTGATGGCAAATGACTAACAAAAAAAATAGAAAGACATGTTACAAACCCCAAATAATCCTTGATGGCATTTGAATCATCCGCAGTGTCTGCAAATACAATTGCTCAATCAAAAGCCGGGGGAGCCACTTCATATAGTAGGCAATGACAGTGACGGTGGGTAACCGGTGTACAGGGCTGGCGGCTCCTCAAATCTGACTCTGTCACCACCGTGAATCCTCGCCCGAACCTTCTGAAGCTTCAGAGTGTTGAAATCTACCGACAGGCAACAAGGCATTGGTGCAGACCTGCACAGCCGCTGTCCTTGTAGCAGTAATCGCCCGTCAGCAACCCCTACAATGTCATACTCATACTGATGAGATGGATCATGGTCAGGCAGTGGAAGTTTCGTTATCTCTTCCACCCACTCTGCGTCATGGTTTTGCCAGTTTGCACGAAAGAGTCTTCTTCGGGCACTCGGCCATCCAGATCACCCTGAAAGATCTCTCCGCCGCCTCGCGCTCGCTGCAGGGGGCGAGGAAGACGTGGGACGTGCGGTGGCGGGTGACGGTGTTCGCGCGCTGGACGCCGGCGACGAGGCGCCGAGGGATCTCGGGGAGGAGCACGTGGGTCCGGAACAGGGGCTCGCAGACGGCGATCGTGTTGGAGACGGCGTTGTCGTACCGGCCGTACCCGGCGCGGTCGAGGACGAAGCGGCCGCCGCGGGCGTCGCGGACGAGCCAGGAGCCAGAGGGAGATGCCGGGAGGAACGAGAAGGAGAAGTCGGCGGCGCGCTCGAGGGCGCGGGCGGCGGGGGTGGACGGGTGGGGCGGCTCCACGGGGTGGAAGCCCCCGGCGGTGGTGTCGAAGCCGAGGAGGGAAGGGGGGTGGAGCGCGTGCACGCGGCGGAGGAAGGCCGGCTCGGCGATGACGCGGCGGAAGGCGGCGCAGGAGGCGGAGGCGCGGCCGAGGTCGGCGAGGGTCGGGAGGCGGATCAGCATCTCCGCGAGGATGTCGTCGCCGAGGCTCGCCGCCACGGCCATCGGGCAAAGCTGAGGTTTTCGGAGGCGTGCGGTGATCGGAGGGTTTACAGTCTTTATACAGGAAGGTAATCCCTAGAGCATGTTTGTAATAAGGAAGATAAGAAGATACAGTATCAATTTCTCAAGTGATAGATATTTCATGACAATTTTTTTCCCAGACACGTTAGTAAAAACGAAAGGGGTAGCCGGGTAGGGGTTCTTTAGACGATGACAAACCCTCTACAGGGCTACGGACTCAACCGGAACTCGACTGGCAGAATCAGACAGCCACGGCCTGAATCGAGCACAGTCGAACAACTTGAAATTCAGGTGTTCAGCAAAGACCAAAACACTCAGGCTATTGATTAGCTTTTCTGTATAAAGTCGACCGTGCTGTCTAAAGAAATACAATCCCATAGCTTTGATGCGAACATAACATAGAAGTAAGTAAGAAACAACGCAGCGCATTCAACAACAAAATTCCTCCTGAAGAGTATCCATGCCACCGACAAAAATTTCAGTTTAACTTATTAAACTTTGCCACAGCATGTCGTGCAAAAGAAACGAATTACACTAACTAAATCACCACAACATGCCGTGAATTTTGTAGTTGCATTTTGCTGAAATACAATTTTCTGAAGGGAATCAAAACTATCCCGGCAGCTGGGCATAAAAGTAGCCCCTCTGTATCCCAATTGCGAAAAAATAACTTTATGGAGCTCTATCGAATGGGCGTGTGTCATTGTAGCATATATTCCATACAGCTTCAATTGCATCTTTTGCAGCGGCCTCCGAGCAGTATGGGTTGTTCTTGACAGACATCAGAGCCCGCCTTTTGACACAATCCTTCAGGAACACAGAGAAGTATCACAAGAAAACATTAGACAATGTTTTCATTAGAAGAAGATATAGATAGAAGCTACAACGAGCCATTAGGAACAATTGGAACTCAAGAAAATTCTCAATATCCTTAGATGTTCTTTATATTTGACAACAGTGACCAAGTATTTTACTGCCAACACAAGAATAAACTGGATTTAATAGTTCATTAGTTCATAAAGTGCCAAAGGCAGTAAGACACATGTGATCTATAACTTTAGAACAAGTCACTAGGGTAGAAAAACACTTACTTGCTCATGACCCCTTATCTTCATGAAACCACGCAACAATTCACGTTTGTAATGGCAATCACCACTAAGGTGATTGGCTCGAATCTAAGACCAGAAAACACACATAAGTCAATGATCTACACAGCTCCCATTGCTTCATATAAAAAAATTATACATTACTCTAAGATGCGGATAAGTTTCATACAACAAGACATGAGAAGATATACAATAAAGAAAAGGCAGGACAAGATCTCTATTAACAAGGCAATTATGTTCTCACCTCAGAGCAAGCATGGTGGGCACAATTCTTCCAGTCTAAATTTTTTGAAACACAGTCATCATAAACATGAATCAGTTCATGAATAATGACCTGATTTATGTCATCTTGATGTCTCATGTGATTGCAGCAAACTTTTATCTGGGGAAAAGTCACTAAAAATTAATTCTATTCTGTCATAGGAGTTCAAACTGAAAATATATGGCGGAAAATGAAAAATGAATGATTTTTTTTTCTAAAATTTCATAAGCACACAGGTACAATACTACTGAACATAGAAGAAGGGGTTTCATAAGCACACAGGTACAATACCATCGACGATCTTGACTCGAGTGATGTCTTGCAAGTAAAATGAGAATCATACATTACACAATAACTTGATGCAACCTAGATACCAAAGTTTCAGTGAACCAATATCCCAGCAACTAGCACTAGTATAACAATCTACACTACTGCCAACCTGCAGCTCCATGACGGCATGAACACATATATGCAAAGCACTCTATCTGTTATCTCTAAGCGATAAGTTGCCAATTGATGTACAAGAAACATAAATGTTCAAAGCTCAAGTACATCTACCTATAGAAGTCAACTGAGGCCAATATACTTCATAACTAGCTCTAACAATCTTCTTGTGTCACGATAAGCTATAAGGCTTTTGGCATCTTAATATTGAGCGACTCCAGAAAGTTCAGAATCTTAAGTTGTCCTCTAATAGTCTAATGTGATGGCTGGTTTTGAACACTACTTTGTACTAAACGTGACCTTTGACAGTATCCAGTCATACTATCAGATAGACGGGTAAAAAGGTCTGCCATGTACCAAATCCAGAATGTTGCGCTGAATTGTTAGGAATTACGAACGAGCAGACAACTTCCAAGCTACATTAGTGGCAGCAGTGCTATTGGTCAACACAAGCTTCTACCGTATACTTTGTTAGTCCGCTGCCAGTGACGATTATCCTTTGGAAGCAAAGATATAGTACAACTAAAAGGGAAATAAAGAAGGGCATACCCCTTCCTGGCTGGCGTAGCCGCCGGCGGTGGAGCAGGTGGCCGCCCGGATGAGCCTCGGCCAGACCTGGCAGCCGGCCTTCTCCGTCTGCTCCCTGAGAAACCGCACCGTCGGATCTGTCCATCGGATCGAGAGCACAGGTCGTCAGCACAGGGAGGCCGCGCGCAGCAACCTCGACACCAAATGAGAGAGAATGAGAGAAACGGCGGCGGAGGCGGCGGTGGTGCCGGGGTTGGGGTGGGAATCGTACGCTTGAGCGCGGAGCGGATGCCCTCGACGCAGTCCTCGCGAGACATGGCGCCTCGGGACGACCCGACGCTCTGATCCGAGGAGGAGGACTCGGCCTCCACGCGGACGCCCGCGGCGGCGCCGCCGCCGTGCTGCTGCTCCGCCATTTTTTCTGTCCAAGCTCCCCCCGCCGCCGGCTGCGTGTCCAGGCAGGACGGGTTTAGCGCCAGTTTAGGTTTTAGTCGTCGTTGGGCTGCTTGCGAGGTTTGGGCCTGAGGGAGCAAGAGCGCGCGGAACATGATGGGCCGTCAAGTGGTTAGCCCGAAATCTTAGCGGAGAATACAATGGGCCGGGAGTCCCCGTTCTGTTCTATTTGGGCCGATCGCTCAACCGAACTGGCTGTAATTGGACCGACCTTTCTTTCTTTCCCGACATCGTCATTGGTGGGATTTTTTTTTTCTTTAAATCGGGCATGGGAGTTTATAGTAGCTTACAGTGGAGATTGGAGAAGAGTTTGCACGGCACATGAACTCGACCACGAAGCTCAAAAATTCAACTTGCAAGCTCGTGGATCGATTCCAGTAGGAAAAGGTGATAGAGATCCATGCAGCAGCTTGCGCTTGGTTTGCGAGCACTGGAGGCAGGCAGGGACGAGGGAACCCAGGGCGACAAGCTGCAACGGGACAAGCCCCACCGGAGAACGAGTTCTCCATCTATCTATACGACTAGTATAATCTAGTGGAGCTGAGCACGTAGCAGAAGGCCAGAAGCACCTTTTGTTTGTTTATCTGCTGCATCTTCTGTGTTTGCGCCGGGCGATCAGCTGGAACCGGTGCGCCGCGCACGATCGGCGGGGGGGCATGCACGCCGCCGCACGTGGCGCCAAGCGGACGCGGACCCCTCGATGCTCGCCCAAGAATCCAAGGGAGACCACCACAGTGGCACGGTACAGTTGGAGACTCGCGTTGCTTGTTTGGATCCCCTCTGTCGCGTCTGATCTGGTATCCTCGATCGCCTTCATCAGCTCGAGATCACCCACCGTGTGTGGGGTGTGTCAGCGCAAGAATATAATCTCTCCTCGATCGCGTGCATGGACCACGTACGCGTCGCAGCATGTCCCTGGCAACACCCACCAGCGCGGCGACGATATGGAATGCAAGAGCAAGATTGAGTAAGAGCTGCTTGCACTTTTGCGCGCACCGCGTGCCTGCGAGAGGCGAGATGTCCTGTAAATTTCACATTTTTTTCCGACGAGGATCAGCGATGCGTATTGTACATCGGAGAGAGAATAAGGTACGGGACAAACAACACTACAAACTGCAGCCGGCGTGTACTGATACCGATCACCAGGGCGGCCGACGGGCTGAGCTGAGAGAATCTTTCGGGAGCGAGGCTTGCGGCACGTGCCCAGGACCCAATCATCGATGCCACGACACGCAGTGGCAGCAGCAGCCTGCCCGGGGGGCCGGCGCGCCGGCATCAGTCATTGCATGTGGGGCTGCACACAGTACAGTACGTTCGGGCCGTTTGCTCTCCGATTTTTTTTAATTTTAACCAATTTTTTAATAATATTTTAAAAATAATCCAGCCGGATAAATATTTGCATCTCACGGCCCTTTTGGTCATGCCGGCCCGCATGCGCGACAAACTAACGCGACAAACCTGCCACGTTGGAAGGGAAAGGTGACATGGATCCTCCCTGTCGCGCCAACGCATGTGGCGTGACAACCTTTGTCGCGCTAAAACACACGGCGCGACAGGGAGCTCCCTCCCTTCCCAATCCTCCCTCCCTAATTCAACCATCTATTTTTATTTTGGTCAATCTAAATAAAATAATATTTGCAGTCCAAATTTTATAAAACTCGATAGGCGTATTATAGATGATGTAAATATTCCATTTTAGTTATATAATAAGTCAAAGTGTTACCTATTACAAGATATATGATTCCAAAGTAGGATATATTTTATTATATTGGGTATTTCGTAGGTACGAGAAACAAATAATTCGATCACCTATCTTGAATCTTCTGAATAAAATAGTATACAGTACACAAATTTTATGAAATTTAACAGATTTGGTGTACACTATGTAAATATTTTATTTTAGTAACTTTCACAATTATAGATACTATTTATTTAGAGATACATAGTTCTAAATTATGATATATTTTATCCCTATTTTTACCTCGTGAGATATTTTATCGTATCATACTTTATAATCAAGGTGAAAATATCTATCAGTTTCTAGTAGTGAAAAAACAATACTAATAAGAATTTTTTAGAATGGGATATTATAAACACATTCTTTATCTTACAAGCACCTTATTTTTATCCATCATTTTCTTTGTCGATGTTGAGCTAAAGAAAGTAACTCTCATCTATATATGATATACACACTTCATCTCCTCTCATGCACTTTGTCCATCCGACCCCATAACTATAATTTTGATTTAATTTACTCACATATCCTATTAATACGGGCTTAATTTATCCCTTAAGCGGGATTCCCTACGAACGTTCATTTACGGCCATCCGTGCAATTCTATTGTGCAGTACGTAGGCAAAGTATATTTTTACTTGTTTAGATCGTATGGTGTTGCATCATGTTTCACACAACAAGCCAATGAAGAAAATACAAGTTCATGATTGTAACAAGTTAACAACATTACCACATGTCATAATGAAACTTTATTATAGTTTGAAATTATTACTAAAATTAAACAATCTACCCACTCACAATGCACCAAATAGGGATAAAATATATCATAATTTAGAACTATGTATCTCTAAATATGTAGTATCTATAATTGTGAAAGTTACTAAAATAAAATATTTACATAGTGTACATCAAGTCTGTTAAATTTCATAAAATTTGTGATCGAATTATTTGTTTCTCGTACCTACGAGATACCCAATATAATAAAATATATCTTACTTTGGAATCATATATTTTATAATAGGTAACACTTTAACTTATTATATAACTAAAATGAAATATTTACATCATCTATAATACGCCTATTGAGTTTTATAAAATTTGGACTGCAAATATTATTTTATTTAGATTGACCAAAATAGATGGTTAAATTAGGGAGGGAGGATTGGGAAGGGAGTCCCTGTCGCGCCGTGTGTTTTGGCGCGACAAAATAGGTTGCACATGGGTTGGCGCGACGGGGAGGATCCATGTCACCTTCCCCTTCCAGCGTGGCATGTTTGTCGCGCCAATGCATGTGGCGTGACAACGTTATTTTGTCGCGTCATGCGGGCCGGCGTGACCAAAAGGGTCATGAGATGCAAATATTTATCCGGCTGGGTTATTTTTAAAATATTATTAAAAAATTGGTTAAAATTAAAAAAAAAACTCTCATCTCCGCCCCTGCCTCGCTCCACCGCTCAGATCTTACCGTAAACTATCGTTAATCAAGCGCTCTCGCTTAAAGAGAGGAGAGCAGAGCAAAGTGATAACAATAATGATGGCGAATCATGGTCAGAACAACACGGATGTCTCCTGTTCGATCATTCGCTGCATCGTCTGCGTGTGATGTCAAGCGGCCAAAGTCGGCAAGCTCGATCATCTTCATCTATGTCCTGTGTTCAGGCAAGTTTGTACGTTTGGTTATCGGGCTAGGCGTCGTGTAGACCCGGCCGGCCTAACTTCTCTGCTACTAACCTACTTACACGGGCTTTAGTACCGGCCTGTACTAGGCAGCACGCGCTATGCGTGAAGATAGGGACTAGAGATTTGATTGCCTGTTGAAGTTTACAAGCAGTAGCTTCTGCTGGCAATTATATCATGTTGTGTTTAGCTGACAAATGATACACAGATGGCCAATCAAACAAGGCCTACGGTATAGATCGAGGCGGTGCATGCATGGACGACAGAGAGGAAGCAACAGGACAGGCAAATGTCAAGGGAAAAACTTCATGCGCCCACTATTCCCAAACTCTTTTCTAAAAATGACTTCCTTCGTCTCCTGTGCACTGATCTCGACCCTTTTTTTTTCTATTCTTTCTCTTTGTGGAGTAAGTGCTACAATTTTCATGGATAAATAATCCATCTTCCTGATGTATTGTTATTAAAGCAAGGCCAGATGGACAATAATAAAGATAAGTTCTTTCTACCATAAGATTAGGCAAATCTTATCGAGAGCTTTTTATACACAAAACTTCATAGAGAACTTCTTATTTCTAATTCTCGTTATCTCATCTCTCTTTCCTCTTATTTCTCACCTTCCATGGTTCTACCATGGGCATGGACCAGCGAGTTCACCTTCCCATGTACGATTCAGGGCACATCCTAAAAACCTTAAATGAAGCGTAAGAGAGATGCATTAGAAGAAAGAAAAAATATCTATTTTCCCATTTTCCCCTCCAATATATCAGTGAGTCGAGTGCATTGTAAAATCGAGACTACACCTAACATATTGGGCTTCTTTGTAGTTACTTGTGCCTTGATTTTTTATGTCGGAAATCAAGTATCATGTAATACATGATGTAGTTTCATAAAAAATTTCACTCCTTGTTAACTAAAATAATGAAATGTTATCTAAAATTCTAGTTGTTACTCTTATTAATAACAACATTGTGGGTTGAGACTGCCCTAAAATTCTAGTTGTTACTCTCCTAGATATAGCTTTATTTAAAGTGTTACATCAGCGACTATACTGACGTTGAAATGAACTAATTTGGGATCTACCGAAGAATGCAAAAATTAAAGATTACCAAGGATTTATTTAGCCTTACTTACAAATGATTAGCAAAAGAATGACATTGAGAAATTCCGCATATTTGAATACAAACTTTTCTATTTCACTTAAACATTATTCCCGACTTGTGCTGTTCCAACATACAGATAACAAAAAAAGCAAGAGAAGAGAGGATTCCTTATGAAAAACAGAAAATAAAAAATCCAGAAAAATCAAGAAAGGCGCCGTTTATTCCGGTCAAAGGTGCACAGCTTTTCCCTGATGCGAGGCTGGGTTTCCATTGGACGTCCGATCATCACCATCACGTACTACTATACGGCGTAGTTCACGGCGGCGCAACCGGAGCGATGCAGAGATGCTTGCCCCTATCGCTCCTACTCGCATAGCCTTTCACGTCCTACAACGGCAGGCCTCTGGCGATGATATCCATGCACACACGCACACGTCGAAGAAAATTTCCTGCTATTTTACGGCGCGGCTTTCTGCACGCTGCACTCTCCTCTCCTGGGGCGTCGGCCATGGACACGACGCCAACGTGTTGTTTCTTGCATTTTGTCATCCAGTCTTTTCAGGCCATTCATGGCACTATTCGTTGAAATTCCTTGACTTGTGTATTTGCACTTCGAACCCTACCAATAGCAGATATTAAAGGAAGGCCTTTGGCTGAAGACTTTTTTCCCCCCCTAGTGTAATGTCATTTTGTTCCATTGTTTCACAGGATCGCCTCTCTTTTTTTTGTTGAAATAGAAGATTGTCTCCCATTTCAAGGACACCATGTGGACAAGATTGACTCCTGCGTGACACCACGAAGACTTTCGCATTCCAAACAAAGCTTAAATTATTCTTTCAATATCTGTTCTACCACAAGCTAGTTTTTTTTAATATAACAAACTAGTTACGTGATTTATTCCTAGGTGGGATGATTCCGATAAATGGTACACCTTTTTTCTACGGAACACAAAGATTGCAAGTTGATTTGGCATCTAGATTGTGTTGTCACCATTCATTTGCTGATGCAGGTCATGCTAACAAGCATAAATGATCATCAATGCACATATCGAAAGTGGTGAAAGAGGCAAGCGAAACTAAAAACATTATTCCATGTGCAAAAATATTTGAAGAGGTATCCAACATAAAGATGAAGCCGCATGTCATGTCACACAAATGGCGCAATGTAATTGGAAGCTCACATCAAACTAAAAATGCATTATCGAAAGAGAGTAGGTTTTAGTATTCCTGCAAACGCAACATTGGAGAGCCAGAGGTTGGGTATCTCAAGGACAATAAGCTCTAATAGAAGGCACGATATAAAATTGGTAATTTATCCTGTTCGTTTGGATTATCAGCCACTAGCCAGCAGTGTTTTTCTCTCAGCAAAACCAGCACCAGCCACCAACCAGCCAGCAGTGTTTTTCTCTCAGCAAAAACCAACACCATCCACCAACCACCAGCCAACCGATCAGGGCCTCTCTGCCTGAAGAATTTGACAAAAGTTTCTTAAACATGTTTTGGAACAAAACGTCAGAATATGTGCAATAGTGTGTCCTCATCGCAAAGAAGAAAGAACAAGAAAGAGAGTATGCATTTTTTTTTATACTAAGGCTATCTCCAACAGTGGAGACCCATTCACGCGACCCATTTCTTATTTTGGGTTCTACATAGTGAATGGATCATGGCCCAAAAACTTATCCTCTCCAACAGCTCACGCATATACAGAACCAATCGCCGCAGGCCCGCCCTCCCCTGCCCAGCTGCTCGCCGTCGACTCCCCTGCCCCGCTGCTCGCCGCCTCCCCTGTCCCGCTGCGCGCAGCAAGAGCCGAGAGGGTAGGCCGCAGGCACCAGGCGGAAGCGGAAGCACGACCGGGGTGGCCTCCTTGCCCGCGGTGGTGGCGGGATGGGTTGACCTCGATGGGTCGACGGCGGCGACCCAGCTCCTGACGCGCCGGTGGTGGCCGTCGTCGTGGTCGGGCAGCGCCGGCGAGCCGTCCCCGCCGCCAGCCTCCTCGCGCCGACTCCTCCTCGCCGCCGACTCCTCCGGGCGCGGCGACACCGAGATGGGGCTGGAGCTGCCCCAGCCGCCGCGGGCTCGCCTCGCCGCCGGCCACCGCGGGCTCGCCTAGCCTCGCCGGCCGCGCTCCGCTCGCCTAGCCTCGCCGGCTGCGCTCCGTTCGCCGGTCCGGTCACGCGCCGCCGGCAGCCACCGCGGGCGCAGGCGAGCGCCGCCGCGGGGCTCTGCGCGTGCGAGTGTTGCCGGAGGAGGAGGTCGAGCGCCGGCCACCATGGATGCTTCGCCGCGCCGGTCATGGAGGAGCTCGCCCGCCCGCAAAATCTTCCTCGACGACGTTCCCACCACCTGCAGCGGCTGCTCCTTGCCGCCGCCCCTGTCCTGCTGCGGCGGCCGGTGGATTTCGATTTGCGGGTGGTGATGCCCCTCCAGCGCGGACCCCGTTGAAACGGAGAGGCAAAATAGGTGTCCGGTTTAGGTACTCCGTTGGAGACGGTTTTGGATACCCAAATGCACTGTGCGTGACCCAAAATGAGTTTGGGTCACCGGATGCCTCCTTTGTTGGAGACAGTCTAAGAGAGTATGCATTGTGCTGTCGCTGTTCATTGCTAATAACCATTGTAACAGAAATTTAAGTTAACTAAAAGCTTATTAAATCAAATATAAACAATTTTCTAACAGACCACAAAAGCCATGAGATTTCGAGCAAGACGGAGGTGCGGACTGCACATGAAAATGACGGTCGTCACGTTGAAAGAGATCACGCGGAGACGGAGCGCGACCCCTCCTGTGCTCTGTTTGCCCAGCCAGCCACCATAACAAACAAAAAGCCTCCTAGGCTCCCAGCCTTTTCTCTCACTCACTCTCCTGCAGCAGCTGCACCAGGCACCAGCAGCTGAGAGCGGAAGCTGACCATCACCACCCTCCTCCCTCCGGCAAAACTACAGAAACGCCATCGCCCCCGCGCACTGTGCCCGAGGCAGCCGCGGCCCCACCTTGTTGCCGCTGCTGCCGTCGCCATGACCACCGCACTTGTTTAATCTCCCAAGCTTGCCCTTTTCCGTGCCGTTCTGCCACTGAGCACATGGCCACACCCACGCCGCTGGCTGCTCACTGCTCACTGCTCACACGCTCCCGCTCTCATCTCCAGGCTCCAGCCGGCGCTAGCTCAGCCTCAGCTGATGAGGGAGAGGTGCCGAGCTGAGTGAGAGCAGCTGACTGTACCCGCCGCTGCCATTACCACGCCGCACCGTACAGCGCAGGTCAGCAGGACTCACGGGGTGCTGTCCCGACCCCGTCGAGGCAAAAGGCCCTGGCCGTGCCCTCCCTCGCCCCGTGCCGCCGCCGCCGCCGCCGTCTCCCCCTTCTCCGGGCGCCAAGGTTTTCTTCCGGTGAGAAGGCGTCCCTCAGTATCCTCGCGGATAACGCGCGTTTCGTAGTTTGCTTGCCCCGCTTCCGGATCTCGCGGTTCTTTTGCAATGCTGGCATGGTATGTGTCCATGAGGGAGATGTTGCTTCGCAGATTTGTGGGGGGTTTGAGTTCTGCTTCTATTTAGTATTCTTGGGCATTATCTAAAAAAATTTAGTGTTCTTGGGAGGACACGGCAAGGAGATCGCACGATTTGCTGCATTATCTGCGGTGCAGGACAGAGCCATTGTTGGCTGGGAGATGTGGGGGATACGGGACCAAAGATTTTTTGCATTATTCAGTGATTTTGTTTGGTGTTCTAAGAGGGGTCTTAGCTGTCCTTTTAGTACTTTTTATGTTGGATTCATGGTGGTTATTGGTGATTGGTACTTGCAATTGTGCAAAATCTTATATTTAAGTACAGGCTATTGGGGCTGAAGCTAGGGCAGGATTTGACCTTTTAATTGTTTTCTCCACACCTGCTGTTTGTTTTTTTTCTTGGGAGCCCCACGTTCGTTAGAAAAGGAGAGAATGTGTGGATTATCTGCACTGTTTTACCTTTCATTTCGGTGGGAAAAGGGGGAGGTGACGGCTGATTCTTTGATTCCGTTGCACAGCAGAATGAGGCATTTCATTTTACATTTTACCATCCTAAATCTGTGCTTATTGAATGACTGGGACCTGTGATTTCTTACTTTGCTTCTATTGGCCTATTCTGGTGTATGTAAATGCTCCAAGGCTGCGCTAAGATAGCCTTTAATACAGCTTATTTATTTATCGTTTTCTTTTCTCATTTATCTGTCCCAAGTTCTGGACTGGATTCAAGTTTTGAGATCCGGAACATACGGCATTTTCTGTCTGACCTAAAAAAACATGCAAACATTTCCCTTTACTACCGTATAATTAGAGCTGATGTGTTGAGCTAAAAAGCGATGTGGAGTTTTGGAGCTCCTTGTTGGCTTTGCAAGGGGAGAATCAACGCACATACGGAAACCTGTGTTCTTATGGTTCTTGTTTCTGATTTCCTGCAGGTTGCTGTGACTTTGTTACAATGCGTCATGTCCTAATGAAAAGAAAGACCACATTTTCATGTCAACATTGAACATACTATCTTTCATTATTGCTGGGTTGTTGGAACAGAGAAGCCAAGATGACGGATATGAGGCGCCACTCCGTGGATGTTCCACTGTCAAGAACCTTAGTGCAGCTCAAGCGAGTGAGATCGCTGCGGGACCCAGCTACAAACTCATTGAGCAAGTACGCATCACCTTCTGATCACATGATCTGGGAGACTGCTTCTAGCAATGGGGTGACTCTGGACCTTGGCAGGCCAGTACATCATCAGCTGGTTGAAGAAGACGAAGATTTGGGAGCTGAGGCTACAATGGGGTCAGAGCAGAGTTTTCGGGCACCAAATGCAAGGACTGCATCGTATAGGAAATCTTCTGCTGTCAAGATCAGAGGCTTGAACCCGCCAAGAAACAAGCAAGTTCATCGTATTCGCCAAGATGGTCACCGCAAGTCAGTGGATTCTAACCACTCCAATCATAGTTCAATTCGGCAATTGGCAAATAATATGGTCAACAATGTGGATGCAGAGAAGGAAGAGGAGGAAGTGAATTCTTATGAAAGACCAAAATTTACACTGCCAGATAAGGATGATGAAGAAGTGAAAATGCCAGGCTTCTCCAAATTCAGGACCAAGTCTTCTGCTGCGATAAGCCGTGTTGGCAGCCCTTGTATGTCAGTCAGTGAGGCACGCTCTGTTGCATCAAGACGAAGCACTTTAGGGCATGGAACCGAGGATACACGACTGAGGTCGAATGATGTTGTTGGATCAAATTTTAGTGGCTGTGGCATAAGCTACTGCTGGTCAGGAGCGTCAAAATACCGAGAGCTTTATTCTGATAGTGATGGTCCAGAGCAACCTCTCTTATCTACTGATGGGACTGAGGCAGCATTCCAAGGCAATGTCCCATACACTGAGACACCAAGATGTTTAAGCCAGAAATTTCGACCTCGGTCCTTCAGTGAATTGATTGGCCTAAATGTTGTTGCTCAGTCCCTCTTATATTCTTGTTGCAAAGGAAAGGTTGCTCCAATGTACTTGTTTCATGGCCCCCGGGGTACAGGGAAGACGTCCACAGCAAGGATTTTTGCCGCTGCTCTAAATTGTGTCTCTCTTGAAGAGCAAAGGCCATGTGGGTTCTGTAAAGAGTGTGTCATTCTTTTCTCCGGGAAGAGTAGAGATGTGAAAGAACTTGATGCAGCAAAAATGGATCGTTTAGGTCGAGTAAAGGCACTTCTCAAGAGTGCATCCCTCGTCCCATACTCTTCACGCTTCAAGGTTTTCATAGTAGATGAATGCCATCTCTTGCAAGAAGATGCGTGGTCAGCAATACTGAAGAGTCTTGATGAGCCATACCGGCATACAGTGTACATTATGATTACTTCTGACATCGAAAGCCTGCCTCGCACTTCTATCACACATTGCCAGAAGTTCCATTTTCCGAAGATAAAGGTTGCAGATATTGTCTACAGGTTGGAGAGAATCTGTATAGAAGAAGGATTGGAATTCGACCATGATGGGTTGTACTTCATTGCTGCCAAGTCTAATGGTTCTCTTAGAGATTCAGAAATAATGCTTGACCAACTCAGTTTGCTCGGGAAGAAGATCACAATTTCTCTTGTGCATGAGCTTGTGAGTTGTCTACTATTATCTTTTATGTTCTAAGGAAATCATAAAGTCAGTATTGTGTTTATACATCTGTTATTTGCAGGTAGGATCGGTGTCTGATGATGAGTTGATTGAATTGCTTGATCTAGCATTGTCATCCGACACCACCAATACTGTAAGGCGAGCTCGAGAACTTATGGGATCAGCAGTTGATCCTCTGCAGCTGGTCTCTCAGTTGGCCAACCTTATTATGGACATTCTTTCGGGGCGATGTCAATCTGCAGTAACTGAAGTCAGCAAAAGTTTCTTGGGTAGATATGCATGTGCGTGTCCTTCCCTTGACATGTTTCATTTTGCTTTCCCACATGATTATTCTCGTAGTGCTGAAAAAATGCATGCTAATATTTTTTTAAGATGCTTGAGTTGAACCAATCATAGATCATACTTCTATAGCTGGGAAGTTTTCATGATGCTAACTTCTATCTTGAATTTTGAAGCCGTCTCTATCCACATGACCACATCCCTATTTGTTCCATAGTCTTGTGTCTGAACTTTTGTGTCATAATTATGCAGTATCAGAGGTTGGAATAAAGAAATTAAGACATGCACTGAAGATACTATCAGACACTGAAAAACAATTGAGGACATCAAGGAATCAGGCTACTTGGGTCACAGTTGCGCTTCTTCAGTTTGGCACCACTGAATCTAACCTTGTTGCTGAACCGAATGATATGCATTCAAATTCAGTAACTGGATATACAGGTAAGTAGTATAATAAATCTCAGTATCACATGTAATTCTGATTTCTAGACAGAACTGGATACTAACCTTTTATGATATCCCACTTTGTAGATGACTGGGTTTCGAAGGTGCACTCAAGCTCCAATTTTTGTCAGGCATGTAACAGCAACAAGTCCAATTGTTCTGAGAGACACTGTAGGCGGCTTAAGCTTGAGAACATATGGAGGAAAGCCATTGGAAAGTGTCGATCAAGGTCAGCAAAAAGTTTCCTTAGGAAAGAAGGATTCCTATCATCTGTCCATGTTACCGAAGGTAAAAGCACATGTACCATTTGTACTGAATTTAAATTTCTCATATGGATTGTCCTGAAAATGACAATATATGTGCAAATTCTCAGAGCTGGCCATAGCAGAAGTTGGATTTGGACACCCGGATCACCTATCAAGAGCAGAGAAAATGCAAGGCCTGATAGAATGCGCTTTGCAACATGTTCTTGGGTGCAATGTGGAGATCAGATTCAAACTTGTACCATGTCCAGTGAGGAAAGATGCTAGGTTGAAGAGGCAATCCTTCAGTTTTCTCAACTGCTCAGGCCGGAAGCAAGAGTTGTCAGATTCAGTTGTGACTGATGAAGATGAAGCTGTGAGACCTGGAGTAAGAGAGACACCCCTTAAAGGCTACACTTCTAGTCAGCAGGAGTCACCATATGTCATGCAACGAGTTGATTCGAAACCAACAGTCCATGGGTGTGAGGATGATGCTCGGAGTACCCTGACATCAAACAGATCTATGACAGATGACCTGACGAGGACATGCAGGTCAGAAACTAACTACTCAAAGGGTGTCAGTGAGCAGGGTCGTTTCGATAGCATCCAGGAGCCTGAACTACAGCCAAATTGCTTCTCTCGAACGCTCAAGCTTCAAAAGAAGCTATTGTCGTCTGGTGCAGCACACACAATCTGTTTGAGGATCCAGCCTCATAACAAAATGGATTTCCTACCTAAGAAAGAATTTGACACGTACTTCTGTGCGTATGAGCCTTACGAGCAGTGTTCAAGATCAAACTCACGGGCTACTTACAGTTCAAGAGATGATGACTTGTAAGCAATCTGCACTTGGCATTATTCCACTGTACTTTGTCAGTCTCAAGTAACGCTTCTTTATAGGCAAATCTTTGGCCATATTAATTTCATGCGATTGCGGATTCAGTTACATTATTGTCACGAGTGCTGAACTCTTGTTTCTTCTGCAGGTGGAGCAAGAATCCACGGTTTGGTTCGAATCTACTCTGCTGGAGGGCCCCGAAACAATCCATATAACATAGGTACGTTACTTGGTCAGAAAAGCCATGTGAATACAACGTTCTTATCTTCTTGGTTGCCAGTGTTCATGTGGCATGTTGACCCCAGTTCTGCCAGAGCATCCCCCACATCAGCAAGTGCTTTACCGCAAGCAAGCGGAGTTGCAGACAACCACTGCAACAACCGGTACAAGCATTGCTGCTAGTGAAAAGTGAAATCATGATAACAGAACATGGACAAAAGAAAATGTCGAAAGACTGTCAAAACATTCAGCTAACCTTTTTTCATTTCTCTGTGAATTTTGCAGTAAAGGATGAGCAAACTAGACGGAACACATCAATTCTGCTACAACATTTACCAATTTTGCCTGAAGCTGGAGACATGGACACATGGCGGCAAGTTTTGAAGGAAAATTCAGGGATGGGGCCTGTGCTGATCTTGTTCTTGGTAGGAAAATTGAGGGAAACTATTGTTTGATCCGTAGATGGCATTTAGTGATATTTTCTTGGTAATGCAGGTTCTGTTACGAGAGGAATAATGCTAGTGGTCAGTTGTACAGCACGCCAATGATGAAACCCTGTGTATACTGAATAGTTCTGTTATTTCTGAATTTTGTAGGACGATCTCATGCTCGAGTCCCATTTACATGATCTTTTTATCTGGAATTTGCGTGCAGCTAGTTTATTAACTGGGAGCAATTATCAACTGTCGATGGCATAATATATAACAATAGGCTGTAACTGATAAATGGGCCATCGCCCTGTTCGTTTGGCTGGTGGCTGACGCTGGTTTTTGCTGAGAGAAAAACACTGCTGGTTGGTGGCTGGCGCTGGTTTTCGCTGAGAGAAAAACACTGTTGGCTCGCTGAAAACAATCCAAACGAACAGGGCGGCCGGCATCAGAACTGGAAGCAATGGATGCTATGCATTTGGAGGAATTCGTTCATCAAAAGTTACAGAGCAATGGGGAAAATTTGAAGGGAGGATTAACTTGGCAGCGATGCCTCCACTGGTGACGTCCTAAGGTGTCACCGGAGGTGTCATTACTATCACTCAAACGGAAACAGACCAGAAGCCATGGCAATGGCATGATCTGTCCGCTGTTCAAAAATGAGGCCACCACGAAACCTATAGTCCATACTCTAAACGAGCTAAAATGTTCTTAAACTTCTACACTCTAAACCATCAGAAAGCACTCATTGTACTTCCTAAGCTGCCACCAGCTCCCATGGGGAAATCGAAATGGTCGAGATCGATGCCGGAGAAGCTAGGCGAGATCAATGCCGCCGACCCGATCTGGAGTAGACCTTCTTTCCTGTACCTCAGCAAGCTTCACACCAAGCTGGCCGTTTTTACCTCGACCAAAGGAGTACAGCCTGCCGGACTCGGTGAGGGCCAAGGTATGAGAGTAACCAAAATCCTGGTTAATCCAGTCCCAGGTGTTCGTCGCGCTTATCTGCACAAACTTTTCATCCAGTGCAACAACTGAAGTGGCTAGCTTGGGAATCCAGACATCTTCCTTCTCCGCGTCATCTGCCTGAAACACAAGAGAGATGAAATGGCACAATCAGAATTCAGTAGTTCATAGTTACTATGACTTCATCAGATTATTTGGTCTTTGAAAATAATATCACTTCATCAGTGTTTGTCCGAGACCCAAAAAGGAAGATGATCTAACCTTAACACCCAGATTAAGCGCATTATCGCACCCAAAGGAGTAGACGTCGCCATTATCCGCGACGACGAAGGTGGTGAAGTAGCCAGCTGACAGATGCCTAGCCTTCACATCCCCCAAGCCTGCCACTGCCATGGGGAGAACTTGATATTCTCCTATATCATGATGTCCCAGACAACCGTAGGTGCTCCATCCCCAGGTGAACACACGTCCATCTACTGCCAGAACCGCACAATGGAAAGCACCAGCTGAAATCGACAGTGGCTTTACATGCAGTGTCTGGAAATTTTCGATCAACTTTGGGGTCCTCAAGTTTTCCCTGCATCCATGCCCAGGCTTGCCTCCTTGACCGCAGCCTACCGAGTAAACCGACCTGCAAATTGGCACTCAAACTCAGCTTACTGAAAGAGAAAATGACCATTCACATCAGAAAAGCACATCAATCACCCTCCTAAATAATTTCAGAGAAATGTTGTTTTAGTCTATGAAAATGGTGATTCTTGTATATGATAAAATTGTACTCCGTAGTAAGAAGACAAGCAAGGATACTGGGCCAGGGAACTACAACACTTACATTCCCGTCGGTTCGTAGGCCAACACAAGCAGATAGCAGTTGCCAGCAGCAATCTGCACAACAAGAGCATTCTCAAGCGGTCCAGAGAGAAGACGAGGCTCAACATCATTACGATCCGAGTAATGACCAAGCCTCTCATCACGCCCCCAAGAGAAAGTATAAACCTGACCCTCTCTAGACAGAACCGCAGAGAAGAAGCCTCCTATAGATGCTTGAACTACAAAGATACCTTTCAGTGATTCCACCAACTTAGGACTGCTAGTATAAGTACCAGATTGTTCCAAACCACCAAAAGCATCCTGTCCAAATGTGTACACACTTCCTCTGTCACTCACAAGCATTGTCCGCCTTGATCCAACCGCGGCTTGTGTGATTCTGATGCCTTGCAGAGACCTGCAAGGGCAAGGGCCAGGCGACCACAGCTTGTGACATTGCACATAGTTGTAGTTATCAGCAAAATTAACATATATGTTACCTAATAAGACATGGTTTGAACTGATCTTCTGTATTCCCAAGCCCAAGCTGCCCCGAGGAATTTGCGCCGAATGAGTACACATCCCCCTTTGTTGTGACAACAATGCTATATCCCGGTCCAGCAATAACCTGAGATTTCTCACGGCGGTAATTCTTCTCACCGACCAACAGGTAACCAAGCACGAGCTTCCAAGAGCCTCCACACCGCTGCTTCAACTTTTCCTTCTCCTCATCCTTCATTGACTTAAACATGGCCTTCTGACAGCAAGTATCGAGTGCTGCAATCTCTGGAAGAGACAACGCAGAATCTGGTTGAAAGTTTGCAGGGCTTCTGAAGAATTTACATGTACACTGGAACAACATTGTATCTCGTCATAGACTTCACAAGCAACATCTCAAAAATCGAATACTGAAAACAAATAACGGCTGTACGAACTTGCCTCCAAAGCAGCCAGATCATTAGGATCTAGTTCGTAGGATGAGAGCACATGGAGGAGAATGGATGGGTTCGCAGCGAGTGGGACTTGCTCTGTGTTTTCATTTGCATCGCACTTACGCTGTGAGCGATCCGTTGCTGGATCCGATAGAGAAGAGTTGGACCTGCTCTCATTCACAACTTGATGGTTCTTTATAACCACTGAGGGTTTTCTGTCCGTGGGATCCATTGGGCACTGCATGAGCTTGAGCTCAAAACCGGAAAGAACTAGAGCTGCGGAGAAAAAAAAGAAGCAGCGAATCACTCTCCTTAATGCAATGATGTGCAGTTCTCCTGCGCATTCGTGAAAAAAGAGAAAAAAAAGAAGCAGTGAATCACAAAGTCCGGATACCATCTCAACAAAATGTACTTTGGTAGTGTCATGTTTACACATGGATTACAAACATAATAGTCAAATGCATTTTTCTACAAAACTATCAGTCAAACACATTCTACTTTACAAAGGTACAAATTAAGAATTGTTAAAGAGTATATAAGAGAACTTTTCATAATAATTAAAATGACATTGATAAGATCCCAAGTCAGCAATTATGGCTGTGAAATTAGTGGAAGCAGGCAAGCAGCATGAACATTACCGAAGCTAGTCTGCTAGAGCTAGAGATTCTAGATAGCCATCCTGACCATGAATTAACCCGGTTGTGCCATACTGCCATATTTATACTCATGGATCCAAACAGATAAGTCAAATGCAGTTTTGTGAAGGAAAATGCATTTGACTTATTTATAATAAGAGCACAGTTTATTTATGATAAATGACATTGATGTGAGATACTAATTCTGACGATGAAATTAGTTGAAGCAGCGAGACCACATGCAAGTTTATCAAAGTATAATAAAAACTAATTTAAGGAAAAAAATTGTGCAAAAAATCCAAGAAACTGCCTCCCTCCCTCCCTCAAAAAAATCAAGCAAGCTTTTGTGCACAACACCGATACCATAACACAAACTAAGGTAAGCATACAAGTTTTTTTGACCCCTCCGAACAAAGTGTACGTTCTTGACAAGAAGTAAAGGCACAATCTGTTGAGTGTTGATCAAAGAACAAGTGGCAACATGGTCTTCGCAAGGTTAATATCCAAAACCATCATAGTTACACACACAGTTATGCATCATACCAGCATTGTAACCAATCAAAAGATGATTAAATAGGACAGCCTTTCAATGTTCCCTCAAAAAAGGCTGAGAAGATTATTCTAATACCAATGATCCAGTTCTCAAAATCACCCAAATCCCCCAAGAGACTGTTGAAATCACGCACGAGTGAAAGAGAGGATCGAGTACATGATCAAAATTAGTAGGTGAGGGGTGGGCATACCTGGTGGACGCTAGTCGCCGGCGAAGACCTCGCCGCCAGGAAAGAGACTTCGTGGTAGTTTGGATCAAAGGAATATAAAGGCAATTTTTTATTTTATATATAAAAAAGAGAGTTTTAGGAGGTATTTTTTTGGGAGACGAGGGTTTTAGGAAAATCAGTTTTTTATTCCTCTGTACTCTTCTTGACCTCCAATATCTCTAACATCTCCAAATCTCCCAAGTCTTGGTTTTCCCTTCCTGATAAACTGCGTCCTAAACGTTGCAATTTGCAAAGTTGCAGTACACCCTCCCAAGTTCCCCAGAGCCCAGACTCACGGTTTGCCTTCCATCCGTCAGCCCACGTCCATTCTCCAGCCCATTTACTCGCTGCCCTGCCACCGCCTCACTAGTCACTAGCCCATGGGCTGGTTGCTCGTACTCTGAGCCTTGAACAAGTGATATGATACATCCCAGCATGAGAGAGAGAGAGAGAGAGAGAGAGAGAGAGAGAGAGAGAGAGAGTCCTCACTTGCTCTAGCCCGAAAGGTAATGGATGTCATCATGTATAAACAAACTCGACCCGTCGGAGAAAAGCTTTCAGCCTTCCAGAAGACATTATGAATCCATGGGGCACGGAGTAGACGAAAATGAGGAGCACTGACGAAAGAACAGATGCGCAGATACTGAGAAAACCACGAAATGATTTTATTCTTTCTTAGGATGGAAGCTGACTTGTGGATGATGACGGGGCCAAGCTGTTTCATTAGCGAGTAATAACATTAGGTTTCGGCTACGTCCAGGGGTTGTTTCTGCGTTTTGTAGGTGTTGGTGTGGGTGCCTTGCTTTGTACCTTGGCCTATACCGGAGTTTTTGTAACGGTAAATCTAACACGTGATGGGCCATGCGCGCCGCCGCGGCGCCCCGCCTCCCGCGCCGCCGCCGGCCGGGTTAGGGGCCCGGGGTTAGGTTCCCGGGGTTGCTGGGGGAGCTCCACCACCGGCGGACCTAGAAGGAGGTCGGGGCGGTGGCGGAGGACCGGCGGTGGGTATGGCTCGGCCGGCGGCGGAGGCGAGGTGGCGCGGGAGCGCCGCCGGCCGGGCAGGGTAGGACGGGCGGTGGGCGGTGACCCGGAGGCGGGGGCGGAGCCGAGGAAGATGAGACGGCGGCGACGGCGGATTAGCGAGGCAGCGGTCGACGGCGGCGGCGGAGGCGGCGGGACGCCGCCGGAGCCGAGGGCGGCGGAGGCGGCGGGGGCGGAGGAGGCCAAGGGGTTAGCGTGGCAGCGGTCGCCGGGCGGCGGCGGAGGCGGCCGAGGACGCCGGAGTCGGGCGGCGGAGGCTGCTGGCGGGGGAGGAAGGAAGAGGAGGAAGACGACGACGGCGGAAGGAAGAAGGGGTCGCACCGTCGCCTAACGCGCGACGGGTCGCGCAATAGCGTGGTCCTTTTTGTAACCTGAGGACCTTGATCCTCCTTTCTTCTTAATACTCCTGCATATTTGAGAATTTTTCTTTCGATCAACTCTCCAAGTCATATATCCTCCCAGACCAGACCAAAATAACACTATCTCAACAAGCGACACAATACGATCCTTTTTTTTTAGTCAAACTTCTCCGTCTTTCTCTTCCCACCTCAACCACCAGTGCCGGCGCCAGCGCCGACCACCCTCGTCTCGTCTGGCGCTGCTGGCTGAGCACCGGAGCGAGGTTGTGGTAATATTGAGGTCAATTAAGTATGCTATTTCGTGGTAATGAGGTTAATTCAACCCTTGGTAACAGAGTACGAAGAATGAACAATTGCATTGCAATCCAACTCAGTATTGTAACCAAATAGAAGCCATGGCATATCCGCATATGATCTGTCCACTATCCCCAAAAAGACTGCACTCTAAAACGAGCTGTATAAAATGTTGATAGACATTTACACTCTATAAACCATTTCAGAAGGCACTCCTTTATTTATCTCCAAGCCACCACCAGGCACCAGCTACCATGGGGAATGGGGAAATGTTCGAGGCCGATGCAGGAGAAGCTAGGTGAGATCAATGTCGACCCGATCCGGGGCAGACCTTTTTGTCTGTCCCTCAGCAAGCCTCACAACAAGCTGGCCCTTGGTACCTCCCCCAAAGGAGTACAGCCTGCCGGACTCGGTGAGGGCCAACGTACGAGGGTGACCCAAATCTTGGGTAATCCAGTCTGAGGTGTTCGTCGCGCTAATCTGCACAATCTTTTCATTCAGCGCAACGATCGAAGTGGCTAGCCTGGGAGTCCAGACGCTTGCGTTTCCAGCGCCACGCACCTGACAAAAAAGGAGAGATGACGATCAGGAGGAATTCACAAGTTTAATTCGGTACTTGATTGCTACTGTACTATGACTTCATCGGAATTTGTCTGAGACCCAAGGGGGAAAGATGATCGTTACTTAACTCTCCCCCGCCCAAAGGAGTAGACGTCGCCATTATCCGCGACGACGAAGGTGGTGTAATCACCAGTTGACAGGTGCCTGACTTTCACATCCTTCAAACCTTTCACTGCCGAGGGGAGGGTCTCGGATTGATCTTCGTCGTCGTCGTCTATATCGTCGTGTCCCAGACAGCCGTGTTTGCTCCATCCCCAGGTGAACACACGTCCATCTAGTGCCAGAACTGCACAATGGTAAGCTCCTGCTGAAATCGACAGTGGCTTTACATCCAGTTGCCGGAAATATTGGACCAACTTTGGTATCCCCAGGCTTCTCTTGCGTCCATGTCCAAGCTTGCCTCCTAAACCGCAGCCTACTGAGTAAACCGACCTGCAGATCGACACACAAACTCAACTTACTGAAAGGGAAAATAAGGAGTATTCACATCAGTAGAGCTCATGACCCTCCTAATATACATAATTGCGAGGAAATAATGCTGTTTTTTATCTGTGAAAATGACGATTCTTATATGATAAAATTGCAGTAAGAAGAAAAACAAAGGGATACAGGGCCAAGGAACGACACTTACATTCCCGTTGGTTGGTAGGTCAGCATAAGGAGATAGCAGTTGCCAGCAGCAATCTGCACAACAGGAGCATTCTCAGGCGGTCCAGAGAGAAGACGAGGCTCAACATCAGTAAGGTCTGAATCATGACCAAGCCTCTCATCACGCCCCCAAGAGAAAGTATAGACTTGACCCTCTCTAGACAGAACCGCAGAGAAGTAGCATCCTATAGATGCTTGAACTACAAAGATACCTTTCAGTGACTCCAACAACTTAGGACTGCTAGTATAAGTTCCAAACGATCTCCCAAAAGCATTCTGTCCAAATCTGTACACACTTCCTGTATCGCTCACAAGCATTATTGTCCGGCTTGATCCAACCGCTGCTTGCGTGATTCTGATGCCTTGCAGAGACCTACAAGGACAAGGGCAAGGCAACCACAGTTTGTGACATTGTACATAGTTGTAGTTATCAGCAAAATTAACATATATGTTACCTAATAAGACATGGTTTGAACTGGTCTTCTGTATTCCCAAGCCCAAGCTGCCCGGAGGAATTTGCGCCGAATGAGTACACACACCCCTTTGCTGTGACAACAATGCTGTGTCCTGGTCCAGCAATAACCTGAGATTTCTCACGGCGGTAATTCTTCTCACCGACCAACAGGTAACCAAGCACGAGCTTCCAAGAGCTTCCACACCGCTGTTTCAACTTCTCCTTTTCCTCATCGTTCATTGACTTAAACATGGCCTTCTGACAGCAGGTATCGAGTGCTGCAATCTCTGGAAGAGACAACGCAGCATCTGGCTGAAAGTTTGCAGGGCTTCTGAAGAATTTACATGTACACTGGAACAGCATTGTATCTCGTCATAGATATCATAAGAAGCATTTCAAAATTATAATACTGAAAACAAATAATGGTTGTACAAACTTGCCTCCAAAGCAGCCAGATCATTAGGATCCAGCTCGTAGGATGAGAGCACATGGAGGAGAATGGACGGATTTTCAGCGAGTGTGATGTTCCCTGTGATTTCATTTTCATCGCAATTAAGATGTGAGTGTTCCATTGATGGATCCGATAGAGAAGCGTTGGAGCTGCTTTCATTCACAATTTTATGTTGCTTTATAGCCACGGAGGGTTTGCTGTCCGTGGGATCCATTGGGCGCTGCATGAGCTTGAACTCAAAATTGGAAAGATTTAGAGCTGCGGAGGAAAAAAAAAAAGCAGTTAATCACTGACTCTGGAAACCATATCAACGAAATGTACTTTGGTGCGGGCATATTTGCTAGTTGTTAAAGAGTAAAGAGAATTTTTCATAATAAATTAAAGAGTTAAATGCATTGTTGATACACAAACTTGACGAGTAGGTGTATTTAGGTACATCATCTTTCTAATTGCTCATTTAGGAGCAACAACTTGGCATATAGGTGCAAATAGGTCACCGACATGACACATGGGCGAAAGAACGCCATGTAGACAGCGTATGTGTACATTTGATATTATTTTATTGTTTATTAGGACTCATTTTGACATATACCAGTTTTGACAAACATTAAGTTTTTATGATGCTGATACAAGATGACCAATATATCAGCACAGCACAACAATTTGAGGATTTATATTACCAATCAAAAATTATTGAGAGACAGGGACTGCAAACTAAGCTACGAATCAAAAATTCAATTTTTTTCACTTATATGATGCCTCTTGTTTGTTATATCATTTCTTTTCACCAAGCCAAAAATAACTATTTTCATAAAATATATGGTTTTTAAATATTTACAATATTCTTTGTCTAAAAGTTGCTACAAACAAAATCTAAAAAGGATACCACTAAACTAACATAAATTGCATAATGAGTAAGAAGTTTTGCAAAAAAAAATGGTTAACACATCGCCGCGACGCTATCTACATGGTGTTTTTTGGCCATGTATCATCATGGTGACCTATTTGCACCCACGTACCAAATTGTTGTTTCTAAACGAGCAGTTAGAGAGATGATGTACCTAAATGCACCCACTCGCCAAGTTTATGTACTAATGATGCATTTAACTCTAAATTAAAATGACATTGATAAGATCCTAATTCAGCAACTATGGCTGTGAAATTAGTGGAAGCAGCATGATCATTACTGAAGCGTCTGCAAGAACTAGAACTGCCGAGAAAAAATAAATAAAAAAACAAGCCATCCTGACCATGAACCAACTCGGTTGTGCCATGTTTATACTCATGGATCCAAACAGAGAAGTCAAATTCATTTTCCTTTGCAAAACTATTGGTTTGCAAAGAAATAACTGTAAAGACCACAGTTTATAATAATAATCCATTGATGTGAGATCCTAAAATCTGACGATGAAATTAATTGAAGCACAGCAAGACCATTACATGCAAATCTATCAAAGTCTAATAAAAAACTAATCTAAGAAGGATTATACCAAAAAATCAAGCAAACATTTGTGCATAACAGCACTACCACAATCCCGTGCATAACACAAACTAAGGTAAGTATACAAGTTTCCGCCCTCTGGACAAAGCGTGCATGCTTCATCTGTTGACAAAAGGAAACAAGTGCCATTGTGGCAACATGGTCTTCGCAAGGTCATCAATACCCAAAACCAACAGAATTACACACACAGTTAAGCATCATACCAGCATTGTCACAAATCAAAAGATGATTGAGAAAAAACTCCTCTCAATTTTCTCACAAAAGACTAAGAAGATTATTCTTAGACTAATGATCCGGTTCCTAAAATCACCCAAAACCTCAAGAGACAGTTGAAAACACGCACGAGTGAAGACGTTGCTTAATAACAGGGTTGGATTGAGTATATATGATCGAAGGTAACGGGTGTGGGCATGCCTGCTGGATGCTAGTCGCCGGCGAAGACCTCGCCGACAGGAAAGAGGCCACGAAGGGGATTTCGTGGTAGTTTGGATTAAATAATGAAATATATTGTAGAGAAAAGAGAAGGTTTTAAGGGGGAAAAAAATCAGTTTTTGGATCAGTTATTCGGTGAAATTGTCCTGGTTTTGCCTTCCTGATAAATTCAGTCCTGGTTTTGCCTTCCTGATAAATTGTCTCCAAGATCACGTTGCAAACTTGCGATACACCTTCCCACTCACGGTTTGCCTTCCATCCGCCAGACCATTTCCTCCCTACCTTGCCACCGGGCACGACGAAAAGATAATGTACGTCAACCATACCATCTTTGACGACCTCGCCAGAATCCATGGGGAACAGAGTTGATGAAAAACGAGGAGCGTAGACGAAGAACAGATGCGAAGAGAGAACAGAAACCATGCGGAGCTAATTACAAAAACTTCAACGGTGGGTATACATCTCAACCTGAAACGAAATGGTTTTATTCTTTTTAACTCTCCCAAGTCATATACCCTCCCAGACCAGACCAATAGAACACTATCTCAACAAGCAACACCGCATCCATCCTACAATCCTCCGGTATAAGGTAACACAAGTAAACTAGGGACAGGAAAACTTTGGTATGGTGCTAATGACAGCATGGGTGCAAAATGTACACATAGGAAACACTCGTCCAGCCTTGCAGTCCTGAGGAAGAAGCTCAGGGGGTGGAGGCGAAGGTCGGCAGCAGCCAGCCGCGCCCAGTTGCCAGCTCCACGTACTCTCCAAACTTCTCCTGCGCGTTCGGGATGTCGAGGACCAGATCGTCCAGGCCTTCCTTGACACGGGAGAAGCCTTTGGTCATCTGGTTGATGGTGATCAGCCCCTCGCCGAAGCATTCCTGCAGCAGGGTCAGTATGCCGGTGTCGTTCTGCTTCTCCATTGCCATAACCAGCGCCTTCTTTACCACCTCATGGTTGAAGAAGGGCATCCCAAGGTCGCGGATGCATCTGCAGGCTTCTCCCAGGTCGCCACCAGTGTTGTATTCCTCCAAGAGCTTAGTGATCTTGTCCTTGGCGTCTTCCACAGCCCAGCCAGTCCCACCACCCCAGCAACGTAGTATCCGCTCACCGGAGTGGCGAGCTGACAGAAGGGCGCGGGCCATCTGGACAGTTTGGCTACCGCTGCTGTTTGGGCGAAGCTTGCTGCTGATTTCATCCAAGTTCAGGGGGATCAGTACTTCATCAATCACTGCCCTAGCTAGGAAGAGGGCAAGCTCACTGGGAGCATCCACAATGTCAAGGGCAGTGTCCTCTGCTGACTGCAAGAGCATTATGAACCCCTTCATGATGTCCTCGGTGGAAAACAGCTCCAAGCTGAGTGAAGAGAGGAGTACAGAAGCCATCTCCTTCTCTCTATTCTTTCTGTCCATTGCAAGCGTAACAAGCTTCTTTAGGAAAATGGGATTGTATTCTGGGGCAGAAAGCTCTTCAAGGCTTCGAATAAGTTCAGGGACGTCATCTGAGAGAAAATACTCATGAATTATGTGACCAGATTCTTCCTTGAAACGCTTCACCTTATCAGCACTTGTATTTTGCATCTCTACCTCAGAGACAGCAGATTTACTAAAAGAAGCATCAAGCCATCCTTCAGATATAGCTGTTGAAACTAGCTTGTCAAAAAGATCTTTAGCAGAAGGAATATCAAGACTCAGGTCATCAAGACTCTCAGCTAGTCGAGAAAAACCCTTTGATATTTGATTAGAACTAATCAAGCAACCTGCAGCTGCCTCCTTCAATAATTTCAGGATTAGTGGCTGAGAGGATCTGTTCTCCATACCAAAGGTGAGAGCACGCTTTACAACCTCGTGATGGAAGAACGGAAGACCAAGCTCTCTTATGCACCTAAATGCTTCATCTATGTCTCCACTTTCAATATACTCTCTCAGAATATCCTGAATCCTCTTTTTTGCCTCTTCTACAGTGAAGTGTGTGCTTCCACCCCATTTGCGTTCAACTAACTCTGCATGATGGGGAGCTGACAAATAGCTCTTTTCAACAACTTGCAGAACTTGAATACCCTTGGAAAATTCTGGAAGCAGTGCTCTGGCTCGAGTGAGGAAAACAGGAGGCAAAATTTCATCAACAACAGCCCGCGCAATAAAAACTGCCAAGACATCAACAGCATCTGGTATATCAACAGTCAGATCTTCTATAGACTCCAGAAGCATCATGAAACCTTCATTGATCATGTAGGAGCTCAGTAGATCAGCATACAAAGATGATAACAGGACAGACGCCATTTCTTTTTCTTTGTCATGACGGTCCATTGCCATAGATATGAGCTTCTTGACAAAGTAATGCTGAAACTGATCAGATCCAAGACCCCTTAGCTCAGAAGCTGCCAATTCCACATCTCCTGTACTAAAATACTCCTCAATTATTGGAACTACAAGCCTTTTATAGTCATCTAATGTACCAGGAACCTGCATTTGCAGTGATACAGAGCACTGTTAGGGTCTACCATATCAATAAAGAACAAATGCAGGCAGCATCCATGGAGTTTAGGTCCAACCTTATTGTTCCCATTAGCTAGTTTATTCAACTCTTGAGATGGTAAAGAACCATCTTCATGGTTGTCCTGTTCAGTTATCCCACCAACACCGTCTGAAAGCAATATAAATAGAGTTAGCATGATATCAGCATGGATTATTGACAAAAATAAATTGAATAATTAGAAGCTATCTCCTAAAAAAAAGATGCAAGTCACACCCAATCCATGATCATGAATAAAATCTCATAACCTTCAAATGTAAGTCTCGATTTAGTCAATCCACATTAAAAAATTACACAGCACTATATGCTGTTATCAACAGTTAATCGCCGTAATTTCTATATATAGACACGCCACATGCATAACCAGGATTACATGCTCCAGAGAAGAACTTTCAGTGATCTAAGCAAACTTAATGCTCTAATTACCTTCCCACAGGTTAAATACATGTATTGAACCTTACTAAAATAGATCATCACAATTTGTAATGCAATAGCCAAGAAATGGCTGTCAATTGACATGTTCCAAGTTCCAACTCATACTGCAAAAGCACTCCTATACAATGAAGAGCAAATGAACACAAATAACACATATGCCGAAACAGACAATGGAAAGCCAGGTTAGGCGTGGCTTGCTAGAAGCATAAAGGTTAGGCATTCATCATACACAGTAAAATATTGCCTAAACAAGACCAACTAAACATGATATTTAAGAAACAAAACATACGAACACATACCAGCAAAACAACGGACACCCTGAATTAACCTATATCTCATTTACAGACCCAAGATAGGGGTTTGTTGGTTCTGCGTTCTGCTTGTGAACATAAAAAACATGTCCTAGAAACAAGTCTAACTTGAGGTTGACAGCAAATCACACTTCGAATGGAAAATCTGAGGACAGTAACAAAACAGAAACCATTACCAAAGTACCTACACAAGCTTTTGTTGGCCTGAAGCTCATGCTTTAATCCACTCCAAGGAGGTAGTAGCATATAAAAACAAATCATGGAGCATAACGGAAGCACCCAAAATGGGATAATGAGTCATGACGTGCACGGACTAAACCCCAAAGAGAGAAAAAAAAGCGTTTTCACTTTGTCGGATACTCGGATCTCCAACGAGCAAGGATTTTGCTTCTTAAAGAAAAACAGGAATCCAATCATTTCGGATAAGTAACGACAGCCGACAGGCTGGAGTTACCAGAAACCGTCGCCAACGTACTATTGCATAAGTACTCTAGCATCATGAAACCGACAAGAATCAAACACAAGTTGTTTTCCCGCCACACAAACAGCAGTGTTGAACCATAGAATTAAACAAAAAGAAGAGAGTAAGACACAATACTAGGTCGGTAGCATTGGCGCCATGCTGAAACAAACCTACCAGCATCAAACACATCACTGAACTTGGTTGAAGCTAACCTAGGAACTGGGCGACGCTAAACACGAACAGATCCCCACCTATCCTGATCAGTGCTTAACATAGGGGCAAAACAGCATCTACGGGCTAAAACCTCAAGCAACAGCGGAGCACAACCTAATAACCTACCAATCCAGTCCTCTACAGTGACTCTAAGCATTTATCTCGCCACAACAGCATCCCATGACACAAATTCGGTGGTCGGGGGGAGGAATTGTCAAGTAGATATACTCGTATGGAAGGAAAGCAGTCACCTTTCTTTGCGGGGTGGTGGTGCGGGAGGTGTCTGACGGCGATCCCGCCGTCGGCCGGCGCACCCCCGCCGGTGGCCACCCGCAGGTGCCCCTCCGCCAGCATCCTCGTCGGCGACATCGGCCCCTCCTCCGCCGCCATCTCCCTCTGCCCCCTCCTCCTCCTCCGCTCACCCTGCATCGCAACAGAAACCCCACACAGAGAAACCAAATCAATCACCGCCAATCAAATCCGGGCGGCGCGAGGCCAGGACGATTCGGGCGGGGCAGGCTGCGGGCCGGCCGTACCTGTGGAGATCGGAGGCGGCGGGGCGGCGACGGGGACGGCGGAGGCCGGCGCGGATCTCACCCCGGGGCGGCGGCGGCGTCTCCGCCGCGCGGCGAGTCGCGAGCGAGCGAGCGAGGCGAGCGCGGAGCGGAGGCAGGGGTGCGAGGGCAGAGGGGGGCGAAGGGGGGAGTTTCTCGATTTTATTATCTTTCGCCTTACCCCCGGACTGCGACGGTTAATTACTCATGGGCCCCTAGCTAGTGCCCGTAAATTCGCAATTACCATTGCCCCGCCGCGCGTGTTAAGTTAAGCCTTTCCGGGGTTAGAAATGGTAAAACCCCACGGACCTCTTAATTCTCATTTTACTTAAATAAACTTAATTCTCATTTTCCTCGGAGTTTTTTTTCCCCTTTCTTACTTCCCAAGCACCGCCGCTTCAAAAAAAAAAAACACCGCCGTGAGCGTGTGACGCTGGCTGTGGGACCCACTAGGCAGAGGCGTGCAATGGGCAAGGCTGTTTGTTGCGTTGCGCGGCTGTTTCGTGTGAGATAGCCGCCGCCGCGCGTGGACCTGGCGTATGCGCCGTCTGGCAAGGAGCGGACGGCTGCGGCGGGGGCGGCGTATGGACGGCGTCCATACGGGGAGCGGGCGCCCAGCGGATGGGGATGGGGGCGGCGTGGGGGTCTGGCGCCGCCACGTCAGGGATGAGTGCCGCCGGCTGCCCACGTGGCGGCGGCGGGAGCCCCGCCCCGGGACCGAAAGCGAGAGGCGACGCGCGACGCCGCGGCGGGCGTTCCAGATGGCCGCGCGGGGCGCGCCGGCTGACGCGGAAAGCCGGAGGAAAAGCCGCGGCGGCACGCAGCACCGGAAGCCCGCGGCCGAATGGTCGCCGGCCGCCCGGCGGCGTTGGCAACTTTTTTCCCTTCCGTTTCTTCTCCGGTCACATGGCCGACGGCGACCGGCCGGGGAGGAAGAGGAGCCCGGCCCGGGACGCCATCGGCCTTTACACCCTGGATCGATCGATGCTTATCTCGAGGCCCCGTCATCGTCATCATCCATCCATTCAGATTCAGTCAGGGCTTGTTTGTTAATCTATCTGTCTGTCTCTCTACGCAGCGCAAGGCGACAGAACTGCTGGTAGAGATCTAATCCCCCACAAGTGGCCGAGGCGTGCCAGTGACATGACAGGGTAACCAAGCACTTCCTCGCTGGATCAGAGAGGATAGATTAAGCTAATCTCGCGCACGCACGGGTGGCGGCATCATTGGGCGCATCGCATCTTGGCCGGATCCCAGAGCCGGACAGAAGAGCTCGTTCGTTCGTCAGCAGCGATGCCGAACCTTTCTTTCTTTATGAAAAAGATACGCAACCTTTACTGAACTTTGGGTGTCTCGGCTCGCCTTTTTTTCAGTTACACTTGCACAGAGCAGCACGCATGGAGCTCCATCCATGATCGTCCATTCGCCAAATGGGACAAGTGTTCAGTTCGCCATGGAGGCATGGACTGATGGACGGACGAGCTCTCTCTCGCCATGGATTTTATTATTTACAGCATTATTATTGATTCCTGTGGTAATAAGGTAAAAGAGTCTAGGACTGGTCGAGGAGGTTTTGGAGGTAGAGGTTGAGGATGTATCTGCCGGTGGAGAGGACGTCGAGGCGCTTCTCGCTGGGCTCGTACCGGCCCTTGCGCAGCTGGTAGCGGTGCGTCACCGCCGACACCGTGTACGCCTGCCCTTCGATCGTCACGCTCTCGCCGCAGTGGATGTTCTGCAAGCCAAATTGCACAACCACAGACAGACAGACAGGATTCATGAGACATCGTCAGCAGATGAGCACACACCACACGTACAGGAACAGAAAAGGCAAACAACTGAAAACAAAACCGGCCATCAAGCCTATTTTATCAGATCAGTAGCTGTGAGTGTAGTTGTTGAAGCTCTCAGGATGAGCAGACAACAAGTAGAGGGCGCTGTCAGTGTGTTATGCACGTCGCTGATCTGTTGCCAAGGATGTCAGAGGAGCAAAACGTTGCAAGCTACGGAGTATTCACGATCCCTGACAGCAACGCCTGCTGCTGACCCGCTGCCAAGTCCAGTCCAGGTCTAATAGTCATGTTTCTAGCGAGGAGGTTGAAAATCAAGTCCTTCAGTCATGTTTCCAGCGAGGAGGCTGAATATCAATTAAGTCCTTCCTATTGCTGGCCTCCTTAAGCAATAACCTGTCCCAGTGAAATCTTATTGAAATTGTTCAGAACCAACCATCTCCTAGTGTTTCTATAGCTAGCTACTATTCTGAAGCGTGTTGCATTGCATACTTGCATGGTCCATCAGGGAGCTAATATATTACCTGCTTGTTCACCATCACCCTCACAAAAAAGAACAAGAATGATACCGCTAGTAATTAGCAGCTGCAGCGATCACTTGTGTGCAGATGCAAAGAGAGGTTAGCAAATACGTAAAATAAAAAAACTGGCACCAAACTAAACGGTAGAATCCCTGCAACAAGCTATATGCAGTAGGCAATTTAGCAGAAAATACAGGCGGCTGCTACGCTAACTACCGGAGCTCACAGAATAACATATGATCAGATCAAGTGCAGAATCTGAGCAAGGGGGTGTCAATTTCTTTTGGGGAATTAGAGAGGGTGTCAATTTGGACTTGCGTGCTGCAAATCCTGGAGCTGATTAGGAATGTTGAAAGAGCGAGACAACTGTTTGTAGGTCTAGGCACTGCAACCAAATTTCGGAATATATATTGGACAGCAAGCAGTCTGCACAGTGCTACACCATTTTTCGCACTTGGCATGCAAGCGTTATTGTTGGTCAGGCTTAATCAGGGAGAGCAGCATTTTGCCATCTGTCCGCCGTCAGAAATGCCAATTTCTCAGGCGAGGGGGTTGCATGGCAACGGCTTAATCCTGAAGACTTCGATTCGGTATATAATTTTGCGTCGGAAAGGTGAAAGAATATGCTCATGATCATGATTAACTAAATTTTAGTTACTTGTTCTTTGCGAAATATGCTAAAGGTGTAAAGTTGTCCTAGCCAGGTGGCTTGTGTCAGCGAGGTTGCTCCATCATCAGTAATTCTAATCAATTTCTGCCTAAATGGCCCTGCGCCAGTCATCATCGATCGAATGCAGACCTCAGAGTTCAGGTGAAGTACATGCAAACTTATAGCTGCAGCACATAGGCATCGGGGAAGAAGAAATGCTACTCTGAACAGATCGACAGGAAGAGGAGGAGACGGCGCGTACGGTGGGGAAGCAGCGGACGCCGAGGCAGCGCGGCGGCGGCGTGATCTCGACGACCTTGAAGGGGTGCTTCTGCTCCTTGTCCTTCTCCCGCCCGTCCCTGTTCTTCCTGCACACCACCGCGAAACGCGGCTGCGATTTGGAGAAGCAGCGGCAGAGGGATTAGCCAGCTTCTAGTTCACCGCAACAAGCTGATCGATCGAGAGCAATTCGACAAAAATAATCGCCGCACTGAATCTATACCGTGGCTGGCCGCGCGCGCGCTCACCTTGTGGTAAGTGAAGGAGGTGGAGGCGACCATGGTCATGGCGGACACCGCGCGCACCGCTAGCTCGCTTTGCTTTGCTGCCTGGCGCCGAAGAATTCGACCTGCAATTCTGCAAAGCTGCTTGTTCTTGGGCGCGAGCGCGAGGACGATGAACTGTGGAAGGGTCGTATCGTGTATGGCCAGAACGCGGTGGCGATCGGTGGTCAGATATTTTGATCCCGCGCTGGTTGGTGGCCGTGGATGGCTTGGGCCTCTGGCGGGCGATCCCAGGCCGATTTCCGCGGGCAGCAGCAAAGTGTTAAGTGTGGAACGAAGCCGCGCCACGCGCGATACGTTCCGATCCGACCACGTCGTGCTCGTTTCGTATGGTTGGTTTGGATTTGGATGACAGGTGTTTGGGCCTCTGGTGAATGCTTTCTTGTGCCGTGCTGGGCAGGACGAAAAAGTGCCACGCACACACAGTTTCTAGGGCCTGCCCCAGCGCGCCGATCCATTTCTTCATTTTTTTTTGGGGTGAACTTATTGGAATGTTGGGCTACCTCCTCGATCATTGCCACAATTGTTATGCAGTGCACCAAATGGTCTCTACATGGTCGCCTTGCCGTCGTTCTGCCGATGAGGAGTCTGCCAGACCTCCATCTACCACCACCCCACTCGGGGCACACTGTTCTCCTGATGACAGCCAGCACAGCATCCACCACCACCACACCACCAAAGCCTTCCTCGCCCGCCCGTCCACGTCTACCGCGGCGCCTAACCAAACCACAGCGTACGTCCTCTCGTACTAACCTCTTCCGGCATCACCGGCGCGGCGGACATCCATCACATGCCGCAATAGTCTCTCGATGCCACCCGCCGGCCTGAGGACCATGGACCAGCGCGCACCCAGCAGTTAGCCGGGATCATCGTCGCCACGCGCGGCGGGGAATCCCGGCCCGGCCCGGCTCCGATCCACGCAGGCTGCATGCATGTGCGCCGGGAGCCTGCGTGTCGCCGCCGCGCGCACGGGGGGATGCTCTGATTTGGCTCGGCTCGGAGAATATCGGCGGGATTATTCCGATGCGTCAGGACTCAGGACAGACACCGCCCCCTGTTTAACTATGTCCTGCGCACGTTCGATCGCCAATCTGATGCCGAGGACGGATTGGGATTTGGGACGATGGAGCTGCTACGGTCTGGTACTAACCACATGCAGAGCCGCTCAACTGGTTGGAAGAAGCCAATCAGTGATACTGTTCAGACCACGGACAATTGGACAGTACTGTATGTCTGTATGACGATGATGATCATCGATCATCAGTTTGGTGCTGTTTGTTTTCTCCGAAATAAACTTGGTGCTGGTTTTCTATAGGGAGTTTTGAGTCCATGTCGGCTAGCGAGCTAGTAGGTGTGTGTCATACATTAGTTGTGTCATCAAGTTGATCGTCTCTAATGAGTACTGTAAGTATCATATTGTTTTCCCCCCTTGAACTGAGGCTGAGCCGGAGGGACAAACCATCTATACCATTTGGAGAGTCAGATGGAACGGGATCTATATGTGTATGTGCTCTCTTTTTTTAAAAAAAAAAGATATTTGTATAGCACCTCAAATACTTCTGAAGTTCTTCTGTTGAGCATATCTGCTGTGTCCCAGTCGGCTAGTCCTAGCTACATCAATCAATTATGAGCTGACCTACAGAATTAAATTAAAAATCTCTCTTTTGCGCTTTACGTTTTGAATGCCAGCAGGCCGGCCTACTACCACAAGTCGACAGACTACGTACACGTACGCTTGCCTTGCAAAGATCAAAGCATCACAACTGTATCCCAACCGATAAACCACAAATCTATTTCAGATAGTTTGGACTAGCTCGGATATAGGACATACGAGCTAGGAGTCTAAAGGTACATCACCTTAGAAAGAAGACATGTCAAACCCCACATGCTGCCCTAACCACCGCTAAAGTCCCCTAAAGCCTCAACCACAGCAATATACTACTGCTGATGAACCTTATCACGGTTTGATAAACAATATATATATACTCTGAACAATCATCAGGCCAGGCCATCATCTTTTTTGTTCCCCTGTTCGATTCGAACGTGTGCTAGTATCTGTCAGTGGCGAGCAGCGGGCGCGGAACACAAGCCGGAAAACTTGCGCCATTACAATAATCCTGGTAGGTTTGCGGCCTAAAATCCTAATCCGACCGCCGTAATCATCGTGCTCTCTCGGCCCAAGCTGCTCTAGAAAGGAGCCAAAGCTTAGAGGTACCCTACTGACCATGCATGCATGCGCCTTGCCAACTCCCATGTGGTCGCACTGCATTATTCTATCGAGCCGCTTCACCCGCTTTACCCAACGAAACCCAAACGCAAGACACATTCTCTAGGTTCTACACGAGCACTAGCATGCAGTAGAAAATCGGGTGATCTAAGGACAATCATCTCTATCTGAACGACTGAACTTTGGTAAAGTAAGTTCCCCGGCGATCGATCGAGCATGCATGTCTCTGTCACTGTCAGTAGCTGTTCATTAAGATTTCACATTGATCTACTCAAGGGATGGAGAAATGTTGTGTCGAGTTGTTTCGCCTGTGTCTTTGTGAGCTACCCGCTTAATTTGGACTGTGCGAGGATAGGATGTCACAAGACACAATATCCCGGCTCCTTGTCGTCTCGGCGCCCTTTTCTCTTTTAAACAAATGCACGCTTCTAAAGCTTGTCCTTTGCAACCCATGGCCGGCCGCTTCTTCTTCCAGTCCTCCCCTATATATATACAAAGCGACCTCTTGTTCTGCGGCCACACCAGCTAGCAGTTCAGCACCACACGCACTGCTGGTCTCTGCTTTGCCCTCCATTGCTGCAAGAGCTGAGCTTTGTTTTGAAGATGATCAAGCTGAGGTACTCCACCAAGAAGCTGTTCAGGAGGAGCTCCTCCAAGGGCAGCACTGCCAGCAGCAGTAGCAGCGATGGCGGCGACGCTGGCAGTGTCCGCGGGGAGATAGAGTGGGAGGTGAGGCCGGGGGGCATGCTGGTGCAGAAGAGGGACGGGAAGGGAGACGTGGAGATCATCACCGTCAGGGTCGCCACAGGCTTCTCCTGGCATGACGTCTCCATTGGGGCTACCTGCACCTTTGGTGAGTACTCGATCGTGGTGTGGGATTTTTTTTTTGTTACTGCCCATTTGCTCAGTAAATAGTTGTGTGTCTGAATTTAGTATAATGTGGCCATTGAAAGTTGATAATGAACATGCTTTTTTTGGCCTTATGGGGCTTTTATTATCTAATGAGGTACCGCAAGTTGGTTCAGTCAAAGTTTCAGGTTTTCAGTGTGCAGATGCATCAGTAGAGATGCTAGACACAAACCTATGGTTTTGTTTACACAGCCGGATCCACGCATTGTATCCACATTTTCCCCCCATTGACCCTTTTGAACTCCTCAGTCTTGTCAGAGTATGAGAGGCATATGTGATATGTCCACTAGCGAGGTCACCTACTTCAGCAATAAAACGACTGACGAGTGTGTCAGCCTCAACAACTCCACAAGTATGGCACTAGATCACTGCTTGTTCATGTAATAGAAAAATATACAAACGATGACAAGGGCATGTCTCCTGTCTGCACAATGATCAACGTCTGCAACTCTGCATATAGCTTCCTGCAAGCACATGCTGATATGATGATCCTGAGTGGAACCTTCCCACATTTTATCACCTAGCAACAAGCCACATGGGCAATTGTGTTTGCATTTTCTTTTTTTAAAAAAGTCTGTCGCTACATAGTAACAAATCAAATGCATGCATAATTTTGGCTCGAGATCTAACTGTGTGCCCGTGCAAAACTATTGCAGGAGAGCTGAAGGTGGTACTGTCCATGGTAACGGGGCTGGAGCCGAGGGAGCAGAGGCTGTTGTTCAGGGGCAAGGAGAGGGAGGACAGTGACCACCTGCACATGGTAGGGGTAAGAGACAGGGACAAGGTGCTCCTCCTTGAGGACCCTGCCCTCAAGGACATGAAGCTCCGGGCCGCGCTTGCGGCACAAGCCGTGCAGAGCCCATATCAGTCTTTTATCAAGGTGTAGGCCTAGCCTGGCCCGGCCCGGCCTGGTTTGGCCCGCTGCAGCCCTAACTGATAGAGTAAACCAATACTGCTCCTGGTTGGTGATCACCTGCTGTTAATCAGTGTTAAGTACTACCACGCACTCCATGTATGGGCAAAGGAAAGTCCCCGGCCCTTCATGTGAGATTTAGAGTACCACTTGTTAGTCGTGTGGTTTTGTCATGTGTTATGTGTAGGTAGATGATGCACTTGTAAGTGCTGAGTGTGGCTGTCATGCATTCTAAGTTTCAAAAGGCATCCGAGGCTGCTCCAACAACTTAGATGTCGCAGGACTAGCAAGTTAAGTATCAAAAGGCCTCGAAGCTCCAACTGATAATGGAGATAAATATTTTTGAGCTCTCTGGGTGATGTCTATGCATGGTTATTAGTAGTTTTTATTCGTATGTGGAGTTTTGTTGGCTATGAATAGCGTATATATTGCTCCGCGCTAAAAAGTTTGATTGCCAATATTCTCTGACATATATATTGGTGGATAGACCACATATGCTCGCTTCAAAATGACAAAATCTTATAAGGCACTCGATCTGTTGCTGCCAGTCCGAGAAACTGGGTGTGCCTGAGTGCCTCAGCTCGTATGCCGACGCTGATGACATGAGGTTGCCAAATTTACATTGTCCTAAAAACTGACATCTCTGAAATTACTGAGAATAAGCTGACGCTCAACTGATATCTCTGTAAATCAAAGAACAGGTAGCATTTCTTTCAAAAAGGAAATATACTAATTAATATCACAGCCGCTGCAGCAACTACGTTGACAGATCGTTATTCGTCTGGCAGCATATATATGTGGGTATCCACCGTACCAAAGCTTTTTTTATCCTCTCATTCATGTCGATCGCTGCGCGTAAACAAAGGTGCACCAGCCGGTAGGTGGCCCGTGGCCATGCATCACGTGACGTAATAGTCGGAACGCCGTTTCCATGCACGGGAGAAGAGATCTCGTCGCCACGTACGGCGGGGAATCCCGTTCCACGCAAGCCGCATGTGGGTCTCCCGTCCGCGCGGCGAGAGAGCGACGACGCATGCTTTGGCTCCAAGGAAAACGGGGGATTCCGAGGCGTAACGACAAAAGAGCATCCTGTAACGACAAAAGAGCATCCTTTGCTACCTAACCATGCCCTGCACACGTTCAGATATCAGCTTGCAGTACTTACCGCATGCATGAGCCGCAGCTGGGGAACTTGGTGGAAGCCAATCAACGTAACGTTCACACGGTGGATAATCGGGCACGTAGTGCGATGATGATGGCCAGTTAGGTGTTGATTTTCTCTTGAGGATATATAGCCATTATAGGTCTGCAAGGAAGTATTACTTAGGTCGGTCTCAGTGTATAATTTTACTACACAATTACCTATAGCAAAAACTGGTGAGACGACCACCCCTGGCCAATCATGCATGCCGACCAGTAGCGTGACGATGAGTGAGAGCGAGGGCGAAGAGGGCGCGACGGACGGCGACCGGAGACGGCGGAGGCTGACGCTTGCCCCACGACCTTGGGCAACGACGGCGAATGGTAAGGAAGCGAAGGTACGTGCGGCTGTTTATGCAGATTCGGATGGAAGCGGCGGAGACTCAATGTCAGAGGGCGGCGAGGTTGTGACGGCGTCGATGGAGGGCCAGGCCTCGAGCGTTGGCTCGTCGTCGAACGTCTCGATGGAGTTTAACCACACGATGATGGGCTCGCGGTTCTGGGTGCTCGCTGATGATGTGAGCTCCGGTGAGGAAGAACCCCCGGCGGAGGAGGTACTCTGTGCCGGCGTGGTTGATTCTTGCGGTTCGCCCGTTGAAAGAAGTGGTGCTATGCCGAGGCTGTTGGATGCATCCATGTTCGAGTGCTCGGCTAGGTCTGCAAGGTTGTCGATCGGGCATCCTAAGCTGATGCGGCGGTGACGGCAAGCAAGCCGTGGAGAGGCCCCCTGCCACCAGCGAGACAGTCCCATCTGAGGTCGCTAGGCGACGTCTGGGCTACGGATTGCCGGGCGGGAGGCAATGGGGCTTCGGCCAAACTGGTAAATATGTTGGATGAGGAGGGCTTGCCGATGCTGCCCGTACGGTCGCCGGCATTGGGGAAGAAGAGGGACGGACAACGAGATCCAGATTCGGATTTCAAATTTCAAGTGCAAGTGTCTCTAAGGCGTCCTGGGCTGCATTCGCAATTGGGCCGGACACAGGCCCATCAGGTGGCTGTTCGGTTCCCAGAAGGCTTAGGACTTTTGCTCTAGAGGGGAGGCAAACCGATTGGTTTCCCACAGCGCCGCCCAATCGACCGAGTGCCGCCGGTCTCGCAGTGCGAAGTGCAGAAGGCGATGCGAGCTGAGGCTATGGCGGCTTGGCAGAGGGATGGGTGGCGCTTCCACATGAGGGGTGAGCGAGATGATGGAAGCTTTCATCAAGAAAGGAGGCCATGGCCGGGTCAGACAGCGGCTGGTTTTCGTGGCAACAGGGAGCAGCACTATGTAAAAACTTGTTAAAGAAGACACACTAATAGAAGACACTTAACTGAGATGCGTCACTAATAAGTCATTGAAGACGCGGATTGACTAGACGCGTCACCAATAAGTCTGCAGTGTCTCCTATGTACCTTAAATAGGCGACACTTCTTAACAACACGCGTCACCTATGACTGGGTCATATATAGGAGACGCGTCCAGACGAATGCGCGTCACCTATAACAGGGCATATTGGTGACGCGGGTGTTTAAGACGCGTCTCCTATGTATGGATCTAACATAAGCGACACGTTTCTATAAGTGTCTCCTATATAGTCTCCTATACAGGCTGCGAGAATAGGAAAAGTGATGGCAACCTGGGCCTGGGCTGCGACGGCGTTTCACCCGGCCCAAAACATACCGCACTGTTGGACCACGCAAATAAAATGCGCCAACCCTAGCCCCGAGCTGCCTCGCCTCCGCCATCTCTTCGCCCTCGCGACGCCGCCGCCGCTCCTCTTCGACCTCGCGCCGCCGCCGCCACCGCCGCCGCTCTTTGCCCTCGCGCCGCCGCCGCCGCTCTTCACCCTCGCGCTGCCGCCGCCACCGCTCTTCGTCCTTGTGCCTTCCGCATCGCTCGCACTGCCCGTCTCCTCCCAGATCGAGCCGGGCTAGGGCTTCGGCCGCCGCTGGCGCGGGCGTCCCAGGAGCGGCGTCTGTGGGGGGAAGTGGCAACGGAGTGGCTGGTGGAGGTGGCGAAGCGGGCAGCGGACGCGGCGGGGGAGGTGGAAAGTACTTCCACCAGCCTCACTCTGATCTCCTCAGATCCGGGAGCCTAGCTGGAGGGAGCATTGAGGCGGAGGCGCATCTGCAGGCTTCAGCCGTCCGGCGGCCGGATCTTCAGTGGCCGTCACACACGGAGTCGTCCTCCTCCGAATCGATACACGTATGTCTTGTACTGCTATTCAGCTTGTGCTTCTGATTCTCCTGTCTCTCCGTGCTTGCTATGTGCATGTGTTGCTGATTAATCCATGAATCCCCATTCGTCTCTGTGAGTGGCTCCTAAAACTTTTCGCTCTGTGAATTGTGCCTTGATGGTGGATTTAGTTTGTTTGTAAATGCTTTGCTCAGTGGATAATGCTCCACGTCTCTGAAGTGTTCGATAGAATGACGCTAAGGTCAATTTTCTAATATGCTTGTATTATTCTGCTTCTCAAACAGGTTGTTTTGCTACCCCTTACCATGACATGTCTAGCAGTAGCGTTATCTGAATTATATGTACATCCAAGTTACCTATAATTTGTATGATATTCAGGCAGATCAGTACTAGAATGTATTTTTTTTCTGAACAGGACCTAGTAAGTGCTACCAGGAGAACAAACCATATGTACCAGAGGCAGCAACATGAGTCCTAGTAGGTGTTACTCATTTTTTCACCCAACTAGTCACAAATTTATCTCTGTGTATGTTAATCTAGATAGGAAGGTTGATTGAGTTAGTTCAGCTTACATACGTAAGAGTGCTTATGGATTTTTTTTCGTGTGCTTGAATTCAGGTGTAGAGCTGTGTTTGTTGCCCGTGCTTAATAGTTATGATAAACTTGGTAGAAACATTCCAACGTGAAGGGAGTCAGACTACGGCCTCCTGCTGCTGCTTGCTAGATGCGGCCTCGATGGCCTCTCTAGTACGATTCAGGTGAATCCGATTTGTTTCTAGTTCTACCAGATTGGTACTAGAAACTTACATTCAATCACTGTGCTCCAATTAGAAATGCTGTTTGGTACTAGTAGAAACCAATTGGAGGTGACTTTGTAATTTCCATTGGTTGCAACAGACACTTTCACTGAATTTTGCTTCCATGCTATGATACGACTTATGAGCCATTATCTCGATCTCTACTGGAAACTAAAAATTCACGTTAACCATTTATCCAGATTGATGTGTTTTCTTGATTCATTTTTACATTGTTTTAGTTTTCTAAGTATATATGGAGCTGCTATCTTTCATCTTGTAGTATACAATAGAGTGTGCACATAGCTATCTGATTGTTTGAATAGCATAGCTTTGCTTTCACTTACTGATATTTTCCCTGCAGGAATCACCAGGGGATATCTTGGTATTCTTAACTGGTCAGGATGGCATAGACGCTGCTGTTAAGTTGCTGAATGGAGAAATTCAACACATTGGAAGACACTATTTGGGTAATTTCTTCTCTCTGTGCATATAAAATAGTGAACTAAACTAGGTCGATTCTACTAGTCATTTCTTCTCTGAAATTTCTTTTTGTGAAATATCTGAACTATTTCTCTATCTGGTGCATTTGCACCAGCACGTGTTTGCCTTAGGAGCAGTAGTGTCGATGACGGTGCATGCTGTACCAAGGAGCAGGAGGGATGCACTGCCCTGAGCTACACCTTCAAATATTGACTTGTATGTACACATTTACTTTGTATGCAAGCATGAGAATGCTTGGATTTCAAATCCAGTAGCTACTGTCTAAAGAATATCATTATTTGACTGAAATTGTCATATCACTTTTGCATTACTGAATTAACTCAATCTTAGTAGGCAGTAGAAATTAGTTCACTTCTGAGATTGCTGGGTTAGGATAGTGACGGAACCTATCCAATTCTTAGTTTAATTACTGGATACATGAATATTTCTGTGAGTTATACTCTTTCTGTCAGGGAAGCTAATTAGGTAAACATATTCTGTTAAGGAAGGCTTGGGGATTCAAATGCTCATTGTAATTAGTGACCAGCTGTTCATGTAGAATAAAGTTGGTTTTTATAGCATTATTGGTTTGGCTCTCCTATACTTAAGTAGGACATAGTTGCATGAGTTTGTGGCAAAATTAACTGCACAGTATATCGTCGTGATGCTTTTTCATGTGGGAATTGTCAAATCCTGGTTCTAACTCTGAGCTTTCCTTAATTATTTCCAATATTCATAGAACTTTATGCTACTATACAGCACATGGATCAGTTTTATGTGTATTTTCTATGTATCTGTCACATTACAAATGGTCCTTACCTTGACAGGTTTATGTTATCATGGTAGCACATCTTGATTGCAGTAACATTTTATGACTGGTGATTGAGTTTATAGTGAATTTTGGATATTTTGTGACTGGACAGGAATAAAGTGTTATTCTGGCTTCTGCTGCCAATACCAAGAGCTGAGAATTCAAGAGCTGACCATGTGTTTTGAGGCATGTGGTGTAATTTCCAATTTTATAGGGAGCTGTTTGTAATTTTTGATGTGTTATAGTCTGTTTGAGGTGTGTTGTAATTTCTTCTTTCTCTAGGGAGTTAGTTGTAAAAAGACATGTGATAATCAATGATTAGGGAGCTTTTTGTAATTTTTTTTTGTTTTTTAATTTAGCAAAGGAGACACGGGTTGCCAACCCGCGTCACCAATAACTCTCTCAAAGGAGACGCGGGTTGTCAATCCGCGTCACCAATGACCTTATAGGAGACGCGTTTCGTTTAACGTAGTGTCTCCAATGACCATATTAGGTGATGCGGGTAGCTAGACACGCGTCGCCAATATATCAGTTATTAGTGACGCGTAAAATCCGCGTCACCTATGACTTTACATTAGAGACGCGTCTTTAGTGACGCGTAAAAAATGCGTCTCCAATGTATCTGTAGACGCGTCGCCAATAACGGTTTCTTACATAGTGCAGTACAGGGGCAGAGGGCAGGAGGGCGGGGCTGGATTTCACCATAGCTTCGAGGGCAGAGGTGCTACTGACTTCGGAGTACGTGGCTGGGGTCATTCTCGTGGCCGTGGTTTCAGGGGTGGAGGCAGGAGTGTGGGCAGTCATGGTCACCCTTTTGGCGGCAATGGCAGTATGCCAAATGGCCGTGCATCATGGAGAGAGGCTCAACATGGTGGACGCAAGGGTAAGGTTGCTGCAGACAATCAAAAGACAGAGGAGATGGTGAAATCACAACAGCAGGGTCTGGATGGAGGAGATGTAGTCATGGGAGAAGCAGGAGTGGGGGAGGATCGTGATGTGGGGGAGGTCAAGTCAGGAACTAGATGCTTGCGTTGCGCCAAGAAAGGGCATGTCGCCGCTAGCTGCACGGCGGAGATTTATTGTGTCATTTGTGATAAGCATGGTGACCATGTGAACCATAAGTGTCCTCTTTTGAAGATGCCAAGGCCAGTGGCAAATGCTGTGGGTTATGCTGTTCATGGCTTGGGGTTCTATCACGTTCCCGGACCGCCCCTTCCTAGGCCAAAGAAGGAGTCTAGAACAGCGGTAATTTCCGTTGATGGAGGACATCTTTCAGGAGGGGAGGTGCAGAAGCAATTGGAGAGGTTATTCCCGGGGAAGTGGGTATGGGAACTAAAGGAGCATCAGGACAACACCTTCTTAGCTAAGTTTCCATCTAAGGTGGATTTGCAGCGGGCCGTGGCCTCTGGGGGTGCTGATATCAAAGGGGCCAACATACCCGAAGGAGCAAGAATTAAATTTGAGGAGTGGCATGAGAAGGAGATTGGCTTCTTGTTACCAAAGGTGTGGATTAGGGTGTTTGGGCTGCGGAAGGAGTTGCGTGAATTTCGTGAGCTGTGGGCGGTCGGAACATTGTTAGGATCAACCCAAGTTGTGGACATGGAGGTCACTAGGAAAAATAATTATGGACGTATTTTAGTGGCTGTCCTTAATCCCAGTTTGATTCCGGGGCAGCTAGATGTGGTGATTAGTGATTACTATTTTGAGCTTGCATTCGAAGTTGAGGAACGGGGGTTTGATGAGCATGTAGAGGAAGCCAATATTGAGTGGAGAGGTGGCAGCAATGGGATGGGAGGAGAGGAGGTGGTGGGAGAGGATATGCGGGAAGGTGAAGAAGGGAGGGAAAGGGTGACAAAGAAGCAAAAGAAGGAGGGGTCTGACAAGGACTGTGCGGCTGAAATTGTCTCTTGGAGGGAACAAGTTCAGACCATGTCTGAGGCAGAATTCGAGGCTTTCCTAAGGAAGAAGGCGGGAGAGATTTTGAACAAAGCGACGAACAATGTTCTTGATGAAATAGTGGACAAGGTTATGGAGGAGGAAGAGGAGCAGCAGGGGGGAGATGGGGATGAGGGGCTAAAGGACAATGAGGGGGAGGTGGCTTGCAAGCTAATGGAGGTGGCTGCAGTCCAAGATGCTAGCAAGGTTCAGGTTCGGGCAAGTCCAAGGCTCCAAAGGTCCAAGGACGAACATGTGCTGGCCAAAGCGGAGGAAAGGGTCGCTAAGAGAAACTTGGAGTTCCGTGGAGGTATTCCCCACTCTACTTCTTTAGTTTCTGTTAATAAAGATGATGCTATTTTGGGTTTGCAACGAATAGGAGTTAATTTAGGAGAGACCATTAAGGATAGAGATGTTAATTTTCAGCTTTTGATGAATCTAGAATTAGAGAGGAATGTTGTAGGGCTCGAGGGGTTCGAGGAGGAGTGGCTAGGTAGTGATTTTGAGGAGGAGGATAATGATAAGCTGGAAATGAACGCTCTAAAGAGCTTGTGTGGGGAGATGATGGAAGAGATTTTTGATGAATCAAGTTTCCCTTTAAATAGTGAACTTCACGGTTTTAGTCGTAAGGGCAAGTCTCATGCTAAGTCGTGTTTGAAAAAGACTTGCAAGGTTAGGAGGGAAAAATTCTCAAAAAAGAATCGTTGCAAATGAGAGGAATTTTCTGGAATAGCAGAGGTCTTAGTGACTTGGCTAAAACAAGATTTTTGAGAGAGACGTCTAGGGAGCAAAACTTAGATTTTATCGCTCTCTTGGAAACGGGCAAGAAATATTTCTCCCAAGGAACACTAGATAACTGTAGTGGAGGGAGAAATTTTATTTGGCACTGGACTGCGCCGCATGGGAGATCTGGGGGCATCCTGTTGGGGGTGAACTCAGAGGTGATAGACATTGGTAGTATTGATGATGGAGATTTTTTTGTAAAGTTTAGATTGAGAGACAGGAAAAGGGATTTCAAGTGGGTCCTAGTGGCTGTGTATGGGGCTGCCCAACCAGAGTTCAAGGAGTCGTTTCTTACTGAGTTGGTGCAATCCTGTAGGAATGAGAAGCTTCCTCTATGTATTGGGGGAGACTTTAATATTATCCGGAACAACAGAGAGAAGAACAATGATAGATTTGAGGAGCGGTGGCCTTTTCTGTTCAATGCAGTAATAGATAGTTTGGACCTGCGGGAGATTGAGATGTCAGGGCGTAAGTTTACCTGGGCAAATTCACGCAAGGTACCTACGTATGAAAAATTGGATAGGGTGTTGGTCAGCACTGAGTGGGAACAAAATTACCCAATGGCAACGCTAGATGCGTTGAGTAGGGCAATTTCTGATCATACTCCTCTTTTATTGAGTACCGGGGAAAAACCTAAGAAAGGGGGCCAGCCACCGTTTAAATTCGAGCTTGGTTGGCTTCTCAGGGAGGGTTTCTTTGAAATGGTGGCAGAGGTATGGACTAAGGAAAATAAAGGAGTAACTCCTATGCAAATGTGGCAAAACAAAGTCAGGAGGTTGAGGCAATTTTTGAGAGGGTGGGCAAAAAGTATGTTAGGAGACTATAAAAAAGAAAAGCAGGAATTAATGAGAAGAGTGGAAGAACTGGATAAGAAAGCGGAGTCCCAGCTGCTAAGTCAGCAAGAGTGGGAGCTTAAGCGAAGTATTAATGACAGGCTCACCCAACTTTTGAGAGAGGAAGAAATAAGGTGGTTCCAAAGGGCAAAAACTACTAAGATTTTAAAAGGAGACAGTAACACAAGATACTTCCAAATGGTGGCAAACGGGAAAAGAAGGAAAACTAGAATTTCCCGCCTTGAACAAGAGGATGGGGTTGTAGAGGGAGAGAAGCAGTTGAAAGAATATATCACCGATTATTATAAAGGCCTCTTTGGTAAATCAGGAAGTAATAATTTCTCGCTAAATGAATCCATGGTGGAGGATATTCCTCAAATCACCCAAATGGAGAACGAGATACTAGAGGCAGAATTCTCGGAAAAGGAGGTTAGGGAGGCTATCTTTCAGATGAAGCATAATAGAGCTCCGGGACCGGATGGGTTCCCGGCAGAGTTCTATCAAGTCTTTTAGAGTCTTATAAGGCATGACTTAATGGACATGTTCCGTGAATTCCATAAGGGCAATCTTCCACTTTTGAGCCTCAATTTTGGAGTGATTACTTTGCTTCCCAAAGAACAAGAGGTCAAGAGAATACAACAGTATAGGCCCATTTGTATGCTTAATGTTAGTTTCAAGATCTTTACCAAGGTGTTGGCTAACAGACTCTCATCTATAGCTTCCAAGGTTATTAAACCTTCCCAAACGGCCTTCCTACCTGGAAGGTATATCCTAGAGGGGGTGGTGGTTCTTCATGAAACACTCCACGAAATGCATAGGAAGCGGCATAAGGGCCTAATCCTTAAATTGGATTTCGAAAAGGCCTATGACAAGGTGAATTGGGCCTTCTTGCAGCAGGTCCTTAGGATGAAAGGTTTTTCGGGCAAATGGTGCCAATGGATAGAGAATATTGTCACGGGGGGGGGGGGAGTGTGTGTGTAAAGGTGAATGATGAGTTAGGGCATTACTTCCAGACTAGGAAGGGGTTAAGGCAAGGGGATCCCTTGTCACCCATCCTGTTTAATTTAATTGCAGACATGTTGGCGGTTCTTATTGCAAGATCGAAGAATTTGAACTACTTCAATGGAATAGTTCCTCACTTAGTGGAGGATGGCTTGTCCATTTTACAGTACGCGGATGATACAATTCTTCTTGTGGAAGATGATCTAGAAAAGGCCAAGAATCTGAAAATGGTACTATGTGCTTTTGAAAAGCTATCAGGCCTCAAGATAAACTTCCATAAGAGTGAGTTGTTCACTTTTGGGGAAACAAAGGAAAAAGCTTTGGAATATGTGGAATTGTTTGGCTGCAAGGAAGATGCTCTACCATTTAGGTATTTGGGCATTCCGATGAGTCACCACAAACTTTCAAATAAGGATTGGAGGGAGGTTGAAGAAAGGTTTCAAAGAAAGCTTAGTAGTTGGAAGGGTAAGCTGCTTTCGTCTGGGGGGCGACTTATTTTAATCAACTCAGTGCTCTCGAGTTTACCAATGTTTATGATGTCTTTCTTCCGAGTACCTAAGGGTGTTTTGGAGAAATTAGACTACTATAGATCTAGATTTTTCTGGCAATGCGATGAGCACAAAAAGAAGTACAGACTGGCCAAATGGAGTATTCTCCACAAACCTAAAAGTCTGGGGGGTTTGGGTATCGTGGACTTAGATGTTCAAAATAAGTGCTTATTGAGCAAATGGATTATAAAATTGGCAAATGAGGAAGGCCTTTGGCAGGAAATTCTAAAGAAAAAATATCTTAGAGACAAGACACTCTCTCAAGTACAGAAGAGGAAAGGAGATTCTCATTTTTGGTCGGGTTTAATGGAAGTCAAAGGTTTAGTCATGGAAAGGGGTAGGTTTAAAGTTTAGAATGGATCCAGAACTAGATTCTGGGAGGATCTCTGGATTGGAAATAAACCTTTGATGAAAAAGTTTCCTTCTCTCTATAATATAGTAAGGAAAAAGAATACAACTGTGGCTCAAGTACTTAGCACTACCCCATTGAACGTCTCTTTTAGAAGAGCACTGGTGGGGGATAATTGGGATAAGTGGCTGCAGCTGGTTGAGAGTATTCTTCCAGTGCATCTTAATGAACAAGAGGACTCCTTTATTTGGAATTGTAGCAAGAATTTTTCAGTGAGAGCCATGTATAATGATGTGCTTATGAGGACAGGAACACCTGCTGATTGTCACACTTGGAAGGCTAAAATTCCCCTAAAAATAAAAATATTCCTTTGGTACCTTAGAAAAGGTGTAATCTTGACTAAGGATAATCTAGCTAAGAGGCAATGGAAGGGTTGTACTCGTTGCTGTTTTTGTAGAGAACAGGAGACTGTGCAACATCTCTTTTTTGAGTGTCCGTTGGCTAGATTAATGTGGAGTGCAATTAGTATTACCTTTGGCATTCCAAGACCTGCAAGCTTTTCGCATCTGTTTGGACCATGGCTTACAAGTTTTTCGTGTAAGCAAAGGTTCCAAGTGTTGATTGGTGTAGCCGCTTTTTGTTGGGCCTTATGGCTTAGTAGAAATGATGTTGTGTTCCAAAAATCGAAATCGAAATCCATTCTGCAGGTGATGTTTAGGGGAACTTTCTGGATCAGGAGTTGGTCCATTCTTTCAAAAGAAGAGGTTGGGCGCATTTTGAAGGACGGTTGTCGCTGTTTGGAGTCGATGGCGCTGGAATTTTTCAACAAAAGTGGCTGGAATGTGTTGAAAAGAATTGAGTATTAGAGGTGTATCTTGCTGTTATTGGCAGGGATCTTTTGTTGCTCTTTTCTTTTGTGTCTGTGCGTCGAGAGTTTAACCTGTTCTGGGCGTGCGTGGTCTATGTACTGTCCATCCTATGAGATGTTTGTTTTCATGGTCGTAGACAGCCGATCTTGGCTGTTGAGACCGGGTTTATCCCTTAATCTAAAAAAAACTTATATCAAAAACTAGATAACTGTGCCAAAAGAGTTTCATGATGATGAAACTCCTATCACATACCATGAAACTTTTCATTCTCTCATATGCCACGTCAGTACATTTAATGCCATGAAATTCTCTATGAAACCGCTGAGACTGACCTTAGTTGCATACTGGGTCCGTCAAAAACTCTCACTATAGAGAAGACTCTAGAAGCACGCTAGTAACGGCAAATTTTTATGTTACCAAATTTGTGTCACTCGTCAAAACACTAGACACGTGAACCGTCACTAATGAGAGTTGAACAGATGTCACTAACAAGCTCATCAACTCATGAATGAGTATCATATTATTTTTTTAGAAAAAAATTATACTAAAATTAACCTAGTGCATTTCTTTTTGCCCCTCCCCGTGACCAATTATGCCTGGTTCTCATGTAGCTTCTTGCCACCTCCACCAAAAGTCTCCGTTGAGGTTAAGGTTTTGGATCCGATCGAGTTTGAAGCTCAAGTGACCATTGTAGTCTAGTGAAGCAGTGTCGTGATGGTAGGCTAACTCGGCGGTGGTTGTAGAAGACAAGTACTTCCTCTATTTTAAATTACAGTTTGTCCTGAAATTTATGGGTGCACTATGTATCTATATCTAGGTGCATATCACAAGCTATATATCTAGAAAATCAAAACGATTTAGGATGTATATATATAGTAGATATTAAAGAAAATCTAAATGGAGGCCGAGTGAGCTAGTTGATTGTATTTCAATATTCCACTAGTTTGGGGAGTTCACCAACACGGGATTTTCATAAAGTTCAAGATTTCATTCTTTTCTCTTAAAAACATGCATTTTGTTGTATTCCTGATAGTGCTCCAGAAGTTAATCCACTAGCGGATCATCTTTTCATTCAATGAAAAGTTGCAATCGTTTTAGTTGAAAATAGCATTTTTTTTTGTTGTTCTCTTATATCGTCATGCTAGATGGCAATTGGAAAAGAAAACCTAAGTGGACTTTGCAAAAAGAAATTTGCCTATATACTTTCCGTTGAATGCCAGTCTACTACACCTACCTACACGTATATATACTATACGTTTGCCATACAAAGATGAAAGTATCACAACTGTACTTCAAAAGATAAGCTAAAATCTAATCCAGATGTTTTAAACTAGACCAGAGTCTAAACTCTATAAAGAAAAAAATGTGAAGCCCCACATGCTGCCTTAACCACCGCTAAACTCCCTGAAAGCTCTTAAGCTCATCAACCCAAATAATGCTGTACTACTACGTACTGCTAAACTAAACTTTGATTAACAATGTAACGACGCATTTTATAACCTTCCTACAGGCTACAGCTAAGCAGCTAGCGCACGTATGCACAAGCTCTGACTAATCATCGCGCCATTATCTTTTTCCCGGCCGGGCCAGTTCGTACGTACGTGCACTCATCAGTGGCGAGCAGCAGGCGCGGAACACAAGCCGGAGAACCTGTACCCAACCGCCACCAATTACAATAATCGCGGTATGTTTACGGCATAACCGACCACCCTAATCATCGTGCTCTTGCATTGCGGCTCAACACGTTTTAGAACGAAGCCAAAGCTAGCTAGCCTTCATATATATATGCATGCGTTTTGCCAGCTCCGTTGTGGTTGCCTTAGGCATGCTGTATTATTCTATTATCTGTTTACCTTTACCCAACAAGCAAATGCCAAACACATTTCCTTGCACTAGGTTTTACTACAAGAGAACAGCCACAAAAACAACATAATTGGCCGTGGTCATCAAATTAAATACGGTCACCATATCCTTATTTGAACGGTTTATAATGTAGACACTACCAGAACAACAAACATTAGCACCGGTTGGGAAGCCCCTTTAGCACCGGGTCAAATAACCGGGTCAAATAACCGGTGCTAAAGGTGGGGGCACTAGCTAAAAATATTTACATATTTGCGTGTTGTGGGATTTGAACTCGAGACCTCTTGGCTCGCGCACACCCACCTAACCATCTCACCTACGCAATACATGTGATAGGATTAAAAATACGCTCCTTTTGAAGCAGCATGTGACACCTACATTAGCACCGGATCGTATTTACGAACCGGTGCTAAAGGGCCTTTAGCACCGGGTCGTAACACCACCCGGTGCTAAAGGGTGACGACCCTCACCCTTTAGCACTGGGTCGTAATATCACCCGGTGCTAAAGGAGGGGGACCCTTTAGCACCGGGTTGTAACACCAACCGGTGCTAAAGGGGACTTTTAGCACCGGTTGGTGTTACCAACCGGTGCTAAAGGGTCCCCGGGGGCACCCCAATTTTACGTCCGGTGCTAATGTTGCATTAGCACCGGTTCTTGAGTGTGTCGAGTCATATACAGGGCCGGCCATGAGCCAGTGCGGGAGGGGCGACCGCTCTGGGCCCCCAAAAATCAAGGGCCCCCGTCTAAAAATATATACAGTACATATAGTCTGATTTATTAGACTATGCTATCAAGCCCAAATACGAAAACAACCCAAACAGACCAAAATAAGAGGATGAAGTCCACTTCCTACAATCCTACGAGGCCACCCAATTACAGTTGTAGATGTTCAAAAAAATAGTTACATTGTAGATTATGTACAAACGTGGGCCTCAATTTTTTGTCCTGCCCTGGGCCCCTAAAATGTCAGGGCCAGCCCTGGTCATATAGGCGGGGCGGATGATGAATTTTCTGGTAGTGAGAGTCTGCTTGTCAGTGACTGTTCGGAACTATTTTTTCAGGGAATATGTTACATAGTTGTATATTTTTGTATTAAGAAAAAAGAGACGGTGGTCTTGCGATGGCCAAAGCAACTTGTGGGATCGGTTCAGAAATGTTCAGTGTCAAATATTCTCGTTAGTTTGTTTTTTTATTTTCTTTGTGTTGTTTTCTTCTCTCTCCCCTAATTGCGTTCGAGCCAACATGTAAGTACGGAATGGTATCCGTCTGGTTCCACATGTCAGCCCCGGTGGTTCACGGAAGCCTCCGGGCTGCACCTCCTGCAAATTGGAGCAGAGTCGCCCCACCGTGAGCTAGCCGTTTTGGACTTTGCGAAGATCGCCTGTCCTATTGTCCCCTCCCACCTTTCTTTGTTTTTAACAACCGCACGCTTCTAAAGCTCGTCCCTCTGCACGCACAGCCATGGCCGGGCCCTTCTTCGTGCTCCTCCCCTATATGGCTATATATACACAGTAACCTCCTGCTCCACAGCAGCATCGCCACCAGGCACCAGTTCATCGCCACAACCACCGGTGGTCACCGCTCCTCCTCGCTGTCCATTGCTGCCGGAGCCGAGCAACATTGTGTGTCTGCGGCAATGATCAAGTTCAGGTACTCCAAGAAGCTGTTCAGGAGGAGCTCCTCCAAGAGCAGCACGGCCAGCAGCAGCAGCAGCGACGGCGGCGATGTCGGCGGCGGCGGCGGCGGCCGCGGGGAGATCGAGTGGGAGGTGAGGCCCGGCGGGATGCTGGTGCAGAAGAGGGATGGGAGGGGAGACGCGGAGGTGATCACCGTCAGAGTGGCCACCGGGTTCTCCTGGCACGACGTCTCCATCCGGGCTACCTGCACTTTTGGTGGGTACTCTCTCCGTCTCAAAATATAATATCCTCAAACATTTAAACTCAGGAAATAATAGTGAGAGGAAACAACATCTATACCTCTCATTTTACACTATCTACTAACTCTCCACCCACCCACCAACCTCATTTAGTTTTGTCCTATCCCTCCAGGACCTTATATTTTGGTACAAAATTTAAAACCTCCAGGTTCCTATATTATGGGACGGAGGGAGTATGTAGCAGTGTGCAAATATTTGCCACTGCTGTTCATTTCGCTGAGCTAATTGTTTCATACATTTTTGGTTGAGTTGTGTCTAAGATCGGTAAAGATGTCTTCATGAAAAGTTTGATTTGACCATGATTTGTTTCCGGCCTTTTGGGGCTTCTCTCCACGGAGGTAGCACACATTTTTGGGTTTAGAGAAAAGGTGGCCATCACACAAAGCCCTTTTTAGTAACCTGCTTTGTACCTGAGGGTTAGCATGCACACTAATGTTGCTCCTTTACATAATTCTTTTTTTTTGCATAGGTTGGGTACATTAGGTTGGTTCAGTTAAAGTTTCAGGTACTGATGCATCAGTAGAAATGCTAGTTCGAGGGCCTGTTTAGTTCCAAAAAGTGACTCCTAAATACACTATGCAAAAAGAAGATTCCCCGTCACATTAAAATGTCATAACATGCATGAAGTATTAAATGTAGATGAAATCAAAAACTAATTGCACAGTTTTGTTGTACTCTATGATACGAACATTTTGAGCCTAATTAATCAATTTTTGGATAATTTTTTACAAATACAAACGAAATGCTACCGTAGCGCAATGATTACGAAGTGACGTCTTACTCCGAAATTCAACCTCCCAATTCTAACGTCTGAACACCTCGATTGTTTGGTTCCAGATGCAACCCGCAGTACTGTAATGACCTGAAAGCCCACGCCTCAGTTGTCCAGTTGCGTTTTGGCCCCTGATGGATACTGAGAACTGAAACTAAGGATCGACGTACGACGTTCTACACACCTTAGTCTTGCTCTGACAAGAGAGATACTACGAGAGGCATATGTCCACTAGCGAGGTCACCTACTTCTGCAATAAAATATAAAAACGTCAGGCAGGAGTCAGGGCTGTTGTTCATGCAATAGAAAAACAGTGGCATGGGCATGCCTGCACAATGAACAGCGAAGCACGGCGGTTCAGTTTTCAGACATGGAACCTGAGTGGAACCTTCGCACATCTTGTCATCTTCAGACCATAGGCTTTGCACAGTCGTGTTTTCCATTTCTTCTTTAAAAGAACAATGCCCTTGTCGTCGCAGAGAAATAAACCAAATGTTTTACTTGTGACATGATTTGCTGTGTTTAGTTCCAAAATGAGGAAGAGAAAGTTTGGTGAAAATATCGCATCTGACACTGTAGCGCACTGTAGTACTTTTCGTTTGTTTGTGGTAAACATTGTCCTACCATGACCAACTAGGCTTAACAAATTCGTCTCGTCGTGTACATTAGTTTTATTTATTTATCTATATTTAATACTTCATGCACGAGGAGAGAGATTTGATGTGATAGGTGAATAGTGAAGTTTGGAGAGATAATTTTTAGGAAAGTTTGGGAAGAGAACACAGCCTTTGGCTCGAGATCTGACGCGTGTCCGTGCAAAATGGTTGCAGGGGAGCTGAAGGCGGTGCTGGCCATGGTGACAGGGCTGGAGCCTCGGGAGCAGAGGCTGCTGTTCAGGGGCAAGGAGAGGGAGGACGCCGACCATCTCCACATGATCGGGGTGAGGGACAGAGACAAGGTGCTGCTCCTGGAGGACCCGGCCCTCAAGGACATGAAGCTCCGGGCCGCGCTCGCGGCCCAGGCCGTGCAGAGTCCGTACCGGCCTTTCATCAAGGTGTAGGCTTAGCCCAGCCCGTCGTTGCGCTAACCTTTTATCATTAGTCTAATATTATTAGGCTCTTAATTAAGACAAGACCAAGCCCCCCTAGAGCAGTAGAGAGAGATTCAAAGCCTTGTGTTGGCAACCCGTTGTCGCGCATGTTGTGAATTGTGATGCAAATCTCACTGATTGATGATTCACTGCTGTGAATCAGCTCGAAGTACCACCCCCTTGGAGGCAAAGTGGCCTTTGATGGGCGAGTTAAGAGTAAGTGACGAGTGTCTTGGTTGTGCCTGCGACTTGGAATATAATGGGTGGAGCTTGAGTACTGTTGTTTGTTTCAGAGATTCAGAGTCCTCACGCAAGAATGATAGCATGTGGAGTGAGTAGATGAGTGGGAACGAAATGGTGGATGTTCCCCGTTGTACAGGCAGCAGCAGCGACGGCGTGGCCCGTGGGGCTGGGGTGACCGCGGCGGAGGCGTGGCCCGTGTGGCGGCTGTGTGTGCGGCGGTACCAGCGGCGCGCATGGAGACCGCGCGGAGTAGCCCGTGTGGTGGTGGATCTGGGTGGCACGTTCTGCTTGATGGCGGAGTTGGTCCAACGCCGGATCTACTAGCTGAGCCATACAGGGAGGCAGGAGTTCTTCCAGTTATCTGTGCTGGCCTCTCTCTATGCAGTTTATGCTCGAAATGGATTAAAGCTTTGCAGGGACATCAGGCGAAAGCCATGCCCGGGATGCCGGTGTCGACAATGACGGCGTCATGCAACGTCGTTCTCCCTCCTTGGGGCGTTGTTGAGATGCTCCTTGCTAGTGATGGATGAATTCCGGGTGAAAACCCAACTTCGGCTCGCCGATGGGGCGGTGGCGGCGTCCTCGACGTCGTTTCTTTCTTGGAGGCACCGCCTGGAAGGTCCATTTCGTACCGATTTTGCCGTTCTTTTTTTGGCGTTGCTAGGCATCATCGTGAGGGATGACAATTTGTCGGAGTGAATGCGTAGAGGTTGCTTTGTGTTCGTGGTCGAGTTTGATTTAGTCCATCATCATGTTTCTAAGTAGACGAAGAATGAGATGGATTGGTGATGCTATAAAGATAATGTAAGGTAGAAGCATGGAAGAAAAAGAAGATTGAGGCTTAGTCTTCTAGTTTTTTCTTTTCCTTAGAGCTTTCTTCTTGTGTCTGTGAGCTCCTCAGTGTTGAGGATTAGAGTCTAAGAACTCTTCGTAACCGTTGAGGATTAGTGTTGCCGGATTTTATCCTTTATCTAAAAAAGCAGCAGCCCAGATCATGCGACGTGCTCTCGTCTCAGCGTCAGTGAATCTCTCTGGTGCTCTGTGCAGCCGCGCATCATGACAGCCGAGGCAATCCAAAAGCTCGGCACGCAGCTCAAGATATTTGGAGTGAACGATCAGCGATACGGTCAAACTGGACTGAATCCAAAGATGGAGAGGTGAGCATTCAGACTGGACTGAATCCAGAGAGGAGTAAACATTCAAACTGGACTGAATTAAGAGAGAAGTGTAAACATTCAAACTGGAATGAATTCAAAGAGAAGCAAGTGCCCCTGTACCCGGCGTGGCCTTGGCAAGTTTACAGGCACACAGCTCTGATAGATGTAGTAGTAGGAGGAGTACGAAGCAAGTAAAAAATGTAAATAGATCTCACAGGCTAGTGCTGAAAGCGGGAGATGAAGAACGGCATCAAGTATTTGCCAACAGACTCTTGACAAGCCAATACATCTCGCCTTGAGCGCTACGGATGCCTGAGGAAGTAAGTAATATGCTGAGGCAGCATGGGTTACGTCAGAGTTTAGCTACTAACTACTACCTTTGCCGGTGAAGTTTGTTGCCGCTTTTGCTTTTGCCAACCTTGACTTACAAACAGTGCTCCACCCTCCAGCTAACCACCAACAGCTAGGCTAGTGATGAGAAGAAGCTGCACATTGCATGCATCATCGAGTGCCCAGAGCAAAAGGACGCCGTGCCGCGCCGGCCTCGGCCGCCGCCGGAGGTCGGTCATGACGCCGTCGTGTCGTTTCGTTCGTCCCGTTGCAGGAGTTGACCTACCTGCTCCTCCCCAGCGGCCACGGCAGGAAAGAGCGGCCGTTTTGGCTAGCTCAGCCTCCACTCGCGCGCCAAAAAGAAGAGAAGGAATTAATCGTTAATTAAAGCAACACGGCACTCGTAGCGGCCGGATAATGATCGACGACCTCGGTGGCACCGGCCGATGCGATGCCGATGCCGATGCCGCCGCCACTGGGGTGAGATGGAAACGGGGATGACGACGACGAGAGGTCTCACCTCGATCATCTCGGCGGCTGCTTTGCCGGGCGAGCGCGTACGTGCGGCGTGCCGGTTGGAGCTGGAGCCCTGCTTCCGATCGATCGATCCGGCCCTCCTCCGATCCCTCTTTTTTCGCGGGGCGACGCGTGCGGTCTCGGCTCCCCCCGAATCGTACGTGGCGGGGTGACGTGACGTCCCGTCGGCACGCGCCGGATCATTGCCGCCGGCCGCCGGCAGCGGCAGCACCGCCTTGCCTACGGGCTCGATCCAGTGCCCGACACGGTGTGCACCGTGCAGCATGCCACCGTTCACGGAGCTAACAGTCTCGTAGAGTATCGGAGCTAGCTAGCGCCCTCATCCCAGACGGGACGGTGGGCAGCACGGGAGCTAGCTAATAATCTGATCGTGATCCAGCGACCCAGGCGCATTCGATAGATATAGAGATAGCAACAAGCCAACGGCTGGCCGCTGTACGGACGGACGGCGCAAAACTCTGCACGCAGCAAAGCCGCAAGCAGGTTTCCGATTGTCCATCCAGAGCGGTAGATCGAATCCGCAGACTGTGGTACACACGATCCGCTGCTGACGCTTTGTCGTGTGCAGATCGGTACGTGGCGCCGGGATATTTGTTTGGATGCTGCTGCTGATCGATCGATCACGCCGAGCATCGTCGTCAATCAGTACGACACTAGCTGCTGCATGTCCAGCTGCCCCTCACTCTCGATCAACATGCATGCGAAATTAAAGCGACATAACACGTACCCGGTGTGTACACCCATTGCTTCATTCGATCGACGTCGGTAGTGCTAGTGCACACAGTGCTGCGCATGTCGGTACGGTGGACCACGAGTCAAAGTTTCCCGCTTTGTCTCTACACGAACCGGTGCATGCAGGTGGTGGCTGTCTTCTGTTTCCTTCTCCGGAGTGGGCAGGGGCGGCGGCGTTCGTTGTTGTCCGAGCGCAGCGGTATCACCACGAGAAGATGTAATAATCTTTACACATTTTTCAACATACTAAGTGCCGTCTGACACGACATAGTTTCTCCATTTCATAGTAACACTAGTACATCAGACCGTACTTTTTTTTTGAAGATAATATGGGGAAAATGCAAGATAAACACCTGATTGTAGATAGATAGTCTGTGTACCCGTATTTTAACAAAACGCATTTAGTTTCGCTATAGGACATGAATTTGACCAACAATCACCCATGATTTTATCTGATAATAAAGAGATACCATAAGTACCTTTAAATAAAAACATTTTTGTCATGAAAATTATATATTAATAGAATAATAATTGCTCTATCAATGCATGCCCCAAGATGAGCAATTGATTTTGGGAAATAAATTCACATAAAAGACTGCATCGCTAATCAGACTTGCTTTACAGTATACTTGCTACATTCTAGTTTGTGAGACGTACACGCATATCAAGGTTCAATTTTGTTATCCTTGATCAATAATTTATCCAACATTTTAACTTTTATAATATAATCTTGAAATGATTGGATTTGCGATTATCATAAACTTATAATCACAAACAATATAAACTAGGACAAAGGAGTGGTCAAAACATAATTTGAGAGCCGGTGCCAAGTTACATCATGTCTTATGAACCAGAATGGATGGAGACATCGCTAACAACTAAAGAGTTTATAATACGTCATTATGTATCTAAAAAATGTGTGGTGATGGGTATAGTAAGATTGATTGGGCCCATCGTAAAAAAAGTTTGATAAATAGTACGGCATGTATTTTTGTCAGGAGTAACAAGGGTTTTTGAAACCCTCTTGCCTACAATTTTGTCTTCTTTTATTATTCTCCTTTCCGTGGCAGAAACTTAGCGGAAGCTGCCCCCTGCCGTCCCCGTGCCTGGACTGGATCGGAGTGCACCTGGTTTAGGGCCTGTTTGGTTTTCCGCCGTAGATTGCTACACCACGACTACGGCGCCGCCACACCTACGATGCAAAAAACGGACGCCACATCCGCGGTGGGGAAATGAAAACTATGTCACGTCACGTCCTATCACTTAACCAAATAGTGGCCTAATTTCTGTGGTGGCGCCGAAACCAAGACGTGGTGAGCCATGGCCCGGAACCAAACATGGCGGTGTTCACTTCCCTTCAGATCCAAAACTCCCCCCAAACCTTTTCTCTCTAAACTTCACTATTCGCTGTCACATCAAATATCTCTCCTCATGCATGGAGCATTAAATATAGGTAAATAAAAAAACTAAGTACATGATTTTGATGTACACGACGAGAGAAATTTTTTGAGCCTAGTTAGGTCATGGTAGGACAATGATTATCACAAACAAACAAAAAGTGCTACAGTGCACTACAGTGTTCGATGTGATATTTTCACCTAAATTCGCATTCCGGGAAGTGAACACCGCCCTTATCTCCTTTCCCGGTTGCCATCACTAGCTCCCATCAGTGCCGCGACATGCATCCCGCACCCACAAAGCAATACTTCACCGCGTCGGCTTCATGTATAGGTAGTGTTAGCATGGTTGCACACGGAAGCCGGAAGGTGCAGCAAACCAAGAAAAAGATCCGGTCCAGCCATTCTCTCTGGTGCTTGGGAGCAAGTCACTAAAAGGTACTGGTGCTGCTTTGGTCGCCATGACTGAACAACGGAAATGGAAGATGAGATCTTTTACCCACAAACAAAAGGGAAGGGGAAGGGGTGGCTTCTGTACACAAATTTCTCTGATAGCTAGCCGTTGTCCTGCTCACGATCGAATGCATATCAACTCTGGCTTTGTCGACAACGACGTCAGATTCATTCGGATGCCTCTGAACAGACATCTGGAATTCTAGACTACCAAAGCTGTTCAGCTACCTGACGACTACCTCTGATGATGCATCATGAATGGCATGCGAAAGCGACGGTGATCGATCAGCGCCCGACACGCGGAAACGCGGCGCGAACCGTCCGTTGCGAAAAGAACTTAACCATGACGGAGGCACCGGCCGATTGGGCCAGCATCAGTTCGCTCCACGCACACGGCGCTCACTTTTTCTTTATATAGGAAAAGGAAATTGAATGGTGTACGTCTCGGAGCTGCACGTACGAACGGTGGTAATAGTAGTGGCGTCTCCGGTTCAGTTTCTCGCGCAACACAAGTGGCTTATATTCATTTTAAATTTTAAAAAGTAATATATAAAACACTAGAAGCATGAATAAATAAGATGGAAATAACTCTAAGCAGAGCACCGGTGGCTAGTTATTATTTTTTCTCTAAAAACTTTGGAATCGCTTTTGTATTTTCCTGATTTCAAATGAATTTGCTATGAATTCTAGAGATCATATACATTATATAAAGGCAAAACCACTTAGAGGGCCACATGTTGTCTGCTTTCTAGTTCATTTTTTAAATAAATTTAGTATTTTCAAAAAAAATAAATTTAGAAAAATGTGACACGGCGATGAGTTCAAAACTCGAATACAGATAAATAAATCCACCATAAGAAACCTTACTATCCAGCTCTGGCAATTATTTAATGGACAAAGGTGGACTACTTTCCTATCACAGCAAAAAGATATTATTGTCCAACCAATTACCTCGCCAGTATCTTGACTGGTTTCTTCTCCATGGTTATATTATATTCTCATAACCTCCTGGAACGAACCATCTTTGTGACGCATTCCAACCTAACAATGGCGGTGTTTAGTTCCAAAAAAGATGGTGAAAAAAAGAGTGAAAAGTCACATCGGTCACTGTAGCGCACTGTAGCACTTTTCGTTTGTTTGTGATAAACATTGTCCTACCATGATCTAACTAGACTCAAAAGATTCGTCTCTTCGTGTACGTCAAAATCATGCAATTAGTTTTTTATTTATCCACGTTTAGTGCTCTATGCATGAGAAGAGAGATTTGATGTGATAGGTGAATAGTGAAGTTTGGAGAGAGAATTTTTGTAAGTTTGATGATGTGATGGGAAACTAAACAGGGCCAACGTCACTACTTCAGTGTTGACTTTAAGATGCAGCGTCCACGAGCCACGGAAATACTATTGAGTCTTGACCATTAGGAGTGGGGTAAAGTATAGTAAATCCAATCGCTTCCTCTCTCTCTCTCGAACACAAATTTGGCCAAAATTCGTTCAGGCGAACGGTCACTTCACTCCCAGCCGTTGGTGCGCTCCCTTTTTCGCGTCGCCCGCCGCCGTGCGAACGCCTCCGCGCAAAGAGTCAAAGGCACTCGCTGTCGAACGGCACGGCATCGCCCGCCGCTAAACTAAACGAAGCCACGCCAAGCAACACCTGACCCAGCTCGCAGCGCGCCAGCGCCATCGCCATCTCTTCTCCCCTCGCCCAACGGCAAAGAATCTGCCTGCCCGCCCTCCGGCCACACCCGCCGCCCATCCATCATCGCAGCCCGCCAGCATCAGATTCTTCCTCTACTAAACCCTCCTGTCGCGGCTTCTAATCCAGATAAACCGCGTCAATTATTTCTGTTGGAGCCAATCAATTCCATTCACCTTTCCTCCCCCACCATCGCCAGTGGATCGACGCAGCTGCAACAATTTCGCGGACTCTGGTGGTAACTGCCCCACCCACGCCCCGCCCACCACCCACCAGGCCGCCACCGCCAATCTTTCTCTGCAGTTCTCACCCCCCGAGCCTTGCCAAGGCTCCCCCTGTCTCCTCCGGCCTCCTGCCATCTGCCAGCGGCCAAGCCTGTGTGTCACCGGGCCGGCCCCACTCCTGCTGTCTTCTTCCTCACGCTGCTTGGGGTTCCCTAGGTTCTCCCCATCAGTTCAATCTCCAGAGGTCAGAGTTCTCCGGGTTCTTTACTTTGGGTGGAGGCAGGCGTCCGTGACGGTGGCGCTGGCCCTTGAGAAGCATGCAGTTTCTCTTTCTCCTCCCGACGAAGGTGTTCTAGCTAGCGTTTCTTGGGTTTGGGTTCTGGGCTCTTGCTCGTGAGCTCTGGGGAATTGGGAAGTGTGCCAGGAGCCCAGGAGTGGATTGGAGCGAAATCGTTGCTGGGAGGATTTCGGTTGTCCAGCAACTCCTTGGTGGTTCAGAGTTTGGAGTTTTCGAGGAAAAAAGATCCAGTCTTGGCCTGAAGGAGGCCGAGGAAGTTGCCGCCAATGGAGCCGCCGAATGGGTTCTGGGCCTCCCTCTTGAGCTTCCTCAAGTTCCTGCCGTACTTCTCCGGCCTCCTCATCCTGGGCTTTATCAAAGGTGCCATGCTGCTCTGCTTTCTTGCCTCATTTTGGTGCACTTTTTTCTATCTGTCTGAGGAGTTCAATCAGCGCATTTAGATTGATTGGTGATACAAATGGGAAGGCTATGTGTACATGGCTGCTTGATTCAGAATTTCTTCTCTTTTCTTGGGAGGGATTAGTTTAGGACTTAGGACCAGTGTAAATAATTGGTGTGCTGTCCTCGTTTTAATTAGGTTCTGCCTTGTCTTGTCTTGAATCACGGTCGCAATAGGGGAAGCTTAAGTAGTTGTTGTGTCTGTGTCATTTAAGGCCTACTTCTGACTTGGGCCGCCGGGGTTGGTTAGAACTAGCATCTGTTAGAGTCTAATTTCTGAATGTGTCTCTTTCCTGTTTCATATAAGGATTTATCGAATTTCAAGCTTAGGTTTCAGTTCACTGTCTTGGGCCCCTTGGCTGCTTGTTTATGAATGAAATTTAGTTATTTGCTCATTTACCATAACCAGAAACCAAGAATTGCAAGTAGCTGTGCGATTAAATGAATATAATTTTGAAGATGAGCGATGGAGTGGCACCAAATATTGATATATCTATATTCTAAAAATGCAATGCTCTATATATGATATGCAATCCTCATTCTGATGTTATTATCCTTTTATCTCCAAACTCTGATATAATATGAATCACATTTCATGTTATTTTGTCTGCCAGGTGTTCTGTTGTGCCCTTGGGCATGCCTTATTATGGCAATTGGACTATCTGCACTTATCCTGGGCTTATGGCCTATGCATCTGATTTGGTCATACTACTGCATTATCAGGTACAGTGTGCATGTCCTGGAGTTCCATTTTTGGCGACATCATTAGATTACCAACCCAAAGTGATCACATTTTGTGTCCTCCTTTTGTTAAGGCAGAACTAAGCTGGTGGGACCTGTAGTAAAGCTTCTGCTTCTTATTGCTGCTACTGCTACCTTGATCATATGGTTGATAATTGGCATCCCAGGAAGTGTCTTTGCTGGATTAGTATATGGTTTTCTAGCACCTATAATGGCCACATTCGGTGCAGTTGGAGAAGGCAAAGAAAAGCCATTTGTTCATTGTTTTGTGGTAGGTTTTTCTTTTAATGATCAATTTTGTTTGTGTTACGTCTATCTCTGTGTTCTCTGGGTTGGTTTGTCAGCATTTGTCTTAGACACTGCTTTCTATTCCCAACTGTAGGATGGAACATGGAGTACTATCACCGGAAGCTGTACAGTAGTCAGGGATGTGAAAGACTTGCTTTTCCACTCTTACTTTTCAATTATGGATGACCTGCTTCTTCAGAAACCTCCTGATGGGAAGCCATTTGAGATAAGGTCTGCTTCCTGTTCCTGTTTAGTATCTTTTAACTTTACACCTGTGTTGTTACCTTTCCCTTTTTTTTCCCTTTTACCATGTGGTTCAGCTTATCGTGCAAGTATCACTCTTTATGCTTGGCTTAAGATAACACATACAAAAAAGCATGCATTCAGACATTCCTTTTGAGTAGTATAATCCACAGATTCAGTGCTTTGCATTTAGATGGCACTTTTCTGATTATTTTTCATGATAAGAACATCGAATAATAAACTGACACATATAACATTCCTTTTCCCAGATTGCTTGATATTCCTGGGGCGTTAATAGCGGCTGGATGTGGGCTCCTACTTGATGGAATAATGCTCACATTAATTGCCTTGTACAAATGCCCTGTGATGCTTTTCAAAGGATGGAAACGGCTGATCCAGGATATGATTGGGAGAGAAGGGCCTTTCCTGGAAACAGCGTGTGTGCCGTTTGCTGGTCTTGCTATTCTTCTTTGGCCATTTGCTGTAGTAGGATCTGTTCTGGCATCCATCCTCTCCAGTATTCCCTTAGGTGCATACGGTGCAGTTGTGGCTTATCAGGTACCATCAAATTTCCCTTTTTTTCACTATTATGATGACAGACAGTGCATATTTTTTTGTTACCTACATGCATATTTTTTTGTTACCATTTGTAGGACAAGTAAGCATTGCAACCTTATGATGAATATCAGCTGATTTTGTCTGTTGCTTGTTCAAGTCGATAGCTTAATATTATTGATGTGCCAGGAATCCTCCCTTATCATGGGTCTTGCCTATGTTGCCTCATCAGTGTCCATCTTTGATGAATACACGAATGATGTTCTTGACATGGCACCAGGTTCTTGCTTTCCAAGGTAAATTGTACCGCATGGCTTTGGTTTCAACAATTTAAATTGTTTGGCGCTGACATTTCAAATCTGTAGATTTAAATATCGGAAGAGCAAGGATGAGTCCTCACACGGAAACAGTGCTACAATATCTAGGCCATCCTCATTCAACAAGGAGAAGCAAGAAGGAAAAAGACCTCCATCTCGTGTTACTTCATTTAAGAACAGCATCGATGAGTTGAATCCATTCAAGGTGATTATTTGCTCCTAATAGTTCAGTATATCACATTAGTAACCTGCAATGCCATTTGCTTACTGGCGACAATTCTTAAGTTTCTGTATAATGCTATAGATATAAGTGTACTGCATGCTAAGAATAGGTCTATATATAATTTTGAATGAACAAATTTGCTACTATTAGTAATATGTAAACTCATGTAATCAGGGCACTGTAACTGAGTTACTGAATGAGACAATTGTGCAGTTGCTGGACCACCTATTTGCGGAGTGCAGGCACCAGGGGGAGGAGTTGGTTAACAAAGGAGTGATTACCATGAAAGACATCGAAGAAACAAAGTCAGGCAAAGTTGGCAGTGGTGTTCTTAATGTTGGTCTGCCAGCATATGTTATCCTCAATGCACTCCTTCGGTCGGCAAAAGCTAACTCTGTCGGCCTAATTTTAAGTAAGTACACCAGAGGAAATGATCTCTTGCATCCGAATGGGTGTTATGACTTAACAGTTATATGACCTTGGCTTGACTTGCTTTGGTAACTATGCAGGAGATGGCTCTGAGATTACATCTGACAATAGACCTAGACATACTCTCTTTGATTGGTTCTTTGACCCGCTTATGGTTATCAAAGAGCAAATTAAAGCTGAGAATTTCTCTGAAGAAGAGGAAGAATATCTGAAAATGCGAGTACTGTTGGCTGGTGATCCCAATCGCCTGAAGGGCGCTCTTCCTGAGGTGCCATCCTTGAATGAGCGTAAAAAGGCAGAAATAGATGCATTTGCCCGCAGGTACTGCCTTTACTTCAGACTTTCGTTTGACGGTTACGACAGCATTAGCCATTTACTGATCTTTTCATTCCTCTGAATGCTGCAAGATTGCAAGGAATCACCAAATCAATATCAAGATACCCTACAGCAAAGCGCCGTTTCGACGTCCTGGTGAAGGCGCTCCTGTCAGAGCTTGAGAGGACAATGGGCGGCAGCCTGTCTACCAATGGATCTCAGGCGCAGAGGCTGCGAAAAACGGTGGCCCGGATGCTGAGCCAGAAATCCATGGGCAAGACAGCCAACATCAGGGATGAAGACCCAGAAGCACAAATAACAAGGGTGTCTCGCACACCGTGATAGTTTGTAGTTCAACGATGCGGTATGGTGCTAGCTTTCACATACCGTGCCAAGCTTTGTACAAATGAGTAGTTGCTGCGGCTCTGAGCTAATTCTAATTGTTCTCCTGTATGATTTGTACATTCTGTGCACTATATGTATCATGTATGCAATGAAATGTTCCATGTTGTGTATCCCCGGAAGGTAAAACCCGCTGTTACCCTGGACAGATAGAAATCTGGAACTGCCGTTTCAGATGAATTGTTTCACGAGATTTAACTAGTTAGGACTCGACAGACGTTTAAACTTCTTACAGCGTACAGACCGGAATAATACATGGCTTATGGATGATAAGAATACGAATTGGTATGATGTATCATGAACATCATTAACTCACCATTGGGCAACAACACAGCTTAGCCGGTGTGAAGGCCCAACAAAAGAAATGAACTGAGAGTGGGGCCTTGAACAACCGCGTGTAGCCTATGGCTGATCAACAAAATTGCCATAGACACGCAGCTGGGCATGTGTTTTTTTTACACGAAATAAGATAGGTTCATCTACAACTCTTCTAAAGCCCCATCATCTTAGGGGCTCACCCGAAACTTGCACCACATCAGGTGAGGCAAAAGTATGAAGCAGGGTCAGTGACTCCGTGCTTCTCGTAAGCATCAGGCTCCGTCCCAAAAGCCATCGCCAGGCTGGCTATCAGGCACTATGGTGTCATCATCCAAAAGCTCCGGTTGCCTCTTCCTCGCCTTCTTATAGCTTCTGGAACCTCGAAGAATGGAGCCGATATGCAGATCATCTCTGAGACTCTTCTGAGATCTGAACAAGTGAAAGGAAAGTGACTGAGAAGAAAGCAATCATGTTTTATTACTATACATATCCATAGGGTTATAAATGCTGCAAATTGATGTGTGCATGCTGTTTCAAGCATCCCAGGGCATTCTAGAAGGCGATTACTCTAACATTAGTGCTGTATTATTTTGTGAAACTCCATTATCCTCTACCCCCAGTGTACATTTGGTGACTATCTGAACCCAAGCAATCATCATACTAATGCCTAACATGTACACCTATACTTGCTCATCTGCATTTCAACATGCTGATATAAGGAAATAGACACATCTATTATAACTAAATCTTCTGTGTACAAGTTAGATACTTACAAGGATACAGTGCCATCATCATCAGAAACGTCACTTTCATCATCGGCTGTGGATGAAATACCTATATCAAGGGAACATTGATCAGATCACATTCACATGTGGACCAGGATATACATTTTGATTGAATTGATCCAAACAAGGTTGCTACTGACACTGTGGCCTTAGTTTAGTAGAACTGTATGGCCCTTTTATCAATCAGGGCAGTAATATCAGCACCAGAGTTGTTAATACAACATTCTGGAAATGTTTGAATCTAGAATTTTAAGTATAACATACTAGAGAAAAAAAAAGAGCAATAAGGTGCTGCCTGGAACTCCCAAATGAACATATGCTGGCTGACCAAGTTTGTGAAGGAGATAGGAAGCTTCACCAATTTATTGTTCATGCATTTCACTGAGGTTACCCACATGAAGCATAAATAGATAAACAACCAATGGGACTTGATCTTCCAAATCCCAAGGAGTAAGTTAAGTGCATAACCAAGTGCAAAAGGTGCAAATGCAATCCACTAGCATGTATACCATCTAGACCCTATTCTATGTGATTATCTCATTAAGGATCCCACCTGAGTCAGCAGGCATAGATGAATTATCTGGTGATGCTTCTATGCCAGCCTTATCATTGTTGATGTCCAATTCATCATCAGAACCTTCACTGTTAGCATCGTTGAATATTGCACAAGAGCCTACCTTCCTATTCTCTTTTTTGGATTTCTCACCAGTCTGTTCATACCTTTTACTTGGAACTTTCCGTACAGCAACTCTATATCGGTTAGCATTTTGAGGTGTGCCCACTGTGCTGTCACTTGACACTTGTGGACTCATGGAAAAGTCCTTCACAAGGTCTCTTACAGGCTTAGAATTTGGAGCCACCCTTCCCTTGGTAGTCACGTCATGCTTACTCTTATCATGGGGCTTTATCTGAGAAGTCGACTTCCTCACATCTTTGCTTATATGTACATGATCCTTATCGGTTAGCAACTTGTTCTGACCATCAGCACCACTCTGGTGGAGCTTCTTCTCAAGGGTGGCATCTTCTGGTCTGCATTGTACTATACTGTCATTCTGAGCAACTTTACTGCTGCTCTCTTTTCCATTGTCCTGACCCATCCTTCCTTGTTGTATGACGGAAAGATTCGATTCTTGGGTACCAATATATCGCTGGGTACCAATATAGCCTGGGTCACAATTAGGATTTTCCTTTTCAGCAGCAGGCATTACCTCATTTGCTTTCTTTTTTCTCTTCTTCTCCTTTCCATTCTTCACATTCTCATCTTCTCTGTTCATGTTTTCTGCTGCAACAGATGGTACAACAGCTTCACTGGTACTGATACGACCAGTTAAGCTAGTTTTGTCTGTAGGAAGAATAGATTCTGAAACATCATTTGATTCAATGCTACCAGTGCCTTGCTTTCTTTTGTTTTTCTTTTTGTTCTTCACTTCCCTTAAAGTTTCATCTTCATTATTTTGTTTGTGTTCTGCAGAAACTGGTGGATCATTCATCTTGCTGGAGCTAAAATGATCAAGGAAATTGATTGCATCACTAGCAGGATGAACCGCACTGTCATAATTTGGTTCAGCAGCATCAGCAGAATTTTTAGGGCTAACCAGACCCTTAGCAGACCTGGAGCTCCCCAAATCTGCATCCAAACCATGTTCCAAGGCAGAATCCCAACTTTGAAGCTCAGAGTTCGAAGTTTTTTTCCTTGCTTTTTTAGCTCTAGGTCTGGCAGATTTGAGAGCCTCATTTTTCTGAACTACAAGCGTTTCTGTTGGAGTTTCTGCTGCATTTTCATTACTATGGGTCCCGATGGCATTGGCTACGTACTCATCCTGGTTGTCCAGCCCAGGAGTAGAACAATTAGTTTCTTGTATTTTAGCAGCTTGAGTCTTGGAAGATCTCCTGCCTTTCTGCTCTACTTTCCCGACAGTACTCAAAGGAGTATTAACTACAGGACCTGCTCGAACCAAATTTGTTTGTGTAGCATCCTCTCCCTTCAAGTCTAATTTATCAATCTGGCTGACTTGCTCGTCCAAAGTTTTACCAGTATCTGCAGGTACCTGCTTTAAGGAAACCTTTCTCCGATGCTTAGTGGCTTTGGGTTTGTCATCAGCTTGTGCGACAACATCTCCAGTTAAATTATCATTGGGATCACTTGTTTTATCAAACTCATTTAATTCTCTATTAGCATCTTCTTTGGGCACACCGCTTGAATGATGAGTTGAGTCAATCATTGTTGATAGCACTTTCAATTTCTCTCCCTTGGACTTCTTAAGTTTAGGTGAGCTGGCACTGGCAGGAGCATCAGAGTGAAGTGCAACAGGATATTTTGGAGGTAATGTGGCACTAACACCAACTTTATCCACTATGGATTCAGGATGGTCTAGTGCATTCTTATTGTTGCCTACTTGAGTTTGTCCTGCTAACATATCTGCATCCAAATCCACACTAAAGCCATCTTTGGATCTTAGATCTGCCAAAACCTCATCAATCACATTCTTTGCCGCTATATCCAGGTTTTCACCAAGCTTCTTGTGGTCAATAACTGTTGCTCCTCCTGTACCGCCTGGGGTTGTTTGCTTTGCATCTACAGGAGCAACATCAGTGAAGTGCACCGAGCTTTCATTTGTAACAAATGCAGATGATTTTGTCAGATCTTGACTAGGATCAACACATTTTGAGTTGCGTCTCTTTTTTTTCTTTTTCTTCCCATCACCACTTGGATTTTCTATTATATTTGAATCCTCTTGATGCACATTGTTCGACATCTGTTGTGCAGAAGGGTCATGGACAACCTCCCTTTCAGTAGAAACTGTATCTGATCTGGCCGCTTTCTGCAACTCCTCATGAGTAGCATCCATGGAAGCCAAGTCAACAGAACTAGCCTTCTTTGCTTTCTTGCGCTTCTTCAATTGAGAAGTATTATCATTTGTCTGCCTCTTCTCCAAGGCATCTGTACTTTTCTCATTTTTCTCCATGTTGCTTATTTCAGCTACACCATCATGATTTCCCTCATTGTGTTGTTTTATTTGTTCATGCTTCTCTCCATCCCAAGGGGTGATGCTTCCTTTTGAATTCTTTTCTTCACTAGCTACAACTTCACTTGAAGAATAAATGGCATCTCCAAAGGAAGGACTTCTACATCCTTTAAGAGCATGATCCCCTTGCTCAGAGATTAGATCAGTAGATGCCTGAGCATTGCTCATAAACGGAACATATTTGCTCCCATGGTTACCATCATTGAGTCCTGACGATGGAAGAGGCAAACCGGAAGCTTTGACTGCAGTTTCGTCTGTGCTAGTCAATTCAACAATATATGCATCACCTGGATGATGGGAGAAAAGGGAAATCAGTATATCTACACTTAAGAAAATGAAAAGACTTCAAATATGACATTAACCAGAGAAGTGAGAAGGTGGGTTTATAGTTCTCTAATACCGAAGGCAATGATATAGCTTGCTGGCAGTTTTTAAGTACCAACCAATTTTTTACTACTTGTTCAGCTCAAGTACCAAAGCCAAACATTTGACACCAAGGCATGATGATTTTATCAAGCATATGGTAAATATAGTTGTGATTGAATTCAACCACAAAGAATGGCATATGGTGCATAGTATCTAATGATAGCCTCCAAACAATTTTTCAGTAGATAATAGCATTATATCAGTATAATATATGATATTATTGCCATTTAGCCCTTGGCTGTTATGAGGCAGAAACTTCACCTGTGGATTTTGATAACTCCTCAGCCCCAGCTGATGGTTCGCTTGTTTCTTGAGCAGCAGCTTTGGAATGAGCCAATTGATGCCTTTTCCTTTTGTTCTTCTTCCCAACAGTGCTTGGATTTTCAGTGGACTCCTCATGCAAAGTGTTTTGGACTTCTTGCAGAAAAGAGGTATCTAAAGGTTCCCTATGGGAAGTCGTGACTGCTTCCGGTGGAGCTCTAGATCCAGTCAAACCTCCGGCATCGGACTCATTAGTTATTCTAGGAGGATCTGCAGCTGATGTGTCGAAAGAATCAGTCCTAGATCTTTTGTGCTCCTCTTGTGAAAAACTATCCATAGCATGTATCTCTTCCAGCATTTGCCCCTGTATCCTGACTTGGTTGTCATCAGAACCAACATCATGGTCTCCGTCACCATGCAAAATTTCTTCCTTCCTTGCATGTACCTCCTCCACAGCATGTGACATATTGCTCTGATTTGAATATTTACCAACAGTTGTGATTAATGTGGAAATGGAAGCACCTTCAGTTTGATTAGCATGTTTTATCTGGCAACTGTAACTCTTTGCTTTCTCTATAACTAGATCACATCCTGCTTCTGCATCACTCGCCAGGCCTACTTCTTCGTTCTTCTTTATTTCATTATTTAGCAGTGATGAGGATGGTAATGCATCATGTGTGTGAACATCATTCAATGCTGCAGCAGCATCACCACCTTCAGAAGAAGAGATAATTCCATTACAACAACTAGAAGTAAAGGACCAAAGAGAGCCTAACATCACGAGCTACATTAAAATAGCAGGTTCAACCTCACACCTCAAGGGTCAAGAATCAAGATAACTACTAACCACATGCTATTCTCTTCCCCCTTCCCCCCAACCCCACCCACCCAGAAAAAAAAACAGAGTTTCACATGCATTTAACAAATGTTTAAACATTAACGAGACAACATCTCATTTGCATAAAGCCTGTGGTATTTTAGCTTCCGCTGGGTGACAAACATCCTTGAAGCGATATTGATGCAAGTGACATGTAATTAAGTTTCTCTTGGAAATACACAAACTTAAACATCCAATTCAACTGAATTGTGTAGTTAACCAAGCATATCTATAACAAGCAAATTAGGAAGCAGCAGGAGTGTTAATGATATGTTTGATATCTCAGATTTAATTCTTAGGGTGTACCTTCTAGCCTTTGATGAAGCACATCACGAGAATTTTCTGATGTCATCGCAGTCAGCTCGTGAACACGCTTCTCTACATGGATTCCAAGATGACCACCACTCGATCTCCTTCCATCGTCTTGGCGGCAAAGAGTGGCTGCCGCCGCCTCTGTCATCTTGACATGAAGAAAGCACCCACCTTTGATTTTGGTGAAGGCACTAATCACTGGCATTGAATCAGTTAGGTGGTACACTAAACCCTTCCGCCGGACCTGATGAATAGCAAACACTTTTAGAAGTGAGCATAATCCTTTGCATGGTTTTAATATGATTACATACAAATGCTAAATTCCTAGTTACCCTCGATCATCAATAACTAACACTTTGACCTCATGCACTTGGTTCACAGAAAGAGATATATTGCATGAATTCTAAGAATTGTGCGCGCCATAACATGGACCTTCCAAAATTCAAAATTACGGAGTAGCATGCACAACTGAGCCAGTTTGTAAACCGCAATAAGATTACCACTAATTTGACTTAGTTACAGAATTACAGAGTTATACACCAAGCATGCAGTACATAAGCAACAAGCTGCACATATGTTGTACACAGGAAAGAAATCCCACCACATTGTGCATGTGCATTTTAATATTCACATAATGGGGGAAATACAGCAAAGCAGACGGTAGACTACATGGAAGAACCACCATACTTGAAAGCTAATCGAACACCAAAACACCAACCCAACAGATCTCCCCCAAAAGTTCAAACAGCCCATACGAGAGGCGAATCTGACATCTGACACAAAGTACACATACTTCATGTGACATTTGACGAATCCATCACCAGTCCTCGGCATCATTTGCTACAACCCCCACTTAGTACTAAAATCACTTGATCATCCACCGAAGCACTCACCAATCCTCAGAAAAACCCTTATTTAACCTAACGAAAAAACGAACCCTGCCGAAAACTAAACTGCACCTATGCGATCTTGATGAGCCGATTACAATCACAGAGCTTCACTGGCAAAAAATGGAAACCGATCAGACTTCAGAGCCACGGAACAGCACCTGGAAGGACTTGACTGCAACGGGGCCGAGGTCGGGGAAGGTGGCGGCGTGCTCCGCGTTCACCCGGTCTGCGCAGAGACAAACAACGGATCAGTTCCGACAGGCACCCGCGGTACGAAGAGAGATGGGGAGAAGAGGTGCCAGGGGCCGTACACTTTAGGTCGGCGACGGTGGCGTCGGGGGCGATGAGCAGCACGAGGTTGGTGCCGAGGTCGGTGTCGAGGAAGAGGGTGACGCGGTCATCTCCGCCGTCGCGGTGCGCCATGGGCGACCGCGGCGACGGCGGGGCGGCGGCCATCGCGGGGGGAGCGGCCGCCACCAGTGAGAGGGAGGCGGAGGTGAGAGGGCAGGGGGAGGGAGGGCAGAGCGGCGTGGGGTTTTGATGATGCGCTTTAGGTCCCGCGAACGCGTATTTTCGGGAGGCGCCTTTCGAATTCCAAACTTCATTTCTGAAATTCGGATTTGGCTAAGGAAATCAAATTTTGGGGTGCGACTCTAATTTGTGCTGCTTTACAGTCGGACCCTTAGGATTTCCTTTTATTAACTTTGCAGTATTGACTTTATAGTCCCATATGAAGCTTTGAAAGGTACAAACTATGTCGGGAACAGATTTTCATTTAATTTTTCGGGCAAGTATATCTTGCAAGTTGCCATGGATAAATGTCTATATACACAACCTTATCCGTTCTTTTTTTTTACAAACTAATGAACCAGACTTGCACAAAGTAGAAAAAAAACTTAATTACTTGATGCACAAGCGCGTTCTGCTGATGTTGGAAGTGCCTTGGCATTCTAGATGGACTGAAACTCATCATGGCACTTACATGACCAGTACTTCAACACAAATACTCTTATGTCCACCACACTTATTTTCCTCCACGGGCCACATTGTTACATTGCCGGTCATATAAGAGAGAAGCAGCGTATAAAGCATATATACTAGGATTATGCAGATATTGGCGGTATATATATACTACTGTACTATACTAGTAGTCTCACAACTTCCTGTTTCTGACAGGAAATAGCCTGAAGAAACATCCAGCCAATAACGCAAAGCAAATGCACTTGGAATCCCGCAAGAACAGAGCAGAAGCAGAGCAGAGAGAACACTCGGGCGGACCACCACTTCACGGCGCCTGGTTCTTCCTGGCGTCCTTGGCCCTCCCCTTGGCGCGGCCGTCGAGGGCCGCGCTGAGGATCATCCTGTCGGCGATGGACGCCGGCAGGAGCGAGACGAGCTTCCACACGGCGTGCGGCCAGTACGGGCAGCACCGGGGCTCGTAGCCGATGTAGCGGACGGCGGCGCGGGCGTACGCCTCCGGCGACGGCGCGAAGAAGCTCGGGTTCCTGATCGACGCCATCTTCGTCGCCACGTACATGGGTGCCTGATGAGCAGCATGCATATGCACGCCAAATTATCAACTTTGTTAAGGAGATGTAAATCATACACAAACACAATTGACGCGACATTTTCATGCGGCAGCATTATATTCTGACACCTGTATTTGTGTGAGGAGGGCACTGTCGGATGTATTTTTTTGGATGAGCTGACGTGCAGCCGCTCCATTGTTTTCGCGTGTGATGTGGGGGCTCAGGCTGTCGATCTTTCGTTGGGTGCATGCGGTTGGGAGCTAGGATCGCGAATGGCTTATGGACATGAACGGGGTTTGCTTATTTCCAGGCTTCCAGCGAATACTGATCTAGTTCTAGAGGGATCAATTTCCCGATCATGTGTTTCATAGACGATTTTGCACGGCCGTTGTGATCGTGATAGTGCTGGTCGGTACTTACAACGAGCCTAACAAAGGACATCATGAGAAAGTCATGTTTGGAGCTAAGGGAGGGCATTCCACTACCATGCAGTTGTAAAGCTTTGATATTCCTTCAAGCATTCCAGAATAATTAAAGTGGTATCAAAAGAAATGCAAATTAGCATCCATGTTGGCATCTCTCAGAACATTTTCTAAGGAAAGAACAAGTGAAAACTAAAATACGGACATGATGGGCAGCTACAGCTACAGTAGGGATACTGCGTGTGCTTAAGCTAAAGAAAAACATAATGGAGCAATCATGTGAAAAGTACTAATCAAGAGATTAGTTATTACCTGGCACTGCACGTCAATGCCTTTGCTCTTGTACTCCACATAGAGGGATCTAGAGAACTGATCAACGTACCTGACAAAAAAGAGGCATTATCCTGAATCATTTGTCTAATATTTGTATTTTATCATAGTTATAACCGTGTTTCAGTTTGCATTTAGTTGTAGGCGATGTTAACAAAAAAGATTTTTTTTACATTGACCACATACACGATGCTACAGAGAAAATCCACTTTTTTCTATTTGATGTTTTAGACGCGACATGGTCTACAAAGTGTAAGTTTGACTACCATTTTCTATTAGAGTCTCTGCCCAACCAAGAATATGAAATTTCATCTACATAAATTGATTTATAAAATCTTAATTAAGTAATAACATTCTGAAGTACTCCATTTTCAAGACAAATCTAAACATAATTCCGATGTTCTCTTTTTTTAGAAAAAAAATATATTATCAGCTACTAGAAGCGTCCCATATATGTGATTGGAATGTTTTTTAAAACTAAAAAAACTTATATATGTATGATTGAAACTCCTGAAATGAAAAACATATGTAGTATTAGCTTTTTTTCGGTAAAATATGTGTAAGCAATTGCAGATGGACTGTTTTTGTGCTGTAGTAAATATCTGTGGAAGATCAATATCACGTTAACTAATCTTTCAAGCACCACATATGTTGTGATAATAATTTGATGATGTATATTTCTTTGTCCATTCTTCTAGAAAAACTCTTGCAAATAAATAATTCAATGCTTCCATATTAGCCAGTGGTGACGGATAACCGAAATTTGTTGATTGTTGAAGAATTTCGGCCAAAAATTTTAGAACCCAATGGGCACCACTGAGATAACGAACAATTTAAGTAGAACCATTCGCGGAGCACTCACGCCTTGGTTGCGGCGTAGACGGTGTGGAGTGGACAGGACGGCATGACGGAGGCGGCGCCGGAGCCGATGTTCACGACGGCGCCCCGGCCGCGCTCGACCATGCCGGGGAGCACGGCGTGCGTCACCCGCGTGACGGCCTCGACGTTGAGCCGCACCATGTTCCGCGCGAGCGCCTCGTCCACCTCGTGGAAGTAGCGCGCGTACGGGTAGCACGCGCCGGCGTTGTTCACGAGCACGCCGACGTCGAGGCCCCGGACGAGCTCCCCGAGCGCGGCCACCTTCGCGGCGAGCCCGTCGGCGGCGAAGTCGAGCACGAAGGTGCGCACCTCGGCGCCGGGGTGGGTGGCCTCGATCTCGGCCGAGGCGGCGGCGAGCCTCTCGGGGCTGCGGCCGACGAGGACGAGCCCGAGCCCGGCCGCGGCGAGCTGGGACGCCAGCGCGCGGCCGATGCCGTCCGTGGCGCCCGTGACGACCGCCCACGCGCCGTAGCGGCGGCGCAGCGGCCTCGCGGGTCGGAGGAACGCCGCGTACAGCCACAGGGCGAGGCGCGCCGCGGCGCGCGCGGACACGAGGAGACCCACCGCCGCCAGCGCCAGCGCCCACGCTGGCTGATCAGCGTGCGCGCAGGACGAGGCCATCGAGACGGGCTGCGCACCGGGCCGGAGCCGTGCCGCGCGTGCACCCGTGGTTGTGCTTGTGCGGTGGGGACGCGCTGCTGCTAGTGCGCGGTAGGGCGCAGATACAAATATACAGCGCGGTAGTGTGGCTGCCTGCTGGCTGCTGCTGCTCAAGCGGGCAGTTGCCAGTTGACACAGTTGGAGTTGCGTTGCGTGTCACGTCGACAGGATGCAACTGGTGAGATTAGTTTTGCAATAAGCCTTCATAATTAGCACCCAAACATCAGACTATTTTTTCATCTGAGATGTCCAAACAGAACCTAACAATATTGGTACTTGTACATGCGTACACGTGTATACCATAGACAACATTGGTACTTGGTAGTCCCAAGTGCACGGTGAAATGGTTAAGGCTTAAATTACCTTGATGATGCAGAAGTCATCAACTCATCATGTAACTATCTGGGGAAATTATGCTCCGTTGTTTCACCTGTTCTCTTTCCACGTGTTTACAAAACTATCGAGTACTGTCTACTGTGTTTCTTTAATTTGTGCGGTTGGAAGATTAAGAGAGTTGATGGGGTTTGATTTCCAGCAAATATAAACATGCATCTTAGTTTCTTGTTGGAACCATCAGCTAACATTGCACGAATATATCGTGGAAGCTGATCGGTACAGGGCCAGCTAACACCGTACAACAGATTGTCTCCAGTACGAGTCTTGCACTCTCGCTCGCGACAGCACGAGATAACCTGCTCTACTTTTTTTTCTTTTTTGTTTATTTTAGCCGTGTGCCACCAGTCAGAGGTTGGGAGATGTTCAAGTGCGATTGTATCATCTTGATATAATGTTACTTGGAATTAATAAAGCTTCCCAATTCGAAAAAATGTATGAAGAGTTTCCCTAATAATAAATGCACTCATTTATATTTTTTCAAGTTCCAACTAGTACTACCTATACATATATAACTTGAAATGCAAATGATCTTAGCTTACTTCACACAAAACAATTCAAAAGGTTCAAAAGGGAAATAATACATAAAAGATCCGAGAATATTGTACATAAAAGTCTTAAAAATTCGAACAATTAGGTGAAATAATTTCGTAGTCAAAAGACAATAGTTCATACATGCATTGCACGTCAAATGCCTTTGCTCCTGTACTGAACATAGAGGCATCTTGAAGACTGATCGATATAACCGGTAAACCAAGGATAAAAAAAAAGTCTTATCACCTCTTGTCACAAAATATTCATTCAATGTCAATAATTTAGCTGAGAGTGCTCTGTAATCTCGCCCTGGATGCCAGGATGGACATGTACGTACTGCACGTACTGTCACTCTTGAAGCATTTAATAGATTTGGTTGGTGGGGATCTTCCCCCGACGTTGTTCGAAAAAAATGTCAATAATTTAGCTTATTATTTACCACTTTGAGCTTGTATTTAGTATAGGCAGCTCAGTATCTGTTGGGACCGAGGCTCACCGGTGAGGATCGGAGGATGTGGACGAGGTGGTGGAGAAGCTCGCCAGCGATGTCGTCCGGCCAACTCTGGCAAGGCTATGTAGTGGATTTGGTCAAGAAAGATGAGTTCTTGCATAGGAAAAGAGCAAGAGAAGGAGAAAGAGCTTCTATGTGGAGAGAGACAGAAAGGAGGGGGTGAGGCGCTGGTTCGGTGAAGTCAGGAAGGTTTTCTGCGCGCACGACAAGCACACAGAGGCTACGACCTGTCCACAAGGAAAGGTTGAACGGTCAGTTGGTCCGTAGAAAATCGTCTAGTTCTCTACGGCAATTCCTACTTCTGCCTCATCCTCCAAAAGTGACCTTCCGGGGTTGCAAATATTCTACCATTTTTTGTGTTGATACTAGAAACCAAGAGCAACATATTTTGCTTGGATTTGAGAAAAAAAAGGCAACGTAGGTTTAAAATTAGAATTCTTTCCAAAATGTTATTTCAGGGATTTCGGCTAAGCTGCTTGGTCTCAAGATAGTCTCTCCTAAAATCCAAAAAATCCTCTAAATTCTTCTTTTGTAAACTCGACCAGATTAGTTTCCAACATAAACCCTACTAAAATGTAGTAAGTTGCTTTACAAAGCATGTGATCCATTTTATTCAATAATCAGAATCCAAATTCTAAAGCAGTCAAACATATAGCTCAAAAGTTTTCATCAACCAATGATGCTCGTTACAAGTACAGTCCTATATATCATCAAACTTAATTCGTTCCACGGTACAACTCGAAGGTAGGCCGATCTGTCAGCCCATGTGTTATTACATAGCTGCATTACTGATCAACATTCTAAGTGTACCGACACACTGACGCGTAGATGCAAATAGATCTGAAATGGTCACGTAGTGGCTTAAAAGCAGCTGCAACTGTGCAATTCTTATTCACTGTGCCTTCTTCTTGGCCTCTTTGGCGCGCCCCCTGGCGCGGATGCTGAGGGACCTGTTGAGGAACATCCTGTCGGCGATGGGCTCGGGCACGAGGGAGATGAAGAACCCCACCAGCGCGTGCGTCCAGTACGGCGTGCACCGCGGCTCGTACCCGATGTAGCGGACGGCGGCGCGGGCGTACGCCTCCGGCGACGGTGCCAGGAAAGTGGGTTTCCTGATGGACGCCAGCTTCGTTGCCACCTGAATGGGTACCTGACGAGAGAATAACACAAGGATTCAAGACACTTTCAGTAGCAGCTGGCGAGACAGATAGTTCAGAATGGTTGTGAATCATCTTGTTTTTGCATAAGTGATGTACTAAGTAATGGACAGACAAATCAACATCACAAGTCTCAGCAGGGGTACGAAAGCTAGATAGCACAACTGATGTGGTGCTTAATTTAGGGTCCATATATAAGAGCATTCTGACAGCAACAGCGAACGCGTCACTAGCAGTGAGTTTGGTTGCAGTTGTGTGAGGCACAGATCAGAGTGGTTAATTTGGATCAACATCACAAGTGTGTGGGGATGACTGTGTTTATTTCGTGCAGCTGGATGTCTCAAAGGACCGATGGAGCGGTGGGTTTAGTTCCATGAAGTAAATGATGCATTACACTACGAACACCGATTTATTTTAAATTGGGACCATCTGACAGCGTGTTTCGACGGATTGTGAAGGTATGTCGATCCCCTCCGATCCATCCAACGCAACGAGCTTTACTTGTACTACTACATCGCTAGAAAATCATGTTTTTTTTTGCGACTAGAAAATCGTGGTCTAGTAACATGTCACTTATACGTCACAAAATTGATATTATTAGCTTCCTATTTAGATAATCATTTATAATGATTATGACTTTACAATTACTAATAAATATTATTATATAAAAATACGGTTTAATAAAAGATAAACGACAATAATACCAAAGATGATCATAGATAAACTGATGCGCGTTTGAGCATTCCGAATTGAGTGTACCGATGAAATGCAATAGGTGTCATATAGATTGGCGTAAAACAATTTATGGAGAAAATAAAACATGGTAACTTATTATACATTTTAAACTAATTTTAGCGATGAGATAAAACTGAATGCATTGTGAAAAGCGATTAGTTCACACCTGGCATTGCACGTCGATGCCTTTGCTCTTGTATTCAACATACAGGCATCTCGAGAATTGATCGACATAGCTGGCAAATAAAAAACAAGTAGTTTATCACCTGTTCTCATAAAACATTTGCACAATGATAATAACTTGCTGAGTTACTAATTTTAAGCTCGTACACTTAAGTGTCGTCAGCTGTATTTAAGAAACAGCGACAACTTTTTGCCTTCATAATCCTTTGAATATAATAATCGACGCAGAAAACACATTGAACTAAAAATAATATGACTAATAAAAGTAAATTACTATTATAGAATAATCTAGTGCTTCCATACGATCTGCCTACAATTATACTTTACAGTAACGTACTTTAAGCAGTAAACTATTCCTATTTGAATATTTAGTTTAGGTGTGCTAGAATAGTTAACTTTTTGTAAACCTTCAACCCATACAATGACTGTCGGCATAATATAAACATGAACAAACTGATCATGATAACTTATCTTAACAAGTAACAACTGAACATCAATCTAACCACACGAACATACAACAGAGATATCCATGTTTGTTATCCACATGTGCTCTGTAGTTCATGTCAAAACAGAGATATCACACAAAGAGAAACGAGCAAACAGAACGCCTCTTTTAGTCCCAGCTCTGCACCCTTTTGACCGTCATATCTATCCATGTTTGTTATGTTCAATACGGTAGTAGAGTCGTCTAGAACTAAATTAGAGACTTCTCTTAATCTAACCTCAAGGTTTTTGCCACTACGGTTTATATGTATATTTATCATCTAAAGAAGAAGCTAAACTCGTGAAGCAACTACTGAAGAGAGAGTGAGAGAAGAGGAGCGGCTACTCACGCCTTGGTGGCGACGTAGACGGTGTAGAGCGGGTCCGACGGCATGATGGCGGAGGCGCCGGAGCCCATGTTCATGATGGCTCCCCGGCCGCGCTCCACCATGCGGGGGAGCACCGCGTGCGTCACCCGCGTCACGGCCTCCACGTTCAGCCGTATCAGGCTCCGCTCCAGCGCCTCGTCCACCTCGTGGAAGTAGCGCGCGTACGGGTACGACGCGCCGACGTTGTTCACGAGCACGCCGACGTCGAGCCCCCGGAGGAACTCCCCGAGCGCGCCCACCCTCGCCGCGAGGTCGTCGCCGGCGGTGAAGTCGAGGACGAAGGTGCGCACCTCGGTGCCCGGGCGCTTGGATTTGAGCTCGGCCGAGACGGCGGCCAGCTTGTCGGGGTTCCGGCCGACGAGGACGACGCCGAGCCCGGCCGCGGCGAGGCGGAACGCCAGCGCGCGGCCGATGCCGTCCGTGGCGCCGGTCACGACGGCCCACGCGCCGTAGCGGCGGCGCAGCGGCCTCGCCGGGCGGAGGAACGCCGCGTACAGCCACGCCGCGAGGCGCGCCGCGGCGCGCGCGGCCACGAGGAGACCCAGCGCCGCGAGCGCCAGCGCCCACGCGGGCGGCTGGGCGTGCGCGCAGGCCGCGGCCATGGAGGCGGGTTGGGTCGACGAGCACTGCGTGGTTTGCGCGGCCGGTGGTGCACGGTTTGCGCTTTGAAATCGGGGAGGGACGGCGGCAAAAGATTTATAGCGCGGGAGGGTGGATGGCTGCTCGGGCTCTGGACCTCTGGTAGTTGGCAGATGAATGTTCATGTTGGGGTTAGTGTGTCACTCATGACTCATTTGTCAGGACGACAGATCTAGATGCAATGGAGAAGGACAGGGGAGCAGGGCAAAGCAGGCATGGGGTGAGGGAAGCGGGCAGAGCTCGATGGAGACGAGGAAGGAGAAAGGAATGGAGATGGTGGATGGGAGGGAGGCCTTGCCGGCGTCAGACGAGGACATACGTACAGGAGGAAGGCGGCAACGCGTCAGATAGGTGGGCGACGGAATGAATGTTCTGACTTCCGAGCAGCCTTGGCAGAAAGTTGCCAGAAAGATAATTTACAGAAAAAAGTTGAGCCAATAAAAAAGTTCAACTTCAAGAATTTACAGAAAACTTGGATCAACATTTCTTGTAAAATTTGTTGATCAACAAGTTTTATATAAACAAGTTGAATTGATAAAAGAGTTGTCAGCATATTGTAAAAGAAATAGTATTTTTCATTAATGCTTTTAGGTGTAAAGCCTATAGAAAACGATGCCTTGCTGCATATTTCATTTATCATTAATGTTTCTAGTTGTAGTACGCATATAAAGCGATGTATTGCTGCATATGTAGCCTATAAGTATGTCAAATTAAATTCCAAGACATGGGAATCGAGCGGCCCTATAGTATGGAGAAAGAGACATCCAAGTCCTCTTTCTTTCATGGATCCTAATTGCCTGTGCTCTTGCACTTGTGCCGGCATGCAATTCGAGTGTATCTTCATTGATACCCCGCATGTTCCAAATTATTTGATATTGGTTTAGTTAGTGTTTCAAATTATTTGATATTGTAGATGCTGGTATTTTTCTATAAACTTTGCCAAAGTTAGAAATTTTGACTTAAGAAAAAATTAAAATGACTAATATCAGCAAGCCATGTTCTTCGTGCGAGTAATGAAGATTCAGTAGATCAGTGAGGAGAATGAACGGTCCAGATGCACATGATTCTCATGATCACATATCAGCCAGTGACATGAATTCACAATCCAACGCAAGTATTCCATTTTAAAATAAATATCAGTTTTCGTCTATTTGGGTTCACTAGGAAAAGTTTCTGATAGGATCTAGCGAGACTTAACCACTCGATCAAAACTGTCTTCAGATAAAAACAACCGTTGAGAACCTTAAACTATCTTCCTGCGCTCTTCTGCTTGCCTTTCTTGGTGTCCCTCTTGGAACTAGTAGACGCACTTGCCTCTTCCTCAGCCTTCTGTTCAGCCTCCAGCACAGCCAGCTGAACATGATGCACAGAAGTGAGCCAATAGATACTACAGAGATGCATATCCTTTGCTTTCAAACTAGATAATATAGCACAACACAAAATTACCTCATCGAGTATTGGTTTCAGTTCTTTGTATCGAGTTTCAGCGAGATCAAAACCATCTTTTCGGAGCTCCTGCCATTGGGTGAGCTGGATAACATACAACACTTACTCCCTGAAAGGTGGTACAATAGTTGACTAATGGAGGAATTCAAGCAACAGATACTAACCTTTCCGGTGTGTTGAGTGTGCTCATAGGCGGCCATTTGCCAATACATATTTGTCCTCTTGTAGAAATCTCTCAATGATTCTCCAGGCTTTCAGAATAAACGAATGGAATTATAAGTAAAAGAGAGTAACAAGGTTTAGTTAACTGCAGTAACAAACGGTTGACCATGGTTTCCACTAGAACAAACACATGAAGAAAATGTCCTTCAAGAGCACAGCTAGGAGCAATGGGGAGAAATAAATCTAAAAGCAACAGGAAATAAACAAAGCTAAGCAAGTACAACATTACCACTGGAGTCCTCTGAGAATCAGAAAGGCCAAGGATGACCCTGATTTGCTCTATCCGAGCACGCTTCTCTTTTCTACGCATGGTCTTGCTTTCACCCTTCAGGAGAGAGACAGCACTAGACACGTTCTTCGCAGCATCTTCGTCAGACTACACAGGCATGTCAAAGATCACAGATAAATAACCAAACTGCAGCCACTAATGGAAAAGAACACACTTAAGGAATGTACTAATATTCAAGCTGGACTAACTTATAAGAAGCCATAAGATTGTTGCTATAGATGGAATTTTTTATAAACTGCTGTACCACAATGGATGAACAGCAAATTTTTGCTAATTTGGAAGAAAGAATTCCAGATTAGTCATGGTCAATGCGTTCTTCAGTACAGTATCTTGAAAGAGAAAAATAGTAAGTATTTTACGCACTAGAAACTTTCAAGGGGAAGAATTCCAAGCTCATGTAGAAGCCATATTTCCTTTGTATGTTCAAGTGAAGTCAAGCATGGACTGCGCTTTTGGTACCAAGTGATCATTCTACTTGTTCAAAAATAGTACATCAAATGATATATTGGCAAACTAGGACAAGAGCATCCTTAGCTCCAAATATTTCTACTACCAACAGCCACCTCCTTTCAATCTTTAAGCTATATGGAAAGAGACATGAACCGATCCCTACAGTTGATACCGCAGGTGAATTGGTTTCCTAGTTATGCAGTTAGCCTGACACAGACATCTAAACTCAGCCTAACACAACAGGTAAAAAATTAGCAGATCATTTGGTTTCAGGCAAATTTAGGGGAATATGGCAAGTAGCACACCTTTACTTTCAAATAAACTCTAACAAAGATGTATTTTATAAGATGGTAAATCTAAAACCTGACTGATAGATAATGATTCATTGCCTACATTAGCACAAGAAGAGCTCGTCCAGTATAACCTAATCAGGGATCTCACTGGGATTCTACAGAAGCATGATACAAAGAACCTTAAGTACTACTGTACTAGTGCATACCTCTTCATCTTCATCTGTCTGGCTAGCATCCTCCTCACTATCATTTTCATTCTCGTCAGCTTCATCGTCATCGTCGTCATCCTCATCCTCAGAAATTTCTAACCATTCAGATTCTGATGCCTGAATAAAAAGTATAGTAATAATGATTCCACACATTCAGGAATTGTTATGATATGAATTTAAGATAATTTGTTCATCTGATATTCCAATTAGATAGATAGTACTGTTAATTAACACTAAAATGGCAAAATCAAAAGGCCAGTTTGGAACTGACCGGTATGATACACTTCCACTCATCAAGCTTGCTGAGGTTAAGTGAATATAGATCATCAAGTGTAATTTCTCTATCCCTCACTTCCATCATTCCTCCATATAAATAGAGCATATCTTTCCCTACAGCCATGCATGCGTTGATTCGACCACTGGGCTTCACCGCCTGTTAGTACCAAAAGTCAATGAGTAACAGAAATATCATTGCAATGTAAATGACAGATTGAAATAACCTCCGGTGCTGCTTCTTGTGTTGTTGAATCAGAGAGGACATCAGAGCTTTTGCTTGACCCAGCTTTAGTGATGCTCAGACTCTTGATCAACTGATTAGAAACTCCATGGACTTCAAGTTGTCCTTCAATAGCTTCTTCCAAGTCCTCCATGACCGCATCACCCTCATTATCAATATTAGCTTCTACATCATTCATTGACTCTCTTCTTTTAATATCCTTTGTCTATGCATGGAAACCAGCATTAGCATATGAATATTTTCAACAACAATAAACTCACGCTTGAAGCAACCATCAATGCCTTTTCAACGGCTAGACTGCAGTAAACCTATATTTTTTTTCAATTATCGTAGTAAATTTCTGCGAAACACTTGCTACAATGAATTCTATCTTATATCTTTTAGATTTACGAACCATGAGCAATAGATGGCTAATTACATGATTGAAATGGAGAAATCACCTTATTTTTAGCAGGCTTGTCTTTCCTGAGCTCTAATGGATACCTGAGATATTCAAGGGAAACAATCCATTCAACATAAAGACAGAATACACAAACTAAACAAGAAAGCATAACCAGCAGTTTCTGTGGTATGAGTTGAAAAGTAGAAGTAGCAGTCATATACAAGCAATAGCCTCAGAAAGCAACAAAGAAAAACAAGCTGGTATATAACAAAACTACAGAAAATCGAAGCTGTATTGAAAATGTTAAGAAAAACGTACCAACGGTGGTTATCCAATTGGAAACCGTACAGCTCATTCATAAACATGCTCATAATGACATCACCTACAAACCGAGAATTTCAGCGGAATGGTCAGCATAGGTTTCCAAAACTACATGGTTAGAAATTGACTGCCAAATAATAGTCATTTATAAGTCAGTTATTCACCTAGCATGATGCATTTGTGTTGAGTTATTTATCACATGGCATACCTCTACAGTTCATTGCAGTTCTATGGGCAATCAACTCAATTTGATATCAACATTCACGATAGAAGTTTGCAACAGGAAACTCAATTTGATATCAACATTCACCACAGTTGCCATTGAGTACTATATACTACTTTAAAACATATGACTTTTCAGAAATGAACTAATTAGCTTGTACTAAACATCATATATTTAATTATGGAGTATAAGTTTGCAACAGGAAACATTGATACGAGGGGCAAGCAAACCATATGTTACCTATCAAGCTAAAGTAAAAGTAACACATAGTTCAAGTCTTCAAGAGCATAAGTATGTCAATAAAATCAGTTAATGCCTGAACCTTCAGAGCACTAGGTTGTGAAACATCTCTGTATTCAAGATTATTTAAATCTTAAGAATATATACAGATCCATAATTACCTATATGTCCAATGTGCTTTTGTTTTGTCAAGTATTTCAGTCTTCGGTTCAATACATATCATGAAATCAGTGGCTTGTGCCAATAGTTTTTTTTAAATTCTTCTTCTATAGACCATTGGCCCAAATAGAAGCTAGAAACATACGGGTAAATAGAAGAACATCCAAATAACTAAAATAGATGGATTTAGCCATTTTAATCACAAAACAGAAGTAACAGAAAAAACATGCATTTCAGATATATAGCCAAACATGGAGCATAGGAGCATGGTTCAGTTGTGAGTAACCTTCAACTTCCATATCTACCACACCACCAAACAGAACAGCCCTTTTCTTGTGCACACACATTGAAAACCCAGCTCTGGGACCAGGTGGCATCCCAGCCTTCTTAACCTACAACAATTCAGATTAAAAAAGTAAATATGCAATCAACGGGGGCTGTAGGTTTTGAAGAAAAACTCGAAGTTCATCAATATACAAATTCCTGGATGTAGGTACATGGGAAGATAGAAATCAACAGATAGAACATTAAAGATGTAAGTGTAAGTGTTGACCTTATTCCACTCCCAAGTACGAGGATCAAGAGACCACATATCTGCATGAACTGTTCCTTTTTCTTTGTCAGAAGAAACTTCTTTAAAATATCCACCATATAGATATATCTGCAGAAAAAATGAACATAAAGACATTTGCAAATAATAGTAAAAACTAAAACCAAGGCATAGTAAGGCATTCTTATCAACTAATGTGCCATAAACCCAGAACTCGTAACATAGCTAATTGGCTATTAACAGAAAAATCAAATGTTGTACAACTTGTTGAGTTGGAGAAAAGTTCCTAATTTTGATTGAACAAAGATATGCCCATGATTCTGTGATCATGACATAAACATGCTAGTACAGATGATTCAAAAGGGTGCCAATTGTCATATAAGAAGTTCAATATCACAACAATAAGAGATCTGACAAAACCTTGAAGTACATTATTATTTGATAAGTATAGGTGGTTTTTAACAAAACTAGCAAATATATTGCACCATAAATATCTAGGACAGAAAACATATGCTTGCCTGATCTTGGTAAACAGCAAGCTGAAAACCACTTCTTGCACTCGGCCACAGGCACCCAGGACGAGGCTTGATTTCCTCCCACTAAAATATCAAGTGCTCGATAAGATTATTCAAATTGAGGGCCTTGTGTTACTAAGAGAGATTATGTAGCTAGCAGTACCAAACGAAGTTCAACAATGTCTACTCACCTTGAAATGGTCCAAATCAAAAACATGTAGATCATTGTAGTACCTATGGGAGGATATAATTATCAAATATATCAGAGTGGATCTTGTCAAATTCAGAAGATGTTCTCCTGACTCAAAAAAAACAAAAAAACAAAAAACAAAACAGAAGATGTTCTCTACTAGTTTATTTCGCATCACTTTGTGAATTATCAGCTGTAAGAATTTACTACTATCCAAGTGACCATTAGTTCATAATTTTGTGTAAGTCCTGTTCTCTCGAACAAGATCTAAATATAAATATTACTCAAGTAATCAAATCACCATGCCCCCAGACCCCGCATGGTGCGGGAAGCCTACGGCACTGGGTACGCCCTTAATCAAATCACCATGCCAAAAAGAAGAGTTGCATACAATTTAATTCTACTGACCTCACTTCCCTAAGAGTGTCATAAAAACCACCAAATAGCACAATCTTGTGCTTGTAGAGAACCTGTAAACAAAATGAAACAATGAATGGCTTAAATTGACTAAATGACATCCATAAAGTATAATAAGGGACTAACATGGAAAAGAAATGAACATAAAATTCTGTCCTTTTATAATTGGAAGATGATATTGAGCAACTGAAAGATGTTTCAATGGTTTGCATCTATAATATTGGTCAATTATGCTGACTTGATCATGTAAAAGGGACTCCATAAGTTGAATGGTAAAGTTTGCTATTTTTCATATGTAAGTGCCTGAGCTTTTCAAATATATAGCACACAGTTGAGAATTACCAAGCTAATACCTTGAGCTGGCACCACAAATTCATTTCCTACAACCTCTAGTACTACAGGAAAAATATGTTTTGTCCATGCTCATAATGCAGAAAAGATTAGGAGAATGGGAACTACAACAGTGAAAAGATGATTTCAACATTAAACACTAACCATCCTGTGTCCTGAACGTGCACTTGGACAGCCCTTGGCAAGAATTTGCTCCCACTGATTTGTTTTCAGATCCAACGTCCAAAAGTCCTAAGAAAAATTAGCCCAAGGAATGAGAAAAGGCACCCCACCTTTATGATAGTTGCAGCTAAGATATGTAGTGCAGTTCGTTGATCCATCAATGCTAAAGAATTTTTCTATTTCTCATACTATAGATTGCAGAAAGAGAGCAAATATTAGTGGCTACAAGAGAACTTCGAATTAAAATCATGTGATGAGTACCTTCCTATATTGGTCCAAATGAAAATGCAACTCAAATATATACATAATATTGCTTCTGACAAAGGTGTATTCCTGATGCCAAAAAATATCCAAAAAAGCTAATGAAAAATTAGACCGTCATACTCTTGTACCTTGTAATGATGAAAACGTTCTTGGTTTGGTGAAGTGAATTCCCCACCTAAAACATCACAAAGTGAAAAGTGTTAATAACATACACTGAAAAGCATGTTACTCATAGAGTGACTTCCACAGAGCAAAGTTCTATTACCAAACATGTAAACGTTATTCTTCCATGCAATTGTCTGGTGAGCACTTCGTGGAGGTGGACTGTTAGGACTAGATACCAACTTCCACTCATTTTTTTCTACATCATAGCGATATAGATCACCATAAACAAACGTCTACATGCACAGACAGGGCACTAATATTATTCATCACTACAACATATCATATTTCAATAAAAAACTAATAAAAATCCTAAGATAAAGGCTAAGTGACTCATTACATTAGGACTGGAGCTTCAGTGTCAGCCAACAAATTATAACATTGAAGGAAATTTCTGGGGAAAAAATCTGAAAAGAGAATAGTAAAACCACTAAGATATGCTAGTCGTACCTTGCTACCGTTGTAGAACTCTCCCCCATATAGAATCAGCTCTGTCTCTTTCAATGGGTTTATGGTAAGCTGCAATAGGGAATGCAACATTTGAAAAACAATGTTCAGATTTACTTGATCAGTTAGAATTTTTATGTGCAGATGTCTGGATTAATTAAAATTAAAGGGTAAAAGGGTATATAGTACTGCAAACAATCACCCTGTAAAAAGCACTCCATCAAGTGAAGGTCACAAGCTCTACTGATATTTGGAAGAAAATGACAGGTTCAGTTATGTAACCAAAAAGATAACTGGATTTGATCAATAGCTTCAATTAAGGAAATGACCATCATGGCATGAAACCCGTCGATCTAATTCATTTGCAACAAGACTAGAGATATAATTTCTAAGAAGCAAATAAGATCAGTACAAACATTTGAATTACTGAACTACCATAAGACAGGTAAGTAGGGAAACAGGGAAATGCTAGCTTATTCATTCGCATTTGAAGCTGTGCAGTTCCTTACCGAGCAGTTAGACCGAGGAGATGGTGCAGGGACATTCTCCTCCACATGGACCTCCTTCTTCTTCGCCTCTTCTTTCTGTATACTCCTCTGCGGTTAAGAATCAAAAGGAAGGGAATCAGCAGAAGAACATACACGGAAGCAGAAGTGCAATCAGTTTGGAGAAAGAAGGCGGTTGCAAGTTCGGGATTTCCCTAGCACCAAAGGCATTGTCAGATGCACAGCAGCAGTTCGACAAAATGCAAAAGCAGCGACCGTAAACAGAGCTAATCCACAGATGAAACGGCGCTAAAGGGTTATAAATTCCGTAAATTTACGCGAGCGTCAATTTCAGTGGCCGGCAGGAGCTGGGAGTAAGCACAGCTGCACGCGGACGCACAGCAAAACGAGCAGCCGCTACGCGGCCAACAAGAGTGACCGAACTTGCAACGCATGGAAAGGGGGCGGGAGGGATCGAGGGCGGGGAGAGAGTACTGACGAGGATGGCGTCGATGTCGTCCTCCTCGCCGACCTTGCGGGCCTCGCGGCGGGCGCGCTTCTCTTCGCCCTTGGCCGTCTTCCGCTCCGTCTTCTCCTTCCCCTTCCCAGGCTTCTTCTGCTTCTTCCCCATCTCCTTCCGGCCTCCCTCCTCGAGATAGCTCCCCCTTCCTCTACTTCACTCCTCAACTCAGGCGTGGAGGCGGAAGCGGAGGTGAGTGGAGGCGGAGGCGGAGGCGTGATAAAACCTCACGGGGAGAAGGGAAGGGTGGCGACTGGCGGCGAGGAGAGAGGGCCGGGGGACAGGGCGCCGGCGCTAAAATGGGCCTCAATGGGCTTTACAAATATATGGCACCTAGCCTACTTTGGTTTCCCGGCAAACTGGCTTCCGAAAGTTTTGTTATCATGGCTTCTACTGTTGATGATTCATGGGATCAGGATTCGCAGTGGAGAGTTGACGGAATGACGGACGTCAGTGGTCGAGTGGAAGGACGGATCAAAATCTAATTTGAGTTTTAATATTTAAATATGATTTTCTTCTAAATCGTTATTTTATTTTAATCTGTTTGAACCACCATGTTATTTGAAATTAATGCAACAAAATAAGATCTAATATAAGTATAATTTTATTTTATATGTATATATTTTAGAACCAACATTTCTAATATGCTATTTTAACATTCTGAATAATTGTCTCAACATCATAGAAGTGGTGTTTCAATATTTCTACACAAAATGTTGATCTAGTTTATCTGAATTAGTGAATTTGCACCATCTCCTCGGTCTAACTGCTCGGTAAGGAACTGCACAGCTTCAAATGCGAATGAATAAGCTAGCATTTCCCTTTTGCCCTACTTACCTGTCTTATGGTAGTTCAGTAATTCAAATGGTGTTTGCTTCTTAGAAATTATATCTGTAGTCTTGTTGCAAATGAATTAGATAGACGGGTTTCATGACAGGATGATTATTTCCTTAGTTGAAGGAGTCCAGTAAGAACGAGAGAAGGGGATTACAACATCTCGCAGAATTTGGGGTTGTTCTTACCGTATCCAGTAAGAACGAGAGAAGGGGATTGCAGCATCTCGCAGAATTTAGGGTTTCCCTACGAATTACTCTAGTCAGAAACTCAGAATATGCCTGGCGAAGACAGGCGTTAATACAGAGATCATGTAGTACGAGCCAGCCGGATTGCTGATAATCAGATTAATCAGTTGAGTGCGTGTTCCACGGATGGCCATGGTCGGGGCTTGTGTGCTAGGACTTTTGCGAAGGGCGAAGTAGAAATGGGACGGAATTCAAGCTGCAATGAACCTGCAGAAGGCTTGTGATTTTTTTTTTTGAAAGACGCTTGTGATTTGTTATCATAGAACTGGGGGCACACTGCCTTTTTTGACAGGAGGGGCAAGCCCCTACGGGGGCAAACTGCCTTCCCACAGTCCCCAAGCATTCTTGGACAAAGCAAACTAAAACTAAGACAAAAATGGCCATCTCAACTTTTTTTTTTGAAAGATCAGGCTCGAGTCCGGCTTATATTAATAAGGAGTAGAGTACACAAGCACTAGGCGTGCTAATCACATTACATCAAGAAGAGCAGACTGCTCATCTTGGAAAAGAAAGTAAAAAAAGGAAACTAAGTGATTACTCGCGATATGTAAGCTCGACTAGGTGCCGCAGATGCTTAGCTCCAGCAAGACACCAGGTTAATGCTTCATCCTTCAAGTCTGCCATGAAGTGGTGAGTGGTGACACGATCTTGACAATTGTTGAAAAACCCTGTTGTTCCTTTCCTTCCAAATGTCCTCCGCCATACTATCTAGGTTCAGATTCTGTGCATTGATCAGTTTCCAAAGTTTGAAATATTCAGAGATCAGCTCCGGAGTGAGGCCGTAGGATATATCTCTAATCCAGCGGTCATTCTGAATGGCGTCTGCCACTGTCCTATTTTTCCTCCTACTGTGCTTGTAGAGGAGGGGGAAAATGTCTGCAGGTGGCTGACCATCAATCCAACTCGAATGCCAGAATTTTGCTAATTTCCCATTCCCCACCTGCACTCTAGTTGCTGCTGCAAAAAGGGCCATGTCGATTTCATCAGTGGGGAGTTCCATGCCTCGCCAAGCACTGTCTGGTTTTGTCCAGGAGAACCAGAGCCACCTTAGGCGAAGAGCACGACCAAATCTTTCCAGATCGAGTAGACCCAGACCACCGTACTTGATCAGACGACACACCTTAGGCCAGGCCACCTTGCATTTGCTGCCACTCAGCTCCACGTTGCCAGCCCAAAGGAAACGACACCGTGCTTTGTCCAGCTCTTTGATGAACTGCTTTGGTGCCTTGATTGAAGTAAGCAAGTAGGTTGGGAGTGAGCTGAGCACCGTACGTACCAATTCACGCCGTCCTCCTGGGGATAAGAGGCGACCCTGCCAGCCAGCCATCTTAGCTTTAGCTCGGTCGAGGACAGGTTGGAGATGCACGAGCCTGAGTCTACCAAGAGTCAGCGGCAGCCCCAGATAGGACATTGGAAAATTCTCCCTCCGACCAGCAAAAGGTTGTAGAATGTCATCAAGATCCATTTCATTACACCTTATTGGGTGCACCGAGCATTTGGAGGTGTTTATTTGCAAGCCAGTGGCTTGTCCAAAGGCTATCATGATTTCCAAAATATTTTGGACATCCCTTTTGTCTGGGTTAGAGAAAATGACCGCATCATCCGCATACAGGGAAACCCAGTGGCGTAGCCATGGAAAAAAAACCAGCTGGGGTGAACTTTTAATGATCGACTGAACCAAAATCAAGCACGTTGTAATTCACATCGCATTAATGCATCCATACATTGCAATCACATAATTTTAATGCGAAGTTGAGATATTACCTCAAATTTAAAGAAAAAATTGATGGTTCTTACACTAATACATGATTAAATCGCTGCCGGATCTCTAAAAATCACCGGAGAAGAAGTGAATTTATAGGGGCCAACATAGATCCGCCAGTGGGGAAACCCTGAGCTTTGCACACCTTCCTCTCAGTGGAGATAAAAAACCTTGGTCAGTAGCCACTTCAAAAATCTTTTGTAGTGTGTCGATGGCAAGAATGAACAGATAGGGGGAAAGTGGGTCGCCTTGGCGAAGTCCCCGGGAATGCAAGATTTTTTGGGCCTGGGATGCCATTAAGCAGGATTGACGATGATGCAGACTTGAAGATCAGAGTTAACCAATTGGTCCATCGGTGGCTGAAACCCCGTACTGTTAGCAGCTCCAAAATGTACTCCCAAGAAACAGTATCAAAAGCTTTTGAGATGTCCAACTTAAAAGGCAGAGCTGGTGTTTTGTTTTTGTGGTAAGCGCGAGCCAGGTTGCGTACATATAAGAAATTGTCTTGTATGCAACGTTTCTTGATAAAAGCACTCTGGCAGCTGGAGATCAAAACATCAATTTTCCTGGAGAGGCGCAAGGCAAGGACCTTTGAGACCAGTTTCGCAAAAGAGTGGACTAGGCTTATGGGTCTGAAATCACCAGTCTCAATCGCCAATTCGCCACTTCCTTTTTGGGTATCAAGACCACGAGTGCACCATTCATTTTTTCAAGAGGACCAGTGTTGAAATTGTAAAGGCAGTTGAAAGCCCTTACCAGATCATCTTTGATTATGTCCCAACAAGCTTTGTAAAAGGAACCTGTAAAACCATCAGGCCCCGGTGCCTTCTCTGATGGCAATTGAGCAACAGCAGCACCTATCTCATCAGCCGAGAAAGGAAGGTCCAAATCTTCCCCCAAGATTGTGGGAAGATCCAGCTCAGACCAAAGAAGCGTCCTTGATCTCGGTATCTTAGAGCCCAATATGGACTCAAAGTATTCAAAAAGCTCATTCTCCTTTTCCTGATGTGACCATGCAAGCGAGCCATCCCTTTTCCGGAGGCTTGGGATGAAGTTTCTGCGCCTGCGACCATTTGCTTTGAGGTGAAAGAACCGGGTGCATGCATCACCTTCTCGTATCCAAGTAATTCGCGAACATTGCCTGCGTCTGGCTATTTCCACAGCAGCCAGGCCCAGCACCCGCGCTTTCATTTCTTTTCTCAACTGAATTTCTCCTGGCGTGAGCGCCCTCTGCTCCTGTGCAATGTCCAGACGGAGAATGACCTCCTTTTTTTTTTGGAGGCAAGTCGACTGAGATTATATTATAGAAGCAGGATTACAATCATATCGGAGTGCTTCCGACAAGAGAAATGGAATTCTACTCTCCCAATTACACAACTTATTAGCCGGAGTAGCAAACCTTGCACAGCAGTGAGCCGCACCATTTGCTTCCCGGTTAACATGATTAAAAGAGATAAAAACAAAACTCCTGCTAAGTTCCTTGACATCATACCAGATCATACAAGAGAATGACCTCCTTGGCCATCTCAACTCAACCCATCCTCCACAGCCCTTTATTTTACAGAGAAGTTAACACCGAAACTGAAGACAAGACAAGGCTACGACGCGCCGGTCTCACAAACATCTGGTCTCGACCAACACATGACAAATAACCCAACCCAACATGTAACAAGCTGTTGGTCAAATTACTCAAGGCCACATGAGCGAAAACGCGCGGGCTACTAGTAGAACCTCAGCTGTTATTCCCGGGAGTGATCAAGGCGCCATCAGGAGTTCAGAACTTACGGGCACAGCTCCTCAGGCACTGCGCGCGTGAGCCATGAGCAGCTCCCCCAGGGTGCGGTTCACCACCAGGTCGACGACGGCGAGCGCCTCCTCCTCGCTGCGGAAGTTGGTGCCCTCCCTCAGCAGCTCGCCGCCGTCGTACCCATTGGCGACGGCCTCTCCGACCGGAAGCAGCCTCTGGGCCTAGGCCCTCGTCACCTTCAGCGTCGCCAGCACGCGCTTCAGCGCCGCCACGGCGTCGGCGTCCACGGCGGCCGCGTCGTAGGCGGAGAGCGCGCCGGCGGCCCGCAGCGCGGGGCCCCGCCCCAGCAGGTTGTCTAGCCCGCCGATGAGGTCGTGGTAGGAGGTGTTGCCGAACGGCAGTACCGTGGACATGGAGGGGTTGAGCACATGGCCCTACCCCGGGAACGCGTGCCAGTGGCCGCTCCGGTTGCAGAAGCCGGCGAGGGACATGTCCTGGGCGACGGGGAACCGGGGGTAGGGGTGGTCGGTATTTCATTTACCGTCCACCCCAGGGGTCATATGAACCCTCGGATCGGGAACGAGCGGCAGGATCCGAGCCACGGAAGCGGGCCGGAGCGTCGCGTGGGTCTGTTTGCGGCTAAATCAGGTCAGCCCAGAGAGTCCAGCCGAGGCCCATAAAACGAAGCGCAGCTCCGGCCGGAGTCGCGGGTTCGCCGCCAGCTCAAGATCGCCGAGCAGCCGTAGTTCCGTACGCCGCCGCCACGGCCACAGTCGAGTACAGTGCGTGCCGCCCGCAACGTCACCACGGCGCCGGCGGCCAGTGGGCTACGGGCAGACAGCTTCGCGGGCGTCCACGCGTCCCTCCAGGTCGCCGCCGGCGTGCTCTCCGCGTTCCCCCTAGGCAGCGCTCGCCTTCTTCGTCGCCGTCGAGAAGAGGAGGCGTGAACGGTAGAAGAAGATGGAGTGGCTAGTTTGACCGGCCGTGCTCTGGCGACCATGTTCCGGCGATGAATGCGCCTGGCGCACTGCAGCGTTTCTGCTGTGGGATTTGAGCTACGCCGCCTGCTCATGCCTCTGGTGTACTGCTCCACTTGGAAACGAACTGCGTGGTGTCTCAGCAGCAGCAGCAGCAGCAGCAGCAGCAGCAGAAGGATAGCACATAACAGCGGCCTCTTCACGCAAATGTGCTCTGTTCTCTGAAAAATTGATCTGCCATGAATGGTATTTACTAGATCATGTTGACAATGCATGAAAGGTGGAACAAAAGAAAGTGTTGACAATGCTGCCAGAGAAGGACCGCGGGTGGCGCAAGGCCAGCGACGACCTCAGCAAGGACAAGGCGTCCCAGCGCGAGATAGCCGAGCCGCCGGCGGTCGAGTACAGCACAGGGTCTCCCGCGACGTGCCCACGGCGTCCTACCACACGTGCGCGCCGACGCGCTGGCTGGACGGTAACGGACGGACGGCGCACGTCCATCAGATGGCCGCCGCCCGTGCTGTGCTGTGCTGTGCTGTCTGCGTGTTCACCGTCTCGGCGCGCGTGATGCAGCTGGACATGTGATCGGGAGCGCACGCTGCTGTGTCCGGGAATCCGATTGTTTGTGCTGCCGTACGTATGTCATGGGACTCTCATGGTTCAATTTGGAAGAGGTTCCAGTTCCTATATACTCCGTACTGTATATTATACTCCGTATTATTTGTAAACGCAAAACAGGAGCTTGCCCTTCCCGAACCGCCACGACGCCCACGTCCCGCGCCCTCAAGGGCGGAACCATTACCCGTCGTCGCCGCCGATCGGCGATCGATCACGTGAGGAGCTAGGAAGGTTCCACCGGCGAGAGACTCAGGCAGATGGCGGACTTCATCATCCGCTCAGAGGCCGTCGAGAAGGTCATCGATACAAAGGTCCGCGCCGTCGTGGAGGTATGCAGTGCACACATCTGATCTCCGGCCCCGGCCCCGGCCCCCATACTATGCGGATCTCGCTGTCGACTCATATATATTTGGATAAGTTGTAGCTGTCGGCGAGGTCCAGGTAGCGCGCACGCAGTCGATCGGATCGACCTATTATTGAACGCAGTTGCTAGGTCAAGGTGCCTGTCAAGGTTTGAGACTTGGGGAATAGGACTGTTCACTTTTGGATTATTGCTTCACTGACAACTGATTACTGGCCAGTAGCAACAACAATTATTAGAAAAAAAACATACAAGTGGTAATCAATTATTTTCTCCAGCGGTAATAAACCAGGTTGTTTATTTGATCCTTTCTTCCTTACCATCCAGTCAATCTTACAAGAACGCATGCATGCAGGTTCTTGAACAGGAAACTCCTACATCGACACCGGAACACCATGAAGGAGATCTTGCTTCAACTCAGGAACTCGAGCAGGATGATCTTGCATCAGCACATGGCCTCTAGCAAGAAGATAGGCTTAGCAGTCTTCCAGATGATATTCTGTTCTCCATCTTGCAGAGGCTACGACTACGGGAGGCTGCAAGGACCAGCGTCCTCTCGAGACGGTGGACGGATCTTTTCCATTTCCGTTCAAGGATCACGATAGACGTTGGATCCTTCCATCGAAAGTACAAAAATTCCGACTTTACTCGTCATGATTTAGCGCAAATCAACACAAGTATGGTTGAAGTGACAAAGAGTATGTTAGCACACAAGAGGCAATGTCCTATCAGGCTTTTGAGGGCAAAGTTCTACTTGATGGAAGAGTCTATAGACATTGTCCGTTGCATTGACAGCGCCATGACCAAGCGAGAAATCGCTGCATTACATTTCTTGATGGTTCCAGAAATTGTGGGTGTGGATTGCACACAAGACCATAAGATGGAGTATGGAAGACGTTTCATGAAATTCTTTGATGCTGGTCCTCATGCATTTGGTGGCCTCGGTTACCTGCATATACAACGTGTGGCGCTCCACATAAATGACATGGAGAATGTGCTAGATAAATGCAAAAGGCTGGTATACCTCAGCCTACAAGGGTGCCACTTTGGTTTTGAATCTGTATTAAAGATAGAACACCCACGGCTTACAACACTTTCACTTTCATGCTGCCATATTGAAACGGTCCAGCTTGCATGTCTTCCAAGTCTCACCTGTTTGACCTGTCATGCTTGGACAGCTAAAGAGAATATATACCCCCTATCCTTTGATTATGTTCCCCGCCTTTCAAAGCTAATCCTAAGCACTCCAAGCACAATATTCCACAAAAAAAAATACAGCTTAGTGAGTTCTTAATTAATGTGATGATAACTGAACTGGATTTGGACTTTTCATGCTTCAGGGTGAGTCATGATGAGGCATTTGAAGAAATATGTTTATTTGCATTCGAAGATTTTGATGTATATATAGTGAGTTTGTTTATAACCTTTGACTTCACCATGTCCAGATTTGGATTCAACTAGAAGCTCCGAAAGTAGCAGGGACTTGGTTGCAGAATCTGCAGTTCCTTTCCCTTCGACGCATTCATGAAGAGTGTGATCTGGATTGGACTTTGTTTTTCTTGGAAGCTGCACCACTCTTAAAGAAAATGCATGTAGAGGTACTTCTTCAATTGTTGAAATTTACTCTCCATAGAAATTTACTCTCCCAGTCCACAAATGTAAGCACTAAAAATTTATCCACAAATACTAGATTGTGACAAGCTAAGTAGTTCCTTTTTTTAAACTAATCAGCTTATCCTATATGTCATTTCTCTAAAAGCGGATAGAGTACTAATCATCTATACACAAGCTACAGTACATGCTCACTTGTTCATTTATCAAATCCCTTAGCTAGTTGTTCATCGAGCTGTCTCCTGTTTAGGTGTGGGACCATACAAGTTGTGGACACGAGGAGGGTGAGACTGAAGAGTTCATCGAGCTATGTCAAGAACTCTATCAAAAGGAACGTGATTCATTATCGTGGGATGCACCTGATAATTTGAAGCATTACAGTTTGAAAGAACTTGTCATTAACGGCTACCAGGTCGAAGAGAAGTTCACCAAATATACAAAGCATGTTGTGGAAGCGTCTGTTAATCTAGAACTGATAATACTACTTGATAAAGCTGTTTGTGAACACTGTAAGTATTCTCGTTCGACAAGATACCCACGAACTGAAGAAGAGATATTTCTGACGAGGAAAGAAATCTTAGAATGGAGTTCCAGGCCTTTTGAAATAAGAATAGGAACATGATCGCATCTATGTTAATTTGTTTTCTGAGCTCATTCAGTCTTGTATGCTGAGGGATTGTACCATGTTTTTACAGGTGGTTTTGGTTAGCATATATTGAGTTGTTTGTTTTTGTAATCTGGTGCAGAGCCGGCCCTGTAGTATAATCATCCGGGGCAACCGCCCTGGGCCCCAAATAAAATACCAGGGCCCCCAGCTCAGGTGTACGTACTTCTATAAGCCTAAAACTTGATCTAAGCGAGCAACCAGACCAAGTTAACCCAAATCACCCTTCTAGCAACACCGGTAATTCACCCCTTTTCCTTCCGTCGTGCGTGTATAATCGAGCCATCACTGAGTCAGCATGTGTTTCGCAGGTACCCCTCGTGACTAAGGGAAAAAAAAATTAGTCCCCTACTAATTAGTCCCGGCTGACGAGCAGAGGTGCCGTCACGGATCGGAGTAATGGGACGACGGTAAAAGAAAGAAGAAGAACAATACTAGGAAACCGACTGAGGCACACGCCGAGAATACGAATCAAATACGGAGTACGTACGACATTACACACAATAACAGCCGAGCCGGGTTCCTCTCCTCCTCTTTAGGGGGACAGGTACATTGCTACACGTAAGCGGTCTCATAAGTCGTCTCATGCAGCGCCACGTAGGATTTTTACTGATGTGGAGGAGAGAAAGCGAAGTGAGAGAAAGAGGTCGTTGCTTCGCGAAACAACCGCCTCATGAGCTAAAATTTAGGACTATGAGACAACTCCCCCACCATTGTACGAGTTTTGTTGTCATGCAACTAATAATATTTCTTTATTTTCCCATAAATTAAGGGACTTTGTATTACTACTAGCAATTATGCCCGTGCGATGCAACGGGTGAAAATAATATAATGTAAAAGTTTAGAAGAAATTGTATGCGAAAGTCATTTAGAGATCATATAGATTTACCTTTTACCAACATTTTTAAAAGCATGGGTGGGATTTTTTTTACCTGTCTTTGTATCATTTGTTTGGAGCAATGGAACTAATATTTAAATGTGTACCTAAGATCCAAAATTTCCTGTAAGAAATTACGAGTATTCGGTGAGTTTGATTAATACACACTCCTTGCGATCTTCAGAATTAGCACATGAGCCTTTTTATGAAAATGCATATAGAAATTATATATAAGAAAGGTATATTAGATGTGAGTCGGACCTGAAATTCAAGTAAACTCCACTCGAATTAGGAGGTTTGGGTCCGTGCCTCCATTTTCTCTCTACCCAAAAGGCAAAACGTTTATTCCCCAACTCACTGTTCACTGAGCTTATCCCCGCTCATTTCTTCTCCCTTCTCTCCCCTGCTTCTATCCTCTTCCGTTCGTTTGTTGTGAAGCTCGCTGCGGCGGCATTGGGACTTGGGAGAGCACCTGGTTGCAACCATGCCCGTGTGGGGGAAGCAAGAAGACAAGCCGCATCTAGCGCGAGCAGCGCCTGCGTCCAGGAGGAGGAAGAGTGGCTGGGGTGTTGGCCCTGGGAGAAGCCGGCCCTCGACATGGTCCTCGGTGTTTTTTTTTTGATACTTGTCCTCGGTGTTGGTATGGTGTGTGCAGCTCGTCTCCTTGTTCTAATTTCTTCCTGTGAAAACAAACTGATTGTTTTGATTCTAATTACTCGTTTTGGTTTGATTGTTTTTCAGATCTGGGGAACGTGTACCTGATCATGTGCATGTCAGCCGGCCGGTGTGGCCAGGGCGAAGGGCCACCAACTGCCAGCATGCGGCGCCTGCAACCATGCCCAATGAGCCATCACGGGTGCTGGCAAACGGCGGATCCGCCTGTAGATGTTCCTTACCTTCGATTTGGGTGTTCATGGATGTTTTTCACCTTTCATCCGGATGTTGTTTCTTTTCTTTCCTAATCTTTTATATTCTGTTCTATCCAACCTTGTTCTGGTCGAGGCCTTCTTCTTTATTGTTCCAATTGAGTTTTGATTCGAGTTGCATGTACGTTTGTGATTGTGTTTGGACTTTGGACTTTGAGTAGTATTGGGCATGATTTGTTAATTCGATGCGAACCTGGGGGCATCAAATCAGTCCTTGTGATGGGCAGGCAAGGCGCCGTCAATGGAGGCGTCTGGCTCACGCGAAGGAGTCGGTCAACGACGTACCAAAAATCAAGAGGCAGAACGCACGAATGATTTCTTGCTTTATAATCAGGTATACATGAGATAACTAAAACAACGATCTATTATATATATTGTCTGATAAGTTGTTTTAAGATTGCGTGTCACTGCATAAGACCACCTATTAGACGGCATAAATGCACTTCTTATAAACACGTCTCCTCCTCACGGAAAGGAACCACCACGACGCACGCCCCGGCCCTCTCGTCCTCGATCTCCTTCGTTCGAGAGGAATTCGGAACCCATCGAGAGCGACCAGATCGAGTCGATGATCCAGATGAGGGACTTCGTCTGTAAGGATGCCGCCGAGATCGAGGCTACGGCCACCGAGGTAGGTAACGATCGATCTAGCCTATATGGATTGCCCCCGATCCTCGCCCCGCGCGCCCTTACCCCTTTTCCGTTCCCATCGTGATGTAGGCGTCAGGGAGGTTTTTGCACCCTGTTAGGTTAAGCGAGCATATATATGCTCCCTATATCTGTTTCTAAATGGACTATCTGTTAATTTGTTTCTCATTCAGTCAATCTTACATCTACGCATTACGCGTGCAGGAACACGAGCAGCAGCATCTTGCATCAAAGCACGGACTTGAACAGGAAGACAGGCTCAGCAGTCTCCCCGATGACATCCTGATGTTGATCCTAGAGAGGATAAAACTACGCGAGGCTGCAAGGACCAGCATCCTTTCACGGAGGTGGAGATGCCTTTTCGGTCTCCGTTCTAGTATCATCATAGGCACTGATGACTTCCGTCCCAAGAGTAGGATGGGTTCCAATAATGTCACCCGAGACGATTTGGCACGAATTAGTAACCAAGGCGTGGCCGAAGCAACAAAGACTATGTTGGCACCTACTTATCGACACCCCATCAGCCAGCTTCGCCTGGAGTTCTTCTTGGTGGAAGACTCTATCGACATAATTGGATGTGTTGACAAAGCCATGGCCAACAGAGAGATCACCACAGTGCAGTTCCTGATGCATCCAGAAATGTTGGACGTGGATTCCACAGAAGATGACATGGTCACCTATGGAGGACGATTCATGAGGTTCCTTGGTGCTGGTCCTCGTGCATTTGGTAGCCTCACTTACCTGCTTATGCACTGCCTAAGGCTTGGCACAGATGACATGGCTAATGTGCTAAATACATGCAAGAAGCTGGATTACCTCTGCCTAAACTTATGCGAGTTATGGGATTGTGGGACTCCATCTGTTTTGCAGATGGAGCATCCACAGCTTACGACACTTACAATTGTTTACTGCACATTTAAAAGGGTCCACCTTAATTGGCTTCCAAGGCTCAACCGTTTGAATTTTAATACTTGGGATGGTTCACATGATCAATATCCAATATCCTTTGGTTATGTTCCGCATCTTTCCAAGCTAGTCCTCACAAATAGAGCAAAAGTACATCACAAAACGATTCAGCTGAGTGAGTTCCTAAGAAATGTGATGATAGGTGTATTGGATTTGAACTTTGATTGTAAAAAGGTGAGTGTTCACAATGAATCAAGCACTTCTTATAACATCGTCTTTATTTGCATAGGAGAATTTTCATATGTTCTTCCGTCTATTTGTTTGTTGATAATTCTTTCACTTTTTTTCATATGATATAGATTTGGATTCAACCGGAAGCAAGGCTAATAGGTCCTTTACTGCAAAATCTGCAAATCTTATGCCTTCGTCGCATTTCATGAAGAGTTTGATATGGATTGGACGCTGTTTTTATTAGAATCTGCGCCCATCTTAAAGAAAATGTATATTCAGGTACCTTTGAATTAATGAAAGATATTTTTTCTTTCAATATATGATTTGTACATTCTTGTTTGTTTAAAAATAGTAGAAGAGTACATCTGTAAACTTTTTAGTTAACGGAAACCAAAACTAGTTGTTCAGTTTTTTATCTTCGTTTCATGGAAAGGGATGTAATTAATATGTAAGCAATCAAGAAATTCTAGCAATCATCAGTGACGCATTTGCACATTTGGAAGATGCTAATTGTATCGTTTAATTAATCTCTTGTGCAGATATGGAACCATACAAGTTGCGAATACATAGAGGAGGAGGAGCGGCAACTCTATCAAAATGAAAGTAATTTGTTAGCAAGGAAGGCATCTGCTGATTTTAAGCATTACAATTTGAAGGAACTTGCTATTAAGGGCTACCAAATCAACGAGAAATTCACAGGGTATGTAAGGTGTGTTGTGGAAGTAGCCGTGAATTTGGAACATATGATACTGCTCGATAGTGGTTCCTATGAAGGCTGTAAGTTCTCACCTTCAACAAGATTTCCACGGAGTCAAGAGGAAAGGGAAATAATAAGGAAACAAATCTCACAGTGGAGATCTTCGCCTATTAAAATAGGAATTGGCATCTGATTGTATATCTACTCTCTTGTTTTCTGGTCTCTGAGCTACTAGAACGTTAGCTTGTTATTCCCGGGAGCGAGCGATCAAGGCGTCACCAGAAGTGTTCAGAACTTACGGGTATTGTTCAGGGCCTCCGAACTCGATCACCAGAAGTTCAGAACGTTATCAGCTTATTTTTAGTGGGCCTGTTTAGTTCCAAAAAGTCACTCCCAAATACACTATGCAAAAAGAAGATTCTCCATCACATCAAAATGTCATAACATGCATGGAGTATTAAATGTAGATGAAATCAAAAACTAATTGCACAATTTTGTTGTACTCTGCGAGATGAACATTTCGAGCCTAATTAATCAATTTTTGGATAATTTTTCACAAATATAAACGAAATGCTACAGTAGCGAAATGATTACGAAGTGACATCTTACTTCCAAATTCAACCTCCCAATTCTAACATCTAAACGCCACCTCAAACTAGCTTACACAAGTTGACAGCGAGACTGACAACAAGGCAACGACGACGCACTTCTCACAGATATCAGGTCCAGGTGGACTCCAATAATAACTCAGCAGAATACATACAACTAGCAATCCAACAGTTACTAAGCTGTTCGTCAAACTTAAACACACACGAGAGCAACAACACATAAGTTTTTTTTTATCGAATACGCAAGAGAGTTACATATCTTTGTATTAAGATAGATAGAAGAAAGTTTTTACCACGGCACTCTTGGCGCCTCCATCACCCCTTATCCTTAAATCCTATTACCTGAATCAACAACCTAGGGAACAAACGGAAACTACTTGCTTAGAAGGAAGATTACTCGTGCACTAAGCAACCCAATTGCCTGTCCGATCCCTGATCAGGCCGCGCTCGTGATCGCGCGCCTGCCACGCGGCACGGAGGATGACCGCGTGGCTGGGAACAATTCCCGCACTGCTGCGAGCTCCGTTGGCGCTAGCTTCGTCTGATAGAGCTTGTCATATGCCTGCTTGGCGCCTGTGTTTACTGACGCCTGATCCTCCAGGCTCTAGGACGCCGAAACGCCGCATCATCAGGACTTCCCCTCTCTTGGAGGCCGGAATGTGTGATAGAGCTTGAGATGCCAGCCTCCTGCTGCGTGTTGGTAGCCTGACGTCTGCGTCACCGTTGCCCTTGGGTGCACGAGCTGAAGGGTGCGATGGCGCTGCTGGAGCGAGCGGCGTCGATATCTTGGTCTACACCTGCTTGATGAACAGGGCCAGCCGGATAGCAGCGGCATCGGCGCTCCCATCGTCAGCCCGATGGTTGGCCTCCACTGGTCCGGCGCCCAACTCCGGCTGCATCGCTCCGGTGGTCTTCTGTGTTATCGTCGGTGTGTCTTCTCCAGCCTGACTGCCCTGGAGGGCTCCCCTGTCAGCGGTCGCCGGTGCAGGTGATGGGAATTTACCTTTTTATTCTCAGGAGTGATCAACGCATCATCAGAAGTTGAAAACTTACGGCCTTTACGGGTATTATCTCAGGCACTGCGCGCGTGAGCCATGAGCAGCTTGCCAGCTTCCCCAAGGTGCGGTTGACCACCACGTCGACGACGGCGAGTGCCTCCTCCTCGGTGCGGATGTTGGCGCTCTCCCTCAGCAGCTCGGTGAGGGCCCGTCCCACTCTCCGTTCTGCCACGCGCGGGTGAGCCTGCTCGTAGTAGCAGATGGTGTCCAAGTGCTCGATGTAGGCTAGGTGCTCGGCAGCGACACGGGCCTCGCCGCTCTCGTGCCGTGCCCCGTGGCGACTGCCTGACTGCCTCCCGGACCGGCCGCAGCCGCTGGGACGTACTCGACCGTTGTTACAGTCAGCGTCGCCACGTGGCGTCGGTGTCCGCGGCGGCCGCGTCGTAGCCGGCGAGCGCGGTGGCGGCCCGCTTCGCGGGGCCCTGCCCCGGCGGCAGGCGCAGGCCCGGCAGGTTGAGCAGCCCGCCGATGAGTGTTGCCGAACGGGAGGAGCGTGGGCATGGAGGCGTCGAGGACGTGGCCGTGGACCGGGAACGCGTGCCAGTGGCTGCTCCGGTTGCGGAAGCCGGCCAGGGAGAGGTCGCGGGCCGGCGTCCAGGGCCAAGGCCGCCTCGACGTGGCCCTGCACCTTCAAGGGGACCGTGCCGGTTCGTAGGCGGAGAGCGTGCCGGCGGCCCGCCCCAGGGGCAGGCTCGGGGCAGGTTGGCCAGCCCGCCGATTTGCCGAATGGGAGCGGCGTGGGACCCAGGAGTACTCCTCCCGCGATGTCCTACCACGTGCGAGACTACGCTCTGGACGCGTCCGGGTGGCAGGAGGTGGCCTACGGCCAGATCGCGCCACCTATTTCGACGTCGCGGGCGTCTTCGCCGCCGCGCGGGTCGCCTTTGTCGTGTTCTCCGCGTCCCCCCTCCGCCGCGCTCGCCTTCTTCTTCGCCGTTGAGAAGAGGAGGAAGCGCCATGCGCGCGCGACAGCTTGCCTGCACCACGACGACGTGTTGGGTTCGTGAACTTGGTGCACGGTGACCTAAATGTATCTTCAGTAAGAACGAAAGAAGGGGACTACATCTCGCAGAATTTTAGGTTTCCTACGAAATTAGTCGAGTCATGAACTCAGAATAAGCCTGGCGAAGATGGGCTTCAATACTGCAAATCATGCGCTAACCAGCCGGATAGCTGCTGATAATCAGACGGACCAATCAGTTGAGCGTGTGTTACGGATGCACACATATGGGCGCCTGTGCACTTGGACCCCAAGTACCACAAAACGGTCGTTCTGCAGTGCAGTTGTAACAAGTGGCGTCGACACATGGCAAGGAAGACGGTGACGCCATCGTGCGTGTCACTTCTTCGGAGCCAGCGAGGAAGGTGAGCGGAGCCGCGCGGAGGAGGAGAACAGCGTCAAATTGAATATTTGCAGTAGAAACAGTATACAGTTTCAGTTATGTTGGGCCGAACAAGTATGTGCCGGTATAGACAAATTACCAATGGCCATGTCTCCAACCTGGTTGTGTGTCGCATGGAGCTTCCGGTCGTATATGATGGGTGATTTGCTCTCCACAAGTGTTATGCGTGGTCGTGCGAGCTTTCCTAACTAGTACGCTGGTCGCACTAGTTACAAGGGAAATCTGGAAGTAAAGGAATGCAAGAGTCTTCCGTAGTGAGAAAAAACGTTGGTGCAAGGAATTTTGATGACAATCAAGATGCAAGGAGAGCAATGGATCCTGACTGGTGCGCGTGATCTGTGTTGTTTAGTTCGCGAGTGATCACCCTAGTAGCACGAGGCGGCCTTCTTTAGGTTGCTCATTCTTGTAATAGAGAGAAAAAGGATTTAGGTGGGTCTGAGTGGTTAAGGCACAACACAAGCGTGGTTGTAAACATTTCATCTTTCTTAATCTAAAGATTGGCGATCCTTTTACGTATTTGATAAAAAAAACTTCTATGTAATGTGAGTGTGTTTAGTTTTGCTCTCTCTTAAACCAGTTTCAGTGAGGTTTTATGAAGAGTTTTAAGATTTAAATTTGTTGATGTAGCAGAGGAGAGAGAAGGGCCAGTTTCATGACATGTGAGGGATGTTTCATCTCTATAAAATGTAGGGTACCGAGGAGGCTACGCTAGCTCACACAAAAACTCGTTCACCCAAAATAGGAACAGCAGCAGTTATAGATCACAGATTGTTACCACTAGACGCGCAGTTGCAGCGGAAGCCGTCTCGATGTAGACGAACGCGTCGAAGTGGCAGTGCAGTGCAGTTGCTTACGTCCGTCTGGTCCTGCACGTGCGGTTCGTCCTTGTGCTCCAAGCGCAGCACCTCCGAGGTATCCACACGTACGAGGATTGAAACGTCGCGCACCGGACTGCTAGGTCCGCGAGCACGATGGGGAGAAAAGCAACTATTGCTTGGAAGTCGTCTCTTTCTCAGGAGGGGTTTGGTCTCTATTTATTTGGATGAAATTCTCCACACCATATTCCATTAGCAATATGGGACTAATAAATAAAGCACCCCTTCCCCTGGTAATGGGCTTCACAACATTTGTGGCCCATTAAGACTAGTGGATCGAATCCAGTTGTCTCTTGGGCATATTCCCAACAATCTCCCACTTGCACTAGAGACAATCTCATAAGCAAGTTTTCAGTGTTCCAAACCTCTTAAGTGTGTGACCCTATGGGTTCACGTACACATAGACATGGTTCGAGTACTCCTACTCGTTCCAATAGTTGATAGCGGCCTCTAGCAAGACGTGTCAACTCCCATGAATACGTAAAGATCATATCAGACGAACCACCACAACATCACGTACAAGCTATTCCCTTTGCCTCACGATATTTGGTCTAACTCCAAGTAAGACCTCCCTTTCTCGAATCTGTGAGTCGGATCCTTCAAGAGGTTAACACTTAACCTAGCACGGCCATGCATTTCTTGATCCGATCACTCGAGGGGCCCAGAGATATCTCTCTCGTATAGAGAAGGGCAAATCCCATCTTGATTGACCATGCCTCACAGCATGCTTCTTGACAAACCCGAAAACCACCTTTATAACTACCCAGTTACGGTGCAGCGTTTGGTAGTCCCTAAGTAGGTCAATTCACATCTTGAGTACATACGACAATCTCAGGTCTAAGGACAAAGCATACGCGTTGTGAAGAAGAGATAAACAAGTCTCAAACTGGGTCAGTCCAGCCCCATGTCATACATGTGCCCACATTATTAGTTTGACATCTCCATGTCCATGACTTGTGAAACATAGTCATCAACTAATACATGTGCTAATCAAATTAGGGACAATCCTTTTGAATAACCATACAAGTATTGAGTTTCACAAACAATTCACATAATTGCTAATCATATACAAGTTGCCTTTCATGGATATTCAATAAATAAACAATATGTCATAGATACAAAACATTGTCCACTCACACTGGAGCTAATCTAAATGATATCTAATACCCATAGCTCTCGTGTGTGATTCATGTTTAGGCCGTGGAAGAGCCTTTGTCAAAGGATCAGCAATATTCAAATCCGTATGTATTTTGCATATCTTTATCTCACCACGTCTAACGAACTCTCGAATGAGGTGAAACTTCCGCAGTACATGTTTGTTTTTCTGGTGATTCCTCGGCTCCTTAGCCTGTGCAATTGCCCCATTGTTGTCACAGTAGAGTTCCAATGGGCTAGATGCATTGGGAAACACACCAAGCTCAATGAGAAACTTCCTCATCCAAACACCTTCCTTCGCCGCTTCCGAAGCTGCGATGTACTCTGCTTCCGTTGTAGAATCAGCCACAGTATCTTGCTTAGAACTTTTCCAGCTTACAGCACCACCGTTTATTGTGAACACAAATCCTGATTGCGACTTTGAATCGTCTGGATCAGTTTGGAAACTAGCATCAGTGTAACCCTTTACAATGAGCTCTTCCTCACCTCCATAGACTAGGAACACATCTTTAGTCCTTCTAAAGTACTTAAGAATGTTTTTCACCGCTGTCCAGTGACTTTCACCTGGATTAGTCTGGTGTCTGCTCGTAACACTTAGAGCATATGAGACATCTGGACGAGTACTTATCATGGCGTACATGATGGATCCAATTGCTGAAGCATAAGGAACCTTACTCATGCGCTCCCGCTCATCAGTCGTCGTAGGACACTGAGTCTTGCTGAGGTGTACGCCATGTGACATAGGCAAGAACCCTTTCTTGGACTGTTCCATGTTGAACTGATTTAGCACCTTGTCAATATAAGTATCTTGACTTAATCCTATAAGCCTCCTTGATCTATCCCTATAGATCCTTATGCCCAGAATGTATGCAGCTTCCCCTAAGTCCTTCATAGAAAAACTATTTTTCAGCGAAGTCTTAACGGATTCTAGCATAGGAATATCATTCCCAATCAACAATATGTCATCCACATACAAGATTAGAAATACAACAGAGCTCCCACTTTCCTTCTTGTAAACACAAGCCTCTTCTTCATTCTGCCGGAAGTCAAACCCTTTGACTACCTCATCAAAACGAAGGTTCCAACTCCGAGATGCTTGCTTTAATCCATAGATTGATTTCTGAAGCTTGCAAATTTTTTCAGCATTAGTTGGATTGACAAAACCTTCTGGTTGTATCATGTATACATCCTCCTCTAGGTTCCCATTGAGGAAAGCTGTTTTGACATCCATTTGCCATATCTCATAATCGAAATACGCAGCTATTGCTAGAATGATCCTGATAGATTTAAGCATCGCTACTGGAGAGAATGTCTCGTCGTAGTCAACTCCTTGAACTTGTCGAAAACCTTTTGCAACAAGTCGTGCTTTATAGACGTTAACATTTCCGTCTACATCTCTCTTTCTCTTAAAGATCCATTTGCACTCGATGGGTCTCACACCATCAGGCGGGTCAACTAAGTTCCAAACTTGATTTTGCCCCATGGAATCTATCTCGGATCTCATGGCACTTTGCCATTTCTCGGAATCTGGGTCCATCATAGCTTCCGCATAGGTCCTAGGCTCATCGTTGTCCATCAACAATATGTCGCGCTCTCCCGTAACTAGGAGATTCATTTTCTGTGTAGCGCGACGTGGCCTTTCCGACCTTCGTGGTTGTGGCGGTTCTTCTCTTACCACAGGTGCCTCAACTCGTTCTGCTACATCAGCATCACTCGTAAAGTCTTGCCTCATAGGCTCATCTCGAATTTCTTCAAGATACACCTTCTGTCTACTTTTCTCGCTGTTGAGAAACTCTTTCTCCAAGAAAACACTGTTCCTAGCGACAAACACTTTGCCCTCTGATCGGTTGTAGAAATAATATCCAATTGTTTCCTTTGGATATCCCACGAATATGCACTTGTCCGATTTTGGTGTAAGCTTGTCCGACTGAAGTCGCTTGACATATGCATCACAACTCCAAATTTTCAGAAAAGACAAACTGAGAGTCTTGCTAGTCCATATCTCATATGGTGTCTTCTCCACGGACTTAGATGGTACCCTATTTAGTGTGAAAGCTGCTGTTTCTAGAGCGTAACCCCAAAATGATAACGGTAGATCTGACTGGCTCATCATTGATCGCACCATGTCTAACAAGGTTCGATTACGTCGCTCGGACACACCGTTCCTCTGAGGTGTTCCAGGTGGCGTTAGCTGTGGAACAATTCCGCAACTCTTTAGATGAGTGCTAAACTCGTGGCTCAAATATTCGCCTCCACGATCTGATCGCAAGGCTTTAATTTTCTTACCACGCTAATTTTCAACTTCATTCTGAAACTCTTTGAACTTTTCAAAAGTCTCTGACTTGTGCTTCATTAAGTAGACATAGCCATATCTACTAAAATCATCAGTGAAAGTTATGAAGTACTGAAATCCACCTCGAGCTGTCGTGCTCATTGGTCCACATACATCAGTATGTATGAGTTCCAACAAGTCTTGCGCCCTCTCAGGAAAACCTGTGAAAGGTGCCTTGGTCATCTTGCCTAGCAAACAAGCTTCGCACGTCTCGTATGATTCAAAATCAAACAAAGTTAAAAGTCCATCAGAATGGAGCTTCTTCATGTGCTTCTCACTTATATGACCCAAACGACAATGCCACATATAGGTAGGATTCAAATCATTTAGCCGAGGCCTTTTAGCAATTATATTACATATAGGTGAATCATCAAGATTTAAAATGAACAACCCATTCACAATGGATGCAAGAGCCACAAACATGCCATTCTTTGAGATCACACAACCATTGTCTTTACTCGCGAATGTATAACCATCCTTCATCAAACATGAGGGAGATACAATGTTTCGACTCAAACTAGGAACAAAATAACAATTATTCAATTCCATGATAAATCCTGACGGAAGGTGGAGTTGCATCGTCCCGACGGTCAAAGCAGCAACTCTTGCATTATTGCCCACTCGGAAATCAACTTCGCCTCTTCCCATGCTTCTACTTCTTATTAGTCCCTGCATCGAATTGCAAATATGAGCAACCGATCCGGTATCAAATACCCAGGAATTAATAGAAGATTCAGCGAGAAAAATGTCTGTAATATTAATGTCAAGTGTACCTGATGCGGAAGTACTCTTACTACCGCCTTTCTTCAGAGAAGCCAGGTACTTCTTGCAATTCCTTTTCCAGTGACCAAGTTCCTTACAATAAAAGCACTCCTCCTTTTCTGCAGCTGGTCCAGACTCAGTCTGGGGCGTTGAGCTTGGCTGAGAGATCATATCTTTAGCCTTGCCCTTCTTTTTCTTCCAAGATTTGCCCTTCTTCTTGAAGTTAGGCCTGTTTTGGATGGCCATCACATGGCTGCTGCTAGCGCTTTTCTTGATGTCAGCCTCTGCTGTCTTGAGCATGCCACACAACTCATTCAATCCCTTCTCCGCCCCATGCATATGGTAGTTCGAAATGAAGTTCCCAAAGCTAGGCGGAAGTGATGCTAGAATAAAATCAGTGGCTAACTCTGGGCCAAGTGGGAAGCCTAGCTTCTCCAACCTCTGTGAGTAACCAACCATCTTGATCACATGTGGCCCTACAGCTGCGCCTTCTGCTAGCTTGGTTTCCACAAAGGCCTTTAAGACATTGAACCTTTCAGTCCTGGCCTGAGTTTGGAACATGTCCTTAAGCGCCTCGATCATATCGTGCGCCTCATGGTTTGTCTCAAACTGCATCTGCAGCTCGGGTTCCATGCAAGCAAGCATAAGGCAGCTCACTTCAAGATTGACATCACATGCCTTCTTGTAAGCATTTTTCTCAGCAAGGGTTGCGTTATCATCAGGCTCAACTGGTAATGGGGTGTCTAGAACATCTTCCTTTTTCTCAGCCCTGAGAACAATTCTAAGGTTTCGGATCCAATCCGCATAATTTGTTCCATTCAACTTATCCTTCTCAAGGATCGAACGCAAAGAAAACGGTGTGCTAGGTGCCATTGATCTACAACAGAAAATAATGCAAAAATACTAAGACAATATATCTATGACAGAGCAAAATACATTAAACAATTTAATGGAATTTACTCCCACTAAAATCAATATCCCTCCATTGATACTTAGTGATTCAGGATCCACAACTAACAAGTCGACTAGTGAGCTTTAGCATCACCGCTAGAAGACATGGTAGATCGGTAAGCAACTTTCGCTAATCATATCACATATGACTCCTGTTGTTGGTTGACATCTCTATGTCTCGGCGTCCAACCTTTATGTCCCAAGGTCCTTAACCGTTAAGATGACATTGTTTAAGTTAACCAACCCTTTATGCGAGTAAGTATCCGATACAAACCCATCTAGTCAAGGAAAACTAGTGGCACCCTAATTTCATAGACCCACCACTAATTGTACAAGACGTGTGATGGTGCAAGATTTAGTTGGGAGGACATTCAAAACTTAAACATTTCTGAGGGATCGTTTTCAAAATTTTAATTTCGCCGGACTGTCCGACGTTCCCTGCGGACCGTCCGCCGCTTCCTTGCGGACTGTCCGACCTGTTTTGGCGGACCGTCCGACCCTCTGGAACGCTGGAAAACGCTTCTGTCAAAATTCCGACCGAATTTACGGACCGTCCGCCGCTCTTTCGCGGACCGTCCGCCGTTCTTGCGCGGACCGTCCGCCGTTTTCCCCGGACTGTCCGATTCGCTCCGCGGACTGTCCGACCCTCTGGAACGCTAGATAACGTCTCTGTAAGATTCTTGACCGAATTTACGGACCGTCCGCCGTTCTCTCGCGGACCGTCCGCCGCTCTCTCGCGGACCGTCCGCCGTTCTTGCACGGACCGTCCGCCGTTATCGCTACCGTCAATATACCTAAATTCGATTCGACCAATCACATTGATCTATATTTCACCATGCCTGGGTTTACGTGTATCACTTAACTCCGGTGGCGGAATTCCGACCGGTAGGAGTAATTCGTTACACTACCATCATAGTGGATCCAGTCAACACTGTCGTATATCGACATGCGACGCGGTCATTGATCTAAGTTCGATTCGACCAATCCAATTGATCTATATCTCACCATGCCTGGGTTTACATGTATCACTTAACTCCGATGGCGGAATTCCGACCGGTAGGAGTAATTCGTTACACTACCATCATAGTGGAGATCACAAACCGATCAGAGACTAATCTACATCCAAGCATATCTCTATATGCATATATCCGAATCTATAACGAAACAGCTACGGCTCTGGTACCACTGTAGGGTAACGAGGAGGCTACGCTAGCTCACACAAAAACTCGTTCACCCAAAATAGGAACAGCAGCAGTTATAGATCACAGATTGTTACCACTAGACGCGCAGTTGCAGCGGAAGCCGTCTCGATGTAGACGAACGCGTCGAAGTGGCAGTGCAGTGCAATTGCTTACGTCCGTCTGGTCCTGCACGTGCGGTTCGTCCTTGTGCTCCAAGCGCAGCACCTCCGAGGTATCCACACGTACGAGGATTGAAACGTCGCGCACCGGACTGCTAGGTCCGCGAGCACGATGGGGAGAAAAGCAACTATTGCTTGGAAGTCGTCTCTTTCTCAGGAGGGGTTTGGTCTCTATTTATTTGGATGAAATTCTCCACACCATATTCCATTAGCAATATGGGACTAATAAATAAAGCACCCCTTCCCCTGGTAATGGGCTTCACAACATTTGTGGCCCATTAAGACTAGTGGATCGAATCCAGTTGTCTCTTGGGCATATTCCCAACATAAAACTCATCTGGCTCGGTTACTTAATTTTTAGCCCGGATAATTGTGCAATAAACTATGCACTAAGACTACATTATTTTCTAAGAATTTATTTTTTTAATAAAATATACGCCGCGCATTCTCTGAAAAAGTAGCCCGTCGTGTAGTGTTCTAATGTGTAAGTGCCTACACATTCATCGTAATACATTCTATAGCACTTTTTCCCCCTAAGAATGCACCAACACCCATGAACGTTGAACTTTCTATATTCATACCAAGAGGAGACAGGTAAAAAGAACGGATCATTCTGTAGTACGCTCGGTTACTCGTGTTGCGTTGCGTGCCAAACGATCGATTCATCAGGTTAACGCCCTTGTGACAACCGTCAATCTTCGCCTAAATAGTCGGTCAGTGCTCCGTACAATCTCCGTCAACGCCCGGAGCTAGCCCGTCTGTGTCGTCAATAGACACCGAGCTGACCACGCCGAATTTGTATCCAAATAGTTGATAATAAATGCGTCACGGTAGCATTTTTTGTATTTATAAAAAAATATTTAAATATTGATTAATTAGGTTTAAAATATTCGTCTCGTAAAGTACAACAAAATTATTATGTAATTAATTTTTGATTTCATCTATATTTAATCTTCTTTTTTATAGTGATATTTGGAGATAAATTTAGAATTGAGGCCGCATTAAAAAACACGGCGGCGTTGCTCTGGCGACGGCCCTGAACTCGCAAATGGCAAGGGCCCCTTGGCGTTAGCGTGAAAGAGCAGTTACCATATGGGGCCCACTATCATCAATGTAACATTGACGAGAATAGCAGCAGGCCTGCACTTGGATCCCGTCGGAGAGGTGCTTCAACTGGGCCGTTGCACGCAGCCTAATTTGAGCTGTTACCAATTGAGGCCCACTGTCATCAATGTAACCGATCCGAACACGGACTCGGCGGGCCCGAGTACGACACCCACCCGGATCTACGGGGCTTTTATAACGAGAAGAAGAGGCCTCTCCTCCTCTCCGCGGAAATCGGATCAGAACCGCCGCAACGCCGGCGAGGCCATCGTGAGCGACGAAGCGATCACCACCGATTCACCGGAAACCACGACGAGGGCGATGGGCTCCATCTGCCAAGAGGCCGCCAAGGTAATGTTCTTACTCAAACTCACACGTAGCCTGGGGCCGTCCCGGTATAAACCGGGCCCTGTACAAAACTCTAAAGTGGGCCTACTATACTAGTGAATTAAAATGAAAGCATAAATAATATGGTATAATATATAACAAAGCAACGGTACATCAAAAATCGTACCTATTTAATCTTGAACATGATTCATAGTCTTTGTCTCATCATCTATCGGATCACTGCCAACATTACTATCAGTTGTTTGACCTTGATCAATCTGATTATCAGAAATCACTTGTGATTTTTTATAATAAAAATCTATTCATAGCTCATTCCTGGTATCGAGTGAAATCCCCTATTCTTTACTTCTTATTACGCTTTTGATAATCTGAGTCATACTCAAGTATTTGCTAGATTGATCTATAGATAACATGCCTTGGATCTTGAAACATTATGTCCAAAGATGCACATATATATACAAAACATGAAAGGGAAAAATTAAAGATGATATGCATCAAACAAAAACTAGATCATATATAGGACAGAATTAGTTGACTCATCAACTAAAAAAAAACTCAGACATGTACATGTTACTGCCTGATTGCCGGAAGGCTGAAGGCCTGAAGCTGAGCGGTGAGCACACAGCCGTGTAGGGGCCTAGTTTTTTTTTTATACTAACATAGGGGCGTAGTTGAACGGCTGGTCCCAAACTGTGCCGCTGCACATCAGCGCCCTGATGGCCGGCCCTAATCCTGCCTTACGCGCGATCGAGCGAGACGAAAAGATGAGGAACGGAAGGAAGCGTGTCACGGACACAAGGAAATATACAAGGCTTCGGGGTGCAACAGGTAGCAGGGCTTATTATTTAGGCCAAATACCATTAGATCTACTGGGTTGTTGCGTAAGGATCTGGGGCCCAAAAATTTGGGGGCCCTGTTCGGTAGAACCGGCTGCACACCCATAGGGACGGGCCGGCTGCCCTTACATTCTCAGTAGCCACTCAAGGTACGCTGTGATCCGGCAATGTGCAGTCATCTATGTCGCGACATTATTGCTATGCTAGTCTGGAATATTAAATGACTTGAGCTTGCATTTGTCCTCGGCATGCCCTCAGTGCAGTGCTTCCCTATTCTTGTTTCTGCGGCATGCCTTATTTTATCTGGCAGCTACATTTGCAGGAACTTGACCACGAAGAAGACAGGCTCAGCCAACTTCCGGATGATGTTCTCATGCTTATCTTGGACAAGCTCGTGCTGCTACGTGATGCCGTAAAGACCAGCATCCTTTCGAGACGATGGAGGCACCTAATAGGCTTGCATTCCGAGATCGCTTTAGATGTTATCGACTATGAGCCTGAAGACGACGGTTCCAAGTATACGCTCGATGAGTTGGTGCGAACCAATGTCTTCGTGGTCGAAGCCACAAAGAGTATTTTGGCTCATAAGAGTCAGCGTGCCATCAGGTACTTGGGCATTAGGTTCTACCTGAGAGATGAATCGATTGACATTGTCAGGTCCGTGGACAATGCCATGGCAAATCCGGATGTCTTGGAGGCAGCATTCAATATCATACCAGAGATTATAGACAAATATTGCACAGTTGATGATATGCTCACCTACGGAAGACGCTTCACGATGTTCTTTGGTGCTTATCCCCGTGCATGTGCTGGCCTCACAGACTTGCGCATACATAGTTTAAGGATTAGTGAATCTGACTTCCAAAACGTGCTGAGCACATGTAAGAAGCTGAAGTTCCTTAGCCTAGAGAACTGTGACGCTGGGTATCGATCAGTCTTGGAGATAGACCATTCGGAACTTGTTGAGCTCAACATTTTATCCTGTGCGTTCGAGAGGATCAAACTCAACCGGCTTCCAAGACTCACGCACTTGTCACTCCGAACTTGGTTACCTTCAGATCAATATCCATTGTCGTTTGGTTATGTTCCGCAACTTTGGGACTTATACCTAAGTAATCCGGGCACAACTTTGCACAAAACATTAAAGCTGAGTGAGTTACTTTCTAATTCGATCATACGTGAACTGGAGTTAAATTTCCTAAGTAACAAGGTGAGTATTTATGACACAACACTTATATTTATTTTCCATAGTTTTTTATCGAATACGCAAGATGCGTATCTTTGCATTAAGACAGAGAAAACGTTTACAACACAGAACAACGACGCCTCGCGCGTCCACCACACCCCGCTAGTTTAGAGTTGCAATTACAAAAGGACCACAACAACCAAGAGCAATGAGGGGAAGGGGAAGATCCGGGGATGGACTACTTGCGAACTAGGCAACCGAGGTTTGTAGCTCCCGCCAGGATCCACTGTTGGCCTTGAGCCTTGATGAGTATGGTCAGATTCTGTACCGACATATGCTCCCCACGGAAAACCCGAGCATTTCTTTGTTTCCAGACCTCCCAAGTGATCAGGGCCACCAAGGTGTCAAAGCCTCTTCGTTTGCAACCAGGCCAGCTTCTCCGTGCACGAATCCACCATGTCTGCAATTCCTCCTGTGGCATTGGTGTAGCCGCTTGCTGTCCAAGCATTGTTACAATCATAGACCAGACCGCTCTCGTGAATGGGCAGTGCACAAATAGGTGAGTATTGGTTTCAGGTTCCTGTCCGCACAGAAGGCAAGTTGCCACCGCCGTGAGACCATGTCTGTGTCTGCGATCGGCCGTCCAATGCCTCTTCCGAAATGCCAACCAAAGGAATATCTTAACCTTCATGGGTGCCCAAGTTTTCCATATGAGGTCTGAACCTTCAAAACTGACTGATCCATGATGTAGTGCCTTGTAGGCCGATCTCGCTGCGTACTCTCCCGTGGATGTCCAGCGCCATACAAACCGGTCCTCAGTCTCTTCCTGAATATCCACCTCTTGGACGCGGTTCCAGACATGGAGAAACTCTACAATTGCTTGGACCGACAGCCCACCTCTTATTTCCTGTACCCATGCATTGTCAGCCAAGGCTTCAGCAACTGTTTGCCGGTTCCTAACCCGGGTTGTCACAGCTTGCACCAGGTTTGGGGCGAGGGAGTGTATGGACTGCCCGCTCATCCAATTATCAACCCAGAAAAGCGTCTTTCTTCCATTGCCAATGTGCACCGAGATTGAACAGGCAAAGAATTTCCTGACCGATGAGTGCACATGCAGCGGAAGACCAACCCAAGCACGATCCTGATCTGTCTTCTGTAACCACAACCATCTGCATTGGAGTGCGAAGACAGCCAATTTCAGATCAGTGACTCCCAAGCCACCGTAGCATTTTGGTTTACACACTGCCGGCCACGCAACCATACACTTGCCTCGCACATCCCCATCCTTTCCTGTCCAAAGGAACCGCCTACAGATGGCGTCAATTTCCTTGAGTACCCATGGAGGCAAGTTTTCAGCCATCATGGCATAGATCGGGGCAGCCATCATTACCGATTTTACCCAAATTAAACGACCACTGCGAGCCATTAGCGGTCCTTGCCAAGCTGGTAGCTTCGACGCTACTGAATCCACCAGGACCTGTAGATGTGCTTTGGGGATCTTCTGCGTGCTTAGTGGCAAACCCAGGTATCGGAGAGGAAATGGGACGACCTGACAGCCCAGGATGTGCTGAATTGAATCAAGATCGGCTACATTACCCCAGATCAAGGTGATCGAGCATTTGGACAGGTTGGTGTGCAGTCCTGATGCCTCCCCGAAAATGTTCAGGATCTGAACGATGGCGAGGGCCTCCTGTGATGTTGGGCTGGCAAAGAGGATAACATCATCCGCGTAAAAACTGCACTGAAATTTGATTGCCTCCACTTCCAAAGGTTGAATCACCTGTGCCGCTGAAGCTTGGATGAACAGCCTATCGAGTACTGACATCGCCATGATGAACAACATGGGGGACAACGAGTCACCCTGTCTGACGCCGCGCCGATGGCGTATCGGCATGCCGGGCTGTCCATTCAGCATGATGCGTGATGAGGAAGAATTTAGCAGCAAGGTTATCCACTGACGCCAACGCCTCCCGAAGCCAAGTGCTTGGAGCAGCTCAAGCAAGAAGGGCCATGACAAGGTGTCAAAGGCTTTGGAAATATCTAATTTCAGGAGCATTTTTGGGATCCGTCTTCTCCTAAACAGAACAGCAGCCCTCTGGACATATTTGTAGTTGTCGTGAATGGAGCGATGCTTGATGTATGCATTTTGATTCTTCGCGATGAGCACATCCAGGTTGCGGGCCAAACGAATGGAAAGCAGTTTGGACAGGAGCTTGCCAAAGCTGTGTACAAGAGTGATCGGCCTGTAATCACCTGGTTCCTCAGCGTCTGGCTTCTTTGGAAGGAGGATGATAAATGCATTGTTGAGCAGCTCCAGGTCCTGCCCATTGCCTTCAGCGAATGTGTTAATTGCTGCCATCAAATCCTCCCGTATCAACAGCCAAGCGGACTGGTAGAATGCCCCAGTGAATCCGTCGGGGCCGGGCGCTTTGTCAGCCGGGAGCTCCCGTATTGCTGCCCACACTTCTTCAGTCGTGAACACGAGATCCAAATGGTGCAAATCAGCCGGCTCAAATCCCAGGGCGGTGAAATTTACCGAGTGGGTTCTTACTGTAGCTCGTCCGAAAACGGAGTAGAAGTGTTCCTGAATTGCTTGCGCCATCAGGTCATGCTGAACCAGCACCTGGTCACCCACTCAGAGGCTCACAATCCTTTTGCGCCTCTGCCTTCCCCTTGCCATGGCGTGGAAATACTTGGTATTCGCGTCACCTTCCTTAAGGTAAAGTATCCGGGATCTCTGCCTTGCGATGGTGCGTTCAAGCGACGACAGGCCAAGACATTTCAGTTTTAGTTCGCGACGCAGATCAGTTTCACCCACCGTCAGTGCTCGATCTTCCTGGATCCGGTCCAACCGAAGTACGTTTTCACGAGCCTCACGCAGTTGGAGCTTGATGTTACCAACACGCTTCGCCGCCCAACTCTGAAGCTCCCGGACCAAGTTCCTGAATAGAATGTTCAACCGCCTGAATGGATTCGTGATGTGGTCAGGGCACTTCCAACCACTTACCAGCGCATCCTCGTACCCCTCCAGTTTTGGCCAGAACACCTCGAAATGAAATCTGGCCTTGGGATGATAAGCAGCCGTCGTATATAGCAGAAGAGGGCTGTGGTCAGACATGTCTGATGCTAGTGCTTGGAGGAAACAGTCTGGAAACTGCTCTTCCCACTCGACTGAGGCTAGCGCACGGTCCAATTTTACCAGGGTCGGGCTATCACGCTCATTGCTCCAAGTGTAGGCCCTACCATGCATATGAATGTCCTGCAATTCCAAGGTAGCCACCGTGCGCCTGAACTTGCACATGTTGCGACGGTTGAGCCTCGCATTGTTCTTATCTGCCGCGTCCAGGATGAGGTTGTAGTCACCGATGATCAACCATGGTCCCGGGCAGACATCACGGATGGCCTCCAATTCTTCCAGGAATAGTTCCTTTGTGTTGTCCTCCTGCGGACCATAGATAGATGATAGCCACCATGTCGTATCGACGCCACTGGTGCCGCTCGACACCTGAGTGACCCGCACAGTTACAGAGAAACAACCCAGGTGCACATCAGAGATGGCAACCGTACTCTGGCGCGCCGTGATGAGCACACCCCCTCTGGTTTGTGATGCGGGAATATAGGCGAAATTGGCGAACTGTACGCCAAGCATCGATAGCATAAGATCAGCGGTTACAGCATTAAGTTTGGTCTCCTGAATACACACGATATCCGGCCTGATTTCGTCAACCAGCGTACGTAGCGTGTCGCGTCGCGCCCGCGCGTTGAGTCCGTGCACGTTCCAGGATAGGATGGACAGATTATCCATGGCGTTGGACAACCAGAGACAACGGACCGGGGATCATGCCGCGGCCGTAATCGCCCGCCGGCCACGCGGTGGCGCAGTCGGCGATCTGTCGGCAGGGAACAGAACTCGCACTGCCGCAGACTCTCCGGGAGGGAGCTTCGAGTTGTACAGCTTATCATAAGCCTGCCCAGAGATTGTGCCAGCTGGCACGTGCTCCCCAAGTGTGCCGTTGCGACGCTTCATAAGGACCTCGCCCCGCTTGGAAGCCGGGATATTCGAGAGTGCTTGGGCTGCTAACCTCCTGCTCCGTGTTGGCAGCCTCGGCTCTTCTGCAGGTTTCTTCGTGCGTGGGCTTGGCGACGTCTTAGAGTGGTCCATTGTGATCAGCGGCGTTTGAAGCTTGGTCTGCATTCGTGCTGTGAATTGTGCCAGTCTGGCAGCAGCTTCAGCGCCCTCGTCGGAGTTGGCAGCTTGCACTACCCCTGAGCATGACGGGGTCGGCGCCGACCCAGCTAGCGGCCCACCAGGTGGGTGGGGTATTGCTGGCTCCAGATTCCCGGTCAGGCCATCCCCACGGTCCCCATGGGTCAGTGAGGGAGATGGGACCCCCCCCCCCCCCCCCCCCCCCCCCTGGTGGCGCAACACCGCTCTGTGACGAGGCTTCCACCGCAGCTTCCTCCGGTGTGGCCGTTGTGTCTGGTGGTGGCCGGGCCAGCTGTGAGGGGTCCTTGCTCGCGACGGCCGGGACGTCCTTGCACGCAATCATCGAGGTGGATACGGTCCCCTCACGTGATTGGCATTCAATCAACATGGGATCCGATGCTGCGCCGTGGCCCTGCTCTTCTTGTCTTGTAACGGCACAAAGAAGCGCTTGGTCGTTATTTTTTTTTCCATAGTTAAGATTCATGGTTTTAATAGCAGTCGCTGATAATTTTTACTATGTAGATTTGGATACAGCCGGAAGGTCCAAATCTACTAGCCCCTTTGTTGCGGAATCTGCAGGTGGTTAATCTTCGATATGTTCACGAAGAGTGCAACATAATTTGGACAATGTTCTTTTTGGAGGCTGCACCTCTCTTGAGGGAGATTAGCGTACAGGTATATTACAATTTCCAACATATATCCTGAGCATTATGTTCTATGCATAGATGATTTGTTCATTTAGCGCCATATAGAATTGACTTATTTTGTTCCAAAATATGAAATGCAAGCATAGTTGTCGAATTGTCTTATTTGCATAAAACTGCTTCCATTAGTAGGAAATTTTAGTTTACCTCCACTGAATTCCAAGGGATAGCACCTAATCAAGAAATAATATTAATAAGGGCTCACAATCAGTAAATTTTCTGAAACAGTGGAACAAGTGTAAAATTTCTCTCTTTTTGTTGATTCCAGGTATGGGGCCATAAATGTTACGCAAGTGAAGAGGATGAGTACAAAGAGCATGATGAGACATGGAGAGAGATCTTTCAAAAGCCAACTGGTCACTTAAATTGGGGAGCACATGATGATTTTAGGCATTACAATTTGAGCAGGCTTAGTATCGAGGGCTTCCAAGTAGAAGAGAAGTTCACTAGATTTATAAAACATGTCCTGGGAGTGGCCGTGAATTTGGAGCTTATATCGCTGCTTGAATGTCGTCCCTGTCTACGCTGTCAGTTCCTTCCTTCAACCACTTATCCGCGAACAGATGAGGAGAGAGGCCAGATTAGGATGCTGATTTCAGACTGGAGGAGATTACCTGTTAAAATAGAATTCGACATCTGATTGTACCTTTGTGATGAAGAGCCCTGTTTTCTTTAGCTCTTACATTGATGACTATACGAAGTGGCGAGATGAACAGATATCTTCCCGGAGAGGTGGACAGAGTCAGTCGTCGCGCGAGCGTGTCCAGACAAAGGAGAGTTGAATTCCGATTAATGTGGTGACTTTTTTAACTTAATTGTCTATCTACTATTGTGATTTGGAGACAAACAAAAAATAGGAACTTACACTAGTTATACTGAAGCAGTCCAACTGCTTTGAAGAGTTGAACGGAGCGGGATCTATCATACTACGAAGATTGTTACATGTATACAAAGCAAAGTTGCAGAACTGGCAAGATCAATGCCGATTCTTCCAACAGGAAGCTGTCCCAGAGCTCGACGCAGGCTAGGTGCTCGGGGCCGACGCGGGCCTCGCCGTTCTCGTGCCCCTTGGCGACGGCCTCCCGGACCGGCCGCAGCCGCTGCGCCTCGAGCGTCGTCGCCTTCAGCGTCGCCAGCGCGCTTCAGCGCCGCCACGGCATCGGTGTCCGCGGCGGCTGAGTAGAGCACGCTGGCGGCCCGCGTTGCGGGACCCAGGGTCCCAGGCCCGGCAGGTTGGCCAGCCCGCCGATGAGGTCGCCGAATGTGTTGCCGAACGGGAGCGGCGTGGAGCCGGGCCCGGGAGCGCGTACTCGTGGCCCGGGAACGCGTGCCAGTGGCCGCTCCGGTTGTTGAAGCCGGCGAGCGAGAGCCGGAGTGGTCGTGGACCTGCCGGCCGGGCCAAGGCCGCCTCGACGTGGCCCTTGATCACCTTCGACAAGGGAACGGTGGCAATTCGACAAGGGACCTCACCGTCAGCGGCCGCGCCGCGGTGCGCCGTCGTCGCAACAGCTGCTGCTGGGTCTGCGTGGCCCCTGATGTCGTTGGCGGCGAGGGCGAGAGCGAGCGCGAGGGACAGGAGCAGCGCTCCATGGCCATGGTGGCAAAGCACGGGAGCTGAGCCGCGTGGACCGCACAGCACTGGGCACAGCTAAGCAGACCTGCTAGTAGAAGCAAAAGCAAGAGCTCTACCGCCGGCAGCCGCAGTGGGATTCACGCAGGAGGCGTGAACGTACGGTAGAAGAAGATGGAGTGTGTGTGATGGAGCGGCTAGTTTCACCGGCCGTGCTCTGCCGACCACGTTCCGGCGACATGAACATGAACATGATGCGCTTGGCGAACTGCAGCGTTTCCGCTGTGGGATTTGGGCTATGCCGCCGCTCATGCCTCTGGCGGCGTACTGCTCTAGTTGGAAATGAAACGCGTGGCCTCCGACAATGCCAGGCTTCTTCCCTGCGTCAGCGAAGGCAGCAACGGCGGTGGCGAGAACGCACCGGTACGGAGAGGTACTCGCTTTTGCGACACGTCCGCTGCGCGTCGCCCCCCTTCCCCAACAGCCGGCGGACGGCGGCGGCGAGATTGCGAGAAGGGAAGTGTCCGCGGCGACGGGGAACGAGGCCACGAGGGTAGGGGTGGTCGGTATTTCATTTACCGTCCACCCCAGGGGTCATATGAAGCGTCGGATCGGAAACGAGCAGCAGGATCCGAGCCACGGAAGCAGGCCAGAGCATCGCGTGGGCCGGTTTGCAGCTAGATCGGATCGGCCTAGTCCTGCCGAGGCCCATAAAATGAGGCCTGCCGTTTCTCCGCACCGCAGTCGCCACTCATGGCCTTCATCACTCGGACGCAATCTGTTTCAAAGATCATGGGCCCTTGGAGCCACTACACCGCCAGACAGTCTCCTTCGGCGCAAGCCCAGGCCTCCGCTTCCACCGCACCTTCACACGACGATAAAGAGCTCCAAGCTGTCAGAAGCACTTCCCCTTTTGAGTTTCGTGCGATTATACCGATGCCAGCTTCACAAGTTTGCTCTACCAAAGAGCCATCACCATTAATCTTGATCCACCCCTCAGGGGGAGGGCACAACTCGATATGTTGTGTCTCCACACGGCCTGAGCGTGATTTAACAATATTACCGAATGCGCTACAGGGCTCTTTTCCTTTCCTTGAGACAGACACTCCATGTCTTTTGCTCTGCTCCATTGTTCCTTTGAGATTGAGCAGGAAGTATATCGATTCATCCAGCTCCTTGGGTCCTGAGTGGTGGGTAATGTTATTGTGTACTGTCCAAGCTCGCTAGTGGACCAATTTTGTCAAATCTCGATGAGAAGGTGAATTGCTATTCAGGAGCAGCAATAGCCAGTCCCGCCAAGAATATTCGAAGAGCGACGCTGGGAGAAGGGATGGTTCAAGAGGGCACGGGGGCCTGATCTTCGTTTGGCGCTCTGGTTGATGAATGTCGGTTTGAGGTCTTTTGTATGTGTGAGTTGTTGCAGGGTGTTGGTGTTTATCCAGTTTTGTAGCTGTTGGAGCATGTCTTATTGGTGGTGTGTGGGATGATCGGAGTTGTTGCCGGTGTGGAACCACTGGGCGCTGGATGTAAAACGCTGCAAACGTTTTGTCTTATCATTAAAGGCAGGGGCTGTGGCCCTAAAACTCTAAAAAAAATATTCGAAGAGCGACTCCTCATGTAATTCCCAATGATGCCTCATTGCTTGCCTCAATTTGAAAGCCTTGGAGCAGGAGACTGTGGCATGGAACCCTGTCTCTGAAGTCAGTCCTTTCCTCAGGCTCTAAATTTTTGGCAAACTTTCGGCTTCGTGTCGGTAGTGCATCCCTGGATAATTTTCAGGTGAAGACGTTCACCTTAGGCGGCACATCGCCTTTCCAAACATTGTTCCACAACTTTCGCTCACCATCAGGGGCTGTACTAGATGTTGTGCTAGTGTCTAGGTTGAGCAGACTGTGGCCTAAGCTGTATGCACTCCTAACAGTAAAGATTCCTGATTTCTCTAGCGACCATGCCAAGAAATCTTTGGATTGGCTTGCTGGAATTTTAATCCTTGCTATTGCATCTGCATCAGCCGAGTTAAAATATCCGGCGTTCTCTCTGTGTTCTCCCTCGCTGCGCTCACCTTCTTCCTCGCCGGAAAGAATAGGAGGAAGAACGTATGAGCGACACGAGCTGTAGCAGGCTAGCACCACGATGCGCTGGTTCGTGGGTGCACGTACGGTGGCCTATGGGGATCACAGATCCGTGAGCTGTCAGTCGAACTCGGTATGTGCACAAGTTGCTGACCGTGTAAGGCTTGATTAATGCATAGAGATCAAACCAAAATGATAGGCTTTCCCTAACAAAGTCCCTCGGCTACAAGACCAACTTGTCCTTCTCTTTGCTTGGTACCTTGTCACTCCCATCTAGCTTGATCTCTTTCATTTTATCTCGTCATTTAAAGGTTTCGCTTTGCTTTGCATCAACATGAAAACTACATTTCAATTCCATGTCTTCAACTAGGTCGAGACATATTCAATATCATCTTCTATGTTGTCTTTGGTAAATTACTTGTTCATAAGCTTCCATACACTTGAGACCATATAATATCCATAGAATCATGTCTCATTATGAACGAAACCATTGCAATGGACCAAACCCAAAGAAATCTCAATTTCTTCACTTAATTTATCCCAATATCCTTTGATAAGCTTCTTCTAGACAAGACCGACTAATACATAAATTCCTGTCACATTTATCACTTTCACACGCTTGTCATTATTCACATCTTGATATCATGGATTACCATCACTTGTTTGCTTTTGTATCATTCACCTCAATAGAGATTGCATATTCTTCTCAACAAAACTATTGCATGAATATACACAAGAATAAATCCCTACTCATATGCTCAAGCAAACAAGTTAGCTTACGAATCATGTTGTCATACAAATCACCAAAACAAATAAGTGCCTAGATGCACTTTCAATGTGGCAAAGAATCAATGAATAGAGAGATGAAATGAGTTTCATGGTGGTGAAATCATGTGTACTTTGCATTGAGAGAGGGGTGTTTCAACTACGAATTAAATGACATTACGCTTATGTGGTGCCCTTAGAAACATAAATATGAAATGGCCATTGAGAATGGTCTAGCTTCAGCCTTGGTCTCTGGACTACAACTCCATGCGCTTAAGAAAAACAAAAGGAGGGAGTACTCCCGTTGTATAGTGTTTAAGTGACGTTTAGGACAACGTTTATCATGCCAAGGGGTGATTAACTAGAATATAGTTTTTCCTATTTACCCTTATTAAATGGGGTTGCGGTTACTTCTAGGCAACAACTAGCTGTAACCTCTGGTGGTCATCCGCTTGAGCGACAAGCTTGGGGTCGTAGGTTCGACTCTCTGCGGTCTTATCTTTTTGTTGGCGCTTAATTTTTTGCGGAGTACTACTGCGCTGGGCGGCCGCGCTTGCGGTGGACTTTTTTTTTCCCTGGCGCGCACTGGTGCTGGATCTTTTTTTTTTGCCCTGGCGCGCGCTGCCGTTGGACCTGGCCGTTTCACCTAGCTACTCCACGATGTTTCACGTGGCCGTCGTTTATAAATAGAAGAAGTACCGCCGCCTGGTGCTCCCATTTCACCTGGCCGGCCATTTTTTTTTTTTTGCCCAAAAGCATGAGAGACGTTTTACTACTGTGAGGAGTCCCGAGGCAAGGAGATAGAGAGACGTGCGAGACGAGCGGAGTCAAGTGCATGCGAATGTCAAGAGTAATTAACGCACGCTGCGTGCGGAGTCCCGAAGCGAGGGCAGCGAAGTCCAAAAACTTACCCAGGAGCCCAGACGACAGATAAACAGCAACTCTCTCGACTTTACAGAATGTCACTTAAACACTATACGGAGGGAGTAATTCCGTATTTAAGCACGCAATGTCGAAACAAAACAGTTGCCAAATTGGCTCCTAGCAGAACCAAGCACGGCATCTACCGACTACCAAGGACATTTCTATCACAATCCAGTCAATTTCCAATATGGAAAACTATAGACTAATAGAAGTAGCAGCACCAACTAAAATCAAATTTCAAGAACTATAAATGTACGTGGAAGGCAAATTTTGTAATGCAACACTGAAACTCAAAATCTGCTATTAACTGCTCGAGCATGAAACCAGCAACTTCAAAACTTTGGGTACATGAGAAATTAGCAACACTATGCAACTATGAATCTGTTTACAACACTATCCAAATAACGGTCGCAGTTTCACATCTCAAATTGAGAACCTCTGTAAAAGTCTTCATCCACCTCTTACACTTGAGCAGCTGCCATCCCAGCCAAATCATAACTTCAGACATTTGCACAAGGGTAATCAGATAACAAGTTAATAAATATACGCAACAATAAACGAATACTAATTAGTGTCAATCCAAAACAAGTATACAAGCAAGCAAGGATCCCTTATTGTCGATTATAAAACAAGAATTCTAATAGGAAATAAAACCAACAGTCTAGCAACAGAATGAGTAGAGATAAGTAATCCTAATGTAATTACACAAGGATCTCTCTCATTCATTTAACGGATAAAATACAAAATTTGACGGAAAATAGTTATAAAGTAGTACACATTGGTATCGATCCTAACAGATGATGTAAATAAGCAAGGGTCCCTCATTATTAGTAGGTAAAATAATGAAACAACTACAACTACAACTACAAATACTGACATATCTATACACAGAATAATGGTTAGTTAAGGAAAAGTATAATATATAAAATCTTCACTGAACGTTTTGTGTGGCATGTCAACGTTACGTATTGCTCATCGTGTAATGCTTAGGAAAATATATGTAACTTGTCTTTCTCCTTGAAAAACAATTGTATGCAATCTTATGGTTTGTTGATTCATTTTTAAGAATAGCATCATGAAGACGTATCGAACGCATGACCCTAATGTGTTAATCTTATTGTTGAACTACCAACTTCTTTATCCTAAAAAAAATGCTCCATACAGTTCTAATTTTCAAACAAGTTACACAAATTTAACTTTGACTGATTTTATAAGAACTAGCATAATCATTTATGACAAATAAGTTTACCATGAAAATATCATACATGATTAAATTAATATCCTCTCCGTTCTAAATTGTAAGTCATTCCAACTTTATTAGAGAATCAAAACTATTTTATGCTTGGTCAAAATTACAGAAAGAATTATAAAGATTTAAGACATCAAGTAAATATACTATGAAAATATATTTAATGAAGAATTTAATGGTATTTATTTGGTATCATATTTTTTATAGGACTATATCATAAATATTACTATTTTATTATACAAATTTGGTTAAACTTAAAATGTTTTGACTTTCTAAAAAATTGCAATGACTTATAATTTGGAACGGATGAATTAGTATTTATTTTTTATCATGGTTGATAATATATTTTTATACATATTTGGTTTAATTTGAATTTGTTTGAATTCTTGGAAACAAGAAGGGCACTCTTTTTTTGACAGTGAAAGTACTAATACCTCCGTTCTCATATATATGTCATTTAGGATAAGCTATTTAGTTTAAAAATAAACTAATTTACTTGTCCTAAATATCAGATATTTAAAAACAGAGGGAGTATTTAAGATGGTCATGCAAGATAGACGGCGACTGCAGCGCTCGGGAAGCCACATAAACAATTATCAGAAGGTTCTAGAAAGGGCAAGATAATCTACTAGCAGCTCTATCATCACAATATAGGATATTAAGACGGATAAAAAACCATGATGGTAGGATTTAACCAACATCTACCTAAAGAGATAAACAAACTACTAGATAATCTATATAAAAGCGATTTAATAGTGTTTTCACGATTAAAAAAAGATAAACTGTGGTTTTTCAATTCCTACTATGCAAACGCTGGAAATTGTATTGCTTGTGTTAGGTTTTTATTAGGTGTTTTCTTTTCCATTTGATTTTTGAGAGCTTGGTGGTGCTAGAGATCACGCCGATCGATATACAATATTCGTTTAACATGATGAATGTTTAAAAAAGAGATAATGGCCCTATTCGCTTGACTTATGCTGATGGCTTATGCTGATTCGCTGTGAAAGAAAAATATTGTTGACTGATAAGCATAAGTCAAGCGAACAGGACCATTATAAGATGTACATACAATACGCACCGCCTATGTCATAAAAAAGGCAATGTATTCTATGAAAATCAACTTCGTATGCAAACTATGAAAACTCCAATCACATTCGCTGGATCTCTATCCGAAGGTTAGACAGATAGGTGGGAAACTTTAACACTTAAACCCTCTCATCATTAGTTTTGCTAATCATAATTTTTTTTAAAAAAAAGGTTCCTCCAAACTAAATCTGGGACGGAGGAATCCATTAAACGACGTCAACGCGGCCGCTGGACTTCGATGCCGCCGCATCTCCAGAGCCAGAGCTGGAGGCAAAGGCAGCCATGCCGCGCGCGCACGGCAGGCACAAGAGAGGTACCGAGTGGCGTTCGTACGCTGGCGACTCGTGCCTCTCGATCTCGGGCCTTGTTTAGATGCAAAATAGGGGCAAATTTAGGAGTTTAGGGTCACTTCGCCATAAATGCATCACTGTAGCATTTCGTTTGTATTTGTGAAAAATTGTCCAAAAATTGATTAATTAGACTCAAAATGTTGGTCTCGTAGTGTACAATAAAATTGTGTAATTAGTTTTGATTTTATCGAGATGTAGTACTTCATATATGTGCCGACATTTTGATTTAATATGAATTTTCTTTTTACATAGTGAACTTTAAAGGTGAAATTTGGTATCGGCTCGAGCTCTTCCCCTTCCTCCTCTCCATTCTCCGCTGCACTCGATCACTGCTGTCTTTCATGGCGTCAGCAGGCCAGTACGTGGCTGCTAGCCTTTGCATCTACTTACGGAGTAGACTCAACAGTAGTCTTTGCGTCTGCTCGGCCGCCTGTTCTTGTATTTTATTAATTAATTAATTGATCCATTAAGCGCAGCACGGAGAGTCGAGTCACTCACAAGAGCGAGCTAGGTAGCGCACAGATCGATGGAGGCGGCACGCACGATGGTTGGTTGCTCACGCGGCACGGCGTCGCGGCGGCGGAGAAGGACGCGAAGGTTATCGGATCCTTCCATCCTAAATTTAGTTTGGAGAGAATTTTTTTAAAAAAATATAATTAATAAAATTAATAGTGAAAGGATTTAAGTGTTAAAGTTTTTTATATCTCTCGATCTTTAAATAATAAAAGTTTTCATAGTTTATTTAGTTTTTATAGGATACATTACCCATAAAAAAACGATTAATACTAACCTTTTGTTCGAAAAACTGATTTATGGCCAAAAATTTAAATAGCCCTCCAACCGTTGCCCGCCGGCTGCCGTGCCGACGCCTCCCCTTGCACCACCGGCGGCGCGTTGAGCGCGTCGTTGCTCGGCGGATCACGCGGCGCGCCTGTCGCCGGACACACTGCCGCTTGAAATTACTTCATCTCCTCCACGCACCTGACTCTTGAGCGACCTGCTAGATTAGGTGTCAAGGTGTGCCGGTCAGGCGATGGAGCGGGACGACGCCGACGGCAGCCTCGATTCGTGGGCCCAGTTCTGCTCTCTCTCCAACGAGCTTGTCGGCGGGGACGGTGATCTCTCCGTCGGGCCGCGCCTAGCGCCCGTCGTCGCCGACCTCTGCACCCGCGGCCTCGCCACGCTCGTCCGCGACTACTTCCTCCACTCCCTTGAGGTCCGTACCACAGCCCCCCTCTCTTTCTCTGTCTCACGCGCGCGCCCACACAACTGCTGCTGCTGGGTTGTATCCCCCTATTCCGGTGGAGATTTGGGTGGTGATAGCCCTGCGGTGTGAAGGTCCGCGGCTGCTGCGCGCTAGGTGTTTGCGAGAATGCCTGCACCAAATGGCAGATGCCACATTATTCGAGGATGGCTGAGATTGACTGTTTGTGGAAATGTACGTGTGAAATCTCAGCGCTGGAGTGTAGAATTTAGTTCCACGGCACTCAGCTTTTCTTTTCAAATTCTTAACTTGCAACAGTGAAATGTTCCTGATGATTTCAGAAGTTCCTTTTTTTGTTGTATTCAATTTCTGTTGTTAACATATCCTTGTTGGTGCAGGAAACATTTCGAAACAATGCAGTCAAGAAGTTCTGGCAGCACTTTCATCCTTATTGCAATGCCTCTGCAGTAGATCGAATAAAATTCTATGTAAGTTATGGAAAACCTAATTTTCTTGTTTCATCACACCTTTCTTTTGGAATTTGCAGAACGGAAATTTCAATTTCGTAAAGAAATGTTGTGTTGCCTGTTTTCTATTTCTATTTTTCATACAACAAGTATGTGGTACCCTATATATGTCATGTCAACAAACTAATGTGACATACTGACATGTGAGTCATCGTATACGATTATAGTTTGATGGCTTGACTTCTTAATGCATGGTTTAACCTGGTTTTTCTTTACCAATAACAAGATCTCTCAATTCATGCACTACAGGTTAAAGAACATTGGCCTGAGGAAATCTTAAGTAGCGCACTGGAGGACATATGCTTGGAAAAGAGTTATCAGGAAAAGTGTGTTCTTGTTCTAGTCCATGCTTTACAATCATATGAGGATGCAACACCCAAAAGGAAATTCAAAGCAGTGGACTGTAGTTCCAGCTTAATGCCTAGGTACCAGTTAATGGTATCATCAGTACTTCTGACAACACTTCCCTTGAGCTTTCCTGGTCAGTGTCATTTTCTCCTCCGTATGTGGGTAGTGAAGATTTTTTTTAATGCTTTATTGACTATTGACCACAATTGTTTCCACCAAGTGTGGACCATGTTGTTCACTGTTTCTTAAAATCATGCTCTACAAACATGAAAAAAACAGCAGTGGGCACAAACAGTACCATATTTCTTTTTGTTGTCCAGGTACCAGTTATTCCCCTCGTTTGTTCCTGTGATAGCAGCACCTAGTCTGGCACTAATGTTGACTGATGTGGGCACAAAATCGGACCTTCCCCTTTCACGCACACTTAAGATTCATAGGGTTAGCTCACATAATTCCTTGGGGTTAATATACATATTTTAGCATTTGTCACCTCCCTCCCTGCTGGTATTGATACCATCATTGTACTGGAGTACTTTGGTGAGTACATGCTTGTGTGTAAATTAATATCCTTGCAAGACGCCAAACTTATCTCAACTATAATTTTACCATATGCATTCTGCACTGTAACAGTTAACCCACAAATCCTGTGCTCTGGCGCACAGAATAGTGTGTTTGTGTGTGTGTTTGTGTGTGTGAGTCGTGTGTGTGTGTGAGTCTATGTATGACTCTTCTTCTCCTATCAATACAATGATACACAGTTCTACCGCGTGTTCGAGAAAGAAACAGTTAACCCACAAATCGATATTCGTATATTCATAATGTTGGTCAACATTGTAAAATGGCATGATGTTCATTCTCATTTGTCAATTGTCAGAGATATTAAATGCATATTTCAAGAAGAAGCTGGAAGAACTTAATATTATTATGGCTGGATCTTTTGAGAGTGACCAACATGGGAATCATGAGCTTTTCGACAGTGGTAATACATCTGACTGTCATTCTGGAATGGATATTGATGGTCAAGAAGTTTCAGAAAGTAGCTGCTTGGTAAAGAACATTGGAAAAGTTGTTCGTGATCTTAGATGTCTTGGTTTTACATCAATGACCGAAGATGCTTATTCCTCTGCAATAATCTGGCTTTTAAAGGTCTGCACACCCTACTGTGCCTATAACCTACTGCATCACTTATTTTGGCATAGGTACTCTTGAATTTGTTATATTAACCTTGTATTATCCCTCACCTTCTCCATTCTGCAGTCTAAAGTTTATGAACTAGCTGGCGATGATTATAGAGTTCCTGTTCTTGGTTGTGTGAAGAATTGGATTCAGGTACCATCTCATCTCACCATTTTGTAAAGTGTGAAATTTGGGTTTCAGATTGTAGATTTTCTCCACCGGTGTTCTCTGACATAAAATTCGATCTTATCAGTCTGTTCCTCTTCAGTTTCTGCATGCTCTTTTAACATATCTTGGCGACTCGCTGGACTATGACAGTGGATCTTCTGGTCTGAAATCACCGTTAGCCTCGCACCCTTCTTCCTTCCCAGGGATTGGTGTTCCTTCTGAAGCCCTTGTGAGATGGCACATGCGCCTGGAATATTTTGCTTATGAAACCTTACAAGACCTACGAATTGGCAAACTTTTTGAAATAATTGTAGATTACCCTGAGAGGTTAGACATATTTCCCTATATAGTGCTATGAGCTTTAATAGGGGCTTTGACAATCCAATATTGTATATGCTTGAATAGTTTCCTTCTGTTCTGTGAAGCTTAGCGTACAAAGACTTTACTGGTTTGATAGATGAGATAACTTTTGCATAACCATCTGGACAACATTTATGTTCTCGCAAGCTATCCTCATCTAACTGGAGAAATTGCTTGATATCATGTTGTGGCTCATATAGTCCTCTCATCATTTCTGTTGATTTTTTTTCCTTGTATGGCTAATTTATTTATTCTTCACTCGACCTAGATTGCTTAAAACAAACATCCTATTCTGTTTCATTTACCATACTGTGCATATGTTTTTAGGACACATGTCATCTGATCCTTAGGCATTGATCAAGTTCGTTAACACAACCACCTGAAACTTCTGAAGCTACTATATGAATGCTACCTTGGTTTCACTCTCGTATTACTATCCTATGCTCTTAACTGATGACAAATCCATATACATTTTTTTGGCATGGTGTAGCTCTCCCGCTATTGAAGACCTAAAGCTGTGTTTGGAGTACACAGGTCAACACTCTAAGCTTGTAGACTCATTTATCTCATCACTTAGATATCGTCTACTTACTGCTGGTGCATCAACAAATGATATATTGCACCAATACGTGTCCACTATCAAGGCATTGCGGGCAATTGATCCCACTGGCGTGTTCTTGGAGGCAGTTGGTGAACCAATTAGGGATTATCTGAGAGGTAGAAAAGACACTATCAAATGCATAGTGACAATGCTAACTGATGGATCTGGAGGAAATGCAAGTGGAACAGGGAATGCAGGTGACAACCTTCTGGAAGAGTTAAACAGAGATGCTGAAAACCAGGAAAGTGCTGATTATGATGATCACGCAAACATTGATGAGAGACAAGCATGGTTAAATTCTGAAAGGTATATCTTTTCATTCTGTTGATCGTAATGTCGTTTGTCCAATGAGTTCTATGAACCCTAAATGCGGCACGTTACTGTGACTTGAACTTTTACAGCTGGGAACCTGATCCCGTTGAAGCTGACCCACTGAAAGGCAGCAGGAATAGAAGGAAAGTTGATATACTTGGACTAATGGTTAGTATAATTGGCTCAAAGGACCAACTAGTCAACGAATATCGTGTAATGTTGGCAGAAAAGCTTCTCAACAAATCTGACTTTGAAATAGATTCAGACATTCGCACCTTGGAACTCCTGAAGGTTAGACTATTATTTTTATGGTAATTTATTCTTAATTCCGTTTCCAAGAGATTTCGCTGTCATATGACACACTATTCCTTATAGCAGTGATATTTTTATTTTGGCAGATTCATTTTGGTGAGAGCAGCATGCAGAAGTGTGAGATTATGCTTAATGACTTGATTGACTCGAAGAGAACCAATTCGAACATTAAAACATCTTTGCTAAAGACATCTCAAACTGGTACTGCTCCAATATCGCAAGTCCCTTTTGCAAAATAAAGTTCAGCTATACTGCAACAACATTTATATGCTTTTTTTTTAGATCCTGGGCAAGAGGAGATAGAAATATCTCATGATGTTCTTGATGCCACAATAATATCGTCCAACTTTTGGCCACCAATTCAGGTATGCCCTAAAGATATTTAAATCATGACTAACAAGTCAGAACCTATCAACTTTCTTTGAGCGAGAACAGTAGGGGAACCCCTATGGTGCTATATATTTATGTCTATAAAAAGGCTGTACAGGACCTAACAGAATGATCTCTGTATCTTTGAATCTTCAAGCAGTTAAAAGGTTTATAGGTTCTGAGTCGTTAGTCAATCAAGTATAACTTTTATACTAATTCCAATATGCAGATACTGAGCCTGGAATAACCCTGAATTGGTAAAATGCAGTTCTGCATTTTGGCATGCTATCCTGTTGGATCAAGAGACATATGCTTTGTTAATTACTGAATGTCACCATAATTGTTGAAATTACTAAAATATTGTTAATGTTGTTTAGATAGTTGACTATGCTGAAACAATCTACATCAGCCTTTTGCCCCCGCAATTATTCATGATCACACGTATGTATTGCGGATGATGAGATTCATCTCTGTCAGTGCCACCAATAACTGAGTTTGACATAAACAGTTTTTAGCACTGGCATTTTCGTGAGAGAATATCATTGATTCATGGGTGTAATTTAAACAGTGAGTATTTTCTATTTCTTGTATGCTATTTTTATTTATCAGCTTTTTGGTATCCGGTGCAAATGCAGACAGAAGACCTTGTTGTTCCTGCTTCAGTCGATCAGTTGTTATCTGATTATGCAAAAAGATTTCATCAGATAAAAACTCCACGGAAGCTATTATGGAAGAAAAATCTTGGAACAGTCAAGGTTAGAAAAATTAAATTGATGGGTACTAATAAAATATGTTCTCGTCTGAAAAGAAATGGGTTTAACACTCTGTTTGCTTTTCCAGTTAGAACTGCAATTTGAGGGAAGAAGCATGCAATTTACTGTAGCTCCTGTTCATGCTGCAATCATAATGCGATTTCAAGAGAAATCTAGGTAATGAAAGAACTGTTGTATTGTATGCCTCATATGTACTCTTTGACTAAATCTATCAAACTTTCCAGTTGGACTTCAGAGGCACTTGCTACAGAAATTGGCATACCTATGGATTCTCTTAACAGAAGAATAAGCTTCTGGACAAGCAAGGTCTGGCACACATGTATCAGTGAAATAAATGATACTTTACTTGTTTATATGAAATATGATTCTCATTATGCAGATCATGGTAACATCACCATCACAATTGAACTCACCAGTAATAATGAAATCGGATACCGTTCTATATAGCTGTGTTGGCCGAAGTCTGATGAGCTAAATGGTTGATAACTCAGAGATCTAGAGTTCCATACAAGTTCTATGTGTGTCTTTTCAGTATCTGTGATGGAAATTAATACAGGATATTCTTCATTTTAGACATGACCTAAGCTGCTGAAGCATTTTTCCTCGCGTGCTTCTATGCTGTCTGTTTATGAAGCAGATGTAACACCTGTATTTTGATATAGGGCGTCCTGACAGAATCAGCCGGGCCAGATGCTGATGATCGCACCTTTACTGTTGTTGATAGCATGTCTGATGTCAACAAAAATACTATTGCGAATGAACGGTTGGCAGAGTATCAAATGACTGAAGAGGAAGGTGAAAGCTCTGTGGCTTCAGTTGAGGAACAACTTAAGAAAGAAATGACGGTGTATGAGGTATGGCTCATATGGTCATGAGGAAGGATACTGAACAATTTAGATCTATGCTTTATATGTGTTCATTTTCACTCATTCAATGATGTATACACTGCAGAAATTCATCATCGGAATGCTGACCAATTTTGGGAGTATGTCACTGGACAGGATACACAACACTTTAAAGGTAAAAATTAAAACATGGTCAGCAGTGCCTTTATCTGATGTTGGTCTTTTTATCTACTTCCACCTTCTCCTTTTCAGATGTTCTGTATAGCCGAGCCATCATATGACAAGTCACTGCAGCAGCTGCAAAGTTTTCTTTCTGGTCTAGTAGCGGATGAAAAGTTAGAAACAAGGGATGGGTTGTACTTGTTAAAGAGGTAGCAATCATCTGTATTAGGATAACCAGTTGTTAGACTAAAGTTGTTGATTAATCAAACAGATTAACAGAACATACCCAATTATCAGCGCCACGTTAGTGGGCTCCTTAAAATTAATTTTAGTATCTTATTGTATAAACTAAGATCAGCATCTTTGGTGCCAACCATTGTATTTTTTTCACTCTGCATCTTTGAATCTGCTGTAATATTCTGAGATTTTCAAAACTACAGTCATTGAAGATTTAGTTCTCAGACCTTGTAAATATTTGTTTTAAATTAAAAATGTTCTATGTTTGTTTGAGCTCCAGTATTACCCTTAATTGAAAGTTACGTTTTCTGGAATACAAATTTCCGAAAGCCCAAGCAACCAAATGAAACCTTCAATTTCCCTGCCCTCGGCAGCAGCTAAGACAAACATGACAAAAAATTTTAAATACATGTTACATGACAACCACTAGCTTTACATGATCCCATGAAAAATGAAATGACATCATGCCAAACATTTGACCATGTAAGGCCCTTCTAGCTCATAACCCAACTTGCGGTAATAGTGGCGAGTACCAACTCCTGAAATGACCGCCAATTTCTTCGAACGGTGCTCCCTTCTAGCGATTCTCTCTGCTTCTTCCATTAGTAAAGTTCCATAACCCTGTGGATGTGCATGGACAAAACAAATGTTAAACTACTGTAAAAGCATAACCCCTTTACACATACAGAGTTAATAAAGAGAAAAGCATAATGACACGGTGACAAAAGACTAGATGCAGTCATGTTTAGAATGCCTTCTAGTCACTATTACTGTAGTCACGCCTCTTGAATTTCACTAGATAGAACACATGAAGCATTTTAACTAAAAGAATTTTAGATTTTGCTTGGCTATTCATGGAACTCCCAAATCAAGTAAGTTGGGCCGAGTCCAGAAAATGAGAACATCTATTGCGCTGGACAAATGGCTATGGTTAAAATGCTTATGGTGAACCATGGTTGTACCATTATTAAAGAATAATAAATGGCTTAAACTGCAATTAGCAAACTAGGAATTGACACAAAAAAGATTATTAGAGGAAATTTAATAAAAGGGATCCAACAGAAAGCACTATTTTTCATTTTCAGTATCTCCCCTGGCTTTTTAGCAGTGTGTTGGAGTATGTTCAAGCCCACAAATGGCTGGAATCTATCACTAACCACTTAGCTTTGTTCCATTCCGATTAACATGTATTAACTATATCAATTCTTTTTACCATGGTTGACAAATGCAACCCCAGTAGATAACAATCAGTGTTCTGCAAAGATCACCAGGGCAAATGTGAAATGTAGCAAAGTTAAGCACTAGACCATATTTAGTTTGTCCTTGCACTACTAAAGAGTTTAAATACTTGGCTAAATTTAGAACAGTGACTATAATTGACCAAGCATACCAGGAGGTCTGAACATCTAATTTCCAAACATGGTAGTGCCAAGGATCAAAATCCTGGGTGATCATAGTGTATACATGTAAATTAGCTAAAATCACCTGGTGTTGTAGTTTGTCTGCATCACGACCATGCACAGGGACTGCAGTTCCATAGACATGGAGCTCACGAACAATTGAACACCTCCCTACGAGTTCAGGGCATGTAACATTACGGCCACATTTACGCAAGCGCAATAGGCCAATCAGGATATCCTGTAAAATTCATGAAAAGTAAGCTGTGAGTATATTTTGTAAAATCAAGAGCCAAGAGATTGACCTTTAGCTAGACCTTAATCTCCATAGAACAATTGCTATGTCAAGAATGAAAGGATACAAATCAATGGAGAAAGTATAGATTGGCTGGCAGGCTATAAGTACCTGTCGTGTATCCTCATAAGAGAGGAATGTCTCCCAACCCTCATTTGCAGCATAGTCACGCCTGACAAGCTCTACTTCATCTGGCCTGATTTTGTGATGGATATCCTACATACAGATGCACAACTAGAAAAATGAAGAGGCGTCCTTAGCTAATATAGCTGAAATGATTTTACTGCATTTTGTATCTACCTGAATCCCTGCCTCACGGGTTCTGACATCTCGGCATTTCAAGCCCAGATCTTCCATTCGAGCCAAAGCAAGCTCACGAAGGTTACCTTTCTCGACACCAGAAGTGACAAGAGGCATAGGAATATCTCTCTGTACACGATATACTCGTGTCCAAGGTGGTACCATAGACAGAATCCTAGCCACAATATCCACCAACAGCTCAGGTGGATAATTCCTATATCTGTAACACAGCAAATGCTACCATGTTAGCCCTGGCTTTCAGTGCCTTTGTCACAAGTACAGAAGTTCTTACCTTCAAATTTAAAGAGTAACCACAAGAACGTAGAGTATAAAGTGCAAGATTAGTGAAGTACCTGCCAGTTTTCCAGAGCTCATAAAGACCAGTTCCACGAATCACAAGTGTTGGATAAATCTTCAGACCATCAGCCCGGAATACAGGACTTTCAAAAAATTCTCTGAAACTTTCCATGTCTCTTTCAACTCCAACATTAGGTAAATCTGGCATCATGTGTGCGACCACCTGTCAACAGGGTGAAACAAGACAATTATAACAATCATAAACAAGCTACAAAATCAATCAAGCAAAGATATGTGACAAAACAAGCAATCACCTTAAACCCAGCATCTTTTGCCAAACAAAAGCAATCAGCAACAGCAGCTACTGTGTGGCCTCTGTTTGTGTCACGGGCGACATCCTCATATGTACTCTGAACCCCAATTTCTAAGCGGGTACAACCATAAGATAGCATCTGGCGCAGATGAGGCCCCAAGCAATAATCAGGTCTCCTAGTATTTCAAAGAAAAATCATTAAAGTTCACAATATTTCCTAGATACTCCAACTATTTAGATGAAAGAAGCACCCTCCAATCGTGCAATCATACTTACGTCTCAATAGTCATACCAATACATTTGACAGAACTATGTTCTGAATAACAAACAGCCTCTTCAACATTTGCAGAAGTATGACCCGATAAAGCATCATGAAGATTTCTGATGAAATAATCACGATAATCAGCTGGTAAGGACATGAAGGTCCCACCCATCAAGATGAATTCGACCTGTACAATATGTTAAATTATCTTGTTGCACAGCTGATCAAAATTAAATATAGCATGCAGTGAACATATGAGAATCAATAAAAACAGGACATAGTCCTCTTTTGGGCTACGGACAAACCTTATCCACGCTATGCCCTAGCCTCTTGAGCTGATCTATCCTGCTTCTGGCTTGCACATATGGATTGTACCTAAAATTACAAAGGAAGATCAGGGGGAAAGAACTGCCAAAAGTCTAAAAAGCAGTTAAAATAATCACAATACATGAACATCTATATCACAAAACATAATCCATGGCTATAAGAAAATCATATCCAAATATTCTAGTTGCCTAGTTGGCACGGTGTGCCTTCATATTTCATGAGCAAGAAATAGAGAACTATATTCACAGTCCTTAATGGTTTGTGCATCATGTGCAGTCATCTATTACAAAACCCCAGTAATCGTAGCATTTTCATTAAAATGTTCAGTATTTCATTTAGTATATCCATAATAGGTTTTATGAATCATGACATGATTTACCATCTGTCTAGCATATAACATGTATAACTACAAATTCTTCTGCCATGCTAACGCAACTGCAACTGCAACAACAAATGAAAGCTACTGCACTCCTAGGCGCAGAAAGGGTCAAAGAAATTAAGGGAGCATGCACTCCAATGAGAGCTTCCCCTTTCATCATCTCAAACATCACTTAGTGATTTCTTATTGCAATGTAATAAGATTCTAAACGGAAGTAACCATTTCAAAGAATAACAGTACAGTTCGCTCAGACTTGCAGTTCAGCTCAGTTCTGACTAACCTAACGAGGTTACTCGCCACAGTGTAACCCTCCCTTGTCCAAGCAACCAACAATATTTATCGGTGGCATCAGCAGCCACTAAATTCAATTACCTTGCCCGAATGGCACGCATGCTTGTGGGCTCGTATCCAGTGTAGGACTGCGTGCTGTACTCGAAGTCGGAGTCGGGGCCGCCCGGGCAGTACACGCAGATGTTCCCGGTGGTGGCGATGTGGGGGCACCGGTGCGGCTTCGACATCACGGCGACGACGGCGATGCCCGAGGCTGTGCGCACGGGCTTGGCGCGCAGCCGCGGCAGCAGCGCGGCGCGGTCGGCCTCGGGCACGGCGGCGATCATCTCCACCAGCTTGGGAGCCCGCGCCAGCCCGTACTTTCGGCACGCGGCGGACTTGAGCGCGTTGAGGTCCACGTCCTCCCCGCGCCGCGAGAGCTCACCCATCGCCGACACGATCTCCGCGATGGCCCGCACACGGGCCTCCTCCTCCGAGAGGCCCGCGGGGAGGACCACTCCCCCGCGCCCCGGCGCCGGCTTCCGCCGGCGCGGCTGCTCCGGTGCCGCCACGGCGGCGGCGGCGGCGGTCGCCATAGGGAGAGAAGGGTTTCCGCGAGGAGAGGTTTTGGGCTCGGGTCGGAACTCGGGTCGGCAACGAGTTGGGCTCGGTCGGGGCGGTGTCGCGCCCTGCTCTTTCGCCCACGGTTCAAAAGCTCTCGGCCCTGCACAGCCGTCCGATCATACAACGAACGGTGGAGATTGATACACGTTGCATATGAAGTTGTACTAGCACGAGTCTGAATATTTCTCCTCCTCTACACATCTCGTCTCAGGAAAAAAAAAGAAAAGCTCCTTCTCTACTCTGTCTCTCTCCCAATCTTCTTGCGAAGGAAGCAAAGCGAGGGCGGCTCAGCGGCGGCGAGATGGACGGCGGCGGAGAGGACGGGAAGCAGCAGCCGCACCTGGTGCTGGCGCACAAGCTGTTCCTGCTGTCGCACCCCGATGTGGACGACTTCGCCAGGGTCGACCTCCGCGCCGACGTCCTCGCGGCCGTCAAATCCGATGGTAGTACCCGCGCCGTGCCCCCCTCCTTTTCTCCATTATGCTTGCAATTGCCGGCGGGGTTTTGGATTGATCCGACTGTGGTGATTGGTGCAGACATGGCGGCGCTGTACGAGTCGCTGGCGGCGGACGGCGTGCTGGAGATGGACGCGGCGCTGCTGGCCGAGATGCGCGCCAGGATCGACGAGGAGATCCGGAAGCTCGACGAGAAGTGAGTGGATCTCGCCGCTTGTGATCCTTTCCTGCTCGATTTCTAGGCTGGCTCCTAGGGTTTCATACCGCGAGTTCTAATGCACCTAGCTCGGTGACAGCACTGTTTGTTTGAACATCGTTATTGTTGTTTGGTTCAGTACTAATTTAGCCTCGAACTCACTGGGTTTGTGAGTTATGTGCTGCAACGCTATTACAGTCATGGGTTGGTGGGGTTTTTTTAGCTCTAGCTGAGTAGTCGTTCCAGTTGTGTCTGAACATTGCAATTGATAACTTTTATTTATGTGTCCTCAACCTAAATTTGCACCTCATGGCCCATTGATCGGTATCACAATGACATAGCAAATTGTGCTTGTTAATTTTAGATGGTAGATGGAGAATTATGCATCCAACTATTCAGATCACAAGGAATGAGTGAACATTGCATGCAGTGGCAAAAGATTAAATGCCCCGCGTTTAAATTGCTTCTGACTTTGCTGTAAACATGCCCCTGGAACTTGTCCAGGTAAATTTTTTAACCGTGGTGGCCTAGATTCTGGGGCAGTGAGGGTACTATTGTCTTTCTCTTTTGGTGCATCTCGGTTCTGTCTAGCCTTGCTTGAGTGTCAATATTCAGTTATTGTCTGTTCTTTGTTAATTATATTTCTTATATGAAGAATTGCTGATGCTGAGGAGAATTTGGGCGAGAGTGAAGTGCGTGAGGCCCATCTTGCCAAATCCTTGTATTTCATAAGGGTTGGGGAGAAGGTATACATCTGATGTTTTCTTCCTTTTATTTATCAGGATTTTTGTATGTGTTCCAAGCATGTATCTTACCTGATTATAAAAAATTCAGGAAAAAGCACTGGAGCAGCTTAAGGTTACTGAAGGAAAAACTGTAGCTGTTGGCCAAAAGATGGACCTTGTTTTCTACACATTGCAAATCGGACTTTTCTATATGGATTTTGATCTCATCTCAAAGTCCATTGACAAGGCCAAAAAGTATGTCGGATGTCATTTAGTTATTTCAATTTCTGCTTGATTTGCATTATGAAATCTGATATGCTGAGATATTGTTTTGCCTGGTGGAAGCCTGTTTGAGGAGGGTGGTGACTGGGAGAGGAAGAACAGATTGAAAGTGTATGAAGGCTTGTACTGCATGGCAACTAGAAACTTCAAAAAAGCTGCTAGCTTGTTCTTGGATTCGATTTCAACATTCACAACTTATGAGCTGTTGAGTTATGAAACATTCATCTTCTACACAGTCCTCACGAGTGTTATCTCACTGGACCGTGTATCTCTAAAACAGAAGGTAGGCAGTTTAGTTGTATAAGTCCTTTTCATTGCCTTGGATTTCTGACCAACATGGATCTTTGCAGGTGGTAGATGCTCCTGAGATACTGGCTGTAATTGGCAAAGTACCTCATCTCTCCGAGTTTCTCAATTCTCTCTACAATTGCCAGTACAAGTCATTTTTTATTGCATTCTGTAAGTAACAGAATCGTAATATTTCTTCCATACTTTCCATTCTCATGATAAGTAATGTTCTTGTGGATGGTTGTTGTGGTTGGCTGGCTAGCTATCCTGGATTTCTCATCATTGTTTCTTATTTCAGCTGGCTTGACGGAACAGATCAAGTTGGACCGTTACCTGCAGCCTCATTTCCGCTACTACATGCGTGAAGTGCGCACTGTTGTATACTCACAGTTTCTTGAATCGTACAAGAGTGTGACAATGGAAGCAATGGCTGCTGCCTTCGGTGTGACCGTTGATTTCATTGACCAGTAAGTGTAGTCTATGCCTGGTGCTCATATTCTAGCTGTTGTGTTGCTCATAAGTCGTAAGCACTATTTGTGTTACCCTGATGCAGGGAATTGTCGCGCTTTATTGCTGCTGGGAAGCTCCACTGCAAGATAGACAAAGTTGCTGGCGTCTTGGAGACGAACCGACCTGATGCCAGGAATGCATTCTACCAGACAACCATCAAGCAAGGCGACTTCCTGCTGAACCGCATCCAGAAGCTATCACGAGTTATTGACCTGTAGGCAAGCCCTTCAAGCCGTTTGAGCTCTGCCAGAACTTATTGGCTCGAGTTACTGGTGCATGCCTTCCAGTGTATTATTTACTTTGGCCCCTGAGTGTACCAGCAGCACTGGACTTACATCGGTCACGGTCAAAGAAGCTCTAGGGTTATTTATCTTCTGATGAGAAATTGTATTTTGTACTTTGTAGCCTAACTACATGGGTTCAAAACAAATACGGGCATTGCTTGTAGACGTTTCTTCTGTGATGAATTCATTCTTTATTTTGGTTCACTGCCTTATCGTTTGGCTACTAAGGGCCTTTTATTAGCAGAAGTGTTTACCCATGCAATATTCCCATCTGGCTATGATCTTTCAGGCGCAACAAACCGTTTTCATAAACATCAGTTGCATGACAGGCAGGCAGCAATACTGGTACTCCAAACAGCAAGCTCTCTGAACGGGTCGGAAATGCTGCTGCTCCTTGCTACCTCAAAACAATGCTTTTCTTGTTTAGACAAGAAGAAAAAAATTAACCATTCTACATAGAGAGTAGTAGAATTACAAGAAAACCGAAGTGGGCAAATCGTATCCCAGTATCATACTCCGACTACCATTTCAGTATACAGAAGTGAAACAATAACACGATCCCACTGCCAGTAAAGTATAAACCCACCCAAGACTGGATATCTGCAATCAAAATCGACGCTGTTTATTGGACTATATGTAATGTCACTACACATGCCAAATCTCTTGGAAATCCCTCTGTATGTGTACATTTTGATCATACAGTTCTGACGAAACCAAACACATCCTACCCGCCTACAACAGGGGCAAACCAACGCACCAACAAAAAGTTCCAACACTAAAATCACAACAACCCAAGTTCCAGGGAATTGCACATGAGTCAAAGAGTTGCACCACCATGGCTGTTATTGTGGGTGTCCTAGCCAGCAGCTTGACTGGATTTGCCATTGGGCGTGCCCGAGGGGTTGTTTTCACCAGGTTTTGAGGCGGCCATTTCCTCCAGGCGCTTCCATAGGGCTTCTCGCTTTGAATCAGATTCCTCCTGCTTGAGCTCCTCATCATTGAACCTCTGAACACACTCCCCGAAGAACGCAGAATCATGATCAGAGAAGATCTTGCGTACGTTCAACGTCAGGCTACGCACAGCTTGGTTCCAGTGATCTCTGGTGTTTCTCTCGAGTGCTGGATAGATGATAGGTAATAACACCTTGTAGTTTTGCTTAATTAGGTTTTCAATATGGTCATTGTTCCAGAGAAACAGAGCCCGCTCTGCCACCTATGAACAAAAAAAGGAGAAAAAACATTAAGACACTGAGTACATAAAAAGTTGAATTAAGCTAATGATGGGCATTCCACTGGGCAGCTAGCTAAAAATAATGCCCATGTCTATTATAGATATGCTACAAACTGTTCAAGTGAAAATATACAACTAAACAAAACCACCAGAAACCATGAATGATGATTCCATACAAAAACTACAACCAGTCCTACAGAATCTGCAGGATCCAAGCTGCATTAGTGCACAGTTATTGGCTAGAATGAGAACAGGAAGAGGAGAGCAAACAATCATACATCCAAAATATACGTGTCTAAGACCAGTTTTACGCAAGCTTCGACAGTCAGAAATAGATGAACAGGATTTTACAAATAGCCAAGACAGGAGCGACAGTCAGAAAATACTATTCTTTGATAGTTAGAATATACGTTGAATTCATAATGATAAGCATGGGATTGAGCAATAGACGAACAGGGTTTTACACACAGCCAGGACAGGAACGGGTGCCAGAAAAAGACTTTCACAATCAGAAAGTGATGGAACAGGTTACATCCAATGAAGCAGTTCAGTAAAACTAAGCATCAAGAACAAAAGAGAAAACATATTTCCTCCACAAGTTATAATTTGGGAAAATTTAGTGGCTTTTGTTAAGTTATCCAATCTGTGTGGCACGGGTATCTATTTTGCCACATGAACATGAGACATGGATTCGAAGCAAGGCATCTGCTTTAACACAAAGCCCACAGTCAAGTTTTTTTATTGAACATGAGATTCCTGATGACAAATTCTACACGAAACTTTTGTTTTACAGTAGATATAGAAAAGAGAAGTTTGTTCAGTCACTAATCCTATTACTAATCCATAAAGGACTAAGGTCTATATGCAACAGATCAGTTTCTAAGTCTTCAATGCGAGAAACGCCCAAATAAAGGAACAAATTACCATGTGTATTCTCCAGATAAATCGAACTTAATGATAAAAAAAGTTGATATGCTATTTTGTGATTTTAACTTGAAGGACAATTAACTTAAACATTTTTTCTTTTACTTCTCTTAATCACATATTAGTGTATATAAAAACAACTGAAAATCCAGGTGCCTAAATTATACACAAAAAGAGAGACAATAGTGTGCAGAGAAGGTAACTTAATAGCAAAGCCTGGCAACACTAAATATTAATCTTTCCCGCACTTAGGAGTATATTTATAGCTATATGTGTGCAAGCAATCGATGGCAAATAATCGCATAATCAAAGAGCACGGATTTGCACCAAAAGTCATAAATCTGGAAATTTTAGTGGCTCATACTAGTTATCCAGTTTGGGTGCAACTAAAAACTGTTTTGCTACATGACATTCCCGATGACAACTTCTACAGAATTTATGTTTTACAGAAGCAGATATAAACAAGAAAAGCTTGTTACATCCCGAATGTGATTACTAAGAAAGAGGCACATAAAGGTCTAAGACTAAGGTAGAAGAAGCATTAAAAGGGAAGGGAACAAATTACTATGCATACTCTCCAGAAGACTCCAACTCTATGATGAGAAATTGATACACCTTTTGTGATCATAATTTAAAAGGCATATAACCTAGCATCAACGCTTTCTTTTATTGTTCTTAATCACAGATTAACACATTGAAGGGCGGGCTTGGTGCAGCGGTAGAGCCTACCGTCTGTAACCGGAAGGTCCCGGGTTCAAGCCCCAGCCTCTGCATATTTATGCGGGTAAGGTTTGGGCGCTATTACAACCCTTCCCCAGACCCCGCACGGTGCGGGAAGCCTACGGCACTGGGTACGCCCTTAATCACAGATTAACACATTATAAAACAACTGGAAATTCATCTGCGCAAATTATACGTAAGAAGACACACCATGGTGTGCAGAGAGGGTATCTTAATATGAAGTCTGAAGACACTATAGATATTATTTTCCATACTTAGGGAGCAGAATTCTAGCGAATTAAAGCGTGCAGGCAAACAATCACAGAATCAGAGGCCTAAAGCAGTAAGAGCACATGTCTCATGGACTAGAAGAACCAACAAACAAGTTTGGTAGAAATTGATGGGAAGCTTAAGTATAAGCCCAGTAAGATTTTGACCTGGAAATGGGAGCTGTTCATGCTACGGGCAATCTGACGGAAGAGTGGAACCATGCATCTTTGAAACTCTGCAAGCTGTGTTGCCTCTAAAACCTCTTCTAACTCACCCAAGAACATCACCTCCTTTGAACTGTTCGTCACAGGCCAATATTTCAGTAAGCCCCTAATAACTGTGTCAGCAAGTTTGCAGTCCTTCTCAACAAACTGTGTGATACAATAAGATAGCTGCTGATGGTACATAGATACACACTTTGGCTTGTGAAGTGGGATCAGTGCACGAACAAGGAACAACTTGTGTTCTTCCTTAAGCGGAAGGGCAAAACCATTGATAATACTGCCCAGGATCTCCAACAGCTCTGCAATACCATTATGCTTTTCTGTTTCAAATATGAACCTGTAGAATATATTGTTGATTGCTTTCCTGATGAATGGGCGATGAACCATGAATTTACCATATATTCTATGTAGTATCGTCTTTAGATAGTCCCTTTCTCTTGGGTCCTCTGAGTCAAAAAGATCTAGTAGCCTAAGAATGAAGGAATGATCTATGTATCTCTTGGCGAGCTTTGCATCTGTCTCCTGTGATGCTACAAACCTCAAGAAAACCTCATACACAATCTGCAAGTGCGACCATGCCGGGTCCATGAGTGGCTCGTCCTCCTCCAGATCAACGCCCTCAATGGCCTTGTTCTCACGGGGCGTGGGGTTGGAGCTCCGGAACAAGTTAATCGACACCATCTTGGTGATCTCCAGCATGACGATCTCCGAGAACTTGCCATTCGCAGACGTGACGTAATCGACCAGCTCCATTAGCGTCTGGCGCTTCACCTCCTTTTCCTTGAGGTTCTTGGTCGGATCAGTGAAGTCATACACAGCGCAGCACAGGTTCACCTTCTTGACAAACAAATTCTGCTTCTCGGATGCCGACACATCCTTGAACGACGGCAGAGGCTCATTGGAGTGATACACCACGGCTCCATTCATCACCGGGTTAGGAGTTACCCCAGGTGGCACCGCATAATCCCCATTTCCAGCCCTCTTGTTCCCTGGGTCCATGCTCCTGGCAGCACTGTAAGAATTGGACGGCTCAATGCCGTTCCCTGCAGCCACAGCAGCAGCAGCAGCATCCCGGCTATCCCCGGCCTTCCCCGGCTTCCTCGGCAGCCGACCAAGGATCTGCTTAATCATCCTCCACCACCAGCAACCAAAACCCTAGCAGCACAAATCAGCCACGGAAGCGAAGCGAGGATCTGCGCGGACCTGTGGCTCCTGAGCTGAACCAACCACCCCCAAGATCTCACCAGACCCAAGCTGACAAACCCACAGCCCAGCCAGCCAAGAACCCACACCCTAGCTCCGATCCCTCCCGGCGGAACCAACCAATCAGGCCGCCCAGATCATTTGAACCAATACGAATCGGACCTGGTCAGGGAGCCACTCCACCGCCCGGGCCTGAACGGATCAGGCCACGCCTCCATGGCCCGAAAAATCCAGTCTTTCCCAGCTCCCGCCGCCGCCGCCGCTGCCGGCCGACCGAATCTAGGATCCCAGCACCTCAGAGAACAATCGGATGAGGGGGGATGGGGGCGAGGTTGCGAAGGAGGGCAGGAACCTTTTCTTGGGCTGGCAAGTGCTCTCTCTCTCTCTCTCTCTCTCTCTCCCTCCTTTTTGGTTCTCTGGATTTGAGAGGTCTAGAGGTCCCCAAAAGTAGCAAAGGGGGGATGGAGTAGGAGTAAAAGCTCGCGCGGCAGGCACGGCGATGCGACTGCGAGGAGAGCGAGATGCAACGGACGGGACGGGAACGGGACGGCAGCCAGGGAGAGTGAGGGGAGGACGGGGAGCGTGATGCTGTCACAGTATTCTAACTGCTCTGGGGTTAGCCGCACTTAATTGCAAACCAGCTGCTGCTTGGCCTGCTACTGCCGCCGCTGTCACTATAGTTTAGTGTAACCCCTCCCCTCGGTCTCATTCTGCTGTCGGGCACCGTCATGGATGTTAGCGCTAAGCCTTTTGACTCCGACGGTGAGTGTGGGCATTCCATTCCCCTCCACTCCTTCCTCTGTCACTTCACCACCGTCTCGGAGCCACTGCCTTTAAAAAATTTCTCCAGAGCTTAGTGGAGTTTCGTACTACTCCTGATGAATCCTGATTATCTGATGTTTAGTCGGCTGATTGAGAAGAAAGTAAAGCGGTGCGCTGATCTCTAGCGCAGTGATGAGTACGGCACGGCGAGTTTATAGCGCGGCTACGGACCCCGCTGAATAAACAAGGATTATCGTAACGGCCGAGGGCCGGCTGTGGAGATGTTTATGCCGGCGGTATGGTACTCGGTACTCGCCGCGAGACTGTCGGTGTGCACTTGCCGCTGCCGTGCTCTGCTCCGCTCTGCTCTTCTCTTTGCTTCCAGTTGAATCGTTCAAGGCACTGTTTAGTTCCGAAATGGCAACTCCTAAATACACTATGTAAAAAAAAGATTCTCTACCACATCAAAATGTCATAACATGTATGAAGTACTAAATATAAATGAAATCAAAAATTAATTGCACAGTTTTGTTGTACTCTGCGAGTCGAACATTTTGAGCCTAATTAATCAATTTTTAAATAATTGTTCACAAATACAAACGAAATGTTACAGTAGCCCAATGATTACGAAGTGACATCTTACTCCCAAATTCAACCTCTCAATTCTAACGTCTCAACGCCGCGCCGGCCGTGCCCTGGTGCAGATGCAATGCCTCCCCAAAGTCACCTCCCTTGCGCGGGCGGCTTGCTCCATCGTTTTCGCTTCGAACTGCAACACTACACGTGCTCCGCCGCCTCCAAGGTCAAAGCGAGTGTCGGCGTCTCTGCGGCGCCGCTTTGTGGCAATGGCAACCTAGGGTCGCAAGTCTCGACAGAGTAGCAGTGCTGGCGAAACCAGCCGCTGCGTGAGGGGAAAAAAAAGTTCGCCGGCGCTAGCAAGACCATCATGAGAGAAAGATCGCCCGGCACGCCAGCCGCGGAGGAGATGGGCACCGGCACCAGCAAGGCCACCGAGAGCGTAGCAGCTACCAACAAGGAAACAGCCAACCAAATGGCGCAACGCAACCCGCCAAACCTAATGCGTAGTACGTTCCAGAGAGGTGCAGCGACACGTCAAAACCAGAGAGGGAGAGGAGAAAGCTCTGAAAAAGGCAGCACGGCGGCCGAGCAAGCTCGGGGCGCCGCCAATGGAAAAGCAAGCGAGACGGGGTGCTGCGGCAACGTGCGGGCCGCGTGCCAACGTGCGGGGGAGCGTGCGCGTGTCTGCCAGTGCCAGCGCCAGCCAACCCCGTCCCCGCCTGTGTGTCTTGTGGCCGACGCCGCGGCTGCCGCCTGCCGCCCGTGGGGCGCTCTGGCGGCGTGGCCTGGCCTGGCCCCGGCCTGGCGCGGCCGCTGCTACTCTGCTAGGGGATGAACAGTGGCAGCGCTGCCGGTGCCGGCGGCCGTGGCCCGTGGGGGCGTGGACGGACCACGCCGGCGCGAGCGCGACGCCTGCTCCGGGCTCAGAGCGACCGATCGGAATTCGGGTCGGTTGAGAGCCATGGTGATGATGGCATTCGGCGAGGGATGCCGTGCGACAGGACAGCGATGCGTGTGTGTGTGTGTTTTTTCAGCCGTGTCTTACCACTACCATCGTGTTCGCTTCCGCTCTGGTCCATGTGTGTGTGACGGCCGCCTCTCGAGCCCATGGCTTGCTGCTACAGTGCTGCTCCGTACATGCCTACGTGCATGATGATACGGGGAACAACTCATGCTCGTTGCCCATCATCGTGTCCTACCCGTGTCTTCTTCGTTTTAAAACGCGCTACCAAAAGCATGGTCGGGTATTCTCTTCGTCGAAAACTAATGACAGGGATTCCATCCCTGGCTCATTTTAAAGAAAAACGTGGCGGTTGGTCCTTGTTTACCCATTCATCCAATCCTTATCCATCGAGAAATGCCTCTTTATCTTTTTTCCCCTTTTTCACAAACTATGTACTCCCTCTGTTACTATTCGTAGGTCGTTTTGGCTTTTCTAAATACATAGTTTTTGTTGTGTATTTAGATATACACTATATCTATATGCATAATAATATCTATAAACTTAGAAAAAACAAAACGACCTACAAATAGAAACGGATGGAGTACTACATAACAACCTCATATGTCAGTACAATTCTTCGGGTTAGCTCTTGCCCGTCGTTACCCCATTTTCTTCTCCAGCCATATATGTTAACACTGCAATGAAAATTTTTATCCCCTGGTCTTCTACCTCAACAATGGCTTTTCTCATTATTAGATGCTTGAATCCCCCGGCACTAGCGCACTAACCTAGCTCGGCTATAACCCTCCAAGTTACTTCCAATCCGACCTGGTTCACTGTCGATCTTCCACAACCCTCTACTGCATTGTCTTGGCTTTTTACCTTATTTTTAAACATAACTTTCTAAATTTATATTAATTATTAATTGATAGAGGAGAGTTTAACAAGACCTAAGCGGATCTTGGCTTTTTACTAGGATATCTTTTAACTCATATCCACTTCAACTAGTTTTTCCGCTGTGATTGATGTGCCCTTCCATCTCGCTACCCAACCCACCGGCCACTGATCACCTCCTTTGCTGGATCGGTCTACCTCCTATAGCATTCCTTTGCTAATAGCATCGCCGCAATGGCGAAAATCCCATATAATACAGGAGTGTAGTCAAAATCAATATAAAAGGGCCAAAGGTTACTTTTTACACGTATGAACCCTCATCATCTCTTAACTTTATTTTTCAAAATTGTCGCAACCTTTTTTTATACTTAAAGGCTTTATTAATGAATTCAAAGACATGTTACGGAGATGAGTTTTTTTTTGAGAAACCTCGGGATTTATTAATTAGCCATGAGCAACATTACATTCAGTGTCTAGCAAACTACGGAGTCCATGCGGAGCTTCAGATTGTCACTCCTCCACATGAGAACTACTAGAAACTAGCTTAGCACACTCATGGGCTAACCTATTACAATCTCTACTAATGAAACTTAGCTTAAAATCATCACAATCCCGGGCAAGGACAGCTACCTGCTGCAGTAGACCTGAGATTTCAGATCGCTGGTTCTTCCGTTGCTCCCAGAGTTGAACAAGAACCTGGCAGTCAGTCTCCAGGTGCAGACGTCGCACTCCGTGTCTTCGAGCTAGCATCAATCCATCTCTGCACGCCATAGCTTCTATGGTCAGAGCGTTGAGGCAATGATCATACCATTTGGCTCCTCCACCACAACACCTTCCATCGCTATCTCTGAGCACAAATCCAGTAGCACCAGTGCTTTCTCCCTCCTTATAAGCAGCGTCAACATTGCATTTCATCCACCCCAACTCAAGCAGCTCCCAATGCTCGCGTTGTTTGGACTGCTTCCCCTCCTTCTGCGGATGCACAATATTCCAGAGATCAAAAGCTGTGTCGATCGACCACTGGAGCGCTTGTCGCATCGGAACGCCAATTTGACCATGTCTTCTCTTATTACGTGCCATCCACAAAGCCCACACCCCACACAATATCACTGCTGCTTTCCTCTCTGGAATAACGTGGGGGTCCAACCGATCGTGTGAGGTTGATGTTACCCCATTGTACATTATTGAGAGCAATCTTGACTGGACAGTCACTGCTAATGTGATTAATATGATAACAAGAGTACAAGCAAGACAATGTAGATGTTTGTTGAAATGCTTGTCTAGCTAGTCGATGAGCCGTGCTGATGCTGGTTCTTGGAATTTTGTCGCAACCTTTTGAGATGCATCTCATGGCACTTCTGTGTGCTCTTTTTTTTTTTGAAAAACTCTTATATGTGCTTGTTATCTTTTACCATTGGAGCTTACAATTTTGACCCCTCTACAACCGCAGCTCTTACATTTATTTTTGTTCCTTCTGAAATGAAATGGGCGTGCGATTTCCAGTTGACAGCTTGACATGATCATGGGGTTCGTAGATTGTACTGTACTTTGATGGCGACATTCGAAAGATGTGCATTCATCATCTTCCGTGTGATTTGTGAACGCTGTCCAGCTGGCAACGCGGGCCACATGCGTCTGGGCTGACGATACCCACAAGCCCGGCCCAAGACTATTTCGAGCCGTTTGCCTGCCAGGCCCGGCGAGCAGTATAAAAGCGTTGGCCGCCGTCCCCCACTACGCATCGGATCCGGAGTCGGAGCCGAGAAGGACCCGCAGCCCGTAACCCGGCCCGCCCCGTCTCCACTTCGCCAAGCCTTCCTTTCCTCTTGCCCCCCGTCCAAGATGGAAGCAGAGTACCCTCACCACCAAGCGGGTCCCTCCTCCTCCTCCACCACCACCACGACCCTCCTCTGGCCGTGCGCCGCGACTCGCCGCAGGAAGAGGGGCGAGGACGGCGACGACGACCTCTCGCCGGCGTCAGTGGCCATGGATCTCGACGCCGACGCGCAGCGCGCCGCGGTACGTGCGCGCCGCCGCTCCCCCATCCCCCGCTCCTTTCCCCCGCCACGGGGCTTCCTGGGGCGTGATTATCTGGCTGGTCGCTTCCGTTCTTGCTGGTTGGAAGAGCGCTTGCCCCCGGTAGTTTTGATTCTTGGTGCGTCGCGCGGGTTCTTGGAGAATCGACGCACCCCCTGTTCTGTTCGTTTGGGTCCGCGCCGGCCCTAGGGTCCGGAGGGGAGGCCTGTGTTCAGGTTCTTTGCCTGGGGTGGCGGATGAGAAAGATTCGTTCTTGTCGGTTGGTTTTGGGAACGGCGCTTCTTCTTTGAGGCTCTCGCGTTCTTGAAGAGGGTTTAGGGTGTCGAACTTGTGCATACGAGATAGGATAGGTTCTTTGCTTCTGATCTGGTCATCCGAGGGATCAACACGGATAATGCGTGCTTCGGTGATTCTACAATATCCTCAGAATTACAAATTTGAATTGTTTTCTAGGAGGGTTTTATCTTTTGAGTAATGATCATACTATCTCTTTGGATGAAAAACTGAATTCTTTGTATTATGAGTTGTCCACCTATTGGAAAGGTTGATGCAACAGAGCCTGACAATTTTGTTTTTGTTGGAAAATCCCAGGACAAGCTGAAAGCAGTGTCAGAGGAACTTGGACACCAGATTCGGGTTTTTTCAAGCGAGAAATTCGCACAACAACCTAACAAGCTGCCCAGTGCAGATCATGGTACTGAATTTCATCTGCCATTGTTTTTACCAAAACCTTTATTATCTTTATGGTAGTTCTGTTGTGACAACAAAACATTCTTCTTGCAGAGGAAGATGATGAGTTTTATGAGCTTCAGCCTGCTGATTACTTCAACTTGATCTCAAACAGGCTTGCAGGTAACAAAATATGGTTTGGGATATTTAAAGTTACTTTAGTATCAATTCAGTTTAGTATTGGTTCAACTGTACTATTTTGCTTTCTCCTATATATACTGTAACACTGTTTATAAAATGATGATTTTGTTCAGAGCAATCTAAAATGCTAAAGACTCGCAAGATGCGGGAGGCAGAACTTGCTGCTCAGCGAGCAAAGATAACAAAGGTAGGGTTATAACACACATTGTTCCTATTTAATTTTCTCACAATCAGTTAATACGCAACAAGTGGTTACAGGATCCATTTCTGTGTGAATCCTAGTTAGCTCCCTTTTAAATACAGCTTTATCTGAGAACTGCCTTAAGAGATGCTTGAAGAGCAGATGTACTTTTTTTGTATTTAATGCAGAAATATATGTGCTAATTAACTTGTAGCTTGTGAAGAAATTATGGCATAGCAATACGTTGTTCTAATTACACTTTTTTAAAGAACATAATTTTAGATTTCTTAAATGTACGTTGATTTACTTGTTTTCTTTGTTTCCTCTTTCCATACTGATGGTAACCGCCTTGATTATAGGCGTTAATGGGAGTGTGATTCTCTGATGGGTTGCATTCATGATTGTAGGCGGTAATGAGGGTGCGATTCCCTGACGGCTACATTCTTGAGGCTGACTTTCTTCCATCAGAGAGGATTCATAGTCTTGTGGACCTGCTCATGAAAGTACTTGCTAGACCAGATCTGCCATTCTATCTTTGTAAGTTCTGCTTCTCTCTTAGGAATTATATATGTAGAGTTTAACTAATATATGTTTCTCCTGCCCTCTTTCACCCTTGATCATTCCTTTGTATTTTACCTGGCAACAATTTATTCTGGCTATTATTTGCTATGATAAGACTTGCTTTTTTTTTGGCAAGCAAATATATTGGCAATCATGACAAGTAGGGAAACAGCAAACTGACAAATAGTTTTACGCTTACAGAATCGGTTAAAAAAACTTTTAATACATCATTTTGTGCAAAGGGTCTTAGAATTGGTCTTAGCTGCTAGTATCCTTTTCTTGTGAGGCAATTACTATTTGGTGATATTAGACAATAAAAATAATATTGTAGAAGTATAAAACTATTGCCAACACTCATTTGTTGTCTGTACAACAGTAGCGAATGGGTGGTCTCTCCTCTGTGCACTTTCTTGTGATAATTTGGTGCCCCTTCTGGACTACAATTCGAATAACAGCAGCGTACAAAGTGACACATATAACTATCATATTGCCTATTTTGGATAAAACATGAACCAATGAACCTTATGCCGAATGTTCCTTGGGTTGAACTTGTGAAATCTTAAGTCTGATAATTGTTGTGATCTCTGGTGTTATTATTTGGCATGCGTTTGACTTATACACATATCTTAGACACGTACTGTTTGCAATTTCTAAATGCTGGGTCCTTTCGAATTCACAACAGATACAGTACCTCCAAAGAAGCGAATACTAGACACGTCACAGGACTTCTATGCAGCTGGTTTTATCCCTGGAGCTAATGTCCACTTCTCTTATGATCTGCCTGAAGGTATGCATCGTCATAATAAGTAGTGCCAAGTTAAGAAAATAAACAATAATTACATTTCAGCTATATTATGTTTTAAATAAATAATTGTTGTGCATCTTAACAGAAATTGATTTCAGTGTCACACCTTTATGAGGCTTTGTTTCCTCACACATATGAAGCCTCCCACCACCCATCAAAAATTGTTTCACGTCTGTTATCCAAAATTTTTCATGGTTGTCACTTTGATAGAAATTCAGATATCCATTAGGTCTTTATTTTGTAATGAGTGATACCAAATGCTTTGGACATACAGGTTCGTTGTTAAATGCAGAAGATCTGAAAGCAGGACCTTTTCTCCGTGAAGAAATTCTAAGTTTGGATGGATTGTCGCTTCTGTTGAAACCTGCGAGTCAACCTGATGATTCTAGGATGGACTCTTCTGCTCCCCAGTCTCGTGTATCTCAACCTGATCCTGCACCAATAACAAATAAGAAGCCCGGGAAACCAAAGTGGCTCAAAAGGTAACATTGTTCTCAATTGGTTTCAAAGTTTTTTTGTCAGAACTTCTACTCCATAGTTTAATACTGTTAGGAATCTATGATAACTTCATGCATGCAAGATACTTGTGAAGTTCATCACGTTGGGAATCTATGATAATTTGTGATCATGTTTTTATATCAAGTTCATCACGTTTTTTAGAACATTTTTAGAATTGGCAAGGAGATTTGAAGTGGATCCTTGCCTAGTAGACTCTGGGCCTGTTTGCTTCTAGTCCTGCCAAACCTGTCTGGCACAGGCAGCCATCCCAAGCGTCTGACAGGCAGGAAGCAAACAAGCTGGCCATGTTGTTGGTTAATTTTGTATACCTTTTAACGGTTATACAAATGCTTTACGTAGTCTATTGCAGTTTCATTTGAGTGCATGCATTTCTGTTATGGCCACTGGCCATGATAGGGATAAACACCACCAGGAGGATAGCCGGATGGAGACGGCTGTTAAGGATGAGAGGCTAGATCATAGATGAGAGGGACGAACACGAGATGAGAACTAGATTGTTTGTTTCTTTCTTGCTTACCTTTGATTGATACAACTCCTCTTATTATATAGAGAGGTTTACTTGACCCTAAACAATAGACTTCCAATGTGGTACTATTCTAACTAACCCTAACCAGTTACTGTTCACGGCACTGTAGCACGCCGACCAAAGGCCCATCTGGCCCAAAGGGCCTAGCCTATGTTGTGTTGAATCAGCCCAACTAAAGGATATGGCTTTCGTGATAATTCTGTTTGTTTGAACTCCATGGGTGCTCTAATTATTTTGTTTCCGAACATCTTTTTACTAAAATGACTGTTATCAACTCATTGCAGGTGATGCCACTTGGGGAGTTAAGTATTTGCCTGCCCTCAACACAGAATCACTCTGTCAGGCTTCTAAACACTCATAATTCATGGTTCAACAAGTTCAGATTTGAACAAGCTGCACCGTGATGCCTTAGTACTATCCTCTGCTGACTAAAGCTGTTGGGGCATTAGAAGCAGGTCCCACCTTTTGTCGGTGGGAGCCGAATAGCATGTAAATTTAATGTGTTGCTGCAGACTCGCCAGAATGGTGCTTTGCCACCTTATACACATCCTGTAAACCCCATAGTAACGGTGGAAATAATAGTCAGTTGTTCTTTACGCTTCACGGAGCAATGCTTTGCCTGTCTTGACACAATACATTTCAGAAAGCCGAAAGTGCTCGAGTCAGCCTGAACGATACCGACAAGGCGACAAAACGTGGGGGTTTCAGATCTGGACTGCCTGTGCGTTTTATCCTGCCTAAGCGGCTAAGCCCATGATATTGTGACAGGTTGCTTTCTTGTAATTGATGGCGCTGGAGCCCTCATCAACGACTAATTTGTCGCTGGTGGCCTGCATTTCCTTCAACTGATTGTGGCCTGTGGGCCAGCTAGATTCTGCGTGATTGCGATATCTGCGTGTGCTTGTTCAATGTTTAGTGCCTGCTGCTTCTGCGGGTGAATGGGTGCTTTTGACAAGAACGTCTCAGTATGTGATATTAACTTATCAAGTGTTCATACTCGTGTAGGCTCAGTGTCTGGAGACGAGTTTATGGCTTGAGTGGAGACTGCCCGTGACTGCGAGTGACAATGCTGCATTGTTAGTTGGATAGTCACTTTTTTGCTTCCTGAATTTTGGATGAGCCCCACGTGGCGGCTGCTATCGTTGCTGTGGGTGGGACTTGAGAGCGAGGGGAAGGATGCTCTTATGTGGCTGTCCCTATCTGTAGAATGCTACGTAGATATTTATGTTTATCTCCCAATCCCATCATCACACATGCATGATTCTGTCTGGCGTTTCAGCCATCAACTTCAACAGAAACTAAATTAGTGCAGCGGCAAAAGGCCCTCATCATCGGGCAGCATGTAACATGAGGGGTCTGCCGTCTGGGGGCGCGAAGGTGAGATCGGCGTGATGCAATCTTGAATCATAGGCGATCCAGAGCCGGGGTCCCTGGTCCTTTCCCGTGAAGTGGCCAGTTCGGCAGCCACAAGTTATCGCAGAGCACCCAGGCACGCCCAACCACCAGCAGAATATGAATGACTGATCTGGCAATCACTTGTCCAGATAACCTGAGGCAGTGAGGCTTGAGATTTCTGCTCACCAACATTCAGATCTTGCTGACATCTTGGGAGGACATCCCAAAGGATGACAGGAGGTGTTACGTGTAGAATCTATAGCCGTGAAGGTTGCTTTGGAGTGGAGCTGCCGAGTCGAACAGCTCGCTTTGCCGGCTCGTTGGAGGAAACTGCTAGTAGCAAAGTTTGCGTTGCAGGGTGGTAGCTGGTCGGTAGGATAGGATAGGATAGCACACGCAGCAGCCGGGCGGATGCATCGACTCTTCCGGCCACTACTCCCACTAGTTCATATACTTCCCGGCGGTCACAGTCAAAAGTCACAAGAGGCAAGGACTCCGTTTTCAAGCTTCTGTCTATCAGTGCGTTGAACATCGCATCGCAAGGTTCACAAACGACTCCGTGCGCATCCGCGGCAAATACCAACAACTTGCGGGCTCCGGCGCAAACCAGCCGACGAGACGAGAACAAAAATGGCCTTTTCGGCGTCCAGTCGGGAAAGCGGCCGCTCACAAAAGCCGTGGTGCTGCTGCTACGTCTCAAGAGTTTCAGGATATCTGCCTGCCTTGCAGTTTCGAAACGAAATGGAAAGGTCAAAAGCCGCAGAGTCAGAGATGGGTCCTTGGGAACCTGAAGATGAACAGTGACGGTATGCTGCGCGTTGCACTTCGATGTTTTTTCCCTTCCTTTTAAAAAGGGCACGGGCTACACGAATCTGCATTAAGCTAATGAATGGTACGGTGACAGTACCGCTCATGAGGCAAGGCACGTGCCGATCGGATCGCCGGGAGAGGAGCACGTACGCCCCCGGCCAAAAGAGAACGGGCTGTCCACGGCGCGCACGTGACCCATGCGTACTTGTCATCTACTACTACTCTACTCCGTACTAGAGAAGGCGGGTCCGGTCGTTTTCAGAGCGCTGCAGGTCTGCAGATCGACGGCGAGATGAGAACCACCACCCACCCGCAAACCACACGGATGGGCACTTGGGCTGGGCTGTTGGAGTGTTGGGCAGCGGCAGATCAGATCAGACCATCAGAAGTCAGCAAGCCACGAGGCACGTGTAGACGCACGGACGCCACGCAGCCCGCACGGCCTGCAAGGGCGTGTTCCGTCGTCAGGGTCTCCGTGGCAGCTGCAAATCCCCCGCCGCTCTCTGGAGCTCCCTCCCTCCTCCCTCCGTGACGACGGGCCAAGTGGAGTGGAGTCGGAGCTGCATGTTCTCGTCGCGCCAGCCAGCGCACGCAGCACATGGGTCGGCCATGCCCAAGGACACAAGGCGTCAAGGCCCATGGCCGGCCGGGACAGATCGGAGGCAGGGAGCCCAACGAGCCGGGCGGGACAACCGCACGGAGATCCAACCGTGACCGTGAGCTGGAAGGAGGGGAGCGGGACGAAACGCGTGGCTGGCGGGAGGACAACTATGCTGTCCTGGCGATTATTACTGCGTGCTCCGATCAGTGGGGTTCCTTTTCTTCTCGGGACGACGGTGCTCTGATCTGAATCTGATGAGACGAGACGAGACGGTACGAGGTGAGAGCTGGCGTCTCGCTCTGTGCCTCTGTCACTCACTCACAGCTGCTGAGCTGCACCTCGCATTGCGCCCATCGTCAAGGCCACAGCTCGCAAACTGATACCAGTAGCATCGAGGAGGTTGCAATTGCAATGCTTCATTTGCATCTGGGCTGGCGAGCCGTCGAGCAAGATTACTCTATGCTGGATCGGACATATATGCCAGGTTGCCCCCGATGTTGAGAGTTTTCTGACGGAGAACCCATCGAATCAAGATCGCACCACACAGAACAGAACAGAATCCCCGGGGGAAAGAAAAACAAGCGCTCGCTGGTCGAGTTGCAGCGCGTGCGGAGAGAATCCGTTCGTCGTTTCTGTCCCGCACGTGGAAGCAGTAGCGTCCACGTGTACACGACTACCCATCACCCATATCAACGCCAGGTCATGGCATGGCACCGTCCATCTTCTACTCAGAGCCTCAGGCAAGAAGATATCAGCACTGCCGCGCGCCCGGATAACACAGCGCGCGTTTCAGAGGGATCCTTACTTCCGCATTCAACAAACGTCGTCATTCGTGACGCCACGCGTTATTTTTGTTGAAAAATAAAGTTTGAAATGGAAGGGACGGCCGTACCATATCGCCCGTTGACCGTTTTTCCTTTTTGATGACTCGACGGAGAGAACTTCCTCGCGAACAAGTACAAGGTTCCTCCGGTGGAACGTGCGTGTGTGCATGCGTACGCGTCGCATTTTGTGGCAGCACCGCGGCGTCAGGAGCGGAATCCAACAATTAACAGGGGCCTGGCCAGCACGTAAACGCCCGCGCCGCGCCGAGCCCAATAACTTCCTCTCTGCTGTTACCACTTGTGCCAAAGCTTCCACACGAGCTGTGGCGGAAGCGAAGGAATCGCGGCGCGCGGGGTTGGTGGCACAGAGCACGCCGGCAGTCTCGGCTCGCTCGCAGTCGCAGGTGAGGCCAGGAAAGGCAAGTAGGTGGCGGGCAGGTAAAAGAGGAAGCGAGGCGCGGCGACAGACGGAGGCCGCCGCCGTCGCGGTATAAAAACGCCCGCCCGCCGAGGGGGACCAGCCGAAGGGAAGCAGCGCCTCCCTCCCTACCCGCTCCGCTTGGCGCTCGGCCGCTCGCTCGCTCTCCGCCGGTCCGCCCCGGATATCTCGCCGCTGGTGGTCAGTGATCTCTCCCTCTCTCCATCCGCCCGCCGCCTCCTGCTCCTCCTTTTCCTGGCCGCGGAAACAAAAAATCCCGCGCCTTTCGCTGCTTCGGCGAGTCCGAGGTTTGCCGGCTTCGTCGGCTTTTGCTCTGTCCGGCCGAGCTCACGGTGCCGCTTCTCGCGATTTTGCCTCTCCGGGGGTGTTTGGGGTCGCGTTCTCGTGTGTCGCTCTAGATTCTTTTCCTCAATCGCGAACGGTTACGCGACGGCGGCGGCGGCGGCTCTGCTCGCCCCGGATCTTGTGCTGCCTGAGTTGCAGATCTTTTTTCTCTCTCTCACTTCGGTACTTCGGTGAAGGGAATTCTGGTCGGGCTGGTCTGTCTTCGCCTTGGGTTTTAGCAATTTTCTCTGCTCGTGGGATTCGTGTCCTCGCCAACGGCGGGCTGTTTTCCTTGTGGCAGGGGTTTGTTTTGCTGCCGCCATGAATTGGGAATTTGCAGAGGTTTTGGCGTGAAATTGTGATGTTTCACTTTTAATTTCTACTGCTACAATTAGGCTGAACACATTTGTTGTGTGCATTTCTTACACCGTAAGTGGTTTATAGCAAGTATAAACCCCAAATTGAAGAGTGACGCCTTGCAGTCCTTCAGATATTAGAAGACTATATTAGTGATACTGCTATGTTGACCTTTAGATATGGTGCTTTTAATGATCTCAGCAGCCAGAGAAAAAGTTGAGATGTTTTTTCGAGAATACAATAAGCTGACTGACTACCTTTTGCCATGATGAAATAATCTGATGTGCTTTGTTCTCGGAAGCATGAGATCTTTAGATCTGATCCTGCCAAGTCTTTTTTTTTGTCTCCGGTTCTGAAGCTTCAGTAGACACCATGCTCTTTGTAGCATAAAAAAATGGCATTGCATTTGCATGGAACAGCTAAACTACAGAAGTTATTTACATGCTGTGCTAGCTTATCTTGTTTGCCCTTGGATATTTCATTAGCAGTATGAAAATGCTTATGTGGAGATTAATCGTATGTTTCTCGCTTGGTTAGGTGTATCATTGTAGCAGATAGAAGAGGCCCGTCCTATTTGGATTTACCATGTCAGGAGGATCTTCACCATCATCAAGGCGGAGCAGCTTTAATAATTTATCTAGAGACCTAGACCTTCCTTCAGAACAAGGGTGTCTCTCTATTGTTGTACTTGGGGCTTCTGGTGACCTTGCCAAGAAGAAGACTTTCCCAGCACTCTACCACCTTTTTGATCAGGTATCTGACAGCACTAAGGACTAACCATTCCCTGAATCCCTCTACAATTTTCCAATTTAGGCAAACTTAAATTGTAATCCACATACAAGTGAACCATTACATAGCAAATAATCACTACTCACTTTCTCGGGATGACCGTATCACAACTATAAGCACACACAATTATACATTTCTCCTGTTCGAGATATGATAGTGTATAGAAGACAATTTGGCTAAAACAGATCAAGCTTCAACACATGTTGTAGTCTGAGATATAAATTTAGTTTTTGTAGACATGCAACATTTGTGCATTTTTTAATTTTTTAAGAATATGTCCAGTTCTGTAATTTATGCTAATTATTAAGTTAATATATTAATTCAAGTTAATATGCATGTGTTACACTAAGTTAATATATTAATTCAAGTTAATATTCATGTGTCACAGGGATTTATACAGTCTGGCGAAGTGCATATATTTGGTTATGCTCGATCAAACCTTTCTGATGATGGGTTAAGAGAACGCATTCGTGGGTAAGGTTTTCAGATGGCTGGAGCTAGTTCTTAGGTTGCATAACACTGCCATTTTATTGTGCAGAGAGATTCCTTGTTTTCCAAACCAAGACATAAAAACTTTAAACAGTATTACTGTACTACTCTGATCTGAAATGTGCTGTATACATTCTTAGATGTTCATAAGCTACATGGAATCTTTGAACTTCAGTAACAGGTCTTCTTTTTATACAGGTATCTCAAAGGAGCCCCGGAAGAAGATCTTTCAGAATTTTTGCAATTGGTAAGTTATTTATAACCATAGTGAATTAATTATGTGGTGCAGGGAAAAGACAACATTATTCCATTATGGTAATTTTGTGTCTCAGATAAAATATGTCAGTGGTTCCTATGACAATGGCGAGGGATTTGAGAAATTGAACAAGGCTATATCAGCGTATGAGGAATCAAGCAAATCAGGAAGCTATCGCAGACTCTTTTATTTGGCATTGCCTCCATCTGTCTACCCTTCAGTGTGCAAAATGATCAGAACATACTGCATGAATCCATGTAAAGTTTTTTTTTCTATGCTATATGTTATTTTTTTAGAATTCTGATAAGCTGTTGCATTTCATTAGTTTAATGAATAAACAAGCATGACGAAGTTAGTTCATCAAGATCTGTTTCTTTTGCTCTGCTAGAGCTCAGTGAGCCTCCATTCTTATTTGTAGTAACGAAAGCATGTTTATTTTTGTGCTTTGCTTCCTACCTGCTGTTCACCTCTTTTTTACGTAGTGCTGCCATTGGTATTTGATAAAAATAAACAACCTGTTGCATATGAATCAGTTCTCTTTGTAGTATATTTATAGATTTAAAATCGAGCAGCATACCACTGTCCCTGTCGAGTTTAGGCTTGACATTAGTGTCGTGCATGCAGCTTCTCACCCTGGATGGACTAGAGTCATTGTTGAGAAGCCCTTTGGAAAGGACTTGGATTCTGCAGAAGAATTAAGTGCCCAACTTGGGGAGCTATTTGAGGAACATCAACTGTACAGAATAGACCACTACCTGGGAAAAGAGTTGGTCCAAAACTTGGTAATGTCTGTAACTTTGCTTGACTTACTTTTTGAACTTACTTTACATTTCACCAATTCTTGTCTAACTATTTTTGAACTGATCACATGTTACAGCTGGTCCTTCGTTTTGCCAACCGCTTGTTCTTGCCTCTTTGGAATCGTGATAATATTGATAATATACAGGTAAGCTGATTTCTAGTCAGTAGCTAGCAGTTGGTAACTTTGTTTTGCTGGTATAAGTTCCATGTACATAACTGTGTTCCTTTATCATTCAAGAAGGCATTTCCATAGTTCCTTTCACGAGTTGTTTTACTTGGACCTTTTCATGACTATAGTAGAAAGCTGTTGTATTCTACTGCCACAATTTACTGCTGTTTGAAATGAACCGAATTGAACCTGAGAAACTGATAGCATACATGTTTTTCTGCTAATAGTTGAAACTTATAGTGTAAATAACATGCCATTTAATTAATCCAACCCTGCAGATTGTATTCAGGGAGGACTTTGGCACTGATGGGCGTGGAGGATATTTCGACCAATATGGGTATGTACAAGCATTGTTGTTTCCTTGCAAGTGCTAGTTTGGTGTATTTCAATAACATTTTTATGAAGTTTTCTGATCTAAGACCATGCTCTTACAAGCTAAAATTTAAATCTCCTTCGAAACATGCATATACTACAGCAACCTAATAAGTATTTTGCATGCATGATCATGATGAGTTTAGAAACAATTTCAGTCCTGGTTGGTATTTATTAATGAATAGATGTATTTTGTATTTGAAACTGTGAAAAATGCATGCTTTCTGTTGTTGTTTAAACTTATAAAATCCAGCCAGGAAAATTACATTACTACAGCAACCTAATAAGAACTTGAAAAGAGCATGCGTCCCTTTGATACTGAATTGCAAAAGAAAAAAAAGGTTATTTCACTCCTGCAATAAGTGAACGCTGAATTGCAAGAGAAAAAGGATAATGACTAGATGATACTCGTCCTGCCTATATCTGTCACATTGCTTAAACATTTTTGTGATTTTTCTTTGCATACCTTCATTTTTTTGTTCTATAAATATCTGACTCCCTGCTCTTATTGCCACAGAATCATTCGTGATATCATTCAGAACCATTTATTACAGGTAAACATAAATAAGATATATTGAACATTCATATGCTATGACTGTTTTCATACTGGCATCCAGCCTTTAGGGTTTTAGTATTGAGTGAATTTCACTGGAGGTCCATAAACTTTTCCCGAGATCTCATCTAGGTCCGCAAACTAAAAAAACGGTTATTTAGGTCCATCAACTTTTCCCGATGTCTCATCTAGGTCCGCAAACTAAATAAGTGGTCATCTAAGTCCATCAACTTTTAAAGAGCGATCATCTAGGTCCATTAATTTTTAAAGATCGTTCGTCTAGGTCCAAGGTGGTGGCGACAAGCCTCCTGGCAACGGGAGGCGCGGAGCTGGTGCTGCTTCGACGGTGGAGGAGAGGGCTGCATCGTGCCTTTGCCCGCGGCCGCACGTGGCTCGTCGCCACCACCTTGGACCTAGATGACCGCTTTTTGAAAATTCATGGACCTAGATGACCACTTATTTAGTTTGCGGACCTAGATGAAAAGGGCGTACCCAGTGCCGTAGGCTTCCCGCACCGTGCGGGGTCTGGGGAAGGGTTGTAATAGCGCCCAAACCTTACCCGCATAAATATGCAGAGGCTGGGGCTTTGCGGACCTAGATGAGACCTCGGGAAAAGTTGATGGACCTAGATGACCGTTTTTTTAGTTTGCGGATCTAGATGAGATCTCGGAAAAAGTTCATGGACCTCCAGTGAAATTCACTCTTTAGTATTTTAGTGACTATGGACAGTAGGGTCTTTTTCCCTACATTTTTTCCCACCTGCCATTCAGGATACATCTGTGGAGAATGTCTTTACGATTATTACTTTCTGCAGGTTTTCTGTTTGGTTGCAATGGAAAAGCCTGTCTCCCTTAAGCCTGAGCATATCAGAGATGAGAAAGTCAAGGTCCAATCTCTCTTTACTCTCTTCATGTTATTACTATATTGCAGCTATACCAATTTTCTTCCTGTTGTTTGATTTGCTTGCTGAAATATAGCAGAGTGAAAAATATGGTTAGGTTACAGGCCCTAACTGACCTATAACTTATTCTTTTCTTCTTATTAATGAAATGACATAGCTCTCTCCTGTGTGTTCCAGAAAAAAAATGTAGCAGAGTGCGCACCTTATGTCTTGTTATTTGGTTAATTCTTAGAGAAGCCAGTTTTGTGTCTTAATGTCAGGTTTTGCAATCTGTAAATCCTATTAAGCCTGAAGAGGTAGTCCTTGGACAATACGATGGCTACAAGGATGACCCTACAGTGCCAGATGACTCTAATACCCCAACTTTTGCGTCTGTTGTTCTTCGGGTACACAACGAGAGATGGGAAGGTATCTCTTTCACCCACATGACCACATATTTACATATTAGAGTGGAAAAGGATATAACTGGTGTTCGAGAAGAAAAATGGATAGAAGAAATGCTTGTTCTCTCCTTTTCTTCCTTTTTACTCTATCGTAGTATCTTTACTTTCAGTATCATCCCTCTAATGTTCATATCATGCAGGTGTTCCTTTCATTCTTAAAGCTGGTAAAGCATTAAGCTCAAGGAAAGCAGAAGTTCGGGTGCAATTCAAGGATGTTCCTGGTGACATTTTTAAATGTATGTGCATAGAAGTTAATGTTCATTGTGTAATTAATTCAGAGAATACAATGGCTCCTACCTAATCAAGTAGGTTTTAGTACTTGTAGTACATAAACGGAGGAGAGTTCCTTTATATAACCAGACACTAGATAGCTGGATGGTCTTTCATGAGTTAGACCATGAGATCTGAAACAACCGAAGGATTGCTAAAGGTTCGTTGATAATACAAAATGGATAGGACAGATCCATGCAGTGATATCGGGTAGCCAGGAAAGTACGCACTTTAGGTTGAATAAAATACAATGTGCAGAAGGTGTGGATGATCCCTTAGCTAGTCACTAAAGTTTGTCTACATTAACTCTCATATAGGTAAAATATGAATAGATGTTAAATTAACTCAAATCACTGTTTTTTGGAAAAATAACTCAAGCTGGACTAGATGCGAAGTTCAGCATGCAAATGTGAATTGTGGGGGTGGATGGAAGAACCTCACTGAACACCAAAATAATACCAAGGATGACAATTTTACTCACCTTATTTCTTAATGGAATGCCTCTCTAGTTGATGCTTTTGCAATTAATATTTTATTTCGTTTAATATGTTATTCTGTTATGTCTAAGTCAGAATTAGAGATCTTATAATTGAACTGAATATAAACATAACCTGGTGAAGGTAAGAAGCAAGGAAGAAATGAGTTTGTTATACGCCTCCAGCCATCTGAAGCCATGTACATGAAACTAACTGTAAGTCCTGATTGTTTTTGTAAAGAAAGTTTTGATGGTATTTAATGCACAACAGAATTTCTAACATAATATTTAAAAATTTAATTACTGCAGGTTAAGAAACCTGGGTTAGAAATGGCTACTGAACAGAGTGAGCTTGATCTGTCATATGGGATGCGGTATCAAAATGTCAAAATTCCTGAGGCATATGAACGCCTCATTTTGGATACGTACGTGTCTCCCTTTTTGTTACTCTGGCATCTCTCTCTCTCTTTACAAAGAAGTGGCCACATCCTGAAATTGCATATAACTCTGTATACACCATGTCTTATGCTCATATAGCCTTGCAAAGCTTTCTTGGATGCAAATTGATGCTTCTCTTTATTGCACTGATTGATATCCATGTTTCTGCAGAATACGAGGAGACCAACAGCACTTTGTTCGCAGAGATGAGCTAAAGGTTTGTGCCACCCTGCATATTTGTGTCCTTACGGGGAGTCCTTTTTCTTCAAAAACTCTTTTGATTCCATGCCACTCTAACATAACCATTGGTTCTCAGGCTGCTTGGGAGATCTTCACTCCTTTGCTGCACGACATCGATGATGGCAAGCTGAAGGCCATCCCATATGAACCTTGCAGCCGAGGCCCCAAGGAAGCCGATGAATTAAGCGCGAGAGTTGGTTATGTCCAGACCCACGGTTACGTATGGATACCACCCACCCTTGCATAGAAGAGAAAGGTTGTTTCCATGATAGGAATTGTGTATCTAGGAAGAGTGCTCTACAATAAAGCCACGCATATATATCACCCATTTTCACTGTACCGCCAACCACGGCTTTGTGTTAATGTTTTGCTAAATGTTCCAGCTACAATATGAAATAAAAATGCATGTTTAAATCAATATGCGATGGTCAGTGATGGAATGGTGTTTAGTTTTACACTTGCAGTATCGATGGGCTCATAACAATTATGTTGGAATTGTAATATCCCAACTACACCTCATGACTGAAAGATAAGCTGAGAGATGCAAATAGGATATATGTCTGGGAATTCACATTGACTCTGAGAATTCAGATGCAAATAGTATAAATGTCTGAGAATTCTGATGGGTGCAATTTGTGGGGCCTTATACGTAGGACCGATCAGCATCTTTGCACTGTAATAAACAGCTTAAGGAGAAGCGGACTATCAGAAGCTAATTTCAATCCAAAAAAAAACTTTTACTAGTCTCGTAAGCTCACACAAAATTATGGTGCAACATTAAACTTGAACGGACGATTCAGATTTAAAGTAGCATTCTCAGTTAATACAGCTATTATACTGCTTTTCACAGTGTCGCCGCATCAAAACAGAGCGCTACTGAATTTGTCCAACTTGACAAACCACGATAAAAGGTTTACAGTGGAGCTAAAACACTACGCAAGTAGTAGTTGTAATATACAATGGAGCACACGGTACTAGCCTCACGGTATCTTCTTAGTGTGGCTTGATCAGCTTCCCGATTATCTGTTTAAGAGCTAGAGCACTCGCACTGCACTTCTGATCAGTGAAACATGACCTCCCTTCCTCCACTGCTTTGCCGAGCTGGGATCCATGGGCACCTTCCCAAGGAAAGGGACCCCCATTTCATGGCACATCTTCTCGGCGCCGCCATCACTGCTGTCAAAAGCCTCACTGCATGCAACAACTGACAAAAGTTCAGGAGCTTCCTCCTTAATATAGTTATTAAGAGCCCACTCCGTGACGTCTGTCTTGCCTGACTCAATTGGCTCCACAAATCTCACATCTGAAATTGACTGATTCAAGCCACTCATGTTGTCAACAACGCCGAGGACTGGAACACCAACCATCTCGCAAAAATGTACCCCCTTCCTCACATCGATTAGAGAAACTTGCTGTGGAGTGGTGACCATGATTGTGCCATCGATTCCTGTGCTCTTGAGGCATTGCATTATCATGATGTTTTCGTCAGAGATCCCTGGTGTGGTGGGGTATCGACCACAAGATAGTCGATGTCACCCCAGTCAACATTCTTTAGGAATTGTTTGTTGAGACCATTCTTGCCAGGACCCCTCCATACAACAGCATCGTCTTGGTTGGAGAGCAGGAAGCCAATTGACATAACACCAAGGTATGACTCAACATAGACCGGTTGCCGGCCCAAGTTGCTTTGATGAATACTCCGACCTTCAAGGCCAAACATTTTGGGGATGCTAGGGCTGCATACGTCTATGTCAAGATGGCCAACCTCATAGTCCATCTCAGGAAGGGCAAATGAGAGCAGGGGGAAAATGTACTCTCTCCGACACCGCCTTTTCCTAAAAAACTCGGCCGGGTGGGGAAAGACCGCCCCACCGGTATTATCTTAAGAAGAAGCCTCGGCTTCCCCGACCGAGAAAATCCCCGAACCTCGGTCCCGTCCTGACACTAGGATCCGTAACCCCTGGGAATTGCCTGGGCCATACACGATCCTCAGGCCGACCTGGGCCGGTTCTTGACCAGTGCTTTGGCACACGGGACTGACGAGGGGATTTTTTTCGAACTCAGGACCTGTGGAGTGCCGCTCAAGTGTCTTAACCGCTAGGCTAAGCACCCTTTGGACATGACCAGTATTCTCTGTTTTACAGTACTCATTAGTTCAATGATGGCAAGCAGGTCTGAAAAAGAAACAAAAAAACTTAAATTTGAGATTTCCCACCAGCCAGAAATATAAGCGTCTCAGTATTATTAATAAGCATTGCAAACTCAATATCACTTTGGAAAACATTGACATATACGTAACCATGCTGAAATTCATCGTGTAAAAACAGAAACCATTAAGCTTTAGCTTTTATACATCTATGAGTAATTTCTTCCAAGCACCCTGTGGCTTCCAAAGTCTAGCCTTTTGCGCCATATCTACACTTTAGCATGGACCAAATTGAGTTGTTGACTAACATAAGCATTGTCTTAAGCTTACCCAGATTTACAAGGAAATCTACATTAGCATAAAGTATAAAACTGCAATCGTCACAAATCAGAGTCAGATTCAGTTTTGCTTGTTATACACACACACAAAAAAAAAAGCATAGTAAGCTTTTGTTACCCGATCAAAATGGGGTCGCGGGTCGTTGGCATCCTCTGGGACGTCACCTCCTCCACCACCGCTCGCCATGGATTCCTCGCTGGCTCGCTGCTGCCGCGTCGATGGGGTTTGGGCCTTCGGGGGACAAGCGGCTTGCGGTGGCAGTGACGAAGGGATGAGAGCATCTGAGCCGTCCGATTTCTAACGGATGGTCCCGCGTGACCGTCGACGAAAAGATTAGGGGAGCGGAACAGGCCCAAATATCTCTTCTACTCGCGGGACACAGCGCCGCGCTGTCTCTCCGGCCCACTAGCTCGCCGCCGCCGGCTAGCCGCAGGAGCTCGCCGCCGCCAGGCCGAGCCCGAAATTAACCGAGCGTGTTCGTGAAGCCAGCGCAGAAGGAGGCGCGCAGCATGAGAGCGGCGGTGAGCTCACCACCTCCGCACTGCTACTCGCGCCGCCGCGCCGCGCTGCTGGACGCCCGCCATGTGTTCGACCACGTGCCGCAGCGGCGCCTGCCGCCCCTGGCCGCGGGCCTCTGCGCGCAGCCCGCGGAGCCGAAGGCCGCGGCCGCCCGGAGGCCCGCGCGGCGCTTGGCAGTGTCCGCGTTCGCCCCTGCCAATCGCGCGGCGTCATCAGGTACTAAAACGGGAGCGTTTATTTCTTGGCTTCCGCCTGTTCAGATAAGCTTACTGCTCTTGATGCATGCGCTTACCTTTGGATCTCCCAAATTTGTTCATCGTGGTATAATTTGGTAACCGCGTCGTTGGATTCTCTGCATGTGTAGTTCAGTGAACTTTTAGGCTTGGTGAGGTATTGGGGTTCATGATGGTAGTGTCCTTTGGTAGCACGAAATGACACTGGGTGCTCAAGAATGCCAGCAAACTTCAGTCTGGCTCGAACCAGCATCCTAGCAAGAAAACTGTGAAATGCTACCAAGTGATTACTTAATTAGGCTAGACTAGGAGTTCAGCACATATTGGATTTTCAATTTTGCTTATCTGCTTTGAGGAGTACAGGATATGATTCTTGTCAGTAATTTTGGAGTGTTTTATATGTCAAAAACGAAGAGAGAGAAAGAAGGGAGAATTTGATGATTTATAAGATCCCCGACTTCATAATTATACCCCCTATGTAATGTAGTTGTGTAGACAAGCGCACAAAATAAATTCAACTCATTCATATGCTTCATATTTTAATGTTGATCTGTTCGCAGTCTTCTTGCTTCCCTTAACTCCGTGCAGCTAATTGTTCTTATTAGTTTGATAATTTGTAGCTGCCATCGATTCTGGAAATAGGCTTATTGACGCTTAGACTTTATTCATGCACTTTTGCTTTAGCTTTGTAGGAGTAACTATGAACCATTGATTTAAGGAGAGTGAGAGATTGAATATATGAAGTCAATCACCACAACCATAAGTTCTTACATTTGGAATTTTCTGTTTCATTTTCATTTGTTAATTGCATATAAATACATGGAACAAAATAGTATAGATGATGGTTGATCTGGAATTAAAACTGGAATGAATTGCTTGATAAATGGAACACAGCTTGAACATGAAACATGCTTAGATACAAATACAGAAATTTGAGGCAGAAAGTATAGTTCTCTGTTACTTTTAATTGGCAACTTTCCTATTTGGTTTGGACATCATAGCAATTTACATCGGTTGGGAGATTGTAGAGGGTTTCATGATGCTGTTGACTTCCTGGAGTTTGCTTCTTTGTAGTTGACACCATTGCTTGAGAGTTTGGGATCTCTATAGCTAGCTTTCTTGCCCAAATCTTTACTTGTCCCAAGCAATGTCTTCTTGCTGAAATTGGGTAAGGTATAAACCGTTGCTTGCAATATTATACCATGGTTCATTCAAGAAGTGAAGCAGAGTTCATATAAAAGAAGCATACCAATGTCATGTATTACATGTTCTGTGGTTATCCATTCTTGTTGAGTGCTTCCTACATGCTTTCCCAGATTAACTCCCTACTGTTGTCAAGATATGCCATACATCATCCTTTTACATGCTCTCTAATCATTGAGCAGTTCCTCGTTTGTTTAGGACATTCCTGCAAATCCCAACAGCCTCTTCAACTCCTCGTGTGTGTTTAACTCCGTCTGCATTCTTGCCATCAAGACGAAACTTTGAAGGCTATATTCCCCGTAGCTGCTCAGGTTCATCGTTGAAGATCTATAGCCGGTCATCACTGCTAACCCTGCAACCATCTTCAGCTCTCATGGTGTCCTCTCAGCTCACCTCTTCTGACGTAGCCCAACGGTCAGAGGAATGGTTCGCTCTCCGCAAGGACAAGCTCACCACAAGCACCTTCAGCACGGCCTTGGGTTTCTGGGCCGGCAACAGACGGGCGGAGCTGTGGAATGAGAAAGTTTTTGGACCGACGGAGATCAAGCTGGCAGATTCGGCCAGGTCTGCCATGGACTGGGGGACAAATCATGAGAGCGTAGCCATAGAGCAGTACACAAGCATCACAGGAAAACTGGTGGGCACCCTCGGCTTTGCAGTGCACACCGAGGCCAACTCTGGATGGCTGGGAGCCTCACCCGATGGAATTCTCGGGTGTGAGCTGGACAGCGGCATCCTGGAGGTCAAGTGCCCATTCAACAAGGGCAAGCCCGAGCTCGGCCTGCCATGGCGCGCCATGCCGTACTACTACATGCCGCAGGTGCAGGGCCTGATGGAGATCATGGGCAGGGACTGGGTGGAGCTCTACTGCTGGACGCCCAATGGGAGCAGCCTGTTCAGGGTGCCCAGGGACCGCGCGTACTGGGAGCTCATCCACGAGGTCCTGCGTGACTTCTGGTGGGGCAACGTGATGCCGGCGCGGGAGCTGGTGATCCTCGGGAAGGACACCGAGGCAAGATCCTTCGAGCCTCAACCCAAGCACCGTCTCACGAACCTGGTGTTGTTTAGGAGCAGGAAGCTGGCCTCTGAAGCCAAGCTGCTGTGTATGGATGTTGGCGGCCACGTAGAATTCTTCCAATGAGTGGTTCTGCCGATGATTGTACTGTATTATGACTATTCTTTTAAATTAAATCATAAATGAATGACTGTCCAAGCTCTGCGTTTTATCCTTTATGTTTAAGAGTGTAATTTTGCACCGTATGTCTCTGTGATTGCTTTGCCTGTTCATCAGATTTTATGAATCTGCATTCGCTGAGATGAAGATGATGACAGGTTAAAAGGATATCTCTGACAAGGTGTGATTGTGCTAGTTCTTTATTCTTTCCCTATATGTGACATAGCTCACTCTTCTTTTCTCAAGTGGTTTCCTCGCACCAGGGACTACCTGCCTTGCCCATTGTAAATTGTAAAATGCTTTGAGTCGGCCTTTTCTTCCGCTTGTACGCGAAGGAGAAGCAATCTGATGGGATAGCTGTTGCTTGCGTCCTGGATATCCTCATCCCCTCTGTCCTGGTTGTCCAAAACGGCAAAACGGATTTGCTCCTCTGCCCCATCCAATCCACCTGCCGGTTGCTTCCGACATCCGAGCTCTCAGGAATCCTTGCCTATGTGACAAGCAAGGCAGTCTGGAAACCATCCACAGGTCATGAATCCGGCACCTGTCATGCCAATTGCCAACAGACCTGTTCAAGACTCCAAACCAAGGCCGGCCTAACTTGAACGGTAAATCATGCGCTCCCTAACGCGTTTTGCTGGTTATAGCGCAGCATGCCGCTCTCCTGCCTGTTTTGTGTGTGATTCAGGACTCTGGAGAGAGCAACACTTGTTTGGTTCAGCATATTTGTTGGGTCTCTCTCGAGTAGCCAGCAGCTTCTATTCTGGAAGCCAACGTGCTCCACCTGCTGTGCGCCATTCACGATCAGAAAGGCTCGTTCCACATGTCAAAACGAAAACCAGACATCTTGTCAGACACTTGACCACAAGAAGCATCACTCAGTTGCATGGAAACGTGATCGCGAATATAGCAAAAAGGGACCGCAGCCTTTCGCATGCTAACTTGCATCTCTATTCGGCAACAACAAAGGACGTCCATTTATACGCCCAGCAGAACATAAAGGACGGCCACATTTCTTCAGACCTGCCAGAATGTGATCACAACAGACGTAACCACCTTTGCCGAGCATGCATCTGACAAATAAAAAGGGCACCTGAGGAAATTCAGGTTTCATAGGGCTCTGGTAGATAAGTTAGAAGTCAGTTTTTATTTATTCGAATGTAGCTGGCACACGTCAGACGGTACGATGTTTCTACAGCCCAGACAGTAACTATTACATTTGTCAGATAGCATAGTACACAGGTAGGTACATTAGATTTTATTTTGAGGGCAGCGGAGAAGCAAATTACTTCTATCTTGATACTCCACGAACATGCATCAAGCAAACCACTGGAACAATCTTACACGCACTACCTCCACACTCCTGAGCACTTCACATTCCTAAGAGACATTCCTGAAACAAGAAAACAGATTATGATAAGCAAATGCTTGGAGAAGCTGATGCCTGATTCGGAAAGCAGTACTCTAGTTCCATGCAGAGACTGAACTGTAAGAAAATTGCTGCATTTCCAAATGAGGTAAAAACAAATATCAATGGGAAGTATAGCATCACATACCTCAATTGTCAATTTGGCACTAGCCACTGCTGACACCTTAATACCAAAGCCGTCCTTCCATTTTTGTTTTTTCTGGATTATATTGATTTTTTCTTTTTTTTCTTTGCAAGCAAACACAATATATCATCTGCTGCACCTACACTGTAGCAAACTATACCTTTCTTTTTGTTCTTTTCCTTGTTAGAAAAATTCAGTTAAGATGACCCAACACATGGATGGGAGAGCATCAACAGAAGACATGTTATGTTACGACTGTATCCTTCCAATGGATAAAACTGAACCAAACATCTATTTTTCTGCAGGAGATGAATCTTCAGCCGGGTGACAGATACGGCAGATGCTGTCCAGAAGAAATGTCTCGTGGAACTCATTGTCTGTACATCTCCCACACCGCATACATCTTTCGATGCAAACAACACAACCTCTGCAAGCACCAGGTCTCTTGCATTCCTCTGGTGGACATGGGCAATCATAAACAAGCTTGTAGTTCGGACAAAGAGGGCACTTCTCAATATCAAGAGCATATTCTTCATGAAGATCTGGTATGAAACCAGGAACATATCCACCCTCAAGATCTGGTAGAAGAGAATCAGCATGAAAGATCCGTGGCTCTTGTTTGTGCAATGCCTGCCCCTTGTCTATTCGCAACAAGGACAATAACTCCTCATATTGCTCTTCTGATGCAGTGAAGCGGTTTGCTACCCTAAGTTTCTCAATACCAGTATTTGCTACCATATTAAATGACCTCAGATTGCCAAGCAGACCTTGGTAAGTTATCCTGAATGCGCCAAAAATGCCCAACTGTACCAAAAAAAAAGGGAGTCAGTAAATAGAGAACTGTGAATTGCCCCTAAAAAATGGTGGCACAACTTTTCATACTGGTCCAACTGCGCAAGAAACCCAAAATATTATACAACAAATTAAAATTCAAATGAAGAATCCTGAAGTCTTTGCATGAAAATTAATTAACTTTTCTTTGTATTCTTCTTCAAAAACATGCAATACTCTCAAGCTAACTGATACCACTATCATCAAGTCAATGCAGTAACAATCAATGGCGTAGTAACACTGGATTGCCAAGAATATGGTAATGTACAAACAACAGTAGTATATCAAGGTATAATAAATAAACAGATCGACTGTAAACATGAAGCAGTCACGTTAGTAAGAAATGTTTGCGAGAAGATAACACCATACTAACCTTTGTTAACTGCAGATTACTTTCTAAAATAGCCTTCAATCCCTGATCCGTTATATTCATGCAGCCCTCAAGACTTAGGCACTGCAAAGAACCCGGGGACTTTTGTGTCAGGCATAGAAGATCAGCATCAGAAATCTTCTTGCCCAAGGGTGTGTCAATATGGATGCATTTCCATAAAAATGGTTCGTTCCGAACAGCGAAACGCAATGACTTGCACACCATCTCAACAGCGAGGATGTCACGCAAGCCGAGATAGGCCAGAACATACCCCATCCCTTCATGGGCATCATTTCCCTCCTGGATAGGAGCAGCATCAACTGTATCACAGCCTGCCAAAGTTGCCTTGGAAGAGCTAGATGGGTCTTCCATGGAGCCAGTAGGCTCTGAGCATGACGCATTAAGAGGTGGCCATGAAAATTGGTCCAAACCTCCACCAACAGAGAGGCCTCCAGACCCAAAGGACCTCTCAAAAACGCCCATAGAACCACCAAGCCATGGCTCCGGAGCAAACACAAAAGCTTGATTCAAGTAATAACTCAGGTCGGCGAATAAATCATCATCATCGCCATTTCCAAAATGACCAGCACCGGACATGACCGTGAGGTCCCCGATGCAACTGGCGATCGCCGCCGTAAATGTGGTCTCCAGGTTCATCCCAAAGGGGTCTGTGGGTAAGAGATCCACGGGGTCAGACTCCTCCACCTCCTCCTCCAGCTCCAGGTCATCCCACCACAGCGAATTCACCCCAGAGGATGACTGCGGGGAGGCCTCCTCCGACCGGCACCCACACCCAAGCATCATGCCAGCACAATCATCCGTAACCAGGAGCGAGCGTGACGAACAATTCAACGCCATGTCCCCCAACCTCGCCTCTCACTCTCTCTTTTTTCCTCTTTTTTTTCTTTTTTGATTATATATCTACAGAAGAAGATAGAACACACGGCCCCAGATCTCCTCGAAGAGAACCCTCTATTCCTGGTCCGGGCCAATCATAAAACACAATCCCTAGGACCAAAAACTTCACCGAGCAATCTCGATCATGGATCCCAATCCAATCCAATAACAGAGAAAACTAGGGGCCCAAAAAACTAAACCGAATCCCCTCTCACAATCAACCCCCAAACCTAATCACCCGACATCATCAACCACCACTCAACCTGGATAATCACGCCCAAATCGCCAGAAACAATCGCCCCAAAACAAAACACCCCTCCCAGATCCCCCGACACAGCCAGCAACAGCGGGAAACCGAAATCCCCAAACCGGCACGAGGCTCCTCGAGCGGGCGAGCAGGCGGCGATTGGCGACTCGGCTGCAGGCAGATGCAGAGGCTCCGAATGCGGCGGTGGGAGGACGGGTGGTGTCTGCGATTGGAGTGCGAAGGGGAGCGCCGCGCAAACCCTACACGGCAGGGGAGGCAGGCTATGAGGAGGGAGGGGTGGTGGTGGTGGTGGAGAGAGCGGGCGGTGGCGTGGGGTTTCCGCAAAAATCTCGAAGCCTCTCTTCCTTCCTGCCGTCCCCCTTGGTTTTCTTCCGCCCGAGAGGAGCGGCGGAGAGGGAGGAGGGGACGAGAGGGTGTGGCGGCCTCTGCTCAGGTGGGGGCCGGGGCAGCGGCTGGCTCGAACGCGATCTGGTTTTTCTACTCGCGGACTCGCCTTTTCGTTGCGCTCGGGGCTTCTGGTGGGGGGATTTCCTCGGGTTTTTCTAGTTTTTCTCCCCGTGCGAGCGGGGGTGTTTTCGGAAGATGCCCGGCGGCCGGCCTGCGGGCGGCGGATTCGCGCCCGTTGGGGCGCGGGCGATTTGCGGACTTGCGGCGGAGCGCGCGAGGCGAGGGTTGGATTGGAGCCTGGTTTTGGAATTTTGGAGACTCTGTGGGCTTGGATTTGCATATCTGCAGACTAGCAAGAGGGGATCAAAGAGCGTGAATGCATTGATTCCATTCTGAAAATGACAATCCTAAATTCACGGGCATTCTGGATGCCACGGAGAGGAGTATTGAATCCAAAAAGAAATGATCCGATCAGGATTGAAATCGCCCGATCTACCAAAACCAGAACCGATTATAAAACCATACCATATTTGCAAAGGGGAATACGCGCAAACGCAGCTTCTTCGTAGATTAGTCAGCTCCAGTTTGTCTATTTAAAGTTTTGCAAGCACCTAAATTCTAAAGTTTTCAAATAGGAAACATACCTTTTGTGTATTACGTTTATGTGCACGAGATCCGGTTCTCTTTCAAATATGAATTCTTTAAGCAAAATGACAGCCCAATAAAATAATATATAGACAATTGTAATAGCTATAGATGACAGTAAAAATCCATAATTTATCTAAAGAATAGTGCGTATAGCGACGGAGCTTGAAATGGAAGCTAGAGGCTTATTTCCTTTTTTCTCCTCATTTTTCTCTTTTTTTCTCCTTCCTTCTTTTCTTCCTCCTCCCCTTCGTCTATAACTGAAACTGTAGGGGGCTAATGGGCTTCATGGACAGGGGGCTCCAGCCCTCCTGCTAGCTTCCAAACATACGTTCACTCTAGATCTCGAGTATTAGTCGTTGTAAAGAAGACGAAACAATAAAGCTACCAAACAAAAAGAGCATAATCGATGAGTTGACAGCCCAAAGAGAACGAAGACGTGGAGAACATAAAGATTGCTACCATGGTGTGCCGCCGACCTAACAAAGCAGACATAAATATCTCGGCGGCGCTAGAGGAAGGTGAAGCCGGAAAGGTTAGGATTAACATTTTAAATAAAGAAATCATCGTTAAGCCGTCGGCGCCGGAGGATGAAGATAGGGAGGAGGTTAGGGTTGCTACTATGGTGCAGCGCTGAGATATCATACTTACCTTGGCAAGCCGGCGGCGCTAGAAGAGGGGGAATGCGAAAAGTTTAGGGTTAACATTCCGAGCGCTGCTGAAATATCTACCGTTGCCCTGATAACCTGGCGGCTCTAAGGAAAGAAGAGAAATGGAAATGCTAGGGATACTGTTGCGGTATCGTCGGGATATTTATAGCGGCCATGGTAGAGTGACGGGGGCGGACGGGACTCGCCTGTACTGTTGCCCCCTCACTGACACGTGGGGTTGGGACAACACATTAATGACTCAACCGTCGAGAGGCCTCAGCGGTTGTTAGCTAGGGTTATGATCTCGACAACACGGGAACATTTACGGTTGCCTCGGTGAGTCGATGGATCGCCAGTGTAAAAGAACGGCAGAAAGTCTATGGTTACTTACACGGTATCACTGGCACACTTATAAATGGCAAGTGTTATTTTAAAAATTTAACATGTAGTGAATTTTTATAAAATGGAATAATAAGATACATTAATCAATTACTACTCCCCTTAAGCCTCGGCAATATCATTGCCACCTCTTGTCAGGAACGCATGTTTCCACCAGAGTCCGGGGGTAGTCTTGAAAAAATGTCAGCCATTTGCCCGTTCCTTCCCTCCATCCGCATCTTCCCAGTTCAGACTCATCCCGCCGGGCGCCGGGTTTGGCTCCCTGCCACGCGTAGAACAGGCTGACGCGTGGGCCACCGCTGACGCCAACGCCCCAGGCCAGCCCCCCCGCCCCGCGCCGCGCACGCCAAACGTCGAAGCCCAGAGCGACGGTTGGGATTACGTGACAGCGGCGAGACAGCGAGCCCTCCCTGCCCGGGCGGGACCACCACCCCAAGGCGCGCGCATTCATGGATAGCGCGGGAGGAGAGGGGGCTGTTGGGCGCTGCTCCAGACCTCCACTGCTCCTTACACGTGTTCCCCGCCGGCCACACGTGGAGCCGCCGTGACCGCGGCGTGACGGCGGAGTGGGGCGCTGCTGGATCGCCGGCGATAAGGCCTGCGGCGCACGGGCCGTGGGATACAGAGTGGCTTACGTCTATGTGCTGGACCCGTTCCACGGAAATCCCTACCGTGTCGTGTAGCTGTTTGAGAGGCGCAGGATGGATGGATTCATGTACAGTAATCGTAGCAGATATCGTATCCATCTCTCCCCCATTTATTAAAAAAATTAATGATATCTCTTTTTGAATGAAGCAGTAGTATCCATCTCTCTCCCTTTATTTAAAAAATTAATGATACTCTTTTTGAATGATGCAGTAGTATAGTATCCACCTCTCCCTCTTTATTTGAAAAATTAATGATATCTCTTTTTGAATGATGCGGATATTCTTTCTGGGTACATCTCGGGGGAGAGAGGGGGGGTTTGCAGATACTCCAGCTAAACTCTATCTCCACCAGGTCAGAGCAGAGTTGGAGAAAAAAACCCAGCTTTCAACGGCAGCATTAAACTGTCCAGAGGCCGGCCAGGTCGGTTAGACAGATGACGTCCACAAAAACGTGTTGCTCTTTAGTCGAAACATCAGACATGGTATGGTTACTACTAGTTCTCTTGTGACGTGACAGCATCCTTGAGTAACAAGTAGTAGAACGCGAGATCTTAGCTTTCAGGTTCGGTGACACCGGTTTGTCTCAGGAAGGAGGAAAAGGCGTGGTAGCTATAGCTACTGCGGCCTACTGCTGGGCCCGGGTGGTGCACCTGCTGCTGCTGCGTTGCACGAGCGAGGCATTTTCCGCCTGTCGCTTGTACCTGTACAGAAGAGCAGAGAGCTTCTTGGCTTTCCCTCGCCGGGTGCACGACCGCCCGCTGTCAGGGTCGGAGGAATACAGGAGTAACAGGACGGTGCATCTGACGAGTCAAAGGCGCCCTTCTTTTTCCCCCCTGATTCCTTCGTGGCCAAGTACGGTGGCTCCAGGTTTCTTTCCGCTCGGCAGACGGGCACACGGGTAAAAAGATACTACTCGATGCCTTTTGTAAGCGCTGACGCACGGGCGCGCTGCGTGTCCGCGTGAGACCGAGGCGCAGGCGCGGCAGCGGCTTGGCCGCCACGGAAGCAAGGCGTCGCCCGCCCCGGCCGAAGCATCGCGGGTGGGTCCCGGGTGCCGTCGGTGCCGTGCGCCGCCGAGGCGCTGACGCCTGACGCGCGCGCGCGCGAGCTGGTGACGGAGGCCGGAGGCGGGCGGGCAGAGAGCCGCGTCACGTTGGCAGGTTCTCGTCTGCCAGCTCGTTCGCGACCTTCCGAACGTGGTCATACATACGTACTTGAGAGTACTACGTCAGGGTTATGTTTTACTAGTATAAACATTACAATAGGACCAATTATAAGTTAAAGTATGATTTGCCGAGCTTAACCATACCGTCGTTTTGTAACGTAACAAAAACACACTGCACATATCAAGGTTGTCCAAAACCAATTCTTTACTACTACAAGTACTACATCCATGTGTCCAGACTTATATGTATTGAAATGTTGGTAGCACGCAACTGATGCCCACGGACAGATCTAGAGGGCTGAGGGAGAAGAAAGGAGAGAACGAGAGAGAAGACTTGGTATTGGAAATTAGATAAATAGATAGATGGAATAGAAAGAACAAGCTTAGTCCCCTTGGCTTTTTTCTCCCTGCACGCCATGAAAAGTGTCCCCTCACCGTCACCACTCACCACTCGCTAGTGCAATTTGCTACATTTTGAAGCCCCAATCGATTCTACAACACCTTTGTAACGTCCTGTCGCTAACCACGGAGCAAAATTAACGTATACGGAGCATATGTGATCAATTGTCTATTCAGAAGTATGGGCAGGTAAAGTTGTGAAAGGGAGGTGGACATGCACACTACGTTCACCGTTTTATTTCCTCGTGCCGAACAAAAAAAATCCCGAGGAGCACTACATCCGTCTAAAAAATACATTTCTAGTTTTGTCATAAATCAAACTAATATTTAATTTAACTAAATTTGTAAGACTATCAATATTTATAATATCAAATATGCATACTATGAAAATACTTATATCTCAGGATAAGTCTAATACCCTTAGTTTGATCAAAACCTATATGAGGCAAGCCTAGAGGAAACACAAGATATATACAAATTCGGATCCTTGGGATCGGGTTTATTGCCCTACGTTTTGTTGGGATTCATATTGTTTTGGCAACAGAGATGTGTAAGTAAGCTAGAGCTTAGATCGTTACAACTGGGTTATCTCCAAGAGACTAACAATAATACTATCTAAATTTAAAGATTAAAAGGCTAGCTAAAAATAAAAAGTTAGCCAGAAGTAGGGGTAAACCAACAGACTTTTTAAAACCGACGAGTGTGGATGCCGAGCACGTCTGGCTAGGCAAAGATACCTAGCAAAGAGAAGGAAATAGCCAGCGTGGAAAGATAGCTATCCAGTTGGCTAGTCTGTTGGATGTATTTTTTCTCTCTTTTCTCTTTTTTTAGCTAGCCAACATAACATACAAGAGGTCTTGAAGACGCTCTTGCATCCTCTTGGACTCTCTCTTGAATTGAACTCCATCTCACGCCAGACACCGACTTCGAACGGTGCCTACTGTACAATCCAATAGTCAAACATAAATGGATTCACTTAAAACATCATTATTTTTATTGAGACAGACTGACAGAGAAAGCATGAAATTTGGCTCGTGTGGCTACTCCGCCTACTCGTAATAAACTAGAAAAGAAAGGCTTGCTCTTCTCTCCTGGACTCGTAAGCTAAGCTGGGCCTACATTCATCATCAAAGAAAGAGGTCCATCCATCCGGGCAGCACCCGGGCCGGGTTGCCCTACGCCCTACCCGTGTTCTTCGGGTTCGGCCCCCGTTCTTGACGAGCCCCGTCGCCTCTTCCCAGTCAGGCAGTCACACCGTTCACCTCCTCTCCCACTGCCAGTCCGAAACCCCAAGCGCCACCGGCCTCCCCACTCCTCTCCCGGCCCTCCCCGCGCCGCCGCAGCCATGCTCCTCTCCGGGCCGCAGGCGGCGCCCACCCCGCCGCTGAGCGGCGGCGAGGACGGCGGCCACGACTCCTCCTCCCGCGCGGCGGCGGCGGCGGCAGCGGGGTCGGCGCCGAAGAGGCGCGCGGAGACGTGGGTCCGGGAGGAGACCCTCTGCCTCATCGCGCTGCGCCGGGAGATGGACACCCACTTCAACACCTCCAAGTCCAACAAGCACCTCTGGGAGGCCATCTCCGCCCGGATGCGGGACCAAGGGTTCGACCGCTCCCCGACCATGTGCACGGACAAGTGGCGCAACCTCCTCAAGGAGTTCAAGAAGGCGCGCGGCCACGCGCGGAGCAGCGCCGGAGGGAACGGAAACGCCAAGATGGCATACTACAAGGAGATTGACGACCTGCTCAAGCGCCGCGAGAAGGCGAGTGGCGGCGGCGGCTGCGTTGGCAGTGGCAGTGGTGCCGGGAAGAGCCCCACATCCAACTCCAAGATCGAGTCCTACCTGCACTTCAGCACAGATAGCGGTATGATAGAAATTCTCACGCTTTGCCAGATGAAATGACGACTAGGTGTGTCCTGTACTCTACATCAGAGATTTTGACAATAATGCAAAACTTTCAGTTTTGGATACAAGCCAAGTATTTTGGTCTATGGCAGTGTGATTTTCTGCTATGGCAAACGTTTGTTAATTGTGTAACGACAGGCACTAGTAACTTAGCTGCACAAAGGGCTTTATTTGTCCAATTTCTCAAAATTAAGATTGCTATTTCATAGTTCATTGGTGGACCATTGGCACATGTGTTATTGAGCTGTTTGAGAAAACAATGACCTAGATATAGCTCTAACACTAATATTACTTATGCAATATGCACTTGATTATGTTTCTGAGTTCACTTGTGTTTGACGCACCGCATATATGCTATAGCTTTTTGAGTCACATAACTTAGCTGCACAAAGGGTTTTATCTGTTCAATTTCTCAAAAGCAAGATTGCTATTTTCATAGTTTATTGCTGGACCATTGACACATATGTGTTATTGAGCCGTTTGAGAAAAATAATGACCTAGATATAGCTCTAACATTAATATTGCTTAGGCAAACGTTTGTGAGTTCACTTGATTTTGTTTCTGAGTTCACTTGTGTTTGATGCGCCACATATTTGTTATAGCTTGTTGAGTCATATATGTTCCTGATCATGCTTAGTGTCTGAATGTTGGGACTTTGTGCTTTATTTGATTATTGGTTTCAGTACGTTTTGTTATCTCACCGCCAATACTTTCTGCACCCAATCTAGGCTTTGAAGATGCCAACATTCCCTTTGGTCCTGTTGAAGGTATTGAGCTGTCCTATGTGCAGCAATTACTACTTATTTCTTAATTCATGTCATGTAGTGACTATGTGAATTTGCTGTTGACCATACCGTTTTATGTTTTCTAGCAAATGGTGGATCAATACTGAGTATTGATGATCGCTTGGAGGATGACAGGCACCCCCTTCCCTTAACGGGTGCTGATGCAGTTGCAACAAACGGTGTGAACCCATGGAATTGGAGAGACACCTCAACTAATGGTACTAATCTGCACACTTGCAAGTTAAATCGAATACCTTTGAATGAGTGTCTTCTAACTTCTCACTGCCAAGAAATTTCTATAATTTTGTTTGTTGTATGGACTTAATTCAGTTTGACTTCCTGTTCTAAAAACCTTATGGAAGCAGAAGATCCTGAAGCTCCTGAACTCGACCAAATCTTAGTTCTTCAGGTGTAGTTTTGCCTATAATATGCATTGGTATAGTCCTTGACAGGTGGCAAGGATCTTTATGGCTGATGAGATAAATCAACTACCTAGAGAGATAACATCTTTCTCATTTGTATTTCAAGAACATGTAGCCTTCAAGCTGCTTAACATTAGGTAGCTCTTAAGTTCCACTAGAGATGGACTCCAGTAGCAATTTGCAAAATTCAATAAAAGTAGGAGTTATGTTGTTAATTTGTTGTTCCTTGGAATTCTGCATAAATACAGGTGGGGATAACCAGGGCACCTTAGGTGGGAGAGTCATTTTAGTCAAGTGGGATGATTACACTAAAAGAATAGGTATTGATGGTACTCCTGACGCAATTAAGGAAGCTATTAAATCAGCATTTGGACTAAGAACAAGGCGTGCTTTCTGGCTTGAAGATGAAGATGATGTTGTTCGAACCTTGGACAGGGACATGCCAATTGGAACATACACACTTCATCTTGATGATGGTAATTGCAAAATCTCATCTCATCCATAAAATGTGATTATTTACATTCTGAATAACTAGGAATAACATACTAAATCAGTATATGGGTGTAGTGATGATACTGATTGCTGAACTTTTATTTTGGAACTCTTTCCCCGCATGGATGATATAACATAAAACATAGACCCCTAAAATAAAAAATAATGTAACTTGTGATGCTTTGGCTTATATAAAGAAAGGCCATACTTTCTCCATGCATAAGTTAGAAAAGAAAATGTTCGATACTTTCTCCAACTCTTGTTGTTTGAGACACAATCTATAGAGCTTTATCACTTCAGAGTCTTTTCATATACTACTGAAGTTTGAGTAGGGAGTATTAATATTCTGATGGCAATCTTTATTTGGTGTTACCCTCGTTTCAGGTTTGACAATCAAACTCTGTGATGCAAACCGCATGCAGACAACAGAAGATAAGACATTCTACACTGAAGAGGACTTCCGAGATTTCCTCTCATGGCGTGGTTGGACAGTACTCAGGGAGTATGGTGGATATAGATATGTCGATAGCCTGGACGATCTACGTCCTGGTGTGATTTATCAGGGTATGCGGTCGCTTGGGGATTGATTTTTCAACATTTGCCAGGCCAGTGTAATTTTAAGCCAGGCCAACTCTGATTATGTAAATGTAGGTCACCACTCTGTTAACTACTAGAATGTAAATGTAGCTGTTATTCTGTTAACATCTAGATAACTAGGTTGTACAAACCCTTGCAGGAAATCTGAATGTGGCAAAGAGAAGGAATACATGTGCAATAGTAGTAGTCGATGAGGAATGATTATGCAGGATGGCCATAATGTTGTTGTTTTCTCACTTGACTCCACCACAAAGTGTCCAGTGCCTTGATATTTGGCAAATGGACGATAGTTTTGATCTCACCAGCGATTGTTAACGACAAGTAATGTAAAAGTAAGACCGCATATAAATATAGCAAATGGTTGCATTCACTGGAGGGCAATTTCAACCCCAGAATTACATTGCTTTCAGAGGTTCAGGTATTTCAAGGAACATGGATAGTAGCGGCAGACCAGTACGCGCCTAGACGTGAATGAACGATTCACACAATCTTCACGCCAAGCTAGCAAAACACTTCGTGCTCCTGGGAACTTTCATTCTTCCTCGTCCCACTCATCTTTCTTGTACGAGACAAGCGTGTCCACCTTATGTATCTGCCATTCATCACAGCAGCAACGCTCTGTTAGCAGACATCCATTGGCGATGCCGAAATTGGCCAAACAGATTCCAGAGATGCTGATGCTACATACCTTGGTGTCGAAGGAGTGAAGCTTAACCATTTGAGGATTGTTGATAAGCTTGGCGTCGCTCTCCACCCAGGTTCCGGGCGCGTCAACATCCGTGTCCGTGTAGGCCAGCACGTCGAAGACGCCTGGTCAGATCAACGCACGAGGAGAGGAGATTAGAGGGTTACGGTTGCAGTCCCGGTTCTAAATTAGGAGAGGATTAAGGCGATGGGATGCTGTTCTTACATGGCTCGTCGAGGCAGGGGAGGTAGGTGATGCAGGACGCGATCTGGCGCATGATGGCCTGGATCTCCCTCATGATCTCCTTGTCGCTCTTCTCCTTAATCACCCTGGCAACCATCAAATGAAGAAGCAATCAAGCCATGACACAACGCGCTGCGCACATGCTACATTGACTCGGTCAGGGAGAGGACGAAGATGGAGATCAGAGTTAGTGTGACGCGCACCCCTTCTCCACGACCTCGGCGTCGGTGACGATGTTGAAATTCCAGCGCTCGAGCACCTCATTGGTGGCCTTGCTCATGATCACTAGCACAATCCTCTGCAGCTTTCCGGCCTCCAGCCACTCTGCAACAGCGAGCGACGGGAAACCAACGTGGAAACGTCAGCACATTCGCGAGCAATCCAAAGAGGAGAGATGGGATCTCAGATGGGAGGAAACCTACCTGAGAGCTGGGAGGTGAGGCTGGCGATAAAGGTCTTCACCCCCTCGTCCTGCGTGAGGAGCATAGTGAGCCCGTACTTCTTCACCTTGGTGAAGCTCTCCTCCGGGTACACCGCGCGGTTGTACAGGATGCTGCAAGACACCAAAACCCAAACGGAACCGGATCAATCAGCAAATAAGAAAACCCAAAACCTTCCTCACCGATCTAATCCTCATGAATCGGCACCGACGCCGCCGCTGGCTCGCCTGCCGGACACCGCACCGTACCTATTCGCCGCGTAACCTGCGATGCAAGCGAGGCATTCCGTCAAACACCCGCCGGGCGGCGCGAAACCGATCGGGAGAGGGAGGAGGGGGCGGCGCGCGCGCGCGTACCGAAGAACTCGCTGACGATGGCGGCCGAGCCCCGCAGCGTGATGATGTCCTTGGACGCCGTCCGCGACGCCATCTCTGGTGGTGGTCTCCTCGCGGCCGCGCCTCCGGATCCCGCCTCCTCCGCTTCGCCGCCCGCGCGCGAGGACAAGTCCTTGGGAATGGGAACGGAAGGGAAGGGGAGCGGCAACGGCTAGTGCGGCGGCGGCGCAGTGCGGGTTGGGAACTTGTGGGTGGCTTTTCGGAGCGTTTTCGAATGGACCCGACCGGTGTGGGTGGGGGATTTGGTGGTGTTCGCACGGTGTTGTGGACGGGGGCGCCGGCCGTGCGGGGGACTTTATAAGTGGGCCGAATCGGCGTGTCCAACGGTCGTGTGGGGTGGGCCACGGCGCCACGCACTGGGCTTGGGATGGCGCGATTCGGCCGAACTATTTTTTTATTTGTAGCAAAAGGCGGAGAAAATACAGGGCGATTGTACTAGTAAGGTTTCGAGATCGTACATTGTGCTATCCATCAGAGTTTCAGTCTTTTCTCTCTTCCAAATCACTGGAAGTAGATTTGCTTATACGGTCCATAGCAAAGACGAGTTGCGTTGTTCACAAAAATGGGTACGGTGAAATCATCTGGCTCATTGTTCACAAGAACGGGCAGCCCGGTTTTGCTAGATTCCGAAAACCTTTCAGGAAGTTCGAAGCAGAAAATTGTAGTCAAAGGCACATTTTTTTCTAGAAAATAGAAATGTTAAGAGCCACTATTTTGAATTGCCCACATTTTGAAGGCTATTCCGATGTTCAAAGCGTTTTTTAACTGAACGATAAATAAGTGGGAAAAGCGCTATGGGCTGGGCCGGGCCAGTCGTTCGATTGGTTCCCTCCTAGCAGGCTAGCCGGCGCGCGGATCGCGATCCCCAAGCAAGCTGCCGGCGCCTTGGCGGGAACTCACGCAAATCTCCCCCCAAATCCCTCTCTCACCCCGCTCCGGCTCCAACCCCAACTACGGCGACGCGCTCCGCCCCCACGCTCCGCGCCGAATCGCCGATGTACTCCCCGCCGCACGCCGGGGACTCCGATTCTGAGGGATCCCTCCTCCTCTCCGATGTCTCCGTCTCCCCGCCCCGCCGCCGCTCGCCGCCTCCCCGGCCTCCCCCTAAGCCCCGTGCCAGCACCAAGCACACCGCCGCCGCGAAATCCAAAACCAAGCCCAAGCCCAAGGCAAAATCGAAGCCCGTAGCATCCGCCTGCACCGCCGCCGCGCCGCCGCCGCCTCCTCTCCCCTCCGCCGCGCTCTCCGACCCGCACGGCCTCGCCTCGCGCATCGCCGCCGCTCCCGCGCTTGTGGCCGCCACCAGCACCGTATCCTCCTCTTCCTTCCGCCGCCTCGTCCAGACGCGCAACCCCTCCTTCGATCCCGTCGCCGCCTTCAGCGCCCCCGCCCCCGCCCCCACTCCAGCTCCCACTCCCACTGAGATACCAACCGCAGCGGCAGCGCAGTGCCCTGCGCCGGACGCGCCGCCGCGGGCCAGGCCCAAGCGGGTGCATCCCAACTCGGTGTCGGAGGTGCCGCCCGCGGCTGCGGAGGCGGAGCAGCCGAAGCGGCCGAGAGGGGGCGGCGAGGGGAACTTCGTGCGGCTGAACATCAATGGGTATGGCCGGAAGAGGACGTTCAGGAACGCGAAGGCGAGGCGCCCGACGAAATACCGCTCATGGCGGCGGCAGCGGGCAGGCGGTGCGAAGCCTCAGGGCTGCGGCGACGAGGAAGGTGATTTCGTGGCTGAGGCGCTGATGGAGCGGGAGAAAAAGGGGTCCGTAAGTGACGATGGTGTCCTCGAGGCCGTGGAAGCGGTGAGAGAGGACCCATCCGAGCAGAATCTCGAGAGCTTGCTCAGGGTGGCCTATGGTTACGATTCTTTCCGTCAGGGGCAGCTTGAGGCCATTCAGAAAGTTGTTGCAGGAGAGTCGACGATGCTTGTGCTCCCTACTGGTGCTGGCAAGTCACTATGCTACCAGGTGCGCTGTGAAATTTGAGGTATTTAGTTTGTAAAGGTCATTTCTGAGGTGAAATTGATGCATATTTTAGGTACCTGCTATGATTTTGCCTGGACTGACACTGGTGGTAAGCCCACTTCTCTCCTTGATGGTGGATCAACTGAGGAAGCTACCTGCATTTTTGCCAGGTGGCCTTCTTGCAAGCAGTCAGGTAAATAAGATGCACACATGCAGACATACTCTTGTATGGTAGTCATAGCCACCTTATTCTGATCATTGTTCTCCATTATCAAATTATCTCAGACAAGCGACGAATTTCATGAAACATTACAAAGGTTGCGTGGAGGCGACATAAAGGTACAGCTATTTGACTCCTGTTTTTGTACCACCAATGTAGCATCCTCAATTATTTTTGTTTGAATTATAGTACTAAAGCCCTGATGCTGCCCCAGGGAGGAATCCTACCTATCAATGCTATTTTAATGTATGTCTCGATCAAATCACATGGAAGTCAAAATTAAACCTAAGATGGAAAGTTATCTCAATATATATTTGAAATGCACCCAATCTGATCTGCTGCTTCATATCGTTTTTTAATGTGCTTCATTCCTATCCTTTTTGGTGGTGATGTTTATGCGAACCTGATGACTATGCTGAACCCCTTTCCATTTGTGATCAGGTGCTTTTTGTTTCTCCTGAAAGATTCTTGAATGAAGAATTTCTGCTTATATTTAGGGATACACTACCAATATCTCTAGTTGCGATTGATGAAGCTCACTGCATTTCTGAATGGTGAGTTGATATGTCTTGTAGTTTAGTTGATATACTTTACTCTAGAAAGATCTTGGCAGTTGCCATCGTAGCTTTTTCCCTTTTCTGCTTTGTGCCTGCTTGTTTTCTCTGACACATCACTGCTGTTCTTCTATCTTCATGCTTATTATGTGCTTGCTTCTTATTGTTTATTGTTAGTTTAATGCTATTTATGTCTTGATATTGGACAATGGGAAGGTCTCATAATTTTAGACCTTCATATCTAAGGCTCCGTGCATCACTACTGCGGAGAAAGCTTAATGTTCAATGTATTCTTGCAATGACTGCAACTGCGACAACTCAAACCTTGGAGGAGATAGTGAATGCCTTAGAAATACCATCTGATAATCTCATTAAAACATCTCAAATAAGGGACAACCTGCAGCTGTCTATAAGCATGAGTGATAACAGGTATGTCACGTTTTATCCTACTATTTTGATAGCAAGGCTGGGTGGTTTAACATTGTTACTTATCTAACAAGCCATGCAACATGGTTTTTGTGGGCACATGTTGATACAGTCCTTTTTTTTTCAATGCAGACTGAAGGATTTGATGCTGTTGTTGAAGTCTTCCCCTTTTGTTGACATGAGGAGTATAATTGTCTATTGCAAGTTTCAGGTAGACCTCTTTCTTTATTCTCAAGATGGCTCACACATTTCCGCAGTACCTAAATCTGTTGAGAAGATAACAAGTTTTTTCTTGACAGGGAGAAACGGACTATGTTTCAAAGTACTTATGTGACAACAACATCATTGCCAAGGTTAGGATTCATCCTTGACTAAAATTTGTTGCACCTATTATTGTTTCTTGACATTTGTTTTTTTTTTCTGTAGAGCTACCACAGTGGACTTCCTATGAAGAATAGAAGCCGTGTACAGGAGCTTTTCTGCTCTAATAAAATAAGAGTGGTAATGGCAATTCTTTGTCAGTGCTTATTTCATCAAATGCATTATATAGGTGTTGATGTTTAACCTTGTTGCCCCCCTCCCTGGGACTGAAGGTTGTTGCAACAGTGGCATTCGGAATGGGTCTTGATAAGAGTGATGTTGAAGGGGTATGACTAGCATAGAATATTTACATATTCTTCAAATGTCACAGCCTACAGCTTTAAGTTATACTCCTTATCACTTGGACTGATTCAAGCATTTTCTCTTTCAAAGGTGATTCACTATAGCTTGCCAGAAAGCTTAGAAGAATACATACAGGTACTGTGCTTCACTGTTCAAGGAATGTTTTTTCCCATTGTACTTTCTCTTCTCAAGATGTCTTACCGTTCTCTTTCCAGGAAACTGGTCGTGCTGGGAGGGATGGCCGGTTGTCACATTGTCATCTACTTCTTGATTCGACAACATTCTATAAGATCCGTAGTCTTTCACATAGGTGAATCTTATCATCTGTTTTCACGGCTGATCTGCTAAAGTTTCCTATGGAATGACCTTAATCAACCTTTTTTTACAGTGATGGTGTTGATGAATATGCAATGAGCAAATTTCTGAACCAAGTATTTTCATGTGACAATCCAATGGGTTGCATTTGCTCCTTGGTTAAAGAGTCGACTTCACGCAAGTTTGATATAAAAGAGGAGGTTTGTACTTGCCTGACCAGCTACCAGCTGAATGCACCTAGTTTCTTTTTCCATGCGTTCAGGCTAGGCTTCAGGTAGTTGTGTGGTTATATTCTAGCATAAGGTTTTGTGTTTCAGGTGGACGTGTTCTGTGTGCATTATCATGGATCTTAGAGGTTCTTCTATGTGATGTGGTACACAACCACTTTCATTGCATTACTGTAGATACTGTCTACTATTCATTTGTTCAATGCATTGCTCAACTTTTTTGGCGTCTGCCTCGGGAAAGTCCTAATCTTTGGTCTGGGATGGTAATTTCTAATTGCTGAAAAAATTGTTGTAGTCATTGTTATATGGTTGGAAAACACTTCTGTATGGTGACATTGTGTCAACCTATATAGTGCAACCATGATCACCATGATATGATAGCTGTTTTCTGTACTACCAAGTATCAAAGGCTATTGTTCCATCACTTTGAGCTGGTATCTAGACATTCTTTCCCTCTGTTTTTTTTAACAATTAATGGGTATGCACTTCGAATTCTGATCCCTAGTATCTATCATTTCCATTGCATTGTTATCCAAAATACGGAATCCTGAGTGGCCCAGTTAGTTTTCAGATGCCTTTATTGACTTGATCATTTCGTTCTGCAGGTGCTATTGACAGTCCTAACACAGCTAGAAATCGGTGGTCATCAATATGTCCGTTTACTTCCTCAGTTCAGTGTTACCTGCACACTGTATTTTCACAAGGTACATCTAATGCTTCTACAATGATCCAGCGATCTGGAATTCTGGATGTGGATGGTTTATTATAACTCGCACACTATGAACCAAAATCTTGCTTGATGTGCTCATCTGATGACTATGGTACTAATCCAGTAATCAAAAAATAACCATTCACAATTGAAGGGATGCCTTCACTTAGGCATTCAATCACCACAAATGCCATGATCATTGTTATTTTGTTATGCTATCATAGTTGCCCCCTTTTATTTTTACTTTTCCTGATTCATTGAATTACATTGATGCAGACGTCACCGCAGCTGCTTGCAGACAAGGATGTACTAATTAGATCAGTGCTGAATAAGTAAACATAGTTTGCCTTTATTTCCATGTCATTTATTTTCCTGTTGCATTTCTGAGATTCTGATTCTCCATTCTTGGAAATACAGGTCTGAGACTAAGGATGGAAATTTTATCTTCGACATGACAAAAGTAGCTAATAATCTGAACATCACAGTGAATGAAGTGTTTGATCATTTGCAACAGCTAAAGGTTTCTCTGAACCTAGTACTTCTTTTTTCCCATTAATACAAATGTTGTCAAGGTGTTACTGTTATTTTTTTTTCCAATGTTGGCTGGCTGGATGACTACCATTGTTTGATACAAATGATAGCGCAGGATGGGCTAACCTTAGTGAAACGAAAAATTTAAACCTTTTGAATTGATTCTCTGGAGTTACGAGTGTGCTGCACACATGAGGGTGAAATGCCAATTACTCGGTGCCAGTGGGTTGTGGTACTATTTATAGTTTCCTCCTTTTTCAGCGAGTCTGAATGTATTATTTTAAGTAATGCATCACAATATCTGCAGCAAAATTAGGTTTTGGTGGAACAAATATAGAGTCCTCTGTTTTTTCCACAAGACGTATTCTGTTTCATTAGGACAAGGTTTTGATCAACAATTACTCGATCAATATTCTGTTTTTGTGATATACAATCATAATCATATATTCATATGTATATATTTTTGAATATGAATCTAATGACATCAATTTTGTGTAAGTACTGGTCAAAGGCTTGTCCTAGTGAAAAATTCCAATTGAGTGAGTATATTAACGTAGCTGCGCCGTTAAAAATATTTTTTTGCGGAAGAAAAATATTGAATTGTGGTTACAATATGCCATTAACTTTTACATGACTGTATAATCATTTGTACATATATGTAGGCAATTCACTTGTTTCTAAGAAAATACATATATAAGAGTCTATACCTACCAATCTGTTATATAGTCTGGTCTTCCTACATATTCTGTGTTGTCTATGGTTGCACCTTCTAGTTCTTAGTAGTCCTTTATCCATATCAATGGCGCAATTACACTTTAATTTGTTGTGGTTGTTTCTCTTCTTATTAACTGGATACTCCTAAAGATTGATTCTGTAGTTATAGATTTATGCAGTTAAGAACAGAAGTTGGCTTGGTAATGTTGCGCCTTTTTTCTTTAGCCATCGTCTATTTTTTGCTCATATTTCTGTAATTGCTTCTATGTTGCCTCTTTATAATTTCTATCTTCCTCCCCAAACCAGTTTTCTGGAGAAATATCATTTGAATTAAAGGATCCAGCCTACTGTTACATTATCTTAAAGAAGCCAGATGACTTGAACGCACTTTCAGCAAATGTCACAAAATGGCTTTCTGAAGTAGAACGCTCAAAGGTGCACTACTACAAGTCCTTTTTCCATTAAATAGTGACCTGTTGTTATCCAAATTTTAGCTGAAGTGATTATCTGAGATTTTTTTTATTTGGTTGGCTAGTATACATCAAATGTAATCCTGTTCCCAGTTCATCTTAGCTAATCCATGATGCTTTGTTGTTGAAACAGATCATGAAATTGGATGCTATGTTTGCTCTAGCCAACTATGCTGTCAAGGGTTGCCAAAGGACTGATGGTTGCTCTGGTTCCCATCACACTCCGTGCATCCAAAAGAAGATCATAGAGTACTTTAGCAAGAACGTCGTCGCCTCAGAGAGTGACCACTGTGCTCAGCCGCCCAAGGGCAGGTTTGTTTGCTTCATCTTCCCAAGCGAAACATACTGTGATCTTTTAACTTTTGCTTTGGTCTGCTCTAATCTGAAGCTTCATTTGACTTGGCCTTCCATTTTGCTTTGTGCAGCCCATTCTTGCAGGCTGATATAAAGGTAAGGGCTGTCACTGCATTTTCCATCATTTTGTTCGCCTTTGTCGGAATTCACTATGACAACATCTTCACTGCACTGCAGGTGTTCCTTCAAAGCAACTCGTTTGCAAAATTCACCCCTAGGGCTGTCGCAAGGATTATGCATGGCATATCGAGTCCGGCTTTTCCATCCGCCACCTGGTCCAAGAACCACTTCTGGTCTCCTCTCAGTTCTCTCTTCACTCCCTCTCATATCAATTTTCTCCTCCCCACCTATTTTATCTTACATGCTGAAGTGTCTGCTGGCAGGGGACGCTACGTGGAGGTTGATTTCCCGGTGGTCATGGAAGCTGCCAAAGCCGAACTTGTCAAGTTCGTCGGGAAAGGAGAGTAGTACTCGTCAGTACGGCAATTGGAACAGTTGCTTTCACTGGCTACATGTGATGTACAGACTGCAGAGTAGATGCTTGGAAGCCGCAACCAACGAAACGGATATACATCTAACACAATTACACAGGTGAGGGTGACATGTCCGTTCCCACTTCCCAGCTAGGCAGCTAGTTCGCTGTTTTGGCATTCTGTATGATTATGCTGTTATGCATTATGCCAGTTCCCGTTATCATCGTTCGCCATCGTTTCTTCACTTCATACAGGCACTTGGACCGTGTGTTTGTAAGCGTCCTCCTGAAATGAAGCATCAACCAGATCAGGTCCGTGTTCAGTGGAGCAGTGGTATATACTACTGTATATACTGGTACTTATTCGAGCATTGCTATCGGTCAGGCTGGGCTACGTGGGACTTCTGCCGTGTGGGGAACACGGTTTAATTGAAGGCACCGGACGAAGAAAGTGATGTACTGATGGCTTTTCATGGTTCATGGAGGACCGTAGAGTAAAGCCGCCAGAAATTATATTTCGATCGGGAGGAAAAAGAAATTATGATGGTAGGAGTGTCCAGGAAGCAAAGATGCAGAGCCATCCTCACTGTAAAGAAAGGGCGCCGATGATGTGATATGCTTGGTGTAAAAACTCTTTCACCTGCTTAAAAAAAAATGCTGTTTCACCGATCACCACGACGGTAGGTTAGAAGTGCGCGATCCAGATCCATCCTTCCATCAGTCTCTCGGCAGCTGGGTTGCTTTCCGCGGCCACGGCCGATGCCTGACCATTTGAAGGGCAGCTAGCTTCGCGTCGCGCCACATGCCGTCGATTTTTTTTTTGAGATTAACATGCCGTCGAAATGCTTCGCTGCCATCGGCGCAGACAAGACACCCGGCCCAAAATTGCTTTGGTGGGTCTTGCAGCCCCTGTTCGCTAGATCTGGTCCGGCACTGATTGCACCTGCACGCCGCCCTGCATCTTTCGATAGATCGCTGGGTGGATGGGATGCCAGCGGGCTGCTGACCATGTGCCTGCCCATAATTCGCCCGGCATTTGGCTTCACGGGTGGGCTCTGGAATTATTGGTTAACAGGAGGAGCGATCGCCTGTTAGATGCACGATGGCACGTCCAACTTTCCAAGTTGTTCTTGTTATTACTACTGCCTAACACGTCGCAATTCGGACTGAATATGAAGATATACTTGGGGAATTCAATGGGGGCAGCATATTCGGCGGCTCGAATCTGGCTACCGGAGCATATCCGGCCGGAGGGACCACGCACCAGCCTAGCGGCGACGCTTACACTCGTCACTCGTGCCCTTGAAGGAATCGTAAATAATCAAGATGAATGCTTCCGGAGACTGGCCATGGATCTCTGAATTTTAAGCAAACAGTTCATGAGTCCACGGCTGTGCAGGTGATCAAGATCACTAGACAGGAGAACTTTTCTGCTTACCGCCTTGCTATTCAGGTGAAGGCTGTGATTTCTCACAGCAACACTTCTTTCTCCTGTTCCTCTGCTGATTATCTTACAAATTGTCCTGTACCCACAGCTTTTGCAGTCTGTAATCTGAGGTCCTTTTGACCTCGTTCATATATATTGTTCTTAATAGTAATGTGAGTCCTTAAAAATCATAAATAGTCCTGAAAAGCAACATACGGAACCATTACGTGTTTTCTTTAAAAAAAACTTTACACGATTCGGCAAAGAGTTTTCGCTTGCATTGACGATCTACGTCCATGGCATAGACATTAGTGTACAATAGACAAAGGCCCTGTTCGTTTGATTTATGCATATCAGCAAACGTTATTTTTCTCTCACAATGAATCAGCATAAACCATCAACCCAACAGTATTTTCCTCTCACAACGAATCAACATAAGCCATCAGCATAAGTCAAACGAACAAGCCCAAAATGCCTAGACAGTAAATACTCCCTCTATTTCTATTTTAACATATAATGTTGTTTGATTTGGCATGGCATGTACTCTGTATAAAGTTTGCTTCATAATTTTCAAACTGCAAGACTACAATGTTTATATAGCGATAAAATCATAACTTTAAGGACAATATCTTCAAATACGACAAGTTATAGTTCGTTTGACTACCTCCGTTTCGAATTATGGTTCGTTTGATTTTTTTACCATAAATTTTAAAATTTTGAATAAGACGAGTGGTCAAACTTAAAATTAAAAGTTAAATGATCTGTAATTTGAAATGGAGATGGTATAATGAAGCTTGCACATCCAACGTTTAAATTTTAAAATATACGTGCGCTGCGCACTGTAAAAAAGGAATTGAGGGAGTACTTGCAAGTGGGTGCGCGTAGCGGAGGTGTACGAGCTACGGCGACACGCGACATTTATGAGGGAGAGAAAAATTAAAGGGACGGGAAAAATAAGCGGAGAAAAAGAGGGAAGGGGCAAGAAGGTAGAAGGAATTACGACTACGAAGCGAAAAACACAAAGTGGGCAAAAAAAAAAACCGAGGCGCTCGTCAAATCAATTCGTAAAACCCAGAAGGCTCCTCCTCGCCGCTTCTCTCTCTCGGTTGCTTCCTCGCGGGGGATTCGAATCCTCCGCGGCAGGGAGGGTCCTCCGCCGGCGAGAAGGAGAGGAGCAAGAGGAGCCCGAGATGGGGATGGCCGCCGCCGCAGCCGGCGTGGTGAACTACCCGCTCGTCGCTGCGCTCCTCGCGTTCGCCGTCGCGCAATCCTCCAAGTTCTTCACCACCTGGTGAGTCGCCCCCCGTCAATTCAGCCGTACCTCCGCCTCCGCATTTCTGCGCGGGTGATTCGGGCCCGCCGGTGGCCGCGTCGCTGTTGCTTGCGCGTTCGGTGCCCCCCGTGCGGACAATGCATAGCTGAGGGGAATCATTTGATTGTTTTGGTGGTTTTGGGGTTCGTAGATCGTGTGGTAAGCACGTGAATTAGGATTCGAGACCTATGTGTACTGTATTTAGTATTATATAGGTTATTCTTCAGTTCTCTTGCTCGGCTTAGCAGCTAGTAGGCTGGAGATCCTCTGGGTTGTTCAGCGAAACCGTTCTCCTGTACCAGCGTTCTAGTTTTACTTCGTCGCAGTAGTATAGTATGATTCCCCGCATCTGCGGGTCTGATTATGAACTATTCTCGTCAGTAGTCATGACTCAGAAACTTCCTCATAGGATATTTTGCATCTGAGATGTTATAGAAACGGCTACTTCATGTGGTTTGGTAGTTGGACGGCAATTGCAATGGCTTAAGACAATATTCCTGTGCCTTTTTGGTATATTTTGTACTGACGTAGTGGAGACGCCACTTGGAGGTGCTTTATTAGTCATGTGACTTTTGCTGTTAGCACTTAGCACTCTCAGAACATTTTAGTGTTGTGCAAATTCCGTCGGGCATACTTTGGAACTCAGAATTCTTTTTGCCCTTTGGGACCCTACTTCCCAAAACCCGTATTTAGATTCTATTGTGAATGCTAAAGGAAGTGTCCCGGTATGTTATGCAGTGGTTTGGTTTGGATTATTTGTGTTTCTTTGCATGTGATTTATGTTTGTTACAATGGCTCGAGACTTTGATAGTATTGGAAAAATATCTTAATATAGATGGTAATATGGTATTGGGACATCGGGCGTCAAAATATATCCCACCTTTGCATTTGAATTTGAGTTATCTCAGCCCTTTGGATTTTTGCAGCTACACAGTACAATATGGCGCTTTCGAAGATGCTAGATACTATTGAAATCAAAATCGGTTGCTTGGTAACCATTTTATCATGTAGACACCTAATTGGCCTCAGTGCAGAAAAATTGGGAATACTTTGGTATATTCTTACAGGAAGTGGCCTTGTTTGGGTTTAGTTTGTTAAGAGTTTATTTCCTTGTTTGGGTCTAGTTTGTTAAGAGTTTATTTTCTTTCTCCTAATCATATGCTGGATCTGAAAAGGGAGTCGTAAAAATCAGAGAAGTCAGTAAATTACATGTGTTCTGGCTTCTAATGGCAATTTTCGAGTCCTTTTATATTCAGCAGAAGTGATTATAAAAGCATAGGAAAAACTATTAAAGATGTAGAACACAAAACATAATTCAGATGTTATCGATATCTGCTCCTGATTGCCTTGGTGTATGCTGTGATGGCAGCTGCCGTATATTATGTGCATGTTCTTTTTAAAAGTTCTCTTAGCACCAACATTGATTTGATGTAGGTACAAAGATAATCGTTGGGATGCCAGACAGTTTATAGCTTCTGGAGGGATGCCATCATCCCACTCAGCTACAGTGACAGCACTTGCAGTGGCTGTAGGAATCCAAGAAGGCTTTCGAAGTGCCACCTTTGCAACTGCACTGGTCTTTGCATGTGTGGTGGGTATTACATTTAAAGTTACTTATTCATAACTCTATTGCTTATCTGATGTGATGATTTTTACTATAGAGAAGATTACTACCATATTGCATTCATCTGTTGGCTGTATCTTGATTTTGCTCTTTTGCATCTGGTGCATATAGGTATACTTCTATATATTGCTAAACTTCTACTTGAAATACATTTTTGTTAACATTTACTCATAGTTAATGTCTTTGAACAGTAAGCAAGGACGCACATATCTTGCTGGAAGTTAAATGATGCTCTTATGAATGTAACATTTGATTTTGACTTGGCTTAAATTTTTGTTTCAGGTGATGCATGATGCATTTGGAGTTCGGTTACATGCTGGAAAGCAGGCAGAGGTTTGTTATTCTCACCCTAAGATGTCATTTGGCCTTGTGGTTAAATAAGAAGCAGTAGCCTTTTTGTGCATAGTATATTTGACTTCAGTCACATTGATCAGTAAAATTTGGATATTTCCCTGGATGATTTCCATTGTTTGACAGGACATTCGATAATTTGGTGACGAACATCCTTTTGTATGGGATCAGTTCTGTTGTCAAGTAATTCCCTTTGTATGAGCAATAATACTAATGAATTGAAGTTCTCCATTGACATCCAAACGTAATCAGCATTAAGTATGAAGTGGCATTTTCTTATGAGATGCTATTTTTGTCCCATTCGCATGCCCCGTTGCCAGTCTATCGAATTTGTTTGGTTAAGATTTCTGCTGATGTATTCTATCATTCGCCACATGATATATTCAAGTCTCTTTATCGTTAAGGCAAGATGGACACTACTATTATTTATGCAAATTACAAATCCTTTCAGGTGCTGAATCAAATTGTCTATGAACTGCCAGAGGAACACCCATTATCAGAGACAAAGCCATTACGTGAAATCCTTGGACATACTGTTCCTCAGGTAAGATTAAATAAATTATTCATACTGCCTTTCTTGATGTTCTAACTTCTAACTATTTTATGGCCTTGCAAATTAGTAAAGCCATAGTTGATTCTCAAAACAGATAGACTGATTCATTGGTAAAACAATGTATACATGAAGTTAATGGATACACCTATTTAGCTACAGCATTTTTGCAACCTGTAATTATCCATCAGTTTCAGCTTAGCATACTATCATTGACAGACACTTAAAATGCATATTGACATATGGATGTTTCATAAATTCATCTGTATAGACTGATTTCTCATGTTTATGACAAAATATGCTCTTTTTACATCATCCTCTTATCCTCTATACCACCATGATCACCCCAAAGGATTTTCCTTTTCTTCTCATTGTCTGATACAACAGAATGACAGCAATCACTATCAGAGACATGCAATATGCTTGGTGTAACATATTCTCTCTTTGGACATCTCAGGTCGTGGCCGGTTGCATCCTTGGAATCCTCATGGCTGTTGTTATGCACTTAGCTCTGGGGTCTTAGTCAAGTGTTGTTCCTGGATATCAGCAAAGACATGATCACCAAATATCTTGTTGGCGATTACTTGTAAAGGGTGAAAACATACTGGTTTGCCCAAGTGGCTGGATCATCAGGATACAAAAAAGTTCTAACTGATGTAGATCTGCACTCTAGGATAATAGTAGTAGTAGGTCGTAGCTTCGGGTGTTGCTGTAAATAAAAAATGTTAGTTTCAATTGGACCCACGTAACGGAAGCTTTTGTTATACAATCCGTCTGAACTTACGAGGTAACGATCAGAATGACTGATATCCGCCGTGGCCTGTGCTTTCTACTGGTTCCCTTTACGGTGTGATTCATTGGCACCTTGAGAATTGGAGAGTTATACCCTTGTTGGTTTAGTTTTTACAGAGAAAATTCATGTCGGCACCAAATGACTTGGAGAGCTGTGCTTTCTACTGGTTGCCTTTACGGTGTAATTCATGTCGGCATCTGTTTACAAGTAGGCCACATGAAAATTGAAAGACCATCCCTACAACACATCACTGCTAGAGAGCAAATTCATTCCTTCATGGTGTTGTTAAGGTCACTCTGTTTTTTCTCAGCAATCCTTTGGCCACAAAATTCCCTTCCTTTCAGGGAATTGCAGAGGTTTGGATTCCCCAGTTCAGTCATCTCTAGGAATCTTCTTCAGTCTCGCAGTACCAGTAGGTAAATGTTCTTTATTAATTACATACTCAGCACCTTACATGAACATGGCAAGCAGAGAATATGCAGCGGGCATTACAATGCTGTTCATCATATCTATCAAGCTTGAAGCTTTATTCAGCCTTATCGTCAGCTGCAGCAAACAGCAAAGACGCTCGTTATTGTAAGGCAACGCGCCAACGGCAATGCCGGCGGCAAAGCACGCGTACACTCAGAGCTTGCATGGCGACGCACCTCCGGGATGGTGCACCACGATGAGGTTGTACGCGTCCAGCGTCAGGAAGTCGTCGAGCTCCGGCGCCGTGCACTGCCGGCTGAAGATCCTCCCGGCCTCCGCGTACCGCCCCTGCCGGAACTTCCCGGAGCCCACCTCCGCCTCGACCCTGGCCATCTCCTCCCCCACGACGCGCGCCAGCAGCTCCGGCGTGGCGCGCACCTCGACGCCGCCGGCGTCCAGCGCCGCGCCGTGGCGCAGCCACTGCCAGTTCTGGACGCGGCTGATCTCCGCGGTGGCCGCGTCCTCCATCAGGTTGTAGAGCGGCACGGAGCCGGACCCGGCCAGCCACGCCGCCAGGTACTGCACGCCCACCCGGGTGTTGAGCCGCAGGCCGTCCACCGTGCGCGCGCCCCGCGGCGGCTGGACGAGGTCCTCTGCCGTGACGCCGGCGCCCTCGGCGGCGGCGTTGCCGGCGATCTGGTTCGGCCGCCCGCCGAGGTGGCCCTCGAAGACCTCCCGGATCGCCGGGATGAGCCCCGGGTGCGCCGCCCACGTGCCGTCGTGCCCCGCGCGCACCTCCCGCAGCTTGTCCTTGCGCACCAGCTCCAGCGCCGACTCGTTCGCCGCCGCGTCGTCCTTGATCGGAATCTGAGCCGCCTACATCACAGTTAACCCATGGGCGGCGTCACCAAGAGTTCTGCTGCAGGCCGGACAGGTGAGGTGGCATGTGAAGAACGAAGCTGTACGTGAGCTTGCTTACGTACCATGCCGCCCATGGCGTGGACGCCGCGGCGGTGGCAGGTGTGGATGAGGAGGTGGGAGTAGGAGCGCATGAAGTGCTGCGCCATGCCGACGAGGGCGCGGTCGGGGAGGAGGCGGTCGGGGTGCGCCCGGAACGTCTTCACGTAGCTGAAGATGTAGTCCCAGCGGCCGCAGTTGAGCCCCACCGAGTGGTCCCGCAGCTCGTACAGGATCTCGTCCATCTGGAACACCGCCGGCAGCGTCTCCACCAGCACCGTCGCCCGTATGCTCCCCCTCTCGATCCCCGCCGTCTGCTCCGCCCTCTCGAACACGCCGTTCCATATCCTCGCCTCCCTGATGGTAGTGATGAGCACGTACGTGTCACGAAAATGATGAATAGTATTCATGTGGTGCACGGCCGGCGTGTCACTGTGTCAGTGACTCAGTATCGTGTCACGTATGTACCTGGAGTGTTCCATCTTGGGGAGGTAGAAGAAGGGCCCGAGCCCGGCGCCCTGGCCGGCGCGGAAGGCGGCGTGGTTGTGGAAGAAGTAGAGGCCGAAGTCGACGAGGCAGCCGATGGCCGGCTCGCCGTCGATGAGGACGTGCGCCTCGGGGAGGTGCCAGCCGCGGGGCCGCACGAAGAGCTTCGCCGTCTGCTCGTTGAGCCGGTACTCCCTCCCGCGCGCCGCGTCGCGGAAGCTGATGGTGCCGGCCACCGCGTCCCGCAGGTTCACCTGCCCGCGCATCAGGTTCTCCCACGTCGGCGACAGCGCGTCCTCGAAGTCAGCCTATTACCACACGCACGCACACGGTCCCCCGTCGTCTTAGAGAGAAAAAAAAGACCGTAGCTAGAAGGCTTCAATTCATCCATTGGTAATTTAGTGCATGCTTACCATGAAGACCTTGGCGCCGGAGTTGAGCGCGTTGATGACCATCTTCCGGGGCTCGGCGGGGCCGGTGATCTCCACGGTGCGGTCCGCGACGGCCGGCGGCACGGGCGCGCACTTCCAGTCCCCCTCGCGGACGAACCTCGTGGCCGGGTCGAACTGCGGCGTCTCGCCGGCGTCGTACCGGCGCTGGGCCTCACGGCGCTGCTCCATGGCGTACCGGACGGCGCCGCGGAACTCGCGCTGCAGGCCCGCCACGAAGGCCAGCGCGTCCCGGGTTAGGATCGCCGCGAACGCCGGGTCGTACCGGCCCCGCACGCCCACGCCCTCCGGCGTGTCGTAGCAGGGCGCCGCCGCCGCGGTGCTTGCAGCAGCCATCGAAGCGTTAGTGGGCAGAGCACGCAGTGAGCGGCTGTGGGAGTGAGAAGAGTGTGCAGCTCGAGCTCGGACTCGGAGTGCGTGTTTTTCTTTACTGGGCAGGGTCGAGCCGATATATATGGGCAGGGTACAATGCGAGGCAACCTTTCTATCTTTAGGCTCTTAGCATGGTGACAGTGGCAGCGCTCACGCCCATCACGGCCTCACCCACCGTCCGGCGCAGGTCGTGCCCCTGACATCATGCGTGACAGGGATCGGCGATACGGCCGAATTATAGAAGATAAAGATATACAATTAAGCGTTCGGTGAAGAATGACGAAGCGTCCATTCAAAAAAGAGGGCGAAAACAAACAAATAAAAAGAGAGGAAAAAAACAAACAAACAGAGGATTGATGAACTGATGAAGCACGGAAGCCTAGACGTGGTCGTTACGATAAGGCAAGTTGCCTTGCGCCTTGGCGTGAGTATACGGCGGATAAGCATGAGTGCGCAGCGTAGCTTGTCACTCCGGCGCACCGCGCGAGCAGGAGGGAGTGTTGGCTCAACTTCTAACAGCCGCGTTGGCCGCTTCTGCTCCTGCTCTTATCCGATCCGTCTGCCTCTGGCCCCCGGGATGGCGTTGCTGACGGAGCTGAGAGACGCTACCCTATGTATGCGGCGTGGCCGGCCGGACAGATTTCCGGGCACCGCATGGGTTGGAATGGGCCGAGAGAGCCTTGCACGAGTGACCCGCGTGGTGGCGCCTGCACGGCAGCCACGGCATCGCGTCGCGCGGGCCGTGGAACGGCGAGGCTTCGTGCAGTCGTGCGGCGTGGCGGCCGGGCGGTCAATGGGTGCACCGTGCACGGGCCGACGACCAATCGATGGTGGCTAGCCGCCAGCGACGCCACCGCAAAGCGAGGTTACCAACTGGGCCGGCTGCAGGGTGCCTCTTCCTCTCACGCAGTCACTCATGCCCCGAGCCGTACTGTGGGCCTTTCGTGGCCCATGCGCACGCTGAGCCCGCGAGAACTTGCCAGGCGTTTTGATTCACCGTAAAGAAGTAGGAAGAAGTCTACGTAACCCCGGGCTACTGGACCTGGAACACTTCACCCCAAACTATAAAATCGGGTAACCAGCCCCCCAAATAATACAAACCGGTGCACATGACCCCCTCGGATGGTTTTTTTGGGACGGTTTTGTTAATAGTTTTATAGAAAACCCCCTAGCGGTTTTGTTAATAGTTTTCTGTAAAACTATTAGCAAAACCTCCCGAGGGGGTTATGTGCACCAGTTTCTATTGTTTGGGGGGCTGGTTACCCGTTTTTGTAGTTTGGGGGTGATGTGTTCCAGGTCCAATAGTTTGGGGGTAATGTAAACTTCTTCCGAAAGAAGTACGAGGGTGAGGAAAAAAGTCCATCTTACCTCTCTCATCTGTAACCAAAGTTTGGTTTGGCTTCCATATTTTAAATACCGGGTAAGTGACATCCCCCATCTTACAAAACCGGTCATTTTTCTCCCTCATTGGTTTTGGACCACAGTTTTGACCATTCGCGTGCCACGTGACTCGATGCCACGTCGGATACTGACATATGGGCCCTGCTAACTCCTCCTTAATCGGCGCCCCCCTCCTTTCTCCCTCTTTCCCCTAGCGGTCGCCGTCGCCTCCTCCGACCGACATCAACCCCGCGCGGCGTCGCCCCTCTCCCTTTCGTCCCTGCACCGCCTCGTCCCCGTCGGCCTCACGCGTAGCCTGGTGGGCGTGGGCTTGCCCCTCCGCCGGCGTCGAGAGGTCGCCTCCACAGATGCACTGCATCGTCGCGGGGGCTTACGGGCGCCGCCACGGGGGAGCGCAAGCACTACTGCCGGGACCTGCGGGTGGTGCCGCCATCGTCGTGGTGTGGGCGCGCAGCCTCCCTTCCTCTCCCCCACCGGCGGCCCGCGTCCTCTCACCCACCGGCGGTCTGCGGCGGTCAGTTGCCGCGACGGCGGCGGCGGCGTGCTCCTCGCGGTGGCCGCCGTGCTCCTCTCCTCTCCCTCCACATCCCGCGCCGCCCGACCGCCGCCGCACCAAGCCCCTGTCGGCGGACGTGCCACCACCACGCCGCAGGCCCACCGGCCCGTCTCTCCCGCTCGGCCTCTGCCACACCGCCCCGCCGGTCGCCCACCGTCCGTCTACTCCCGCTTGCTGACCGCCCCGCGACTACCGACACCTTGGTTGCCTCGGCCCGCTCCCCCGCGTCGGCTTGCTTCCCGCCACAACTTGCTCCGCACCCGCTGGCGCCGTCGACCCCGGCGTCGCGGACCATGCCGGCGACATCGGGAGCAGGTGCGCGAGCGCTACCCGTAGCGGCCGCCTGGCGCCGACACGAGCTGCTCCCGCGGAACATGGACGGTGCCGGTGCTCGCCGGGCGGAGGGGGCGGCGCGGGTGGTCGCCGGCGAGCTGCTACGCTGCAGTGCCCCGGAACTTTACAGGTGCGAGTGAGCAGGGTGTTTTGTTTTCGTACGAGGGCCCACATGTCAGTATCCGATGTGGCAGCAACGTGACACGCGAACGGTCAAAACCGGGGTCCAAAACCAGCGAGGGAGAAAAAGTGACCAGTTTTGTAAGATGAGGGAGGTCACTTACCCGATATCTAAAATGGGGAGCCAAACCAAACTTCGGTAGGAGACAAGATGGACTTTTTCCATGACTATGAGGAGGGACAAAGGGGCTAAGGCCCCTCTACATATACGCTAGACCTACTCCATGATTAAAATTAAAGTCTAGACAAGGTATGTACAAGATTTCATACTCAACATGAGTCTGAATATAAATTGATTAAAATTAAAGTCTAGCTACCCTAAAAAATTTGAAATATTTCGGAACTAGGCTTGAGAAAATCTAATCTGGTTTGCAAAATACTTACTCCATCCGTCCCAAAATAAGTGTTCATTTAGAAAATTTAGGACAGATTAGTAGTCATGGCAAATGACCATGTTACCCCTTATTGGAACTTTAAAATTAGCATTAACTAGCTATTTGATTGGCTCTATGCGTTCTTCTATGCACTTTTGTATTAATGTGAGCATGTCTAAAAGCTATATGAACACTTTTTGTGGGACAAATTTTGGATGCTATATGAACACTTATTTTGGGACGGAGGGAGTAGGTCTTTGCTTGTTATTGCGTCGGCTGACCAAGTCAAATGCTAAGGGCAAGCCAATGCCGTGAGATCAGATTGGACACCGTGGACATGTGGGGTTGGGTTTCCTCTTAGATTGGATTTTCATGCAATAAAACAAGATAATATTGATATATTTTGGACTTTTTAAACATAGATACCTTTTAGTGTAGATATATAGCAACAAAACATTGTTCTTGGAATAGTTTCTAATTTTCTCCGTGTCATTTTTTCTAGCTCGAAATATTTTTCTGAGGATAATTTTGTATTGTTCATCACAAAATTTTGATTTCATACTCAACATGATCTTTCTTGAATATTTTTATTCTAAAACTATTTCTATTTTTTTATCTAAGCATTGATTTCCTCACAAGTTCCTAAACATTAGCTATATATAGAAAGCTCTCATTCAGCCATGATCAACACACACACACACACACACACACACACAGAGAACCCATATTCATATATAAATTAAGTGAAAACAAAGCAATTGATGAGATTAGAGTGCATCTTTGCAGGATAATGCACGATAGAGCGAAAGCCATATGCCACAACCCATAAGTTTTACACGTAATATTTCTTGACTTCTGATGTTTAAGGGCCCCCTCTACCAGTATGTAACATATTGAACCCTCTATATTTTTTTCCCCAATCCTACCTCGCCCCTGACTCCGAGATTGTAACATAAGATAAAGTAGACAATTCCATCAAGAAAATGTAAAACTAATCTATAAATGTTCACACTACTCACAATTCCATTATAGTCTAATAACAGGGGACGAAAATAGGTACATTTGCTTTAGTTTGTTAGGAGAGGCAAATTTGTTTTTTTTCATACATGGGCTGAACAAGGGGTACACATACACATCAAATTATCTGAAGATTTTTTTTTATATTTGGATATGCACATTGCCTAAACAAATCCAACAGCCGTCGTGTTACCGTATTTTCTCATTCTCTGTACGGATTCAGTATCCACCGACCACCGGGCCTTCCGCACCGCACTGCGGTTCGCTCTTCGCCGCGCCTGTTCGCCGTTAATGCCACCGACGCGCTCCACTCCCCCTCCCCGCCGCGTCTACCTCCTCTAGCCCAGCTGCCCGCCGATGGCGAGGCCGGCGGCGAAGGCGCTGCCGCCGAAGCACCTGGTGGCACTCGCCGTCGTCGCCGCCGTCGGTCTCGTCCTCGTCGCTGACTATCTATGGGCTTCGTCCTCCTCCGCTGTCTGGTTGTTGACAGCCAAAATTGGTTCTGTCTTGGCCAAACCGGTCTGACCGGTTTGCCAAACCGGTCAGACCGGTTTGGTTCTGTAATTCGAGTAGGATTAGGATTCCGAGTTTAATTCCATATTGTAACCTATTCGAAAGGGGTAAGACTTCCCCGGCCTATAAATATAAAGGCTAGACGGCCGATTGAGGTATTCCCAATCGAATCAAACACTTTATCTTCTATTTTTTGTCTCTCAAACCCTAACCCTTTTCCAACCCCATATTCTGTTCTTTGCTCGTCTCTACGGCATTCAAAGGCGTTCTAGGTGGCCTGCCGACCCTAGAGCAACCCTAGATTAGCTCGAGCTCCGACGGGGTCCCTCCCGAGCTTGAGTTTCTAGGTCTTCACGACCTCCCGACCAGAAGCGGTCTGACCGGTTCTGTAAACCGGTCTGACCGGTTTGCTCCGGGAAGTCAGGAGTTGGCCGTTGTGACGGCCGTGCTGCACGTTTGATCGATCTCGAGTTTGTTGGCGCGTTTTCATGTCAACATACTTTTTGGCGACTCCGCTGGGGAAGATTAATCTGGTGCCAAAACCGATTCAATCTACTCCGGATATGTCTGGATCAAAGTGCGACCTTGACAAAGACAACATCATCACCGCGACAATGGAAGAGCTCACGGACGAGGAGCGAAAGCGATATTTGATTGCTGAGGAGCACTTCAGGGCGCAATTCTTGAAGGGCTTCAAGAAAGATCGCAGTGGTCTTGTCAAGAGAGTAGAGGAATTCGTCATGCCGGCTTTCAAGTTGGCAGATGATCACGTCGAAGAGATTCCAAAGGTAACGGGTGAATCCTCTGATTTAATGCAGCAAATTACTCGCATGATGGATGATAGATTACTTGCTGCACAAACGGCTACTAGTGAATTAATTGCTAGTATGACTGGTAATTCTGATAAAAATAAAATTAATTTAGAATCTAATGAATTACCTAGCTCATCAGGCGTGCCAGAACATGTTTTAGATTCTAATTTGGGCATGCCGGTGAATTTTTATGCGGGACAAACACCTCACCCTGGTTCGGTCCACGAACCGGTCAGACCGGTTTGTACAACCGGTCAGATCGGTTTGGCCCCCTCTGGTGGTCAGACCGGTTCTTTGGGTGCAGGAGCATCTGGTGCGATGGTTTTGTCTAATACATCTACTTCTGGTCCTGTTTACACTATTCCACGCACCATGGGAAGTATACCCCACGGATCTGGCACGTTTCACGCGCCGATTCCGAGTACTTCTCAGAATACGATGTATGGTGTTCCCCGCATTCCACATAACAGAGGTGATGAGAAATATCAAGCCGAGTTAGCTAAGTTTAAAGAAGACATAGCTAATACACTTAGAGCAAAACTCGGGCTTGAATTGGGTAGTGCACGCTTATATCAGAAACCGTATCCGCCTGAATTTGATTTGGTTCCTTATCCTAATGGTTGGCGTGTTCCCGATTTTATTAAATTCAGTGGTGAAGATAATAGAACTCCTTGGGAACACATTAGTCAATATATTTTGCAATTAGGAGAGGCATCATTTTATGAGGCATTGCGTATACGGTTGTTCTCATTATCTTTAACTGGAACTGCCTTTTCATGGTTTTCTTCGCTTGCTCCAAATTCTATTCATAATTGGACTCAATTGGAGCGAAAATTTCATGATCACTTCTTTAGCGGAGAAAACGAGGCAAAATTATCTGATTTAACATCGGTTAAATAAAGCCGTGAGGAATCGGTTCTTGAATAATTTAAAAGATTTAAGGATATTAAGAACCGATGCTTTAATATCACTGTTTCTGAAAAGGATTTAGCAGATTTAGCTTTTGCGGGCTTACGGTCTCATTACAAGGAAAAATTAGAAGGTTCTGATTTCCTTACTATTAATCACTTGCAAATGAAGGCTATGAGTCTAGAGCTTAAATTTAAAAATTCGAAAGAATCTGCTAAACCCCATCGTTCGAACGTGCATATTGTTGATAATGATTCTGATAGTTCGGATGATGATAAAGAAATTTATGCCGCTGAATTTGTTTGGTCATCAAAAAGTAAACCTAGTTCTTGTCCTTCATTAAAGCCGATTCAGAAAAATCGGCAAGAAGAAAAATTTACTTTTGATGTAGCCAAATGTGATCGTGTTTTTGATAAATTGCTTAAGAATGGCTTTATTAAACTTTCTCATGCAATTCCACCAGCCGATCAGTTGAAAAATCGTGCATATTGCAAGTGGCATAACTCTTTTTCTCATGCAACCAACGATTGCAATGTTTTTCGATGACAGGTACAATCGGCCCTTAATGAAGGTCGATTGGTGCTCGCCGAAATGCAAGTTGACAAGACTCCTTTCCCTGTTCATACCTTGGATGTGAACACCAAGATGCTGATTCGGCCGGAACAAGCCGATGGAGCTAAGGGTAAGAATGTGGTGATTGGAGACCCAAGACCGGAAAAAGTGGATGACAAAGTTCCGGTCAGAACGGTGATGATTGGGAGAACTCTGGATGGAAAAGAGTCTCTGAAGATTACTATTAACACATCAAGGCCCGGGGGGCAAGGAAGTTCTTTGGAAGAGAATCGGTCCGCTAGCCAGGCGAAACCGGTCAGACCGGTTTCCCAAACCGGTCAGACCGGTTTGTCTCCAGACCGTCCAAGAACTTTCAAGCCTAAGCGCCCGGAAGTGGGTACTTGGAAATTCAATGAGCCAAAGATTCAAGGGAGGGTTCTGAAGCAAGGACCTACATTCTCTCAGCTCATGAACAAGTACACAAAGGCCGTTCAAGTTGATCGGCCAATAAAAAAGAGACAGAGGTCACCACAGCGTTGGATTGATCTTACAAGTTACAAGCGCCGTGGTGGTTCTGTACATGACCGATTGGGCTCATACCAATCAGGTTTTTCGACTGCTCATCAAAGCGGTCAGACCGGTTTTATGAACCGGTCAGACCGGTTTCGGTCTGAGCAAAGAATTCATGTTCCTCCTAAGCAAGAATACTGTATCAAGGAGAAGAAGGAGGATGTGCAAGCCAAAGCCAATAATTTTATAAAAATTGGCGATATTCCAGTGGCTATGCAAGACTTGGGTAGAAAGCCGATAGTCATTGGAGATTCGGCTCCTGTTCCAGTCAAGAAGCCGATCATGGTTAATGATCATGAGGCTAGCAGTAGCAAGGGCGTGAAGAAAGTTTTTCAACCAAGATGGTGTCCTTCTGGGTTGACTCATACACAGAAGCGGAAACTACAGCGCTTGAGAAACAAAGAAAAAAGGGAACAGGAAGCTGAAAAGATGAGGGATGACTACTTCAACAACTACAGGCCTATGATCCCTCAGACCAAGATTTGGCAAGCTAAACCCGTTGTGCAATCAGCAGCACAACCGGTCAGACCGGTTTCTGAATCCGGTCAGACCAGTTTGGGTCAGCCGACCGCTGCAGAAGCGGTCAGACCGGTTTCTGAAACCGGTCAGACCGGTTTGATGACAGAAGCGGGGGCTGGTGCTTCTTCAACCATCGAAACTACTCCACCGATTCCTCCAGTGGTTGAAGATGAAGAGTTAGTTGATTTTGAGCCTTCTCCAGAGCGTGACAACATGGAAATTAATGTTGTCTATTTATCTTCTGATTATTATGTGGTGCCGGAGGAGGAAATTTCTCATCTTCAACTTGGGCCGCGAGATGCTGTGTTTCAGAAGCCTAGTGAATCAGAAAATCATCTCAAGGCTTTGTATATGAGAGGGCACATCAACGGGAAGCCAATTTCTCGTATGTTGGTTGATGGTGGAGCCATTGTGAATCTCATGCCATACTCTCTCTACAAGAAGATTGGCGGGAAAGACGAAGAACCGATCAAGACGAACATGACGGTCAGTGGAGTTGGTGGAGGTGATCCCATTGGTGCCAAGGGGGTGGCTTCTATGGAGTTGACCATCGGGAGCAAGACTATTGCTACGGCTTTCTTCGTCTCCGAGGTGCAAGGTAACTTCAATTTAATCCTTGGTCGAGATTGGATTCATGCAAATAAATGTATTCCATCTACCTTGCATCAATATCTCATTCAGTGGATCGGCGACGAAGTTGAGATTGTCCATGGTGACAATTCTTCTTTTGTTGCAACGGCCGATTCCGACTCTCTTAGTGCAAATGAGAAGGTCCAATGTTTGTCGGGCATTGATTTGACCGACTATGAGCTGATCAGTTGCACTAAGGATGGTTTTGTTCCTGCTACATTAAAGCCGATGGAAAATCGGTTGAATTACTTGCTGTAATTAATGGAGCAACAAAATCAACAGAGACAAACCGGTCAGACCGCTTCTGGAAACCGGTCAGACCGGTTTGGATCTGAACAGCGCCGATCGAGCCAAACCGGTCAGACCGGTTTGCGTCTGGACAGTGGCTTCAAGACCGAATTGATCATTATCGAGAACATTCGGCCGGTACGTTCGAAGCCATTGAAGATCTTGGTGATATGGATAAGCTGGGTCAAGGTTTTACATCAGCTGATCCTTTAGAAAAAATAGATATTGGTGATGGTACTATTCCTAGGCCTACTTTTGTAAACAAAAATTTATCGGCTGAGTTTAAAGCCGAATTAATAAATTCGTTGAAAGAGTATGTCGATTGTTTTGCTTGGGAGTACCGTGAGATGCCTGGTTTAAGTCGTGACTTAGTTGAGCATCGTTTACCAATAAAAGCCGGTTTTAGACCTTTTAAACAATCAGCTAGACGTTTTAGTCCCGCTATTTATGACCGAATAAAAGAAGAGATTAATCGTTTATTAGATGCTGGTTTTATTCGGACTTGTCGTTATGCGGAGTGGATTTCTAATATTGTTCCCGTTGAAAAGAAAGATTCGGGAAAACTTAGAGTTTGTATTGATTTTAGAGATCTTAATAAAGCCACTCCAAAAGATTCATATCCCATGCCTATAGCCGATGTCTTAATCAATGAAGCTTCTGGACATCGTGTTGTTAGTTTCCTTGATGGTAATGCCGGATATAATCAAATCTTCATGGCCGAAGAGGATATGCACAAAACGGCCTTTCAATGTCCGGGATTTATTGGTTTATTTGAGTGGGTAGTTATGACCTTTGGATTAAAGAATGCCGGTGCAACTTATCAAAGAGCTATGAATTTAATCTTTCATGATTTACTTGGTGTTATTGTGGAAGTGTATATTGATGATATTGTAGTTAAATCGGATGGCTTGGATTCTCATTTAGCCGATTTAAAACTTGCTCTTGAGAGGATGCGACGGTATGGTTTGAAGATGAATCCACTCAAATGTGCTTTTGGTGTTTCGGCTGGGAAGTTTCTTGGGTTTATTATTCATGAGAATGGCATAGAAGTTGATCCCAAGAGAATTGAAGCTATGAAGAAAGTCGAAGCTCCTACTTGCAAGAAGGATTTACAAAAGTTTCTAGGCAAGGTAAATTTCTTGAGAAGATTTATAATTAACTTGTCTGGAAAGGTTGATGCTTTTACTCCTTTACTTCGGCTAAAGAATGAAGCCGATTTTACTTGGGGGGCAAAACAACAAGAAGCTTTTGAAAAGATCAAAGAGTACTTGTCTTCACCACCGGTGCTTAGGGCGCCTAAGCGGGGAGTTCCGTTCAGACTTTATGTGGCGGCTGAAGATAGAACTATTGGAGCTGTTTTGACTCAAGAAATCGACAACAAGGAGTATGTGATTGCTTATGTAAGCCGACGTCTCATCGATGCAGAAACAAGGTATACTTTCATTGAGAAGTTGTGTTTATCCTTGTATCATGCTTGTACTCAATTGAGGCATTATTTACTATCTAGTACTTGCATCGTGTTGTGTCAAACCGATGTAATTAAACATATGTTGCAAAGACCGATTTCTAGTGGGAGAGTCGGTAAGTGGGCTTATGCTTTAGTTGAGTATGATTTGGCTTGTGAACCTTTAAAATCAATGAAAAGCCAAATTGTAGCTGATTTTATTGTTGAACATCGGATAAATGATACTTGTGAATTCGACGTCGCTATGTTGCTTGTACACCATGGAGATTATACTTTGATGGGTCGGTTTGCAATGATGGACAAGGAATTGGTGCTGTTTTGATTTCTCCAAGTGGTGCCGTCTTTGAGTTTTCAAACCGATTGGAAGAAAAGCGAACCAATAATCAAGTTGAATATGAAGCTCTTCTATTTGGCTTGGAATTTTTGCAAGACATGGGAGTAAAGCATGTTGAGGCTTTTGGTGATTCGCTCCTGGTGGTACAACAAGTATCAAAGGTATGTCAATGTTGTAATGGTTCATTAAATGCATATCTTGATAGATGCCTTGATATTATATCTTCTTTTGATGAATTTACAATCAAACATATTCCAAGAGAAAAGAATGACAAGGCAAACACTCTGGCTCAGAAAGCATCTGGTTATATGGTTGCAAAGAAATATTTCTATCTCCAAAAACCAATGCAAACAAAAGCTGAGGTTCTGGTTCTGGACGAACCGGTCACACCGGTTTCAGAAACCGGTCAGACCGGTTTGACTGCCAGAACCGGTCTGACCGGTTCTGAAACCGGTCTGACCGCTTCGACCTCTGACAGAAGCGAAAATCTTTTGGATGATGCTAATCAATCCAAAGTTGAAGATCAGGATTGGAGAGTGCCTATTATTACTTATTTGAAAGATCCTGGTCGTGGTGCAGATAGAAATATTCGGCGAACATCATTTAAATATGTTTTGCTTGACGATGAACTTTATCGTCGAAACGCCGAAGATTTGTTGTTGAAATGTCTTGATTCGGATCAGGCCAAAGTTGCCATGGGTGAGGTCCATGAAGGTATTTGTGGTACACATCAATCGGCTCCAAAGATGAAGTGGTTACTTAGGCGAGCCGGTTTCTATTGGCCTACTATGATGGCGGATTGTTTCAAGTATTACAAGGGATGTGAAGAATGTCAGAAGTTTGGAAATTTACAACTTGTTCCTGCTGCATTGATGCATCCTATTATTAAGCCATGGCCGTTCCGAGGTTGGGGATTGGATTTTATTGGACAAATTAATCCTCCATCATCAAAAGGACATCGTTTCGTGTTGGTTGCCACTGATTATTTCACTAAGTGGACCGAAGCGATTCCTTTGAAGAATATGACGCACTGAGAGGTAATTGAGTTTGTTACACAAAATATTATTCATAGATTCGGTATTCCTCAAACTTTGACAACGGATCAAGGTACTTCCTTTATGTCTAAAGAAGTACGTGAATTTGTCGAATCCTATAGAATTAAATTGCTCAATTCATCTCCATATTACGCTCAGGCTAATGGACAAGCCGAGTCAAGTAACAAAACTTTGATCAAGTTAATCAAGAAAAAGATAGAAGATAGTCCTAAGCGGTGGCACGAAGTTTTATCTGAGGCATTATGGGCTCATCGTATATCTAGACATGGTGCTACTAAGGTTACTCCTTTTGAGCTTGTTTATGGTCAAGAGGCCGTTTTACCTGTTGAGGTGAATCTGGACGCTTATAGATTGGCTAAGCAAAACGACCTTGATGCTGTTGATTACCACAACTTGATGTTGGACAATATTGATGAAGTAACCGACAAGCGATTGAAAGCTTTGAAGGAAATTGAGAAAGATAAGCTTCGAGTTGCTAAAGCTTATAACAAGAAGGTGCGAGGAAAGTATTTTCAAATTGGTGAACTTGTTTGGAAGACGATCTTGCCTATTGGGACAAAAAGCAGCAAGTTTGGTAAATGGTCACCAAGTTGGGAATGGCCTTATAGAGTTGTCAAAGTCATTTTTGGGAATTCTTACATGTTAGAGACACTCAAAGGAGATCATTTGCCTAAAGCTATCAATGGAAGATACTTGAAGAAATTCTATCCGAGTGTTTGGCAAGATGCATGAAGACCAATGGCCGATATATTGTTTATATCGCCCTTAGTATAATTTTTAGCTCCTGAGTTATGAAATACTTGCTTTTTAGTTCTCAAGTTCACTAAAAACGCAGGGGGCATGTGTTGACAGCCAAAATTGGTTCTGTCTTGGCCAAACCGGTCTGACCGGTTTGCCAAACCGGTCAGACCGGTTTGGTTCTGTAATTCGAGTAGGATTAGGATTCCGAGTTTAATTCCATATTGTAACCTATTCGAAAGGGGTAAGACTTCCCCGGCCTATAAATATAAAGGCTAGACGGCCGATTGAGGTATTCCCAATCGAATCAAACACTTTATCTTCTATTTTTTGTCTCTCAAACCCTAACCCTTTTCCAACCCCATATTCTGTTCTTTGCTCGTCTCTACGGCGTTCAAAGGCGTTCTAGGTGGCCTGCCGACCCTAGAGCAACCCTAGATTAGCTCGAGCTCCGACGGGGTCCCTCCCGAGTTTGAGTTTCTAGGTCTTCACGACCTCCCGACCAGAAGCGGTCTGACCGGTTCTGTAAACCGGTCTGACCGGTTTGCTCCGGGAAGTCAGGAGTTGGCCGTTGTGACGGCCGTGCTGCACGTTTGATCGATCTCGAGTTTGTTGGCGCGTTTTCGTGTCAACACTGGTCCTCCAGGATTAACCTCCCGACCAGCCCGGCTGTGCAGGCGCCGCCCATCGCGAAGGTGACCTCCCTCCCCTTTCCCACGCGCAATGCTTAGGGATGCTAGAGTGCTGCCGCTGCTGAGACTCAAGCGGGATGTACTTCGGGTAGGGTTGGGGAGCATAGTCACGACGCGCGTAAGGAATTGGTGAGATCTAGCGGGATTTAGGGAGGAATTGGGTGATTTTTGCGTGTTCATCGGCTGAGTAGAACAAGTTTGCTTGATTGGGGAATTTTACTTGATCTGCTGCAGTCCAGATGAGCAGCCACTAAGCGTTAGGTGTAAACTTCAGCAATAGATTCATGTCTTATTTGGATTTCAGACTTCTCGTTGGAATGTAGATAGTCTGGTTGTGATCCTTGGCCATAGAATAGAACTATACAAGCCCTTTTCCACATATCACTACTGCTTGTGTTTGTAGACTGTGTGCATTAGTTTGCAACTGGCATGACACCTGTGCTTGCTTTGGGTTTGCTTGATTGATGTTTACTATCAAGAGTTCTACAGTATCTATAATTTATATAGGTTGCCGTAGTAACATATTGCTTTTGCTTTTATGAAAATATTCAACACTTCCCTACCATTTAATTTGAAATCTAGGTCCTATGTGTAAAGTTAGACTATGTTTACTAGCAAATTACAGTAGTTGTCTTTTTAGTTCTTTGTGGTCTGAAATATGTTGTTCATTCATGTTTGTTATCATACTTATGCCTAGATGACATTAATTTGGTATCATAACAATGATAGATAATATCGTGTGTACGCCTAATTGACATTAATTTGGTATCATAACAATGGTAGATAATATCTTGCATATGCCTAACATGAATTTGATATCAAACAGATTTTCTCTCGGACCAGTTGGTATCATGCAGTAGTAATTAATGTGTAAAGTTCTGTTCTGTACTCGGATGTTTTGCACCCTTATTTTTATATGTAATGATATATGCTGTGAAGAATGGTCAGTTATCACTGTGGTCTAAAGCTCTGTTAGATTGGGTTCTATTTGCAACTTTGTTTGTTTATTCTCACCATGTTGCTACAATGGCCTCTCTCAAAGCTAGTCCATTTTATGATTTCTTTGTACAGAATAAGAAGGACAAGAAACCTGTAGGTTCAATGGACATAAATGCAACTTTTGCAGACTTGCCAGCTCCAGAATTAAAATGGGAGGAGATGGCTGAAGCACCCGTTGCGCGTTTGGATGGCGCTGCTATACAGATTAAGAATCTCTTATATGTATTTGCTGGATATGGCACCATTAACCATGTGAGAAACCTGCCTGCTATACCTCCATGCTTTATTTTGTCCAGGATAGGCAAATACTTGCTTTGTATCTCAAGATATCTACTTTTCTACAATTTATGACATCTGTTGCTTGAAGAAGGGCAGCAGTGATAGAAATGCTACAGTGATAGCACCCTTTTCTACAATTTATCTACTCAGTGCACGCTCTTGCATAATGAAATACACTTGAAATACCTGTGCTAGGTATGTTAATTTGTACTCTGGTCCCATCTATAGAACAAATAACTTTGCTGGACTGTCAATTATAATAAGTTCAGAATGCAAATTTCATCCTGGTGTTCTATTCCATGGTGTTTCATTAAATAAATCTGTAGTTAGATGTGAGTTATTTCAATATGCTAAGCAAAATTGCCTTCCTTAAAATTTTCCTTTTCCTTTTTTTTATTTATAGGTGCATTCTCACGTTGATATATACAATTTCTCGGATAATACATGGGGTGGAAGATTTGATATGCCCAAGGACATGGCACATTCGCATCTGGGGATGGTTACTGATGGAAGATTCATCTATGTGGTAACTGGACAGTATGGTCCCCAATGTAGGGGACCTACAGCTCGAAATTTTGTATTGGACACAGAAACAAAAGAATGGCATGATCTGCCTCCATTGCCAGTTCCTAGGTACTATCTTGTTCCTTTAATTTGAATAAAAAAATCAAATTGAGCATCCACCCATTATGCACCTACACATCACTTGCACTTGAAAGTTGTTGCTTTGTTGGTCCCATTCTCCCATTAATGCAAAATACTATGCCTGAATATTTGGTCAACTTGTTGACTGTAAACAATTTAAACCCAATGTAAATTCTATTTTTCAGATATGCTCCAGCAACTCAACTTTGGAGAGGCAGACTTCATGTGATGGGTGGCAGCAAGGAGGATAGGCATGAACCTGGTCTTGAACATTGGAGTCTCGCGGTTAAGGATGGGAAAGCATTGGAGAAGGAGTGGAGGAGCGAGATACCGATACCACGTGGAGGTCCTCATAGGTATATAATTTTCCCTTCCTGTGTTATCGAAAGTAATTATTTTCACTGGAAAGCGATATTACTAGATGCCTACGCCCTAGGTTGTCTTGGCATTTTGCTATTGGGTGCATTTCCACTTTTCTTATGCTCTGGGTAACATTTATGCTGCTAGGAAATGTTTTCCTTTTAATTTGGTTGCATGATACAATGAAATTGGTCTGACTTCTGGGAACATCCTTAATTGTTAAGTTGCTGAAGTTCTTATAAATGTATTTTCTTTTACTACCAGGGCCTGTGTTGTTGCAAATGATAAACTCCTTGTTATTGGTGGTCAAGAAGGTGATTTCATGGCCAAGCCTGGGTCTCCTATATTTAAATGTGTTAGAAGAAGTGAGGTATGTTGATGTGCAACTCAACTTACCGCTAATGATTTTGTGGCCCTATGTTTTAAGATCAACTAGATTGGTTTTCCCTGCATAAAGGACAACTTAACCATGTGTCATGTATGGTTAGTAAGTATCTAAACACCAAGCATCTGTACCTACTTTGTTCAATTATAGTGGTGCACCTGGTTTCACCAGAAAGTGGATTGGCATCATGTGCACTGCATTTTCTTTTCTAGAAAAACAAAAGACAAGGACATTAATTTGGTTGAACTATTAAGCTATCATATTATCGCATATATTCAAGCACTGCCTTAATTGATGATTTGGAGTTGAGACCAGAATCAATTCAAGTACCTTTTAAATGTGGCATATTCTAGTTCCATTATATTCTTTATTAGCTTCAGATTTGCACTATTCTATTCACCTTACTGTTGCCCTTCAAGCGTTGCCATAATTGATGATTTTGAGTTGACCAGAATCAATTCAAGTACCTTTTAAATGTGACATATTTTAGTTTCACTGTTTTCTCAGTAACCTTCAGATTTGTACAATCTGTTTCTCTTTGTTGTTGCCCTTCAAGCCCATAATTGGTGATTTTGAATTGAGACCATAATCAATTCAAGTACCTTCTAAATCGTGACATATTCTAGCTTCACTATTTTCTTAGTAACCTTCAGATATGCACTGTTTTGCTTGTCTTTGCTACTGCCTCTCTCTTCTAAAAACAACATTCTGCTTGTGCAGGTTGTGTTTAGCAATGTTTATATGCTTGATGATGAGATGACATGGAAGGAACTTCCACCTATGCCAAAACCAGATTCACATATAGAGTTTGCTTGGGTGAATGTCAACAATTCTCTCATTATTGCTGGAGGAACCACAGACAAGCACCCAATAACTAAAAAGATGGTCTTGGTTGGTGAAGTATTTCGGTTCAATCTGGACACGCTGGTATACATTTCCCCCCTTTCTTTCTGTATTTTCCTTTTCCTTGTAAAGAGCAGAAAAGGACGGAAAGAAACAAACCATGCTTGTTGCAGATCTATTTCTTGTTTCTTGTCATGGTGGGTTCATTGTTCTTTCATAGCAACAGATGGTATTTTACATTATTCTTCCGTGTAGTTAATACAAAAGCAACTAAAATCTTGTTAAACTCCCTGTATTCGAGTGGTGCTGAAAAAGTACTTAATTGGGTAGGCCACAGAAAGCATGAAAATAAGTATCAGAATTGCATTTTGTAAATCATTGCCACCCTTGATCTGTCTGATGCTACTGAATCCCATCCATCTGCAGGAATGGAGTGTGATTGGGCGGTTACCTTTCCGGATCAAGACCACGTTGGTAGGATACTGGGATGGTTGGCTGTATTTTACTTCTGGGCAACGAGACAAAGGACCAAAAGACCCGTCCCCAAAAAAGGTTGTCGGGTGCATGTTCAGAACTAAGTTGCATCTATGATTTCCTTGGAACTGATATGGCCAAGCCATTCTTTCCGTTCTTTCTTTTGGTACATAACTGTTTCAATCCCCCGTGGTGGGCGAGTTCCTTTTACCATAGGGGTAATGGGTGGCTTTGTGCACTGTCACATCATGCCTTCGCCACTGGTGTGTTGTATGCTCATTCTTTCAATTATATCATAGAATCACTCACTTTTGCACCATCCTGTACAGAGAGAATCGATCGAATAGGCAGTGACTGTCCCAATCTTGTAAGTTGTAACCTATACGTTTAGTTTTTGTTTCTTTGAGCCCTTGCGCTCGTCTGTAGTGGATAGTGAATCCATTGGGTATCTCGTGAAATTAGTTTCAACATCGACTTGAGCAAGTCTTATGGTTGACTTCGACCCAATTTGCGGTCACATGCTTTCTGTGAGTGATGAGAGTGTTTAATCTGATTCCTGGCACTTTACGCCCGTGTTAAAATCATAAAGCGGATGGATGCTTGGCTCCTTGTCGTTGGATCAAACTAGCAAGGTGGCCCGCGTAAACAACGTGGGTAGCTAGCATTTGTATGTTAATAACTTGGTGACTTTTACTTGATAATATATTTATCTTAAATTTTTCGTTATTGTTTTTTCTTATAACCTAAACTCTTTTTTTATCACTAAGTTATGTGGCACGGAATAAAATTTAACAGTATATATAATTAGGAAGTAAACAACATATATAGATAGTTTTTTTATGCTAACAATTCAATATTTTATATGATATGTTTTCTTACTTATATATTATATGTAACATAGTTTTTGATATTGATTTAAAATAGGCAAATTTTGCTACAGGACACTATTCGATTTCGATATTGTTGTGGGACACTGTAAAAAAAATTATTGGCCACAACACACTAGGCGATGTGTTTCAGCAAAGAAATTAGTGTGTTCCAGCAAAGAAAAAATATTTTAGTGTGTCACAGCTAATTTCATAAAAGTGGAGTGTCCCACGGCAAATTTTTCCTTTAAAATACTATAACTTTGTATTATTTTTTAGTATAAATTTATGCAGAGTTTTACATATGGTGATAAATTATTCTTTATGTTTAACATCCGTATAGAGCTTCAGTATGGCAACGCGCAAATAATCAGAACTACTATACCTACCTCTACTTTTACCACACCTTTTTTCTCCTCAAGTTTATGCTCGCTTTATTTTGGTTTCCTCCTTCCCCACACAATGGTAAAGTTGAGCCAAATAATAGCGTAGGGTGAAATGTCTCTTCTTCTCACAATAGAAACAATCTTAACTCCAAATTTTAATACAAATTTCATATAATTTTGCCTAATTCTCGATATTATTATGAAATCAACTTCAACATGTATGTGTATCACCAACATTCACTATTTCTTCTTTTTGAAAGAAACACACAACCAATTTGCTACCCACGTATAGATGAGCATATAACACATCCTTACAATTTAGAAAATAAAAATTGATGTTGTTGTTGACTGCTCCTCAACGGGCAAGAATTATCAATTGTGGGAGACATGTCTGTTCCTTGAGTTTAGTGAATGTAGTTGCCCTCTATTCCTTGTTTTTTTATTACATAACAACTCCATCATCTATTCATTTCACTGTTGGTAGAAAACTCCTCGATTTTATTTTTATCTTCTCTAAGCCCTTTCTTGTAATCCAAAATGTGCACAACATAATTGTAGTTAGAGTCGATGCCTCATTAATGGGAATAATTCTTATTTTTGTCCCTTTCTTTGGTAACGTGATGCCGCCGTAAATTAGATTATTTGATGCCACACCTGTATTGATGCTATGCTTTTTTTTGTTTTTTTATGTTTATATGATTTGATTATTGGTTATAGATATTGACACTTCAATAATCTAGACCGTTTGTTAGTTGGTGCAGGCAGTTTGTTAGTGAATTGAAGTTGGTTACTCTAAGAGTGAAACATCCAATAGGTGATAAAATCAATTTATGGCTGAGTAGTCTGTTTTGACATTTCATCTCTTTCTCTTGGGCCTTGGGCCTTGTAACTTGTGCATAATTTTTTCAGTTATATATATAAAAAATAGGGGTAGGGGCCTCCCCGGCCGATTCCCGTCAAAAAAAAAGTTAGATAATCATAAAAATCCAACGGTGCTATATTTTTTTCTTTGATTGTTAAGTAATTTATAATCTTCTTGATGAATATAGTGGCGTATTTTATATAAATTTTAACAAATATACTAAAATAATTTCTACATAATTTAAAAGTAAGGATTGATTCAGGGATACGTCATAATTTAGCAAACCCCATAATAATTATATAAATCAACCGATCGTATTTTGATAAGTTGTAGTTTTTAACAAACCTTATGACATTTTATCTAATTAATCCGCGAAACCTCATCTACTCTCGCCGTCTGGTAGATACATTGGTTAATTGGATAATTAGAGATCACGAACACGTAGAGCTCATCGAATATATTTCGTTTGACTATTCATATGAGTTTTTTAAAGGAGTTCAAATGATGGAGTTATATTTATCCAAAGGCAAAAAATTACCTACACAGTTACCAAGTCCAATTTAGATACCGAGTTCTCATGTTATTTATTTTTATTTATCTATTTATTAATGATAGTTGGTCTAGACTTATTGGGTTAATGTGGATCGTTGGATCTCTAGCTTCTCGCGTCGAGCTGGGGCCGCCCGCGTGCGCTCGCCTGTGGCCACCGCCACCGCCTGCGTTCGCCTGTGGCCGGCGCCGCCGGCGCTGAGGCCGGGGCTAGCTTGCCGCGTTGGGGCCGCCCGCATGCGCTCACCTGTGGCCGCCACCGCCAGCGTAGAGGCCGGGGACGCCTTGCCGCATCGGGCCAGGGATGTCCGCATGCGCTGCGGTCGGCGCTTGCCCGCGGCGCGGCTAGGGTCGTCGCCCAGGCCAAGGCCGGGTTGGGGCTGTCCGTGCACGCGCCATCTTCGCGACGCCCATGCCCACGCTGAGGCTGCTGCTCGGCCGTGGCCGCCGTCGCCTGCACTGAGGCCGCTGACGGAGATTGAGATAGAGAAAGGGAGAGGGAGAGAGATAGCACTGACAGGTGGGGCCTATGAATAGAGAGGGGTACAATTGTCTTTTCACATAACACTTAGCATCATATGGATGTAAATATGAACGGAATGGCACTAAAGGGATAAATTAAAATTTCTATGGTACTATAGGAACTTCGTAAAACTTTGTGGCATTGAAAGAATTTATGAAATTTTTCGTAGCACTGAGAGAATTGGCTCAAACAAAATAGGGGTGTGGCACGGTCGCCGGCAAGTGAGCGATGTGGCACTGTAGTGAGCCAGGAGCTCCGCGGCTATAGCCGTGGTGCTGGTACGCCCTCTCCATGGTAATTCGTGTTTTTCCTTTTTTTCCCCTCCCAGTGCAAGTCGATTTGTCTAAACCTTTTCCATTGACAATCCAATGTGAAATTGAAATCTTATGTCGATTTGATTTTATTCTGTCGAGTTGTATCTTCTGAATTGATTACGACTTAGATTTATTCATATGTGTTATTGTCGGGAACAACTCTGTCCTCTCAGTTTTGTTTTTATAGGCAATCTTGGTATGTGCAAACCGTGTCCTTATTAACATGGAGATAGAGATTTAAGTTTCTTCCAATAAAGTTCTATTTTATATGATTTCATCCTGCGTCGTAGGGAGAAGAGAGGCGTACCAAATTTAGTTAGTAGAGGCTTTGTTTCCTTTATTATTAAGGGTAAAGATAAATAATATAAACCGTTAGATCTTCATAAAATTCTATGGCATGTATTTTTCTTTTTTTATTAATGAAATAATATGGACCGTTAGATCTTCATAAAATCTGACGGTCAATATTCTTCTCTTTTTTTTTAGATTAACGTGGAAATTTCTTGGCTCTCTCGGCGAACGTGGTGGCTCCTTTTAACACTGTTGTATTAATATAATAGATAGATGTGACTGAAGGATCGCGCTCCTTGTGTTCTTCAACTTATTTGTGACAAATTGCTGGGCCTGTTGCTGTTGATGACCACCGAATCCATTCGATTCCCAAATCCAGAGGACAGCTGCAGGTGTGCTCGGGTAGCACCTTCTGGGTTCCGCTGTTTTTGCGGACCTTTATTTTCTTTCTCGAAATCCCAACAAGTATTCTGTTTTTACTTGCTAGCATTTCAAGCTTTCGACATCTTGAAGCTATGCATCCAGCTGTAGCATCATTCGTGTAGCCAGTAGAAAGCTCAGCTCAGGGCTCGCTGAGGTCAGGGCTTGCCGAGCAGCTGGGCACCAATCGGTAGGCAGGTAGTGGCCAGTGGGCTACCCGCTAGCCTAGTGACCTTGCCGTGTCATTCCCGGCTGCCGCATGAAGCCATGAACTGTACTTTCGATGCTTCCGTTCCGTTGAAACGGTAAAAGCAGAAAAGTGACGGACTAACGAACCGCACATGCGCTGGACTTTGGAATCGACGGTCGTCTCCAGGCTTTTCGTGGATTTTCCAATCAGACCAGGAGACGGTTCGTGAAATTTGCTCGTGTTTTTTTTCACGTTTCACGTAACGAATTTGCTGTGCGTCCAACGCATACCGCGAGAGAGTTAAACGGAGAAGAACCTTCTTCAGCCGTGGTCTGGTATTGTCTCTGTCACTCCGTGTCCAGGAAGAGAAAAGGCGCAGAAGTACTCGCTCTGAACTCTGACCAGACTCCATTTTTTCTGCTTTAATTCCTTCTTAAAATCGCAAATGTACTTAATCAGGCAGATAGGTGAGCTTTGTGTAACCATCTTTGCTCCTCCTACTTTTCCACAAACCATGTTAAGATTCGTTTTTGCATCAACAGATAGCTGTCTCCGTTGAGGTAATAGGTGAATTGCCGTAAATTTAGTTTTTAGATGTAGATTTAGGTTAAGGTGCCCTTATTTTCAAAAAAAAAACACTGAGCGAGGCCAGTACGCCACAGACAGAGGATTGAGATCCTCTACCGTCAGGCGTTTTGGCAGCACTCTGCAGTCAGCGCATCCCTACCGTGCCGCATGGATCCGACGATGAACAGCTCGCACGCTCCACTCCACGCACTGGGCCTCGGCCCAACAAGAGCCCCCCCTCCATGTCGTACCTGAGCAGTGCCGGCCGCGAGGCTGGCGACGCGCTCCGCGTCCATGCCGACCTCAGCGTGGTCAGGAACACCAGTTCCTCCGCAGCCGCTCCGCGGAGACCGTCAGCAGCGTCGGCATCTTCACCTGCGCCTCCGTCCACCCGAGCTCGTCTCTGAAGAATGCGGCCTTCCAGGCGAGGCGCTCCGGCGTCGTGCTGAACGCCGCGACGACCGCGTCCTTGAATGCTCGCGTCTTCCGCGGCACGCTGAACTCGTCGGCGCGGACCAGGACGGCGTCGACCTCGCCCGGGCTCGCGGTGAGCAGCTTGGAGCAGTAGGGGACGGCGAACCAGCCGGCGTCGTCGTCGGTGAGGGTGCCCTCCTCCTGCAGCAACACGACAAGCTTGTCGAGGAGGGCCGGGTTGCCCTCGAGCGCAACGACGAGCTTGTCGACGCGGCCGCGGAGGAACACCAGAACCGGACCCTGGGTACGAGCTCGCTGGAGCGGAACACGGCCACGCCGCAGCGCCTGACGAGGAGGCCCATCTGGATTCTGGAACGTGGTGAACCCGAGCGCGCGGAGCTCGTCGGCGCGCGACGCGAGCGTCCTCGGCACGCTGCAGGTGAGTATCGTCGGGTCACGCGCCACGACGACGGCGATGAGGGTAGGGGAGAGCTCGAGCGCGGAGGCGAGGAACACGAGCACCACGTCCAGGTTTGAGGGCGACTTGATGGAAGAGAGCTCCGGCGCCACGCGGGCGGCGGCGGCCACGTTGGGGTTGAGGTTGGGCGGCGAGAAGGGGAGGACGTGCAGGGGCAGGCTGTGCGCTCTTACTGGGCCTCGGCCCAGCGCGTGGAGAGAAAGAGCTTGAGAGGTGTTCATCGTTGGATCCCTGCGGCACGGTAGGGATGCGCTGACTGCAGAGTGCAGTCAAAACGCCTGACGGTAGAGGATCTCAATCCCAGACAGAACTCCCGGAAGGAGTCGAATTTCCACGCAGCGCCAGTCCTCAGTTTAGATAGACTTTTACCTGTGTGCCATTAAGATGAGTGCCTCATACTTACATGTTACTAAATTTTCACTTGACATATGTGTGCCATCGACCGAAATTTCTTTTACCTATGTACCATTTTAGATGGATGGAGACTAACGGAGTTGGAAATATACCGTTTTGCCCTTACGCTGGGCCCACTTGTCATCGCAACCGCGCCGCCACCGCCGGCCAGCCGGCCGCCTCCGGCCAGGCACCCGCCCCGACCCCTTCCCTCTGCGCCTGGCCAGGCCGCGCCGGGACGCCGCGGGCGCCTAGCCAGGCCGCCGCGCCCCGTGCCCCTCAGCCGCCTGTCGCCCTGCTCCTCGTCCTGGCTCACGCGATGCGCCGCGTTTGCTGCTCATCGGGGCAAACCGAGGCCACCATGAGCTTCCCCTCGCCGAGCCGAAGCTTCTCCACCAAGCCTCGTCATCGTTCCGTCGCAGGAGTTCCTCGCCCACGAGAGCACCTCGCCGCCGGCGTTCCTCACGCCGATTCGCCGCGTCCGCTGCCGGTCGAGACCCACCGCGGCACCGACACCACCACGAGCTTCGCGAGGATGAGCCGAGCAAGCTCCCCCATGAAAGGACCCCGCCGCCGGCCACTGTCTCTGCCGCGGGCCATCGCCGGCCAACACTGCCGCCGGCGCCCGAGGGAAGGGGGCGGGGCGAAGCGGCGAACCGGCGGCGCGGCCTGGGCATGCGCTCGGCGGACCGGCGAGCGCCCGAGAGAAGGGGGCGGGGCGAGGCAGCGCACCGGCCGGCGTCGACGGACCGGCGGGGCGGCGCACCGGCCGGCGGCGACGGACTGGCGGGGGCGGACTGGCCGGAGGCGGTGGGCCGGCAGCGGACATGCGGAGGGCGGACTGGCCGGAGGCAGTGGGCCGGCGGCGGACCGGCGGAGGGCGGCGCAGTGGCCCGTGACGGGAGCAAAGGAGAGGATGTAGTTGGGGATAGGGGTAAAATGGTCATTTTACTTGGTGGGTCCCACATGTAAGAGCCTGTAGTCTAACAGAACATGGACGGAATGGCGTGTAGGTAAAAGAAATTTTGGTCGATGGCACACAGGTGTCAAGTGAAAATTTAGTGACATGTAGGTACGAGACACTTATCTTAATGACATACAACCACACAGATAAAAGTCTCCAGTTTAGACGCGTCCCCGCTTTCCGTCCTGCCTCAGTGCCTCTACCTCCCCGACTCCCACTCCGATTCCATCGTGTCCGATGCGCCCGTGGGGTGGTCGGATCACGGCGCGGCGAGGCCGGGTTCGCTTCGCTAAGCTAGATTTGGACCGTCCGACCGGGGAGCCCGATCGCTTCGCGGTCACGGGGCGACCCGCGGGAGACTGACAGAAAGATGGCTGTGGGCTGTGGCCTAGTCCGATCCCTTCCGCGCGGCCGCCATGTGACCGCCGTCCAGAGCCGGGCTCCAGGCCGCCAGGCGTGTGCATGTGCATGATTTGATTAGCCCTTGGCCTCCCCCTTCCCCCGGCGTGATCTTCTTGTTGATGCCTTCAGCCCCGGGTGCGATCGAATCCAGTCAATGGCCCTGTTTAGTTCGAAAAATTATCTCTCCAAACTTCACTATTCACCTATCACATCAAATCTCTCTCATCGTGCATGGAACATTAAACGTGAGTAAATAAAAAAACTAAGTACATGATTTTGATGTACACGACAAGACGAATATTTTGAGCCCAATTAGGTCATGGTAGGACAACGATTACCACAAACAAACGAAAATTGCTACAATACGTTATAGTGTCTGATGTGACATTTTCACCAAACTTTATATTCCCTTTTTGGGAACTAAACACCCCGTGGTTTTGATGTAGCCATAGCCAACTCCACCCGCTGCTGATGCTGAGCGCATTCTAGCAAGTCGCAACCAATCCACTCCGTGTCAGCTCATTCAGGAGCACCCATAACGTCCTGCTCTCCAAAGTGGGATATGGCTACAGCAAGCACCGGTCGCGTGATGTGTGATACGGAGTACAATGCATGGTACATCCATCCGTTTAGTATAGACATTTCTTGAGGCGCAACGTTTACGACGTTACTGGACTTCCAACCACTGTGTAACTAACAAACTGTTTCAAAAAGAAAACTCTGTGTAATAATGGAATGGAACATATACTGTGTACACCCTTAGAAACATATATATCGGTGTAGTTTCCATCGTAAGAAAGAGAGATCTACCGCCTAACTTACCTTAATACCTTATTCACGTGACAGGTAGCTTAGCGGCACAACCCAGCCAATCGTCGATCATGTGACAATTGTATCGTGTGACGCAACCCAACTTGTTGCTTCTAGTTACATTTCTTTAAAGATAACTACGATTTCATTTACTACTTCTTCAGTTCCAAATGGTAGCAGTGTCGCTTGAATGTTTTTTTGGATGGATGGAACTCGGTGAATTTACCTTGACGAATCGCAGTGGGGAACGGGGAGGGGGAACGCTACACCATATAGCGTATAGGCAAGCCGAAAATGCCCTGCAGCGGGGTACGGAAAGACGACGGAAAAATTCAGTTCGTGCTCGGAAACGTCAAATAAAGTGCGATGGCGGAGAGACGGGATGCGCGGACGTGGCGCGGGGCCCACGGCCTCGGCGCGCCGTCCCAACCCGCACAGCCAGCGCCGCGAAGGAGAGAGAGAGAGAGAGCGGTCGGGAGAGGGATGGCCGCCGCCGGAGGAGCTCGCCTCGCTCGCGGCCGCCACCGGAAGAGCTCGCGCGAAGGCCGCCGGAGAAGGTCGCCTCGCTCGCGGCCGCGACCGGAGAAGGAGAGACGAGCCCATCGTCCGTCGATTGGATAGCACTCGACGTTGGCCACGACGTCCGGTGGCCCGCCGCCGCACCGCACCGGCCTCCCGCTCCTCCACCGCCTTGAGGCCCGCGCCGACGAAGCAGGGGAGCCGCCGCGGAGAGGCGCCTCGCCCGCCACGCCGCCCACGGCCGCAACGCTCGCCGCGCCGCCGAGCCGCCCGCGGCGAGGGGGAGGGAGGCGGGGGCGACGAGGGGAGGTGTCGGCGTGAGAGAGAGAGGAGACGGAGGGTTGGGGCGGAGCTCGAGGAGGCGCCGGCGGTGGACGGAGGGAAGAATGGCGCGGGCGGAGCTGCCGTCACTGTCGCCGTCCCGCGCGCCACTCCCGCGCGCCGCCGCCGCAGCCGATGGGGAGGGGAGGCGCCGGAGGTAGGGGGCGAGGGGGGTCGTCGAGCGAAGAGCCCGCCGCGCGCAGCCATGGCCACCCGCCGCACGCGCTCCCGCCGGCCCGCCCGCGACGGCATCTCCCTCAGCGCACTCCGTCGTGGAGGAAGGCGACGCTCCAAGGAAGGAGAGGGGAGGCGAGCAGGGAGGTGCCGGAGCTCGGCCGCGCCGCCGCGGAGCTCCTCCTCCTTCGCCGTCTTCGTTGACTGCCGCGCTCGCCTCGACCCGCTGCTCCTCTGCTCCGCTCCGCCCCACCCCATGCGCTCCGCTGCTCCGCCGCGCCTGGCCCGCCACCGCAACGCTTGCAGCCGGCTACCACCGCAGCGCTCGTAGGCGGCCGCCACCGCAACGTCGCAGCCGGCCGCCGCCGCACCTGATCCGCCTGCCCGCCGTGCGCCGCCCACGGCCTGACCCGTCCAGCCGCCGTGCCTGCTCGCGAGGAGCCCCGCCGCGGGAGAGAGAGAGAGATAGGAGGGGAGGCCGGCGGAGGAAGGGGAGAGGCCGGGGAGGAGGAGCGCCGAGGAGGCATGGAGGTGGTGGGCGCCGGGGTAGGTGGGAAGGGAGAAAGAAAAAAGAAAGAGTATGACGCATGGGTCCCGCAGACGGTAGTTGGTGTGGAGTATGAAATATAGGAGACGACGAGTGCGAAAAAACTGGAACTGTGCTGTAAAATTATGGTGACCAGGATGAAATATTCCTTTTTAGGGCTTGTTTGGGAGAGCTCCACCCCACAAAAATCAACTCCAGCACCAGCAACTCCATATTTTTCAGCTTCACTCCACCCGCTTCAATTAATATGGAGCTGGCTCAACGTGTTTGGCTAAAAATGTAACTCCAGCTCTAGAAAATATAAGATTTGATGGGAAATATCTTTCTTACCCTTACATTGATTTTGTTGGTTCGGATTTTTTTTTGCGCTACAGTGTAGGACAAAAAAAGGACGATGGAAAAAAAGAAAAAACACGAGCGGGATGGAGGGGCGAAAAAAGAAGAATTTTTTCCCGCGCTGCTAAAAAAATGACGGAAGAAAAAAACTACGAAGGCGGCAGAGAAAAACTCCGGCAGAAGAAAAGTTTTTTTCCCCGCAAAGATAAAAAAACTATGGACAATGGAGGCAGCGGCAAAAAAGAATAGAAAAGAAAAACTAGACGAGGGAAGGGGGTCCGTCTTTTGGAGACGGTAAGTATAATGGATGACAATGGTGGGTAATTTCACTTCAACTTCGTGAGAAGGTATAAAATTTTTGTTTTTGGAGCACCCCTTGAGGTGCTCTATGTTTTACTTGGAGTTGGCTCTCAACTCTATTTTTTTCTTGGAGCTGACAAACTTAGAGCTGCACGTGTCTGGGTAAAAAAAATTGAAAGCGGAGTTGTAAAAGTTGGAGCGGAGTCGTGCCAAACAGCCCTTGTTTGAAGTATGACGAGTGTTGAACAGTGTTATCCCAGCCACCCGTGGCTGGCAGCCTGCACGCAGGGGCGGATCCACAGGGTGGTCCATTGACCACCCTGTGGCCCGGCCGACGGACATACAACATATATATCTTCTATGTAAAAAAGAGGTATTTATATTCTATTTGAACAATTTATATTAAGATTTGATGTTATTTTACTAAATTATAATATGATTTTATCGAATGTAAATGATTTGCCGAATAGTATAAGAAATTTTTTGAGGCGACCACCTATGGTGAAAAGCTGGCCGCCACTGCCTGCACGGCCCGATCATCCATCCCATCAACCGGTGTCTCCACTCGCCCCTCTCCAGTTTTGGTCACTGGCCGTGTTTCTTTCACCCCGGAAAAAAAAATTTCAAAGAGAATCTTGCATGCATGGAATACTAAATGAAGTCTATTTACAAAATCTTTTTAGGGACGAGTGCAACTTTACGCGACGAATCTAATGAGCCTAATTAATCCATGTTTTGCTACAGTGATGCTACAGTAAACATCCTCTAATCGCGCGGTCAAAGGCCTCATTAGATAGATCTTGTGAAATAGTCTAATGTTGTAAGGATAGTTTTATAAACTGACTTTATTTAGTATCCTTAATTATTGTTCAAAGGGGCTGGTAAACTTTTGCCAACCCAAAAAAACACGGCCACTATCCCCGACCCCAACCTGGCAAAGTGGCTCGCAACCCCCTTTTCACCGCGCCGTCCCCGTGCCCTGCTGTTCACCTCCCTCCCCCATCTCCGCGGGACCCCGCGGCGCAGTCCACGCACGACCCGACCCCAACTCAAGTTACCAACCAAAAACCAACCCCACTAGAGCCCGCCCAGCGCCGCCGAGCGCGCAGACGCCGCACGCCAGACGACACGGCGCACCAGTATACACTACTACCCCTCCCCGCCCTGCCTGCCCCGCGCCAGTGCCCCTCTCCTTCCCCATCCACTCCACCCCGCGAGGCCGCAACAAGGAACCAGTCGCCCACCTGGTCAAACCACTCCTCCCCCCCCCCCCCCCCTCTCCCCCCGTCCCTCCCCCACCACCACCACCACCACCACCGCGACGCACCAATCCGTGCCCAGCGCAGCGCATCCGTCCGCCATGCCGCCTCCACGCCTCCTCCTGCTGCCGCTCGTCCCCCTCCTCCTCCTCCTGCTGGCCCCGCCCGCGGCGCCGCAGCCGGCGCCGGGGTCGGGGGCGACGCCGCAGGAGGACGACCTGCGCTGCCTCCGGGGCGTCAAGGGCGAGCTCCAAGACCCGGACGGGCGGCTCTACTCCTGGGACTTCCGGAACACCTCGGGCGGCGGCGTCTGCGAGTACAGCGGCATCTCCTGCTGGAACCCGCAGGAGTCCCGCGTCATCGGGCTCGCGCTCTCCGGGTTCGGCCTCCAGGGCGCGCTCCCCTCCGCGCTCCAGTACTGCCGCGCCGCCACCACGCTCGACCTCTCCGACAACGCGCTCGACGGCCAGATACCCCCGGCGCTCTGCGACTGGCTCCCCTTCCTCGTCACCCTCGACCTCTCCTCCAACAAGCTCACCGGCCCGATCCCCGCCGAGCTCGCCAACTGCCGCTTCCTCAACTCGCTCAAGCTCTCCGGGAACCAGCTCTCCGGCCAGATCCCCGGCTCCCTCACGCGCCTCGACCGCCTCAAGTCGCTCGACCTCTCCGGGAACAGGCTCGACGGCCAGATCCCGCCCCAGCTGGGCGCCAGCTTCGGCAAGGACTCCTTCTCCGGGAACTCGGGCCTCTGCGGCCGCCCCGTGTCCTCGCGCTGCGGCCGCGGGCTCGGGCTCGGGGGCGCAGGCCTCGGAATCGTCATCGCGGCGGGGGTCTTCGGCGCCGCCGCGTCGCTGCTCCTCGCCTACTTCTTCTGGCGCTGCACCGGGAAGGGCAAGGGAGGGCGCCGCCGCCAGAGGCGCGCGGGGAGCGAGTCGGGCGGCGCCGCCGTGGAGGACGGGAGCTGGTGGGCGGAGAGGCTGCGGGCGGCGCACAACCGGTTGGTCCCGGTCTCCCTGTTCCAGAAGCCGATCGTCAAGGTCAAGCTCGCTGACCTGATGGCGGCCACGCAGGACTTCAGCACCAGCCACATCGTGGTCGCCGGGAGCTCGCGGGCGGGGACGGCTTACCGAGCCGTGCTACGGGACGGGTCTGCGCTGACGGTCAAGCGCCTGCACTCGTGCCCGCTCTCGGAGAAGGCGTTCAGGGCGGAGATGGGGCGGATTGGGCAGCTGCGGCATCCCAACATCGTGCCGCTGCTGGGGTTCTGTGTTGTGGAGGACGAGAGGCTGCTGGTGTACAAGCATATGGAGAGCGGGGCTCTTTCGTCGGTGATGAAGAAGCCAGGGGAAGCACCGCTGGATTGGGCAACACGGCTCAGGATCGCCGTTGGGGCAGCAAGAGGCCTTGCGTGGCTGCATCATGGGTTCCAGGTTGCGCAGATTCACCAGAATTTGAGCTCAAGCGCCGTTCTTCTTGATGAGGATTATGAGGCTCGGATCACGGATGTTGGGCTCACGAGGCTGGTCCGGATGGCACCTGGCGAGGGCGGCGATACTAGTCCTTTCCTGAACGGGGACTTTGGGGAGTTTGGCTATGTTGCCCCAGAGTACGCCAGCAATCCAGTCGGTACAATGAAAGGCGATGCTTATGCATTTGGAGTGATATTGTTTGAGCTTCTGAGTGGTCAGGAGGCTGCTGCTGTCGTAACTGATGTGACGGGTGAAGGTTTCAAGGGTACATTGGTGGATTGGGTAAATCAGCTCAAGGCTTCTGGGCGGATAGGTGATGTTGTTGACAAGCCATTGCGCGGAAAGGGTCATGACAAGGAGATTGAGGAGTTCTTGAAGGTGGCTTTTGCATGTACCCAGCCTCGTCCGAGAGAGAGGCACTCAATGTATCGGGCGTACCACTCTCTGAAGAGCATTGGACAGGGCCGTGATGTCTCAGAGCAGTTTGATGAGTTCCCGCTATCCTATAACAAGGATGATTCAGACACCATGTAACCGATGCCTGATTGCGCATTGGATTGTGGAACCTTTTCTTCAGGGTCAATGACGCCATACATATAGCCTTGTTATGGACAGATCGGAGGCGTAATGATTGGTAAGCCAACCATATTGAGGCACCAAAGTTGTCGCTGGATGCCGGGTGGTCAATTCGATCGTTGCATCAGCTCGGGATGCGATAACCATGTAAGCTGTAAGATCAGTTGCAATTCTGTATCTCCTTTTCAATTGCTGCTAGTGCTTGTAGTATCTGTACGGAACTGTAATTCTTGATGTGCCTAAATCCTGATATCGCCTTTTGATGTTCCATCTTGGAACAACCAGCATGCTGTTCAGTCATTAGATTGGCACTTAAAAGTTTCATTACCTTGGAAACTTAGCAGTTAGTATCATCTGGGTAGTTGGAAACGTTCTATTTATTATGCTTAAACTGCCAGCAAGCTGCATACTTATGAGCCTTGGATCTGTAGCTAGAAATTTTCTGTTTGAATGCTTAATCTTTCAACAAGCTGCTAACCGTGTGCTATATACTAGTGATCCTTGGATCGCCTATTTGTGGTCTGGTCTTTGGTCTATATTCTAAACCTTTCTATTTGGAAGTATCAGCCATAAGAAAAATGGAACTTTCAACATCAGCACATCACCTCTGGGAGCAGTTCTTTCAGCTAATTTTCTAAGCTTGGTGGTATACTGGTCGAGTCTTATCTAGCTGTCTGTCTTGTTATATTCTATCATTCAATGCTTTCTTTGATTTGAAAGTCAGCTCTCTGTGACGAAAATAAACATAATTAATCCCTGCGCACATGACAATTCACATATAATTGTCGCCATCAGCCATTGCTAAATCCTAAATTTGACCTCACAGTGATGGCGATGGTTACTCGGTGCCTTGACTATTCTGTTACCCACGTACTCCCTCCGTCTCTAAATAAGTGTCGTCGTTGGTTTCCGTGCCACAACTTTGATTTAATTTATAAACAATACGTGTAACATTTTAATCTCCAAATAAATTTATTAAAAAACTAGATTCTAATATCTACCTAATGATATTTATTATGTACCATAAATATTAATATATATTTTTATATATCCGGTCGAAGATGTTTCTCGGGAAGCGAAAACGACACTCTTTTAGAGAGACAGAGGGAGTACGTAGTTAAATTGAGACAAATTTGAAGTGCGACTATGAAGTGACAGCATGATATTTTACCTTTACCCTCGGGGGGAATTCACCTGGGTGGAGACGGACGAACAAACGACATGGACATCTTTGGCCGTGTTTCTTTGGGGGTCCACCCTCTTTGACCAATAATTAAGGGTATAAAATAAAGACGGCTTACAAAACTATCTTCATAACATTGCACTATTTCGCGAGACCTATCCAATGAGGCCTTTGACCGCACGACTACAGAATGGTTACTGTAGCAAAACATAGATTAATTAGGCTCATTAGATTCGTCACGTAAAGTTGCACTTGTTCCTAAAAGTGTTTTGCAGATAGACTTTATTTAGTGCTCCATGTATGTAAGATTCTATTTGGAAAATTTTTTCCGGGGAGAAAAGAAACATGACCTTTGCAGCCGCGATCGAAATTCGAATCATGTGCTTCGCTGGCGGCTCCAGTCGGAGTACTAGAGTATTACTAGTTGTTTTGTCCGCATTGAGAACAGCATGTTGCGCCTAGCAAATGGCTAGGGCAAGAGACAAAAATAGTGGCGCCGAATTCTTTTCAGTCAAAGCTAGTGGTAAAACCACTCATCTGACTGTCTTTGTACTTATCATTTTGTTGGATCTCTTCTGGCTGTGCTTAGCATAGCTCCTCTGAAATCTGGTTGCAAATTATCTGGTTCTAGGCTATTTGGCCACATAATTGTTGAGTGAGCTCAACAGCTGGCAACCATCCCCAGATCTACTGTAGTGTGATAATCGATCGTGCCCGGCCCTGATAGACCAACATCTGACCTCCCCACAATGCACATGATGGGGACGGGGACCTACACTATCCAAAGAGGTGTGCGATCGTGAGCAACCATGGATATGTTGGCGTTCCGTGTTGTCCCATCCCCTTTGAGCTAATTTCCTTCGTTCTATTTAAAATGTTTTAATTTTGTACCAAGTTAAATTTATCTAAATTTGAGCAAGTTTATAAAATTTAAGATGTTTTGGTTTTATTCTAAGACAATTTTCTTTAACTTGCGTAAGCTTATAGCAAATTTGAACAGCATCATAACATCAATTAACTTCATTAAATATGCCGTGGAATATAATCGAAAGTATATTTTTTTGTGATTATGGATATCAATATGTTACTCCCTCTATCCAGATACATGCCCGTATTGCATTTTTTCCGGGATGGAGACGGAGACAGTAGTTCATAGGTTTGGTTGAAATTAAAATATTTGACTATGAAACTAGAATTTTACGTTTTGATCAAAATGGAGGGGAATAGTTTTTTTTAACCTGGGCCGTGTTTCACAACCCCTGGGAGAAAAATCACCCAAAAGAATCTTGCATGCATGGAGTATTAAACGAAGTCTATTTGCAAAACCCTTTTATAGATGGGTATAACTTTTCGCGACGAATCTAATGAGCCTAATTAGTCCATGATTTGCTATAATGGTGCTACAGTAACCATCATCTAATCGTGCGGTCAAAGACTTCATTAGATAGGTCTCGCAAAATACTGCAATGCCGTGGAGGTGGTTTTGTAAGTGACTTGATTTAATACTGGTATTATTGGTCAAATTGGGGGGGGGGGGGGGGGGGGGGGGGGGGCTGGTGCAAGGCTGCGCAGATTTTCACTGGGTAACAGGTGGGTGATTTTTACACCGCGCTCGAGTCTCCAGACATTTCCACGGCTGGTCCCTCTTTCTGCGTGCGGTCCGCACCAGGACAGCGGGAGCAGCCCGGGTTGTTGCGATCTGGATGAATATTCTTGGACAGATGATACGAGTGATGAACGACACATCGACCAATCGACCATTGCATGGTTGCCTGGCTGGTAGCACGCGGCGCGGGGGCATGTCGCCGTCGCCGCCGTCCGCATCGTTGACTGACTTGGGTGAGGAAGGGATTTTTCTCTGGTAGCGACTTTCTGAGAGGCCTGGAGGCGGAGGCGGATCGGGCCGGATTCTTGCCGTGTGGTTCTCGCAACCGCACGAGATTGAGAAAAATCTTGCCCTTTCCTAGAAGCCGAGCGAGGCAAGCAGTACGTCGAAAAGCCCTTCAAGAGTAGTTTACCAAGAACGATGACTGCCAGAAAGGTTTGTAGTAGTGAGAAAGAATGTGAGTTAACCTATATATTCTATTCCAAATCTGACGGCCGGCTTGAATAACTGCCAGCTGACTAGTTTTTCGTTCTCTCCGCAGGGGTCGTCATTCCGTCGTAGTAATAGCTTTGAAGAAGGAAGCGATTATTCTCGTGTAGCCAACCTTCAACAAAAAAAATGGAATCGTGTAGGTAAGAATATGAGGTAACCTAGGTTTTCCAAATCTGACAGCCGGCTTCAAAACGGGCAGCTGACTGATTTTTCGTTCTCATCCTAGACGTTTTCGTTCTCATCCTAGAGTCGTCATTCCGTTGTAGGACTGCTAGGAATCGATTAACTCAATCTGGCATGGCTGAACATGGAAACGATTGTTCCAGTGTAATCAATCTACAAACGATAAATCAGACAGAACTCAGGACTACATGCACATTCCCTCGTCCTTGCATCTCAGAAACCAGACTCCGCGATACCCATCAGACAAACAATTGCCCCCCAGAGGCATGAATTGACACAGTGCATTCTGGCAACTGGAAGATGAGAGTTGAGACAGATCAAATCTTGTCCTCTTCAAATCGGCACAATTGATTCACTAAAATGAGATGGAACACAGCTACAGGAAACCTATTTCTAGTGCTAAAAGGGGCAAAATGTCAATCAGTTCTCAGGGAAAAGCACCAAGTCATTTCAAAGGTACTTCTGATTCTCAGCAGCAACAATGTTTCAAAGTACACAGCGGGATTAGCAACTAGGAGGGATTTTCACTTGGTGATGTTTGCGGTGGGAGCTCGAGCAATGAGAATGCAGCAAGCTCAGACAACATAGCGGTAGGTGACATATCTTCCAGCAGTCTCACTGGCTCGGATGATCTTCACAACCTGTCCACGCTTCATGCCGTAGTATCTTGCTATTGGGTCTGTAATCTGAATCCGGGGAAGCTGCATCATAGACAGTTTGATATCATCAGAACACAAAGAGTGCCAGAGGTTGCGAGGTAACTAGGATGCAAACAATATGTTTCTTCTAATCATAAAAGCAAAGCTTTGTTAAGTCATCTAAAGCTTGATGAAAGACGGAGAACTAGGTGAAAGGGGTGGCTGGCACCTGCCGAACACAGCCTTGAAATAAATGTAATGCAAGGAGCAAATGTATCATATTAGGAAACCAACTGCTCAGATAAATACCCCTGAGTAAATAAGCTAAGTAGCAGGAGCAGAAGCAGGATGAGAAGATAGGGCCTGCCAAGTAAGGTTGGTTGAAAACTAAGCTACGGCGAGCACTTTAAATTGATAGGGTCTATAAAAAAGCTTTGGAGCAGGAGGGGCTGTTGCTGTAGCCATTGCAAGGTCATCCCTAGTTTCACCACTGTCCAGTAGAGTTTCATTCTAAACACTAACTCAACATGCACTGCAACCAGTTATCAGTCAACTAATGCCAGTAACTTCTGAAAGTAATATCTTCCAACTACATATTTGGATATCTTGTTCAGACAATAAATGAGTGTTTTGTATACATTTCTTCTCCAATAAATTTTGCAATACCAGTGTGATTCCTCCCATTCACACCTAATCATTTAGCATTGTAACGCTTCAGATAACATCATGCATATAATAGTTTATCGTGCTTCTTTACTGAAAGTCTGAAACACAGCTCTTGTAATCCTGAGTGATGATGAACAATATTGTATATAACAGTCCTAGGCTGCAATGCAAATTAATGGCAGTAACAAAATCGATAAGGTTAGCTATGGTTTGACTTATTTTCTTCACAATTTGGGGGAAACAAATAGGTAGCCAAGTCAATCGATATTCAATACATGTCAGAGGTTCTTGTGCTGTTTAAATCATAACTAATGCAGACAATAGTCAATCTGGCCTTAGAACATTTGCTTTGTCAGTTCCCAATGAGGTAACTAAAATCAAATGGGCACTTATGAGCTTTGTCAGTTCCAATGAGGTAACAAAAATCAAAGGAACAAAGTTGCTAGCAAGCTACAGGAGGCTGAAAATAGCTCAAAGTTCAGTATCTGACCTGGGTTTCCTTCACGGTGTATCGTTCTAGCAGCGTCTTCTTCTGATCCGGTGTCAGGAGCTCGTGCTCCGGCACCAGGACATGCTCCTTAATGTTCACAAGAAGCTCAGCTTCCTGCACAGCCATCACATTAAGCATCAGCCACCGTTTTTCTCAAGTAACAGCGCACATATTGACATAAGAGACATGCTAATGCGGCAGAGGGGAATTAGAGAGCGGACCTGGAAGACCTCGAGATGATACTTCTGGGAGACCTCCTGCACGGCGCTGCGTGCGAAGGCGCTGAGCGCCTGCTGCACGACGAGTATGCCGGCGAATACGTTCTCCTGCTTCATCTTCTCGACGTAGTTCCTGATCGTCTTCACACCAGGCTTGGGCTCGTTCGGGAAGAACACGTAGATCTGCAGGGGGAGACACGGCTAGGGTTAGGCTGCGGAACGGGCGGCGAAGGGGAGCGGCAGAACAGGGGAGGGACCTGGTCGGCGGGGTCGTTCTTCCTGTAGCGGTTGAAGACGAGGTCGTCGCGGCGGACGGGGTCGCCGTAGCGGTCGATGAAGACCTCCCTCTTGAGGCCGATGTCCTCCTTCTCGTTGATCGCGTAGCCGCGGTCGCGCAGCATCTGCATCACCGTGCGCCGGATGCGGAACAGCCGGTTCGTCTCCCCTTCCGCCGCCGCCATCGCCCTCTCTCCCCCCGCTTTTCCGCTTGCTTCCGGTGGGTTCCGAGAGGGATTTCGCTGGTGCGGAGCGGCGCCGGCGGGGATGGAAGGCGGGAGCGGCGCGCGGGTGCCGGCAGGTAGGGTTTGGGGTGGGGGTTTGGGGGAAGGAAGCGCGGCGGCACCAAGACAAGGAACGGGTCCAAGCCGTTTCTGGATGGTTCGGCTGTGATGGCGGTTTCGTTTGGGCTGGATTAACCATTACTGGTGGGCCTATTGGCGGACGGATTTCTTCCGGGCTGCTGGGCTTGAATTCGTCTTCGCTCAGAAGCCCATTTATGTTCCTGCCACACACACAGAAGGGTAATGAATTCTCAAAAAAAAACACAGAAGGGTAATGATCCTGCTCATACCAAACTGCCAATTCTCAAAAAAAAAAAAACAAACTGCCATGGAAGTCATGCACGTTGTGTGTAAGAAATAATTCAGCGTTTAGCATGAATTTGATCCTGCTAAATCCCAAGGACCTCGTTGAAGCACATTTTTTTTCAGGTTATGACTGCTAACTAGTGAAGGTATGGGTACCAGAGCATCCTTGCCACTGTGTATAAGACGAACACAATCTTTTGATATGTCAGGGAGACACCACCATGGTGCATTGGATTTGTGCTACAGTTAACAGTACAATTTACAGTTACTACACCGGCCGAGATGCCGATGCCTCAGCGCTCAGCGGAAGCTCCACTTCTTGAGCAGGCAGGTGAAGGCCTTGGTGAACCTCCTGGACCCCGACCTGCGCAGCCGCGGCTTCTTGCCGGCGCCCGGCTTACCGGCCGCTGCTGGCGTCACGGCCAGCGCCATCTCCTCGTCCTCCTCCTGGTCCTGCTGCTGCGCGGCCGCCGCCTGGGTCGCCACCTCGTGCAGCTGCACCCGCGGCGGCATATCGTCGAGCTCCCGCTGCCGCTGCTCCCGGAACAGCCTGAGCAGCCGCTGCGCCTTGTCCCGGGCCCTGGCCGTGCCGTTGGCCGTCACGGACACCAGCGCCGGGATCACGCCCTCCTGGAGCACCGTCTGGCTGCCGCCCTCGTCGCCGCTGCAGATCACGTACAGGCACGACACGGCCTTCTCCTGCTCGCCGGGCTCGCCGTTGTCCAGGAGCAGCACGATGGCGCCCACCATGGCGGCGTCCGCCGCGATCTCCTTCCTGCCGCCGCGGGCCAGCGCCAGGTTCAGCAGCACGGCGAGGGCCTTGTCCGTCCACGGCGACGACGGCGCCAGCACGTCGCGGAGGCTCTCGACGATGCCGGCGGCCATGAGGGGCGGGATGTTCGGCGCGTGCAGGGAGAGGTTGTACAGGGTGAGGAGCGAGTCCAGGCGGCAGGTGTCGCTCCGGGCGCTGCCTTCCCTCAGGCCTTCGATGAGGAAAGGGATGGCGTCGCTCGAGCCGATGATCGCCTGCGCCTCGGAGATGCACGAGAGGTTCAGGTACATTGCGATGGCAGCCTCGCAGGTTTCAGGTTTCTGGATCATCTGCTCGATCAGGGGGATCACTCCAGCCGTGAGCAGCTGTGTCTTGTTCCTGCAACAACCAAAACGCAGAGGTGAAATAATGAGGACAACTGAGAGCAACTTGTTTAGTTATGACCCTTTTGGCCTTTTCTGAATTCTGACATTGTCTATGGTTGAGCAACAAAGCAAAGTTGACACGAACCTGTCATTGCTGACAGCAAGGTTGAACAGAGCCATTGTACCAACCTCCTGAGCTTGCACATCTTCTCTGAAGATAGCCATCTTCAGAAATTGGATGAGTGGTTCGGTAATACCATTAGCACCAGCATAGTCCCTAAGTTCATCGTCATTCTTTAACAGGAGCCTGATCTGCTCAACCAACTTATGCCGCTCGTCTGTACTCTCATCGTTGCTCTTATTCAACACACGCACCCACTCTTCACAGATCTCAGACACAGTCTCCTTAGAGTTCTGATGGGAGCATTTAATCAGAGAGTCATCAACTTCACATATCTCAGATGCAGTCTCGCCGGAGTTCTGACGAGAGTGCTTCCCTGGAGAGACTTTATCTACGCGAAGCTTGGATGTGGCCTCTCTGGAGTTCTGACGAGAGAATTTCTCCACAATAACTGCGCACTCCAACTTGGCGTCATCCTTTGCATTTGCGTCTTCAAACAAAACCGTGTTAACGCCATTAGTCACCAGACACGTGCTACTTTTCACGGATGAAATCTTCAAATATTTTAGCTTGGGAGATTCCGGCGCTGCAGATGGAATTACAACCCCATTCTGTTCACACCAAGAAGCTATCAGACCCTTGATGCAGTAATTGGGTGTCATTGAGAGCTGGGGCAGCTGTTTGCGAGTTTTCGGGCAGGTTGTGTTCCCACTGTCGAACCATTTCTCGATGCAAGCTCGTTCATACGTTTGACCAGATGCAATAACAACAGGGTCATACATGAGCTGCAATGAGATCGGGCATCTCAATTCCTCAGGTGGCAATGGCATGCTCCCTGATAACCCTTTAATCTGTTTCAAACTGAAGGAGCCAGCCCTTGGAAGTTGCCTCTCAAGTGCCTGACAATTCCCATGGAGATCAGTTGAGCTGGACAGTGAACGGTGGAGACCAGTCAAGCTGGACAATGAACTTGAGGAGCAAGAAGGGCTTGAGCACTGGGAGTTTGTGCTGTCTGTTATGTCGCTCTTAAATATGTTTGGGTATTTCCTCATGAGGTGAAGTAGGTAGGCTGCAATTGATTCCTTTTTCACGTTCTCCTGTGCATGGGCTCTCTCAAGAAGCTTCCTAAGTGCTCTTCTTTCAGTAAGAGCTGCTGTAGATGATGCAATACCAATCCTGAAGGCAGCTTGGCGGAAAAATTCAAGTTCATTCTCATCAAGGAACCCGTTGGATTTCGATTCATTCTGGATTAGGTGATTCACTTCGTCACCGACCTGCTTTTCAGACTGGTCCAAAGCAAAAACAGCTTTATCCAGCTCTTGTGCAATTTTAGTGATCTGCAGGTCCATGAGAAAGAACATCTAAGACTTTCAAAAAAAAATCTAAGTTAAATCAAAATGAAACTATTGGTAGCTGTGGCATGCATTAGTGAACTCTTCGTTAGTAAGCAAACTGTATCGAAGGTATTAAGGTTCTGAAAAAAAGAACACTGAAAGTATGCTAAGACTATGATTCCTTTTAGATCCTTAGAATAGAGGAATATTCTAAAGCTATGATAACATGAGGATTAACGAAGCCATTAGGATCCATTGGAATCTGTAGCAGAAGTTCTAGATATATGGTTCGCCAAAATAGCTGGCAAAACCAAGTTTATGTAAGATCATGGACAACCTTAGAACCGATTGCTTCTGGAATCGTTTCTTCCACTTGGTGAAGACTCTCCAGAAGTGCTTGTCTTGAATTCTCAAATTTTGTTAGAACGCATTCTGCTGTAACAGCCTGCAATGCAGTGTTAAGTAAAAAACATTGCATTTAATAATAAACAAAAATCCGTCACAACTTGTTCTTTTCAGTGAAAAACAGCTAACAAATTTTCCAAGGGCCTATATTGTTATCCAACTACCCCTTAGTCATATGATTTACAAAATAATTCATGTATTCATCCTCTATGACTTCTCAATCTAGGAAACATATAACACATTCACAGATAAGAAGATTATATACCAAGTAAAGCTTGCTACACTCTGAGCAATACTGAAGTAAATTCTTGGCTTTCTCAACAGCTATGCTCAAGGAACTCAATGCCAGGACTCGAGAACTGCATCCTGGTCTTTTAGTCTCAAGGGCACGAATGGCATCCGAAACTTCATGGACTACTGAGTAAAGCTGGTTGCATAGTGCTCCATGTAGCTGCAGATAAGGCAAAGAACAATCCAACTTAGTCTATCATCCTAATACCTTACTAAATAAGAAAAAAATATTTTCAAGGAAACAGCAGGTTATAGAAGAAAATAAAGGGGAAGATCTACTGTACTGTTATCTTACACTTACCAACTTATGGTTTGATAATATTCACATAAGAACATTCAATAGGATTGGTCTAAAGTTTTGCCTGAAATATTGGTAATACTTAAATAAACATGCATAAATAGAATGTGAGTAAAGTACTTGTGTCCTGTAACATCCCTCTGCACAAAAACAGCCACACAAACAACAGGCTTCCAATCACACAAACATGCATTATCCATTCTATGAAATGAGAGCTCCAATGGATTACCTTCCAATTGCCACCGGTAATAAAGTTCCCGTCAACCTCAAGTCTCTCCATGGTGTTCTATCTATCAAATTTCATCTGGCAAGAGAGATTGGCGTCAATTTCAGTCCACCTAAAGGAATTAGTGCAGATATGTGACATCGAATCAAGAAAACTAGTGTTCACGTGTATCCAGCATTTTTATTTGCCATCACTTAATAGAAATGTCAAAATCTATCACCATACAAGCAAACTAGTTAGAAAAGGCAATATTTTTTAAACTGCAAAAGTATACTGACATACTCCGTATCAAGTGCAAATTTTCCAGAGAGCTGAAAGAAAAGTCTTGTGACAAAAAAGCAAAATAAATGCAACATAAAAATCAATTTTAATGAAATGAGGGTAACAAAAGATGTCTTTGAGTATTGTACTATTAATTACAATGAGCCAATGACATTAGGACCTTAAAGTAAAGCATATCAGGAGTTAGCCAGCTTGCACTCAAACTGTCTAAAGCTGCAGCCCGAAACTAATCAAACATCATCAGGAAGCAAATACCAAGAATAGGTTAAAGCAACATATTCATGGCCTGTGAGCTAGGGTAGTTTGGCAACCATCACTAAAAAAAGCATAACGGAACTGCCAGCTAATATGAACGATGAGTGAAATGCATACGCTCCCCACTGATCAGCCAAATTAAGATATAAATTCGTTTATTACAAGCAGACATACACAAGCTAATTTTTGAATGGTTATATCAAAGTCCATGTATTTCTAGACATCAAATTAAAGGCTAGCACTGGCAGGCTAGACATTTTAGCTGCAGTTTTGACACATATTGAATAAACAAATTGGTGAAACTGCACAAATATTTAAGCTACATGAATCCAAATGACCCAATACTGCATTCTGCATACATTTGACATTAAAGGGCAAGCAGCCAAGCACATCACGCTATAATTGTTCCTCGAAAAAGCATCACGCTATAATAGTGTAACGATGAAATTTAACAGTATATGTTGTATGTTTCAGGAATTGTACTGTCTAATGCCAAACAGTAATAACAAAAAAGCAGAACAAATTCAGCATGACCAAAGAACATGCCCAATAAGCAATGCCGACATTGCAAACCAATACCAGCATCCAGCAAAACGGTGACGCGTCGGTCCAGGAAGAAGAAGAGCATGAGGACGGAATAATCATACCACAGGCGAACCAGGTGGGGAAGGAGCAGGCCTTGAATCTCTCCATGACCTCGGCAGCTTCGTCGTTGGCCGTGCTCCCTGCCCAGCCCGGCGATTTTTGTTTGAGAGGCGACAAAACACGGGGAGGGGGAACGAGCTGAGGGGAAATGCCTGGGGCACCGTTGAGCCGCGAATGGTGGTGCCCTGACGGTTCCGGAGGCTGCCAACCGCCATTGTCGTCGGGGCCCGGAACTCTCGTGCGCAGGTCCGGCTAAATTTGGGGCGAGAGGCTTCCTCTTCTCTTCTCCCATCCCCATGCGAGGAGCTGGCCGCTTGGGTTCAATGAGCTCATGGCGCACGTGGCGTGATGGTTGTCGGCGTGCAGCGCAGCTGCTGCCACGGCGAGGGGAGCGGGCAAGTGCGGGTGACGAGGTAGTTGTGCGCCGGGTGACCCTGCGATTTTAATATTTAAACTCTAAACGTTGGTTTCATATCGAACAGCTGGTTTGCCCGAGTGGTTAAGGGGGAAGACTTAAGATCTTCTGCAGTCAACTGCGCGTGGGTTCGAACCCCACAGCCAGCATTTCATTTTTTAATTTATTTTCTAACCAACTATGTACCTTATGTATTTATTTTTTTGCCTCTCTATTTATTCTATATTTTGCATTTCAACATCCATATATTTTAACCTCTTCTACTTGATAATATTTACAAACTATTTTTTGCCTATCTTTATTCTATATTTTGCATTTTAACATCCATATATTTTTAACCTCTTCTTCTTGATAATGTTTACCAACTATTTATCTTATGTATTTAATTTTTTTGCCTCTCTATTTATTCTATATTTTTGCATTTTAACATCCATATATTTTTAACCTCTTCTACTTGATAATATTTACCTTCTCTTAATGTTAATATCACTTTGAAGTTTCTTTTTATTTAATTTTTAACAAACTATTTGCCTTATGCATTTATTTGTTTTTTCCTTTGCTTTATGCATTTATTTGTTTTTTCCTTATTCTATATTTTTCATTTTTACCTCCATAAAATTTTTAATCTCTTTTACTTGATAATATTTGCCTTCTCTTAATGTTCAGACCACTTTGAAGTTTCTTGTTAATATCCTTTGTACTCTTCTCTTTTTTGCTTACTTATATTCTGCAACCCTTTTGTTAACTCTTTTCTACCTCTCTTTTTGCCTCCCTATATTTTCTAGCATTAACATTTTTTGGTTGACATCGCTTTCACAATCTTTGCTTTGCTGTCCTATGATTGTTAATATCTTGTAATTATTTTATTTTTCTCCATATATAAAAAACCTAAAAGAATCCTTCACGCATAACCCAGTATCTACCATGAGCAAGAACTTATACAGGGAAAAATCTTGAAAGAGTAGTAGCCCCTTACAGCTTAGAGTAGCCTAAGTCCTCTTGCAATGTCAAAACCTCACCTACTCCTGCTTATAAATGAAAAATACGCTTCCGCTCATCCATATGAAATGACACTACTACTTCTATCTTGAAGTTAAACACTAGATTGAATGATGAATAGGATCGATCTCGCCCGATCTGCAGATCAACTGGGCAGCCACCTTGGACTATTGATGAACTTGGCAGCTTTCGTGTGGTGTGGACGTGTGGTATATATGCTAGCAGCCACCTTTTCATGCTGTCCCGTGTCCGACAATGTGCAATGCTGTTGTGTCATTTTAGCAAATGTTATCTCCCCGATGGATGATTACCACTGCAGGTGCACTTCTCCTTGTCTTTCTTCAGAGCCTGCGAGTGCGTATAGGAAAATTCAGCAGTGTTGCTTTGTTGCAAATTTGCAGATTGTGTGCTAGTAGATACAAGGTGTGGTAGGGGTACGTAAGAGTACGTGATGAATCTAAAGCATATTTTTGTACAGAATACTGCTCGCTTTTATAAGCCCGTAAAGTTACTGGTTAAACAAGATGTTCTGGCATAATGAACTTGAAATCGAATAAGCTTATAGTGTACGTGGTTACTGTGAGCCAACTCTGATGCTGAAACCATGAAATTGAACATCCATGACTGCAGGCTCGTTTTCTGAATTCTGACAGTATATAAGCGGATCACGTACGTACATACCTGTAGCTCGCTCTGGAGTCCTCTGATGTGATCAACTGCTAGGTCCAGCATGTCCGCTGTACTCGTTTGCTGCCACATTTTAAAGAACAAAAACAAATATAATTGAACTGCATGCCTGGAAACCTGCTGACTGTTGTCTGTTCGATAGACTAATAAACACCAACTAAAAACAGAGATATCACCCATATGCGAAAGCACGGAAAATGTTTACAATTGATCACCTTGTCCATGTTAGGCACAAGGGCCTGCAACTTCCTGAGCTTCTCGCTGATCCTTGTTCTTCGCTCCTGCAACACAACATCATTATTGATAGCATGCCTGCGCTGAGATTAATCTTAAACAATCTCCAAAGAAAAGGGATGATGCAAGTGCCAAGACACGTGCAGAAGATCGTCTTGAAAGACTACAATACGTGACTACTATATATTCCAATCGAGCTACTCCGTTGTCATGGTTTCAGAATTCCGTTTAGCACGGTGCACTGCAAACTTCTTACGGCACTGCATGCCATCGAGCATATCAAGAAGATGCTATTTGCTATGCATTTGGAATAACAAATCATGCTTAATATATATACCCGCTCCGCGATGCTCCTTGGGTGCGTCGCACATCCACGCTTGGCTCGTACTCTGAACGGAACCTGGTCTTGCTGCATCTGCAGGTACTTATCCATGCCCGCGGTCTCCTTCGTCGCACCAAACTGCATGTGCAAGATCCATAACATGAAAACATGCAGGTGTAAACTTTCAAAAAACATGCAGGTGTACACACAACTAATTTCCTCGTGGTTGACTTTTCTCGTAGATCAATATAACCTCATATAACTGATACAACACCTTAACATATCATGTGTTTTTTTTTAATAAAAGAAAGGTTGTAAGCTAAGGTTCTACCATGCTTGCATACATATGTATTAAAGGAGACTAGGATGATTCTAAAACACGGGAAGTCACTGAGCGATATCATGGTATGCAATGTGGCCTTTCTCACATTCTCTTTTATGAATAGGATCATCTATGTCCAGATTTCTTTCAAGAAAGTCCCTTTTCAGCAGGGACATGCTGAACATATGTAAAACAAAGAATATAAGTAGCACACTATATGACAAGAACACAACACACAATAGTACCTGTAATTCATAATTACTAAGGCTGGCTATTATGTCATCATTGTTGTGCATTCCTGATTTGCTTGCCGAGCTGGAGAACACAATAGAATTCGAATCCTCCCATGGTCCAATTGAGAACCCACTAGAGAAGGAGCGTGCTACACTGTTGGCGGTGATGTTCTCTTCAGAGTGGCCAATACCATGCACGTTATTGGTGAGATCCGGGATTCCATCATCTGAGATATGAGAGAGTGTTCCTTGTCCGGCTAGGTTCATGGGAGACTTCATCTTCTTGTGGTAGCTACTAGCCATTGCATGGTGAACCTCACCACCAACTCCAGCTCCAGCTCTTGCACTTAGAAAACCTGCTTCCATAGATAAAAACAGATTAGATATATGTTATATATTGCCGCTTGTGGTGAGGATTTGATTAATATGGAAGCAAATAGCTAAATGCTGTACACGAAATCTAACAATTCAAGTACAGAAGTTAAACATGTATTTACGTTTTGTCCCTAAGTTAAGCCACAAACTGACAGTATAATTTTGTTACAACCAACCACCACTTTGCTACTATTATAATTTAGAGTTGTATAAAACACAACTGATTTGACGGAGTTTCATTAAAAAGTTTAATTATTTTGGAAAAGATATGCCACTCAAGTATTAAAACGTGCAAACTGGAGAGGAATACAACCAATTTGAACATAGAAAACTTTTGTTTCACAAAAATAATTAAGGGCTGATCTTTGGGAAGTTACTCAAACTTATTCATACCCTAATTAAGAATAGTTTTTCCTTTTTGGGAAAGACCCATACAGACGCACGCATGCATACTCATTCTTATGAATATACGCACACGCAAACGTACCCCTGTGAGCACCTCCAAAAGACTAGGTCAGTAGATGTCAAAATTAACGAAGTCATCACGGGTGTCTCGCTTAACGAAGTCATCACGGGTGTCTCGCTGTCAATAGGCACGTCGTGTACAACTAAAAGAAGAGCACCAACTAAATCCTAAAAAAGATCTAGAAAAATACGACACCCGTGTTTGATGGAATGGTTCTACCACAAGAAACCTTACTAAGTGATCTATGATCATTTCACATACCCTAAGAGTAGTTAATCCTATATCTAATCAAGACCTATGGTGCCATGCAAGAAAATTCTGGTCATATGGAATATATAGTTCTAACAAATCATATAAAAAGCAACATACATTATAAAAACATTACAGATGATTTTCAGTTAATTTCTGAACTTTTACCACTTCCACGGTTGCACATTCCTCCTATAATATATGAGTATACTATGCTGTCAACTGGCAACTGCCCACACCGCCAACATCTTACCTTGCAACTAATGAGTCCCAAAATAACTCTAAATCAACGTACTGTATATTTGTAACAACCCAAAATTTCGTAGGAAAATGTTGAATGCAAAAATTGGAATTTAAAATTTTTTGGTGAATTGTTGTGCATGCAAACCAACATATAAGAGTGTCTTCTTATTGCTCCCATTATTCCTAGGCAAATTAATTTAAATTTAAAAATCAAATTGAAGTGCTAAGGATTAAATAGTGTGATTTGGAGTTAATTTGGTTTTATTGGATTTTTGGTTGGTTTGAATTCAAATTCTAGATTTGAATTCAAACTCTAATTGGCCAAACTAATTGTCAAACCCATCTAACCTTCGTGGGCCTAATCCTTTTTCCCAAAGTCCGAAAACCGTCCCTGATCTTTTCCCCGAGCCAACCGACCAAGCCAGCCCAGCCGGCCTTGCGGCCCAGCAACGGCCCGGCCAACCCACCGCGTCGCCGCCGCATTCGCCTTCTCCGGCTGACCAGCGGGACCCACCTGTCAGCTTTATCCCCTTCCTCCCCTTCTTCCTCGCGCGCGGCCGCCTCCTCTCTGCCGCCGCGCCCGTGACCTCGAGCCGGTCCCATCAGCCCTTGTGCGGCCCGTCCGATGCGCACCGCGTGTCCGCGGGCGCCTGGCCGCCTCATCTCGCCGTCCGTGCCCTAAACCCTAGCCGCCACCGCCCTATAAAACCACCGCCCAACCTTCTTCTTCCCCAAGTCGCGCCGCCCCTTTGGGGTTTTTCCAGCCACCGATTCGAGAGGGTGAGAGGAGAGGGAGGCGTCCTGGGTGTTGGGGAAGGGAAAGAAGGAGGAGGAGCGGACCGTGGTGAAGCCGATCGTCGTCTTCGCGCCGCCGCCGCCAACGCCGTCGCCGCCGCTCGTGGAGACGCCAAGCCGGAGCCGGAGCGTAGCAGTACGCGGGAGCACGAGCTTCGCTGGAGAACCGCGAGTCTTCCCCGAGCTGCAGCGAACCTCGACTAGCCCTTGGGTGAGCCGCCGCCGTCTCTTCTCTTTCTCTCCCAATTTCGGCCGTGTCGCCGCCGCAGCCGCCTGCTAGCCAAATTCTGGGACCCAGCCTTCGAGCTGTGGCCGTACTTCTGCAGGACCCCGTCGCCAAGCCGCTGAGCCTTGTTTGCAAACCGCCGTCGACTTCCTACGCAGCCGAGGCTGCCGCGGCCCGGAACGCCGGTCACCGCGCGCACGCCGAGGTCGTGTCGCGACCGTGGGCGACCACGTGCTCGCACACGCGCACCCAGCCGCGTCCCAGCCCTGCTGGAGGCCGCGCGCTCGCAAGCCATCTGTTTTTCCGGCCGTGTGAGGGCGGCTGTGCCGTCGCTCAATGCCGCCGGCCGACCGCCGCCATGCGACGCCTTTCTGTTGAACCCGCCGCCGCCGCGGACCTGGGCTACCAGGACCCTGCGCGTGGACGCGCATGGTCGAGCCGAGCCATCCCCAACCATTCCTAACCCAAGCCGCGGTCCTGGAGCGTCTCGCCGCTGAGTCGCCGCCGCGCTCTGGCCGCGTCGTCGCTGCAACATCGCGCGCGCGAGAGCATGGGCGCTAAGCCACACGAGCGACCACACCAACTGCACACACGACCAACCACAAAAGATCCCGAGTCGGCCACAACCAGAGCAGACCCTGCGGCCCAGCCATACACCCGGCTCAGGTGCACCGCACACACGGTTCACGGTGGACCGAGTCCACCAGAGCAGACCCTGTGGCCCAGCATTCGCGGGCCTAATCTTGCACTAAAGTCTAGTTTGCACCCTTGAACTTTCTTGACCCATCCACCTTTCGGCCCAGTTTCAGCCCAACGTTGTTTAATCTTTTCATTTTAATTGCGCTGACGTTTAGGGCCCACTTGTCATACACTGTGTGTCACTGACCGCCTGGGCCCACTAACCAGAGTTGACCGTTGACCAAGTCAACGCTGACGTCAGCAGGGCCCACTGCTGACGTCATCCTAGGCGGACCCCCACTGATGACGTCAGCAGGCTAATTTCTGTCTGTTTTCTTTTTTGGAAATTATTTAATATTTTCAGAAAATGATTTAAACTTAGAAAATTCATAATAAATCAACCGTAGCTCAGAAAAATATGAAACCAGTTTTTATATTTTTCTAAAATCATGACCTACGCGTTAGTATAGAGTTTGGTGTTCCTTGGGTCTTCTTTCCTCGCTGTTTTGGTGTTTCTTTGCTTGTAGCCGCGTCTTATTTTATTTTCCGCGACCCTAGGAGCTCCGGAGGACCTGGAGGAGGCGGACTACCCCGACAACTGCTTTGAAGAGGAGGAAGAAGCTTACCCAGGTTCACGCCCGACCAATCTATGAAATACCTATTAGACATGCAAACTAGTATGCTAGCGCTTTACTTTACACGCATGATAAACCTGCACTGCCTTTGTTATTATCCTGTTACCTTGCTACCTACTACTCACTTTATGGAATATGCTATGCTATGCATGAGTTGGGTTGGTTGTGATTTGAACCTCTTGGCGTGAGTTGTGGGTGGTATGGGAGGTGTAGTGCAGCTAGGCGGTGTAAGCGAGTAATAACAACTCGATCGTTTGATCGGGGTGCTTGGGGGCTGCACTCGGGCAGTCCCTACGGAGTACCTGTTGCGGGTACATGGTTCTTGGATATTTGGTTACTAGAGGAGTTTGGGCGGCAATACCTGTTATGGGTGCCGATTGCGGACCGTTGCGGCGGATCACTTATGACGCTGATACTCGCTTTACCGACAATTAAGGACCAAGTCGAGTTCCACCTTTGGACGTGGGAATACCGTGCTCACCATCTACCCAGAATGGGGAGGGTTCCAGCAAGCCTACTCTAGTGCGGCGCCGAGACTTTAGGAGATTCGAGCTTGATATGTGTAAAGGGGACTCGTTGCGGCGTACTCTCCCTGATTTACCACGGCCCCCGATTGGCCCCGGTGGGAAGGTTTCACATCCTTGGGGCAGATGTTAGATCGGATGTTTCCCGAGCCCAGGGAGACATGATTGGCGCCGTTACTGTTTAGGGTCCTTGCTGTGGGCTGTGTCTCAGGTTGGTTGCGGACTAGCCTTGCAGCCCGGATGGATTCCTGGAGTGCCACCTCTGCAGAGTGTAAACTATACGTATAGCCGTGTCCACAGTTACGGACGACCCGCTTCTGATAAGTTCCGACTAGCATGGGAATCTGCTTTCTTACCTCATCCTTGATTTGGGTTATGAGAGTTTGGTCCAGCGTTGCTGATGAGACAAGGTGGGGAGGGAGCTCACCAAGTCGACTAGTGAGCGAAAGGTGTTGGTGGATGATGCTTGCGGGAACCTGTTGTGGCAGGACGAGCCCGATGTGTTTGTGAGGTTGAAGGTTGGGTCTGGGGAGTGGATGTGCTCGTGAGGAAAGGAGTTGGTGATGAGATGAATTTGGGTTATTGCTGCCGCTCGCTTAGGAAAAACCCTGGCTTAAACCTTGATTATTTTCTATACCTTAGAATAGGCCACTTTAAAGCTTGCTTCATATTTTGGTTGGTGACGTGAACATGTCCCATTTCCTTGGGGACAGACTTTGGGTTCTCAGGTGAAGACCCCGACCACGAGTTCAACCAGGACGGGTGGTACGATTGAAGGGTGCGCGCTATGCTCAAGGATGCCTGCGAGAAGTGGACACAGAAGATTTAGCTACCGCTTCGTAGCTGTTTCTTATTGTCGATTTAGCCCAGAGGCTTGTACCAGACCGCTATGTTTTATATATGTCATGTATTGGATCTTTTATCGTTGTATGGATGTGATATTCGACTGAGATGAGTTCTGTACGAGATAGCTGCTATTCCTGGGACTATCTCGAGGGTACAGGGAGTCGAATTCTCGTCGTTGAGAATCCGGTTCGTTTCAATATTGCCTCCCATTTGTTTGGCACCATAGATTTTAACTATTTATGGCGCACGCAGTTGAACATCAGTTTAATATAAGTTGATAAAAGTTCTCATTATTGGAAGAGGTTGGTCTATTTTGTTCTTAAATAATGCAACTGTAAATAATTAAAAAACAGCCTAGTCATCTGCCATATTCGCACTCGGTTGTTCTTCACTTCTTCCAATCTATTGCCATTATGAAAAAAAAATCTACATGGCAGCGCAAAGATTTAAGAGTGTTAGCTTCCAACTTATTCATCTATCTTTACCTGAAAATATCCACGCAACGCAAATATTTGCACCATGCGTGTTCTAGAATCCTAGTTGTTATGAATTTCTTTCTGAACCGCGTGAGACGTCAGCGAGGATAGGTCAGCTGAACCTAGACATGCGACAGCATCACATCCATATGTTGGTCCCCGCATGCTAAGGTCAGTGGTGCCTATTATATTCAGTCAAGTGGGAATTAGTTGGACACACTCGACAAGTTGTTCGGGTCTTGTACAGAATAATCTATTGAGAGCGCGGTTTGGGCCCCATGCGATAAGCATCCATACTGCACAAGTTCTAATTATTAGTATATATAGATTAGTCATTTGGATCGACCATTGCGTTTTGAATTGCTGATTTTGCTACACAATTCAATCAATCTGCCTCCAGTTTTAATTAAGGAAAATCGATCAATCTTGTGTATCTATAATTATTGGTCGATATAATATCACAACTTGTGACTTGCTTGTGAGCAAAACAACCGGACAACAAATGTGAGAAAATAGCAGTCATTTTCTAAAATAACTATAGATGAGTAAGAAATCTGGTGTCCTACCACTCTATTAATCTTTTCTGCAACATAAGTTCACAAATGTGAATGTGAATTTTAAAGGCGGACGAGTGTATATGAAGCCAATGCTATTCAAGAATTGCTATTATTTGTAAAGTCACCATTTTCAAACAGTATCTTGAAATTGTGGTAGGTGTGTCGACAATAAATTATGATATAGAGTACAAGTCATTGATACATTATATTATTTTTTATATCTACTAGTAAAGGATAGGGGTTACACGTCAAGTGGTCCTACATATAGACACAAGGTGTGGCTCGGGTTAGACAAAAGTGGATCATAGAGAGACTTCAACCTCTTGGTGCAAGTAGCAAATTAAATAGGCATAATTTACTTATATGTTCAAGTAGGTACGGGCAAGCAAATCGGAATTAAGAAAAAGTACGCAAGGGATGGCTACTGAGTCCACATACCACGTTTCTCTATGCAAGGGGGACCTACCATGAAAACCATGGTAACTATGCAGCCCCTAGTTTTTCCTAGCTGGTTGAAGGGCAATATAGATCGAATACGACACCTCCGTGATTAAAAATATATATAATGCGCAAAATCAGCAGATTGCCAAATCAAATTTGGTTCAACTAGCACATATAAGAAATTTTAAGAGAACGTGTAAATTTAAGGTGAACGACGGGTACATTTTACATGTTTATTTAGGGCTCTTTATTGGAACACGGGTTTTCCAAACAACTAACAGGAGCAAGAAAAACACATGATTGAAGTTGCATGTTACTTTGCAGTCCTACATGAATTGAGAACATGGTAAAAGTTTCTGATGGAGTATTTGGATGTAATAACCCATAAAGTAAAAGAGAGAAATAGACACAGAGGAAAGTTTTAAGGAGGTTGGATTTCCTTCAAATTTCGTACAGATTGAACTATTAGATAGCAACTTTTTTGTAGCTAGGATTTCAGTATGACCAATCGTTTGTTACAAAGGGCCATATGATGTAAGAATAATCCTACGGGAAAAACAAGTATCGAGCAAAGCCCAACATGCATTATGATGGATCACAAAGGTGATATACGTAGGATCTTGTGAAACATAGTTAATTATATTTGTTAAGACAGAATCTTGTGAAACATAGTTACATTTGTTAAGACGTACAGTACAGGATCTTGTTGTGAAACATAGTTACATTTGTTAAGACAGGATCTTGTGAAACATATATAGTTACATTTTTCAATAGCAAAGGTGGATATGACGACACTTGAATCTATTCTGAAAAGGGAATAAAGCATGCATGCCCTATTGACATTAGTAAAATTTTGTTTTACCAAACTAGGCAAAGAAAAATCTTCTCTGTCCAGCACCATGCGCTAACGCCAGCCTTTTGCCCACTACTGAAAAGGGAGCCTGATGCCACTGCCCCCAAATTAAGGAATGTTAGCTGCAATTGCAGCCAGCTGCATGCGTGCCCCCGAAAGAACGAGAAGCACAGGAATTGCAGCTCCAAATCAATCTCTTCCTAAACACGCATGCGGTGTAAAGAATAAGGAAGGAGGCCCGCAGCTAGCAGAGGTTGCTGCAAATGTTTTGGATTACTGCATTGCTCGGATCAACGCGCTGAGGTTTCATTCGTGTTACCTCTGCAGAGGCAGAAACATTCCTCAGACGCTCGAATCGATCTCAGACAGAATACGAGAACAAAGAGGACAGCCACACAGGCAGAAGGAAAAAAAAGAGTGATGATGTTATTTCCTGTCAAACAGAATTCCAAAAGCAAGATTTCCAGAAAGAAGTTCAGAATGGCAATGACGACACAGCAAGCGATGACAGATCAATTCGGTTGAGACAAGAGCTAGCTCATCAAGAACCATGTGAAGTTAAGACCAAGCAAGGTATAGTAAAGTTATGATCGAGTTTGGAGTAGTTGTCGTGACTCGTGAGCGGAGACACAGACGACAAGCAAGCAAGACGGGGGAGCGGGAGCAGTAAGTAGATGGCAATGGCCCTTACATACCGTTGTCCACGACGGGGCTGGAGAAGAACCCCGGCGGCGAGCTGCTGTGCCGCGGCAGCGCCGCCGCCGACGGGCCGCCGCCGTCCTGCTGCTGCTGCTTCCCCTCCACGCCGAACTGGTGGTAGCGATGATGATTCTTCATCCCGTGCCCGTGGCCGTGGCCCAGCGAGATCTCGCCGTGGCCGCCGCCGTACCGCCCCGCCGCGCGGTCCCCGGTCGACGACGGCGGCGGCTCCCCGCCGCGCGCGTCGGGCGCCGGGAAGAACGCCCTCACCGCCGCCCCCGCCGCCTCCGTGGGGTCCACGACGAACGGGAACTGCTGCTGCTGCTGCCCCGAGCCGCCGCCGCCGCCGTAGCGCGAGGACCGCCCCCGCTGGTCCATGCGCGCACGCGCCCCGGCCCACGCGTTCGGCGGCGCGCGCGGTCAGCTACACCAGCCGCTGCAGCGCGCTGGTTCGAACTTTCCCGGTCGCCGCGCGCTAGCCGCGAGCGAAACGAGCGCGAGCAACCAAGTGACCAACCCTCCCACGTCCCACCTCCAACAACCCACGGGAAGCGAAGCGACGCGAAGCGAAGCCAGCCAACCAACCAGGGCGCGACTGCGCGTGGGCGTGCGAGGGAGCGGCCGGATTGGGTGGGCGGGCGGGTAGTCGCGCGCGACGTTGCGTCGCCTCGCCGGGGAGGGAAAATATATGGTCGCGCTCGTGACTCGTGATCCGTCGTCGCGGCGTGGGGGGGGCGTGTGGTGGGCGCGTGTGGGAGACGCGCCGCGCCGGGCCGGGCGTGGCTTCCGTTGGTTGGCCTCATCTCATCTGATCCCCGGGCTCCCTTGCTCAAAGCGGCAAGTGGGCGCGTGGGGAGGAGGGAAAGGGTCGCCGCCAACGAGGCACCGCGGCGGCCGATGACGGGTGGGCCCCCGGCGCGCATTTGGAAACCACGGCCAAAGACCCTGGACGGCAAACCGAGGCGGGCGGGCGAGGCCGGCCGCGGGTTGCCGGGTGGGTGCGCTGCACCTCACGTACGGGACCGAGGCCGGGGCTCTCGATCTCGGTCTCGGCCGTGACCATCAAATTAAGCAACTTGGCTTTGGGTGCGTGGTCTGGTCGCGCGCTCCTCCCAGCAGCCCGCGGCAACTTGTTGTTGTTGGTCTATGGCTAGCTCGATCTCTCACCCCTTCCGTAGCCATCGATCTCGATCGGCGGCGCCACTTGTGGCGTTCGTTTTCCGTGCGGCGACGATCGATGGATAGCGCCAGGCTTGACCAAACTTTGGGGTTGACTCCTCCTCCTCCGGTCCTCTCTCTCCCTAGCTGCTGCGGCGCATGCAGATGGGCGTAGTATAAGTACATGCGCAGTGCACGGGCCAAATCAGCGCCCTCGAAACTTTTGCTCACTGCACGCGCCAGTATAGCTACTAGTAGAATTTCTATATATATAGCTGTTCCCGTCACTCCGCGGACGTGGAATTTCCACGGCCGGTGGTGGATGGAACACCAATTGGTGTCCACGAGCTTTCCTTTCTCGACACCAGCCACCAAGTTGCCCGGCCGGTATCACTACTTTATTTGCCTAGCTCCTCCTCTTCATTAAACCCCAATTGGAGATTTGCGCCTCGTCGATGACAGTGTACTTACTACTGTACTGCAACTGCATGGGGGCATTCTGTACTGCACGCCCTCGCTCTTTGGATATGCACCGGCCGACCGGTCGGACTCTGAGCGACCTGCGAACTCAGATCAGAGTTCATCAGAGCAGAGCAGAACACACAGTACCCAAAAGGACTACCCCGCCCGGCCGGAAACCACAGCACACGCACAGCAAAACCGAAAACCTGAGCTGCACACAACCGGAAACCAGATTGCGGCGGTAAGAGCTATCCGATGAGCTAGGATTTAAGATTTTGTCGAGAGAGAAGAGTGTGACAAGACGTTGCACGCTGCCATTTCAGCGACGCAAGCGAGACCGAGAGAAAGAGAGAAGGCCGGGCACGCCCTATTCTCCATTTCTCCGTGTGTCCCTGGTGTGTCCCCGTGCATCCCCCCTGGGAGATGCCGATGCTGCAAATGGGCAACTGGCCCTTATTTAATCGCCAACTTGGAAGATACTTTTACTCGCCCCTGCGTACGGAGCATTTGCAAAACACACACGCATTAACCACTACCAGAATCATAAGGGCTTTCCCACCCGGTGCCAATCTTCCGGTGCTAAAGGAAAAGGGTGCCAGAATCATGCGCATTTGCATATTTGCGTGTTGCGGGATTCGAACTCAAGACCTCTTGGCTCACGCGCGTGCACCCACCTAACCATCTCACCTACACAGCGCATGTGATAGAATTAAAGATGCGCTCCTTTTGAAGTAGCATGTGACACCTACATTAGCACCGGATCATATTTACGAACCGGTGCTAAAGGGACTTTAGCACCGGGTCGTAACACCACCCGGTGCTAAAGGGGTCGTAATACCACCCGGTGCTAAAGGAGGGGGACCCTTTAGCACCGGGTTGTACCACCAACCGGTGCTAAAAGGGACTTTTAGCACCGGTTGGTGGTACAACCCGGTGCTAAAGGGTTCCCGAGGGCGTCCCAATTTCGCAGCCGGTGCTAACGTTATATTAGCACCGGATCTTAAGTGCACCGAAGCATATGAAGGGTGCGGATGTGAGTTATTCTTGCCGTGAACAAACGGCCAAACCGGCCGGTGACATGAGGCCGTCGGCGAGACGGCGATCCGTTGCGACGTCGTACGTCCGGGCCCTGCTGTGATATGCATGATGACGGTCTCGACCGTCCCTGTTGTGTACTACGTCGGGAAGACATATGTTTCTTCCACGGGACGGGGTCGTGGATTCGTTTTCCACCGCGTGTTCGGTTTGTTGTTCATCTCGGTTGGCGAGGGACCCGATCGATCCGGCCAGGTGCATGCCGATCGCCCGGGAACACTTTGCTTCGGTGCATTTGTGTATTGCAAATGTGTGCCCTAGTTTTATATATTAGAGACGAAAGGCGGTGATCGTGCTCTATGCATAAAAAAGCATGAGGGTACTGAGGTCGTCGTCACTTTACACACGCCTTAGTTTTTGGTAGAACGACGCATTAATTAAACAACGGGAATTAAACGACTCCAAAACACTAAAGCTACGCCAACGTACGTACACCACATTTCACAACTCTAATAAAAAATGGTAGCCAAAAGAAGCATCCACCAATAGCCTATGGCTACTAGCTACTAGTTAGTAGCCGATCCATAACACATTCTCTCATACGCGTGTAAATTTAAGGGGCCTATTTCATGCATGTGGTCTCATATATATTGGTTTAGAAAACACATGTTCTATATATAGCTAGACCATTAGTATGCATTAACTATTATTGACACGTACAATCTAGCTAGTCCTTTAACTTTGCAATTACAAATATTATTTCATCAATCTCGAGAATAGTTGGTACGTCCAATCTCTCCGATGTGCTCGTAAAAATATAGTTGCGTACAGTGTATTTATAGAGATAAGCATATGTGTGTGTATATAATTTTCTACATCTGTACTGTATTTAACGAAAAATATATAGACAGTCTTCTCGCCCGCGGTGCAGCACAGTTGGGGATGCATGTTGTGATCCAGGTTTAGTCCTGTCAGTGATCTTCGTTGCTTGGATCTAGCGGGCCACTTCCTTGCTCTACTTGCATCCCCTGTGGTCACCAGCAAACTTATGTTTCATACACCAAAGATGTCTCTGGGAAGCTTATTCCTACAAGAGTTGTTTTAAGAAAGTAATTTTCAAGACAAATCGATACACATAATTCCCATCTACATATATTTCAAACATACTATAAACAGGGTGTTTTTTTTTCTGGGGAGAATCTTCACGTGTCTACGGGCACGCATCCATTCATTATCGTGGACCTCACTCGCCAATGAAACATTATCCAATTTTTTGATATCATGTCTGTGTACATGCTTCTATATATATGCTAGTATGTAACAAAAGTCTGTGTACATGCATCTGTGATCAGGAGCCGGAATCCAGTGACCACATTTTCATCAACTGCTCTTTCACTAGGCAGGTATGGTGGCCGATCCTGCAGCATTTTGGTGCCAGTTACCGCGAGGCAGGTGCTCAATGGCACAATGGTGGAGACGACTAAGGAAGCCGCTTCCAGCAAACATGAAGAAAGGTTTTGACAGTCTCTTCACCCTGACGACCTGGCAGATTTGGAAGGAGCGCAATGCTAGGGTCTTCGACGATGGCTCCTCTAGCCCACAGGAGCTGCTTAACACGATTAGGCAGCAGGCACAGCTTTGGATCCAAGCGGGTGCGAAGGATTTAGGTCGTTTGTGTTGCGAGTAATCCCGTAGGTGTTGCCCGTGGCTGCATCCCGGGTTGGTGTTCTAGTTGTATTTTGAACTCTCCCCTTCTTTAATCAATGATATGCAGATCTCCTGCGTATTCGAGAAAAAAAATTAACTCGGGAGCATTTTTAGGAAATTAAAAAAAACATTCTCGTGACCAGCTAGCAACTTCCACGATATCATTAAGCTAGCTACACCTTGCGGTGAGTTTTGGCTTTGAAAACGAAGTCCCATTAATTTCTGGTCAGTGACAGTGTCCAGCAAGTTGCTCCAACCAGAAAGAGCAGCAATCTATTGGCCTCATGCATGAGTCATGACTACTACTCACAGTGTGTGCAGCAAGTTGCTCCGAGCCTGATAGGCAGCAATCCATTAGCTTTCTCATCGCTCTGACGGAGTGCTAATTTTTGTAAACTGGTGCATTAATTATTCTTGAAGGCTCGCACTGATGATCCGATTTAGCTCTGTACTATACGTCACTTGTCTAACAAACTTTCCCCCTTTTTGAACAGTATAATAACTCGTCCAAACAATCAAACGTCTATCATCTTATGTTGTGTCCACTCCGATCTGATTCAATCGACGACCAAAGTTAAAGAACTCAACGTCTACCATCATCATCCTGACGAGGTGGATGGACGTAGACACGCTAGACCGACGACGGACCCTTGGTAGTTAAGGAGATAATGTGCGATTTCGACGTTTACCGAAGACCCAGAAGCGGCTGCATATAATACACATGTAAAAGTAAAACTCGTCGAATTAAACGGATAAATCGGCACACGCAACAGTTCGCTGCGTCACTGGTGATGATGCACTTCATCATATATATCCGGTGCAATGATTACGGAGAAAAAAAATGAAACGTGGCTGGTTAGTTATCATCATCATCATACCATACTACCCTGGACATGACGGCTACCCCAGCTCTGCTTGCTGCTTGCACGTTTCCTGCCCAGCAGAGAGCTTTTTGGGGTGTCATCGTCCTCGATCGTCCTAGGATGTGAGAGAGGCGGCATCCACCGGTGCCGTAATCATGGCTATTAATTGGCTAGCTCGATCGTCGTCAGCAGGGAAAAGATGCTACCCTTGAACCTTAATCTACGCAAACTAAAGCTCACGAGCCTTCAGCTGTTGGTAGACGGCGGATCGGTGTGTGTCCTCTGGAAAGCTAGGGAAACGGATGAGGAACATGAGGACGAAGAGAGCGAGCATGCTAGCTGGTGTACTGGACCAGACAGACACAGACATGGCGACAGACATGTAGACCAAGCAAAGCGAAGCACAGTTGAAGATGGTTAGTTAAATAATCCTTCTTAAAAGTGTGCGCGCGAATGATGCGAGGAAAGAGAGATAGATGGAGGATGACGACACCGGCCGACTGCTGGCTGCGTGCAGTGCTTTGCTTTTAATTAATTTTGCTCTTGTAGCAGGTTGATGCTGGGATTTTGAAAGGGACGCGACTGGATTTGGTCCGATCCATTTGCAAGCGGATCGGAGAGACGTGTGTAGGAGTATAGTAAAAGCTACTACCTCCGTATCGAAATATTTGTCGCCGTTGACTTTTTCTTACAACTTTGACCATTCGTCTTATTTAAAAAATTATCACAAATATATAAAAGGGTAAGTCAAGCTTAAAATAGCTACAATAGTAAAGCATGTGGCAAACAAAATGGATGGTACTTGCATAATATTTTGAATAAGACGAATGGTCAAAGTTGTAGAAAAAAGTCAACGGCGACAAATATTTCGATACGGAGGGAGTAGTATCGAACTTGTGCATGGGACGAAACAAAATAATCGGCGTATTAGCTGCGCGTCCCGCGTTGTGTGGTACCCACTAGCTCGAATAATGGATATCCACATATAGTAGTCTCAGCAGGTCGCTGATAGAGCATCTTTCTCCGTTGCCGCGATCCTTCCCCGTGATTGAACAGTTATCGTCGTCTAGTTGTCGTGGTGAGCTAGCTCAGTTGTTCGGTGTTAGAAGAAGATGAAATGACTAAATGGGCTCACAGTTTTGGATCATCAACCGCACATAGACGCTGTACTCGCCGTCACCCAGCATACGTACTTAATGGGTGTGCCCTAACATGGCGGCCCATAATCTCGCATTTGGATGCCTAAGTTTGTAGAATGATTTTTTTTATAAAAGGAAAAATAAGAGCACCGGGGCCGATCGCCATTCACTCAAGCCATTCTAGCGTGCAAGTTCTCAAACCGTCAACAGCCGTACGTGGAGAGAAATCAATCTGTTTTGTTTTTTGAGATAGAGAGAAATCAATCTGCTGCCTGAGCGTAAACAGCTGGGCTAAGATTTAGTGGGCCTAGGCCCGCGTGTTCGAGAGGAACTGGGTCATTGTCCGGCGGCCCACCTCCTGATTATCTATCTTGGGAGTCTCAGGCTCATCATCAGGCGGTCAGGCGGCCTATGGGCTATGGATTTCAAACTTTGACTTTCATCTGAAATCTGCGCTAAAAAAAAAGTTCATCGCCTCATCGGACGTTCTTCAAATTCCTTTTCTCCCCACTTAAATGATCCCAGATTTAGTGAATAAGCAAGGACATCCATGGACGTACGCCGTCCAGAATCCAGATCCAAGAGCTTTTGGGATTCAGGTAGCTTGCCTGCTTGAGGAGCCGGCCGTCGCTGTAGGCTGTAGCTACCGTGCACACATGCTATCGTCCGCGTCTCCTCGATCGACAGAAGACTAGACGAAACCGACTCCGGAGACTGTTGCCACCTGGCGCGGACACTGGTCTTCTGAGCGCCGTCAGTCGTCACCCACCTTCCAGCCACCGTGCACGTCATCTCTGCCGCGGAAAGCGTGCGGTGCGGTGCGCTTTAACACTTGGCCGTGCATTGCATTGCATGGCCCCCAAGCAAAACGGACGCAGAGCAGAGCATCCTAGTGTCCAGGGAACACGTGATCCTAATATTCTATTCCGCTTACGCCGCGCGCCACGCAAAGAAGCATCCTACTGGCACGCCATGCACCCGCGCGCGCCCGGCCGCCGGCTCAAAAGCCGGCAGCTAGCAGGCCGCGCCGCGCCGACGCCGCAGCACGCCATCGATCTCTGTCTCCTTGTTCCATCCTCCCCTCGCGCGCCAGGACGTACGTACGTAAGCGCGCGGCCGGCCTGCATGCCATGCGGCGGCTGGCCGGGCTCCGCGGCCTGCGGCGCCGGTCCGTGGCGCTGGCCGCCGTGAACCTGGCGGCCGCGGCCGTCGGGGTCGCGGCGGAGGCGGCGGCGGGCGCGTGGACGCGGTGCGGGGCAAGGGAGAGGGCCGCGGCCGGGGCGGTAGCGGCGCTGGCCGTGGCGAGGATCGCGGCCATGGTCGGCATGGCGCGCGCGCAGGAGGTGACGGCTCTCGCCGTGGCCTCCGACGCTGACCGCGGCGGCGGCAGCAGCGGCAGCGGCGACGGGCCGACGCAGGACTTCGCCAAGCGGGAGACCAGGGTGGGTAGTGCCGTACTGCTTGTCTCTACTCTCTAGCTTTTCGCATTTTGGAGTTTTTGGCAGCAAGGCTCGCGTAATTTGGCTCTGCTTGCGCATGCGTACTTGCACAATACGTACAACTTGGTTAGAAATAGTTTAAAAAATTATCTTTCACGTGAACAGAGACCAACTCTGAAATGAACCAACAAAATTACCCTTGCACATTTAAGTTTCTGAAAAACTTATTAACGAAGCTTCCAAGATCATACCTTTCAAATCACGTACACGTTTTTTTTTTAAAATGTATTGATCTTAACACGGTACACCGGTCCTTTTACAAACAGTAACCCAAAGAAAAGAAAAATTACAAAGAAGTTCAAAACTCCTATTCATCTTTCTCGAAGCCTTCGGGCATCCGTTCGTCACCGCCACCGAAGCCGCTTCCCAATCATCGCCGAACGCCAGAACCAATCTCCACAATATGAAGGTCGCAGAGGAGGGCTTACTACTAGGCAAATCAGACGAGTACGCTGCCTCCCAAGCCCATCGGCCAACTCCGACACCCACGACGCGGCCTTCGATTCCACCGCAGGCAACCCGAGCACAACTCGGATTTTCACTAGAGACCATCTTCCTTGAGATTAAAAGGGTTAGCAACATCATCACCTGAAGAAGACAACGTCGGCTTCGGACTCCTGAATAGGTCTCCCCGCCCTCTCCGTTGGCGTCGGAGAAGATCGCCACCGGAGAATGGAAGAAGCTGGGAGAAGTTATTCCCCTGCAACGTCGTCGCTTCCGTATCGCCGACGCCGTCAGAAAAAACAAGCCGCAAAGGAGCTGCGCTCCTCCAGCAAACCCTAATTCCACCCCCAAACATTGACGGCGAACAAATCCTAGACCTAAGAAGTAAGAACTCGGTTTACTAAAGGACAGACCCCTTGTTGCTAGCTACATCAACATACAACTATAACTTTGTATAGAGCCTTTTAATCTGCATAGTCCCTAGCTACATTATCAATACTTCACCCTACTTCCAAATTATAATTCACTTTATTTTGTTTCAAGTCAAACTTTCTAACTTTTACTAAATTTATAAAAACAATACTATTGTCTATGGAATCAAATTAGTTTCATTGAATCCACCGTGAAATATGTTTTGATAGTCCATTTATTTGGTACTATATATGCTATTATGTTTTTTTATAAATTTGGTCAAACTAGATAAGTTTGACATGGAACAAAACTATAGTCTTCCTGGTAATCCAAGCTGGGGGTCAAAATTTGATAACCATTTTTGGTGAATTTGAATGAAAGTTTGTGCTTTTTGCAAGTGAACAAAAATAATATGTTTGGATCAAATGATGTTATTGCTTGTGTTATATAAGTTGAGGAAGTAAGGTGAACTAAAGGCAGCTTGTGGCGCAAGAGTGGGAGGTCCGTTTATCACCTCAGACGTTCTAGTTTCAACTATTGCTTATGTTTCTATTTTAGTTGATTTAATGTGTTTGAATCTTGAACATCCTAAGTTTGATTCCATATATTGAAAATTCTTCCCAACCCCTATCCGAAGGTATCTATGTTTTGAAACTAAACCTATGAGCTTCCTTCATAAGTTTTTGGATATTTTAAATTGTCATTTTTTTAAATAATTTGAATAAAATATGGGGGAAATTCATGAATTTTAAAATTTTGTTGTTGTTTCCATTGAACCCAAATAGTGTAAAAATTAAATTAAAAACCTTGATCAATGTCCAACTCGGCACATAATGTCCTGGTCACACAACTGGTGGTTTGGAAGAAAAGCACTGGTGGAATGCTTTATTCGTGATGGGCATTAGAAAAGTAGTCGTTTCTTTTGTTCCAATAAATACGACATCATTGTTTCCTGTATAACTACGATTTAGTATGAATTTGGTAATGGAAGTGAACATATATACCACAAGTTCTAACTTTATCCACCAATATACTCCGTATCATTATCCACAAATAATCCCTTAAAAGTCTTGGATGAGTGGTAGAAACATAAAAAACCTTATTATTACTACCCACATATGTGGTCAGGGGCGGAGCCAACAGGGGGCTAGAGCCCCCCTATCCCCTTGCAACCAATGGACCCCCTAAGCCCCCCTACAATTTCTAACCATAGGTGAAGAAAAAAGAAGGAAGAAGAAGAAAACGAGGAGGAGGATGAAGAAGAATGGGGGATTTCAGCTCCCCCAATCTTGAATCCGGGCTTCGCCACTGTATGTGGTTGTGCATTAGTGTCAAAACCATCAAGCAAAAAACTCTTTGTGCTATGTATATTCACATACCAAACGATATATAAGATATCCTAAGATGATTGATTACAATTGTAGAATCTTGATCGTCATAGCTATACGTTTAGAGGAAATGCAAACAAGAAAGAAGTCATCTTAGATGACTAGTTGTTAAACAATATATTTTCTACTCCATCCGTTCTAAAATTATAGTTTATTTTAGTTTTTTAAATTAATTTTTTTCCAACTTTGTTCAAATTTATAAAATAACGTAAAAATATTTTTCAGATATATATTTCATGATGGATTAGTGGAAATAATTTGATGTTGCAAAAGTTGGTGATTTTTCTATAAATTCCGTCAGAGCTAAGCAAGTTTGATTTAGAATAAAATTAAAATAAACCATGATATGAAACAAAACAGATAGAGTATGAAATTTGCATGCATATTCGTAGGTTTGGAGACCGTCCAAGTGTCCAACACAAAATTAAATGGGGACCAGAAGTCATCTTTGCTTCAAACGCACGTTTGGTGGTCCTCATCTCACTCCAACAAATAATAGTCTCAGATCTTCAAGAACGAACGAATTCTCCAGAAGAAAAAAAAAAGTGGGAAAACCAGCGGCGAGCTGCCAGTCAGCAACAGCTCAACCTCGGAAACATTCGCAGTCCAGACGTAGCCGGAGACGCCGGGGAGAGCTCGTCCTCTGTCTCTGACCGCATCGACCCACCGTCCCCGTCGTCCCGGTTTCTATTTCCGTCCCCGTCCCCAACCATCCGCACCTCCCGCTTTCCGTGGGCATGGCCGCCGCGCGGGCGCACCCACCTCCGCCGCGGCCGGATGCCTAGAAAGCCCCTCCTCCCCACCCGCGGGCCCACCACCCCTCCCCCGCTCCTCCTCCTCCGCCGCCTCCTCCCCCGCCGCCGCACGCCCTCCTCGCCCCCGCCGCCGCCCGCCCGGCGGAGGACCGCCGCCATGGCCCCCCGCGCCGGCGACTCCGCGGCGGCGGCGGCGGCCTCCTTTCGGGTCGGGATGGTGCGGGTGGTATCCTTCCTCGTCGGCGGGCTCAACCTCGCGGTGCTGCTTCTCGGGCTCTACCTCATCGACGCCGTGCTCCCGTCTGGGTGCGGCGGGGGCCTCGCGTTCGCCGCGGCGCCCGCGCTGGCCGGGGTCCGCGTGCTCGCAATGATCGGCGCCGCGCGCGCGCAGCACGCCACAGCGGACGCCATAGCCAAGCACCACCTCCACGAGGACGACGCCTCTCTCGCGGCTGATGCCGTAGCTCGCCACGAGATTAGGGTGAGAGCTCAACTTTCTGCCTCGGATAGATTGCCTTTTGTGAGAGAAGAAGGGCTGGGCGAATGAGATTTAGCTTAGAGTGTTGGTTTTACACAAGCACATGTCCTAAATCCCTAATAACTCGAGATGTTGTTGTCTAAGTTTTTTCGTTGATGTGCCAACTATGTTTTCAGCTGTTTTTTTTTATGCAAATAAGGTTGATCAATGTGGCTGAACTATAACATAGCATTTCTCCAGCGTTGAAAAACCAGTGAACATTGAGTTCGTAGAAAAATCAGTGACATGGAGTTTGCGCCAATAGCTGCACATATGAGTGGACAGTGAAGCCGATGTCGTTAAGTACTATGAGCCTATGAGGTGGCACAAGTTGGTTTTACTGTGAACTCAATGCATTGATTTGATTTTGTTGGTATTGTCTAGGAGGTGGTTGTCTATCTAATTTGGAACCCCTCCACTTTACCACCTTCAACTATTCGCTTGTTCATGGAGTCCAACCACATCTGTGAGCTATGAAACCCTTCAACCATCAAAAGTGTGTGGATAGGCTCTTCCTGTTGTTGCATTTTTAACCATGTCCTTCTATGAAAATATTCAAAACGGGTGCTAACATAGCAGCAATCTCTTCAGACTTCAGACACACTTGTGAATCCTTGAAGGATTTCACATTTATGGTTGCATTCGGCCAAGACGGTAGGATGTGTAGGAAGAGTCAAAACAGAAAGGATGAAAGAAATGAATGGAACTAGAAAGCGAAGGGATAATGATGGAATAAGAACATTGTTTAAATGCAGCTATTGCATTTCTACTTTCATTTTCCTCAGGAGTTGCTACTAACTTATCACATTGTTATTTTCATCTTGCTGAACAGGTGAGGTATAAACGCTGGTTGTGGTGGACCAGATTTGGCATGGCGGTTGGTGTATTGCAGTTGGCTGCGGCAATCTATCTCATGTTTGTCATTGTAAGAGATCTCTCAAGAGAAAGACGATCGACGTCCTGCTTCTTTGGTATGTTTGAAATGGGTTATGATCAACCATTTATTTCTTTTAATTTTGGACATAACCTTTCCCCTTTAACTATAAATTCTTGTTTGCTAGCAGCTTATTGCCAAGTGAATTCATACTATACACACACACAAAAAAAAAACATGTCAGCACATTTTTCTTGAGGTTCCATGCATTTTTTTGGGTAAATGATACCACACAGACATGATAACTGCTCTTACTTTGGCGGCTTTTGGCTCTATTAAATATACTGAAAGATAGTAATTAATACAACCACGGAGCAACTTTTAGAATATATGTAGTTCATTTCTTGTTTTTTCTTTTGTTATTGTTAGTTCTAAACATCCACTTGGGCATGAATAATTGGTTTGCATGGCTAATCTAGGACAGGATGAAGCTGATCGGAACTCAGGGCGAGCGCTTATTGCTTTATTTCTTATCCTTTCCTGGGTTGTGGTCATCGTCCAATGCTTCACGGGTTCTGATATATTGAGGTGGCGATCATTTTATGCAACACATGATATGGCCTGGAAAGCTCATTACAGGGAAGTGTTTGACCATGGAATTCGAGAAGCTTTGTGCTGCCTAGGACGCGCAAAATATTTGTAGGTCACAATCCAGTGATTTTCACACTCTGGAACTCCAGTATCAATGTAGTTATTTTAACTGGTTGTTTTATTTACTGATTTAGAACTGTGCTGGAAGAAGATGAGGTTTATTCTGTTGCAAGACTTCTTGGTGATTTGGTTGCATATCGTGCTTCTGGGACGGGACATTTGGAGCTCTTAGCAGGTTAGATCTTTGACCCTGTGTTTTCATGTCAAATAATCTCAGTGCTATATCTGTTTTTATTCATTTGACTTGCAACTAGTCCACACAAGCAGTCTGCAGTTTGCTGCTGTGTTACTGGCGTTGGCATAGCATGTATATTGCTATATTAGGACTTTATATTCAACAGAAATCAACAAGTAATTTATACTAGAGTTTCTTTTAAATCGACACACAAATCACACGTGTGCTATTTTTATTTCTACCTCGAGAAAGAATACGGGAGGAGGATGCAACCTGATTGATCTATGTTTTGTCGCTACTTGCAAGCTCCTTTGCTTTTATCCATAGATGATCAACTCCAACAACACTGGGATTGTATTGTATTGTATTCCTTTTCCTTCAGTCGGATTGCTTTAGCTAGAAAAATCATTATATCTGAATGTCGATGAAAGAAGGGGGTTGGCAGTTGGTACCACACGTTGATAATATTAAATACATTTTTGGAGTGTACTACAAATCTATGTATAATCTTTTAATTGAATTTTTGTTTGTTATTTGTGTATCTAGAGCATACTGAACATCTCTTTTATTGCATGTCATAGGGCTCGCCCTATTGCAGAAGCATGGGAGTTTGCCTGAATTGCAGAATGACCCTGTGGAGGCATCCCATGAGCTTATGCAAGAAGCTGCTTCCCTCCATCCATTTGCTGAAGCATGTTACACGGTTAGATACCTGATACTGTTGGGTTGGGACATCATTTCCTGCCAGTTCTTTGTAATTGCACCTGACATAGTTTTAATTCAGGGACCACTTCTTGATATTGGAAGAAATCCTATTTTGTTTCCCTGTGCATGGGTTTATAGACAAGGTGCGTTAACTCCGTGGGCACGCAGAAGGTATCTAATAATCTCTGATGCTTCTATGGCATGCTAGTTTTCACAAATTTTATGTTTATGGTTCTGACCTTAAGTTCAGCCCAGCTTGGAGTCCTCTTCTTTAAATTGGCCAAGTGAATTAAGCTATACTCGAGTGTTATTATGCTTAGTCTTCCTTGTGAAGTTAAATCTTATATTTCAATCTAAAACCATTCTGACCTCATGACTTATTGATCTGCATTGTTTCTCTTATCAATTGCACTGGAGCAAAATCCTTCCGTTGAGAAAAAGTAGAACACACTATTAATGTTTTGCTATATAACAACTGCATATAATCTTTGTGCAGGCGCCCTGCACTTGATGGTGATAATTGGTGGCGAGGCCATGCTGCAGCTTTCCTTAGGTTTGTTAATATACCACCCAAAGCACTTCTGCGAGGGCGTGTTTGCCAGGTAATACCATGTTTTTATTATAACCAAGGTCTATGAATGGGGACTTAAGTGAAATGTTGTGATTATTTCGACCAGTTACATGCAGCACTCTAGAATTTATTTAGCTCGTCCTTTCATTGTTTCCTTCATTTAGATGACCATTAGCAACCGCTGGATTCTGCTTGTAACCTATGATGGCTTATTTTATAGAACTGTTTAATTGAGTTAAAGGAACATCATCCTTTTGGGGTCCATGATTCCCATGAATATAAACGATCAATCTAACTTGAGTATCTTTGAACCCGACTGTAGCATGGGTGATCAATTAAGTTCGAGCCCTTTTTGCGTGCACATTTTCCATGCATTCCTTTCATTAAAGGCATGGTGACACAATTAAACATACCAAAATTGGTAGCAAGCATATAGTTGTTGATATTTTTTCTTTTTTGTAAAGCATTGAACTTAAGGTGACCCATTTTACTCATCAATGTAGAGCAAACGTGAAGCTGCTTACTTTGTCGTGGCCCTCCATGACAAAAGAACTGTTGTTATTGGGGTTCGTGGAACAGAGACACCGGAGGATCTCATAACTGATGGGTTATGTAGAGAATGTGCTTTTACTACGGAAGATTTGGATGGACTAATAAAGTAATCCCCTCTTAGTTCCTTCTCTTATGTTCTTATCTATTCTCCCTTCTTGTGTGGTTGAATTTAATTGTTCACAGTAGGACCACCTGTGCTCAGCTCTTTACTGATACTTTTGGTATAGATGTACAACTCTGAGCTTGTGACTGGTCATATCAATTTTACCTTTTTTTGTTCCTTTGTGTCTAGTGCCAACAGCATTTATATATGGATTTCAGAATTGTAGTTTAATCATAGAAAATATTTTTTATTACGATCCTCAAAGTTCTCTTTTGAACATATTTTAATTTTCATACTTATTAGATAAGCTTGTTTTTACCATCATACCAGTTTCCTCAATAGTACCTTGTTCACGGCATGTTGTTTTGCATAAAGGGCTTGGATATTGTAGGGCTTCTATGAATAAGTCAAGAGTTTATGTGGTGATATGAGTATTGTAGCAGTGAGAATATTGTTGAAATGTCACATGACTTCACCTGAACTATCGTTGTACATTTAACAAACAGTATGGGAAACTATATCATACTCATGAAATCATATCATTTGGCATGCAATGTGTTTTTCTCCCCTTGAACATGCAGGGGAGCTGTGTGTCATTTCATTGAAGAAGAAAGAGTAACCAAATAAAAGTATGTTTTAATTAATGAACTGATAAAAGAATGATGAATAACCAATTAAATGACCTGGGAGGATCAAATCTACAAATTTTAGGGGATATAGACCAATTTATGAATAAGTCTCTATTTTTGCTGGTCTTTGTGTTGTTAAATGTTATGTGATTTCTTGTGCTATGTATTATCGACAAACATTTGCTTTTTGACATTATGCTCTGTTTGTTCAGTAGTGAAAAGTTACCTGCAACTACAAGAGAGAGAGTTATTTCAACATTTCCACATTATGGGCATGGTGGAATTGTAGAGTCTGCCAGGGAGCTTTTCATGCAACTAAACGAATGCACAGGAGGTTTGTTTTTTAATGCCAACCATTATCAACAGATTAGAACATTAGGTGCAACTACATGAATTAATCTCGTTGATTTTATATGCCTAGCGACTAATTTTATGTGTCTTACCACAATGGCAACCCAGAAAACACATCATCTGGAAGACGCGGATTCCTTTCCACACTGCTGGGGGAGGGCAGTGAATGTCATGGATATAGAGTTCGTCTTGTTGGGCATTCTTTAGGAGGTGCTGTTGCCACAGTCCTAGGAATGATGGTAAAGATGTTGAACTTTCAGTAATATTTCGAGCGTTTTCTTTGTTAATCATAGTCATTATGCAATCTCTATTAACCTTATTTTCTAATTTGCCTTTTCACCAAAATTTAGGTGCAATCTTGTAACATTTTGCCTAATTACTAGTTATGTAGTGTGAGCCTTTTGTTGTTGTGCATATGTATTAGGGAAACTTTTGGGTTTGTCATAGTTTGTCGCACTGCTGTCAAAGCAATAAAACTGTGAGATCGACCAGTCAATTTATTATATTTATTATGTCTTTTTAGTGAAAACTTGCATCTTTTGTTTTTTACTTCTCGCATATGAGTGTGTGACTAAACACAATTTTGAATTGCAAACACTACCTCTGTTCCAAATTATAGGTTGTTTTGGCTTTTCTAGACATAGCGCATAATGACGGAGGGAGTACTATATATGTTCTATCAGCTTGAAATGTAAATCAGTACCATTTTAGCTCATATGGTCATTTATTATGTTTTTCTTAAATGTGTTTACCTTTTCTGTATCCTGCATGTGATTCCTGATCAGTTTTTAACTTTGTTTTGACCAGCTCTTTGGCAAATACCCAGATGTGCATGTATATGCATATGGACCACTTCCTTGTGTGGACTTTGTAATAGCGGAAGCATGTTCACATTTTGTCACCTCGTAAGAAAACTGAGACCTTTCTATGTCCTACTATAGCCAATGGAACTTCAATTTTGATGGTTCTTCTCTCTTATCAGGGTTCACCAACTTTTTAGATGACTAAATGTGCTCTGTTTCTTTGCAGCATTGTTTGCAATGCTGAATTTTCCTCGCGCCTTTCAATCAATTCGATCCTCCGGCTACGATCTGCTGCAATAAGTGCTCTTTCAGATAACTCTCCAGCTGATACATTAATGATACAAAAGCTGGCTCGAAGAATTTTGCATGTGAACAGCTATCATGATAATGGAACTCATGGTCCTGATGTAATTGAGGACAATTCTGATCGTACAAGAACGACAGGTAGGCATATATTTGTGCGGGAGTTTCTTTTACCTTTTCTTTATGCAGTCTTAATTTTATCCAGAGTCTGGTAGTGCAAAGCCCTTCTGATCCAACTTTTCTGCAATAATCTCTAACGGGTCCTTTTTTCTTTACAGGGATGGCAGTACCTAATGAAAGACAAATTTCTCATCAGGATCCATTATGCAATACTGAGCCAGAACTCCGAAATATGCAAAATGGCTTTGTTGGGTATAGTGGATCCAGTTCATCTATAGATGAACATCTGAGCTATGAAGGCCTGAATAATGACCATGCTGTCCAAATAATTCCAATTGATCGCCCTGATTCTGGTTTCAAAGAGCATCCAGCGTCTTACAGAGAAATACCAGTGGAGCCTCCTGAGATGTTTCTTCCGGGCTTAATTGTTCATATAGTGAGGCAAAGAAGAAGCCTCTTTCCTCTTTGGCAATGCTGGAACATTCAGGAAACTGAACCACCATATAAAGCTGTTTTAGCGAAAAGGGAAAACTTCAGGGATATATTAGTTACTCCTTCCATGTTTACGGATCACTTGCCATGGAGGTAATATTCAACTTTATGTTCACTAAATAACCTAGCACACACGGTGAAATGAATAAACTCCCTGAACCTCATTTCTTACAATCCGTTACACCCCCTTCCCATGAGGTAATATTCTTAAGGGAGTTGCTTGTGATCCCTTCAGAGAATAGAACCGTAAGCATGCATATCCACTCCTAGTTTTGACTTGTCCAATGTCAAGGCGTTACACAGTTCTTCCAGTGCTGTGGTTATAACACATCAAGCCACTGCACTCTCACTTCTAGGCTGCATTTGTGTCACACTGTCACCTGAACATCTTGTTATCTTTGCAGTGTATGTTTGCCTTAGTTTTGTACCTCCCTTAGCTGAATATAAGGCAGCAAACTCAGTTGCTGGTATTTTTTTTATTTCATCATCTGCAGTTAGCTGACAGCCTTATGCCTATGCGATTTCAGGTGCCATCTTGCTATGCAGAAAATTCTTGAAGCCCAAACACCAAAGAGATCCGCAAATTCTGGTTCGCCCATACAACATTTGGTCTGACCAGCACAAAAACTGTTAACCCATGTACAGCAGAATGCGATGGAGACGGAAGTCATGAATCACAGTAGTAGCATGATTTATTCACTTATTCCATGCTGGAGGCGTATTTCAGGCATCTCTATGTGTAGGATACAGGAGATATCTGTGACAGGCCCAGCATCATGATGAGCTTGTTGACAGTTTGAGGAATGCTTAGAGGCAGGCACATGCCACTGAGATCTGATCTCCGGCAGAATAGAAATCTGGTTACCCCATGTACAACAATATCTAATCTGTCTACTCACCCTGGCAATGACCTGCGCGTGTACATTGATTTCTGACGCAGCCGCCAGCCACCCCGGTTTGTTCCCCCATTCATTATTCTGCAGCTGATGCTTGTCCATACCCCATTTGTTGAAGCCAAGTTGACATAATGTACATAATTCACACAGTAGAATTAGTTAGACTGACTGGCTGACAAGTGACGGTCATGATGTGATTGTCCGCCAAAATGCTGAACGGAAGTTGCGATTTGCTACAACTATGACTTAACCATTGATTTGCTACATTTACGTTGTGGCATGGTTCCTGACTTGACCATTGGTTTGCTACATTTACGTTGTGGCATGGTTACTGACTTACCATTGATTTGCTACATTTACGTTCTTGCAGGTTGCCGAGCCTTTGTAGATATGTACTGTAGCCTCTTACGCACACCTTTCCCTCCTTCGTTCACTTGACCATAACATTGGTGGTTAAGCTGCTAGCCTTGCAATGAATGCCTTGTGGTGCTAGCCAGCCTGTATATAAGTGCATATGCATATAAAGTCTTAATAAACCTAACTATGCAATCCGATTCGTGAAAGCAGGGAGGCAATCGTGTCCGGAATGTGACCTGTCTCGCCTTGCTTGAAGGAACAGACCTACTTGGAACATGGAGAGCGTGCGGCGAGGCTCCGCTCCTGTAAATGCGTCGCGCCAATGACAGCGCACCGGCGCTCCGCAAACCAACAGAATGGCACCTCATCATTTTTCTTCCTTGGAATAATGATGGTACTTCCGCATTGATGATCCCCAGCTGGACGCAGGGCGCTGCCGGTACATGTGGGTAACTCAAACCTTCCCGGTGCGTTTGGTTATGCGCACAGCGCCACAGCCTCAAGCTCAACGGAGTAGGAGTATCCGAGTATGACCCAACCAAACTCTTGCCACTTCAGTGGTTCCTGCTGCGCGAAGCCGATTGCCCTCCCGTGGCCGGTTGTCGGCACAGCTCTGGAAATGCTCGTCACTCACGCCGCTGGCGTCTCGCCGTGGCGACCGCCGATCGGCAAAGGAGCGCGCGCACGGGAAGGGCGTGTCCAGGTGGCGTAGGTACGCATACGCGTTTGCTTTCCGTGAGCGAACCCGATCCCCCCAGCATTCGGGGTCTCATCATCACGGAATGCGCGAGGACCACAGCGCCGGCCGCGGATCGCAAAGTGGCCAAGGGTGATGTGCCCCGGCCGATGGAGCCCTGGAGCGGAAGGCTGTTGCTCTCGCCAATTAACACCTCCAAAGTTGGAGCGGGGGCGCGCGCGGCGCGGCAATCAATGGAACAGGAGCTATATCCGCGTCATTTTGCAGCCGCTAATTGATCACCATGAGGCATGATACGGTGGCCTCGAGCCCTCGACAGATGCCGAGCTCGCGGCTCGCCGCTCGCCAGTGACCCGCCGGCAAGGTACGTGGTGGTGCCGTGGCCCGGGGCCAGCGACGACGCGCGCGGGTGGCGACCGGTGGGCGTGCGCGCATGATTGGGGGAGGTTTGTTTTTCCAGCTCGATATTGTTCTCCGGTTGGAGCCAGGCACCAATCGGCCAGCCGCGATCCCCACCCGGATCAGCAGTTCACGTGAGGCTCCTCCTGCCCAGGAGATTGCCCTTTCCCCGTGCCCTTTTATGGCCACGCACGCTACGCTCGTTACCTCGCGTCAAGGTCGAAACACTACTACTGTCCCTGTGACTGTGAATGTCTCTTTCTCCTGCATGGGCTCGAGCGCTTTCAAAGAGGAAATGCGCCCCTGGCCCCCTGCACAGAGTGAAGATGATTCCAAGTGGTTCTGGCGAGATTTCACAAGGGACTTGGCGTTGTAAATAAAAGAGCCTCATTGCACAGACAGAGTCTGCGTGAGAGAGAGAAGGAACAGAACGCAGATCGATTGTAGTGAGTAGTGACCCACCAGGCCACCATGCAGCACAGCGGTGAAGATCTCTGATCAGTCCTTGTCGTGCATGGAGCTGCCGAGGTGGCTCGGTCGCCTGCGCCCAACTGGAGCCTCATCAGAGGTCGCTCTCCTGGACACTGTGTGGCTGTGTGCCCCGGGTCCCATCTGGCGGGCGTCGCCCAGTGGACAACGGGGCTGGCACTAGCAGCAACGAACTTTGCAGCAGACGCCCTCGATCGTCTCCTCTTTTTCGCTTTCTTATCGATGCGTTCGGTTTTCATCAGCTGTCACGAGCTCCCCATCTCGTGGGGCAAAAGCTAACAGCGACCTCTCTATCGATCACCTCTTGGTTTTCTGCTACCACCCTGTTCCTTGCATTACGAGTGGTATATCTAATTTCCCGCGTATATGCAGGAGAAATAGAATGGTATTGGAAGATTAGACAGAAGAAAAGATTAGAGCGTAAATTATGCCAAGGTATATAAGATAGTAACTTCCTCAGCTCAGACACCTTTGAACCGTCACTTTCTCAGACCAAACCAAGGCTAACAAAGATCAAATCGAAATCTGCGACATGCGAATTCTGCATGACAACTAGTAGTGGATGTCTTTATTTATAGCGTATCAGGGCATTGCTACCGTGAAAAAGCTGCGAAGAATTTTCCAATGATTCTCACTTTCCCAAAGAATCTCCGAACGCATCCACTACACTGCTAGAGCATTGCATCGAGTAGTGGTTCGACTGTTAGGCCATGGAAATGGAACGGAATGGCTGCCTTTTCTCGTAAGCGCAATACGGCGAAAGCAACGCAGAAATCGTGGGCGAAAGGGCGCACGAAAGATGACGCGAAGCGAGGCTTATCGCCACTACAGCTTTCAAAAAAAAAAAAGATCGCCACTACTAGCATGGAAAGCATAGAATATATAGCTTGCTCATCCGGTCAGTGAGTAAAGCTGGCCCTTCTCCACTTATGAGAATATATACGAATATAATTTGTTACTTCGAACACATGATCAGTGCTCCGGGGAATAATTTGACCAGCCAAAAAAAAGGTGCCGAGTTCCCCAATATTGTAAAGAGAAAGGCCTTGCATTTGGACCCTATCTCTCACCTTAGCGAGAAAAGACGACGATCCGCTGATTTGTAACAATCAGGTAGTAGAAATATCTAATCCATCGTGAGTTAGCGCCTAAACAACTTTAGTTAGCTGTGCCCTCTGGTTTCTTGTGGGGACACGCGTAGTTCAGTGACTAAAAAAATGCATACACAAGGTAGAGGACTAGAGACCAACCATCTTGAATCATTTGACATTTGAGTCTGTTTTCTTTTAGCTGAAGCATCGTCAGGCTTTAGCAGATCATCAGTTTACTCTCCTGTGGCCGATCAGTGTTTTGGAATCAACGAACAGCGCCCGCCCACCAACCAACTAACCAACATAGCCGCAGCTTTTGCCTGTGGCCTCGGACTCGTCTGACTCCTAGCGCAGCGAACAGAGCAGAGCAGAGCACGGGTCTTTCTGCTGGATTGTGTATTGACATTTCCGCTTTGACTTCTCTAGCAAAGCAAAGCCGACGCACACAAGTCATGCTGCCCTTTCCCGTTCGGCCCTGGCGTGAAGCCCATCCCGTTCTCCGGCTGGCGAAAGCACGAGCTACCCGTCCAAAAACCAGCGCCCATTTACTTTCAAAAAAAAAAACAGCGCTCATGCCCTCGCCACAAGCCGCGAGTCGCGTCGCGTCCTTCCCCTCACGGCCTCACCGGCCAACAACCCGGACGCCGACCGCGCCCCAACCGCCTCCCCGTCTCGGTCGCTGTGTGTGGCGGTGGCTAGCCAGTTCGCCACGGAGCCCGCCGCCTCCTTTCCCACCTCTCCGCCAGCGCCTGCTGAATTTTCTGAGCGAACACGGTCGATGCGCCAGCGATAGCTACGAGTGGTCTTCGATTTGCGGACAATGATGTGAGGCTTGGACAGTGATCTATCTATCTGAGGCGGGGGAACGGGATTGAGCGGGACGTGTGCGCGCCGGGCACCACACACCGTTATTACTGGCGTACGACCCCCGGCCCTCAGCGCCGAAACTGTACGAATAAAATTAGGGGCCGTCCGGGGCCAATCAGCGCTGCCGGTTGACATCTGGTTCAAGCCTGAAAGGCTAGACTAGTGTGAATGTGATTAGATTAGGCATATCATGGCCTCGTGATCGGACCAACCGCTCCAATCAGGGTATGCGTAAAAGCTTTCCCCTGTGCGTGGGACGTTTTAAAACGGGGAAGAAAATCGAGTGCGCGACATGTGAGCTTTGACTCCGGGAGCCCGGGAGGGATGCTGGTAGTATATGATTGGTTTATCATTGTTCTCCAAGCATATCGGATACCGTGGCCTGAGATGGACAGGTTCCTGTCCGGATCCTGACTCCACACAAGCTTGGGATCCGCTTTGCAGGAAAGGGGCGTGGATAAGCTAGCGGCTCGGGTGGGAAAAATAGCCATCGAAATTTGTAATGTTTTGTTATGGCCGAAGACAAATTGACAGGCAAAACACAGAGCTTGCTGGTTGGTACCAGAGTTTGCCAAACCAAAATACAGTCATGTAACCATATCAACTAACTAGAAACTTTTTCAAAGAACGTTAGGACAAAACTTATTGGTTGTCATATTTTGACATTAAATCAATTGAATACCTAAATTTTTTTGTCTTAACTTCGGCATACCCTTATTTTGTCAAGCCCTGATTTTGACAAGCCATGGATTTGGCTGGGCAAAAATTAGAATCCAACAAATCAGGCTCACAAACACCAGCCAACTTTCAAAAGCACGTGTGGACCACACCGTGCCGCTTTCAAATTAAAACTGCCATCTTCTGTCATACTCCTTCCGTTCCTGACATTAAAATAGATGTTTAAATACTAATATTTTTAATTAAAATATTATAAATACAAGTTTCAATTCAGACAATTGCAAGTTTGACCAAATTAATACAGATAATACTAATATTTATAATTAAAATAATTATAGAATATATTTTTATACTAAATCTATTTGATAAAAATAGATGTTAACAATTTTATGTATAAAATTTGGTCAATTTTAAAACTATATGACTCATCGGTTTACGAGACTTCCATTTTTCTGCCATCGCGTCGTGGTTTCTCTTGTTAGCTCCTGACGTTGAATCCTCAACACGGTCATCTTTTCCCCTTTCACGAATAATCAACCTGCTCAAGTGCTCATCGATCAACCAAGACGGAGTGACGGACTTGTGGTAGCACCACCGAAAAAGGTGAGCTATTTACACTCGAGCCATTAGGCGATCGAAAAGTGGAATCAGATACCACATTGCCTACGATCACATAATAAACAGTAAAAGCGCACGGCTACAAAAATTGTACCCTGCACCCCCTTTTCGCCCCCAAAGAAAATGCAAATCGTCCCGCCACCTTCTAGAAACCATACGAGAGCAACACAATTTCCCTATAAGAAAACGAAGACCTCGGCGCGGCGCAGGCCGTAGCCCGTAGCAAGCACGAGGACGATGCCCCGTACCGAGCGAGCCGCAGTCCCATGCAGACCCGACCGAAATCCACTCGATTTCCCCCTCATTTCCTGCCCCCTTTTGTACGACACGCCACGCCACGCCACGACTCGAACGCGGACAAAATTCCTGCCCCCGGACGTTTCGAAACTCCCCACGGCTTCGCGGAAACGGAAAAAAAAAGGAAACCATCGCCTGAGGAGGTGCGTGCTCGGCGCTCTGCGCTTCGTCCCCAAGGAACCCCGGACGCCGAGGCCCCCATCCCCACCGCATATATCCGCCCCGGCCTCTCTCTCAACTTGCTCTATCGAATCCTCGAATCGAATCGCGATCAAATCCCCGCCCCGGCCTACCACCCCCTCCGCCCGCGCGCAGGCACCAACCCCCCACTCCCCACCGCCCTCACTGCATCCGCCGCCCCCAACCGATCCCCCTAGCCCACTCGTCGCGTCGGGCGGGCGCAATGGCGGCCGTCGCGGCGCCGCCGCCGCCGCGGCAGCTGAGCCTGGAGGACCTGAAGGCGGTGTCCGTGCTCGGGCGCGGCGCCAAGGGCGTCGTGTTCCACGTCGTGCCCGCCCCGGGGGAGCCGGAGGGCGCGGAGGCCATGGCCATGGCGCTCAAGGCGGTGTCGCGGGAGGCGGCGCGGCACAAGAAGGCGGCGAGCGGGGACGGGGACGGCCACCGCCGGATCTGGTTCGAGCGGGACGTGCTCCAGGCGCTGCGCCACCCGCTGCTCCCCTCGCTCCGCGGCGTCCTCGCCACCGACGCCGTCGTCGGCTTCGCCATCGACCGCTGCGGCGGCGGCGACCTCAACTCGCTCCGGCGCCGCCAGACCGAGAAGATGTTCTCCGACTCCGTCATCCGGTACGTCGCCGTCCTTCTTCGCTCGTCGAGCACCGCGCACGAGGTGTCTGGCAATTTGGTCGCTAATTTTTGCCCCGATTGGATTGTTATCGAATCGCAGGTTCTACGCGGCGGAGCTGGTGCTGGCGCTCGAGTACCTGCACAGCCTTGGCATCGTGTACCGGGACCTCAAGCCGGAGAACGTCCTCATCCAGGACAGCGGCCACATCATGCTCGTCGACTTCGACCTCTCCACGCGGCTCCCGGCGCCGCCGCAGGAGCCGGACGCGCTGCCGGCCAGTCCCAAACCGGCGTCTCCGGTCGCCGCGCCGTCCCCGGGTCGGGGGAGAGCGAGGAAGCCGGTGGGCGCCGCCCTGTGCTTCCCATTCCGCACCGGCGGCACCGCGAAGCCTGCCGCGCCGGCTGCGGACTCGCCGTCGCCGCCGTCCACCTCGCGGACGGCCTCCTCGTCGTCCTCGTCCTCGACGGCGACCACGGCGTCCTCCGCGGCCTCGGCCGGCGCGCGGACGCTCGCCAAGTCGAACTCGTTCGTGGGGACGGAGGACTACGTGGCGCCGGAGATCATCGCCGGGCGCGGCCACGACTTCGCCGTGGACTGGTGGGGCCTGGGCGTGGTGCTCTACGAGATGCTCTACGGGCGCACGCCGTTCCGGGGGCAGAACCGCAAGGAGACCTTCTACCGCGTCCTCGCCAAGCAGCCGGAGCTCGTCGGCGAGCAGACGCCGCTGCGCGACCTCATCGCCCGCCTCCTCGAGAAGGACCCCGAGAAGCGCATCGCCGCGCGCGGCGTCAAGGCGCACCCCTTCTTCCGGGGCGTCGACTGGGAGCGCATCCTCCACGTGTCGCGCCCGCCGTTCATCCCGACCCCGCCGCAGGACGAGGACGGCGACGAGGCGCTCGACGTTGAGAAGGTCGTGCGCGAGGTGTTCGCGTCCAATGACGCCGAGGCCGCAAAGGCGGTCGAGGGCGAGGGCGAGAAGGCTTCGCCGGAGGCGAACGTGGGCGGCGGCGGCGAGGGGAGGAGAGATCCATCAAAAGATGGCGATTTCGCCGTGTTTTTCTGAGCTATTATTTTCTTCTCTTTTTTGGGAATTATTAAAAAAACAACTAGTACCAATAGTTGTATTTGTTGTTTATTGAGTTCCTTTTTCTTAAGGATTTGTATAGTATGAACATGATGGGATTTAGCGGATTGGATTAGGAGTGAGTACGGCGCAGTGGCCGGTGGAGTACATAAATTAAAGAGGTTCTCCTGTTCGATGGGATTATAGTGACTATAGTTTCTTCTCTTTTTCTTATTTGTTTCTTTCTTGGATACTTGGCTTCGTACATAATGAATAATGAGTGGAATTGGCTCATTAAATGTAAATTATAGCTGTGAATATTTGCTTGTTATCGTGCTTGTCCTAGAAAAATCATTCTGATTATCCTTCCTAACAGCGATGCTTCTTCCTAAAGCATACAATGGTCACATACGGGGTTTTTTGATTCTCCAGAAGCGATTGCAATTCTTTTTCTTCTTGTGGAAGCATGGAATGGAACCGTTAGTTGAAACTGCCGCAATTTCCTGTTTCCGTTTCTACTAGAAGCCCACCATTCTTGCTGGATTCCTGTGAAGATCATTGTCAAATTACGCGGCTGACGGATCCACGCAGTCAAGTACTCAAGTTCCAGACCGAGGCAATGGCCATTGCCACGCAGAGTCTCCGATCTGGAATTCAGAGGCAGAGCCGCAGAGGCTTCAACAAATGTACTCCCCCGTCCCTAAATAACTGTCTTTCTCACTTCCCGAGAAATAACTTTGATTGATTTTATATTAAAATATATTAATATTTAAGGTGCATAATTAGTATCATTGGATAAATCTTTTGATCTAGTTTTTTAATAAATTTATTTAGAGATTAAAATGTTGCACGTATTTTCTACAAATTAAATATAAATCGTGGCACAAAAACTAACGGCGACACTTAATAAGGGACGGAGGGAGTAGGCGGTGTTCACTTCCCTGAAAAGGGAACGTGAATTTGGGTGAAAATGTCACATCGAATACTGTAGTGTACTGTAGCACTTTTCGTTTGTTTGTGGTAATCATTGTCCTACCATGACCTAACTAGACTCAAAAGGGTGAACACCGCCGTAGAGTACTATGCGGACCGAATCCTGCCGTCCGAGTCGCTGGGAATAGCGCGCACCAGCTCTCAATACTATCAGTACTGGCCTTTCATTTCGGAGCTCTCGAATTTACGGCAACCACACATGCGGGTGCGCATTGCTGCTGCCCCTGCCCTCTGGTGGAGTAGCATGTTCACGCAGTAATTGACTGGCTCTGCCCAGTTGTTCGTGTCAGGCATCATGCTGCACCCCCAACTCACTACCACACCTCGCACGCATTGCAATTGCCGTGCGCACCGGCCGTCAATGCAAATGGCAAGATGGTTGGAGCTGAAATGCTGAAGAAATCATCTAACCACCCGGCTTCGTGCCTCGGTCCCTTAAACATGGGCCTTGTTTAGTTCCCAAATTTATACTCCAAAGTTTACTATGCAAAAAAAGATTTCAATCACATCAAAATGTCATAATATGTATGGAGTAATAAATTTAGATGAAATTAAAAACTAATTGCACAGTTTTGTTGTACTCTGCGAGACGAACATTTTAAGCCTAATTAATCAATTTTTGGACAATTTTTCACACATACAAACGAAATGCTACAGTGGTGCAATAATTACCAACTTCCAAGTTTGGTACTCCCAAATTGAGACCTAAACAAGGCCATGGTGTGGTGTGACGAACGATACAAAATGCAGCCAGTCACCTGCTCCTTAACCCAGAGCAGGCAAGTAGCGCGGCAGTGGGAGGAGGCCTACGGTTCTACGCCATGAGACTGGCGTGATGCCCTTGAATGGAATCGGATGGAATATATCTTCGTCCCCTCCCGAGGTCGCCAACTATTCCTTCCCCCAACAGGGTGCGGGGTGGTGCCGTGGAGGTGGTGGTAGCGTTGCGTTGCGCCATTGCCTTCGTCTCTCGACCTTCCCAAATTTACACCCCTAAATTTACTATATAAAAAGAAGATTTTCATGACATCAAAATGTCATAGCATGCATGGAGTACTAAATGTAGATGAAATCAAAAACTAAGTGCACAATTTTATTGTACTGTGCGAGACGAACATTTTAAACCTAATTAATCAGTTTTTGACAATTTTTTACGCATACAAACAAAATGCTATAGTATTGCAATGATTACGACGTTGCTTCGTGCTCCCAAATTTAGCCATAAACAAGGCCAATTGTCCCACGACCTGCGCGTGTGCGTGCGTGCGTCATGGAGTGCGTGCGTGATCCCACGGCCGCGGCTCCACTCCGACTGGTTCGGAATCCCGTGCCGGCGCGCGCGGGCGATTGATTGCTCTCTGCCACGGATTCGGAGAAGAGGGGTCAAACCTCTGCACGGACGTCTGCCCAAGAGTGCGTGCACGCCAGGATTTGTTGCCCTCTTTGGGCTTGCAATTACCTAGGGCTCCATCATTTCCTGCTTGCTGCTCTTGCTTATCATGATCTGCCGATGCCGTTTAGCAGAATAGTGCTCCTATATAATTCCGGATTTGCTGTCTATACGTACTCCTACGCAGCAAGTTAACAACAGAGCCGTAGAGCCTGCGGGTTGAGTGGGACGTGTCTATCGTACGTACTAGCAGCGACATCTTGTACGCTTCTGAATTTTTCCAACATATATACGCCGTTTTCGCCGACCACCGCCCTGTACCAACTCGGAACGGAGAGCATCTCATCTCTCGGCTGGATCCGTCCCCATCCACGTCGGTCCCGTCGCCGTCCCCCGACGTCAGACGGGTTCGTCGGTTAATTACCAGGGCGTACGTCGAGACAGCGGACACCGCACCTGTGCTGAAATCACCACAAATCGGCCGATGCCGCGCGCCGAGATGCCGCTGCCGCACCCCTCGCTACCGTCCAAAGCAACCGTGAGAATCCGTGACGCCACTCCCGTGCACGTCCACGCGCGACAAACGGTGGAGCGGACCCGCCCCGCGCCCCCGCCGGCAGAGTATTTTCGATCTTTTTTTTTTGTTTTTTTGGCATGGATGGCAGGCCGGGGCCTTCCTTCCGTTCTGCCGCTGCGTCTGCGTATCCAACAACGCCTGCTCGTGGGTGTGCGTATCGATCCGGTCCTGCGATGATTTCCTAGGACACGCGCCACGCACTTCGGCCTCGTTCGGCATGTGGCCGTACGCGCGCGCCGCCGTGCGGACGAGTGCGGAGTGCCAATATTTTTCTCTCCACGTTTCGTTGCTGTTTCAGCCGATGACAGGTGAAGTATAGCACTCGCACTAGTCAAGTACGTGCTCGTATAACAACTTGGCGGCAAAGCATATCACTCTGGACTTTTTCTCTCGACCTTTTTGCTTGGACAGCAAGGCGCACGTCGTCGTCGTCCCTGTGGCATGCCGTCCGTGACTGCAGTGGCTTGGCGACCAAGGCCACGAGACGGAGGTCAAACCCTGTGATTTAATTTCATTTGACACGACGGGGTACTCTGATCCCTCCTGATGCGATATCTAGAAGGTCAAACACGTTATATAACAGCGGGTGATTGGAATTGAATATAAGTGGCTCGGCTTTCTAGAAGGTCCGCGCGGGACGTACCTACGCGGTCTGATGGAGACGCCGTACTCACTCCGTCCGTGAATAATGCAATTCTCACTTTTCGAGAAGTCAAACCATTTCAACCTTGATCAAGTTTATATAAAATAGTACTAATTTTTATGTCTTTAAATTGATTTAATATGAAAATATAATCTGTGATTAATCTAATGATACTTATTTTGTATCATAAATGTTAGTAACTTTTTGTATAAATTCAGTCAAAATTAAAATGGTTTGACTTTTCAAAAAGTGAGGATTGCATTCTTTACGGGACGGAGGGAGTACATGTACATCAGCTGACCTGATTTTATTTTAATCTGGGCGGTTATTGTTAGTTTGTGGCACCGGAGCATTTTTTTTTCTTAATCTAGACACCCCCATCGCTCGTTGGTAATACACCAGCTGCTAGCTGTGGCACAATGCGTCAGCGAGTCAAGCTAGCCAGGCCACTGGATTTGATGTCACTGCTTTCGTCATCATCGCCTACCCTCCCGCCGGACAGTTCAGTACAGCGCTCTAGTCCCACAGGAGGAGCATCACAGGCATCGTTGCCCCTGCCGCAATTGATGCAAGGACAAATAAAATAATGAAGTCCTAGTCAGCAAAGGGAAGACTAGCTACCATCATAACACGAACATTAGCGCAGAGAAGTCGGCGATCACTGCCGCTGATTTGTCCTCCTGCCCCTGGTCCACTCACACGACCTGTCGATTTCACGAGGAAACCGGCCAGACAAGAGGCCCATGCCAAAGCTGCCCATGGACATCAACCTCCACATTTCACTTGCCGCTATCGGCCTGTTCTCAGTCATGGTCATGGAGACGGGATAAAGAGCGGCAGATGGGACACGCGAAATGCGCCCTGCACGCCTGCCAAACATGCTTGTAGCGTCGCACTCCATTCAGCGGCCCTGTTTAGTTCCCTTGCAAAGGAAAAATTCTCTCTCCAAACTTCACTATTCATTTATTCCATCAAATCACATCAAAGATCTCTCCTCATACATGGAGCATTAAACGTAGGTAAATAAAAAACTAGTTACATGGTTTTGATGTACACGACGAGACGAATCTTTTGAGCCTAGTTAGATTATGATAGGACAATGTTTACCACAAACAAACGAAAAGTGCTACAGTGCGCTACAGTGTCCAATGCGATATTTTCACATTCCCTTTTCACCCTAAACACCCCCAGCGTTGGAATAAGGCATGGCATATGCCTGTGTGTCAGTGGAGGCTGAGCTAGCTAACACGTTTTCATTGTTTGTTCCTTAATTCCTTTCCTGATGACGACGATCCCCTTCGCGCCTCTGAAACATGTTTAATTTCTGGTCGAACCTTTGCCTCGTTTTGTCAGTGGAAGTTTGGCCGGTTCTTCATCACATGCCTTTAATTTGCGGATCAGTTTTGGTTCGATGCCTTATGATATATGGCCGTATATAGTTTGTAGCTCACCACCAGTTAGAGCAACTCCAGCAATGCTATGCAAATTGAGGCCTTTAAAACTAATTTGCAGGCTCAACTTAAAAATAGAGGCCCTTCAAATTAGAGTCCAACTCCAGCAACAAATCAACTCAGCCCTCTATTTGGTTGTGGACCCCATATGTCAGGGAAATATCTGGTGGGACCCACGGTTGGAGGGGGAATTGGAGGGCCTCTAGGAATGGAGGCTTGGTTGGGAGATTTAGAGGCCTATGCAAAATGCAGGCCCATTTGAAGGCCCTGCTGGAGTTGTATTTTTGGTCCAAGCCTCTAAATTTTAGAGTAGAGGCCCATATAGAGACCCTGCTGGAGTTGCTCTTACCACACTTTGTGAGTTGTGACTGGGACTTGTGACTCTCATTATGTAGTAGCTAGGAGTAACTTTTATGTCACGCCACAATCTAACCAGAATAAATATGACGATGATAAACATCATCTGAATTGGTCTAGGTACTTCTAAAGGAACCATTACTTTTATCATCATATTGTTAGTTACCCTCTTGTCTTACTTTTAACATGGTGTTATTGATAAGTAGCGGCAATACAAATTAAGATTCATCGACTTTGCTTCTTGGACGCATGCATCAGGTTAATTAAGAATCATTTGATCATTATTGGAGCGTGTAATAAATTAACTTCCACTCCATTCGACATTGTAAGGGGAAAGGATATGGACGAGATGTTTGGAATCTTTTGATTCGGAGGGGTGAGGTGAGGGGCCATATAGCTTGTCGTCTTTCGTCTACCTTTAGGCCATGAAACTTGATTCGATGTGACTGATGATGACGAAGACTCAATTTGACAAGAAGGCAAAAGGTGGCTCAACTAACCACCCCGGCTGTTCACAAGACCAAATCTTTCCAAAGTTTTAAAGGGCAAAGTCTCGCATGCCTTTGACAGGCATCGCCAATATGCGGGACATACAACGACGTTTTTGGATGTCCATGTCTCTAGAACTTCGTAATAACGGCCACTTAAGACTAAATCAGTAACAACTAAGACTTGTTTTAGTGTATAGTTTGATAGCACAGTTATTAAACTCTCTCCTTATCTCATGAAACTCTCCGCATCTCTTTGCTCATGATAATTCTACTAATGTAGTATAAAATTTATTGTCATATAATTCCATTAAGACTGACTTAAATAAGACGCTTTAGCTTGGAAAATTCCCAAAATCATCACCAGACAGAGGGTAACATGCATCCATTTCACCCTCCTCTCAGCTAAGTTGAGAAGTCTTGTGCATTTTATATATCATTTTAGGTCTGTCTAAAGTTGACATATTTTTGCATGGACCATAAAAATAGATAATCATATAAATTGAAATATAATGGTGGAGATTCATAAAAAGATCGTTTAATAATATCTCTCTTCATATTTAAAATAAATAGACATTATATTTGTAATAAAAGGGAGGAAAATAATTGCTAATTAATGTTGATAAGCTCGTCTTGATTAGCCTATCCAAGTTTAGTCACCATGACTTAGTGCCATAATTTTTAAAAATAAAATTCCAACCATTCTCGCTTCATATTTAAAATAAATATCTTTACTAAGGGCCATATTGTAGGCATTATATTTGTAATAAAAGGGAGGAAAATAATTACTAATTAATGTTGATAAGCTCGTCTTGATTAGCCTATCCAAGTTTAGTCACCATGACTTAGTGCCATTATTTTTAAAAATAAAATTCCAACCATTATCTTTTACATTTTTCTGAGGCCTCAAGATCATTCTAGACTAGGTGATACCCCACGCGATGTTGCGAAAATTTCTTAAACAAATTTTAAGGTGAAATCTGGAAGTAGAAACACGAAGGTGATTGCATAGCAATATTCTTTTGTAAACGATATTATACATGATTTTAAGATGAAATTTGATAGTAGAAACACTAAGATCATTACATGGCAACATTTTTTTTGCAAACGAAATTATAAAATTATACATGAAAACATGTTCATTTTGTTGAGAGAGGACGGTTCTTAAATGACTGATCATCCACATATTTTTATTGTGGAATTTTGTAGCATTGTACTTGCAAATATTAATAGGTTGCATGCATAGATGCTATTAGTCTTAGAAAATCGGTGGAAGACATAAATAGGTGGCTCTAGTGGATGGTGAGGTGACGTCTGATATAGCGGATTTCTGTATAACGTGGATAGCTTGTATAGTTGCATGTTGAGAGAAATACCATTAATAACTTTGAGTGGTGGTGCATTATAGATTTGGGTAGATCGTAGATGGGTTGTATTGGATGGGCCTTGTGGGCCGTGCGATATGGAAGAAGGCTACAAATGTGTAAGAATTTGCCTCTGATAATCTCCGGTCAATGCGCACCCGGTCGAATGAAAACGATCCATTATATAAGCACGCGCAGGTACAGTAGCCTCCGCCGCCAAACCAAATCGCGGGGCTCGCCACCGATCGCATCTATCCATGGAGACGGAACTCGTGGCGATCCCGGACGACGCGCTCGCCGACGCCCTCCGCCGCTTGCCGGCGCAGAGCCTCGCCGCGGCGCGGTGCGTCTGCAAGGCGTGGCGCGGCATCGTCGACGACCGCGGGCTGCTGCTCCCGCATCTCCTCCCGCACTCGGTCCGCGGCATCTTCATCAACTACATCGACCACCACCGTCCGCATCTGTTCTCCCGCCCCTCCTCCTCGTCGTCTGCGGCAGGCCCTGAAATCGACACCACGCTCAGCTTCCTGCCCAACGACGGCTGGTGGACGGTGATGGACCACTGCGACGGCCTCCTCGTCTGCGACGTCAAAAGGGAGAGCCACCTCTGCGTCTGCAACCCCGCGACGAAGCGGTGGACGTTGCTCCCCCCGCGGGAGGGCCTTCGCGGCTACGCTGGTGCGCATCTCATGTTTGATCCGGCCGTGTCTCCACACTACGAGGTGGTCTTGATCCCAGCCGTGCCGAAGAAGCCGTTGCCTCCGGACCACTGGAACTGGAAGGTGAAGAAGAAGAAGCCAGAGATAGACGAGGACGAGGAACCTGATGACCCATATCGCTTGATGGAATGGCCACCGTCACCATGGCAGCTGAATGTATTCTCGTCGAGGACTGGGCAATGGGAGGCCAGGTCCTTCGTACGGGAAGGCGAGCCTGTGGGAACTGTCGAAGAGATGCGGTCGGTTCGGGGGATGCGCCGGTGTCGCTCGGTGTACCAAAACGGAGTTCTTTACGTGCATTGTCGAGAGTATTTCATTATGAGGTGTGCACCCCCACCCTTTCCCGCCTCGAATATGTATTACACTTCCAATTTGACTTTTTTCCCCATAGGAACAATTGGCCAGTTAGTTCAGTACAGTGGCGACATAGTACTTGGTTTTATTTACGTTATTATGTAAAGTTATTTAGTGCATAGCGTGTTGGATGAATATTATTATTAATTCCTTAATCTATATATGCTAGTAAATTATAGAGTAAAATGCATGGGCGGTCCTTAAACTTGTATCAATGTATTATCTAGGTCCATGAACTCTATCGTCTTCGCGGTCACACTAATCTCTTTTTTTTTCGCCGCATTATGAGAGTTTGGGGACCCAAATGACACACTTTGGCAAGTTCGAGAACTTGAAAATAAGTTTTGAAAGATTGAGAGCCTAGATGACACACTAGACAAGTTCGGTGATCTAAAAGTGCATTTTGAAAGTTCGGGGATCTAAATGACACTGCATAAGAAGTTTAGAGACCAGTAGCGCATTTTACTCTAAATTACGGAGCATATATTAAGCCCCATCTCTTGTTATGTTTTTATCAGCATGCATCATATCATTCACTTGGGTGGGAGAGTTATAAAAGGTAGACACATGCTAGCGGTTCTTATAAACATGAATGTTCATTTACAGGTTATCATTGTCAAGTGATAAGTACCGCGTGATTAATACACCCAAAAACATTGCGAAAGAAAAATCATACCTTGGAAGATCAGAGAACGAGGTGTGCTTTGGATTTGTTGATAAGGGCCAACTAGAGGTTTGGATCCTCAAGGAATCATGCGGAGAGATGGAGTGGGTTTTGAGATATCAAGATGACCTTAGCGGCTATGCCCATCAAGTAATCTCACTCTATAGGTATAACAATGGTATGGTAATGGCTGGACCTTGGACTGTAGAAGAAGAACAGAATGCTAGCTCGCACAACAGTGATGATTCAACAGCTGAAACTCTATCAGAAGATGGTTTTGAGTGGGACTCTGACAATGATGATACGGTTTCAGTGAATGTGAATGTTGGGGGTGAGGAAAACTATAGGGACAACTTTATCGACGTTATTCTTGGGTTCCATCCATACAAGAAGATTGTCTATTTGGCTGAACCATTCAGGGTAGTGGCATATCATATGAACATATCAAAGGCTCAATATCTAGGCTATTCACGCCCAGACTGTTACTGCTTCAACTATTCAAATGGCATATACGAGTCATTTGTGTACACTCCTTGCATGATCGGGGAGCTTCAAGAAGATAATAATGGTCAGAGCTCAACTGATTATTCTAGTGATGTTATTGATGAGTGCTATATATGCAGAAGCAAAAGATATATGTACAAAGGCATGCAGAAGCTGATATGGAAATTGCACAACCCAATTATTCAGTACCCTTTGTGTGCCGTCGAGATAATAAATTCAGAGTTCGAATGGCTCTTTGTCTGCCCCTGTGCCCCAGACCCACGCATGGCCTGAAACAGAAGAAAGCACACATGTGCAAAGCCTCCATCTGACTTGAAGTAGATGTTTATTGAATTGGGACAAAAAATATTGTGTTGCTTTTGTGCCCTCGCCTGCGAGGAAAACATGCTTGTAGCGTCACATTCCATTAATTAAGTGCTGGGAAATTCGTCGTGGTGCGTCCATGTATGATTGTATGCCCGCATCAGTGCTGGATGAGCTGATTAATAAACATGCTTGATATTTCTTTTACCAGACCCCTTTCTCACCTGTGAATAACTTGTTTTTCTTTTCTGGAATTTGCGGCTTGTTTTGATGCAACTATTGCTCGGTTCCTAGACCAGTTCTTTGTTACATAGACTGTGTTTAGTTCCCAAAATTCCAGTATGCAAAAAGTCTCATCACATCACATCAAAATGTCGGCACATGCATGTAACGTTAAATGTAGATAAATAACAAACTAATTGCATAGTTTTGATGTACACGGCGAGACCCTTTTGAGCCTAGTTAGGTCATGGTAGGACAACAATCACTACAAACAAACGAAAAGTGATACAATGCGCTACAGTGTTCGATATGACTTTTCTATCACTCTTTTCGTCGGATTTAAACACAACCATAGAGACACTCCGGTGATGTCCTAGTCCGTTTGGGACAGATCCTAGATTCTGCTGTTACTCTCCAAAAACAGAACCAACTCCAAAGAAAGTTCAAACACTCGAGAAACCGTGACGGGTTCTCTTGTACCATAGATGTTTTTGTGCCATAGATGTTTTTGTGCCATAGATGTTTTTATAGGTAGCCTTGTCCTAGTGCCCTAGGAAATATTCCTAAAATTTTGCATAAGTTTTAGAGTATTTTCCAAAGTTCAAAAGTAATCCGTTGTTTTTCTCTGGAGTTGATTTTAGATTAGAAATTAATCCCAAAATCGAAAAAGGGTTGGAAATATAAAACCCGACCCAACCCGCTGCCTCCCTCCTCCCTTTTCTCTCGCAGGCCACTTTCCTTTGGGCCTAGCACACCCACACTGGCCCAACACGGCTAAACCCTCCGGTGCTTTTTTTTTTGATAAACCCTCCGGTGCCTCTGTAGTGGGTCTTCAGTCTTTGCGGCACAAAAGCTCAAAGGCACCGGTCAGGAAATCCGGCCCCTTCTCCTCTGGGTGTTCGTTCTCCATTATCGCCACGAGTTCCGGACGTACACGACCGATCCAACGGGCCACAAGTGGCCATCAATTTGCCTCTGGTCTGGTGTATAACTCCAGGCCATGTGCATCCCATCGATTGCAAATTAAAGCACGCGCCGCCGCCGCCGCCGATCGCACCGCGCGCACGGCCGCGCGCGTCCATCATATCAATGGAGACGGAACTCGTGGCGATCCCGGACGACGCGCTCGCGGACGCCCTCCGCCGGTTGCCGGCGCGGAGCCTCGCCGCGGCACGGTGCGTCTGCAAGGCATGGCGCGGCATCGTCGACGACCGCGGGCTGCTGCTCCCGCATCTCCTCCCGCGCTCGGTCCGCGGCTTCTTCCTCAACTACGTCGACCACCACCGCCCGCACCTGTTCGCCCGCCCTTCTTCCTCCTCGGCGGCGTTGTCGTCATCAGCGAGGAGCCCTAAAGTCGCCGACATGCTCAGCTTCTTGCCTAACGAAACGGATGGCGACTGGTGGGCGGTGACGGACCACTGCGACGGCCTCGTCGTCTGCGACATCGAGGTCGAGTGGAAGTACCACCTCTGCGTCTGCAACCCGGCGACGCAGCGATGGACGCTGCATCCCCCGCACCCGGAGAGCTTCCGTGGCGGCACGTATCTCGCGTTTGATCCGGCCGTGTCTCCGCACTACGAGGTCGTCTGGATCCCCGACGTGCCCGCCAAGCCCAATAAGGACGAAGCTGACGACCATTGTCGCTTGATGGAATGGCCGCCGTCACCGTTGCAGCTGGATGTGTTGTCGTCGAGGACTGGGCAATGGGAGGGCAGGTCCTTGGTCCGAGAAGGCGAGTCGGTTGGCAGGGTCGAGGACATGCGGGGAAGAAGAAAGCATTGCGCCGTCTACCTAAACGGAGGGCTTTATGTGTATGGTCACGGGCCTAATTTCGTTATGAGGTATGCATGACCTTAATTATTACTACATGATATACCTCTAAAGGCTGAAGCCAGCTTTATATATAAAGCAAAAGAAACTACTGGGATTACCAGTTTACAATAGAGCTCATGATTACTACATGATATAGAAGCTTATTAATTACACTGTGGCTGTGACTCACGTTTCTACGAATCTAAAATTCTTATAAAACTAGCATGGCTCCTCTACTAGCTAGCTCACCCATTTTACTTCATTATTTTGTTGTGAGCTTACAAGTGGAAATACACATCCTTGGTTTACTTCTTGTATTGCCCACCTACAAATAACACCACTGAAGAAGTTTGTGTGTATTCATGCAAACTGGGTTTGAATAGTTGTGGCTGAGGAATTCATACTCTCATGACTTCATCACCACATCATCAAATCCATGTACTAATTTCTTACTTATTACGTAAATTAAGCCACATCTCTTGTAATGTTTCATATGTTTTTATTTTTGTCACCGTACCATGCATCATCCACTTGGGTGCCAGAGTTATAAATTATTGTAGATGGACATGTTATCAGTTCTTTTAAACATAAATGTCCATTTACAGGTTATCATTGTCAAGTAATAAGTACCAAGTGATTAAAGCACCCATTCAATGTGAAGAACCGTATATAGGGAAATCATTGGGGGAGGTGTGCTTTGGAATAGTTCGTGAGGACCAACTACAGGTTTGGAACCTCAAGGAATCTTGTGGAGAGATGGAGTGGGTCTTGAGGTACGACCTTCGCCTATATGCCCGTCATCTAAACAATGGTAGATTGGTCACACCTTGGACAGTACAAGAAGAGAATGATAGCTCGTACCACAGTGTTGACACTGCAGAAACACTACCAGGAGATGGTTCTGATCAGTGGGACTCTGACAATGATGACATTACCTCAGTAAATGTTGGAGGTCAGCAAAACTGTTTGAAAGGGTTCAACGACATTCTTGGATTCCATCCATACAAGAAGGTTGTCTTTTTGGCTGGACCATTCTTTTGGGTAGTCGCCTATCATATGAACACATCAAAGGCTCAATTTCTAGGCAACTCACGCCCAAATTGTTACTACCATAACTATACAAATGACATAGAGGGGTCATTTGTATACACTCCATGCATGATCGGGGAGCTTAAAGAAGACAATATGGACATGGCTCTTGAAGGTTAGTATTGGTATGAAGTTAGGAACGATGAAGGAAAGAATAATGGAGCAAATCATGGTGGCGTCCTCTTGTAGGTTCGAGACATGGCTTGTTCATTGGTTATTCACGAAATTTCATACTGTAACCTTGAGTGGTTTTGTCAATCTCTTTATGTTACTATAGTAATGTACAGTACCATATGTCGGTAGATTTCCAATCGATCATATTCTTACATAGATATATATTTGAACTGCTTTTCATTTGTTTGCCTGCCTCTCAGATGATTTTGTACCAAACGTGTTTGTCGTCAAAATGTGTAATTATATCGTAGTTTGTCCTTGTATGCTTTCTCACACATTTGGCTACGAAATATTTAAAGATGCATATCAGATGCATAGATAGAAAGAAAACGAGGGATGATAATAACAATGTGAACAATGGGTCAAACAAGCACAATAGAGTACTAAGCATAAAATTACTATCTATCATCCAGCAGCGGTGCAAAAAAAATAATGAGTTTAGATAAGAATATTACATAATGTAGGGATGGTGGCAAAATTATAGGAGTATTATGTAGGTATATTTGCTTGGAACAAAACTTTTGAAGGAAATCAAAATCAGATGATTTATTAGGGGGTATTTGTTTTTTGTTCAAATGTGTTTCCATTTTTAAAAAGGTGCATGTGCCAAGGCCCTCTGGAGCAGGAGTAAATGATAGGATAGTACAAGATAATATATGACATTAATAAGATTTCTACGTCTAGAAAAATAAGAGTGGAAGTTATAAAAAATTGGGCCAATAAGGTCCAGTGGGATATACATTTCGTGCGTTGACTTTTGATGTTGCAGTAACCATTTCTATGTGTTGCGGCGGGTACGTCTTTCGAGCGTTCAATGGTAACTTTTTTATCGGACGTCCGAGCGCTAGCAATACCGTTTTTTAATAAGACTATGTATGTAAACATTAATATAAGAAAATTAACTATAAATATTATTTTAGAATGTACTCCCTCCGTCCCCAATTAAACATCGCCCGAGCGTTGAACCAGTTACCAATGTCAATGCCGAAAAGGCTCAAACACCCCTATAAAGCAAATGATTTTCTATCTGCACTTTTGGATGGACATCTATTAATGCTGTAAAGAAGCTGAGATATGTGAGGGGAGGGGAAAGGATAACACAGGCTCATGTTGCGTAGAGCTACGGGGTTGGTAGGCTATGTTGCGTAGAGCTACGGGGTTGGTAGGCTCTGGATAGGCGACGTCAAATATTTGGGACAGGCTACTGCAGCTACAACGACGTATAATTGGGGACGGAGGGAGTATGTAGTATAGCTTATTTAAGGTGAGAACCCGAAAAATTAACTCAGGTCAAACTGTGGTATGAACGTTTGGATGATAGTGAGCTGGCATCTACAAAGGGACATGCATACACGACTCGTCCACGTCGAGCTAGCATCTACAAAGGGACATGCATAAACGACTCGTCCACGTCCGTGTCGTTCCGCATGCAGGTAACCAAAATTACATCAATTTTTATAGGAGGGAGCCTGACCAAGGTTAACCTAGTTAGTTTGACCAAAGCTAGCCCACACGCAGCAGTAGGCCGCGCCTTTGCACTCCGGCGCAGATGTCCACCAGGGTAGGGGTGGACATTTGATTTATTCGGTCATTTCGGTTCGGTCTATTCGGTTTCGGTCATTTCGGGTTTTGGAAAAGTGAGGACCGAAATTTTAAAAAGTAAAATAGGAACCGAACCTGAATAGACCTATTATTTCGGTTCGGTCTATTCGGTCCACCGAATTACCCGAATTTCCATAGATATGCTTGTCACCTCTCAAAACTCTATGGTAGAAATTCAAATTCCCAACTTATTTCAAGTCTATGGATTTAAGAACTACTCAATGGAAACAAGTAACTAACAAGTTTATGAAAAAATTAAAATAGTTTAAAATACAAAGTTGTAACATTCATAAGCTAAATCAAAATACGTAAATATATTAAATTTCGGGTTTTTGGTCTATTCGGGTAATAGATCATAGGAACCGAAACCGAACCCGAACTCTGAATTATAAAATTATCTGGACCGAACCCGAAACCCGAATAGACCGACAATTCGGTTAATTTAGGTTCGGTTCGGTTCGGTTTTCGGGTTTCTGGTTGGAAAAAGTCCAAATTACTCCCCTCAAGTATAGCTAAAGTTTGCATAACCCCCTAAAGTAATTCTTGGTTCAGTTTACCCCCTAAACTATGTCATTTGGTTCAATTTACCCCTTAACACAATTTGTCTTTTTTGTTTCTCCATAAACAAGTGGAATTTAAAGTTTAACTTTTGCAAAATTATAGCAGACAATATAAGACATGTTAAAAAAATATATCATAATTTTTTGTCACTGTTTTGATAGGGTAATATATTTAATAATAAAGTTATCCTTAAAATACAATATTATATAGGAAGTAGTGATGAAAAATTCATAAAATATTTTCTAATATAGATTATGATGTTCACTACCTCCCTGCAAAGTCTCAAATTAAAATTCATCTTGTGTATGGAGAAACAAAAAAGACAAATTATGTTAAGGGGTAAATTGAACCAAATGACATAGTTTAGGGGTAAATTAAACCAAAACATACTTTAGAGGGTTATCCGAACTTTCGCTATACTTGAGGGGAGTAATTTGGACTTTTTCCTTTCTGGTTCAAAGTGCCCACCCCTACACCAGGGAATGCGTATGCCATCAATCGTATAAAGCACGCGCCCGCTGGTCAAAACCTAACCTAACAAAGGGTGGGCCTCTCGCGCCGCCGCACTGCAAAGATTCCATCAATGGAGACGGAGCTCGTGGCGATCCCGGACGACGCGCTCGCCGACGCCCTCCGCCGGTTGCCGGCGCGGAGCCTCGCCGCGGCACGGTGCGTCTGCAAAGCGTGGCGCAGCATCGTCGACGACCGCGGGCTGCTGCTCCCGCATCTCCTCCCGCACTCGGTCCGCGGCATCTTCATCAACTACATCGACCACGGTCGCCCGCACCTCTTCTCCCGCCCCTCGTCGTCGTCGTCGTCGGCGGCGGCAAGCCCCAAAATCGACACCATGCTCAGCTTCTTGCCTAAAGACGACGCGGGCGACTAGTGGTCGGTGATGGATCACTGCGACGGCCTCCTCGTCTGCGACATCAAGTGGGGGAGCCAGCTCTGCGTCTGCAACCCCGCGACGAAGCGGTGGACAATGCTTCCACAGCGCACGGAGGGTCTTCACTACGCCGGCGCGTACCTCATGTTTGATCCGGCCGTGTCTCCGCACTATGAGGTGGTCTTGATCCCGGCCGTGCCGGAGAAGCCGTTGCGTCCGGACTACTGGAAGGTGAAGAAGAAGAAGAGGCCGTGTGCGCTGCCGCGGCAGCAAGAGGTAGACGGGCCGTTCTGCCTGCACACATTGTTCTCATCGCCGGACGAGGACACGTTACTTCCTGTAACGGATACACAGGATGGAGAAGAATTTCAGCCGGCAATGGAATCAGCAGCACCTGATAAACCATTGGAACCTGATGATCCATACATGGATGATGAGGATGAGGATGAGGAACCTGATGATCCGCATCGCTTGATGGAATGGCCACCTTCGCCATGGCAGCTGAATGTATTCTCGTCGAGGACTGGGCAATGGGAGGACAGGTCCTTCGTGCGGGAAGGCGGGCCTGTTGGAACTGTCGAAGAGATGCGGTTAGATCCATTGGAACGATGTGTCTGGGGAATGCGCCGGCGTAGCGCTGTGTACCGAAACGGAGTGCTCTACGTACATTGTCGAGGATCTTTCATTATGAGGTATGCACGGCCGGCCTTAATTTACATAGAAACTTAGAAACCTATTATTTGTGGCCATGACACACGTTTCTACAATTCCAATTGATTTTTTCCGCATAGGCACAATGGTCAGTTAGTTTAGTATGTATAAGTAGCGACGTAGTGCTTGGTTTTATTTAGTTTAGTAGTGCCGACGTAGTAGTACCTGGTTTTACTTATGTTATGTAAAATTATTTTAGTCATGTGGATGAATGTGCAATTAGTATGGCCGGTGTCTGTCAAAAATATACTACTAGTATACTATTAATTCCTTAGTATATAGTACTATCATCGTTCCAAATTATTACTAGTCACTGTTGATTTTTTTTCTCATAATATTTGACTATTCATTTTATTCAAAAAATTATGTAAGTATTAGTTATTTACTTATTTTGTTTGTCTCTTTATCATTGTAAGGTACTTTAAGTATGACTTATTTTTTTATGTACTTGTATTAAACTTTTGAATAACATGAATGTGTCAAACATTATGAGTGAATGGTAGTTTGAAGAGTTAGTAAATTATTAGGTCCCATCTCTTGTTATGTTTTTATCACCATGCATCATTCACTTGGGTGGGAGAGTTATAGATTGTACGTGAACACATTGCTAGCGGTTCTTATAAAACATAAATGTTCATTCACAGGTTATCATTGTCAAGTGATAAGTACCAAGTGATTAATACACCCAAAAACATCGGGAATGCAAAACCATATCTTGGAAGATCAGAGAAGGAGGTGTGCTTTGGATTTGTCGATCAACAGGACCAATTAGAGGTTTGGATCCTTAAGGAATCATACAGAGAGATGGAGTGGGTTTTGAGGTACCAAGACGACCTTCGCGGGGTTGCCCATCATGTAAGATCACTCTATAACTATAATAACAATGGTACGTTAATGGCTGGACCTTGGACGGTAGAAGAACAGAATGCTAGCTTGCACAGGAATAATGATGCAACAGCTGAAACTCTATCAGAAGATGGTTTTGAGTGGGACTCTGACAATGGTGATATTATTTCAGTGAATGTTGAAGATGAGGAAAACTATATGGGCCACTTTATTGACATTCTTGGGTTCCATCCATACAAGAAGGTTGTCTTTTTGGCTGAACCATTCAGGGAAGTGTCTTATCATATGAAGACATCAAAGGCTCAATATCTAGGCAACTCACGCCCGAACTGTTACTATCGCAACCATTCAAATGGCATATATGAGTCATTTGTATACACTCCGTGCATGGTTGGGCAACTTCAAGAATACAATAATGTTCAGAGGAAAATTCAGGATTAATATCTAGAACGTACCATGAAGGCAGTTGAACAATTGAGCAAAATCAAATTACGATGGTGTCCTCTTGCTTGGGTCTGAGCCCTAGCTTGTTCATTAGTTATGCATGGAATTTCATATCACAACCTTGAGCCATTTGTCACTCTCTTTTCACTACTGCTCCTATGTATTACAATCGATCATATCCCTACATAGTTATATTTGAACATGTTTTCATTTGTTTGCTGCCTCAGACTTTGTATATGAAACGTTTGCTGTCAGAATGTCCAATTAAATAATACTGGTGTTTCTCCTTGTATTGCTTTCTCACAACATTTGTTTGCAGATATTGATGCCAATGTGAACTAGGAGTCATACAAGCACGCTATACTAGGCATGCATAAAGTTACTATATACTCCCTCACTTCCAAATTGTAAGTCGTTTTGACTTTTATAGATTCATATATTTTGATATATACATCTAGATATACACTAGATGCATAGCATAAATTATGGATCTAAAATTACCAAAACGATGTACAATTTGAAATGAAGTATCATCCAGCTGTGCAAAAAGAGATAAAGAGTTTAAATAATCATATTACATATAAGTGTTTTACATAAGCATAGGGGGTGAAATCAAAAAGAGAGAAAAAATACATATAAGTCTTTGGAACAAAACCTTTCATATGGAGGAAATCAAACTGAGATGATTTCTTGGGGGTGTGCAATTTCTCGAAGTTGCTTCCACTTACTCCGTAGATGGGAAGGTATCAAGGTCCATCGGAGGCCAACCTCTGAGAATTGACATGATTAGCTATATTTCCTTTCCTAAAGGAAGCGCTATCGGCTTAAGATTTTGGAGAAATTAATAATTAATTATATACTAATTACAATGCCTGCTAAACCTAAAGTAGGGATATAATTCCTTAAACCTAAAGTAGGGTAAATGATGGGATATTGTTTTTAAGGAAAAAATTTCTAGCCATTCACCTTTGGGGACACAACAGGCCGTTTACTAACAGGGATGAAAAGGGAGCTGGTATGGCTACCTAAAATCCTACGTGCCAACCCGAATATTGTGAATTGCAGAAGATAGATAAGGTTGTCACCATCCACCTGGTATTTTTTATATCCTATATATCTTGAATGAAGATACAGGTGTGCTCGTGTTCAAGCGCTGGTTTATTCATTGTCTTTTCACAAAATTTCACAATGTCTTGCATTGGTTGCCTGCGCCGACTAGTTTTCAATTGATCCTGTCCTTAAGTTTTTCATCTGTTTGTCTATTCCAGTCTCGATCCACTCCTTGCGTCAGATTTTGTTTGGAATGCCTACGAGAACAAACTCCAAGTATTTAGTGAAAAATTAATATGTTTATGGGCTGTGCCCGGTCAAGTTTATTCTTGTCACAATTAATTTAACCGGGCCCATGGGCGGCAGGAGTCCACGAGTTTATTGTAGTCTTGCACTCCGACATAAGCAAACGCGTCCATATATACGACTGGAAGGTGAAGAAGAAGCGGCGGCCGTGTACGCTGCTGCCGCCGCAGCAAGAGATAGACGTGCCGCTCTGCCTGCACTTATCGTTCTCGTCGATGGAGCTTCCTGAGGAAACACCGGAATGAATTGAAGGAGAGGAGTTTCAGCCGGCAAGAAATGGAGCTTCATGAGGAAACACTGGAAGGGGAGGAGAGTTTCAACCAGCGCTGGAGTCAGAGTCACCGGCACCTACACCGAGGATGAGGACAAGCAAAGCAACCCGAGGTGTGTTTAGTTCCAAAAAGAGGAAGGAAAAGTTGGGTGAAAATGTCACATCCGACACTGTAGCGTACTGTAGTACTTTTCGTTTGTTTGTGGTAAACATTGTCATACCATGACCTAACTAGGCTCAAAAGATTCGTCTCGTCGTGTACATCAAAATCATGTAATTAGTTTTTTTTATTTACCCACGTTTAGTGTTCCATGCACGAGGAGAGAGATTTGACGTGATAGGTGAATAGTGAAGTTTGGAGAAAGAATTTTAAGAAGTGTGGCGATTTGACGTGGAACTAAACACACCCCCGATTACCCGGATCGACTGATGGAATGGCCGCCGTCACCACGGCAGCTGAATGTATTCTCGTCGAGGACTGGGCAATGGGAGGTCAGGTCCTTCGTTCGGGAAGCCGAGCCTGTTGGTTCTTGGTGACTAAATTAGTGGGATTAAAACTGTTATTAAGAGTAGCATGGTCTTTTGTCAATAATACTAATCTATCTACAAAAAATTAGAATTGCACACGTCATAGGACGGAGTACACACCAACGTTGATGCATCCTGCTAGCACTACACGTCGAACAAGATTGGAAGCCTAGTAATACGCAAAGTACATGTTAGAAAACTTTAATGCTTAGAGTAATAGTCTAGCTCACAAAATTTAGGTCAATATATTTAGGACCCGTTATAATTTTATTTTCATTGAAAAACAATTTCTTTTATAATATTTATTATCACCAACTGCTACTAAGTATATGCACAATTTGACAAATAATTGATAGTCAAAATTGAAAAAAAAATCCCCATTTAAATCCGTAAGCCTATAAAAAAGAAATTGAGGTCAATTAATATGTATAATATATTGATAAATACAAATTAATGTACTATTAATTTAAGCAACGTCTCTTGTTTACCATGTGTCATCCACTTGACCACTTGAGTGGCAGATTTTTAGTAAATATTTTCTGTATATGTGCATTATTCTTTATATTTAACTTGTTTTAATTATTTAACCGACCTCAATCATAGGTGGACATGTTATCTGCTATTTAAACGGACATGTTCATTTGCAAGTATCATTGTCAAGTGATAAGTACCAAGTTATTAATACTCCAAAAAACATTGGAATGCAAAACCTTATCTAGGAACATCAGAGAATGAGGTGTGCTTTGGAATTGTTCATGAGGGCCAACTACAGGTCTGGATTCTCAAGGAAACTTTGGAATTGTTCATGAGGGCCAACTACAGGTATGGATCCTCAAGGAAACGTTCAGAAAGATAGAGTGGGTCTTCAGGTATCAACATGACCTTCGCTGCTATGCCCATTATGTATCATCACTTCATAGTAATGGTAGATTGATGGTTGGACCTTGGATCGTAAAAGAACATAATGTTAGTGTGCACGACAGTAATCACACAGCTGAACTATCAAAAGAGGGTTTCGAGTGGGACTCTGATGACAACGATGATATTATTTCACCTAATGTTGGAGGTGAGGAAAACCATCGATGGGAAACGGTTGACATTCTTGGATTCCATCCATACAAAAAGTTGTTTTTTTGGTTGAACCATTATGAACACATCAAAGGCGAAATATATCGGGAACTCACGCCCAAAGTGTTATTATTACAACTACTCAAATGGTGTATACGAGTCATTTGTGTACACCCCATCTCCATGTATGATTGAGGAGCTTCAATAAGACAATATTGACGAGAGCACAGCTTGAAAGATTGCTATCGAGTGTACGGTGGAGGCTGAACAATGTAAAAGATTATGATAGCGTGCTCATGTTCGAGCCCTAGCTTGTTCTTTGGACTTTGGTTATTTATTAGAGCGAGTAAATTTCACCAACGGTCCTTAAACTTGTCCCGAGTTCTCATCCCGGCACTAGTACTCTCAAAATGCACATAATGGTCCTTAAACTTGTCCCACACTCTCATATCGGTCCTTAAATTTGTCTTTGGTGCTCATTCATATCCCGGTACTCCCCAAATGCACGTAAGGGTCCTTAAACTTGTCTCATGCTCTCATCCCGGTCTTTGAACTTGTCCCACACTCTCATCCAAGTCCATGTACTACCAAAATACATTAATTTATTTAAGAAATATTGTTTTACAATTGTTTCAAACTTTTAGGTTTTCAAACTAAATTTGAATTCACCCAAAATTGATCCAAAATTCATGGGAAAATAATCGCAAATATATGGTTGTGAACCTTTGATACAAGATTTGTTGAACTTTAGGGTTGTTATTTTAACAGAATTATTAAATAATTGATTTTATTTTTTAGATTACAAAGAGATGTGAATATTGTTTAATTTTGCTTATTTTGAATGGATATTTTAGAGATTTTGGTATTTCGTACTTAATTTGTGATGATGACTGCCCCTTTAATTTTGAAGTTGGTTTGAAATCTTAAAAGTTTAAATAGCTTATAAAAGTTTTTTTCTCTAAATAAAAATAACTCAATGCATTTTTAAAGTATATGAACCTAGATGAGAGATCAGAACAAGTGTAAGGAGCGAGATGAGACAATGAAACAAGTTTAAGAACTGTTATATGTATTTTGAGAGTATAGAAACCGGGATGAGAACTTGGGAAAGTTTAAGGACCGTCATGTGCATTTTGAGAGTGCAAGGACCGGGATGAGAACTCGGAACAAGTTTAAGGACCGCAGGTGAAATTTACTCTATTAGAACACTCATATCGCAAGCTTGAGTGTTAGGTCATTTCTTTCATATGCACCCTAATTTTCTAATGACCTCCCCACGTTTCAAAATTATTGTTCGATGTCTGCCTATTCAAGGTGATTCCTGAACCATTCACCGTAGATGCCAGAGATTGGAAGACATCATATATGTCCTAACCCGAACCCGAGCCCACGCGAAAGCCGCTATATAATTATTGATTAACAACCCATAACCATGTAAAGCTAAAAGAGAAGTTATATATATAGATAATGCCAGTGGTTTACATAGTAACTTGCGAAGGCTATATTAATATTAAAAGTCATAAATTACGTGTTTACAAATACAATTGTTTTGTAGTATATAATTTATCATACAACACAATGTTTATGTCACCTAATTTTCCACATAATTCCTAATTGATGTGTTTTAATCATGAGCTTTCGGTTCTGCATTAAACAACACCCAAGGCAATTAAGGGCATAGCTTGCATATTACTTCTTCGCAAATATCAGATAAATAAGTAAATATATAAAATGCACAAGTAAAGGTAGTTCAGTCACTAATGTCAAGGATATTTTCGCAAATATCCGGCAGTTACAACGACCAATGGGGCCAATCTTCACATAGGAGAATCAGATCAAGGAAGAAAGGTAGAGGTCCCTGCAATAAAACCACACAGTATATGCTATATAACTGCCTTGTTTGTGGTGATCAAGAGTGTCAGAAGAAGCCAAGCAGGAGGTAATGCAGCTCAGCTAGCCAGCTTGAAGGCATCGATAAATAGGCCATATGTGAAACCCATCTTGAAGTTGTTGAGGAGTGCAATGGGAAAAGTAACCTTAGGCCGGCTGTAATAGAACTTTGTCACATACTCCGTCAGCAGGACGCAAACAACTGCAGCTATAACATCATTCACAGCCAATGCACCAAAGGAGAGAGAGATTGTCTGCGCGACATAAAAGCCACCCAGCAGCGCGATGCCACCAAAAAGGGCTCTTCTTGACCGGCTTCTGAAGTAGTTCCTTGACAGTTCTGGGATAATTCGGATTATGTCAACCAGCCTTCGACGCCCATCATTTCCTTGCAATGCACGGATTCTGAGAAATTTATAAGAGGATTTCCGTGGGAAGTTCCAATAGGTTTGCGAGATAAACCTTGTCCCTGCATATAGCCCATAGCTTGGGAGACCATTGGAAATAGAATTTGAAACACTTGTCATTGAGATCCTTGTACTGCACAGAAAGAATTTTTTCATCAAATAAAAAGCCCTTTGAGATAATGTTGTGCATGTATAGCAAAACTTTCCAGAACACAAATACAAGTGGGAAGGAAATAATTCAGACCTAAAAGAGATGGCATGCACAAGTAAATATCATAATGATTGACTGTATTACCAGTAGGATGCAAAGAAGAAAGATACAGAAAGATATGCGGAATGCGGTGTGCGGTGTGCCTATTGGTACTATAGTACCAGATACCACTCTATCAAGCCATTTCAAATAGCTGATAATGATAGCCCTGAAGAGCTGTATGACAGAAATTCCTAAATCTTTACAGCCATAGCACATATTATGAATAATTGGAGATAACAGATTGTTAGTCAACAGAAATATGTAGTAGTTCACACCACACAGTCTCTATATAAAGCTAATAACTAGACATAAACAGGTCTAGAGTCCAAATACATTAATGAAGGGTTCATCAACAGAGTCACGAAACCATAGCAGAAGCAATAACATCACGCAATGCACCCATTGGATTACAGTCAACTAATAGCAAGGAAATTTGACCAAAAACTCAACCTAACCATGCATCTGCGAATGCACCAACGGTCCAATAATTCCATCTACAGACTCTGAATCCTTGCAGTGTCAGCAATTTCAGAATCTCTGAATCAATAATGCCAAAGCTAGAAACCACAGGATACGAAGCAAAGTACATGTGCAGGCAGTACAATTGCGAAAATGATTTGCATTAACAATCCATTTGCAGATCTGCACAGTAGAGTAGGGATTACTACTACCTCCATTCCTTAATAGATGACGTTTAGGACAGAAAATTAGTACTGGAGGTAGGCTAAAAGGATTGGTCCTAACGTCAAATAAAAAAGGATGGAGGTAGTACCTGGCAAGGACACGCAGGGAGAGGGAGGTCAGCGCCGACACTTGCAGGCACCTCGAGAGCACGGGACGGTGGCGAGCCCTGACGGTAGCTGGCGCTACGGACGGATGCGGCGACGCGGAGGCAGAGGGAGGGAGGCCGGCGCCTCGAAGAAGGGGGGAGGGGAAGGGAAGAAGGCTGGTGGCGCGGAGGAAGAGGGGGGGAGGGAGGGCTGCGGCGGCGGCCGGCCTGCAGGACGACGGCACCGCGGGCACGCAACGAACGTGCTCAGGCAGGGGGCGCTGAGGGAGGCGGCGTTGGGGGAAATAGCGCTCGCTACAGATACGGAACGAGTGGGCAGGAGGACGCGTGTACGGGGTGCGAGTGGGGACTGGGGAGCGATGGATGCATCGATGCGGGTCGTGGTCGCGGAGTGGGCCGGAGTCCGGAGACAACTTGCTGGAGTCGAGAATTGTGGGCTGGCTTGGGCTCCCCATGCTTCCGCTCATGGGTTACTGGCCTGGTACACTTCCCTGGCCCGCTAAGCACATGTCGCCGAGCGGGGGGCGGTGACGGCGGCCGCAGGAGCTCCAGGACGGTGGCGCACGAGGCCGGCAGCAAGCTCCAGGGTGATGTTGCGTTAAACACCCCATGGTGTTGCAACATATTTTGTTTGATGTTGCAGAACTCTACACATGTTCTCATTTTTTTCTAGGGTTTTACTCCGTGTTGCAAGAGTATATTTCGTGTGTTTCGGATGTTCTAAATGAATATTGCAAACGTTGGATGACAATGTTGCAAAACTAGATTTGGAATGTTCTAGGGTTTCGCTCCATGTTGCAACAACATGTTTCACGTGTTTCAGATGTTTTCTAGACGAATGTTGCAACTGTTTGATGTGAATGTTGCAAAAGTAAATCTGAGATGTTGCATATGTTTTGCTTAGATGTTGCATTTTTATTTGGAATTTTTCGTCTGCTACCGTGCATGACTGAGTGTTGTGAGCACTTCGTTTTAATGTTCAAGCGTTGCCTATTCATGTTGCAGATACTATTTTTTGATGTTGCATACGCTATTTTTGGATGTTACAAAAAATTGTACATGTTGCATGCAACATTATGTCATGTTGCGGCGGAAATTTTTCAATGCTACAGTACCGTTGGTGAAGAATACTTGGCTGTGATTACGCCACGTCACCCGTCCGATTTTTTGGATTTGCCCGGACGTCCGGGCGCTAGGCTTACCGTCGAACGGTAATCTTGAGAGGACAATTACTTCTTTATTCGAAACATTATTGTAACTGCTTTTTGAGTTCAGTAACAAAATCTAATACTAGAAAACATAACAGGACTTACTTTACCATGCATAAATAAGTACCTACAGGAATGGATATAGTTCACCATACACCACGAGTGACATTTAGAATCACCATTGATTCCTGTATTTATTTTTGACGCTGGATCATCAGCTGCACACTCACGCGAACTCCACGTACAATGAAGTCATGATGTCCTTGAGGCTGTCTGAGTGGGTATACGCATCTTCGGTCTTGTACATGAAATCCATTGTCCGTGCAAGATTGACTGCTTTCTCCGAAACTGCCATGGGATATGTCTGATCGAGGCATTCCTGGACCATGTCCATCCATGCTTCTTCAACTATTTCTCCAAGCTTCTTGTTTGCTTGAGCCACCGTGAAAACATACTCTTTCATGCAAGTTTGAACTGTGGATACCACGTGATCCGAAGTTTGCTCTCGCTTCGAGGTGGAAAAGAAGGTGATTAGAAAGTTTGTGTTCATCAAACTATATACCTATGATTCCCATTATCCCCTTTTATATATATCTTAACAAAAAAGAGCAACTATGCATTGCTCATGTATTCATTCTTTTTTCTAAAAAGGTAAAAATGGAAAGTTGTCAAACACTTTTGAAGTACATGAACATATAGTTTTTATATATAAGATTCAAAGGAAACACCTGTGACACTAAATAAAAGTTTATATGTGGAGCGTGTTGGTACCTCATGTGACACAATGTCGTTCATAACGCGCCCGATGATACAAAGACCTCTAGCGATTTTTGGATAGGTCCTAATCCACTCAATTGCCTCGCTTGTAGCCACGTCACCCATTGAAATGAGTGCAAAGGCTGTTATTTGCATACAGCCACTGCTAGGGATAGAAAGCTGTAGATGCTCTTCGACCTTGGTAGGTACATAGTGTTCATCCCTCCATTTCACCTCGGCATGGTAGTTTTTGGCCAGGTCAATTAACTGAGTATGCACATGTACACAATGTTAAAACCCTAATCGTTAGAAGATTGGATATATATTTGGCGTGGCATGCACTTCCTTCTTGTATTTGAAGGCAGCACATGTTTATTTGGTGAGATATTTTCAGAGTGTAAAGTTGTTACCAGTTCTTTGACCAGCTCTGCATGTTTGTTGTTCTGAAGAATTAAATCTTCCTCGATCCCGTTTGAACTGCTAAGTGTATTAAGGTAGAACTCCCTCAAGTGTTTTGGGAGCTGCTCTGTGTCCTGTTCATCCCACCTGTCATCAAATCGGCATGTGAATATTGTTGTAAATTTGGTATGACGGTGTACTTAAATCATGCTCGTCTCAAAAATCTTTTTTTCAAAAAAAATGTTTTTAAATTTATTCAAGTGAGATGTGAGCTAGGCACACCTTTGGAGGGCTTCAGTGAAAACGTTGCTTTCCTCTGTGGTGCTGTAGTTGTCATAGAAGTCATCAAACAAGGATGCAAGCATAACCAGCTTCGTTAGCATTATCCGTGAGTATGAATAACAGGGCTCGTAACAGACCCCCGCCATCCAAAAATGGATCTCCAACATCCTGTCCCGCGCGAACCCTAGATTTGTCGCCGATCGGAAGTTCTTCCACCACCTGTAAATCATGTCAATGAGTGAAGTACGTGAATACCATTAACATTAACGTACTGTATTATATAAGCATCATCAAGTCGTTTTAATATGTATAGTCACATTGTAAGGTCCTTGAGCTCATCGCAGTAGATGGTTTGCAGGATGTTGAAGTCCAGCTTGGCAAACTCCAGCACGGTCTCGTCTCGCGTACGTAGCCTTCTTCTCGTACACCGTGATGAAACGCCGCGCCTCCACCCTCTGGACCCTCCTGAAACTCGGTGTCTCCAGCGTGTAACTCACCTCTTCTGCTACCTCTGGCTCCAGGCTCTCCATCAAAGACTGGAGCCGGCTCCTGGTGAAAGCGATGGCGCTGTCAAGCACCTCCTCGCCGTGGACTCTGAGATGCGCGGCGTCGAACAGCATCAGCAAGCACTTCACGTCGTCGCCTGCAGCGAAGTTCCCTTCCTCGTCTCTGAACTTGGCAAACACATCTGAATTTTTTTTTGCAGTCATTAAGTTAACATATATGTATATATCCGTCATAATGCTGTCCATGATCGAGTAGTCCATCAACAAGTATGCATTCTTTTTGCCGTCAGCCTTCTTCTTCGTTCATATTCTTACCTGAGGAGACATTGCAGCCGTGCTTCCTGAGCAGGTAGAACCGCAGCGAGGTGAGGTAAAGGTCGTCGCCGCCGCCGCAGCCACCGTCACCCTCACCACGGTGGACGGCGCGCAGCAGGCCGTCGATCTCCTGGCCGTAGCGGTAGTCCACGCCGATCCGCTGCAGCGCGTCGACGAGCTCCAGCTTCGCGGCGAGGTCGGCGGAGGCGGCGGCGGCCCGCACGATCCGCCTGACCTCCTCCTCCTTGGCCCGCGCCTTCTCCTTCATCGCCACGAGCTCCGCCGCGGCGCACGGCTGGTGGCCGAGGAAGAAGTCGCCCCAGGGGCTCGGGTGGAAGGGCCGGGGCTCGTGGCGCACGTCCTCCTCCGACTGCATCATGGTGCCCGAGCTGGCGGTAGCGGCGGGGGCCATGAGAACACGCACGGCTGGGGCTGATCGGACGACGACGCACCGTCGCGAGAGCTTGTTGCTTGTTTGCTGCAGTTGCTGTGTGCAGGTTAGCTAGCTAGGCAGTGTTTTCACCTAAAATTGGCAGTTGCCTATCAGGCCGAGGGCAACCGGTCAGACCGGTTCTAGGAAGCGGTCAGACCGGTTTTACTGTAGCCGATCTGGCAACGGCCAAACCGGTCCGGCCGGTTTCCCTATCCGGTCTGACCGGTTTCTCCCGTGTTGGAATAGGTTTAGGACTTTAGAGTTTTATCTCATATTGTAAACCGATCTAAAGGGGTACGACTTCCCCACCCTATAAATATAAAGGGTCATGGCCGATTGAGAATCATCATCCAATCGAATCTATCAAACTACACTTTTATCTTTTTACCTTTCGTTCCCTTTACCCAACTTTTCCAACCTCATGTGCTGTCCTTCTTCTGTCTCCATGGCGTGAGGAGGCGCCCTAGCTGGCCTGCCGAGCCTAGGGCAAACCAAGGTGCGCCTGCCCCGACGGGGTCCCTCCCGGGCGGGCGTTCGTTGGTCTCTCGCCGGGCACCGCCGACGAGACCGGTCTGACCGGTTACCAATACCAATCTGACCGACCTGCTCGGAGGAGCAGCAAGGAGCCCCTCCGTGCGCCGCACGTTCAAGTGCGATTCGTGTGTTGGCCCGAGATTGACGTCAACACATTTTGGCGACTCCGCTGGGGACGAAAAATCTGGTTATCATGGCCGATTTGTCAAACCCTGGTGATACGACATCGTTTGAAGAACTACTTGAGGAATATCAGCAAGAATATGACAGAGCAGTTCAAAGTCTATTCTTGTCTTGCTACCGTAAGACAGGACAAGGAGTCATCAAGATTAAAGAGTGGCAGCCACCATCGACCATCGCCATATTAAAGGAGATACAATCTTCCGGTACTATATATACCCGTCTATCTGCCTATGTTAAATTTTTGATTACTCAAGAGGATAAGGTAGATTCAATTCCTGTCGATCAAGAGTTGGCCATTGAAAAGCCGACTAATGCTATTATTGATCCTTGCAACTTGCCAAATTGTGATGTTGTTGGTCAAGAAACAAATCGGCCGTCTCTAGCCGAAATTGTTGATCCAAAATCCCCTAGCATGAGCATAAAAAGTGTATCTAGTACTTCAACGCTCGGGGGGCAACAAAACAAAGGCAACGGTGAAGATTGCATTGTAACCGGTCTGACCGGTTCTCAAACCGGTCTAACCGCTTCATCTAGGGTTTCGCAAAATAAATTAAAACCAAAGATGATTAAACCTAAAAAACCCGAGATTGGTGTTTGGAAAACCATTGAATCCAAAGGCCGTCATAAGCATCAAAGAGAAAAGCCGAAGTATAACAAGAAACTTCCGGCTAAGTCTCAAAGACAAAAGATTGTCAATGATGCTAGTCGGTCTAAAAATTCCAAACAATCAAAATCTTCTCCTAGGGAGAAGTTCCATAATCGGAATCGGCAATGGAATAATTCTCACAAATCAATGTCGTTTCCACCGTATGGATCACCTACACCGATGCCATGGGAGTTTTGTTTTAATATGCCTTATTCTTATTCTCCTTGGTATTATAATTCATATATGCTGGCACTTCCTAGACATTTGTGTTCAGATTATATTACTTATAGGGAGCCTGTAATTAATAAGACATCACCTATGCATAATGACCGTTTTGATCAAAAGAATCGGTCCACACAGAAAAATAAGCGTAAGGTGATTAAACAAGTCTATCGTGTCAAGAAAGATGGAAGATTAAATAAAAATTCAGAATTGACACTAGACATAGAAAAGCCGATAATTGAAAATTCATCAGCTAGTTCTGTTGATCAAATTGTCCCCAATAATAAGCATATCACAAATATTATAGTTGAGCAACAATCATGTTCGGCTGGGGGGCAATATGATCTCAGTGTGACTGGTTCTGAAGGAACCGGTCTAACCGGTTCTAAAAACCGGTCTGACCGGTTTGACAAAAAAATTGATAAATCTGCAAATGTCACTTCAAAGAGCAAGGTGATGAAGAAGAAGCCAAGCTTTGATGAATTGTTACATAAATATCAGAAGATAGCCGAGCAAAAGTAAAGTAATCGGTTAGAAGATCAAAGTTGGAATTTTTCATCACCAAAAGCAAAGAAGCATCGACGGTCATCACATTGGTCTTCATCGTTTTTTCCATCGATGCATGTGCCATGGAATACATATTCAGGTATAAACAATTATGATTCATGGTTTTGGTACGATCCTTGGTTTTCTTTTTACAACTATCAATATTATTCTTATGATACACCAAGGAGTTACAATTGGATGACATGGCCAAATCAAAGTTTCAGTTGTTAGATATGACGTTCATAAGTCGAAATAGAATCATAAAAATTGCAACATGCATAAATTTGATATTTCGGCTACAATGGCGTCCATAAAGATTTAGAGACCATTATATGGACAATGTACTGTTAATCATCGTCTTTAGTCAATTTTGATCATTGTAGATGTTTTCTGTCACGCAAACTTTGCCAGAAAACAGGGGGGCATATGTTCGTACCCAAAATTGGCAGTTGTCTATCAGGCCGAGGGCAACCGGTCAGACCGGTTCTAGGAAGCGGTCAGACCGGTTTTACTGTAGCCGATCTGGCAACGGCCAAACCGGTCTGACCGGTTTCCCTATCCGGTCTGACCGGTTTCTTCCGTGTTGGAGTAGGTTTAGGACTTTAGAGTTTTATCCCATATTGTAAACCGACCTAAAGGGGTACGACTTCCCCACCCTATAAATATAAAGGGTCATGGCCGATTGAGAATCATCATCCAATCGAATCTATCAAATTACACTTTTATCTTTTTACCTTTCGTTCCCTTTACCCAACTTTTCCAATCTCATGTGCTGTCCTTCTTCTGTCTCCATGGCGTGAGGAGGCGCCCTAGCTGGCCTGCCGAGCCTAGGGCAAACCAAGGTGCGCCTGCCCCGACGGGGTCCCTCCCGGGCGGGCGTTCGTTGGTCTCTCGCCGGACGCCGCCGACGAGACCGGTCTGACCGGTTACCAATACCGATCTGACCGACCTGCTCGGAGGAGCAGCAAGGAGCCCCTCCGTGCGCCGCACGTTCAAGTGCGATTCGTGTGTTGGCCCGAGATTGACGTCAACAGCCAGCAAGCAAATGGTGGCGTGGCTGAGCTCGACTGGTCTGCGACTCTGCGCTGCGAGATTCTCTTGAAGGGTGCTTGGCTCTTTATATAGGCCAGCCGGCCGGCCAGCGCTCGCGGGCCGGCGCGGGCACATGCAAAAGATGCGCTGGTGCGAACGCACTCGTGTGATCGTGTCTGACTCGACTCGATGGCACAAGAGGCTGGCCGGGCGGGGTGCCATTGCGCGTGCGTATGGGTGCGTGGTCTGTTTATACTAGACAGAAACGTACAGAACCTGTTGGCCGATCAACAGTTCGTCGGTTGCAAGGTCTTTTTTAGAACGCGCATTGCCACGTTTTTCGTGAAAAGAAGAGAAAATAAAGTTGAGTTGAGCTACAGCGACCGCGGTTATAAAAAAATGCACAAAGAAAAAAAGACGCGGTCGATGATAAACTCATTTTGTGAAAAGAAGAAATCATTTTTTTCAGAAAAAAACCCTCATCGCGGGAAAAAAATTGGGTGCAGGACTCTGAGCCCTCTGTGCAGGACCTCCACCGATGGCCGCCGTCTGGGATCGGACGGGTGGGCGTCCTCACGCATAGATGGGCTTAGAAAGGATATTTTCCTCCGCTCGGCTCCGCTTAGCCGCCTCCACCCTCGGCTCCTCTCGCGATCAGTGCAACCGCTCCACTTTGTTCGCATTAGGATCCTTTGACTAATGTCTCTTCGCTTGCGGTAGGTCGACTCATTTGTTCTTCACCCTGTAGCCCAGCAGCACGACTCCATTCACCTTAGGATGCTGGCGCTATGGTAGAACGAGGCCAGGAGGACGAGATAGTCGGCTTGGCCGGATTTGATAAGGTGGACGATGCTGCCCTAGCACCAGACATATCAAGGAAATCTCTTCATCCATGCCTGCTCCTTTGATCCAATAAGGATATGTCAATGCCACAATATCGTGTTTCAATATGTACGGCAATTCTTCTATCATGGACGCTCCTTATAATCAAGGAGGATACATAGATATTTTACTTGGAGTTGATCGAGCTGCCACACTACATCCGGTTGTTAAGAAATTAAATTTTGATGGAGTGCGAAATCAAGAAAACATGTGATCTTCCCGTGTGACACTTATTTTTATTTTAACTACTTGATAAGATCAGCCATTTATGAGACAAACGTTTTGTTTAAGTATCCATTCTTATTTTCTTAGAAAGGATTAAGAGAATTCTGATTTTTTTTGTTTATTGATAAACTTGTGTTTTAGATGTACATCCTTGTGTTTAGAATATCCAAAAGAAAGAAAGAAACTCGAAATTTGAGAACAATATTATTTTTTTCAACACATCCATACATCGAACAAATAAACTGATAACTACACTATACAACAGCAAACTTGATCTTCCAACCGCATCAGGCTTAAAGCCATCCTTCTGCATCAGCTTAAAGATATTGTTTTACCTTAAAATGAGAGATATGACTCAATTTTACAGCATATACATGCTATATTTCAGAACCTCAAAATAAGGGATATATATTCAACTTTTCAAAACATCTATATTTATTTCAGAACAATATCTTTTTTTAACACATCCATACATTGGATATTTTTATAACTATACTATGCATTGTGATAGAATAAGCATCTCCAAGAGACTAGCCAAATCATTTTCTAAAGTTAAATTTAGCTATTGTCAGAGAAAAAAACGTTACCAACAGACTCTGTAAATGACTCTCCAAATTTAGTGGCTCTCCATCCCACCTCATTCGCTAGCTATTTTAGCTAGCCTACCTCACTAGCCATCTTTACATAATCTGTTGGATTACCCCATTAAATTAGATGGCTTTCTATTTTTACAAAGAGGCTATAATCTCTATATTTAGCTAACACAGTACAAAGTCTTTTGGAAATGCTCAACACCATGCCCTTGTTGTGATCCTTCCTCTAAAATAGTTTCATCATTACAAAAGAAACATCACTGCTTTATTGGCTTCCTAACTTCCATCCCTGCATCCTTCATTCTTCGGCTAGTCCAACATCTTCTATTTTGTTTCACCCCCTTCTGAATCATGTATCTTTTCATCCCCTTGGAACCTGAAACTCCCTAAATCCTGTATCCATAAATTTTGTTCCTTTTATTTTCCTGTAAGGAGAAAACCAGAAAGTGAGCTGAAGTCAATACTGATGTAAGACCAAAACCTAATATTCCTTTGAATGACAGTGAAGAGATGAAAGCAATCTATATTTTCCAAGCATGAATGTCATTGCTCTGTAGGTTTCACGTTGCAGTTTCTTAGTCCGACTTTTTGTGTGTGACGATGAAATAGCCTGAGAATTTGCATTTGGGTGGTGGAAAGCTTTAAATTGTGCACGGATAATCAACCATGAAGTTGGAGGAATTCACGTGTAACTAAATCAATACATTAGTATAGAACTTAATTTAGTTCATTGGGTCAGACATTCCATCGAGCATATACTGGGCTACACGCTCTTCAAGTCTAGGCTATGCCTGCACGCGGAGCTCGTCCGCCATTGTGCTGGTTCGTGGAGTGCTCATCGAGACACTAGCAAACAGGCGACGGTCGGCTTGGCTGCGCAGCGATTTCGACGTACGCGCTTGCTGCGTACCGCGCAGCCTGCTGTTTCACTGGCGTGTCGCGGCGCAGCTGTGAAGGCGGCGGATGGCAAAGGCATACGGCTGGCGGACATGTTATAGCTCATGCACATGTTTTTCTCGTTCACCAAAATCAATAGTTGGGTTTAGATTACAAGAGCACTTAAAGTTTTTTATGTTTTTCTAACTTCATTAATTGGATGAACCGCAGTGGTATATTCTATCACTACACCATCCATTGTTATCTAGAGGCATCTTGGGTGCACTCCCCCGCCCTTCACACTAATCAAACTATATCTACACGCTATATCGTCTTCACTTTCTTATCTAGCTACTTTTGCGATGTCACCTTATACTCACCTCCTCCATCAAGATTATTCGATCCTTAATTCTCTCTCTAATGTTGTTAATAAAATCGGTCAAGTAGAAGTAGAACGAGAAAATATAAAATTAATTAAATATTTGAAATACGTTATGAATGTAGTTGTTGACACAAAGATTGGCTGTCAACGTACAGTAGTATTAATTTTTATATAGCTTTTTCAATTTAGACGTCGGTTTCATTTTGGGACCTTATATTTTCGTCGGTTTGAGATTAGTGTTCGACGACGCTCCGGTGTCGCCGTGTCGGCTCTCCGCCGTCCATTGTTTTTTTTTTTTTGAAAAGTACGCCGTCCATTGTTGCAGCAGCGAATTCAGCTTACAGGTGGAGGGGGCTCACAGCCGACCCCCCAATGCCATGTATAATAGTATCAAAAAAAAAATGCCATGTAATAAGCCCCACCTGCAGAACTGTGTTCCCAAACTATGTACCAAAATACCCTCCCTTTGCCTAGGGTTTATCCCCCTTCGCCGGCACCCAAAACCTCCATGGCCGGAGCTCCAAATCCCGCCGCCGCCGCCGCCATCTCCCCCTCCCCCTCCTCGCCCTACACCCAACCCTCTCAATAGACACCCCCAACGCTGCCTCCGCTGCCCCATGATCCGCCGCCACGCGGCGGCGGCGACACCCCTTCGCGCCTACCTGCGCCGCGCCTGTTCCTCCCACGCCGCGGACCCTGAGGATCAGCTGCTTGGCCTCGTGGAGGCCCCCGAGCCGCACCCCGGATCCCGCCTCTCACCCAAGGACTTCGCCTTTCTTCAGGAGCCCACGCCACCCCTCCCCGCCGCTGCCCTCCCACCCCCGGAGGCCGTCCTCATCTCGAAGGCGATCAGAGCCTACGCCACCGACTTCGACGGCGATGCGGAGCGATTCCTGCGGCGGCACCGGGAATTCCTGACCGACGCCGTGGTTGTCGCCGTGCTCCGGTCGGTGCGTGCCCCGGAGCTTTGTGTCAGGTTCTTCCTTTGGGCCGAGCGGCAGGTGGGGTATAGCCACACTGGCGCCTGCTACGACGCGCTTGCGGAGGTATTGAGTTTTGATGACCGTGCTAGGACTGCCGAGAGGCTTCTGAGGGAGATTGGGGAGGATGATGGAGAGGTACTCGGCAGATTGCTCAATGTGCTTGTGCGGAAATGCTGCCGTAACGGAGTGTGGGCCAAGGCGCTGGAGGAGCTTGGGAGGTTGAAGGATTTTGGGTACAGGCCATCAGGTGCGACCTACAACGCTCTGGTGCAGGTGCTTGCAACAGCGGGGCAAGTGGAGATGGGGTTCCGGGTCCAGAAGGAGATGTCTGAATCGGGATTCTGCATGGATAAGTTCACAGTCGGGTGCTTTGCACAGGCTCTATGCAAGCAGGGGCGATATTCAGATGCATTTGATATAATAGAGCGGGAAGATTTCAAACTTGACACAGTGTTGTGCACCCAGATGATCAGTGGACTGATGGAGGCCTCCCTTTTTGATGAGGCAATTTCATTTCTCCATAGGATGCGATGCAACTCATGCATCCCCAATGTTGTCACGTACAGGACATTGCTCTCTGGATTTTTGAAAAAGAAGCAGCTTGGTTGGTGCAAAAGGATAATCAACATGATGATGAAGGAGGGCTGCAATCCAAACCCTTCCTTGTTTAATTCACTTGTGCATAGTTATTGCAATGCCAGGGATTATCCATATGCATATAAACTTTTAAAGAGGATGGCTGATTGTAATTGCCCTCCTGGCTATGTTGTATACAACATTTTTATCGGAAGCATCTGTGGTGGGGAGGAATTGCCAAACCCAGAATTGCTGACTTTAGCGGAGAAAGTTTACGAGGAGATGCTGGCTTCTAAATGTGTTCTTAATAAGGTGAACACCGCCAATTTTGCTCGATGCCTTTGTGGTGTGGGCAAGTTTGACAAGGCGTTTCAGATTATTAAGATGATGATGCAAAAAGGTTTTGTACCTGATACAAGCACATACTCTAAGGTGATTACCTTTTTGTGTCAGGCAATGAAGGTAGAAAAGGCTTTCCTTTTGTTCCAAGAGATGAAGAATGCTGGTGTTAACCCTGATGTTTATACATACACAATTTTGATTGATAGCTTTTGTAAGGCTGGTCTCATTGAACAAGCACAAAGCTGGTTTGACGAGATGGGGAGTGTGGGCTGCTCCCCAAATGTAGTAACATACACCGCATTGCTTCATGCTTACCTGAAAGCGAAGCTGTTACCACAAGCTAGTGACTTCTTTCACAGAATGGTTGATGCTGGCTGTCTTCCCAATGCCATCACTTACAGCGCTCTGATTGATGGCCTCTGTAAGGCAGGTGAAATCCAAAAAGCTTGTGAAGTCTATGCCAAATTAATAGGAACCTGTGGCAGTGTAGAATCTGAATTTTACTTTGATGGTGACCACACAGACACCATTACTCCAAATGTTGTTACATATGGTGCGCTTATAGATGGTTTGTGTAAGGCGCACAAAGTGGTTGATGCTCATGAATTGCTAGATGCTATGTTATCAAATGGGTGCGAGCCAAATCACATTATATATGATGCTTTGATTGATGGCTTTTGCAAAGTTGGAAAGATTGACAATGCTCAGGAGGTATTTCTGAGGATGTCTAAGTGTGGCTACTTGCCTACTGTGCATACATATACCTCCTTTATTGATGCGATGTTTAAGGACAAAAGGCTTGATCTAGCTATGAAAGTTCTCTCGCAGATGTTGAAGGGTTCTTGCACTCCAAATGTTGTCACTTACACAGCGATGATTGATGGACTTTGTAGAATAGGTGAAAGTGAAAAGGCCTTAGAGCTGTTGTCGATGATGGAAAAGAAGGGATGCAGCCCAAATGTTGTAACCTACACTGCTCTAATAGATGGATTAGGAAAATCTGGTCAAGTTGATATAGGCCTTCAGCTTTTTTCACAAATGAGCACACGAGGGTGTGCTCCTAATTATGTTACCTACAGAGTACTGATAAACCATTGCTGTGCTGCTGGCCTTTTGGACAAGGCCCATTCACTGCTCAGTGAAATGAAGCAGACTTACTGGCCAAAATATTTGCAAGGATACAGCTTCGCGGTTCAAGGTTTTAGCAAGAAGTTCATTGCTACTCTTGGATTGTTGGAGGAGATGGAGTCACATGGCACGGTTTCAATAGCTCCAGTTTACGGGTTGCTCATTGATAGTTTCTCTAAGGCTGGCAGACTGGAGAAAGCGTTGGAATTGCACAGAGAGATGATTGAAGTCTCACCGTCACTAAACGTAACCAGCAAGGCTATGTACACTTCATTGATCCAAGCTCTTTGTTTGGCCTCTCATCTTGAAGAAGCATTTGAATTATATAGTGAAATGACAAGAAAAGGTGTTGTGCCAGAGCTAAGTACCTTTGTTTGCCTCATAAAGGGGCTAATCAAAGTGAATAAGTGGAATGAAGCCCTGCAATTGTGTTACAGCATATGTCATGAGGTCAGCCCACTTGTCATGTAACTGCTCTAACAAATTATATCTATTTATTTCTTAGGTAAAATGTCACATTAACCCCCTGAAATTTTCATTTAGTCTATTCAAGGTGTAAACTTCTATTTTGTTGAGCCCTCAGGCAGCCAAGACTGTTTGGTTTTGTCTAACCACACCTTCCCATTAGGTTGCCTAACAAGTTGAAATGGCAGAAAACTGGGATGGCAAACAAGTGACTCATTCATTCAGTATACCTGTATCATATTCAACCAATCAATTATTGATTGAGTTTCAAACCTCACTTTGCATGTAAATGCCTTACATTAGCGAATTGAACTGGATTCACTTATAATAATAATGGCCTGTTTAAATAGCTTTCTGTAAGTGTAGACTGTAGAGGTAGCATGCCTGACGATGCAGCATACCACAACCATACTAGTTCCTCATCTTTTCCACACTGTAGCTCCAAATAAAATAGTATAGTTAGAAGTGTAACTTTAAGCGGCTTCTGTTGTTTGGCATTAATTGCAGCCTAACACTAGCTGCAAGAATTTGTGTGAGCCTTTTCACTTCCATGCTGTCGTATGTCATACTGGATGACTACTAATATTGGGTATTGGATCAGGGTATAAACTGGCAGTGCAACAACACTTCTGATGGAGGCTAGAGCTGCATTGTCTTACTCCAAGTGACAGCATTGTCCACTAAGATTTTCAATGGGGGGCGATTTCGATCCTATGATTTACTTGAACTTTGGACAGAATTCTACAAAATACCTGAATGATGCCTCTTCCAAACATTCCTCTATGGAGTCATCAATTCTTATCATTGGGAGATCGCAGTTGGATGTGGTGACCCAGGAGAAACGGAGCTAAGGACAAGAATGTGCTTATGTGTAAAGAGCACATAGGACTGAAAGCAGGAGTACAGGATGACTGACTGATCCTTAACACTGTTTGTGGGCATATATGACCCTTCTGGAAGCTGAAGGATATTATGAAGACATTTATAATACTGTACGCAATGAAGATGCACTCATGTAAGAAGAAATTTAGTCCACAAAGGCAGCCAATCTACAAGGCTGTTTGCTGTTTATAATCATATTTGTGCTCTCACACAGTGCAGATTATCAGATTCCTTGTCATTTCAGTACTGCTCATCATTTTTTTATCCTCACGTTTCCCCTTATTTGTATTATACAGGACTAGCTAGTTTATCTTCACGTCGGCAGAGGATCATCTCGAAGGCCATCAAAAATAACCTCTATATAATTTACTGATGGTTAGATAAAAGCTGCAACCTGCAGTGAAGGCAACTTTTGAAGTTCATAATTCTCTATTCATCAATTCAAAGTACATCCTTCTGTTCCCTACGAATGTTGCTCTCATGGTAGAGCAATAAAGATATTATGTAACTACAAAAATATAGTCAAATATATAACAGTTTTTCACAGTACAAATTTAACAATTATTTCAAATGCAATTTATCTTATAACTGTTAATATATGGTGATATTCTGTCGCAGCATAACTTAATGATTTTCATCATGTTTCAGAGCTTGTTTTTGTATCATTTACTCTATTTATTACGTGGAGATAATATCCTTGCAGTAGTTATATTTAGCCCTTCAACTTTGCAAATACCATTTCTTGTCAGGTTACTCGTTCAACTAAGCGTGTCCCCTTAATAGGGTTGCTGTGGAGGTGTCTCAGTATTACCTTTTGTAGAGGTTCTTGCAACTAGATTATTTGTGCCCTATTCCAAGAGGTATCACTTTGAATGCCCAAAGTATGCCAAGCCACATTTTATACTCATTACTGTATGTCAAAAGCCAAGGACTCCCTTGTGGTCATACATATTGTTTGTGCTACTTGCTTGCATTTCAGTATACCTTTTCTAGATTCTGCCACAATGCCTAACACAATAATTGAGCAGTTCATTGGCTTATGTTGCACTGATATTTGGTAGTGTTCCATGACTTACTTTAAACACTAAGCGAGTATTGTAGGTGGTGTTTCTTTTTTGGCTTGATTCTGCATCTGATGTTTTACATACTATGATGAAAAGCATATGAAGATAGTTCATTAGCCTTTTTCCAAAAGAAACCTTGTTTAACCTTTTTGCTTTGAATTTGCAGCGGTGAGTCAGTGACTGAAGAGATCCTAAAATGCATGGCTCTTAGTAGCGTTGAGTAGCCAGGGCTGCATCATAACCTTTGAATTGGTAAATGATCAGTAGTGTTTATGTATTCTTTGTTATGTTGGTAATTGCATCATAGCCTAATGCATCTGGTCTTCTGTTAATTGTGCTTTTAGATGCTCCAAGTGACAGAAGTTTCTGCTGATGACATGCCACTGAATAATTTAATTCCTTGCCGTGGGGATTGCAGGTGTGCTGTTTAATGCCCACAGGTTGCATTCTGGTGGACTGTTTGTAAATTATGACAGTAAAGATGAGTTATATTAGTGAAGTGTTGCATTAGGATATGCACATCTTTCATTGGTTTGTGAAGGCTGTGAAACAGACTTGCAGGGTTCATGCGAGACATGCAAAGAAACATGATCATGATGCAGACGTGCTGATTTATTCATTTAGAATAAATCTAAGGCCCCACAATTTGGTTATTACTCGCTTTGCGAACCATTTTTCTTTTTTTCTGGTGCACTACACACGAGTTACTTCTGTACACATCACAAATTCGTGCAATTTGTGGCCTTGTGGGTTCCCTTTTTTGGTCCTTCATAATTGATGATGTTGAAATTTCAAACTGGTGGCAAGTCTTATTGACCCCAATGATGAGTATCAGACTGTTTATTAGTGTCTCAAGTGACGAATCACGGGCACATTGCTATGAGCTTTGTTCAACGCATCTATGCGATTCTGCTTCTTAACTTTGAGCATGAAGGTACCGGACCATGAAGACTCCTTTAAAGAAAAACAGAACAAAAGTCTGTCGTCCTTTTAACAAGAATGCACGATAGCTGTTAAATTTCAAATGCTGTTGTGCTGTTAATTCTGAACTTAACCAGTACTGCTGCATGATACTATGTGACAATATGCGGCAAGAGAAATCAGAAATGTGCATGCTGAAACAAAGTAGTGAGAGAGTTATAGATGCTGTTATTGTCGGACTGTTGCCCAGCAGTATGGGAGTGAATGACACGACACAGGTTGTGTCATGGCGATGCGTCACTGGATGAACTCGAGTAGATTGCATGCAGTATAGCTTATGTACTGTTTTGCACCATGTTCCAATATTCTGGTTCATACTGATGCTACTCGATGGATGTGTAGATTCAGATAAACCAGTAGCCTCTGATCCACGCAATGTACATGACCTCACACGTTGCAGTGAAATATCAGGAGCACAGATTAAACAGTTTGGTCAGATAGATTGATTTCCCGTGACACAGCATGTTAACTTCTCCCCATTTAGGATCCAGTCCACTCTTGAGTCTATTATTCCAAGGTCGCCATCTAGTGAGCGACCGATCTCAAGTGGCCTGAAGCAGCCCATCAGTTGCTCTCACTCCACGGGTAACTTGTGGGAAAGTTGAGTTTATCGAGCCAATCCTGTTTGCGCAATGGAAAAAGGCACCGCCGGCTTATCTCTTGCAAATCTGCCAATAATTCCAGCGACAGGATACATCAGATCCGCTCCAACTGGATGGATGATGGTACAACAGATTGGCTGGATCATTCTGCCGCTCGTGGAACCTTTCCATTCCATGACACCGTCTTCTGGATTTGGTTGTGAGGGTACTGAAACTTTCCCCTAAAGAGCCGCCCGTCTCCGGCGACGGCGACCCGTCAGGACCACGGCTCATGCAAGTCCCATCCGTCACGCGACGAATGGGATGCTCCCACGTGAACGGGCATGGTGCCTGGCTCCGTTTGTTCTCCGGTCAAGATTGTCATGCCAGTGACTGTCCGGCCCAGTCGATTCCCCAAACCTGACGATTCACTTCGTCCACGTAACCGGCCTCCGTGCCTTTCCTGCTCCGGATCTTTATCTGAAATCCCTCCCATGGATATCAACCGGTAGGAGAACACACTCTGCCTCCAGAGTCCAGAGAAGAAATGGGACCATTGGAGAGGACCCTGGATAGTGGATAGTGGATAGTGAATAGTGGATCGCCTTCGTTTGATCAGATGAGATCTTTCAGCCAGACACTGATGGGGAGCCCTCTTCAGCTGAAGGTCAGCCCTTATTCTGCAAGTGGGAGCGCAACATCAGAAGGGGTGCGGTTGGCACGGAACCTATGGTGTAAATCACAGGAATGAGATGGGATTCCATAGACCCGACCCCCCCTATTATGCAAGAACAAATGTAGTAAAACCTTATCTATTTCCCCACTTTCCGCCACCTCTTTATCTCAAGCCCATCAAATCCGAAGACATATTCTTGTTACGATAGAAAGATTAGGACATTGTATTTTACAAACCATATTCTATCAGAAAGCTGGAAGGACGGTCTGGAGTCTCGACAGATATGCTAAAGAGCCAATGCGCCTCCGTGAGTGTTGTTCAGATGCTACACTAAGAGCTGACTGTCAAGAGATCATATTCCATCAGACAAACTAGGAGAGATGTACGGAATTGAGTTTGCGTAGAAAATTTACTAGTACTATTGGAATTTGGGGAAATTTTCACTGTGTATCCCCGTACACACTCGCACCCTTCTATTCATTCATCCACATACTTACATAAAACCCCTCTTACATTCTAATATTTACACCAACACTCCCCCTTAAGGTGGGCTAAAGATATCTATCATGCCCATCTTGTTACAACTCAACTCGTTCTCACTAGGTCCAAGACCCTTTGTAAAACAATCTGCTAGCTGACTGCGTGATTTTACATATTCTGGTCTTAGAAACCCATTATCAAGCTTCTCTTTGATGAAAAATCTATCAATCTCCACATGCTTAGTACGATCGAACTGAACAGGATTGTTTGCGATATTGATTGCAGCAACATTATCACAGTGCAACACCATGGTCTCATTTCTCAACAGCTTCAACTCCTTCAATAAGCCTTTCAACCACAACATCTCACATAGGCTCAATGCCATTGCCCTATATTCAGCTTCCGGAGTAGACCGAGCCACAACCGCTTGCTTCTTGCTTCGCCATGAGACAAGGTTGCCTCCCACAAACACACAATAACCAGAGGTTGACCTCCTGTCATCTCTACAACTTGCCCAATCTGCATCACAGTATCCTTCCACATTGAGGTGAGCGTTCTTTCTAAACCATAACCCTCTCCCAGGGGTTCCCTTCAAGTACCTTAAAATTCTGTAGACCACCTCCATATGCTCTGTCCTAGGATCATGCATATATCTGCTTACCACACTCACTGCATAAGAGATATCAGGCCTTGTATGACACATGTATATCAACCTCCCGACCAGTCTTTGATATGTTTCTCTATTAACTGGATCTCCGGACTGGGCATTGATTTGATGATTTTTATCGATTGGTGAATTACATGGCCGACATCCAAGCATTCCAGTTTCCGCCAACAGATCAAGGACATACTTCCTTTGAGAGAGAACAATCCCCTTTGGCGATCTAGAAATCTCAATTCCAAAAAAGTATCGAAGTGGTCCCAAGTCTTTCACCTCAAATTCCATTCCTATGCTCCTCTTCAAATCTTTGATTTCCTCCTCATCATCTCCAGTAATTACTATGTCATCCACGTAAACTGCCATAATGGTGATAAAGGTCCCCCTATGTTTATAGAAAACTGTATGGTCACCATTGCATTAAGTGTATCTCATACCGCAGACTGCTCGCCTGAACCTGTCAAACCACGCTCGAGGTGACCGTTTTAACCCATATAGTGACTTCTTAAGTCTACACACCTTTCCCACTGTCTGATTATTTGCAAACCCTGGTGGGATTTCCATATAGACCTCCTCCTGTAGGTCACCATGAAGAAATGCATTCTTCACATCCAGCTGATGAAGAGCCCAACCAAAATTAACTGCACAAGAGATCAAAGTCCTGACAGTGCTCATCTTTGCCACAGGAGCAAAGGTCTCATCATAATCAATCCCATATGTTTGACTATACCCTTTTGCCACCAATCTTGCTTTGTATCTATCCACCTCTCCTTTTTGGTTCTGCTTTACAGTGTATACCCACTTGCAGCCCACTGCCTTCTTTCCCTTTGGAAGTTGGACCAGTTCCCATGTTTTGTTTTTCTGGAGAGCATGCATCTCTTCCTTCATTGCTTCATTCCACCTAGGATCTTGCTTTGCACACTTCCAGTCCTTTGGGATAGGCACGGTTTGTAAAGATGCAACAAATGCTCTATATGCAGGAGAAAGACGAGAATATGAGAGAAAATTGGCAATGTCATGATCTGTACTGGAGTGCTCAAATCCAAAGCGAACAGGAGGTTTTCCAAAATTAGATCTAGTATCTCTACGTTGTGCAAGAGGCAACTCTATAGGTGTAGGATTAGGGAGAACATTACCAGTTGACCCAGATTGAGTCGAGGAGCTCGATGGAGAGAGGTCCGAGGAGAGGCTTGGGACTGGTGCAATAGGCTGTTGTGGCTGTGGTGAACCAAGTTGCTCCCCCTGACTCTTGAACCGCCTCCTTTGATATACTATTGGCTCTTTGACAACAGTCTCCCCATTCTTTGCTTCCACTTCTCCTGTAGGACACGGGATAGTCCCAACAAGCACCTCTAGGCTCTTTTCACCAATAATTTCTCTATTCCCTTGGATATCACTCATGCCCTCAATAGTATCCTCATTCACCACCTCCTGAAGTACTACATCTTGAGGCACAGACGCCGTAATAGTCCCAACATTCACTTCCTCCTCACTTCCTTCATTCTGCACAGAACCATTCTCCCCCTCTCTACTGTCACTCTCAGTGACTGAAGAGAACTCCTTAAGGTACGGATCAAAGTCCCATGGTTTTGTGTAGTATGGTTCATACTCTCTAAACGTCACATCCATGCTCACAAATAGTTTCTTCCCAACAGGATCCCAACACTTGTATCCCTTTTGTGTAGAGGAATATCCAACAAAGACACATTTCACCGCTTGAGGATCTAATTTTCCCACTGAGGGCCTATGGTCCCTAACAAAACAAGTGCAACCAAACACCTTTGGTGGTACCTTAAACTCTCGTTGTCCCAAGAGGAGCTCAACGGGTGACTTCATACCAAGTATTCTGGATGGCATACGGTTGATAAGATATGCTGCTGTCATCACTGCCTCACTCCAAAGATACTTGGGCACATTCATCTGAAACATCATTGACCTTGCTACCCCCAACAAGTGTCTATTCTTTCTCTCAGCTACTCCATTTTGCAGTGGAGTATTAGGACACGTGGTTTGATGTATAATTCCATGATCTGAAAGATATGACCCAAACTCATTGTTCACATATTCCTTCCCATTATCAGTACGAATTATTCGAATCCTGGCATTAAATTGATTACTGACCAATTTATGAAAATCTTGAAAGCATCGGAGGACTTCATGCTTACCCTTAAGCATGTATATCCATGTCATGCGGGTATGACAATCAATGAACGTGACAAAGCACTTAAATCCACTCAAGGATGTAACCGAACAAGGACCCCAAACATCTGAGTGTATTAATAAAAAAGGTTCAGTACTACGAAGACCAATACTAGGATAATGGGACCTTGTATGCTTCCCAAGTTCACAGGCATCACACAAAAGCTTGCTTCAATCCACATCCTTGAACACATCAGGATACAAACTACTCAAATTTTCAAAAGGCAAATGTCCTAACCGACGATGGAGCAAGATGATCTCCCTCTCATGTGCTCCAACATATACTGCCAAGGCTGACTCCACATGGTTGATGCACCACAGCCCATTACGCCTGACTCCAGTCCCAATCACTCTCCTCGTCCTCTTCTCCTGAAAGATACAAAGATTTTCATCAAATGTAACAGTGCATTTAAACTGGTCAATGAGTGAGCTAACAGAGAGGAGATTAACTGGGAAGGAGGGCACATGCAAGACTGAAGATATGCAAAGAGATGGGGTGCACTCTACAGACCCTACACCATGAATGGGTTGAGAGGTGCCATCAGCTGTTTCAATAGTCTCTGAGTGGGAATGTGGAGTATATGTTTTAAACAAACTAGATATGCCTGTGACATGCTTGGAAGCTCCTGAATCTATGACCCATTCTATGTTATGCCTATATGTAGATGCAAGTGCCTGAGCCTGAGTACCTTTGCCCTGGTGGGCATAGTTGGCAAAGTTACCAAAGTGACTAGTAGTGGCAATCTCAGATTCAGCTGGAGTGGTTTTGGAGGACTCAGATGCTTTGCTCTTCTGCCACTGCTCCCATTGTTTGACCTGCTCCCCAATCAAAGTGAGAGTTGTGGATTCTTCTGTGGTAGCAACATTGGCTTGGGGACCACCACGGCCTCTGCCACGACACCCTGCACGACCTCCTCCACGACCACCACGAGTGCCACCACGACCTCCACGAGTCCCACCTCGACCACCATAGGTTCTAGGAGGAAGAGGGCAATTGTAGCTCAAATGTCCCTTCTCTCCACAGTTGAAACATTCCCTATCCGCCATTGTGGTGTAGGCTGACTTCACGGGATTGTTGCTACTCATCACCCGAAGTCTACTCTCCTCATTAACCATGGCTGACACAGCCTCCTCCATGGTGGGTAAACTATCCTGGTGGCAAAAGGCAGCCCTTCTGCTCTCAAATTCAGGATCCAAGTTCTTCAGGAAATGAGTCACCCTCCTATCCTCGACCCACTTCTGAACATCTCGAGCATCCTATGGATCCCTCATACAAAGTGGAGCATAGTGGTCCAACACTCCCCACAAATACTGCAACTCACTAGCATATTGCTCCACTGGTCGCCCTGCCTGTTTCACTGCATCAGCCTTGCCTTGAATCTCCATCATTACCATCACATTCCCCCGCCTGGAAAACATGCTACCCAAGGCCTTCCATATTTGCGCTGCAGTATGCATTGCTTCCACCATTTTACTCACAGACGGTGACATGGATGCCAACATCCACGCCACTATGGTAGAGTTTGTTGTATGCCAAACTATCCACTCGGGGCTAAGCTTGTTAGCCGGCTCAACACAATCCTCCGTCAGATAGTGCTCTACTCCTTTTCCTCCCAGTAGAATCTGCACTCTTCTAGACCAACTCAGGTAGTTCTTGCTCCCTTCTAGTTTCACATCATTTGGCATTAGTTCCAGTTTCAGCTTAGGTGCTGCAGCAGGCACCCTGGAACCAATCATGCCCATCTCCAAAAGTTCCTGAATCATCGACCTCATCTCACTTCTCATCTCACCCTTAGTAATTAGTGAACCATCACCACTACGTTCAGCCTCTTCTGCCTTCTTTTTTGCCTCAGCCTCTTCAGGACTCATTTTTTCAACCGCAAAAGGGACTGGGGGAAGCTAGCAGCCAGCCCCCCCTCGAACTCCTTCAGCTCCTTTCCCTCTTCTTCTCAGCACAGCAATCCTCTTCTTCACCCAACAGGACAACACTGCTGCACTTCCTTTTCTCCTGCAGAAGAATCCCACGGCCAGCCTTCTTCCTGCACTCCTCACGCACCGGCCAGCCTTCTTCCTGCAGAAGCTCCTCACGCACCGGCCAGCCTCAGCAGGCTTCACCGCTTGCCTGCACCCACGCTCTGCCAGCCGCGTGCTCAGATCGCCGCGCAACTGCCGCCCGCCGCGCACCGCTCCATGCGCGCATCCGCGGCTCGCCTTGCGCCGCTCCTTGCGGGCCCAGCTCGCGGGCCCAGCCTGCCGCCGCTCCCACGCGCGCGCCGCGACTGCCTTCACCGCCGACGGGCTTGGTCGCCGCCGCCGACGCCGGGAACCCTAGCTCTGTATACCATATTGGAATTTGGGGGAAATTTTCACTGTGTATCCCCGTACACACTCGCACCCTTCTATTCATTCATCCACATACTTACATAAAACCCCTCTTACATTCTAATATTTACACCAACAAGTACCATATGCTATCTTAACTTCTACGTCACAATTTGCATTAACTACCTCCCGAGGACTAGCAACATAGGAGCATCAGATGCTCCAAGTGAATCTTCCAGTATGCTATGGGGGTTTCAGTCAGGACAGTTACCCTAGTGAAGTAAAAGTGCAGTCTAGTGATAATATGACAGTAAAAGGTCCATTGTCCATATTATCGGGGTGACTATAATCATAATTGGAACAGAAGAGGGCATTAAGCAGCTTATTTATTACATGGTACTACCAGGCCCATCCATCACGTTGATAAGCAAACTACACTTACTTTCGTTTTTACTTACAACTAAAAAAACAGAACTTGCATGTTTGAATTACATTACTAGATTTCTTATGGCAGATATAAAGGGCAGAAGCAGCCATGGACAGATATGTTTAGATAGAAAGATTTGCACAGATAAGAATAGACATACCAGAATGATATAAGAGCAGATATATATGACAATATATCACCCGTTATCTAAACAGAAGCACTATTTTATAATATTTGGAGGATGAACAAGACTTGATTCTGAGTTCTAGATGTCGGCATGCACCGAAATAAGCCACACAGCTGTACCACTAATTTGCTTCCCAAGCATCTATCTTAGTAAAAGCCACTACCAATGAAGAAATACATTATTATGTTCGGGGGGAGACAATGAACAAGTGTCAAGGAAATCCCTTACCACTTTTTATGGTTGAAGTCTAATATTCCCAGCATACAATGTTGCAGTCAAGAAACTTCTTCTATTATTTGTACTGAGAAGGTGATCTGCACAATAATAACTCTATACTGAATCTTTAGTATCCAGGCTCGGTGAAAAGGAAGGCCAGGCGTTCCTGCATTAACTGAAGGCGGAAGTTGGTACCTGAGCTGAGGTTAAACAGGACACCCGCCAGGTTAGTAGCCTCTTCCAAAATGTATGTTCTAGTCTGTACAAAGCAAAGAAATAGAAGATTACCAAATACTAAGGGATTTGATGCTTTCTTGCGCCAGTCTCCCTTTTATTAATGAAAGAATGTTCATGCCGCAAACAAAGAAGATGAGGTGTCAATCTGATAGACAAGTCAAAAGGCAGCCCACTTTTCACGAGGAACGTATCATGTCTTGGGTTCAAGATATAGGGAATAAGTGAGCGTGGTCATCAGATTTTATTCATCGATGTGGAATTGCAATGGACACTCCTATTTTTGTAAGCTCAGATAGTGGACAGGCGTACATATTTCCAGTGATGACGACCAATATCATTGTACACACCTTAAAGCTGAGATTCTAGGGAATCTGGAGCACAACTCCTGATATCATGAATGCCTTCAGCACTTCAGGTTGCAAGTATAAATAGGCCATGTACCTGCGCCCATCAGTTCACCCAAGTTCAGATTTGAGGCCAAGCCAGCTTCTTTGTACTTTAGAGCGCAAAGCCTATAAGAAAGACTCTAGAGCACAGCCCTTTTTTTTTTACTTACAACCTCAAAAGTATCATTCCTCACTAACCATGTCAAGGGACCCACTAGCAGTAGGACATGTAGTTGGCGACATTTTAGATCCATTTATCAAATCAGCCTCACTTAGGGTTCTGTACAACAATAAGGAGCTGACCAATGGGTCTGAGCTCAAACCGTCACAAGTAGCAAATGAACCAAGGGTCGAAATTGCAGGGCGCGACATGAGGAACCTTTACACTCTGGTAAGTCCATAACCAGTTCATTAATACATCGAGCAGTATTAAGTTATGGAAAAAGTTAACCTTAAGTTCAGCAAGGTGTATTTAGGGTCAACGAAAAAACATATTTTCTTAATGCACAGGATTTTATTTTGTAAAAAGTTGCAGCGCAGTCTCTTATTTGTAACATCTGCTTTTGCAGTTCATTGCCTTTAGTTGTTTTCAGTGCCTAAAGAGCACTGAGAGCAAAGAATCTCAACTTTTTGTAAGTTTAGCTCGTCTTTATGGATTGAAAAAGACCTCTGCACATCCATTTTGTTTCTACTGTCCTTATGCTTGATAGCGTTGGCACATGTACCTGCATCTTGTACATGGTGCTGTCTAGAATAAAAACTATGCCGTCAAGAAGTACAGGAATCTTGAATAAATATTATTAGATGCAGAAATACATGTCACACAGTGAGTTTTTGCATTTTAGAGCGCAATGAAGATGCCATCATACAAGAAGCCTGGAACAGACAAATTTAACAGCTTACTGTGACTAGTTTATCCTAAAACGCATCGAAGTTAGTAGATAACTCGAATGTCAAGATTGTGCTGGTTAAGAGAACAATGTCTCTGTCTCTGAATAAAACATAAGAACTGTGGTGCAAATTTCAGAGATCATCTTTTATTTGATAAGGAAACTGTTTCATTAAGCTGATAATATTTCCTCAAAATAACAAGCTAACTTCCTACTAGGTGATGGTGGATCCAGACTCACCAAGTCCAAGCAACCCAACAAAAAGAGAATACCTTCATTGGTAAGACCTGGAATATTTCACAATTATTGGAAATTACTATTCTATAATTTCAGTAGTATGATGTGGCATATCCAAAATAAGTATTAATGCTTATGCTATGTACATGTCACAGGTTAGTGACAGACATCCCAGAATCAACAAATGCTAGCTATGGTGCGTTCTTTCATTTCTGTCCTTTTCACACTTTTAAGATTTCATAAATTCAAGAGTTATCTAAGATTCTAAAATAAATGCAAATAGTGTTAGTCAATATGACATTTATATGTACGCCCTTTTTATATATAAAAAATGAGCATGCATATCACCTGTAATTTAATGGAATTTTTTTCCAAATGGCAATTATTGGTGCTAATTTGGGAAAGATAAAGGTATCAAAAGTAGGGCATACCTGAATATCAAGCAGCTAGCTATCACTTCCGCGATGACGATTCTTTGGATTGTGATTGCGATAAAAATTGTGCAATCCAACTCCACTGAAAGTGGATTTCATAAGTTAAGCTGAAATTTTATTTTTAGCTGAACGTGATAATTTCGGTAGATTTGACAAATTAAATTATACCATAATGATTGCTTATCACAATATTTCCACAGATGATAGCAACATTCATTGTAACTCACCTTTGACATGTGTGCACAAATTCTATTACAGGAAATGAAATTGTCAGCTATGAAAACCCAAAGCCAACTGCTGGAATACATCGATTTGTCTTTATACTTTTCCGCCAATCTGTCCAGCAGACTGTTTATGCTCCAGGATGGAGACCAAATTTCAACACTAGAGACTTTTCAGCACTTTATAATCTTGGACCTCCTGTGGCTGCGGTGTTCTTCAATTGTCAAAGGGAGAATGGGTGTGGAGGCAGACGATATATTAGATAAGTACCAGATCACTGGCACTGTTCTGCAAGAAGGAATATTATTAATTAAACGTGAAAAAATTCACAAGGTAAAGCACGTCGCAAAAGATGGTCAATGCTGGGCCTTGAAATGTAGTTTCATTTGAAAGTTACTTTGTCACGTCTGTAAGTGCAAAACAAGACATTTGGAGAACGAATTGGGCTTACAATTCAACCATCTTGGATAACAATCTAGTGTCTACATCTTCAGTAAGGGAAACTTGATGTTGATGCATATAAAACTCGTTGTCCCGGTCATGTTCAAATTTCAAAAGCAGATGCCCTTCAGCAAACTAACAGTTGAATGCAGGTTGCAGGGTATAAGAACAAACAAATCTTGCCTCAGGCCCTGTAGCTCTTCATATAGCAATTTCAATCCAGGGTTGCTTGCTTTAGGAAGTTTCTATAACACAGTGCTAAGCTGTGCAGCATGTGCAGGACAGAACGCTAGCACTCAATAATAATGTCAGACTGTCAGTGACCAACCTCTGAACCTTTTCACCACCTGATACAAAAGTATCATAGCGTCATAGCGCAATTCACTCTGATCTCAAATAACTGCACAGTTACAATAATCATTTGTACCCCACTTGGTATTTCAGCTTTAATACCAGAATAAGTAATGCATTTGCATAGGAGCGAGAAACAACTACCATAAATATGTGGCCCCAACCAAGGTAAGTATTGATCATCCAGGGTAATTCATGCGGAAGGTAGCACAATAAGCACTAAGATCTTGTGTCCAGTCCTCAAGAACAACTGGCTAGGTAGATATTACATGGATCTTCAGATAAATCCGATAATCTTCCAGAAGAACTACAGGCCCTCAAAATGTATTTGCTTAATTAGTATGGAAAGAACAGCACATATCTCATGAATATGCGAATGATTCTTCTGTCCAACTAAGAATTCACTGGTTTCCCCATTCACTTCGATTATACCAGATCCTGGCTCCTGCTGCCTTTGTTTCCAGACATCAACCCTCTAACCTTCTTCACAGAGTCCATCTATAACTTACAGCATTCACGTTAAAGATGAGGACATAAACCCCACTACCAGAGGACTCCAACTCCTGAACATTCATAAGAATCTGAGGTGAGAAATCCATCTGGCCAAGAGCTTGGCATGCCCTCGGGAGAGCTCCCAATGTGAAAACAGCAGGTTTCATTGGCATAGCGTTTATGAGAGCTCCCAGAGTCATATGCTTCCTGGATGAGGCCAGCTCTGCAAAGAAGATCCACCATGCAACCATAGTGCTCCCATGGGAGAGCTTGTATGACTGTCATTAACTCAGATATACGACGAGCATCTGGCACCAAATCAGAGTGGCAACAAGCGCCAAGGACAGTACGAAAGTTACCTCAATTAGGGGGGAAACCTGAAGTAATCGTCCTGTCAAAGCACTCAATAGCTTGCGTACCATGACCATGCAATCCAAATACAATGGTCGCGTTCCAGGAGGACAGGTTCTTGAAGGCCATCCTATGGAAGATGGAAACAGCAGTCTCCAATGATCCACACTTCCCATACATGCCAACCACTTAAGTCCCCACATGCTCATCCCATTCGATGCCCGCTTTATATACTCAAGCACTCACTTGCCAGACTCCAGATCGAGAGCCCAAGCTCGCACAAGCTGATAGGGCAGACGGGCAGTGGAAAGAAGAACTTTGTCTGGTTTCACCCCTGATGTCCGCATTGCATTGAAAACCTCCGATGCCTCGTTTGGACGCTTGCACTGCACCAATCCACTGATCATAACCGTCCAAGAGACAATGTCCTTCACAGGAATCCTGTCAAAACCCGCTTGGCTAGATCCAATTTCTCGCATTTCACACACATATCCAGCACAGCATTCCCGACAGTGAGGCTCAGCTCCTCTCCCTCTTGAGTTACTACCAACCGTGCACAACCCTCCCAGCCTCCCGCACACGACGAGCACGGTCACCAAAGTCGCATCCTTCGGCGCACCGTCCATCTCAGCGAAGACCCCGATCGCCTCCCTGAACTTCCCATCCCTGACAAAGGCGGAAGCCGGAAATCACGGTGTCCACGACCACGAGTCCACGACACGACGTCCCGCTCGGCCATTTCGTCGAACGCTCTCCTCGCGTCCCCGCACTCCCCGCGCGCGCCGTAGACCGCCACTAGCGCGTTCCGGATCGGCAGCGCCCCAGCAAGTAACCCGGCCTTTTTCAGCGACCGAAGAATGGAGCGCGTTCCTGACCGGCAGCGCCCCAGCAAGTAACCCGGCCTTTTTCAGCGACTCGTTGGGCCGCACGAGCGCGCCCCGGAGGCGACGGTCCCGAAGGCGCGAAAGGCAGCGGAGGGTGCAGCTGGAGACGAGGGCGTTGGATGGGTGCGCGCAGGCGCAGCTGGGCCGCTGGGGCGGGGAATGGAGCGGTGGACGAGGGCGCGGAAGGCGTCGGCGTTCGCGAGCGGCGGCGGTGGAACGTGGAAGGTGACCGGCAAGGCGGCGTTGTGCACTATTTGTGTCATTGTGTGGAACGCGAGCGGCAAATGCTTCTTGCTTCCCCAAATGTTAACTGAATGGTCACTACATAGTGTCAGATGCCATAAACTGTTTGCCCTCATGAATGCTCCAGAGTCTAAAGATACCGGGAACATTCAACGCCGGAGAAAGTAACTGTAATACATCTATTATTAAGTTAGAACTAAACTATAAGCTCAAACCATATCCTTTGCTCCTAACCAGCTAACACTAGTACACATTTGCGCCCATGAGCAGCTCATATATACATCCGAACGACCATCTAACAGATGTTACAGGATACACATAATAACAAGGTGAAATTCTAGACTCAGGTCAGGTCAGGTCATAAGATTAAGGAGCAAGTTAATCTGATGATTGGTTCCCACAGCGCTGAAGCTCTGCTTCAAGTTGCGGGGTCGCTGAGAGTATGATATCCTGATAAGGCTGCTCTTGGTTAACTTCTAGAAGACCACGGCTCTTCAGAACCTGCCGACGGAAAACATTATATGAGGATTTCACTATTTACTAATAAGCTGGAAAGTACAGAATTTTTGGGTGAGCAAGATGGATTGAACAAAGAAAATGAGATGACCAAGATTAACAGCTCGATGGATATATACTGATCACTTTATCAAAGAAATACACCGTTAATTGGGTCCCGGAACCAAGGAAAGGATAGCTCATGATTGGAAGAGAAATGTCAAGGTACATTCAATTATCATTTCCCAATAGCAATACAAAACCAGATCAATCCTTGAAGAAAGAAACATGAAGTCATGCAGATTATCATCCAAGCAGCAAGTTACAGAAACCATACCAGAGTTTCATAGAACAAAGTTGCTGATGTTTTCCTCTTTCTTCCTTCAAGGACATGACTCAGACTTAAAGAATTAGTTCCCTCCTTACTCTTCTGATCCATGAATAGCTGATGGAGGCAACTTGCTATTTTCCTGAATTAGTAAATGCAGATAGGCAACAGGTGAAGAAGGCTATAGGCAGGAAGGATATAGTTAATAATTTATAAGAAACAGAACAAGCTACCTAGTTCTAGTTGAATCCAGCAAACCTGCAAAAAAAACAGCATTTACACGCACATGAGAGCCTGGCACAGTACAAACATCTGCAGCACAGCATAAGCTATAAGAGTTTATAAACAATTACCTTCATCTTCAGTGTGCTCTTCATATATAGGAATATCCTGCATGTGAATGCCATTTCCAATGCATCAGTTATAATCATAAATCATAGGAAATCTTATCATGTGAGTTTGATGCATGCAGAAGCTTTACCTCATCAATATTATCTAGAGCAGCATTCAGTGCTTCATTGTGCAACGGAGTTTGGTTTTCTGATTCATGCAGTCCATTCTTCTGTGGTATTTCTGAACTAGGTACATCTCCTTTGACTTGAGTGCCCTTCTCTTTGGCTGTATCTTCATTACATTCACAAATTTCATCTTGAACAGGCCCACTTTCTGTGTGACAGCCAACAGGAGCTTCAAAATCTGTTCGCTCATCCAATTTTCTCTTTCCTGATGCATCTAGAATGCTTTCTCGTTCTGTACTTCCAGTATCCTTGCAAGAATGGACGGATTCGGTGTGTTCATAGGAAAGACGCCTCGGGGTTTGGTTTTCTGATTCATGCAGTCCATTCTTCGGTGGTATTTCTGAACTAGGTTCATCTCCTCTGACTCGAGTGCCCTTCTCTTTGGCTATATCTTCATTACATTCACACACTTCATCTTGCACAGGCCCACTCTCTGTGTGACAGTCAACATGAGCTTCAAAATCTGTTCGCTCATCCAATTTTCTCATCCCTGATGCATCTAGAATGCTTTCTTGTTCTGTACTTCCAGTATCCTTGCAAGAATGAACGGATTCAGTGTGTTCATAGGAAAGACGCCTCCTTGCTTTAACTAATTCCTCCTTTGAACTTTCAGGTGCCTCTGGTGCAGTAACATGTTCAAGGGGGATTGAAGTCTGATCTGTCAAAATAAGAGGGGACACTAACTTACAGTTGAAGTTTACATCAATAATTGCGCCTAATGATGCGTGAAAATGTGACCTACATGGAATCAGCGGATCCATGAAAGTATCTGGCAGAGAACCAACTTTTGCCACCCTCCAAGTATCAAGATAAGTGTGAGATGCTTTCCTTCTTTGCTGCACTAGATCACTTGCATCCTCTAATGCTTCTCTATAGATCCTATAATAAATAAAAATATATTACCAAAATAGTACATGTTACAATTCTGTGAAAGCATGGAATGGTCCATAATATTCTGAGAATCACTTCCAACAAAGTGCAGCCTACCATCTCCCTAGTCCCAACAAAAAAATGAAGAATATAGGAAATAAAGAAGTCAACCATAAAACTTCACCGCGAAAGTTCCAAAGCTTGTTCGACTAGGTTAGGTTTATTGAATTGCTTCATTTGGTCAACAAGCCATAGTGAGGCTATAAATTAAACTCTAATAAGCCAGCTTTTTGGATTTTGAATTAGCCAGGCAGGACATTAGCATGAAAGCCATTTTTCCATGTTGATTTCTACTTCTCAAACGAAATATCCAAATAATGATTATGATTACATTGGACGTGTTCTCTGTTAAAGAACACACAGAAGCTCTCTTCTGGAAAGTAACCAAAAAGCTTCTATGAGATCCTATATTTAAATATTTCATATGAAACACAAATGAGAGCCTAGATTTATCGGAGAAGCGAAAACCCAGCTTGAGGTAACAAGAACAGCATAAGCTAACAATACCAACTGCTATGGCACCTCCAAACAAGCATGTACGGGTAACACAACTCGTGAAAGAATCTGTACAAGCAAGCTAGAAGTTGTTCTTACCTATTTGATAGTACGGTACTCTCATCAAACAATAACCAAGTCAATCTTCTCCTAACCCTCCGCCTGCCTTCTCGTTCTGTCGGTATATAATCCCCCTTATTGTACAATGCCCTCCTTCTTTTTCTAGTAGCCTGGCTCTTCTCAGTTTTAGCTGGCGTCCTAACCCTAAATCTAGAAGAAGATGATGGCCCTGGATCAGAAGTAAATGAAGCATGCAATGAGTATGACTAAGAACTAAGTAGAACAGATAACTTTGTCACAAAACCAAACCTGGGACACCCTCTGGCACAGGCTCTGGAGTAGAAGGTGATAGCTCATTCTCTGCCCTTGTTTCACAGCTTAAGACAGGAGCTTCAAGTGACTCGTGTTCTCCAGTGTCATGCTCTGGAAATCCTGCTGCAGGTGGAGCTGCGTCCGATTTTCCTAGCAGTGAATCATTTCCTGATGTTTCAATTGTTGGTTTATTTGCACTGAGACTCCCACAAGTCATATTCTCCAGAACATTCGAGTTTTGGTCTTCTTGACTTCTGTTTCAAAGCATCTTAATCAACATCCATCAACAGTATGACCGAAAATCTCGAAGTAAAGGATTTGCTGACAAAATAAAAGTGTGGGTAAAAAAGTAGCTTTTACTCACTCTTGCGGAGGAGGCATAGGAGTCATAGAACAGGTAGAACCCCCATTATTCCCATCCATGTTCACTCCTCTTGTGGAGTTATCCCCAGTTTTGGTTTTATCAGAAGGATCATTTGCTTCGGCCACCATATCCAGAGTCACAGAAATGGAAGAACACCCAATATTCTCATCCATGTTCACTTCTCTTATACAACCATCCTCAGTTTTGCTTTTGTCTGAAGGATCGTTTGCTTCGGCCACCATATCCATCATATCAGGAGGAAGAACACTGTTTCAAATTCATTTTAGGAATCACTATCTGAAGAAATGCGCTCATATGCTTTTAGGACATAAAGGCAACAGCAAAGTATACTTACTCCTTCACTGGTGTGAACCAAGCAGAATCAGCATTTTGGTCTTCTCTTTCAGGTTTATCCCCTTCAGTACTTAAGTCTAGAATATTATTTGCTTCACTAATGGCATGCATCACTTCACGTGGGACAACGCTGCATTACAAGGAAGCTCAGAAATCCAAAGGACCTAACCACTTTTACCATTTGTAAGAAGAAGCGCAAGTCCTTACATGTATTCCGGCATTAAACATGTAGAATCAACATCATACGAACATGACGCCCTCTGATAAGACTGCCATTGGATAAACATTGAGCTTCAGTTTTCAAAGAAATAAGATGAAACCGGCAAAATTGAATCACAGTATTGGAAAAGCAAAGAGTAGCACGTCTCTAATGAGCAACTGAATGTAATTTTGCAAAAGTCCATGAAGGAGCTGAAACTAACTTGTAAATCCATATATTAAAAACTAATACCACAAGAGTTAACATCAGTCCAGAGCATTGCGCAGGTCACAGGTGGGGGCACCTAAAGCAGTGCCAATATATTGTCGAACAGACCAAACCCCATCAGTTGCGGGCCTTCGGTAGGATGTTGAAGCATTATTTCTAGTCTTTCAACTCGCCATTTAGCACATAACGGACGTCTGTAGCTGTCTGGCAGGTTGATGTCCTGCTACGTGTTTGTGGATTCAGTTCCTCATGTGGAATATACTTTGTTGGGGACAAAAGGATTGGCTGTGGTTTGGCCTGCTTGGGGCCTGTCACGCTTCTGTATTGCATTAGGTGGCTGCCCCAGTGACACATTCTTCTCAATGCTTGGGTTTCAGGTAGGTACTTAGTGTCACTTAGCTCATACAGTTGGTTAGTTCAATGATTCTTCACTTCAGGTGCTATTGATAAAAAAACTACTTCATAAGGGTCAATGTGCACGCCATTGTAATCAAAGCAGATCATATGGAGGGAGCTGGGTACCTCATAAAAATAGGGGGCATGATGGAGCTCATCTTCCAATAGAATATCTACATAAAAAAAGGAAGCAGGATACATATCACTTTTCAGTTATATGCATGCTAGGTCCAAAAGGCAGAGGTCTGGTTGAAGTATCTCGAGAAAACAAAATGGATGAGAAAGCAAAACAACAAAAGTAAATGCAATGCTGATGGCATCAATACCTTGACGCGCCGACTGATGGTGGTCGTCGCCTTCATCATCTCTGCATAGAGAGGTTAAAGGCTAGCTAAGAAAGTATGTTCCATGTAACAAACTAATGAGACTAGTACATGACCAGGAATGCTTACGTATCTTCAGCAATCCCCAAATCGAAAGAGTCAAGCTCAAATCTTTCCGGTCTGGTGAAGGTTGGCAGATCATCTGACACACATGCTTCCCGAATTACCACAGATGTTCGCACAATAACTTCTGTTTCTACCCTTATAGAGAGGCCTTCACTTGATATTGGACTAGAGACTTGAGTTGTTCTCACAGCATGAACAGGTTTCTTGACTTTGTTGGTGTCTTGACGGCTTGATACTGACCTTCTTCCATGAACAGCTTTATTCACTTGCTTCGAAACTCCACGTGCCAACCCTCCAGTTGGCGCACTAGGTTGCACACATTGTCTTAGCAGAAATGAGCGAAGTTCCTCGTAATCATGGTAGAGGTAATCCACTTTCTTGGAGTATATCCTAACAATTCCAAACAGAAGCTGTGCCAGTATTCTGTGTGGGCTCTGGTCATCAGATAAAATCTTATCTGCCAACAGAAACCTATTAGGAGAATTCCTGAACAAGATAGTTTGGTCTAGAAAAAGAAAGATGCCCCCTTTCTACCAACATCACTAACAGCTTTAACAACACTTGTGCATATCATCATCTAATTCAAAGAATCAAAGCTATAAATTGGCGTGTGGTATGCCTAAACGGTTCACATGGCAAGTCTGGTTGACGCACCTGATTACCGGGATTATGCTCAAGTGCCATCAATAAAACCCTCCCTGACCTAAAACCCCCCAAACCTTCCACTGGCCAAAACCATCTATAAAGGCACCACCCAAAACTGAAATGCTCACACCGCAGGAAAGGGCACCAAACACACAAGGAGCCATTCCTCTCTCGCACCCATGTTCTCGAGCCCAAATCCCCAACGCATGCCGGTTTTAAAACCTAAACCCCCACATAAACCCTTTCCTTCTCCCCGCAGCTTCTCCCACTGCTCCAAACCAGCATCACAAATTACTAGATTAGAGAAGTCCCCTCTTGCCCGAACCTTATCTCCACCAAAACTACTCTAAAAATCCAACCAAAAAGGGGAATTGCCCTGGCATTGCAGGAGTTGACATCGAGTCGTTACCAACGGAGGCGACGATGTCCGTGCGCGCGACCTGGTCCCGGCTGAGCGCCGCCTCGCCGCAGAACGCCGCCACCCACACCGGTCCGAGCGCGCCCTTCTTCGACAGCAGGGCCTTGGAGTAGAACATCTCCGCGGCCCCCACTCACAGCCGCTCACGCGAAACGCCGAGCGCTGCCGCTGCCGCTGCCGCCGCCGCCGCGCCAATGCAAGCGCCCGCCCAGGCCCGCTCAACGGCCACCGAGAGTGAGGAAAACCAGAGGAGGCCGCGTGCGAGGCGTGGCCGGCTGCGTGGTTTTTGGTTGGTTTTGGGGGAGTATGAGAGCAGAGGAAGGGGGGCAGTGGCGTCAAGGGGAAGGAGGGGAAGGGGGAGAGAAGTGAAACGGCTCGCGGGTGTGGGGAAGTGACGTGATTGCCCCTCGGTTCGAGACGTTGAGGATGGATTTTTGGAAACTTTTTGGGTTTGTTTTTCTTTTTCTTTCTTTTTATTCCTGTTTACCTTGTTTGGATATGTGTTATTACAAGCAACCCGCATACTATAAGAGAGCATAGACGGTAATGAACTAATGATATTGGTGAGGCAAACGATCGGACATATAAGACCAGATATGATTGGCATTAATCAATTCAGATTTTCTTTTTTCATTCATGTATCCATCTGACGTAAATGGTTTTGGTGAATCTATTTAATGTAGTGTTTGGTTCATGGTTTTAATGTAGTGTTTGGTTCATGGTTTTGTGACGTAAATGGATTATAAAGAATAAAGCGATTATGTTATATGTGTTTGGTTTAGTTTGACCTGTAATCCGATGCCATATAATTAGATAGCGACGTTACCGCTGCTTGTTGGCTGTAATCAGGTTACTAGAACTCAGCACTCGTATTTCCCTTCGCTCGCTCGGTAGCTTCCTGCATTTATTTATGTTTACAGTGTTCAACAAAACAAAATCAGATATTTGATCAATCCATTACCACTAGTGTTGTATTTTATTTCCCTTTGTGTTTACATTTACTTGTATAAGTGCGCAACCAAACAGCATCTAAGAATTCGATACGTGTTGTTAAAGTTTAAAACTTCCATTTACTTTTCTTAAGTACAAATTCAGCGTGTCGTTCAGAAACTTCTTTCTAAACGACCTCTGTTCAGAAGAACGAGTTGTGAAAATTTAGCGACCGCAGGGAAACATGTTTTGGTTGTGTTTAGTTGTGAAAAAAGGAACGTGAAGTTTGGTAAAAATGTCACATTTGGCACTGTAGCACTTTTCGTTTGTTTGTGGTAATCGTTGTCCTACCATGACCTAACTAGGCTCAAAAGATTCGTCTCGTCGTGTACATTAAAATCATGTACTTAGTTTTTTTATTTACCCACGTTTAGTATTTCATGTATGAGGAGAGATATTTGATGTGATACGTGAATAGTGAAGTTTGGAGAGAGAATTTTTAGCTTCTTTAAACTAAACAGGCCTTTGTTTAGAAAACACAAGAGAGTAGTACAAATACAGTAGGCGGTTTGCTTATCCAGCGAATGCATGACCCCTCGCCGATACAGAGTAAAGCCACATTTTAAACCTGGGGGGGTGGGGGGACCTGCGGCCCGGAATCTACCTGAAGCCCCCGGTAGGCCGGTACAAGTGACCGTTGTGATTTTGACGGTGAACTGCGAGCCCTTTGCGGTAATTTCTCCTCCGCGGATGAGACTGCGGATGAGCAACGCGACCCAACACCCCACCCCAAATGCTGAAGAGGACGTGACCAGCAGAAGCGCAGGTCGAGGTGAATGCCGAAGAGGCCGACATGAAAGGTTGAGCGCCGCTGAGGTGACGAATCACTCGCTTCCAGGTGGGACCCTCTGCACCTGGGTCCACCAGTAAGCCACACTGGATACGCTGACCGCAATGCGCACGGTACGGAGCCCATCCGCGGCTATCTTTTCGTGGTTCGTTACCGCCCTGCAACTCTGCGACGCCCGCTGGGTGGTCAACACGTGGACGACAGGTGCAGGAGCCGGACTGGTTCACTTTTCTCGGCGACCGGCGAGGCGGCGAGTCCTGCCGGTTCGAGACGCACGAGTCTCCGGCAAGGACCCTGGGCCGCGTGCGCCGCCGTGGGCAAAAAGCATCGTTATCCAGTTACCACACCATCCAAATGGAAAACATTTGTGCAAAGCCCACTGCTGCAAAGGGATAGACCGAAACTGGCGGCAAGGCGCGAGGCGAAGAGTAATGCACGCAAACTGGAAACGAAACCAATGAAGCTATCACACAATTCGCAGGGCGTAAACGCAGCGCAGAGAAATTCGCAGCGCGTAAACGCAGCGCAGAGCACAGAATCACCTATACGGGAGGACAGATATACTGCAGATTGCACCTCTAGTCCGTCAGCATAACCGAACATGTCTCGTGACATTTGAAAGCAGGACAATAGATTCCTGATCGTGCAGAATGCTCAGTGTTTATACAAGACGCCGTCGTTCTGTGAAAAAAAAATCAAAATTGCATCATCCTAGAGTTGGGTGGGAGGTGGGATCGTAGGAACAACAAAGTACTACTTTTGTATTAAAATATTTATCGTTATTGACTATTGATTACGTGGTTTGACCATTCGTCTTTTCTAAAATATTGTACAAACGATATTTATTTTAATTGCAATTTACTTTATCATGAAATGTTGAATATAACTTATCATTTCGTATATTTATAATGATGAATACGACATGGCTAAACATCAGCGACAAATCAGTGCGTGCGCATCTAAACCTGATGGATGATGATGGTCTGTATAAATGTTAACTGTGCGGCAATCAAAGTGAACAGCGATAAAGGTACATCTGTGTAAAGCCCTTTTGGACACGCACGCAAGCATAAGCTTTTATGCTCCCACAAAAGCTCTGTTCCACGAAAAGCTCACCAAAAACGGATGTGATCAAATATCACTACATACTAATCTCCACTGATTCTGCTAATTATCACGGGAACCACTTCACTTTGTGTTTCTCAGTGAGCTATGTTAGGAAAAAAAAACTACCCAAACAAAAATTATCAACGAAAAAAAATCTACAAATCTGTTATCATTATTACATCAAATGTACAGGAAGGATAGTACACTGATCACCATGGTTCACTAGAGATGAACACTTTTGAGTTTTGAAGGCCTCCCGCAAAACTTAGTCACATAGGTACAGCAAGCTGGCGGCCATCAAGCTTCCTATCTTGAAGCAGCCACAGCTTAGCTGCAGACGTGTCATACAACAATTGTAGTGAGTTAACAAACTCTCTCGGCCCTTGAGTGGCATAAAGAAGTAATTATCACCAAGCACAATTGCACAAAGTACATAATGAGGGAACAGGTCAACAGCTAACAAGCCAAATGGCAGAAAAGCTATTGACCAGTCCAGGCTACTAACTGGGTGCTAGTGCAGCAAGCTGCCAACAAGAGAACTACCTTTTTCTTAGGAAAAACAAGTGAACAGCATTTCTCAGAATAACACAAGAACAAGCCAACTCAACCTATATTGGGGAGGAGCAAAGAGCATACAAGTATGATGCGCAGCATAACGAATAGCAAGAAATCTTCAGTGGCCTTTCTCTTCGATTCCAAAATTAAGAACATCAAGATCAATCGTAAATACCAAGCAGATGTCAGATGCACGCACTAAGTTCAAGTTCCAAATTTGCTTCAGGGAAGAATTCAGCGATCAAATTCACCTACCCTAGTAGTGAAAGTAAGTGCAGGAAAAGCACTCAATATCACCAATTAACCGTCACCGATTTCAGATTGCAAGGAGAAAAGGTCCATGCAAGAAATACCTCGATTACATCAGTTTTCTTTTCATTCTTTGTCATTTTTCTTTTCAAATTTGGATATGGGAGCAGACTATTGCTATGTGCTTGACCCTGACATGACATCAAAATGATACATATCACATTAATATCAATTCTGTTCACCTAAATAGTCACGAGTTTCATACAACTGATCTTTCAGGAAATAAGATAAGTTGTTCGCTCATTTGTTTAGTCAGTAAGACATCACTTCTAGCAATTGGCTTATGAATATATTACCTTCCAAGTTGTATTAATGTCCATTGATTTCCCGGTGAAAAGCAAAAGGCATCCTTCCCCTGCGCTTCTTTCGTCTCATGCAAACAAAATGCAAAGATCAAAAGAAAAGGCACGAGGAGCATAAAAAAACTATAACAAAAATGTTTTACTTTAAATCCAACGCACCGAACGTTGTTCACAACGTACCAATCTGGAATATTTTACATACAGATGTTCCAAAGGTGAAACTGGTGTAACCAATAAAAGCCAACACGCCACACCTTACGATGCAGGCAGATTATATTTGCTTTTTATGATCAATCTGGATGGAGTGTTAATCCTGCAACAAAATTTCTATGGTGGGCCATAAGGATAACCTTATCCACTTAAACCGGCACCAAGCCTGCTAAAGAACACTATCAGTCCCTGCTAGACACAGAGAAGATGTGATACTTCATGTCCATGGCACATCTCACCTCAGAAGATTTCTGACCTCGCTGATTCAGGATGAAGCATAACAGTTGGTACAGACAGGAACCCAAACAAGAGGTTCTTGTTCAGCCAAAAAGCCCACGGTTGCCTATGTTCCCTTGCAGTTCTTTCAAACGTTGCTCTTCCAGTGGGTCAGGACTCTTCAGATACCGTTTGATACGCCTGTGTATTTTAAAATTATAAGAAATCAATTTTGACCGAGTGAAACAGAACCATATAACATTAGGCCAAAGAGGAAAAGGTGGCTCAAAATTTACCTGTCCAGTTCATTAAGAGCAGGGAATGTTGGCATGAAGTCCTTGGATTTAGGCAGAGGAACTTCAGAGAACCATTTGTGCTTCAGAGCATCATCTGCTGATATACGCTGTACAAGAGAAACGAGTGTGCTCAGACAGGTATGCAAGATGAGAATACAAGAATAACATAATCAAATGCCAACTGGAGAGTATGAATTGCACCTTATCAGGGTCATAAGTCAGCAGTCTGTTCAACAGATCAAAACCAGCTTCAGACAGGATTGGTCGCCCAGAAAATGATGCAGCTGGGAATTTATCCCTTAGCCTGTTATACCTGAGAAAATATATTCTGTCATAAGAAAATTGCACACAGCAAAAAACATCAATTGTACAAATGTTGAGATACTTACGGTTGTTTGACAAAATTGACTTTCACACCTGGTAATTTGGCATAGCCGGGCCAAATCTTCTCATTAGGTGTGCCAAGTGTTCTAAATATCTGCAAATAAGTTGCATTAACATGAGACATCATCACATGAAAACTATATCAAGTGCAGAAGGACTGTAAGAGTTCAGAGCATATTAAATACCTTATCTAGCTGTTCAAACTCTGTTTTTCCATTGAACAATGGTTCTTTGGCAAGAAGCTCTGCCATTATACAACCCACGGACCACATATCAATAGCAGTAGAATACTCCTTTGTTCCTAGCAACAGTTCTGGTGCCCTGTAGCCACAAGGAGCAAGAAAGGTGAATTCATTTGGTTGACCAAACAGAACTCTCAATGAATAACTTTAGAAGAAAACCAAAACACTGCTGAGGAATCTGATGTTGGCCGATGACCTACCTGTACCACAAAGTCACAACCAGTTGAGTATAAGGTTTTAGTGGGCTTCCATATTGACGAGACAGTCCAAAATCACATATTTTCAACTCACCACGGTTATTCAGCAAAAGATTTGAGGTCTTCAGATCCCTATAAAAACGATGGCCGTGTATCAGCAACACAGGAACAGATTAAAAAATATTCAACAATATATGCAAATAAAAAAACGGTCAACAATAATTACCTATGGAGTACCCAATTGTCATGTAGATATTTTACACCCTCTAACAGTTGAATCATCAAGCATTTGACCTCACTTTGGGTATATGGTTGTTTCATTGTCTCCATGACACCTTTAAGATCATGTTCCATGTACTCCATAACCATAAAAATACTATCTAGACTACTTCCAACTACTACTTCCTTAACATCGACAATCGAAGGATGGTGGAAAGACAAGAGGATATTTATTTCCCTAAGAGAGGTTAATGGGAAACCTTCTCGCTCCTTCTCCATCTTTACCTTCTTCAAGGCAACAATCTCATTTGTCTTCTTGTCCCTTGCTCTGTATACAACACCATATGTGCCCTCGTTGATTTTGTTGAGCCTCTCAAACTCATCAACACTTCTGCAACCTTGAAGCATATTGATACACCTGTGTGGTGGCTTCACTGGTTCAGGTGTGTCAGGTCTGTGTGCTTCATTGTCTGAGTCAGTATCTGACATACGATTTTCAGCATCACTGCCACTAGCCTGCTCCCTGTCAACATCCATGTAATCATCTTTATCTACTTCAAAATCTTTCTCGTCGTTACCCATTCTCCCTGAGTCAGATGACCGAGACATAGTCCTTCCTCCAGAGATATCACTGACAACAACCTCACCAAGTTCTGGGCTTGCCCTTTTCCACTGCCCTGGCACAGAGGAGTCTGCAGGTGATGCACTTTTCTTCTTCATTGGAGCTACCCCATCTTCCTCAACATCATTAGCACCCGCCCATCTTGAAGTTGATATGTTCCTCATTGTTGGATACTCTTCTTCCTCCTCTGCCACCCTATTCCCCTCATGTTCTGGCAACTGCTCGGCACTCTCAGTACCAACAGTAGGCTCCACATCCATAGGTGACCTCTCCACAGCCAACCTCACTGGGATGTGGTCTTGCGGAGGCAGCGGCGGAGGCGGAGGGAGCTCAGCAGGCACAGATTCTACCACTTTCTTGCCCCTTGCTGCATCAGAATGTGGCGGCTTTGGGCTATCCCTGTCCCATATTATCGGAGAGAATTTCCTCTTTTTGCTCGGCGACGAGACCGCTGTGCCTGCCACCTTGGCAGCCACAGCCTCGCCCTCCCTGCTAGAACTGGGCACACCATTCTCCCTCCCTCTATGCGGCCTCCCACCGGAGTCATCAGATGCGCTGCCGCTCAACACCTCGCCAGGCTCACGGTCACCAAGCCTACCCGCGAGGCGGCTCCTGGGCGGGGGCGAGCGACGGCGGCCGTTGCCGTTGGCGAAGTCCCTGCCACCCCTGCTGCGCCCGCCGTCGCGGCGGCGGTCAGCGTCGCGGTGCCGCCCGCCGAGATGGTGATGCTGCTCCTTGCTCCTCCTGGAGGCCTCCGCGTCGAGCTCCCGCTCCCTCGCCTCGTAATCCCTGTACCCTCCGTGGCGCCCAGCGGCCATAAGCGAACCAAGCGAGCCCCGCACGAGACTCCGCCGCAAACCCTAGATCCGTACCAAAACCTAGAAAAATTCGGCGCGGTTCGGACCAGGATGGGGTTCGGATCTGACCTTGGATCGAGCGGCCTCGTGGACGGCGGCCGCCGGCCGCGCACGGAGGAGGATACGAGAAGGGTCGGGAACGCGGCGGCAAGGGGTGTGCGCTGTGCGGTGGTTGGTTCGGCGGCGAAGCGGAAGAGGGGAGGAAGGGGACGGAAGCGACTGCTCCTAGGGCGGCCGCTCCGCGTTGTTACGGGGTCGGCTCTCGGCTTTCCGTTTCGGGACTTCGGCGAACCCGCGGGCCGCGGCCTCCGTGCGTACGTGGTTTCGCGTCTGAAACTCTGAATGACATGTGGGGCGGCGGATGGGGAACTCGCGTCGCGTGGCCCAATATGTCAGCCAGTAGGCGATTAGACACGTGCTTACGATACTTTGGGCTGGGCCGCTCAATGTTAATAGAAACTTGTTTTTTTTCCTTTTGATTGATATCTGCGGCCTCCTCAGTTGGTTGGTGGCCGGTGCTGAGTTGTGCTAAGAGAAAAATAGTGCTGGCTGGCAGGTGGCTGGTGCTGATTTCTGCTGAGAGAAAAATACTGTTGTCTGGTGGCTGATAAACCAAACGAACACGGCAATGAGAATGTTATTACTGAGAGACAAGATACTAGGCTCTATAACAACTGTGCTCTATACAGTAAAATCAAAATTGAGAGGGCTCTTTTTCTCAAAAAAAAAGAAGGAAATTGAGAGGGCTTTCCTCCCGTTTTCGGAAGAGGAATCAATGTCAAAATAAAATCAAGCATAAATATGAAATAACAAAAAAAAGTAAATCCATCTCACGTCGTTTTCTTCGTGTGGACCTCTACCTCGTATATAATGGCGAATTCAACACCAAGCTTCCATTGGTGAGTGCTTTAGGGTTGGGGGCTGGATCTACGACTGCCGAATCTAAATAGAAAAAAATAGATCCAGCTCACCTCTTTCTTCGTGTGACCTCCACCTTGCCTTTTATAATGGCGAATTCAACACCAAGCTTCGTTTTGGTGAGTGCTTTAGGGTTGGCGAGAGAATCTACTACTGTCGAATCTAAATAGATGGTTATGGTAGGTTGTCAAACCCACGCTTATGGTCGTGTGTGGAAAAGATAGTGACCTAGCGGTGATATCACCTATTGTAGTGATGGAGAAGGCTGGTTGGAGCAGATTTGGTGATGATGCTATGACCGCAACTGTTAGCGGCGACGGCGGTGGTCATGTAGGTGGTAGATCCAACAACGACATCATTGTTAGACCGAGAGGACCATGGGGGAGGTCAGATCCAAAAGGAGGCGAGGGTGGGTGCGGAAAGAGGAGGAGGGAGGGAGGCAACCTCCATCGAAGACGACATCGGCGAGGCAGCGGAGGACAGCGGGTTCGGAGCATAAGCGTGCGGAAATAAGGAAGGGATGAGGACAGGGGGACGAACATTTAAGGTGGAAGGAGGAAGATAGAAGGCGAAGTTCGATGAACCTGGACTAGGTCTCTTGTATGGGTAATGTGAGAGGCTTCTTGTCTTATATACTTGCTACCAAGAAAATATTTTATTAAACATAAAAAATGATTTTGTCTTTAGAAGATCAGGACATCTTGATTCCTCTAACCCACCCACTCAAAGAAAAGAAAGATAAATTCTGCAACAATTACCTAGTAGCAGATATCGCCATTTTAAAAATAAAACATCATGGTGTATGTTTCATTTATAATATTAGTTGTGGTGTAGTCTAGCCGAACTATATACTCGTCATTTACGGTTTTTATGCACCAATTAATTATGTCTAATATCCGAATGTACCTGTAGTTTAAATATGACCCTCGTAAGTGCATGAGAATCTTGGAGTATCATTTTGCAGTGTCTCGACAACACCCGAGCTAGCCTTTTTGACACGAGTGTGCGAAAATGAAGGTGGAGCATGTGCTAAAAAATTTGAGTTTTCTAGTTTTCGACTTGCACTCTTTGAATGGAACTTTAAACAAACCCAACACTTTGTGTAAATACCGTTTACGAGGTTTTTATAAAATATACTCCCTCTAAATCATAATATTTGACGTAGCTTAGTTCAATTTTGAACTGCCTAACGTCAAATAAAACGATATGGAGGTAGTATATATAAAATGATACCTCGGATCCGAAAAACAAGGTTAAGAAATGACCGGGATGTAAATATTTCGAGCAACGCCTCAAAGATATGCCATACAAACACAAAACGGTGGGCCAGCAGTCCAGCACTATGTGTGCCTATACTTGTGTCGGAAACAACTCTCTCCAAAGATAAAAACACAAACAAGAAAAGATCCATATCCAAAAACTGGGTGAAAAATTACGCTAGGATGTAAATGTTCAAGCAATGCCAAAAGATGGCACAAAACAGTGGGCTCAGCTGGCCTGACAGCAGAGCACCTTAAAAAGAGATCAGAACCACCGAATCGAGATTTGTTACAGGTGGGGCCCACGTGTCATCCGCACTAAATTTGAAATCTCGCTTGCAAACGACGCAGAAGATCTCCAGCGGCAAAAGTGCATTTTCCACGCGGCCCGTCGCCTGCCTCTCCTGTCTCCTCTCATCCCGCACCCCCTCGCGTCAAACCACCGCAACTCTCATCGGACGGTTGCCTCGTGTTCAATTCAACGGCTCCCGCGGCCCGCCGAATGCACATCCACGCCCCGTGCCGGCGCCGCCTCCCCGTTCTTCCTCCCTTCCACGCCCCCTTCAAATTTGCATACGTAGGCACTAGGCAGCGTAGCGTTGATCTCACGCCCCGCTGTCCCTTCAAATCGACCGACGGCATCCCTCCCCCCCCCCGAACGCACAAGTGCAATCCCCCAATCCGTGCGCGAGCTGAAGCCCAAACCCTAGCGTTGGAGAGCTATGGCGCGCCCGAGGGGTAAGAAGCGCACGGCGGCCCAGGCGGCGGCCACTGATTCGAGCCAGCCGGAAGCGGCGGCGGCGGCGGCGGCGGCGAAGGAGCCGGCCACTCGGGGGCGGGGGAAGCGCGTCAAGGCGCCGCCCAGGCCCACGGACTACTTCCCCGAGAAGAGGAATCTCGTGAGTAGGCTTCATGATGATCTGTCTGGGATGCGTGCTTGGATTTGTTAGGATTTGGTATCCCCGAGTAGTAATCGTCGATTCGGTCCTGATCTGATTAGCTAGCGATCCTCGCTCCACTTTCGAAATCGGTGCTCCTGTGTGGCGAGATTTGCAGTGCTTTGATTGTTCAAGAACTGGATGATGGTTCCATTATGCCGCCAGTGATTCTCAAATGTAGTATCTCACAGTTACGTAGGAGCAGACTTGGTTCGACTATTGGATTCTCCTCATCTGAGTTGGATGGAATGCTCTAGGGTTGTGTTACAGAATTTGTTATTGATGAAACATTTCAATTCTGTGTGCCTTGTGCTGTTTATTGGACCAACATTTTCTTCTGTCCACTGGTAGCGATTGTTCAATGTTCCGGAATCATGCCTGATTTAGCACTAACAAATTTTAAAATATCATTAGAAGATGATGTCTTTAGAACATTTTCTTGCATGTTGGCTCAAACAGGTTTATTTTTGAAAATTACCAATGATCTAGATTGTGCTTGACTATTCTGCATGATAGCTTTGCTTTTTACTTCATGTGCATTTTGACTAATATTTTGTTGCTATGTCCAGGAGGATTTGTGGTTGTCCGCTTTTCCTGTTGGCACTGAGGTTTGCTTCCATCCCTGCATTCTTTTATTGTAGCGTGCATGTTAGAGAATGATGCACATTTGGACATAGTTCACATCTTTTCCTTGACAACTTTTATAATCTGCAGTGGGAAAATATTGATAAGATAAAGGAATTCAACTGGAACTTTGAAAATTTAGAGGTATGGTGATGAGAGTTAATCTTCTAATTTCTTTTAGCTTTTTGAATGTTTAGCTTCCCCTCACAATGATATGCGGTTGTTGTTGGTGGACAGAAAGCATTAGAAGAAGGGGGGGAACTTTATGGGAAGACAGTTTACTTGTTTGGAAGCACTGAGCGTAAGTGCATTTCCTTTTCAGCTAGTTTATTGAGTTACTTTTGCTACCATTAATCCTTAAAACTAGCTAGGTCCATGTTAGTCTTTGTAATATTTCAGTAATGAGCAGCACACTAATATGAATTTTTTCTTGAAGAGCCATTAGTCTGGTTTAGTAAGATTCAACAATTCTTTCTGTGCAGCACTGTTTATCCATTGGCTGTATAAAGTGGAATTTAGTATTGGTCATCCGTTCCAGTTGCCTAGTAGTTTTACGTACAAGCCTGATTGGCTCTTGTTGATATGCAGCTCAGCTATTGGATGTCAAGGGTGAATCAAAGATTGTGCTTATTCCAGTTATAGTTGCTGTAAGTGTTTATCTACCATCTTGACTGAACAGTTATATTATGATTTTATTATTCTACCATTTGGATTTCCAGAACTTGTTGTTAGAAAAGTGCACTATGGAAAATGGTCCTAAAGTTCTACACCACCTTAAGCTTAACAATGATTATATACTTCCAGACAAGCTTATCTACCATCTAAAGCTCATGATTATGCCAGCTAAACAATCCAGCAATTATGTTTATACTTCCAAACAATTCATACCATCTTTGATATATATTATTGTTTCCTACTTTTATGTAAAATTATTGATTGCACTCGATAGGAAATGCATATTTCAGGTTTTAATATAATTTGCGACAAGCTTTTTGAAAATAATGAAGGGTAAAAAACTGTGTTTAGCTTGTCAGTTGATATTACAGGTATTTAGTAGGCACATTAAGTACCTTCTATAGTTCTGTATCATTTTGGTGCTCAAAGAGGTTTCTTTATTGGATTTCCTGGTGTCCCAGTCAAATTTGTTTGGCTTGTGATCCTCTTATCTTCTTCATTGGTGTTTTGACTCTAATATGCAGCGATCAATGCTTCTTGTCATAATTGTAGTTTTCGGTGGCTCGATCAAATAATTTGTATAAGGTCTGTATGTTGCTATTGTCACTGGATGGTGGGTCTGATTTGGCATTTTTTTTAAAAAAAAATTGCAGGTAGACTGTCCATTGCCTCCATCAGATAAGATTGGCATAAATTCTGTCCAAAGGGAAAATGAAGAAATAGTGCCAATGAAGGCGATGAAGATGGCATGGGTGCCTTATGTTCCCCTTGAGGACCGGTACTTCCATGTTGTTATATGGAGCAATATCTGTTGCCTATTGTTTTTATTGCTTACATAAACCTTTTCTCGAGACATCGGAACTTATATTTCTAACTTTGGTATTACTTTGCCTATAGGCTCAGCAGGATCGACAGTTTGAAAACAAAAATATTCACTCTCGGTTGCACCCAGCGAAGGTCCGTTGATTTATGAATTTATGTTTCTGAAATTTCATGCTTTAAGGTATATATTTACATTTCTGTTTTTTTTTCATCCAGTGAGGTGCAATGTTTATTTTAAGCTCTACTGTTCCACTGGTTACAATTTTATACAAAATCCTGGGGTTTTGCAGGTCTGCACTCAAGCATCTCAAGACTGAGAGAGTCAAGAAGTTTGACTACTGCATGCCCTGTAAGCTGAATTGGGTTTATTTTTCATAGGCTTCTATTACTTCACCAGGAATACCTGTTGTTACTTAAGGATCCTTGAAATGCATTTTATCCTTAGTCCGAGGCTGAAATGCTGTACTTACCCTTGGCAATGCTCCAGTCCAAGATCATGTAAACGACACTGCTTGAATGTGCGAATAATATTCTATGGAGCTGCAACTACGTCTTAGTTAAATGGTTACAAAACTCTATGTTGTTTGTTCATTGGAGTGGCAGTTAAAGTAATATGCTCACAAACAAACGTAATGTCTTCACTTCGTTGGCTTATTTGCGTTGTTGGTTGACTATTATTTGTGCTACTGAATCATCATCATTTACAGTCACATCTCGGTTATTCCTAATAATTCGATAGCATGTAATAGCGCATCTCAAATTTGGTTGGTCTTGGTCGCTGGTTTACAACATGGGTTTTATAGCATGCAAAACACGTTTTGTAGTCATGACGTAAAGAGTTCAAGCATGTTAACGGCTCTAGGCAGGTGGTGAGATGGCGCCTAGCACGCAATGATGAACACAAGCAAAAGCTAGGTGGCGGTGGCATGACAATGTCATTAATCATTTGAAATAAACCAACATTCCCACTGAATGCTGTTCTTGAATACTCGCACACATCCTTGAACTGTTGTGCTAGTTTCTAAGTCGTTTGGTTTAATATGCATGGCATTATATGGTTTTCATGATTTTTCCAGGCAAGCTCATTTGTGTACAAACCTTGTTTATCATTGCTGCAGATTACATGCCACTGCAACCTATTGAAGACGAGAATGACACATCTATCAGTTTCTTATATCCTCTAGAACCACCGGTAAGATTCCTTTTATGGGTTTGTTTTGTTGAGCAGTAATGTATTACCTAAAAATCAAGAGTTGTTCCTTGTCTTATTTACTTGTCATACATTATTTGATAGCATGGAGAGACCATAATAAATTGCAGCATCTTCAACACAATTTACACCCAGAATTTATTCAGATGCGAGCGTTACTACTTATTAGGCTTATATTCGGGATGTTTTTACATTGAATGTTTCGGGATGTTTTTACATTGAATGATTTATATTGTCCTATTTTTTCACTATAAATATCAGTATTGGCATGACCATCATAGCTCACTTCTGGCTTATACGGCGCTCTTTGTTTTTTGACACGGGCTTATACGGCGCTCACTAGACTACGCATACGGTCATGCCTATCCTGTGATAATTTGTGTATACTTTTTAATGGGATATTTTGTGCTGCTGGCATGCATCACCCTTGTTGCTTAGGTCAGCGTCAGCATCCACATGCTGCTGAGGACCACTCTGCATCTTCCGTTACTGATATATGATCACGTGTTCTTTGCTCTTGTGCCTACTTCAATATTCTCACATTTGTCGCAATTGGTTGCATGCTTGACCTCTAAGTTATTTGCCAAATCAGAATTCAATCGTGCAAACGTAAATGGAGGGATGGTCTGTTTGAAGTTTCTCTTTATTCATGTGGAATGACCACTAAATCTGCCTGCCCTGCTTTCCACTTTTAGCTGATCCTTCAAACATGAGTGATTTAATGCCTCTTAATTATGCATGAGTTTTGATTTCATATAGCTGTAGATTGTTGCCATGTATCACTGTTCTTACTTTGTGCTTCTTTTTTTTTGACACGAACTTTGTGCTTCTTACTGCAGATAGTAGAGGACTTTGACTGGGAAATGGATGATTATGAGGTTTGTATTGGAGTTTTGCTCCACTCTGATACACTATAGTCGCCCATGAAGTGCATCTGTGTTAAATGAATCATTGTGCTGTAATGCAGGATTTTGCTGATGAGAAAGTTAAAGAAGAGGCCCTGCCGGAGGATGAGAAAGAAAAGTTTAAGGTACAGATTAAAACCTATGCTCGATCTATGTTAACTTAGCATTTATTTATAATAGTTTCCTAATTTTGCTGCTGCATTCCTTTAACAGGAATTTTTAAAGGAGAAGGTTAGAGAAAGGAAGAGAGAACTGAAACAGGTCCACAAACACCTGAAATATTTACTATATTTACAACAGATTTAGCGCATTTGTATTTACTGTTTCCCAAAACTTATGCAGGCTAAAGAAGCCAGGAAGAAAGCTATTGATGATATGGATCCTAAGACAAAAGAAGCATTTGAAAATATCAAATTTTACAAATTTTATCCTGCGAAAACCCCGGACACACCAGATGTTAACAGTGTAAAGGTATGAAGAGTTCTGTTTTCAGTAGTTAAAACATGTCAACCTGCTTTGGACTAGATCTAACTTTGTATCTATTGTTTTCTGCAGGCAAGGTACATTAACAGATATTACCGGAATGCACATTATCTGATGTAGGCATTCCTGATCTCGCATGTTTGGTGAGCTTCGTCGCTGATTAGCTATCCAAATTGAAGAGTTGGCAACAGAAAATTTTGAAACCCAGGGAAATCAGCTTGGCGACATCTTCAGGTGCTCTCTTATGGGTCCAAGACAACATGTTGCATCTGAAGCCTGTTGTACTAGAGCACCTTAGGCTGCATCTCTAGTTGTACGGGCGTATAACATGTTAGGATATATTATTGTGTAACAACCAGAGGTTCTAGGTAGTTGTTGTAAGAGTAAACAAGTGGTTCAGGAACATTTTGTTCCCTTTTTCATTTAGTAAATTTTGGGCAGGTAATTCCTGGATTTTCTGATATCTTCGTGCAACAGATCTTGCACGTTGTGCTGTGTGACTGTTGTACTTTGGGTTGTGCAGCCAAGTAGTACTAGAGATGCTGCATGTAGGGTATGTTCACCTTGGGTGTGTTTAGTTCCAAAAAAGGAGTTGGGAAGTTTGATGAAAATATCACATCGGACACTGTAGCGCACTGTAGCATTTTTCGTTTGTTTGTGGTAATTGTTGTCTTACCATGACCTAACTAGGCTCAAAAGATTCGTCTCGTCGTGTACATCAAAACCATACAACTAGTTTTTTTATTTATCCACGTTTAATGCTCCATGCATGAGGAGAGAGATTTGACGTGATAAGTGAATAGTGAAGTTTGGAGAGAGAATTTTGAAAAGTTTTTGAGAACTAAACACAACCCTTGAATCCTTGATGCGAGCTCTGGGTCCGTAGCATTCCGCACCAGTACATGTAACAGCTGAAGACTGATGGGGATGGAAGGGGTTCGTACATGTAACAGCTGAAGACTGATGGAGATGGAAGGGGTTCTGCAAGGTGAAGAAGCCAAGGGTTGGGTTTACAAAGGGGAGGATGACTTCCGGGGTCAAACTATATTTCAGTCATTTTTTTTGATCGGTTTCTCCTTCTCTTCTTTCTTGTAAAGCCTGCCCCCCACAACCCTCCTTGTAAGCCCAACGAATCAGCTATATAAATCTTGACAACCCCAGTGATATACACAACGACTGAAATACAGGAGGTGCAAATGAATAATTAAACATATGAATATATTTAATTTAAAAATATAGGGGGTATATCATGAGCCCTCACGGCTTCCAATGCCCGTAACAATTGATACGGTGTGTCATGAACCGGAGGCGCGGTAGGCGTGCAGTTTGGCTGGAGACGAAGAAGAGTGGCCAATGGGCCATCAATTGTGTCGCGTTACTCGTTATGGCTGCAATGGGCTTGGCCCAAGTCGATGAAATGGAACTGAAACTCTGAAACCTGAATTCCTTGCCGAGTTCCCCGAATCTCTCTCTAGTCCCCTCTCTTCTACCCATAATATAGTACAGTCTACGATGCTTATTAGGCAAAACACTTCCTTCTTGTGCCAGCCTGCCAGGCTGCCACATACAGTGTCCCGTGAAATCTGACGGCCCCGATCGCTTCCAGATCGCCTGCAGCACTCTTCCATCCCCTCTGCTGCGCACTACGCTTCCGGCGTCCTATGCCCGGCGGCCGTCGGGGATCGAGAAGCGGGCCCCACCCGGTAACCGCCGAGTAACAAACTCGGAAGCCACCCCCTTCCTCTGTCCCTCGTCTACAAATACCCGCCGCGCCGATGCCCAGGCTTGCAATCGCGCACACCACAATCCCAGAGCGACGCCAGAGAGCGAGCAAGAAGTACTAATCCAGAGCATCGAGAGAAGAGAGCGCGGCGCGAGGAGAAGAGGCAAGGAAGGGTAGCGAAGGCGGCGCAGCCATGGCCACCGCCGACGACCTCAGCCTCGGGAGGGCCCTCGCGCTCCTGCTCGGCGTCTCCTCCCCCGTGATCGCCGTCGCGGGCTACCAGGCCTACCGCACCGGCCGCCTGGCGAGGGGGTGGCGGCGGCTGCGCGTCTGGGTGCTCGGCGGCGCCACGACGCTGGACGCGGCGCTGGCCTACGGCTGCGCCCTGTGCGGCGGCAGCCTGGACGCCCGCGAGGAGGTCCGCACGCTCTCCTGCGGCCACGTCTTCCACCTCCGCAAGAGCGCCAAGTGCGGCAACAACATCGACGACTGGCTCCGCCAGAACCGCATGCGCTGCCCGGTCTGCCGCAAGGTCGCCCTCATCGTGTCGCCGTGGAAGGTGCCGCCGACATCGGCGCCGTCGGCGCCGGATTTGGAGGACCCATTGGTGCGACAGAGGGACCCGTCGCCAGCGGCTTCGTCTTCGGGATCGCAGGAGCCGCCACTGCCGGTCTCGACGATGGCGTCCTGGGAGGAGGCCCCGCTGTCGTTGCCGGTGTCGGAGGAGGCCCCGCTGTCGTCGCCGGTGTCGAAGGGGGCACGAACATGATCGGGCTTGGATGGAACGGTGCTGTCGCGTCTAGCGTCTTGTCGAGCGGTCTGGATCAGTTCTTGGAGAGGTTCTGGAAGGATTCTTTCGTTGTTTTCGTTCCTGCATTGTTGGAACTGGTCGAGGGTAGTGCCTCTTGTCTGATGGTCTGGATCAGTTCTTGAAGGATTTCTTCGTTGTTTGTATTTTGCTTTCTTGGAGTTGATTGAGCTCAGCTTGGGTTTCAATTGTTCAGAGCTCTGTTCATCTCTGATGAAGTAAACACCTGTATTTGGCCAAGAAACGGAGATCTGTTCGTTCTTGGGGCCAGTTCCAATTCCAATGTTCTGACGAAATCTAATACTAGTACATTCTTGTTGATTGATTTGGCAGTCTCTACCATTTCTTTGTGCTCTAATCTGAAAATTGGAACCGTGGAATGAGCATCTTGGATGAAGATGTAGGATTTTGGTATAAACTGTTTGACGCAATGTTTGCTGACTTCTTGCAGCAGTGCATAAGATCACTTGCTTCCGTCAGTAATTTTCTCGAGTGCCGAAGTCCTGTCGATTTGGCAGTTTAACATACTGAACTGGTTTGCTTGTTCTTATTCTGAAAGCATCTCTGTTTGTTTCGCATCCTTTTCTGGCATTTAAATTCAATGACGCATTTATCATAACTGAAGGCTATTATTGTACTGCTCAATCCTCGACTCTTCTGCTGTAAACAATGTCTAATCGGGCAACAGTGTTAAGACTCAGCTTTCATTTGTGTTTCCATATCGATTTGGGACATTAAACGAGTTTCAGGCTTTCAGCTGGATATGAGCTCTGCTTTGCGTTTAACACTCTGAAATAGTAAAATCTACTGGTGCATATTGTTTCCATTATGTTTCTTTTTTCTCCAATTCCTTGCGAAGTACTAGTAGCAGCACAATTAACTACTGAAAAGCTCTTTCTGTCATGCCTGTGTCTCTTAGTAGGTCTCTCTGGCTGCCCATTTGTTTCTTCAGAATTTTCCGTCAATTGGTGAGCAATCAATACGTTTCATTTATCTATTTCTTCAGTAACAGTTCGTTTCGTTGGAAATTCAGTTTTCAGTGCCACTTGCATTCTGAAATGGCGATGTTTCTTGCTTCTGTCAGTCCTTCCATTGTGTAGTGTGTGCAACAACTCAGACAGGGTTCCTAGGATTTGAATGTCAAAGCGATTCAGACTTTCAGAGTTCGTCACCTTGAATCGCAAATTAACACTGCTTACCTTGTGGTAGCTAGAGGTCTCAAGACTTTACGAATTTATTCCCCACTGATGTTAAACGTTTCCGCTGATTGTGTAGTTTGCTGCATTCAGTGTGACAGACTGTTCAGTCTTCAGACTATTTCATGCACACTGCATTCCTGTTTCTAGTTTCCTCAGCAATGTATGATTGGTGCCTTGGTGTAACTCCCAAGATCTTGCAAAGCCAAACCTAGAAAACTCTTCTCCAGTTCAGCCTCGGAGCGAGTTCATGTGAAGAGGCGCAGCTGCCTTGCTGTAGCTGCAGGCCTGCAGTAATACTACATTACTACCAGGCCTGGAAAACTGCCTGCAAGCTGCGAAATCGAAACCTACTGCCCTCCATTTCGATCCAAACCAAACGCCATCGTCCGCCCGCACTCGCCGGCCCTGTCCCGTCCTTGCCAACGCCATGTTTGGGTGTTCTGCCCGAGACCTGTTCGACGAAATGACCGCTACGCGTAATTCATGTGCCGCCGAAGAACCACTCGCTGGTCGCCGCCATAAGCCCATAGGCCAAACCCAGGCACCCGATCGCCAGCGTCCTACCCTTCCATCCCCCTCTCGGGCTCCGCCCTTCCATTCCAGCTGGCAGCGGCCGCCGTACGGTCGCCATGGGGACTCGAGCCCCCGGGCCCACTTGGTAACTAACCGACCAACGAACTAAGCAACCACCCCGGCCGCCGCCCTTCGTCTTCGTCTACAAATAGCCACCTCTCGCACCAATGCCCAGCCAACCCAACACGCACGATCCAAGAGCCACGCGAGAGCGCGATCGAGCAAGAAAGGCAGAGAGCATCAGGAGAGCGCGAGAGGGGAGAAGAGGCGAGAAGCAAGAAAGTGCCAGGACCCAGGAGGGGCGCGCGCGCAGGCACCATGTCCGCCTTCCTGGGCGTCGGCGTCTGCGTCTCCGCTCCCTTCGTCATCGCCGGGGGCATCTTCGCCGCGTGCTACTACCGCGACGGCGTGAAGGGGGCGTGGCGGCGGCTGCGCATCCGCGCGCTCGGCGGCGTCACCACCCTGGAGCGGAAGCTGAGCTACAACTGCGCCATGTGCCAGTACAGCATGGACGCCCGCGAGATGGTGCGCACGCTCTCGTGCAACCACGTCTTCCACTGCGGCGACAGCGACAAGTGCGAGGGCAACATCGACGGGTGGCTTCGCACCCAGCCGACCATGGTCTGCCCCGTCTGCCGCGAGACCACTCGCCCCGTGCTGCCGTGGAGGAAGGCCCCGCCGCCAGAGCCCGCGCCGTCGTCGTCGTCGTCTTCAGGGGCGGAGGACACAGCACCGGCGCAGTCGTCGTCGGATTTGGAGGACCCGCCCCAGCCGAGTCCGACGCAGTCGTCGCCGGATTTGGAGGACCCGCCGCAGTCGCCGCCGGCGTTGGAGGAGCCACTGCTGCCGCGGTTGCAGTAGACATACTTGATCGAGCTTGGATGGAACGTAGTTGGCGCGTCTCGTCGGGAGGTCTGGATCAGTTCTTGGAGAGGTTCTTGAAGGGATTCTTTGGTTTTTCTTGTTTCTCCATTCTTGGAACTGATCGAGGTTGGTGTGTCTTGTCTGATCGTCAGGATCAGTTCTAGAAGGATTCTTTCATCGTTTCTGTTTCGGTGTTCGTCTTAGAAGTGTTCGAGGACGGTGAATGTTGTGTAGTAGTCTGGATCAGTTCTTGAATTCCTTCGTTGTATCCGTCTTTTGATTTCTCGAAGCTGATCGAGATTAGCCAGTTTTCTAGGGTTTTTTTTTGTTGTTGTTAAGAGCTATGTTTACCTCTGATGAACTAAGCATCTAAATCTGGCCAAGAAACTATGATCTTGTCGCTCTTGGATCAGATGCAGTGTTATGACCAAAGATAATAGATTCTTGTCAAGTCTGTACGATTTCTCTGCGACCCAATGTGAAAATTTATGCTGCTGAGTGAGCATCTCAAGATGAGAATTGCCGCACTTGGTATAAGCTGTTCTATTGTCTTGCTAATTTCTTGCCGTAGTGCTCGACATCAGTTAGTGCTTGCTCTTTTCTTGCTAATCCAGCATTTTGGTATAAGTTGCTTCCTCAATTAGTTCTTTTCTTGGGATTCAGAAACCTGAAGATTTGGTTTTCTGAATTCTGAACATATGATTGACAGTTCTGAAAACCATGTCACCCTCTTTTCTTGTTCTGATTGCATTTGAATGTACATACAGTAACTGAAGATCGTTATACTGCCTAACCACTCGGCTGTTCAGCTGTTTTGCTTGTGCAACGCCTTATCTTGGTGATTCATAGTTATTTAGTTCGTAATTCAATTTCTGGCTATGGCAGTGTAAGTATCACTGGCTGTTTCTTGCTTCAGTGAGTGTGTGCACAATTACTCAAGATCAGTAAGTATCATTTGGGATCTCTGTGCCATTTCATTGTGATACAATGTCTGAACTTTGAGCTGACACTGCCATGTGATGACAAATGCAGGTTTTTGGTATGAAACTGTTCGTATGAATGATTTTCTTACAATATTTCCTGACACCAGTAGCTTCGTCTGGCAATTCTTTCTTCGATGCCGAAAACACGTATATTTGTTGCTGAACTGAACATATGATTAATTTTTGTTCAGGAAAATATTGTCCTGTGCTTTGCTTGTTCAGAATATAGTTTTATTTCATTCCAGGTCAATGCAGTACAGCTTCTAGTCTGCTGTTGATTACATCAGAATATCAGTCTGTTATGATAGCTGCAGATTAGTATATGCTGTAATTGTTCAGGACATTTCAGCTGTTTTGCTATACCATCTGACTGTCAGAATAAACCTTGTGCTCAGTTTGTCAGTCTTAAGGTGTTTGTTCAGCTTCGTCAGTCTGTAACTTCAATTCAGTCAGCTTTGTTTCAGTTTCTTCAGGAGTCTGCAAGGGTTGTTGATTGATCGCCTGAATTTTAGCAGACACTAGGGCCATGAGTCCAGGCCACTCTACCATGTATAAGGTACTTAGATTTCTAGTAGAAAACGCAGCAAGCTTTCAACTACACACTCTCGATCACTGTAGTTCATCCGAAAACCAAGACACCAAGTTGGCAATGGTATTTGGCCTTACCATCATCATATCGACCGATCAGAAGTCAAATTTCAGTTTACAACAAACCCTTCTTTAAAAAACTGCAGAATTCTTTAAAAACACGAACTCTGCTTTGTTTCTGAACTCTGAAATCTGCATGCTTTTCTGAATTGCGATGCCCTGCTCATTCTTCAGGCTGCTGTTACTTCCCTTGAGAAGAGTACAGCCCCCATACATTTCGCAAAACCAATCCCTTGCTGAATGCTGATGCAAGTGTGTCATGCTTGCCCCTTCCGTTGGACAAATTTTCCTTGCGCTATTCTGCTCTTTCTTCTCATCGCTTCTATATTCAGTATTCAGTGTTAGGAGTAGCTCATCTGTATTTCTGTCAGTGGATTATTCAGCCTGCGCTTACAGCTGTTGGGGCACACCGCATTGCAGTCTAGGCGAGAAAAAAACAACGCGTGCGAAGGCCCCCGCAAAGAAGCAAACGGGGCGCGCAAGGCAACAAGCGAATCCCGTCTCCCGGAGTCACCAGGCCCTGATCGTGCTTGGTGAAATCAAACGGCCAGGACGTGCGTGGATGCCTTGAGCGACACGAAGCTTACGGTGTCACGCACTGCTCGTGCCGTGCTTCTTCTTCCGGCTTCCGGTGTACGGCACGGCCGTCGTCGGGAACCGGGACCTGGGGCCCACTCGGTAACCAACCGACTAACAAACTACTGCTGTAACCAGCCAGGAGCCAGCCAGGAGGAGCAATCGAACGAGAGCGCGAACGAGAGAGCCAGAGAGCAAGAGAGAGCGAGAGGTGGGAGACGCAGCATTGCAACAAGCCAACAAGGAGAGGAAGGGGAGCGAAGGCGCCATGGGCGACGACATCGATCAACGTCGGGAAGCTCATCGGCGTCGCGGTCGGCAGCTTCGTCCCCGCCGCCGCCCGTAGCAGCTGGTGGGCCGTCAAGGCGTACCGCGAGGTCCGGCTCACGAGGCCTCGAGGGGGCGGCGGCGGCAGGCGGCTGCGCGCCCGCCTGCTCGGGGCCTCGGGCGTCACGGCCCTGGAGCAGGCGCTGTGCCGCGGCAGCCTGGATCAGCGGGAGGAGGTCCGCGCGCTCTTCTGCGGCCACGTCTTCCACCTCCGCAAGAGCTCCAAGTGCGGCAGCAACATCGACGACTGGCTCTGCCAGAACCGCATGCGCTGCCCGGTCTGCTGCAAGACCGCCTTCCCCGTGCAGCCGTGGAAGGCGCCGCCGAGATCGGCGCCAGCGCCAGGGCAGTTGCCGTCGACGAAGGATTTGGAGGCTCAACTACCGCGGCTGCGGGCGTTGGAGAAGAGGCGATCACCGCGGCCGCCGTCGGAGGGGTTCGAGGATACACTACTGTCGCCATCACAGTAGACACTACATTATCTAAAAAAATCGCAGTAGACACAAGCGATCGAGGCATCGAGCTCGGATGGGAGTATGGGACGGTGTTGGAGCATCTCGGTCTGGAACAATTCGTGGAGAGGTTCTTGGAGGATTATTTCATCGTTTCTGTTCCTGCATTCTTAGAGCTAATCGAGGATAGTGCGTCTCGTCTAATGGTCTGGATCAGTTCCTGAAAGATTCCTTCATTGTTTGGGTCTTTTGATTTCTTGGAACCGATCGAGCTTAGCTGCGTTCCTGTTCTTTTGTTCAGACTTCAGAGCTAGATGTCTTTTGTTAACCTCTGATGTCTGATGTACTAGTAAACATCTGAAGATTTTGGCCAAGAATGATGGGGCTTAGCTGAATGCGTTTCTGTGCTTTCAATTTTCAAAAATGTTTGCCATATGTTTCTTCATTCAATCCAAGTCATAAACTTCTGACTGTAATCTTAGGTTCAGATACTCCAGCAGTTAAATTCAGTTGATTTTGTCTGAATTTAGGTTTCAATGCATTCTCCTTTACTGTGGTACAGTGTAAGTACCACCGGACCAGTTACCCCTGATGTTGTTTATTGCTTTGCTTTGGCTTCCTTCCCTTCTGACTCGGTGTCAGTGTTAAAAGATTGTTTTGAAAGATGTGTTAAAGCATTCGGAGATCTTCGGATTGACCAATTAGCCAAGTAGTACTGCTTCCATTGCGATAACTAACTAGTGACAAGTACAGCATCCGTTAGTTGGCATCTGCTGTTATATTCTGCTCCTCATCTTCCTCAAACGCTTTTATGATGTGGAATTCAGAGTTGCAAGTTACTGGTTCTGTCAGTGTTCAGCAGCCTGGGCTGAGACAGAGTTTGTTCATGCGTTGCGAACTGCATTTCTGTTTCAGTTTATTCACCATGTATGAAATATGAATGTATGATGCGTACAACTAGAAGAATACTACAAGCCAGATTTATTTCTCCATATCAGTAATTAGAGCACCTCCTATTCGTTCCTTTCTTGGAATTGAACAAGCTTAGCTGTGTTCCTGTTCTTATGTTCAGAACTGTCTTTTGTTCACCTCTGATGAGCTAAACATCTGAAGATTTTAGCCAAAAAAAAATGCTAAATTCATTCTTGGATCAGTTATAATCTCTGTCTGCTATCGTCTATTGTTCAAGTCTTGTAATAATTTTCGGTAAGATTCATCCAAGAATGAAGAGGCCTGAACAATTTTATTTGCTTAACGAAATAAAACTCCCTTTATCTAAAAATGTCATATTCAGATTCCCTGTCAAGTAACTCAAGGCTGCGTTCATCAATATCTCAAGGCTCTTCAGTTTCAAGTTTCAGATTGGGGGACAAAGAATGGTACAGACTACCACATTAATCGATAAGATTTTTTTTTTTTGAGCTTGACTACGGGTCACGGCAGGGGAAATGCCGACCTGAACTTTGTATTGAAATTCAAGTGTTTGCATACAAGATTTGCGAAAGGAAGAGTATAGTGGAAGAAAAAAAAAGCTAGACACTCATTCGATAAGAATCTATTAGCTTTCGTCAGAACATTAGAACTCTTTTTTTAGATGATAGATACAATATCCGGCCTCCACGTCAAGAGACATACACAGCCCATTATTACAAAGTTTGGTATCAAAGAGCGCATCATCTCAAAATATAGAGACAAGAATTAAAGCAAACAATATAAATGCTTCCATCCTCTGTTGGTCTGTTCTAAAGACACCATCTCTGGCTTTGTGCTCAACGAAGAGAGTAAGTTCTTATTGTGCTCATCACGCTGCAGCTGCGCCCAGAGACGTAGCCAATACGTCCCCCTGAATAACCTGCAGAATCGATTTATATTTAATTCTGTGAAAGATAATATCATTACGGGTTTTTTATATAGCCCAGCATAATGCAGCAATCCCCACCCAAATCAAGGCTCTAATCTTGCTATTTTGATTAGAAAGCCAAGAACCGAACATATGTCGTATATACTTGGGTTGAGTTAATCCTGTAGCTAGATATACCATCCTCCAGAACATTAGAACTGATCCTGAGAACGAACGGATCACCGTTTCTTGGCCAAATACATGTGTTTAGTTCATCACTATCATCAGAGGTGAACACGGCTCTAAAAAACTTAAAAAAGGGAACCCAAGCTGATCCGCTGATGGCCAGTATCAGATCAAAATGGAGCATACTTCTTTTGGCTTTGCAATTTGCACGCTGTTTTCGCAGGCTTCCCGCGAATCTTAAGAGCGCACGATGATAGAGTTCCATGCCGGCTTCGTTACCTTTGTTCTTTCGTCGCCTACAAGATTCCTAGAGAATTTAATTCTGGGTGTATTTAGTTGTAAAAAAGGTTGTAAAATTTGATCGAAAAGTCACATTGAAACTGTAGCACACTGTAGCGCTTTTCGTTTGTTTGTGGTAATCGTTGTCCTACCATGACCTAATTAGGCTCAAAAGATTCGTCTCGTCGTGTACATCAAAACCATGTATTTTTTATTTACCTACATTTAATGCTTCATGCATGAGGAGAGAGATTTGATGTGATAGGTGAATAGTGAAGTTTGGAGAGAGAATTTTAGAAAGTTTGTCGGAACTAAACAGGGCCTCTGTTAAGCCAGAAAGTAAAAAAAAAACCTACCGGTGGTTTTAAAGTATTCCATGCATGTTATGACATTTTGATGTAACGTGAATCTTCTTTTTGCATAGTGGAATTTAGGGGTAGAATTTGAGATCTAAACAAGGCCATATTGGTAGGCGGGCATAACCATTCAACCAAGATATTCAACGTACAGTAGCTACTTGGAATGTTGGTCCAACTTTTATATTTTCGTCTCCGATGATATTATACAGCCAATCTTTCTATATACTATATATACTATAAAGATTCAAAAATTTTGACGACCGATGGATCTACGAGTCATTAAAACACTACCCATCTCCGCGACCCCGCCTATGAGACCTTTTTTTCGTCAAACTTTTGACAACCAACGAACCCACAAGTCATTAAAACACTAACCTGCCAGGCCTTTTTTAGTCAAACCCTCCGTCCTATGGAATCATCCAGTTGGTAACCATAACGATCTCCGGCTAACTATCTATTATAATCTTATTATTTATTAAATGCATATGTCGCACGTGCGTTTTTACTGGTTTCTTCCTGTATGATCCAACTTTCGTAGTTTCTTCTCCAATTATATATTCGGTAGTGCTATGTCGTCCTGGACACCTGGCCGGTGTCACGATGAAGCAGAAAGCAATGGCTAGTCTCTTCACAATCACATGTGCCTAGCTGACGCAAGATAATATCTTGGTTTGACTGTGTTTAGTTTCAAAAAGAGGGGGTGAAAATATGGTGAAAAAGTCACATCGAACGTTGTAGCATTTTTCGTTTGTTTGTGATAAACATTGTCCTACTATGACCTAACTAGGCTCAAAAGATTCGTCTCGTCGTGTACATCAAAATTATGCAATTAGTTTTTTATTTATCCATGTTTAATATTCCATACATGCGTCGTTTGTTATATTTAATGTTTTGATATGATGGCTATGTGACGTGGATGTGATGGAAAGTTTGGGTTTTTGAGAGAAGTGAAGGCAGGGCACGTGCACACATCATGTGATTAGATTTATCACCGGCCGGTCAAATCATCATTCCTCCGCCGCCTCCCTTAGATAACCTAGTCCGATCAAAACCAACACGACCAGAATGTTATACCAACCCGCCGTGGAGACACGTACACTAAAGAGTAACGATCCCTGGAAATTTCGCGCTCCTCGCTTCCGTCCCTGAAAATTTCGAATCATCGCGTACAAAAGTCCGATCCAATTGAGTGGGAAAAGAAAACACCTGGCCACCGCACCTTTGGAGGCGTTGTTTTTCCTTGCTTTTGAATATCGAGAGTGGAAATAAAGGAGCCGCCGGCCGGGTAACGAAGATTATCGGGATCTCATATTATTCGTTCATAGGAGCGGCTGATGTGTGCGAATTGACCCGTAGTAAAATGGTAGAACAGTCTAGTGGGACGCTATTCACCAGAGTTTAAATACCGGTGCTCGTATTTTTTTGGATTTTTTTTTAAAATTTATCGGCGTCATGCGTTAAATAGTAAGCGGCGTTCCCATCAATAACGAGGCGACAATGATGACTTCGGAAATCTCCAGATCTGCCTCCAGATCTGTCGGGTGTTCAGTCCTTCGAAGGTGCTTATATGGATAGGGTTTACGTACGTGTATTCATAGGCGTGCGTGTGTGAGCGTCTGCGTTGTACTGTGTAAATCAAAAACTAATTGCACAGTTTCGTTGTATTCTGCGAGACGAATATTTTGAACCTAATTAATCAATTTTTGAACATTTTTTTCACAAATACAAACGAAATGCTACAGTGGCGCACACACTACAGGGTATCAAATTTGATGTGCAAATTTTGCATCTCGGGCAATCTCTGTAGGAACAGCGGCCAACGACGACCATCTATCGTACTCAGCGACCCTGCCGTGCCTCGTCCGGCCGGCAGGGCGAGCTAGCTAGCCTCTGGCCCTGCTATATAAAGAGCGAGCAGGCACTCTTCAATGTAACAGGACAGGAACCAATCGAGTTTGTATTGAATCACAATGAACATACATATATAGTGTACAGCATGGTTCCCTGTGTAACTAGAGCTCCTACATCTACACAAGGCGAAGCGCTAGTGTGGAGCGTCGGAGCGTGAGCGACATGCGCGACGCGCACGGTGCGGGAGCGCAGGAAGCGGTCCGCAGGAAGCGGTCGTAGAGCCTGACGGTTACGTGAGGCAGCCGGTACACTTCAACATTCAAGAAGCTCACAGCAGCAGACCTATCGAGTCGAGCCGGCCACCATTGCTTGCGAGTAACTGCTGCAACAAGCTCTCCGGCTTCGTCTTCAGATCATCCCAGCGTCCCGGCCGTGCTCGTGTGTTGCCATGGCCCCCGGCGCCGACGCCGCCAGCTTGGGCACCACGGTGCAGGTGGGGGAGGACGTGGTGCAGCAGCAGCAGCAGCAGCAGCGCAAGCAGCCCCGGCCCTACCACCCGAGCCCCTGGGGCGACTTCTTCCTCGGCCACCAGCCGTGCGCCGCGGCGGAGCTCCTGGCAATGGAGGAGGAGGCGCGGGCCAAGGAGGAGGAGGTCAGGCGGACCGTGCTGGCGGCCGCCGCCTCCGCCGACCTCGCCGCGAAGCTGGAGCTCGTCGACGCGCTGCAGCGGATCGGGGTGGACTACCGCTACGGCCAGGAGATCGACGGCCTGCTGCGCGCCGTCCACCGTGGTGACGGTGACGGTGGCTGCGGCGGCGACGACCTCTACCTCACCTCGCTGCGGTTCTACCTGCTCAGGAAGCACGGCTGCAATGTCTCCTCAGGTAAGAATGAAGAAGGAAACTGACGGCAAAACAAAAAGAATGCATACATGCTGATGGACTCGATCATGGACAACACTATTACGGATATATATACACATATATGTTAACTTAATGACTGGAAAAAAAATTCAGATGTGTTTGCCAAGTTCAGAGATGAGGAAGGGAACTTCGCAGCAGGCGACGACGTGAAGTGCTTGCTGATGCTGTTCGATGCCGCGCATCTCACAGTCCACGGCGAGGAGGTGCTTGACAGCGCCATCGCTTTCACCAGGTGCCGGCTCCAGTCTTTGATGAAGAGTTTGGAGCCAGAGATGGCGGAAGAGGTGAGGTACACGCTGGAGACTCCGAGTTTCAGGAGGGTCTAGAGAGTGGAGGCACGGCGTTTCATCAAAGTGTATGAGAAGGCCACACGAGACGAGACTCTGCTGGAGTTTGCCAAGCTGGACTACAACATCCTGCAAACTATCTACTGCAAGGAGCTCAAGTCTCTTACAATGTGACTATACATACATATTAAAACAGCTCGATGATGCTTATATAGTGCAATTAATGTGTTAATAATGGCGTTCACGTACTTCAATCACTGACATGATTTACAGGTGGTGGAAGAACTTCCGATCGGCGACAGATCTAGGGTTCGCGCGGGACAGGATGTCGGAGATGCATTTTTGGATGACGGGAGTCTGTTACGAGCCCTATTATTCATACTCACGGATGATGCTGACGAAGCTGATTACGATTGCATCCTTGTTTGATGACTTCTATGATAACTACAGCACCACGGAGGAAAGCAACGTCTTCACTGCAGCCCTGCAAAGGTTGACCTCCTAGCTCACACCACCATTTTTTTTTGGCTAACACTATCATACAAAATTTAAAATTATTTGCATGGGTTTGATGGAAGGTGGGATGAACAGGCCACGGAGCAGCTCCCAGAATACTTGAGGGAGTTCTACCTCAATACACTTAGCAGTTCAAACGGGATCGAGGAAGACTTAAAACTTCAGAACAACAAGCATGCTGAGTTGGTCAAAAAATTGGTAACCGTTTTACCCTCTAAAAAGATCGTACCAAATAAACATGTATTTTTTTTTGGAAAAGGGATACTTTATTAATTTTCAGTTAGATACATCGAGGTGATACCTCCGCCTGAAATGATCCCGGCCTCTGCCAAGTGGCACACAGCCAAAAAGAAAAAAGTTTTTCACGATCTCCGGACCTAATTAGCCGTCAATCCTAAGACTAGACCGCCAGCCATATGCCCGGCCAAAAATAACCTTGGCCACTTGGACCAAGTACTGCGACGCCACCACAAGATTGTCCCGCGTTGATGGCCGTTGAAGGATAGACCAAGTGCGGAGCAAATGCGCCGTTGTGTAGATGACCTGCAAAAAATTTGGAGACTTGTTATCAAAAACCACTGCATTTCTGTAACACCAAACCGCCCAACATAAGGCTGCCGCGCCTACAGATATCAGAGGTTTAAAACTTGGTGGTACTAAATTCAGCCAACCATTAAACATATTAGACACACTAGATGGTTTAGGTAAACCCCATGCCGCGTAGACCGAAGCCCATACCATACGTGTGAATCTACACTCTAGAAAAAGGTGCTGAATGGTTTCATTTTCATGACAGAAGACACATTGCTTACTGCCATTCCAATTTCGTTTAGCCAGATTATCTTTAGTGAGAATAACTTTCCGCTTTAAAAACCATAGGAAAATTTTAACCTTAAGGGGAAGTTTTGATTTCCATAGTCTCTTATTTGTATTTGGTACATTTTGGTAGATCAGAGCCAGATAATGTGTTTTCACTGAGAAAACACCTGTCGGGTTCAAACTCCATTTAAATTCATCTGCTTCGTCAGTGAGATTTATATTTGCCAGCCTTGCAATTAAATTATTCCACATTACCAGTTTAGGTCCTATGAGATCTCTCCGCCAGGATATATTGAAAATCTCCGTACTAAGTACTTCAGCCACCGTATCCTGCTTTTTTCTAGCAATATTGTATAATTGAGGATACTGATCCCTAAGAGGCCTATTACCCAACCATTTATCTTCCCAGAATCTTATCTGGGATCCATCCTTGATAGTGAACGTGCCAAATTTTAGAAAGTCATTCTTAACCTTCATAAGCCCAGCCCAAAAATGTGAATCCCCGCTTTTCCATTGAACCTGAACCAAAGGCTTGGTCCCTAGATATTTATTGCGTAGTATCTGTTGCCAAATACCATCCGTTGTAAGCAGACGGTACAACCACTTGCTGAGTAGGGCTATGTTCTTGAGCTCTAGATTGTGTATCCCTAGTCCTCCTTGATCCCGTGGGAGACATAGGATACTCCACCTAGCTAATCGATATTTTCTCTTATGCTCATCACTTTGCCAAAAAAATCTAGACCGATAGTAATCCAACTTCTTACGAACTCCGCTTGGGATTTGGAAGAAGGACATCATATACATCGGCAGACTACTAAGAACTGAATTGATTAAGGTTAGCCGGCCTCCGTATGAAAGGTTTTTCCCTTTCCAACTGCTTAGGCGGCTTTCAAATCGTTCCTGGATCCTCAACCAGTCATTATTAACCAGTCTCCTAAAATGTATAGGAATACCTAGATATTTGACTGGGAAGGTTCCGGGGTTACAACCAAACAGTTCTTTATACTGGTCTTCATCGTTCTTAGCCTCACCAAAGCAATAAATTTCACTTTTGTGAAAATTTATTTTGAGACCCGATAACTGCTCGAATGCACAAAGAATATGCTTCATGTTCTGAGCTTGTTCCATGTTATGGTCTAAGAACAAAATTGTATCATCAGCGTACTGAAGTATGGAAAGGCCTCCATCAACTAGATGGGGCACCACACCTTGTATCTGATTATTTATTTTAGCTCTATTAATTAGAAGTGTGAGCATATCGGCCACTATGTTGAAGAGGAAGGGTGATAACGGATCGCCTTGTCTGAGGCCTTTTTTTGTCTGGAAGAAAGGACCTATTTCGTCATTGACATTGATCGCGACACTTCCACCCGAAATAAAAGATTTGATCCACTCAATCCACTTGGATGAGAAACCTTTTAATCGGAGCGTCTGTGTCAGGAAATCCCATTTAACTTTATCGTAGGCCTTCTCAAAATCGATTTTGAATATAACTCCGTTCTGGTTTCTTCTATGCAGTTCGTGTACTGTCTCATGTAGAATTACTACCCCTTCCAAAATGTTCCTACCTCTCATGAAGGCTGTTTGAGTAGGGCTGATAATGTTGTCTGCTACTGAATTAATTCTGATTGTTGCCACCTTCGTAAAAATTTTGAAGCTGACATTCAGTAAGCAGATAGGCCTATATTGCTGTATTTTATTAGCCTCTTTAACTTTGGGTATCAAAGTGATGACTCCAAAATTGAGGCTGAACAGCGGTAAATCTCCGGTGTGCAGTTCATGAAACATAATCATCAGGTCTCCCTTGATAGTCTCCCAAAAGTGCTGATAAAACTCAGCCGGGAAACCATCCGGACCTGGTGCTTTATTGTGTTCCATGGTAAAAATTGCTTCTCGAACCTCCTTTTCAGTGAAAGGGGCCGTGAGAAATTCGTTTTCAGCCTGACTTACTTGCGAAATATCGCTTGTTCGCTCATCCAGACTAAAGTGACTCTCCTCCGGAGGACCGAATAGACCTTTGTAAAATTGGGTAATGTATTCTTTGAGGTGTTGTTGTCCTTCGACTCTATTGCCTTCATGATCCAGGGAGAAAATTCGTTTTTTCCGATGTTTGCCATTTGCCACCATCTGGAAGTACCTGGTGTTGTTATCCCCCAAAAGGACATCATTCACTTTGGCTCGTTGATAAAACCTCAATTCCTCCTCTCTTAGGAGTTTTGTGAGATCATCCCGAGCATTTTCCAGTTGTTCTCTCTCTGTTTCTGTTAAAATTCGTTGTTCGGCTTGTGTATCAAGTGTTGTCACAATATATTGGAATTGATCTTTTTGGGCTTTGTACATTCCATGGTGATGGCGAGCCCAACCCCGGAGATGTGTTCTTAGTGCCCCCATTTTCCTGTTCCAGCGTTGGACTGAATTTTGTCCTTGTACCGGATGATTCCAAATCTCTGTAACCTTTTGTTTAAAGTCTTCTTGAGACAGCCAGCTAAGTTCCATCTTGAACTGCTTCGGCTGACCAGAGAAGGCTGGGTCACCCGTTTCTAGAATCAACGGTGTGTGATCTGAAATCCCACGGTCCAGAGCCCGAACCGTAACCAAAGGGTATTTTAATTCCCATTCGGTACTCATCAGTACTCGATCCAGTTTTTCGTAAGTCGGATCCGGAAGCGAATTAGCCCAGGTAAATTGTCTACCTGACAATTCAATCTCCCGAAGATCAAAACTATCAATTACTGCATTGAATAGAAAAGGCCATCTGGGATTAAAGTTGTTTTTATTCTTTTCTCTACTGTGTCTCATTATATTAAAATCACCCCCTATCAAGGCAGGCAATGGGTTCTGTTGACAAGTTCGCACTAATTCCGTCAGGAAGGCAGTTTTAAACTCATCCTGAGCCGGACCATAGACCGCCATCAATATCCATTTAAAGTCATCTTGTCTATTGCGCAGATGGAATTTAACAAAAAATTCCCCTTCCACAATGACAGAGAGATCAAACACTAGGGAATTAATGCCCAGGAGAACCCCACCAGATCGACCCCTAGGTGGCAGACAATGCCAAGCAAAGTCTGCTCCCCCTGATAGTCGATTAAGGTTTGCTCGGGACATATCTTGTTTTCCAGTTTCCATGATTGCAACAAAATCTAGTGAATATTCTCTTATTGCTTCCGCAATATACCGGTATTTAGCCAAGTCTGAAAGACCTCTGCTATTCCAGTAGAAACCTTTCATCGAGAATCCTTTTTTTGTTGACTTTGATGCTTATGTCGCCCTTTATTTTTCCTAGACGCGGCCTTAGTTTTACGACCAGATACCTGGAGATCACAAATTTTTGTGTCCAGGTCCAAGTCATCGAGATCCACGTCAGTTAAGTCTTTCACTAAGTGCAATAGAAGATCATTATTAGACTCATAATCCTCTCCATCACTGTAGTCAAAGGGATTTTCTGCCAAATTAATTTTTTCTACACTATTAGACTTAGGCTGTACCACAGTCTTGTCAACCTGAATTCGCTTAAGTGCACTGTACGATAAGTTAATTGCTTCCTTGTTGTGTCCTAGCGAGATTCCTATGGAATTTAAATTTGTAATACACGTGTCTTTCAATAACTTACCCCTGGAATATGTCGGTGTTGCCGGTGTAGCCGAAGACTGCGATGCTGAGGTACCATCGAGGTTCCTAGCCGCTGCACGCTTCATGGCTCTCTGCATCACCAAACCATCTGCAATAGGTAGACCGTCGTCAGACAGAGTATTATTTGCTCTAGCACTGCGTCGTCTCCCATCAACAAGGACTGAACCACTAACTGAATTATCAACATTCAAACCTGTGTTAGTCGATCCCAACGGCGTCTCACATCCCGGGGTGAGCTGACATGAATTTATTGGGCCATCTGAGACTAGCACAGGCATAGATGAGTCAATTGGATACACATGATTTATATCAAAATTGTTTCGCATAGGGGATGTAAAACAATTGTTGGACAGCTCACCTGCAGTATTCGCGGTTAAGGATGACGGCACTTCATTGACCATCCCTTTCGCTATCCCATCATGGCCTGTTTCCATACCCGCAGCAGCTAGCTCCTGATCGGCTACAGTCTCTGTCTCTGTCGCGTCCAGGTCGACCAGCTCCTGATCGCCAGCTCCTTTCTGCACGGTCTGACCAGCGATTTGGAACACAGCCTGATCAGCACTGTCCTGACCACTTGCATCCCGACCAGCAGCATCCCCGTCAGGATTGCCCTCAACATTTACAGCCTCGGCAGCAAACCCCTGGTCCACTTCCTCTTGGTCAACAGAATCAATTGGAGCCTCGGCTTGCACCTCTGAATTACGTGTAATATTGCCACTGTCATTACGAAAACCACCCTTAGGTGGAGTCACTAGCACAGCAGGCAATTTTTCCCCTTTGTGAATCATTACTAGAGGCTTCCATGATGGATATGGTCTGTTTGCCCCTATTGGTGTTAGTGGCAGTTGCATCGGTATCGGACCATTTCCAACCTGATTATTTTCTTTGCCGCTCTCAGAAGTATTCTGTGTCTCTTCTCCTCTCCTTTTTTTTGCTGCCGAGGATTCATTATCCTTGTCTCCATCTCCTTTATCTGCACCGGAGTCATCCTGATCCATATAATCAGGAGCCTCCACCCCAGCGACTGCTGGCTGAAATCCCTCCTCTTCCAGTGTATATGTAATATTATATCCAACATTTCCAAATACTAGATCAGTAGTTATTGGCAAAAGTCTTTTATCTACCACAGCTACCTTTACTCGGATAATTCCCTTCTTTCTGTATGTCGCCATATCTACCTCTCTGGTGCTCCCAATTTCTTTGCCTAATGCCCAGAAAACCAGGAAGTGTCTGTACCTCAGTGGAACATTGGTGATATGCACCCACACTTCTTCTAGCTCATAAGCTGGCACAATATCTTGGTCAATTTTCCATTCAGAGACTGTGATCGTGACACCATGATTCTTCAGCTGGTACCCGATGTCAACCATACTCCGCAGTGTCTCTTCGTTCGGGAAGGCCACCAAAAAGGAGTTCTGACCATGCGGCAAGGCTTCCCAGTTCCAGTCCACTCTTGTAATTCTAGCAATCTCAACTTGTATCACATCTGCAGTAATGGATGGTCCATCCACAGTCACCAGTCCCGTAGGTGCCTGATCTGGTGCCTCCAATTTGTAATCAACCTCCTTCACCTCAACAAATGCTAATTCTTTCCTGACAGACCCCATGAAGGACGTGATATCTCTCGGCCACTTTAAAATCGGGCATTTGGCTGACATGTGTGCATTCTTCTTGTTACAAATGACACAATCTAAATCCGCCCGGCATTCGTCATTTACGTGGCCATTGCACTTACATCTGAAACAAAATGCACGTTTCTTCTTCAATGATTGATCAGCCCCCTGCTGTGCATTGTGTTGTTGTCGATTCTCCCCCTGTGCACTGGATTCTGCCTTTTCAGAAGCTCCACCACGTACCGGTTGCCATGCACGCCGATTCTCCCCACGACCTGCAGCAGGACCCGTACTTTTGTTGCCTCCCTCAGCGCGACCTTGACTCTGTTCCCCTCCATCAGCATGTCCATCACCACGCCCTGATGCATCGCCACGTCCATCATCACGACCCTCCGGTCTCTGTCCGTGTCGGCTACCACGGCCACGGCCGTCCCCATCTCCTTGGCGACGTCCTGGATCGTCGCCCCGGCCTGCGTAACCAGGTCCGTGATCGGCCTGGCCTCGGCCATGGCCAGCATACCCATCCCCTCGGCCAGCCTGAGTCCGGCCATCGCCACGACCAATCGGACCTCGGCCATCTCCACGTCCAAATCCATCTCCTCTCCCACGTCCAGATGCCCATCGTCTGTCGGCTCGGTCCGCCCGGCCAACTGGTCGCCGGCCGTAGGGCAGCGCCCTTGGATGGTTCGGAGGCATCTTCTCCCTGACAGCAGTTCTAACAACCTCGGCGAAGGACCGGCCTCCTAGCGCGTCATGTGAAACCCTAGGCGGCGAATTACTGAGTTGCACCGTTCTGTCAGGTCGGTCAGATAGAACCTCCCACCAAGGGTCTCGTCCACAACTGCGGGCCCGCAAACCCAACTTGCCATCAGATTGCAATTTGGCAATGGTGGGCCCTAATTTCTGACGTAGACTGTCTGGAAGGAAGGCGTTCAAAGTGATTTTGGATGATTTTCTTCTTGGCAATGGTCCCTTCCAAGATTTCATGACAAAGCCTCTAGGCTTTGCAACATGAACCATAGGGTCTTTGCCTGTTTTCACATGATCTTGATCACTAAACGCCGGTTTTTCCTCAGACATCTGCTCATTCTCCCACCACCGAGTCCCTTTCGGGAAGCCCACTTGGTCCCAGAAATTTTTGATCATCATCTCCTCACTCTCCCGACAAGAACTACCATCTGCTACTAACTTCTGCTGTCTAACATAGTCCTTGGCTTCATCTGAGGTGAATCCTGCCATGATGCACTCATGGTAGGCCTCCTCCAGTGAGCATTCCAGAGTGACGCTAGATATGCAGCATTCCTTAGCAGTTCTGTCAGGTCGCTCAGTAAAGAATTTAGGACTCTCAGTGGAGAATTCGTCCATGGTAGAACCAAGGAAGACCCTCTTATGAGACGTAGCATCCTGATCCAATTCTGACAATGGCGATCTCACGGAAACGCCATCATCACCGATGTCGTTCAGGTTCTCAGATATGAGGGAACGCACCTGTGTCGGCGCCATGGTGAGTCGACGTCGTCGATCCTTGCTTGCATCCTCTTGTTGCATGGCAGGAGGCTTCGCTTCTGGAGAAGAATCCCTGCTGTCGGATTTGCCACAGTAGCCGGGCGAAGAACTGACTGACAGTCCGCCAAACGCCATCTCCTCCCAGCATTCCCTGGCGCAGACTCCAGTCCTCCATCACCGGAGATCCATGGGGGTCCGACGAGCCAGTCCCGACGGTGCCTCCAACACCAGTGCCGGCGATCACAGTTGAGAGCTCCTCACGGTCGCTCCGGCAAGGCCTCCGGCGGTGTCGTCGGTGGCCGCCAGTGAGGTCGCGATCAGTCGCCCTGCAGTCGCCTGCGATCGCCTCTCCGTAATCCCCGGAATTCAAAATTCAAAATCCTGGACATTTCCCATGCGCAACAAGTCGCTGCTGCACACCTCAAATAAACATGTATTGTCTTCACATACAAGAAGAAAGCAGGTGCATGCCACCAAATATTCAATCTTCTACATGTATATTAGGATCTTAACATTGTGTGCATGTATACAGTTAATTGACTTGGCCAAAAACTACCATGCTGAAGTGAAATGGAGGGATGAACACTATGTGCCTACCAACGTTGAGGAGCACCTACAGCTTTCTGTGCCTAGCAGTATCTGCATGAATATAACAGCCTTCACACTCATTTCAATGGGTGATGTGGCTACGAGCGAGGCAATTGAGTGGACTAGAACTTATCCAAAAATTATTAGAGGTGTTTGTATCATTGGGCGTGTTATGAACGACATCGTGTCACATGAGGTACCAACTCGCTCCACATAGAAACGCTTAGTGTTGCAGATGTTTTCTTTGAATCTTCTATACTATATATTTAGTGCATACTATATGTTCATGTACTTAAAAAATGTTTGACAATTTTATATTTTTGCATTTTAGAAAAACATGTATATAATGTAGAGCTATGGATATAGTAAAAAGGAAAATGAGAATATACATAGTTAGGAAAATATCTTTCTAATTATGTTCTTTTCCCGATTGATGAAGCGAGAGCAAGCTTCGGATCACGTGGCATCCACGGTTCAAACTTGCATGAAAGAGTATGGGTTCACAGTGTCTCAAGCAAACAAGAAGCTCAGAGAAATAGTCGAAGAAGCATGGATGGACATAGTCCAGGAATGCCTTGATCAGAAACATTCCATGGCAGTTTTTGGAGAAGGCGGTCAGTCTTGCACGGACCATGGATTTCATATACAAGACCGAAGATGCATACACCCTCTCACACAACCTCAAGGATGTCATGACTTCATTGTACGTGGAGTTCGTGTGAGTCTGCAGCTGATGATTCAGCGTCAAATAAATATAGGAATTACTCAACGGTGATTCTCAAATGTTACACGACTACCATACATGCATGTAATTGAGTTCCTGATATAGAGTGCCTCTCCATTCATTCTTGTAAGGGTTTATTTATGCATGGTAAACCGAGTCATGTTACATTGCCTAGTATTAAGTGTTGTTGTTAAACTAAAATACAATTACAATAATGTTTCAAATAAAGGAGCAATTGCGCTCACAAGATTTCGAATGCAGAAGCAATTTGTGTCTCTGATTTATTGATGCAGTAGATATGTGTGTACCAAGAAAACCAACTTGTACAAATCAAAATTAGAATAGTACTGTAGAAAGAAATCCCATAGCAGTAGGTTCGTACTTCGTGGTAAGTTAGAAGAGATCAACTTGTAGAATGTACAAAACACAATTACAGCTTGTATTCCAAAATCACGTATGACTCTGTTCAATCGGCTAGTTTCGTTGTCAATTTGATTTGCCGTCCTTCTTTTTCTGCGGTTCGGAACGAGTATCAGTAGCCCTGACCATGTTTCCTGCTCCAGTTTGATGTCCAGGTTAATCTATCTATTATATTAATATAATAGTGTTAAAAGAAGCCACCACGTTCGCCGAGAGGGTCAAGAAATTCCCACGTTAATTTAAAAAAGAGAAGAATATATGCCGTCGGATTTTATGAAGATCTAACGGTCCATATTATTCCGTTAATCCAAAAAAAGAAAAAAATATATACCTTCAGATTTTATGAAGAATGATCTGTATTATTCTATTAATTCCAAAAAAAGAAAAATATATGTCGTCGGATTTTATGAAGATCTAACGATCCACATTAATCCAATGAATCTAGAACAAATATGTTCGCTCAAAAAATCTAGAACAAATATGATTAATAAATAGATAAATAAAAATAAATAATATGAGATATATTATTCCGTCCACCGTCACCCCTCCGCGGTCGACATGCAGCCGTCCACGGCCGCCGCGGAAGCCCTCCGCCGCCGTCGTGCGGCCGTCCGAGGCCCCCCACGAGAGCCTCCACCGCTGTCGTGCGGCCATCCAAGGCTGCCACAAGAGCCCTCCACCGCCATCGCGCGGCTGTCCATGGCCGCCGCGGGAGTCCCTTGCAGTCGCCGTGCGGCAGTCCGCCGCCATCCCCTCCGCGGGAGCCGCTCGCGCGCCTTCGAAGTTCGGGGTCCGTCCGCTCCGCGCGCAGCCAGAGGCCTTCAGCACGCCCACCGCAGGAGCCCTCCGCCGCTGCCGTGCGGACGTCCGAGGTCGCCACGGGAGCCCTCCACCGCCGCCGCGCGACCGTCCGTTGCCGCCGCGGGAGTCCTCGCGATCGCTGCATGATCGTCGACAGCCGTCGCCGTTGCGGGAGCCCTCCACCGCCGCCGCACGGCCATCCGTGGTCGCCGCGGGAGTCCTCCCAGTCGCAGTGCGATCGTCCGGCCGCCGCGGGAGCCGCTCGCGCGCCTTCGGAGTTCGGGGTCCGTCCACTCCGCGCATGGTCAGAGGCCTTCAGCCTTCGGGGCTGAAGGCTGCCGGCCGGGGAGACTGGACCTCTTGCCGCTGCCACCACTAGAGAAACGGGGGCGATAAAGGGAGAGAGATAGAGTGGTGGGAGGAGTGATGGCGTCAATGAAAGAAAAGGAGAAAAAGAGATGGGTGGGCTCACGTGTTGGTAGTTGGTGTAGATTATGAGATATAGAGAATAATGGGTACAAAAGAAATTGATATAGAGGGGATAATCTCAATGTCTAGGCAAGAATATTTATTTTAAAGGATGATAATAGAGTACGACGAGTGGGGACAGCCTGAAACCCCACTTGCCCTACTACGTTCCTCTATATTATATAGGAGGCAATGTTCAACAATGAGCGAAGGACAACACGTCGACGATCTACACGTGTACCTGACGAGAGGTGCTCGGATTTAGAGCGTTCAACAAGGTTGTGAGCACAGCAGGAGAGAACAATTCTCCATATCCAAAGGGAATGAATCATTGCCGGAATTGAGCACCATGACCGCACTCAGTACTCAATGTCTTTGTCAATGCAAGTGGAAGATCATCAAATGGTTTGCCTACACTTAAACTCGTTTGATGGTCTTCGTTAACAAGTCAGTGTAAGCAGCAGATTTAGGAAAAACAAAGCGAAGAAACTCAGGTGTCGTATAGCTTTGATGATGGACGCAATTGTTGTGCACATGTGTTGACATGAAAGTTAAGTAACAACAGATTGGGCAAATAAATACTTTTCTTAATACCCGATATAATCATGCAACTGTAAACTATTGTCGATCATTCACTAGATCGTGCATCAATCATATCTATATATTACTCCATCTTTTACCGGAGGATGAGAAAGGCAAAAGATTAATTCATAACCGTGATAGTCACCCATTGGCTGCTGTAGACAAAGTTCTCATTGCATAACTAGCAAAATAGCGGTATTTTTCGCATAATATTTTCTCGGATAACATTTTCCTGGTGTGATTGATTACCCTCTATATTTGATTTCCTCCCTCCTTAAGCTTTCCTTCATGCTATGGCATTCTGATCATTGATTTGTGCAGCAAGCTAGGCTATCAATCATACCGCTGATTTGTGAAGGGTGTCGATCCAAACACTATTATGTTTAGTGGAAGGTTTCTACTTTAATCCAATCTTACCGTGTTACGCTTGCAAGTTCGTTGAGTAGTTCGCATATCCGTTGAGGAAGGGGGTATCTCACGTCAGTAAGTAACATTTTGTATATATATATATATATATCCCAAGTTTAGAGGGTCTAGAAAAAAGTTGTACTCTAGCAAACCTAACAAGCGCCTGTCCCAAGTTTAGAGGGTCAAGAAAAAAAAGTGCACTCCAGTAGACCCAACAAGCCCCTATCCCGAGTTTAGAGAGTCCAGAAAAAAGTTGAACTCCAGCAGGCCCTCTACTTGACGCTCCCTATGGGAGGCTTCCAAATCCACCCAATATGCTCCGGTGTCTATAGAAAGCCATATATTTACGAGGGCTATTGCTAGAGTTATACCATTTTTGTGGCTCTTAAAAAATAGATGTAGCCTCCATTTAGTATTTGGTGAGTCTGGTCTGAGAGGTATTGGTGAAGTTAATCTTAATAATATAATATTATTACTATATTAATTAAAATAAAAATAATACACACTATTGGTTTTTTTAAGATCTAACAATCTATATTAACCCTTAAAGTTCATTGATTATAGTTAATAAATAGTTAAATTCTAAATTAAATAAATAAAAAAATTATAAGTTGATCAAAGAATCAATGTCAAATACAATTAGTAAATACAAGCTTACATTATTAATTCATATCACGTGCCACATACATGATGATAAAAAATAATACGTTAGTTTGGACACACTTGGACAAACCGTATTGACAATGTAACAACAGATATTTAAATAAAATTATATTTAAGTAATCTAAAAAATAGTATAAAAAACTAGCTACCGCGCAAATTTGTGCGGGCCACCTTGCTAGTTGTAGAAGTACTTCGTAGGATTTCGGCGTCAGATTGTGAACAGCACAGAACATTCAGAGTTTGTAGGGTCGTTGTGTTCTTCAAACTGCAGTCGGTCAGTGTTTCTCTGATGCTGGTGTGCCGGTGCCTCTTTCTTCAGTATTCAGCATTCGAAGTAGCACCCTGTGCCAATGTTGTTCTTGAGCCTGCGCTCACATTGCAGTTTCTAGTTTATTCACCGATCTACAAATGTACTCCTATGTGTGATGCGTGGAACTCGGAAAATTTTTGCAATCCACCTTTAGTTTTCCTTAGTATTTGGACATGTTGCTGTGAAGCAGGCGTGTAGCTGGCTGTGGCAGTGGCAGCAAACGGGGCGCGCAAGGCAACAAGCGAATCCCGTATCGCTCCGTCTCCAGGTGTCACCACTCACCCAAGCCCTGATCATGCTTGGTGAAATCTAACGGCCAGGACGTGCGCGGATGCCTTGAGCGACACGAAGATACGGTGTCACGCACGGCTCGCGCGTGCTTCTTCTTCCGGCTTCCGGTGTACGGCACGGCCGTCATCGGGAACCGAGACCTGGGGCCCACTTGGTAACCAACCGACTAACAAACTCTGTAACCAGCCAGGAGCCAGCCAGCCTTCTTCTTCTCTACAAATTACCAACCGCAGCCTTGCCACCTCTCAAACACGCGAAATCCAACGCGAGCAACGCCAGCGAGCGAGAGAGCCAGAGAGCGAGAGGAGGCGCAAGGGAGCGACAAGGAGGAAGGGGAGCGAGGGCGCCATGGCCGACGACATCGACGTCGAGAAGCTCTTCATCGTCGCCACCCTCGCCGTCGGGAGCGGCGCCTCCGCCGCCTTAGCCGCCGGCGCGGGCAGCTTGTGGACCCTCAGGGCGTACCGCGAGGGCCGGCTCTCGAGAGGGTGGTGGCGGCTGCGCGTCCTCTCGCTCGGCGGCGTCACGACCCTGAAGCAGGCGCTCGACTACGACTGCGCCCTGTGCCGCCGCAGCCTGGATCAGCGGGAGGAGGTCCGCACGCTCTCCTGCGGCCACGTCTTCCACCTCCGCAAGAGCGCCAAGTGCGAGAACAACATCGACGACTGGCTCCGCCAGAACCTCATGCGCTGCCCGGTCTGCTGCAAGATCGTCTTCCCCGTGCTGCCATGGAAGGCGCCGCCGGCATCGCCGCCACCAGCCCCTGCGCGGTCGCCGTCGGCATCGGCGCCACGAACCCCTGCGCGGTCGTCGTCGACGACGGATTTGGAGGCTCAGCTACCGCGGCTGCCGGCGTTGCAGGGGAGGCGACCCCCGCGGCCGCCGTCGGAGTGGTTCGAGGATACACTACTGACGCCATCGGAGTAGACACGCGTGATCAAGCTTGGATGGGACGGCGTTGGCGCATCTTGTCAGGCGGTTTGGATCGGTTCTTCGAGAGGTTATTGGAGGATTCTTTCATCGTTTCTCTTTCTGCATTTTTAGAGCTAATCGAGGATAGCGAGTCTTGTCTAATGGTCTGGATTAGTTCAGATTCCTTCGTTGTTTCGGTCTTATGGTTTGTTGGAACTGATCGAGCTTAGTTGCTGCGTTCCTGTTCAGCTGTTCTTTTGTTCAGAGCTAGATGTCTTTTCTTCACCTCTGATGTACTACTAAACATCTGAAGAATTTGGCCAAGGAATGATCTAATTCAACTGAATGCGTTTCTGTGCTTTTTGTTCAGAGCTCTCTTTGGTTTACCTCTGATGAACTAAACATCTGAAGAATTTGGCCAAGAAATGATCTAGTTTAACTGAATGTGTTTCTGTGTTTTTTGTTCAGAACTGTGTTCGCCTGTGATGAAGTAAATAAACATCTGATGATCTGTCAGTTGTTTGATCGGTTATAAAGTTCTGACAAGTCTAATATATAGATTCCTGTCTAGTCGCTTTTGATGATCTGAATGCAATGTTGATATTGCTTGCTTAGAAGGCACTTATGATGAGAAATGTAGGATTTGGTCAGAATGCAATGTTGATTTTTCTTGCAATAGTGCTTTACATCCTCTGGTAGTTCTTCTCTTGAGTGCCTAAAATCTGAAGGATTGGTTGTCGAGCACTTTGATATGGACCTTGTAACCCTGCTCTGCCTGATTCTATGGCATTTTTGTTTGATTGATATGATTGCTCGTGCATTCTAGTTCAATGATGGCTACAACAGCTGCTGTTGGTACCATACTGTTATAAGTGATATTGCCAATTGGCTAATATCTCCATGTTCAGTTTCATGAATTATCTGGATGTTTTGATATATTCAGTGGTTAATCAGGTGAGGATATTAGGTTCCAGCATTCCTCGTTGTGTTAATATCAGAACAAGTTGCATATTCTCTTGAATCTGATCTTTCTGTTTCCATAGTTCCATCATACCTGTGAGAAATTCCCAAATTTCAGTAGGGGATGAACTTTGATTGCTTATGTTTGTCCCAGCACACCGAATTTCATACTGTCATTGTGGTTCTCTCATCTGAAAAGGCATCTTTCCAATTTCCTGTGAAGTAGCAGCACACTTGGCACTGAAAACCCCTATTATGTTAAGCTAACATTGTTTGCCATTTGTCTCTTCATTAATTTTCAATCCAAGTGATAAACTTGTGTCTGTACTCTTAGTTTAAGAATTCAAATACAGACATACAGTCATAGTAGGCACTGGACTTGGCGTATCCTCAGCAACTAAATTCAGTAGTTTTTGTTTAGATTTAGGTGTCATTGCTATATGTTGATTCACTTTGGTTATTTGTCGATTCACTTTGGTTATCTGTCGATTCACTTTGGTGTAACAGTTACTCCTGATGTTATCTGTTGATTCACTTTGGTGGTTTCCTCCCCTTCTGAACTTGGGGCCAGTACTGAGTGGTTTCAGTGTCAGTGTCAAAAGCACTCAGGAGTTCTTCAGACTGGCTAATTAGCCAAGTACCACTGCTGCTTTGCGACAACTGCATCCCATTGTGTGCCATGTATCATTGTATTCTGTTTCTCGTCTTCCTCAGAAGCTTTTACGATTCAGAACTTCTTCAAGAAGGCATAGCTATGTGGCAGACTGGCAGAACTTGGGCGTGGAGGCCTCCTACACATCACGAGCAATCCGCGCCCCCAGCAGACCAGCACCGACAACTCCCATGATCCCATCCAGAGACCGAACGGCGCGCAAGGCAACAAGTAAATCCCCATCGGAAATCCAAAGCCATAGGAGATGGTCTCATCGGCTACCACCAGTGCTTTCTCTTCCAACCACGCTTCGTCCCACCATTGACGCGCCGCCTGGCTGCCCGCTTGCTTGCTTCGGCACAACCACTTGCTCCGTTGCTCGCCACATCTGCCGCCTCCAACCCCTTTGCCCCGCCGCGAGTTTGATCGCCATCTTCAGCGCCCGGCGTCAGGTCAGCGAGGGCTACGCTTATGCCAGAGCCAAATCTCGGTCTGCCAGGGCCTGCGCGCCCGCGATGTGTTCGACGAGATGCCGTGTGGATACGCTTTGGCGCGGATGACGGGCGGGGCACCACAAGTGTGGGCCCGGATTGCCAGTGGAACAACTGGCCACGTGCTTTGGGTTGGGCCCGCTGTCGTGCCTTCCGGTGAATGACATGTGGGGTCAAAGTGTTGTGCCGGCAAAACTCATCCATGATCTTAGAAAACGTTGGAGAAATGTCTAATTTTCACCCATCTGATGTAGTACCAATGTACCGTGATGATTTAGCCTATATGCATTTCCAGGTCATCTAAACAGATTATCCAAGATTGGCCACATCATCTCTTCAAAAAAGAAAAATGGCCACATCTGAGACCTGGGGCCACCTGTTAACCGGCAAACTGGAAAACTGAGTAATATAACCAGCAGGGCCACACCCTTCGTCTACAAATAGCCACCGCGCCAAGGCCGCCGTTCAAAGCGCGCACAACCCGCCACGACACACGAGCGAACAAGGAAGCAGCTAGAGCAAAGCAAGAGCGCGAGCGAGAGGAGAAGAGGCAAGAAGAGGATAGCAATCAAGAGGAGGCCGCCGCCGGTCAGCTGGGTTGAGAAGGCACCATGGCCGACGACGTGAGCCTGGGGCAGGCCGTCGCCGTCGTGGCGGTGGGCAGCGTCTCCATGGTCGTCGTCGCCGGCGCGAGCTTCTGGGCCATGGAGGCCTACCACGCCGACCGGCTAGCGAGAGCCTGGCGGTGGCTGCGGGTCGGGGCGCTCGGCGGCGTGACGACCCTGGAGCGGAAGCTCAGCTACAGCTGTGCCATGTGCCAGTACAGCTTGGACGCCCACGAGGTGGTCCGCGTCCTCTCCTGCTGCCACGTGTTCCACTGCCGCGAGAGCGACAAGTGCAGGAGCGTCATCGACCGGTGGCTTGTCCAGGAGAGCATGGTCTGCCCCATCTGCCGCAAGACTCCCCTCCCCGTCTTGCCGTGGAAGGCTCGGCCGCCGTCGACGTCGCCGCCGCCGCCGCCGGCGGGTTCTTCAGCGGAGCCGCCAATGCCGGTGTCGTCGTCGGCGTCGGAGGAGCCGTCGTCGCTGGGGCTGGAGGATCCGTTACTGCTGTAGTTGCGGTAGACATGCGTGATGGTCGGGCTTCGGTACAACGGCCTCCATCCTAGACACTCTGGAGTCTGGATAGAGGTTCGTTAATTAGTTGAAAGATTCTCTTGTTATAATTCTGTCTCTGCGGTCCTGTACGTAGAAGTAGAACCGATCGAGTCCTGCCCGTGAACATGTCATCCCATCCTTGCTGTCCATGTGGTTTTGTAAATTGTAACATGAAAGCGGAGAAGCATCTTTCGAGTTTCTTGTGTACTTTTGTGCCCAGCAGCACAATTCGCCACTGGAATGCTCTCTGTCAACGCTAGCATGTTTGCCCAATGCCTATCTTATGTACTCTGGTCATATGCTGGAGCCTTGACGTTTTATGAAGGCTTAATGATAGCCATTTTGTTCAAAAAAAATGATAGCCATTTTGGTCTCCAAACTTTGCTCAAGGGTTCGGTTTCGTCCTTAAACTATCATCAAAAGGGTAAATTCAGTACCTAAACTACCGTTTCTGGTCTAGTCTAGTCCATGACTCCATGGCATTAGTTGGCATGCTACGTCAGCTTGTCTTGAGCAAGAGGGGCCAGAGCCCAGATTGGTCTCCAAGAAGCTCCACCCTCTGCCCATGACTGCAATTTTCAAGCTACAAGTTTATCAAAACTATTTCGAAAAAATTTTAGTTAACTTTAGAAAAAAGTTATATACAAAATATTTATAAATGAAAATTAAATAAACTACTTTTCCAAAAAAATATTTGAACAAATATACTGAAAAAATAATTCAAATAATTTCACCAAAAGTTATTCATATACATTTAAGAGAAGGATAGCTTTTCCAATAATTTTTTTTAGGAAATAGTTGTTATAATAGCTTTTTTCAGGGAAATACATTAAAATAAATAATACAATTTTCTGAAAAATTGTACACATAATACAGTAGACAAAAAAGAAAAGGAAATATAGAACGTGTGACATGTGCCCAATGCCGATAAGGTCTCGTCCCTCTAGTCTTAGTTGATTTAGGTCTACTCACGCATTGCTATAGGGTTTGAGGAAAAAAAATCAGTGCTATAATAGGACTATGAAAAGGTGGGGTTTTTTTAGAAGGCTTGTGCTATAATCTTATTGATCTTAGAGAAAGGCTAATAATTTAGCTGACTGCTTGCTATAATAATGTCACGTCATATATAGCCGATTTAACCGCTGACACGTACAATAGTTGATATACACCACAATATACAACCCACCTCATTTTCTCACAGTTTCTTGAAATGTGTATCTCAGCTGGCCCTCATACGTCTATAAATTTACACACATCCAGCTTGTCAAAAAAGATGTGAGCCAATCCAGGAGGATCTAAACGGTTTTTTTATTAAGAAAATAATAAACATATAAATTTGAGTTAGAGAGGACTCGGATTTGGATAGTTAGGGTGTACAACAACTCCTTCCCTAACCACTTGAGCGAGACTCACTTTCATTTACACTGCTTGTTATCGTTCTCCGTGCACCGCATCGCCAACTCTTTGTAAATCTGGTACATCCGTGGACTTCCATGTAGTGGCAGCACCACCCACCCAAGATGGTGGCATGTTCTTTTTTTCATTAGAACTAGAACTCTATTAATGACATGTCATGGACAAGTCAGATATATGATCATACCAGAAAACAAGATCCGTTACAAAGCCTAGGCTCATGTCCTCTATAATCACCAATAGAGTTATAGACTCGACGATAAAAAAATTACACATTCGTAAACTTACAAAAAATTAACACATTGATTTCACTAATCATTGAAGCAAGCAGGCTTTCACGTCATACTGAATTATTAGAACTATAGTAATTTAAAAAATTAATTAAAACTAGTTTTACTATCACTAAAAATTCTCTAAAACCTATTTTACTACAATATATTTAATTTTTATGATGTATATTGTATACATTATACAAACAACCACTGTCTGAAATACAGCGAAAACCCACCGCTTTGCTGCAAGTTTCTGCGGTACCACTACCACGGTACCACCTGCCATGGGAAACGGCGTGCCAAACCCACCGGAATGGTCTTGACTTTTGACCTGAAAGCCCCCACGGCTCCACGAGACGGCGACTAGTCCACCCCTCCCCTTCCGCTCCAGCAAACTCCGATCGGCGCACAAGGCAACAAGCAAATCCCCATCCAAACCCCAAATCAAATGCTCTCGTCGACTACCGCTTCCTCACATCCTTATCGCCCCGCCTCCGCGCGCGCCAGCCAGCCCCGCCTCCGCCCCGTCCTCGCGATGGCGGGCTCCGACGACCCCCGCGCCGCGCCCGCCAGGTCGGTCGCCGTCGTAGGCGCCGGGCTCAGGTGAGTGAGCGCCTCGGTGGCGCGCTGCTTGCGGGTTTCGGTCTGTGTTTGTGCCGGTGAGGTGTTTGGTTAAATGGTGGTGAGGGTGATCTGTATTGTTTTGTGCAGCGGGCTCGCGGCGGCGTACAGGCTGAGGAAGAGCGGCGTGAACGTGACGGTGTTCGAGGCGGCCGACAGGGCGGGAGGGAAGATACGGACCAATTCTGAGGGCGGGTTCCTCTGGGATGAAGGGGCTAACACCATGGTGAGTGCATTTCGGTTCTGCTTGCTATTTGAGGGCTTAGGTTGTGCTTATCTGCATGACTGCATTGCTGATTTCTTCCGCATGATGGCGATTGTGCCATTAGTTAGTAGTCACTAAAATGACTCAATTGAACAATGTTGGCGTTAGTCAGTTAGTCCACTTTGCCACATTGTCTTAGAAGCATGTGCTTTGTGTATGCAATTGTACGCTGATTGTGCATTTTGTCTGGTGAACATGGACTTCTCCTTGTTCGAGGTTAGCAGGTTGATGAGGTTACTTAATTTTTCTGCCTGCAGACAGAAGGTGAATTGGAGGCCAGCAAGCTGATTGATGATCTTGGTCTGCAAGACAGACAGCAGTATGTATGTGCAAATGTTGCCCACAAAGCATTACTTATTTTCTAATGATGCCTTTGTTTCCATTTCAAATAGCTTATGGTTCAACATATGTTTCAGCCTAACTCCCAACACAAGCGTTACATTGTCAAAGATGGAGCACCAGCACTGGTAAAAAGACTTCGATACAATCATGCTCGTCTCTTTTTCCCCTGTACTGTACCTAAACCTACCTTTTGGTCTCATAGATTCCTTCGGATCCTGTTTCGCTAATGAAAAGCAGTGTTCTTTCTACGAAGTCAAAGGTATGTTCAGCTATGAATATAAATGATGGCTTACCTGATAGGTTGATTTGCATAACAAATACCATTGCTACTACCGATGGTTACCATCGTTACTCGAAGTAGTTACTTTTAGTTAACCACCTGGACAAATTTTTACATTCCTTCAGTTTTTCCCCTTCAAGCTATGTATTTATGACTTTTAATTATTATATTATAATATTTGTATTGAATTATGTGCTATCCTTGTCTCTTTGCAGCTTGCATTGTTTTTGGAACCATTTCTCTACAAGAAAACTAACACAAGAAACTCCGGAAAAGTGTCTGATAAGCATTTAAGTGAAAGGTGAACTTTCATACTTTTGGTGTCTTGCATTGATGCAGAATTTCAAATGGCAATCACATAATAAACTCTTTTTTTCTTTGTTTAAGTCTTGAGCTATATACCTAGTGTTTCCCAATACCCATATCCTTGCATATCAATATATTACATCATTGGTCATTTCAGTGTTTTCTTTTGGGTATGAAGATAATAGAATTGTCCTGTTTCAAAACATTTGCAGTGTTGGGAGCTTCTTTGAACGTCACTTTGGAAGAGAAGTGAGTTATTGTTTCTTGAAGGAAACTACGGATAATCAAGCGATTGAACATTAACAGATTTAGTCAATATCACAATTAGACATGGCTAAGAGCTTCTAAATTTCTTGCAGGTTGTTGACTATCTTATTGATCCATTTGTAGCTGGAACAAGTGCAGGAGATCCTGAGTCATTATCTGTGAGTTACTATGTCCTTTCCCATCATTTGCTTTTATAGATTCAAGGTGTACACATTGCTTTGTATTTTTGCAGTAATTTAACCTTTGGTGCATAACAGTATGTGCCCTTGATTGTGTGGTGTGTTTATAGTGATGATATTCCACAAAAATTACTGGCCCATATGATCACATCATATCATTAGCTTCTACGTTGGCTTTGAGTAATTGTTTGTTCTATGCAGATTCGCCATGCGTTTCCAGCATTGTGGAATTTGGAAAGAAAGTAAGTTGCATACCGATTTTCTTGTTCATTCCTTTATCTGTTTTTATAACCTTCCCAATATAGCTTGTTTGTATTATTGTTTTTCCTACCTTGTTTCTTTCTGCGTGTTCTTATGTTAATACCTCTGTACTTCTGTATCATATTATCATTTCAGTTTAAAAGAGCCAAAATCCTTCATGTCAGCATTCATGATATTATCATTAATTTTAGTTTCCTGCATGTCTTTCTTGACTATTGCGATAAGCTGGCAACTGCACCTTTTTATCCTGCTGTAATTTCATGAATTTGGGCACTGGCAGATGAACACATATTGATACTGCTTGTTGTTTGCACCATACTTGTGTTGTTGTTTTGTTATATTTTCTGATAATCTGGTGCAGTTTTTCCTTAAGCACTTGTTTGTGATAAACATGGTCAAAAGCATTTTTGTGTTCGATTATGTTTTCTAATAATATTTTTTTTCCTAATCATATTGCTTCACGCTCCTTCCATGCTCCCAGGTATGGTTCTATCATTGTTGGTGCCATCCTGTCTAAGCTAACAGCTAAAGGTGACCCAGTCAAGACTGGAAGCGATTCATCAGGGAAAAGAAGGAATAGACGTGTATCATTTTCATTTCATGGTGGAATGCAGGTATTTCTCCACTATTGTTTTTGAAACTATAATTCCTTGATAAGATATATTGTCATTTGTTTTAGTAATGTAGACGATTTTAATGGCCAGTCCTTCAAATTCCATCAGTTCTAGTAATTCTTTTGGTGCCACTTAAAAATGGTGAATTGAGATGTCAGACTGTGCAGCTAAAAAGAATTGTTTGTTTGTGCCGCACAAGGACATTACTTGAATGAAAGAGAATTGCTTCTTTAATTAGTCTCACAAGCCAGAAAAGCTAGTACTTTGTGATTATGGTTCGTATCCATATCCAGCTCAAGTCACCCTGTTAGAGCCTACGATACTCATTGTTTGTACCCTTGATACAGGCTTATTAGCTTGCAAAGATATGTGTTTCGAGCAAATAAATGTCCGACAAATGAAAGGTTCTAGATGTTTCCAGATAGTTTGCTTGGTAGCAATGATGGATTCTGAATGTACCCATTTATCACGAGAAATACTAACACTTAAGATTTGATGCTGCCTTGTCCCTTTATCTCCGTCTTCAAAAAAGCCCTTGCCCACTGTATGCATGTAGTACAATATCAGTAACACCTAACATCTATATTGTTAGTTCTCTATGTTTTTTTGTTGAGAAAGTGTAAAAGTTCTCTGTTATTTTCAGTCTCTAATAAATGCACTTCACAATGAAGTTGGAGATGTTAATGTGAAGCTTGGTACAGAAGTATTGTCATTGGCATGTACCTTTGATGGGGTCCCTGCGACCGGTGGGTGGTCGATTTCTGTTGATTCAAAGGATGCTGGTAGCAAGGATCTTGCTAAAAAACAAACCTTTGACGCTGTTATAATGACAGTAAGAACTGATAGCCTACATTCTTCTTTTAGTTTAGAAGTTCCTGGTCTCTGATCTGATAAATTTCTTGCCATTGATCTGTAGAGTTTGGCAGTTTGGTAGTTTTGTACTCAATCAGGCTTTGATAAACCTCAACTCATCAAGTATAGTCATGAAACATAATATTTTCCTTTTGTATCTTTCCTTCAGGCTCCATTGTCTAATGTCCAGAGGATGAAGTTCACAAAAGGTGGAGCTCCCTTTGTGCTAGACTTTCTTCCTAAGGTCAGGCTAGGATCAACCTTTTAGGTTGAAAAAAATGCAGCAATTCACATTGTTGTTCTTGCAAGCTATCGTATTACAATTTTACAATCAATGGATCATGAGATGTAAACACTTTCGTTATCCACATTTCATTTTTTGGTTATTTTTAAATTATGCAGGTGGATTATCTCCCACTCTCTCTCATGGTGACAGCTTTTAAGAAGGAAGATGTCAAGAAACCTCTGGAAGGATTCGGAGTCTTAATACCCTACAAGGAACAGCAAAAACATGGTCTGAAAACCCTTGGTAGGTTGCCATAGCTTTATCTGGACTGTTCTCAGTTTGCAAGTCTTGTCATTTTGAGCCATGGATGAAATGGTATAAAGCACTCTCTTTATTTGGATTTGGACTCTGCATTTCTACTTTGGTTTGGTTGACTGTTCTGTTTCTCATCCTTACACCTGCCTCTGTTTATGGCGCAGGAACTCTGTTCTCCTCAATGATGTTCCCAGATCGAGCTCCTGATGACCAATATTTATATACAACATTTGTTGGGGGTAGCCACAATAGAGATCTTGCTGGAGCTCCAACGTATAAATCTTATTTTGATGATCTGTGTTCTTTCTTAGTTTCTCCATTTGAGCTAGATTTCCTGATAATATACTTGTACAGGTCTACTTTGAAACAACTTGTGACTTCTGACCTTAAAAAGCTCTTGGGTGTAGAGGGGCAACCGACTTTTGTGAAGTAAGTACTCAAACATGCTATTCTAATTGTAAATATTACTCAATTGCTATTTGTTGTTTTCCTTTCTTGTGCTGTTATTATGGTCTGTCATTTTTTTTAGGGAGTCTTAAATTTGTGCGATTCATTTAACCACCACATGCTCATGTTTACTTTTTATGTACTCAGGCATATATTGTGGAGAAATGCTTTTCCTTTGTATGGCCATGATTACAGTTCTGTATTGGAAGCTATAGAGAAGATGGAGAAAAATCTTCCAGGGTTCTTCTATGCAGGCAAGCCACTAAATGCGCTCTTTTGCTCAAAACAAATGTTAGATATATGAACTATGCCCCTTGTTGATTGGGTACCAGAATACTTTTGCAATATGTAGTAAATTAATCATCAGTTATGGTTTCCCATTGCTTTCCCGTTGCTACTGCCTTATTTCCAGATCTGAAATCAGTTCTCTTATCAGAGAAAACATGTAATTAGACATTCTGAACAGTTAGCAAATCATAACTACCAACCCACCAACCATTGTGTTAGCTTGAAAAGTTTAATGTGAGCTTTTGTTCTGTCTGACAGGAAATAACAAGGATGGGCTGGCTGTTGGTAATGTTATAGCTTCAGGAAGCAAGGCTGCTGACCTTGCAATCTCGTATCTTCAATCTCACACCAAGCACAATAATTCACATTGAAGGACAGGTATCTGACCTATGTTCTAGCAATGGCAGACAAATTCCCTCGGGTTCATGTAGAATAGAAATCTCACTGTTGCCGTCTTGGAACCTCTTCATAATGTATTAAACCTTCGTTAACATCTGCCAGAAGTGAAGTCACATGTGTAAAGTGAAAACAAAATGAGGGTATAAACTTTTCTGATGGCCGGTATGTTCTTTTCCCCACAAGTGGCCCACATGCTGTTGGAAATAGATGTAAATTTGTTGAAATGTTCAAGAATACATGTTGTGGAACATGCAATATCTGTCCATTATGATTTTGGCAGTACAGCCTTTCGCATATTGTAATTTACAATGCTCAAGAATTCCGTGTATTTTTAGTGCTCAGAGTAAAAGGACCCAATTTTTACGTTAGGCTCTGCAGCACAAAAGTAAGGTCAAAACAATATTTGTCACTCTTTCAGACGATTACAGTTGCTTGCCATTGTGGGAATCTAATACTCCTTCCATCCCAGAATTATGGATATAGTTACCTTTAGATGTTTTTAAACTCAAACTCTTAACGTTGACCGATAATATCTCTAAAATAAATTATTTTAAATAGAAAAGGTTGCATGTTATACATTAAATCTGCTAAGATACTTTTTATGTTGTTAGTCTATTATCTATATGATTATTTTGCTATTTATAGTCGAAATTGGGATGGTTTGATTTTCTTTAAAAAATTATAAATGTAGCTATGCACCTAATTGCACAAGCATGTTCTAAACGACTTCTAAATCATATATAGATGGAGTACATCAACAACCGCTTGTAGTCAAACTCCAGCGTTTGTCTACTCAATCATCTGCCGACGGCAATATGCAAGCGAAGCAGGTAGCCTTCCTAGTGTTGAATTTGACGTACACTAGTACTAGCTCTAGGGCTCCAGGCCATGGCTGATAGCTCCCCACTTGGAGTGACCGCCTGATAGCAATAGCATCACCCATTGACCTCACCTCTCTGGTGGATCAGGTCAGCAGTCAGCTCGCGGCCAAACTGAAAGTCTGGTGAGGATCCGGGTAAAAGATACGCGTGTACGACATGCGTGCTCCTCTGCTGTGTGCATTATCATGATGCTCCTCCCCCTGTTAGGGCACCGACAGTAGGGTAGAAAACCAGGTAGTAAGCAATAAATGCCTTCTTACTACCGGGTAGTAGCCACTGTGAAACCAGATAGTAAGAACAACCGGGTAACAAGCTTGCTACCGGGTAAGAGGGAATAAAGTATTCAAAAGCTGCCGCATGCACAGGTTCACTGCTTCCGTGTAGGAAAGAAAGCTTGTGGAGCTGCTGAAAAGGTTGATTTATTTAATTGAAGTGGACCCACCTTAATACTCGGTACACTGTGAGGTGTGTAATAACTACTACCTGCTGACAAGAACTGCACTGCTATTACCGGGCAGGTATTATCCATCACATGGCCACAACTACACAGGCAAATATCTTTTAGCCCCTCAAAAACTGATGCAACACCCTAGTAGCTAAAAAAGCATAGAAAACGGCACCTACAAATCGATGCTATATGAGCTACCGTGCCAGCCATAAGAGGATAAGGCCCTCGAACTGTCTATGGCTAGCAATTAGCTGTGCAATCGAGGATTAAACAGTGTTGACGATATGCATCCGCGAGCCATTTTGTTGGTACATGCATGGCTCGGTAGTTATTTGGACTGGACCGGAGCATTCCGGTACATGTGTTACTGTTCATGCACATATCTAGGCACCCAAATAAAGGTGTCCCAAATGTACGAGCTGGTTGCATCATCCATGTGTGCTCCGTACCTCATGCGGTCCTGTGGACCGTGTCCAATTGTCGCTGAATGTGTCAAGGACTTGAAGGTCACTCACTAGACACAGTTTACTGCGGTCTGTATATGTTACTCCCCGGACATGCATGATCTACACATGCTAATAATATGCTTTATATGTACAGGCAGGTATCTGAATCTGAAGAAAATGCAGGCAATGTAGCTTCCGTGGCTGGCCACAGGCTACAGCGTCCTATAAGAGACGAAGGGGAATACTAGAATATAGAGAGGAGCACCAAAGTACAGAATCTTGGCAGCTGAAATGGTGGATCCCAGACACGGCGTGGCTACTGCTACACGAGCAATACGATCCCCTAGCCATGTTTACCAAAATTTTATTCAGGCCTAGAGAGCAGAGCGTCGCCGTCGCTTCCTCGAAGATTCGCGGCGTATCAACAGAGCCTGTCCGACCGGTGCACGCACTCGTGCAGCAAGCGACGATGCACCGATACAGATTAACTGCGGCAATATGCAAATATATCTAAGAGGCCATTGGACGTTGCGCAGCTGTATAAGATACAGTAGCTTGTAATGATGCGCCATTTTGGCCATTGCTGTGCATGACAATTGAGCCTATCAGCCTACTGGTGGTACTCGTGCTCCATTATCAGTTTAGGGGGCATGTATTAGGCCGGTCTAAATTACTACATTTAACAGTGTCTAACTACCCAATGTGACGTTTATGTTAGCTAGCCCTAGATGATGACTGCCAGACTAAACCCAGCTAAAACAATGTAATCGAGCGGTATCAAGGTGGTGTTCACTTCCCGGGATCGTGAATTTGGGTGAAAATGTCACATCGAACACTGTAGCGCACTGTAACATTTTTCGTTTGTTTGTGGTAATCATTGTCCTACCATGACCTAACTAGGCTCAAAAGATTCGTCTCGTCGTGTACATCAAAATCATGTGCTTAGTTTTTTTATTGACCTACATTTAATGCTCCATGCATGAGAAGAGAGATTTGATGTGATAGTGAATAGTGAAGTTTAGAGAAAGAAAGTTGAGAGAAGTTTTGGATTTGAAGGAAGTGAACACCGGCCCAAAAGTTGACTCGCGCGGTCTTGCCAATTGCCATTGCCGGTCTCTGCGAGACTGCGACTGACGCAGTACTGTCACGCAGGCAAACGCAGGCATGCATGCCCAGGCACGCAGGGATCTTCACCTTTGCTACGGCAGATATCTTTTTTCACCTTTCACTGACCACCGTACTTCACTTGTTACCTCAAGTGGCGAGCCTTTGTTTACCCCCTCCTCTCTTCCGTCCTCCTCACGTCACGTACACAGACCACGAACCATGAATTGCCTAGACGACGTAGTAGGTGGCGAGCAACACTTTCCCTTTTCTTTTCCTTTCTTCTTTTCTCTCTAATGGCCAGGATCGGATGGATGGACGTGGTGAAATTTCTGCTGGGAGGAAAAGAGAAAAAGCGAGCAGAGCAAAGCGGTGTCGTGTAGGAACTTTGCGCAGCGCGGCAGCCGCGTACGTACCCAGCGTTTGTCCCCTAGCTAGCGCCGTACAGTCAGCAGAGCACCGCCGGCACCAACTTGCATGCTATGGTCTCTCATCAGGTTGTGTCGTGAGATGGTAACTACGGTTGGCATGTGTCGTGCCAGCAAGTGGCGGCACACACTTGACAGTTTGATATACACACCAACCACAGGCTCGTCGTGCATGCGCGTACTATAATACGATTACGAGCACCCGCGTCTGGTCTGGACTAGTTGTTGCATTGGTATTTCTCCGCACACGTACACGGCCGGCCGCACGCCGCGCCGGCGGGCGATTTCTCCAAGGCCTGGCGCGGCCCGGCCGGCCTTCCCGGCGTCGCCGTCGTTACGGCAGCGAACACTGGCCGCCGCGGCTGCCCAACAACTAGCAGGTCAGGTGCCTGCGTCCATGGCAAGTTGGCAGCTGCACGCCTTGGATAGGACGCGCGCCACCCCACTGCGCGCTGCGGGTGGCATTGATCTCATCGTCCCGTAGAGGAATCAACCGGCGCTGGCACCGCGTACTACCGTATTGGCACGTACCGGCGTGTATCTCTCGTTGCCGATCGCGCTCCCGTCCGGCCGGGGCACCGCGGCTAGCCCGAGTTGTCGCGCGTCGCTAGGCCGTGGACCACCGCAGGAAGCCAGGAACTGGGGGGATGTCTACTCCGGATCGGACCGGATCGACGCGGATGCGCAGGAGCCCAGGAGGAGATAGCGATCACGATCGCGTAGTACGCGTACGTCCAACGGAAAGCAACGCACCCATTCCCTGACACGGGGCGTACAGCAGCGGGGTGGTAGAAGTAGAAGCAGCCACTCCATACGGGCTCGGCAATAATGCGCTGACGCGGCACGCAGCAGGCGGGCGGGCGCAGTCCATGCTCATGCCTCTGCCCCGGGCCTCCGAAGCCCCAAGAACGAGCGGTGGAAATGCCGTGCTGGGTGGAAGGAGGAGAAAGATGAGACGAGAGGCGCAGGAGCCAGGAGGCACGAGGCACCACCCCATGGGCTCGCGGTACTAGACTTGACAGCATCTGCGGCAGGCTTTAACCCTCACCCCAAATGGCGTCGCGTCGCAGGCAGCGCCGCGCAGGGCTCTTCCGTTCCAGCAGCGCCGGCGCCCGCGCCGGCCGCGGCTTTCTCGGGGCCAACGACGCCCACCCCCAACATAAACAATCCCGCAAAAAGGAAAACGACCGGCCCGGCTCGTCCCCGTTCCAAACACCAGTAGACCACCAGTCCACCAACGTGCGCCAGGCCCGACGGCGCGCGGCGCCTAGCGCAACGCACCCACCCCTTCGGCTCGGCGCGCGGCTCGGCTACCGCGCCGAACCGAATCGGGGCTCGCCGGGCCCGGGCGAGACACCGTGGCCTGCGGGCGATCCCGCGACCGGGCCGCGCCGTCTCGTCATCGATCGGGGAGGAAACTGTTGGCGGCGCGTCGAGTCGCCATGACGAGGAGACTGGAGACGACGAGCCTGCTGGCAGGGTGCTGTTGCGGCGACCAGCACAGCAGCAACAGTGCGCCGGGCTGCCGCTGCTACTGTTGCCACCGTATGTAGCTGAGTGAAAACCAAACAAAACCGGATCCACGTTCGTGCAGTGCAGTGCACCAGCCAATGCCAATGCTCGATCCGGCCGATCGAGCTACAGGCAGGCTACGAGCCTACAGTACTATGCAGCCCAAGGACGCGACGCGACCGCACGGCCGGCACGGTAGAGTGGTCGGCAGACACGTGCTCGACCGATCGAGATCATCGCTCCTGCTACCGCTAGCGCGCTTTAAATCGCTACCGTCCCGCTGACCAATCGGCTCCCACGCTCGATCGTATACGATGAACGGCGCGCACGCACGGTCCAGCGCTGTTGGACAACTCGAAGGATATACGGAGTATACTGTGATCAATCCATGGATGGATGCGAGTTACGCACGGTCCAGAGCGACGCTGTTGGACAACTCGATCGGAGTAATTTGCCAGGCCGCCTCCGATCCTACTGGGGCGGCGCCGGCGCTAGCTCCGGATCGAACTATGCGTAACGTACGTGCATGTTTGGTTCGGGACGGGACACGCCAACCCGATCCGGCAGTGGCCGCGACAAGTCCTGGCGAGTCGGGCGTGCCCAGAGACCTGTCACAAGGAGCAGTAGTATATGGGGTAGTGTTCGATCGATCGGTGGTCACGACAGCGTATCCTAGACTCTGGAGCCGGCCACGCACGTTGTAGTAGTGGTCGTGCATGTACTCTCAGCAGTCTCGTACTGTCACCACACCAAGGCTACCATTTCACGTGCTACGACCTGGCTTTTGCCTGACGTGTAAAAAGAGAGAAAATGCCACATCTATCTTTATAAGTTAATTACCTCGTTCAAAGTCTTTTTTTAGTCAACAGAACTCTTATATTGATTCTTTTGTTTTATTAATTAATACTTCAGAGTGTTTACTATGCACTTAGATATGCATTGTGTATATATAAACATACTGTAAATATACTATATGTAGAAAAGCCAAACCGACCTATCGTTTGAAACAGAGAAGGTAGCCCATGTAAAAGGGGGAAATGGAAGGATGTAGAAATAAGATACTGCATATGTGGCTCTCCAACACATTTCTATTTCTACCTTTGGATAGCAGTGGAATTGCATAGCTCCCCATATGAAACCAAATTGGCTACAAATGTTTTTGTCTAGTAGACAAAATAGTCCATAACATGTGTATGGATGGTGAAACTTATTTTAAGAAACTTCAGGTTTCAAATTATATGTATTTTTGCCCTTTAGAAAAAAAAATCATATTTCTCTTAATCAAGGTTGCAATCTACCCATTTCCTTCCCCTGCTCTACTCTGTTTATATAGTCTAGTTTTAAACCTAGACAAAAATTCCAAATGACAACTACAAAAATGATGGCTATCAGTAGTGTTACACCGAAGACATGAAGCAACACAAAACTGCAGATGTTCAATTATTAGAAAAAGGTGTTTTATCGATCATGCAAAGTCTAAAGTGAAACAATTTGCAGCCTATATATGAGCGGGGCGGCATCGAATTGATGGGTGGCGGCGGTGAATCGAGCAGCGGCGGCGTCCTTGTCTTCTCCGTCTTCTTCGGCTGCTCCGGGCTCCCTGGGCGGCCACGAGCGACGACCACAGGCGGCGACGACGGCCACGGTGGCGACCCCGAGCCGGCTGTGGAGAGGGCGCGACGGAGACAGCCGGACGCGGATGCCGCGGCGGCGAGTGGAGAAGCCGAGGAGGTGCTGGGTGGGAGCGGCGACAGCCATCGCGGGGCCAGCGGCGGGAGCGACGGAGCGGTGGTGTAACATCCCGAAATTTTACGTAGGATCTGTTGAGTGCAAAAATGTGAATTTCAAAATTTTTGGTGAATGGTTGTGCAAGCAAACAAACATATAAGAATGTCTTCTACTTGCTCCCTTTATTCCTAGGCAATTTATATTTTTAAATTAAAATTTGAATTGAAGTGCTAAGGATTAAATAGTGGTGATTTGGAGTTATATTGGTTTTATTGGATTTTTGGTGTGTTTGAATTCAAATCCTAGATTTGAATTCAAACAAAAACTAACTCAAACTAATTTAAATCCTAACCAAACTGATCTAACCTGTCGTGGGCCGAATCCGTTTGGTGAAGTCTGCCTTCGACCAGCCCAGTCGGTCATCTCCCTTCCTCCTCCATCGAGGCTGAAAGTGCATCTAGGCATTTAATCTATTTTGGTGATTAATGACAATAGAAATTTGGATATGATGCTTTGCATGAGTTGTGCAGGAATAAAATGAAATAAAAGGAAGATAATACTAAAGGAAGGAAACCAACGCTTATTCATATGGTGGAGGACTCAATTGGTGGATTTAAATTTAATTTTCCGTTTGAAATTGAGTATAGGACCACCGTACTATCAAGGGGGACGTAGTTGATAAATTCTAGTTGCTAAAAGTGCTTTGCTTGAGATGACAAACTCTTGAGAGACACAAAAACACTTCACAAACACCCCTTTCTGCTCGGCCGGAACTTAGGCCGGAAGATCCGACCGGAAGTTCCGGGCGGCTCGGTCTTGTGTTTCTACGGGCCGGAAGTTCCGGCCTTTGCACCGGGAGATACAAGACTTAGCTGTTTGTCGAGCTCACGAGTGTCCTGTTGCAAATTCCGACCCGAGGCCGGAAGATCCGACCGGAAGTTCCGGCCGGCTCTGTCTTGGTTTTCTCCGGGCCGGAAGTTCCGGGGTTTCCCGGAAGATCCGACTACCTGTCGGAAGATCCGGCCCCTGGAACTTTTCTGGAGGTTTCCTAACACGTTTCTGTTGATTATCGGAAGATCCGACCAAGTGTCGGAAGATCCGGTACCCCTTCGCAGTGAACATAACGGTCATTTTTTTGGGGGTTGGTATATATACCCCTCACCCCCTCTCATTCTAAGGTGCTGCACACATTGACCTAACACGAGACAAACACTCCCTTGAGCATTCACTCCACCTCTCTACTCCCTTCCAAGGCTTGATTCTTCCAAGATTCACCTAGGGTTTGAGTGAGAGAGAAGATTTGAGGTGTGAGACTTGTGCAAACTTGAGCCCTTCACTAGTTCATCTCTCAAGCACTTGAAGCACTTGGATTCATCGATTCTCGTTTGTTACTCTTGGAGCTTGCTCCTAGACGGTTAGAGGTGCCGGTGAACTCCCATTCTCTTGTGGTTTGAGTCCCGGAAGTTTGTATTACCCTCTCTCTTCGTGGGAGCACATAGTAAGTAACTCAATCCTCCTTTGTGGTTGATTGAGAGAGACTTGGGGTTAGTGTGACAGCCCGGCTCTTTGTGAGCATCTCAACGGAGACGTAGCTCCTTTGTGGAGTGAACTTCGGTAGAAAATCCTTTGTTCATATTGTTTCTATATCTTGATTTGTCCCGATCTACTTATTTGTCGCTATACTCTGATATTGATCATATATAGAAGGTTCCTTACATCATTTGTGAGCTTTGTATTCAAGTGTAATTGTCAAAAGGTCATTAGTTTTCAAATCTCGAAGTACACTTGAATTGCCTGTCGGAAGATCCGGCTTATCATCGGATCTTCCGGTATTCTGTCCCAGTCGGAAGATCCTGTACAGTGTCGGATCTTCCTGGCCGGAAGATCCGAGACTGTGTCGGATCATCCGACTTTCTGACAGTTTTCGGAGGATTTTTGCAGGAATTTTTAAACAGGCCTATTCACCACCCCCTCTAGGCCTAGTGTTGGTCCTTTCAATTGGTATCATAGCCTAATCCCTTGTTTAGGCTTAACCGCTAAGGGAAAACACTATGGCCGGTATGGGAGATGTATCCGAGATGGCTTCCGCCCACAAAGATAAACATCCGACGCCCGTTGAGTCAAGCTCGAGCGATGATGAATTCAACATTAGCGATGTTGATGAAAGCTTGGATGAACAAGAAAAGAAAAAGCAAAGAAGGGAGAAGATAAGGAAGAAGATTAAGGAGAAGGCCGAAAGAGAGGCGCAAAAGCTTTTCAAGAAGAAGATACGAGAAAGAGACGCTCTCGACGGACAACACTCGGTGTCTTTTCGATATGAGACATCTTCTTCTAACAAATCTTTTGACCCTTCTAGTCTTAATTTTTCATCCGTTCCAATGGGCAAAGTCCCCAAATTCAATGGGATTGACTATGCCCGGTGGAGCGATGATATGAAAGTTTACTTGCATGGTCTTCATCCATCCCTTTGGACTATTGTGAATATAGGTGTCGACAAGAGTGGAACGCCAAGTCGAGAACAAGAGTACGACATCTTCCGCAACTCTCAAGCCGTGACCGTGCTTAGGAGTGCTCTAAGCTCCTATGAGTACAACAAGATTAGAGGAATCAATAGTGCCAAGGAGCTATGGGACACTCTTCAAATGGCACATGAAGGATCAGATGAGGTCAAGGAAGGCAAGATAGATCTCTTACAAGGAGAACTAGAAGCTTTTGTCATGAAGAAGGATGAGTCCTTGCAAGAGATGTATGATCGATTGAAGCTCCTCGTCACCGAAATTAGAATGCTTGGAAGCAATGATTGGGGCGAGAGCAAGGTCACGAAGAAATTGCTTAGAGCATACGCACCCAAGAACCCAATGCTTGCCACAATGATTAGAGAAAGTGACAAGTTCAAGACAATGGTGCCTATGGAGCTATTCAACAAGTTGCAATATCATGAGATGAATAGCTTGGATGTGACAAGGTCTATCCAACAAACCGAAGTCAAGACCATAGCTCTCAAGGCCGAACCTAGCAAGAAGGTTGAGTCAAATGAGAAGACCTCAACTTCCAAGAAAAGTGAAGATTCAAATGATCATGAGAGCACCGATGAAGAAACCGCTATGATGGTTAGAAACTTCAAGAGATTCATGAAGGCAAGAGGTGAAAAGAAGAGCTTCTCTCAACGAAGATGCTATGAGTGTGGGGAGAAAGGTCACTTCATTGCCGATTGTCCCCATAAGAAGAATGACAAGGATAACAAGAAGCTCAAGGACAAGACCGATGACAAAGACAAGAAATACAAGGAGAAGAGTCGAGATTACAAGAAAAAATTTGGAAGCGCTCACGTCGGCGAAGGTTGGGATTCATCAAGTGATGACTCCGGTGATGAAGAAATGGCCACTTGTGCCATTCAAGCTCCTACATCAACTCCACGACTCTTCAACTACATCGATGAGAGTGATGACGAAGCACCCATGTGCCTCATGGCTCAAGGGTCTAAGGTATTGGACACCACACCACCTCTCTCATCCACTCATTTGTCATCTAGAAACATTGAAAATGATCTAGATAGTGAAGAAGCCGAACATGAGAAAAACATGATAAAGAAGTTCGGAAAAGATGGCTACAAGTTTATTAAAAAGCTACTAGAGAAAATTGAGAAAAGAGAGGAGTCTCTTGATAGACAAGAAGAATTGCTCATCCTTGAAAAGGAGAGAAACCTTGTCCTAGAAGAGGCTCTAGTTGAGGAGAAATTCAAGGTTGAGAAATTGGCTTATGAGTTATCTCATGCCAATGACTCACGGGAGAAGATGTCAAAGGAATTGTCTTTGACAAATGACTCTCTAACTAACCTAAAGAGTGCTAAAAGTGAGCTTCAAGAAAGGCATTCAAGCCTAGAGATCAAATACAAAGATCTAGAAGTCAATTTTAGCTCACTTTGGGAAAATACCAAGAACAACTCCAAAACAACTCTTGACTCAAGTGGCTCTACTAGTGAAGGTTGCTCAAGATGTTATAAAATTGATTTAGATGCTTGTGCAACTAACATTTCTAAGCTAGAAGAGAAAGTCAAGGCTAAAGATGCTCAAATCCAAAAGTTGAACAATGCCATTGGCCAAGACCAAGGTAAGGGCAAGAGTGTATTCGAGACCCACCCGGCATATAAAGCCGGTAGATATGGTACTATCAAGGATGGGCTTGGGTACACTCGAGGTGGAAAGGCCAATGGGAAAAAGAAGGAAAGAGGTCGTGATGTGACATTGTTCACCAAGGGAACAAATCTAGGTGAACTAATGGATGCGGCTCATGGGTCGGTAAGGTCCATGGAGCCCTTGCCAATAGCAAAAGCATCTAGTCAAGATGTCAAGATCAAGACCTAGAAGGAAGAAAAGCTTATTGAGCACAAGCCATCGCCAAACTACTCCATTGACTATATGGTTACTTGGGACCAAAATGGGAAGATGGTGGTAAAGTATATAGGTGCTCATACTAGGAAGATGATGAGAAGTGTGTGGGTGCCTAAAATATCAAAAGCTAACACTCAAGGACCCAACCACTTTTGGGTACCTAAGTCCAAGGCTTAAACTTGTTTTGTAGGCATATTCCTCCGGTGGACCTTCGTGGTTGTTGGATAGTGGATGCTCAAATCATATGACCGGAGAAAGGAATATGTTTGCAAAGCTACAAGAGTATGACTCACCCGTTGAGAAGATCACATTTGGTGACAACAATCATGGTGATGTCATAGGTCAAGGTGAAATAGCTATCTCACATGACTCATCTCTTTCAAATGTTTATCTTGTTGATTCTTTGGGATACAACTTGTTGTCCGTCTCACAACTTTGTGAGAAGGGTTACAATTGTCTCTTTACTAACGAGGGTGTGAGTATCCTAAGAAGGGAGGATTCCTCTATTGCTTTTACGGGTCGACTCAAGGGAAAGCTTTACTTAGTTGATTTCACAACTAGTAAAGTGGAACCGAAGACTTGTTTAGTGGCAAAATCTAGCTTGGGTTGGCTTTGGCATCGCCGGCTAGCTCATGTTGGGATGAGGAACTTGGCCAAACTTCAAAAGGATGAACACATCCTAGGACTAACAAATGTTGTTTTTGAGAAAGATAGATTATGTAGTGCTTGTCAAGCCGGGAAGCAAGTTGGCGCTCCACATCCACCCAAGAACATTTTGACTAGCTCAAGACCACTCAAGTTACTTCATATGGATTTATTTGGACCGGTTGCTTATGTTAGCATTGGCGGGAACAAGTATAGACTTGTCATTGTAGATGACTTTTCTCGCTTCACATGGGTTTTCTTTTTGCAAGACAAGAGTGAAGCTCAAACAATCATCAAGAGATTCATTAGGAGAGCTCAAAATGAGTTTGAGTTGAAGATCAAGCATATAAGAAGTGACAATGGGACGGAGTTCAAGAACACCAATGTTGAAGAATTTCTTGATGAAGAAGGAATCAAGCATGAGCTCTCCGCGCCATACACACCTCAACAAAATGGCATTGTTGAGAGGAAGAACCGGACTTTGATTGAAATGGCACGGACCATGCTTGATGAGTACAAGACCCCGGATAACTTTTGGGCCGAGGCGGTTAGCACGGCTTGCCATGCCACTAACCGTCTCTATCTTCAAAAATATTTGAACAAGACTCCATACGAGATACTAACCGGTAACAAACCAAAGGTGCACTACTTTCGAGTCTTTGGTTGCAAATGTTACATTCTTAACAAGAAAGCCAAAAGCTCAAAGTTTGCACCTAAGGTTGATGAAGGCTTTCTACTTGGTTATGGTACTAACGAACACGCCTACCGTGTTTTCAACAAAACCACCGGTTGTGTTGAGATCACGGTAGACGTAAAATTTGATGAATCAAACGGCTCTCAAGTAGAGCAAGTTGTAAATGACCTTGTAGATGAAGTCCCGCTAAGTCAAGCTATCAAGAATTTGAGTTTAGGGGAAGTGAAGCCTCAAGAGCCTCCAAATGAAGATGAAGAACAAGACCAAGATCCGGAAATCATGTTCAACATCGATCCATCACCATCAACAAGAGTTGAACCACCAAGTTCATCACAAGATCAAGTCCAAGATCATGGTGACGATCATGACCATGGCAATGATCAAGGGGGAGCTCAAGGTGAAGACGCTCAAGATGTTGAGTCACATCATGAAGAAGATGATGATGGACCCATCCAACGTCAATCAACATTTTCACATCCAAGAGTTCATCAAAGTGTTCAACGGGATCATCCCGTTGACAACATTCTAGGGAGCATCCAAAGAGGGGTAACCACTCGTTCACGTTTAGCAAATTTTTGTGGATGTTACTCGTTTGTCTCCTCTTTGGAACCTCTCAAGGTAGAAGAAGCTCTTGGAGATGCGGATTGGGTTATTGCAATGCAAGAAGAGTTGAACAACTTCACAAGAAATGAAGTATGGGAATTGGTCCCAAGACCCAAGCAAAATGTGATTGGCACCAAGTGGGTTTTCCGGAACAAACAAGATGAAAATGGCATTGTCACAAGAAACAAAGCTAGATTGGTTGCTCAAGGCTTCACTCAAATTGAAGGGCTTGATTTTGGTGAGACATATGCCCCGGTGGCAAGGCTTGAGTCAATTCGTATCCTTTTGGCCTATGCATCTCATCACAACTTCAAGTTGTATCAAATGGATGTGAAGAGTGCATTTTTGAATGGGCCTCTCGGGGAGCTAGTATATGTGGAGCAACCACCGGGATTTGAAGACCCCAAGCACCCCGACCATGTCTACAAACTCCATAAGGCGCTCTATGGGCTTAAGCAAGCACCTAGAGCATGGTATGAATGCCTTAAGGATTTTCTTCTCAAGAATGGCTTTGTAATGGGCAAAGCCGATTCTACTCTCTTCACTAGAAAAATAGACCAAGACTTGTTTGTTTGTCAAATTTATGTTGATGATATAATCTTTGGTTCTACTAATGAAAAATTTTGTGAAGAGTATAGTAAGATAATGACCAAGAGATTTGAGATGTCAATGATGGGGGAATTGAAGTTCTTTCTCGGATTTCAAATCAAGCAATTGAAGCATGGCACGTTCATATGTCAAACCAAATACACAAGTGATATGCTCAAAAAGTTTGACATGGCCAATGCTAAGCCCATCAAGACCCCTATGCCGGTGAATGGTCATCTTGATCTAAATGAGGAAGGCAAATCCGTCGATCAAAAGGTATATCGCTCCATGATTGGTTCCTTGCTTTACCTTTGTGCATCTAGGCCGGATATTATGCTTAGTGTGTGCATGTGTGCAAGATTTCAAGCCAATCCTAAGGAATGTCATCTAATGGCTGTTAAGAGAATTTTTAGATATTTAGTGCATACTCCAAACCTTGGCTTGTGGTATCCCAAGGGCTCCACTTTTGATCTACTTGGCTACTCCGATTCGGATTATGCCGGTTGCAAAGTAGATCGGAAGAGCACCACGGGGACTTGCCAATTTCTTGGTAGGTCTTTGGTGTCATGGAGCTCTAAGAAATAAAATTCCGTTGCGCTATCCACCGCCGAGGCCGAGTATGTTGCAGCCGGTGCTTGTTGTGCTCAACTACTTTGGATGAGGCAAACCTTGAGTGACTTTGGTTGTGAGTTCAAAAATATCCCACTCTTGTGTGACAATGAGAGTGCCATAAAACTAGCAAACAACCCCGTTCAACACTCAAGAACCAAGCACATTGACATTAGACATCACTTCCTAAGAGACCATGAAGCCAAAGGAGATATCGCCCTATGCCATGTTGGAACCGAAAAACAATTGGCCGATATCTTCACCAAGCCTCTTGATGAGCAAAGGTTTTGTTCCTTGAGGAGTGAGCTAAATATCTTGGATTCTCGTAACTTGGCTTGACTTGTTGCATACACAATTGGATTGATGCCTAGACTAGAAGAAAAATGATTTTATTCTATTTCTTTGGTGTGAGTTCTTCAAAATTTTGATCTTTTGATCGTTGGATCTTTTCCTGTTCCAAGTTGATCATGGTTATGTGTTGATTGTTTGTTGCTGATCAATTTCGGGACAAGTTTCTTACATGTTCATAAGCTAGTTCTCTCAAAATCATCAATCAAATCTCGTCGTGGAAAATCATCCTTGGGACACATCTCTTCTGGACCGGATCTTCCGAGATACTCCCGGAACTTGCCTCTGGAAGTTCCGGGGGGCTCTGTCTCAAATCTTCGTTTCTAATCTTTTTCGGATCTTCCGACCCGGTCGGATCTTCCGACACTTTGTCGGATCTTCCGGACCTGGGAGCCCTCGGAACTTCCGGTGCTAATCTCTCTGGTTCTGTCTCTGTCGGATCTTCCGACCCTTCATCGGATCTTCCGGCCCGTGCGCGATATATATAATCTGGGACTCAATCGATACCTCTTCGTCTGTCTTTCTTTCTCCACCAACGCCTCCTTGCTCCCTCTCTCCACGCCCTACGGCGATTTGAAGATTGGACCGTGGATTTCTTCATCAAGTGACATCTTTTGATTCCCCAACTCTCCAAGACTCGATTCCCCTCGGATCTTTCGGAGTTTTCGCGGGAAATCTCAACGGTATTGATTCAAAATCCCCATCACCCGATCTATCAATGTAGGAAGTTCTAGTGGTTTTCCTTTGGTGAATCATCTCATATACATGCCTAGAACCCTTCCCTATGATTTCATGAAGTTTGGTGGGCTTAATCTACTATTTCTAAGTTGCTAGGGTTTGACCCGACCCTGTCGGATCATCCGATCATAGACCGGAAGATCCGGACCCCCGGATCTTCCGACCCATTGCCGGAAGATCCGACAGAGTCGAGTTCTGTCCTATCAACTTAGTTGCTGATCTTCATACCTATCTCTAAATATACACCTTCATATCTTGTCAGATGGTTAAAGAGAAGGTTACACAGAAGAAGAGCACCTCTCTGACAGTGCGCCCAAGTACCGGTCGCACCAAAAGCTCGTTTCATCCTCCTAGAGATTCATCCTCAGAGTCGGATCCTCCTTCTGATGGGGGGATTCAAGAAGCTGGCCAGGGAAAGAGGTCCATGAAGACAACGACTTCTCGCTCTGTTCGAGGCAGAGCGCAGTCTAATGTGCAGGGGCGCCAGATTCCTCCTCGCCCAAGAGTTAAGAGAGCTAATCAAGGAGAAGGACCGGGGACACTATACAATGATGATATTGACATATCATTTCTGTCTCAGAACTTCATTAGCACTGCCATTCCTTTCCGGCACTCACTAGACAGTCCTCTGGTTAACTTCAAACTAGCTCAGAACAGCATGAAGCCCCTCAGATTCAGTGAACATGAGGATCCAAGACGCATTCAGTACAAGGCATTTAAGGGTGATCCTCGTTTTTGGATTTCACATCAGGCAGACTGGTATGAGTCAGTTATTCTGAAGATGACCCGGATTTGCACTCCCATGTATTGGGTCGATTGGAAATACTTGAAAAGCTTCCCACCACCGCTCAAGCCAGTTGTTGATGATGTCTATAAGCGGTGTGTGGAGATGGACATGGACAAGCTGATGGCTTTTGAGTGTCCATACAATGAGGAGGTTATCGCCCAGTTTTATGCCACTCTGTGGGTAGATGAGGACAGGTATGAGATGCATTGGACCTTGTGTGGAAAACGCCTCTCCATATCTTTGCATGACTTTGCTGGCTTGTTTGGGCTTGCTGAGGAGACTGCCTATGCCCATACAAGCAATGATCGTAGCAAAGTTGATCTTCATCTAGGAAGAATTTTAGATGACACAAAGCTGGCTTTCATGTATGATCATGCCTATGGTGAAGTGGTGTTTGGGAAGTACAAGGGTCTCTCTCCCTTCTACAAGTTGCTGAATCAACTTCTTAGAGGGACCTTGTATCCGAGAGCAGGCGATGCTGACAATATCTCTAAGAGGGCCAAGAACTTGTTGTTTCAAATGGCCCCCGGGAAGCCCAAGTTCAAAGTATTCAATTTCATTTGGAATGAAATCATCTACTGCTCCTATGATGCTTCCAGTGGCTGTCACTATGCCCCATACATCTTCCATATGATCAAGCATGTGTCTGGGGTAAACATCTTGTCTGACAAGCTTCATCTTCCATACAAATCTCCTCAGGGCAAGATTTCACAGCTCCTGAAAATTAAGTCCAAAGCATATCAATGTGCTCCAACTCCATCATCTCACGGTGCTTCTTCTTCCCAAGCTCCTCCATCAACTGCTCCAGCTTCTTCCAGTGGCCCTTCCCATACTCCTAAAAGAAAGATGAGCAAAGTTGATTTTCTTCTACAAGGCATGTTTTCTTGTTTCAACATGTGCAAGTATCAAGTTAAGAAGTCCCATGAGCGTGAGAAACGTGCTGAGCATGATAGATACATGGCGGATAAGCGCCACAAGGAACTTCTTGACAAGTTGAACATGCCACATTCTCCTGTTCATCCACTCCGGGAAGTTACTCCTCCACCTACCTTTGCAAATCCATGGGAGGATTATTCACAAGAGTATGTCTTTGGTGCATCTCAACACCAAGGACAAGGTGAGGAGGAAATAGTTGAAGAAGAAGAAGAAGAGGCGGATGTGGAAGAAACTGAGGAGGAGGAGGAATTCATTAGTGAGCCAGAAACGGATGAGGATCGTCGCAAGGGCAAGGCCGTTGCAGCTGTTGATGATGACGATGATGATGGCGACGATGAGGGTGACGATGATGATGGCGACGATGAGGGCGACGACGATGATGGCGGCGACGACGAGGACGAGTAACTCCCTTTTTGGTCTTTGATGACAAAGGGGGAGTGAATTTGGATTTGGGCTACAACTTTTTATATCTTTCATTCTCGTTTAGCTTGTGAACTTGTAAGAATTTGAAATTATTTGTGGTATGCATTGGTGTGCCAAGTGAGATTTTTATTTGTAAGACTTAATTTCGGTTTTTACTAGTGTGATGCTCCTCTCTATTTTATTGTGAGATGCTTATGGTTGATGTGATGTTATTTCTCACTTTATTGTTGTGAATATCTTGTCATATGCATCACGTTGATTTTATCACACCAAGCACTTTTATGCAATCTTATTTTGAGAGATTCTTGCAAAATATGTGCACAAGCATTTGAGGCTTTTTAAGTTGAACATGCACATATTTAGGGGGAGCCTCTCAAAAATATTGGATGCAAAACATGAATTTTATTCCTATCTTGTGAACCCAAATATGTATTGTCATCAATCACCAAAAAGGGGGAGATTGAAAGTGCATCTAGGCATTTAATCTATTTTGGTGATTAATGACAATAGAAATTTGGATATGATGCTTTGCATGAGTTGTGCAGGAATAAAATGAAATAAAAGGAAGATAATACTAAAGGAAGGAAACCAACGCTTATTCATATGGTGGAGGACTCAATTGGTGGATTTAAATTTAATTTTCCGTTTGAAATTGAGTATAGGACCACCGTACTATCAAGGGGGACGTAGTTGATAAATTCTAGTTGCTAAAAGTGCTTTGCTTGAGATGACAAACTCTTGAGAGACACAAAAACACTTCACAAACACCCCTTTCTGCTCGGCCGGAACTTAGGCCGGAAGATCCGACCGGAAGTTCCGGGCGGCTCGGTCTTGTGTTTCTACGGGCCGGAAGTTCCGGCCTTTGCACCGGGAGATACAAGACTTAGCTGTTTGTCGAGCTCACGAGTGTCCTGTTGCAAATTCCGACCCGAGGCCGGAAGATCCGACCGGAAGTTCCGGCCGGCTCTGTCTTGGTTTTCTCCGGGCCGGAAGTTCCGGGGTTTCCCGGAAGATCCGACTACCTGTCGGAAGATCCGGCCCCTGGAACTTTTCTGGAGGTTTCCTAACACGTTTCTGTTGATTATCGGAAGATCCGACCAAGTGTCGGAAGATCCGGTACCCCTTCGCAGTGAACATAACGGTCATTTTTTTGGGGGTTGGTATATATACCCCTCACCCCCTCTCATTCTAAGGTGCTGCACACATTGACCTAACACGAGACAAACACTCCCTTGAGCATTCACTCCACCTCTCTACTCCCTTCCAAGGCTTGATTCTTCCAAGATTCACCTAGGGTTTGAGTGAGAGAGAAGATTTGAGGTGTGAGACTTGTGCAAACTTGAGCCCTTCACTAGTTCATCTCTCAAGCACTTGAAGCACTTGGATTCATCGATTCTCGTTTGTTACTCTTGGAGCTTGCTCCTAGACGGTTAGAGGTGCCGGTGAACTCCCATTCTCTTGTGGTTTGAGTCCCGGAAGTTTGTATTACCCTCTCTCTTCGTGGGAGCACATAGTAAGTAACTCAATCCTCCTTTGTGGTTGATTGAGAGAGACTTGGGGTTAGTGTGACAGCCCGGCTCTTTGTGAGCATCTCAACGGAGACGTAGCTCCTTTGTGGAGTGAACTTCGGTAGAAAATCCTTTGTCTCCACTCTTATTCTTGTTCATATTGTTTCTATATCTTGATTTGTCCCGATCTACTTATTTGTCGCTATACTCTGATATTGATCATATATAGAAGGTTCCTTACATCATTTGTGAGCTTTGTATTCAAGTGTAATTGTCAAAAGGTCATTAGTTTTCAAATCTCGAAGTACACTTGAATTGCCTGTCGGAAGATCCGGCTTATCATCGGATCTTCCGGTATTCTGTCCCAGTCGGAAGATCCTGTACAGTGTCGGATCTTCCTGGCCGGAAGATCCGAGACTGTGTCGGATCATCCGACTTTCTGACAGTTTTCGGAGGATTTTTGCAGGAATTTTTAAACAGGCCTATTCACCACCCCCTCTAGGCCTAGTGTTGGTCCTTTCAATTGGTATCATAGCCTAATCCCTTGTTTAGGCTTAACCGCTAAGGGAAAACACTATGGCCGGTATGGGAGATGTATCCGAGATGGCTTCCGCCCACAAAGATAAACATCCGACGCCCGTTGAGTCAAGCTCGAGCGATGATGAATTCAACATTAGCGATGTTGATGAAAGCTTGGATGAACAAGAAAAGAAAAAGCAAAGAAGGGAGAAGATAAGGAAGAAGATTAAGGAGAAGGCCGAAAGAGAGGCGCAAAAGCTTTTCAAGAAGAAGATACGAGAAAGAGACGCTCTCGACGGACAACACTCGGTGTCTTTTCGATATGAGACATCTTCTTCTAACAAATCTTTTGACCCTTCTAGTCTTAATTTTTCATCCGTTCCAATGGGCAAAGTCCCCAAATTCAATGGGATTGACTATGCCCGGTGGAGCGATGATATGAAAGTTTACTTGCATGGTCTTCATCCATCCCTTTGGACTATTGTGAATATAGGTGTCGACAAGAGTGGAACGCCAAGTCGAGAACAAGAGTACGACATCTTCCGCAACTCTCAAGCCGTGACCGTGCTTAGGAGTGCTCTAAGCTCCTATGAGTACAACAAGATTAGAGGAATCAATAGTGCCAAGGAGCTATGGGACACTCTTCAAATGGCACATGAAGGATCAGATGAGGTCAAGGAAGGCAAGATAGATCTCTTACAAGGAGAACTAGAAGCTTTTGTCATGAAGAAGGATGAGTCCTTGCAAGAGATGTATGATCGATTGAAGCTCCTCGTCACCGAAATTAGAATGCTTGGAAGCAATGATTGGGGCGAGAGCAAGGTCACGAAGAAATTGCTTAGAGCATACGCACCCAAGAACCCAATGCTTGCCACAATGATTAGAGAAAGTGACAAGTTCAAGACAATGGTGCCTATGGAGCTATTCAACAAGTTGCAATATCATGAGATGAATAGCTTGGATGTGACAAGGTCTATCCAACAAACCGAAGTCAAGACCATAGCTCTCAAGGCCGAACCTAGCAAGAAGGTTGAGTCAAATGAGAAGACCTCAACTTCCAAGAAAAGTGAAGATTCAAATGATCATGAGAGCACCGATGAAGAAACCGCTATGATGGTTAGAAACTTCAAGAGATTCATGAAGGCAAGAGGTGAAAAGAAGAGCTTCTCTCAACGAAGATGCTATGAGTGTGGGGAGAAAGGTCACTTCATTGCCGATTGTCCCCACAAGAAGAATGACAAGGATAACAAGAAGCTCAAGGACAAGACCGATGACAAAGACAAGAAATACAAGGAGAAGAGTCGAGATTACAAGAAAAAATTTGGAAGCGCTCACGTCGGCGAAGGTTGGGATTCATCAAGTGATGACTCCGGTGATGAAGAAATGGCCACTTGTGCCATTCAAGCTCCTACATCAACTCCACGACTCTTCAACTACATCGATGAGAGTGATGACGAAGCACCCATGTGCCTCATGACTCAAGGGTCTAAGGTATTGGACACCACACCACCTCTCTCATCCACTCATTTGTCATCTAGAAACATTGAAAATGATCTAGATAGTGAAGAAGCCGAACATGAGAAAAACATGATAAAGAAGTTCGGAAAAGATGGCTACAAGTTTATTAAAAAGCTACTAGAGAAAATTGAGAAAAGAGAGGAGTCTCTTGATAGACAAGAAGAATTGCTCATCCTTGAAAAGGAGAGAAACCTTGTCCTAGAAGAGGCTCTAGTTGAGGAGAAATTCAAGGTTGAGAAATTGGCTTATGAGTTATCTCATGCCAATGACTCACGGGAGAAGATGTCAAAGGAATTGTCTTTGACAAATGACTCTCTAACTAACCTAAAGAGTGCTAAAAGTGAGCTTCAAGAAAGGCATTCAAGCCTAGAGATCAAATACAAAGATCTAGAAGTCAATTTTAGCTCACTTTGGGAAAATACCAAGAACAACTCCAAAACAACTCTTGACTCAAGTGGCTCTACTAGTGAAGGTTGCTCAAGATGTTATAAAATTGATTTAGATGCTTGTGCAACTAACATTTCTAAGCTAGAAGAGAAAGTCAAGGCTAAAGATGCTCAAATCCAAAAGTTGAACAATGCCATTGGCCAAGACCAAGGTAAGGGCAAGAGTGTATTCGAGACCCACCCGGCATATAAAGCCGGTAGATATGGTACTATCAAGGATGGGCTTGGGTACACTCGAGGTGGAAAGGCCAATGGGAAAAAGAAGGAAAGAGGTCGTGATGTGACATTGTTCACCAAGGGAATAAATCTAGGTGAACTAATGGATGCGGCTCATGGGTCGGTAAGGTCCATGGAGCCCTTGCCAATAGCAAAAGCATCTAGTCAAGATGTCAAGATCAAGACCAAGAAGGAAGAAAAGCTTATTGAGCACAAGCCATCGCCAAACTACTCCATTGACTATATGGTTACTTGGGACCAAAATGGGAAGATGGTGGTAAAGTATATAGGTGCTCATACTAGGAAGATGATGAGAAGTGTGTGGGTGCCTAAAATATCAAAAGCTAACACTCAAGGACCCAACCACTTTTGGGTACCTAAGTCCAAGGCTTAAACTTGTTTTGTAGGCATATTCCTCCGGTGGACCTTCGTGGTTGTTGGATAGTGGATGCTCAAATCATATGACCGGAGAAAGGAATATGTTTGCAAAGCTACAAGAGTATGACTCACCCGTTGAGAAGATCACATTTGGTGACAACAATCATGGTGATGTCATAGGTCAAGGTGAAATAGCTATCTCACATGACTCATCTCTTTCAAATGTTTATCTTGTTGATTCTTTGGGATACAACTTGTTGTTCGTCTCACAACTTTGTGAGAAGGGTTACAATTGTCTCTTTACTAACGAGGGTGTGAGTATCCTAAGAAGGGAGGATTCCTCTATTGCTTTTACGGGTCGACTCAAGGGAAAGCTTTACTTAGTTGATTTCACAACTAGTAAAGTGGAACCGAAGACTTGTTTAGTGGCAAAATCTAGCTTGGGTTGGCTTTGGCATCGCCGGCTAGCTCATGTTGGGATGAGGAACTTGGCCAAACTTCAAAAGGATGAACACATCCTAGGACTAACAAATGTTGTTTTTGAGAAAGATAGATTATGTAGTGCTTGTCAAGCCGGGAAGCAAGTTGGCGCTCCACATCCACCCAAGAACATTTTGACTAGCTCAAGACCACTCAAGTTACTTCATATGGATTTATTTGGACCGGTTGCTTATGTTAGCATTGGCGGGAACAAGTATAGACTTGTCATTGTAGATGACTTTTCTCGCTTCACATGGGTTTTCTTTTTGCAAGACAAGAGTGAAGCTCAAACAATCATCAAGAGATTCATTAGGAGAGCTCAAAATGAGTTTGAGTTGAAGATCAAGCATATAAGAAGTGACAATGGGACGGAGTTCAAGAACACCAATGTTGAAGAATTTCTTGATGAAGAAGGAATCAAGCATGAGCTCTCCGCGCCATACACACCTCAACAAAATGGCATTGTTGAGAGGAAGAACCGGACTTTGATTGAAATGGCACGGACCATGCTTGATGAGTACAAGACCCCGGATAACTTTTGGGCCGAGGCGGTTAGCACGGCTTGCCATGCCACTAACCGTCTCTATCTTCAAAAATATTTGAACAAGACTCCATACGAGATACTAACCGGTAACAAACCAAAGGTGCACTACTTTCGAGTCTTTGGTTGCAAATGTTACATTCTTAACAAGAAAGCCAAAAGCTCAAAGTTTGCACCTAAGGTTGATGAAGGCTTTCTACTTGGTTATGGTACTAACGAACACGCCTACCGTGTTTTCAACAAAACCACCGGTTGTGTTGAGATCACGGTAGACGTAAAATTTGATGAATCAAACGGCTCTCAAGTAGAGCAAGTTGTAAATGACCTTGTAGATGAAGTCCCGCTAAGTCAAGCTATCAAGAATTTGAGTTTAGGGGAAGTGAAGCCTCAAGAGCCTCCAAATGAAGATGAAGAACAAGACCAAGATCCGGAAATCATGTTCAACATCGATCCATCACCATCAACAAGAGTTGAACCACCAAGTTCATCACAAGATCAAGTCCAAGATCATGGTGACGATCATGACCATGGCAATGATCAAGGGGGAGCTCAAGGTGAAGACGCTCAAGATGTTGAGTCACATCATGAAGAAGATGATGATGGACCCATCCAACGTCAATCAACATTTTCACATCCAAGAGTTCATCAAAGTGTTCAACGGGATCATCCCGTTGACAACATTCTAGGGAGCATCCAAAGAGGGGTAACCACTCGTTCACGTTTAGCAAATTTTTGTGGATGTTACTCGTTTGTCTCCTCTTTGGAACCTCTCAAGGTAGAAGAAGCTCTTGGAGATGCGGATTGGGTTATTGCAATGCAAGAAGAGTTGAACAACTTCACAAGAAATGAAGTATGGGAATTGGTCCCAAGACCCAAGCAAAATGTGATTGGCACCAAGTGGGTTTTCCGGAACAAACAAGATGAAAATGGCATTGTCACAAGAAACAAAGCTAGATTGGTTGCTCAAGGCTTCACTCAAATTGAAGGGCTTGATTTTGGTGAGACATATGCCCCGGTGGCAAGGCTTGAGTCAATTCGTATCCTTTTGGCCTATGCATCTCATCACAACTTCAAGTTGTATCAAATGGATGTGAAGAGTGCATTTTTGAATGGGCCTCTCGGGGAGCTAGTATATGTGGAGCAACCACCGGGATTTGAAGACCCCAAGCACCCCGACCATGTCTACAAACTCCATAAGGCGCTCTATGGGCTTAAGCAAGCACCTAGAGCATGGTATGAATGCCTTAAGGATTTTCTTCTCAAGAATGGCTTTGTAATGGGCAAAGCCGATTCTACTCTCTTCACTAGAAAAATAGACCAAGACTTGTTTGTTTGTCAAATTTATGTTGATGATATAATCTTTGGTTCTACTAATGAAAAATTTTGTGAAGAGTATAGTAAGATAATGACCAAGAGATTTGAGATGTCAATGATGGGGGAATTGAAGTTCTTTCTCGGATTTCAAATCAAGCAATTGAAGCATGGCACGTTCATATGTCAAACCAAATACACAAGTGATATGCTCAAAAAGTTTGACATGGCCAATGCTAAGCCCATCAAGACCCCTATGCCGGTGAATGGTCATCTTGATCTAAATGAGGAAGGCAAATCCGTCGATCAAAAGGTATATCGCTCCATGATTGGTTCCTTGCTTTACCTTTGTGCATCTAGGCCGGATATTATGCTTAGTGTGTGCATGTGTGCAAGATTTCAAGCCAATCCTAAGGAATGTCATCTAATGGCTGTTAAGAGAATTTTTAGATATTTAGTGCATACTCCAAACCTTGGCTTGTGGTATCCCAAGGGCTCCACTTTTGATCTACTTGGCTACTCCGATTCGGATTATGCCGGTTGCAAAGTAGATCGGAAGAGCACCACGGGGACTTGCCAATTTCTTGGTAGGTCTTTGGTGTCATGGAGCTCTAAGAAATAAAATTCCGTTGCGCTATCCACCGCCGAGGCCGAGTATGTTGCAGCCGGTGCTTGTTGTGCTCAACTACTTTGGATGAGGCAAACCTTGAGTGACTTTGGTTGTGAGTTCAAAAATATCCCACTCTTGTGTGACAATGAGAGTGCCATAAAACTAGCAAACAACCCCGTTCAACACTCAAGAACCAAGCACATTGACATTAGACATCACTTCCTAAGAGACCATGAAGCCAAAGGAGATATCGCCCTATGCCATGTTGGAACCGAAAAACAATTGGCCGATATCTTCACCAAGCCTCTTGATGAGCAAAGGTTTTGTTCCTTGAGGAGTGAGCTAAATATCTTGGATTCTCGTAACTTGGCTTGACTTGTTGCATACACAATTGGATTGATGCCTAGACTAGAAGAAAAATGATTTTATTCTATTTCTTTGGTGTGAGTTCTTCAAAATTTTGATCTTTTGATCGTTGGATCTTTTCCTGTTCCAAGTTGATCATGGTTATGTGTTGATTGTTTGTTGCTGATCAATTTCGGGACAAGTTTCTTACATGTTCATAAGCTAGTTCTCTCAAAATCATCAATCAAATCTCGTCGTGGAAAATCATCCTTGGGACACATCTCTTCTGGACCGGATCTTCCGAGATACTCCCGGAACTTGCCTCTGGAAGTTCCGGGGGGCTCTGTCTCAAATCTTCATCTCTAATCTTTTTCGGATCTTCCGACCCGGTCGGATCTTCCGACACTTTGTCGGATCTTCCGGACCTGGGAGCCCTCGGAACTTCCGGTGCTAATCTCTCTGGTTCTGTCTCTGTCGGATCTTCCGACCCTTCATCGGATCTTCCGGCCCGTGCGCGATATATATAATCTGGGACTCAATCGATACCTCTTCGTCTGTCTTTCTTTCTCCACCAACGCCTCCTTGCTCCCTCTCTCCACGCCCTACGGCGATTTGAAGATTGGACCGTGGATTTCTTCATCAAGTGACATCTTTTGATTCCCCAACTCTCCAAGACTCGATTCCCCTCGGATCTTCCGGAGTTTTCGCGGGAAATCTCAACGGTATTGATTCAAAATCCCCATCACCCGATCTATCAATGTAGGAAGTTCTAGTGGTTTTCCTTTGGTGAATCATCTCATATACATGCCTAGAACCCTTCCCTATGATTTCATGAAGTTTGGTGGGCTTAATCTACTATTTCTAAGTTGCTAGGGTTTGACCCGACCCTGTCGGATCATCCGATCATAGACCGGAAGATCCGGACCCCCGGATCTTCCGACCCATTGCCGGAAGATCCGACAGAGTCGAGTTCTGTCCTATCAACTTAGTTGCTGATCTTCATACCTATCTCTAAATATACACCTTCATATCTTGTCAGATGGTTAAAGAGAAGGTTACACAGAAGAAGAGCACCTCTCTGACAGTGCGCCCAAGTACCGGTCGCACCAAAAGCTCGTTTCATCCTCCTAGAGATTCATCCTCAGAGTCGGATCCTCCTTCTGATGGGGGGATTCAAGAAGCTGGCCAGGGAAAGAGGTCCATGAAGACAACGACTTCTCGCTCTGTTCGAGGCAGAGCGCAGTCTAATGTGCAGGGGCGCCAGATTCCTCCTCGCCCAAGAGTTAAGAGAGCTAATCAAGGAGAAGGACCGGGGACACTATACAATGATGATATTGACATATCATTTCTGTCTCAGAACTTCATTAGCACTGCCATTCCTTTCCGGCACTCACTAGACAGTCCTCTGGTTAACTTCAAACTAGCTCAGAACAGCATGAAGCCCCTCAGATTCAGTGAACATGAGGATCCAAGACGCATTCAGTACAAGGCATTTAAGGGTGATCCTCGTTTTTGGATTTCACATCAGGCAGACTGGTATGAGTCAGTTATTCTGAAGATGACCCAGATTTGCACTCCCATGTATTGGGTCGATTGGAAATACTTGAAAAGCTTCCCACCACCGCTCAAGCCAGTTGTTGATGATGTCTATAAGCGGTGTGTGGAGATGGACATGGACAAGCTGATGGCTTTTGAGTGTCCATACAATGAGGAGGTTATCGCCCAGTTTTATGCCACTCTGTGGGTAGATGAGGACAGGTATGAGATGCATTGGACCTTGTGTGGAAAATGCCTCTCCATATCTTTGCATGACTTTGCTGGCTTGTTTGGGCTTGCTGAGGAGACTGCCTATGCCCATACAAGCAATGATCGTAGCAAAGTTGATCTTCATCTAGGAAGAATTTTAGATGACACAAAGCTGGCTTTCATGTATGATCATGCCTATGGTGAAGTGGTGTTTGGGAAGTACAAGGGTCTCTCTCCCTTCTACAAGTTGCTGAATCAACTTCTTAGAGGGACCTTGTATCCGAGAGCAGGCGATGCTGACAATATCTCTAAGAGGGCCAAGAACTTGTTGTTTCAAATGGCCCCCGGGAAGCCCAAGTTCAAAGTATTCAATTTCATTTGGAATGAAATCATCTACTGCTCCTATGATGCTTCCAGTGGCTGTCACTATGCCCCATACATCTTCCATATGATCAAGCATGTGTCTGGGGTAAACATCTTGTCTGACAAGCTTCATCTTCCATACAAATCTCCTCAGGGCAAGATTTCACAGCTCCTGAAAATTAAGTCCAAAGCATATCAATGTGCTCCAACTCCATCATCTCACGGTGCTTCTTCTTCCCAAGCTCCTCCATCAACTGCTCCAGCTTCTTCCAGTGGCCCTTCCCATACTCCTAAAAGAAAGATGAGCAAAGTTGATTTTCTTCTACAAGGCATGTTTTCTTGTTTCAACATGTGCAAGTATCAAGTTAAGAAGTCCCATGAGCGTGAGAAACGTGCTGAGCATGATAGATACATGGCGGATAAGCGCCACAAGGAACTTCTTGACAAGTTGAACATGCCACATTCTCCTGTTCATCCACTCCGGGAAGTTACTCCTCCACCTACCTTTGCAAATCCATGGGAGGATTATTCACAAGAGTATGTCTTTGGTGCATCTCAACACCAAGGACAAGGTGAGGAGGAAATAGTTGAAGAAGAAGAAGAAGAGGCGGATGTGGAAGAAACTGAGGAGGAGGAGGAATTCATTAGTGAGCCAGAAACGGATGAGGATCGTCGCAAGGGCAAGGCCGTTGCAGCTGTTGATGATGACGATGATGATGGCGACGATGAGGGTGACGATGATGATGGCGACGATGAGGGCGACGACGATGATGGCGGCGACGACGAGGACGAGTAACTCCCTTTTTGGTCTTTGATGACAAAGGGGGAGTGAATTTGGATTTGGGCTACAACTTTTTATATCTTTCATTCTCGTTTAGCTTGTGAACTTGTAAGAATTTGAAATTATTTGTGGTATGCATTGGTGTGCCAAGTGAGATTTTTATTTGTAAGACTTAATTTCGGTTTTTACTAGTGTGATGCTCCTCTCTATTTTATTGTGAGATGCTTATGGTTGATGTGATGTTATTTCTCACTTTATTGTTGTGAATATCTTGTCATATGCATCACGTTGATTTTATCACACCAAGCACTTTTATGCAATCTTATTTTGAGAGATTCTTGCAAAATATGTGCACAAGCATTTGAGGCTTTTTAAGTTGAACATGCACATATTTAGGGGGAGCCTCTCAAAAATATTGGATGCAAAACATGAATTTTATTCCTATCTTGTGAACCCAAATATGTATTGTCATCAATCACCAAAAAGGGGGAGATTGAAAGTGCATCTAGGCATTTAATCTATTTTGGTGATTAATGACAATAGAAATTTGGATATGATGCTTTGCATGAGTTGTGCAGGAATAAAATGAAATAAAAGGAAGATAATACTAAAGGAAGGAAACCAACGCTTATTCATATGGTGGAGGACTCAATTGGTGGATTTAAATTTAATTTTCCGTTTGAAATTGAGTATAGGACCACCGTACTATCAAGGGGGACGTAGTTGATAAATTCTAGTTGCTAAAAGTGCTTTGCTTGAGATGACAAACTCTTGAGAGACACAAAAACACTTCACAAACACCCCTTTCTGCTCGGCCGGAACTTAGGCCGGAAGATCCGACCGGAAGTTCCGGGCGGCTCGGTCTTGTGTTTCTACGGGCCGGAAGTTCCGGCCTTTGCACCGGGAGATACAAGACTTAGCTGTTTGTCGAGCTCACGAGTGTCCTGTTGCAAATTCCGACCCGAGGCCGGAAGATCCGACCGGAAGTTCCGGCCGGCTCTGTCTTGGTTTTCTCCGGGCCGGAAGTTCCAGGGTTTCCCGGAAGATCCGACTACCTGTCGGAAGATCCGGCCCCTGGAACTTTTCTGGAGGTTTCCTAACACGTTTCTGTTGATTATCGGAAGATCCGACCAAGTGTCGGAAGATCCGGTACCCCTTCGCAGTGAACATAACGGTCATTTTTTTGGGGGTTGGTATATATACCCCTCACCCCCTCTCATTCTAAGGTGCTGCACACATTGACCTAACACGAGACAAACACTCCCTTGAGCATTCACTCCACCTCTCTACTCCCTTCCAAGGCTTGATTCTTCCAAGATTCACCTAGGGTTTGAGTGAGAGAGAAGATTTGAGGTGTGAGACTTGTGCAAACTTGAGCCCTTCACTAGTTCATCTCTCAAGCACTTGAAGCACTTGGATTCATCGATTCTCGTTTGTTACTCTTGGAGCTTGCTCCTAGACGGTTAGAGGTGCCGGTGAACTCCCATTCTCTTGTGGTTTGAGTCCCGGAAGTTTGTATTACCCTCTCTCTTCGTGGGAGCACATAGTAAGTAACTCAATCCTCCTTTGTGGTTGATTGAGAGAGACTTGGGGTTAGTGTGACAGCCCGGCTCTTTGTGAGCATCTCAACGGAGACGTAGCTCCTTTGTGGAGTGAACTTCGGTAGAAAATCCTTTGTCTCCACTCTTATTCTTGTTCATATTGTTTCTATATCTTGATTTGTCCCGATCTACTTATTTGTCGCTATACTCTGATATTGATCATATATAGAAGGTTCCTTACATCATTTGTGAGCTTTGTATTCAAGTGTAATTGTCAAAAGGTCATTAGTTTTCAAATCTCGAAGTACACTTGAATTGCCTGTCGGAAGATCCGGCTTATCATCGGATCTTCCGGTATTCTGTCCCAGTCGGAAGATCCTGTACAGTGTCGGATCTTCCTGGCCGGAAGATCCGAGACTGTGTCGGATCATCCGACTTTCTGACAGTTTTCGGAGGATTTTTGCAGGAATTTTTAAACAGGCCTATTCACCACCCCCTCTAGGCCTAGTGTTGGTCCTTTCAATTGGTATCATAGCCTAATCCCTTGTTTAGGCTTAACCGCTAAGGGAAAACACTATGGCCGGTATGGGAGATGTATCCGAGATGGCTTCCGCCCACAAAGATAAACATCCGACGCCCGTTGAGTCAAGCTCGAGCGATGATGAATTCAACATTAGCGATGTTGATGAAAGCTTGGATGAACAAGAAAAGAAAAAGCAAAGAAGGGAGAAGATAAGGAAGAAGATTAAGGAGAAGGCCGAAAGAGAGGCGCAAAAGCTTTTCAAGAAGAAGATACGAGAAAGAGACGCTCTCGACGGACAACACTCGGTGTCTTTTCGATATGAGACATCTTCTTCTAACAAATCTTTTGACCCTTCTAGTCTTAATTTTTCATCCGTTCCAATGGGCAAAGTCCCCAAATTCAATGGGATTGACTATGCCCGGTGGAGCGATGATATGAAAGTTTACTTGCATGGTCTTCATCCATCCCTTTGGACTATTGTGAATATAGGTGTCGACAAGAGTGGAACGCCAAGTCGAGAACAAGAGTACGACATCTTCCGCAACTCTCAAGCCGTGACCGTGCTTAGGAGTGCTCTAAGCTCCTATGAGTACAACAAGATTAGAGGAATCAATAGTGCCAAGGAGCTATGGGACACTCTTCAAATGGCACATGAAGGATCAGATGAGGTCAAGGAAGGCAAGATAGATCTCTTACAAGGAGAACTAGAAGCTTTTGTCATGAAGAAGGATGAGTCCTTGCAAGAGATGTATGATCGATTGAAGCTCCTCGTCACCGAAATTAGAATGCTTGGAAGCAATGATTGGGGCGAGAGCAAGGTCACGAAGAAATTGCTTAGAGCATACGCACCCAAGAACCCAATGCTTGCCACAATGATTAGAGAAAGTGACAAGTTCAAGACAATGGTGCCTATGGAGCTATTCAACAAGTTGCAATATCATGAGATGAATAGCTTGGATGTGACAAGGTCTATCCAACAAACCGAAGTCAAGACCATAGCTCTCAAGGCCGAACCTAGCAAGAAGGTTGAGTCAAATGAGAAGACCTCAACTTCCAAGAAAAGTGAAGATTCAAATGATCATGAGAGCACCGATGAAGAAACCGCTATGATGGTTAGAAACTTCAAGAGATTCATGAAGGCAAGAGGTGAAAAGAAGAGCTTCTCTCAACGAAGATGCTATGAGTGTGGGGAGAAAGGTCACTTCATTGCCGATTGTCCCCACAAGAAGAATGACAAGGATAACAAGAAGCTCAAGGACAAGACCGATGACAAAGACAAGAAATACAAGGAGAAGAGTCGAGATTACAAGAAAAAATTTGGAAGCGCTCACGTCGGCGAAGGTTGGGATTCATCAAGTGATGACTCCGGTGATGAAGAAATGGCCACTTGTGCCATTCAAGCTCCTACATCAACTCCACGACTCTTCAACTACATCGATGAGAGTGATGACGAAGCACCCATGTGCCTCATGGCTCAAGGGTCTAAGGTATTGGACACCACACCACCTCTCTCATCCACTCATTTGTCATCTAGAAACATTGAAAATGATCTAGATAGTGAAGAAGCCGAACATGAGAAAAACATGATAAAGAAGTTCGGAAAAGATGGCTACAAGTTTATTAAAAAGCTACTAGAGAAAATTGAGAAAAGAGAGGAGTCTCTTGATAGACAAGAAGAATTGCTCATCCTTGAAAAGGAGAGAAACCTTGTCCTAGAAGAGGCTCTAGTTGAGGAGAAATTCAAGGTTGAGAAATTGGCTTATGAGTTATCTCATGCCAATGACTCACGGGAGAAGATGTCAAAGGAATTGTCTTTGACAAATGACTCTCTAACTAACCTAAAGAGTGCTAAAAGTGAGCTTCAAGAAAGGCATTCAAGCCTAGAGATCAAATACAAAGATCTAGAAGTCAATTTTAGCTCACTTTGGGAAAATACCAAGAACAACTCCAAAACAACTCTTGACTCAAGTGGCTCTACTAGTGAAGGTTGCTCAAGATGTTATAAAATTGATTTAGATGCTTGTGCAACTAACATTTCTAAGCTAGAAGAGAAAGTCAAGGCTAAAGATGCTCAAATCCAAAAGTTGAACAATGCCATTGGCCAAGACCAAGGTAAGGGCAAGAGTGTATTCGAGACCCACCCGGCATATAAAGCCGGTAGATATGGTACTATCAAGGATGGGCTTGGGTACACTCGAGGTGGAAAGGCCAATGGGAAAAAGAAGGAAAGAGGTCGTGATGTGACATTGTTCACCAAGGGAATAAATCTAGGTGAACTAATGGATGCGGCTCATGGGTCGGTAAGGTCCATGGAGCCCTTGCCAATAGCAAAAGCATCTAGTCAAGATGTCAAGATCAAGACCAAGAAGGAAGAAAAGCTTATTGAGCACAAGCCATCGCCAAACTACTCCATTGACTATATGGTTACTTGGGACCAAAATGGGAAGATGGTGGTAAAGTATATAGGTGCTCATACTAGGAAGATGATGAGAAGTGTGTGGGTGCCTAAAATATCAAAAGCTAACACTCAAGGACCCAACCACTTTTGGGTACCTAAGTCCAAGGCTTAAACTTGTTTTGTAGGCATATTCCTCCGGTGGACCTTCGTGGTTGTTGGATAGTGGATGCTCAAATCATATGACCGGAGAAAGGAATATGTTTGCAAAGCTACAAGAGTATGACTCACCCGTTGAGAAGATCACATTTGGTGACAACAATCATGGTGATGTCATAGGTCAAGGTGAAATAGCTATCTCACATGACTCATCTCTTTCAAATGTTTATCTTGTTGATTCTTTGGGATACAACTTGTTGTCCGTCTCACAACTTTGTGAGAAGGGTTACAATTGTCTCTTTACTAACGAGGGTGTGAGTATCCTAAGAAGGGAGGATTCCTCTATTGCTTTTACGGGTCGACTCAAGGGAAAGCTTTACTTAGTTGATTTCACAACTAGTAAAGTGGAACCGAAGACTTGTTTAGTGGCAAAATCTAGCTTGGGTTGGCTTTGGCATCGCCGGCTAGCTCATGTTGGGATGAGGAACTTGGCCAAACTTCAAAAGGATGAACACATCCTAGGACTAACAAATGTTGTTTTTGAGAAAGATAGATTATGTAGTGCTTGTCAAGCCGGGAAGCAAGTTGGCGCTCCACATCCACCCAAGAACATTTTGACTAGCTCAAGACCACTCAAGTTACTTCATATGGATTTATTTGGACCGGTTGCTTATGTTAGCATTGGCGGGAACAAGTATAGACTTGTCATTGTAGATGACTTTTCTCGCTTCACATGGGTTTTCTTTTTGCAAGACAAGAGTGAAGCTCAAACAATCATCAAGAGATTCATTAGGAGAGCTCAAAATGAGTTTGAGTTGAAGATCAAGCATATAAGAAGTGACAATGGGACGGAGTTCAAGAACACCAATGTTGAAGAATTTCTTGATGAAGAAGGAATCAAGCATGAGCTCTCCGCGCCATACACACCTCAACAAAATGGCATTGTTGAGAGGAAGAACCGGACTTTGATTGAAATGGCACGGACCATGCTTGATGAGTACAAGACCCCGGATAACTTTTGGGCCGAGGCGGTTAGCACGGCTTGCCATGCCACTAACCGTCTCTATCTTCAAAAATATTTGAACAAGACTCCATACGAGATACTAACCGGTAACAAACCAAAGGTGCACTACTTTCGAGTCTTTGGTTGCAAATGTTACATTCTTAACAAGAAAGCCAAAAGCTCAAAGTTTGCACCTAAGGTTGATGAAGGCTTTCTACTTGGTTATGGTACTAACGAACACGCCTACCGTGTTTTCAACAAAACCACCGGTTGTGTTGAGATCACGGTAGACGTAAAATTTGATGAATCAAACGGCTCTCAAGTAGAGCAAGTTGTAAATGACCTTGTAGATGAAGTCCCGCTAAGTCAAGCTATCAAGAATTTGAGTTTAGGGGAAGTGAAGCCTCAAGAGCCTCCAAATGAAGATGAAGAACAAGACCAAGATCCGGAAATCATGTTCAACATCGATCCATCACCATCAACAAGAGTTGAACCACCAAGTTCATCACAAGATCAAGTCCAAGATCATGGTGACGATCATGACCATGGCAATGATCAAGGGGGAGCTCAAGGTGAAGACGCTCAAGATGTTGAGTCACATCATGAAGAAGATGATGATGGACCCATCCAACGTCAATCAACATTTTCACATCCAAGAGTTCATCAAAGTGTTCAACGGGATCATCCCGTTGACAACATTCTAGGGAGCATCCAAAGAGGGGTAACCACTCGTTCACGTTTAGCAAATTTTTGTGGATGTTACTCGTTTGTCTCCTCTTTGGAACCTCTCAAGGTAGAAGAAGCTCTTGGAGATGCGGATTGGGTTATTGCAATGCAAGAAGAGTTGAACAACTTCACAAGAAATGAAGTATGGGAATTGGTCCCAAGACCCAAGCAAAATGTGATTGGCACCAAGTGGGTTTTCCGGAACAAACAAGATGAAAATGGCATTGTCACAAGAAACAAAGCTAGATTGGTTGCTCAAGGCTTCACTCAAATTGAAGGGCTTGATTTTGGTGAGACATATGCCCCGGTGGCAAGGCTTGAGTCAATTCGTATCCTTTTGGCCTATGCATCTCATCACAACTTCAAGTTGTATCAAATGGATGTGAAGAGTGCATTTTTGAATGGGCCTCTCGGGGAGCTAGTATATGTGGAGCAACCACCGGGATTTGAAGACCCCAAGCACCCCGACCATGTCTACAAACTCCATAAGGCGCTCTATGGGCTTAAGCAAGCACCTAGAGCATGGTATGAATGCCTTAAGGATTTTCTTCTCAAGAATGGCTTTGTAATGGGCAAAGCCGATTCTACTCTCTTCACTAGAAAAATAGACCAAGACTTGTTTGTTTGTCAAATTTATGTTGATGATATAATCTTTGGTTCTACTAATGAAAAATTTTGTGAAGAGTATAGTAAGATAATGACCAAGAGATTTGAGATGTCAATGATGGGGGAATTGAAGTTCTTTCTCGGATTTCAAATCAAGCAATTGAAGCATGGCACGTTCATATGTCAAACCAAATACACAAGTGATATGCTCAAAAAGTTTGACATGGCCAATGCTAAGCCCATCAAGACCCCTATGCCGGTGAATGGTCATCTTGATCTAAATGAGGAAGGCAAATCCGTCGATCAAAAGGTATATCGCTCCATGATTGGTTCCTTGCTTTACCTTTGTGCATCTAGGCCGGATATTATGCTTAGTGTGTGCATGTGTGCAAGATTTCAAGCCAATCCTAAGGAATGTCATCTAATGGCTGTTAAGAGAATTTTTAGATATTTAGTGCATACTCCAAACCTTGGCTTGTGGTATCCCAAGGGCTCCACTTTTGATCTACTTGGCTACTCCGATTCGGATTATGCCGGTTGCAAAGTAGATCGGAAGAGCACCACGGGGACTTGCCAATTTCTTGGTAGGTCTTTGGTGTCATGGAGCTCTAAGAAATAAAATTCCGTTGCGCTATCCACCGCCGAGGCCGAGTATGTTGCAGCCGGTGCTTGTTGTGCTCAACTACTTTGGATGAGGCAAACCTTGAGTGACTTTGGTTGTGAGTTCAAAAATATCCCACTCTTGTGTGACAATGAGAGTGCCATAAAACTAGCAAACAACCCCGTTCAACACTCAAGAACCAAGCACATTGACATTAGACATCACTTCCTAAGAGACCATGAAGCCAAAGGAGATATCGCCCTATGCCATGTTGGAACCGAAAAACAATTGGCCGATATCTTCACCAAGCCTCTTGATGAGCAAAGGTTTTGTTCCTTGAGGAGTGAGCTAAATATCTTGGATTCTCGTAACTTGGCTTGACTTGTTGCATACACAATTGGATTGATGCCTAGACTAGAAGAAAAATGATTTTATTCTATTTCTTTGGTGTGAGTTCTTCAAAATTTTGATCTTTTGATCGTTGGATCTTTTCCTGTTCCAAGTTGATCATGGTTATGTGTTGATTGTTTGTTGCTGATCAATTTCGGGACAAGTTTCTTACATGTTCATAAGCTAGTTCTCTCAAAATCATCAATCAAATCTCGTCGTGGAAAATCATCCTTGGGACACATCTCTTCTGGACCGGATCTTCCGAGATACTCCCGGAACTTGCCTCTGGAAGTTCCGGGGGGCTCTGTCTCAAATCTTCATCTCTAATCTTTTTCGGATCTTCCGACCCGGTCGGATCTTCCGACACTTTGTCGGATCTTCCGGACCTGGGAGCCCTCGGAACTTCCGGTGCTAATCTCTCTGGTTCTGTCTCTGTCGGATCTTCCGACCCTTCATTGGATCTTCCGGCCCGTGCGCGATATATATAATCTGGGACTCAACCGATACCTCTTCGTCTGTCTTTCTTTCTCCACCAACGCCTCCTTGCTCCCTCTCTCCACGCCCTACGGCGATTTGAAGATTGGACCGTGGATTTCTTCATCAAGTGACATCTTTTGATTCCCCAACTCTCCAAGACTCGATTCCCCTCGGATCTTCCGGAGTTTTCGCGGGAAATCTCAACGGTATTGATTCAAAATCCCCATCACCCGATCTATCAATGTAGGAAGTTCTAGTGGTTTTCCTTTGGTGAATCATCTCATATACATGCCTAGAACCCTTCCCTATGATTTCATGAAGTTTGGTGGGCTTAATCTACTATTTCTAAGTTGCTAGGGTTTGACCCGACCCTGTCGGATCATCCGATCATAGACCGGAAGATCCGGACCCCCGGATCTTCCGACCCATTGCCGGAAGATCCGACAGAGTCGAGTTCTGTCCTATCAACTTAGTTGCTGATCTTCATACCTATCTCTAAATATACACCTTCATATCTTGTCAGATGGTTAAAGAGAAGGTTACACAGAAGAAGAGCACCTCTCTGACAGTGCGCCCAAGTACCGGTCGCACCAAAAGCTCGTTTCATCCTCCAAGAGATTCATCCTCAGAGTCGGATCCTCCTTCTGATGGGGGGATTCAAGAAGCTGGCCAGGGAAAGAGGTCCATGAAGACAACGACTTCTCACTCTGTTCGAGGCAGAGCGCAGTCTAATGTGCAGGGGCGCCAGATTCCTCCTCGCCCAAGAGTTAAGAGAGCTAATCAAGGAGAAGGACCGGGGACACTATACAATGATGATATTGACATATCATTTCTGTCTCAGAACTTCATTAGCACTGCCATTCCTTTCCGGCACTCACTAGACAGTCCTCTGGTTAACTTCAAACTAGCTCAGAACAGCATGAAGCCCCTCAGATTCAGTGAACATGAGGATCCAAGACGCATTCAGTACAAGGCATTTAAGGGTGATCCTCGTTTTTGGATTTCACATCAGGCAGACTGGTATGAGTCAGTTATTCTGAAGATGACCCGGATTTGCACTCCCATGTATTGGGTCGATTGGAAATACTTGAAAAGCTTCCCACCACCGCTCAAGCCAGTTGTTGATGATGTCTATAAGCGGTGTGTGGAGATGGACATGGACAAGCTGATGGCTTTTGAGTGTCCATACAATGAGGAGGTTATCGCCCAGTTTTATGCCACTCTGTGGGTAGATGAGGACAGGTATGAGATGCATTGGACCTTGTGTGGAAAACGCCTCTCCATATCTTTGCATGACTTTGCTGGCTTGTTTGGGCTTGCTGAGGAGACTGCCTATGCCCATACAAGCAATGATCGTAGCAAAGTTGATCTTCATCTAGGAAGAATTTTAGATGACACAAAGCTGGCTTTCATGTATGATCATGCCTATGGTGAAGTGGTGTTTGGGAAGTACAAGGGTCTCTCTCCCTTCTACAAGTTGCTGAATCAACTTCTTAGAGGGACCTTGTATCCGAGAGCAGGCGATGCTGACAATATCTCTAAGAGGGCCAAGAACTTGTTGTTTCAAATGGCCCCCGGGAAGCCCAAGTTCAAAGTATTCAATTTCATTTGGAATGAAATCATCTACTGCTCCTATGATGCTTCCAGTGGCTGTCACTATGCCCCATACATCTTCCATATGATCAAGCATGTGTCTGGGGTAAACATCTTGTCTGACAAGCTTCATCTTCCATACAAATCTCCTCAGGGCAAGATTTCACAGCTCCTGAAAATTAAGTCCAAAGCATATCAATGTGCTCCAACTCCATCATCTCACGGTGCTTCTTCTTCCCAAGCTCCTCCATCAACTGCTCCAGCTTCTTCCAGTGGCCCTTCCCATACTCCTAAAAGAAAGATGAGCAAAGTTGATTTTCTTCTACAAGGCATGTTTTCTTGTTTCAACATGTGCAAGTATCAAGTTAAGAAGTCCCATGAGCGTGAGAAACGTGCTGAGCATGATAGATACATGGCGGATAAGCGCCACAAGGAACTTCTTGACAAGTTGAACATGCCACATTCTCCTGTTCATCCACTCCGGGAAGTTACTCCTCCACCTACCTTTGCAAATCCATGGGAGGATTATTCACAAGAGTATGTCTTTGGTGCATCTCAACACCAAGGACAAGGTGAGGAGGAAATAGTTGAAGAAGAAGAAGAAGAGGCGGATGTGGAAGAAACTGAGGAGGAGGAGGAATTCATTAGTGAGCCAGAAACGGATGAGGATCGTCGCAAGGGCAAGGCCGTTGCAGCTGTTGATGATGACGATGATGATGGCGACGATGAGGGTGACGATGATGATGGCGACGATGAGGGCGACGACGATGATGGCGGCGACGACGAGGACGAGTAACTCCCTTTTTGGTCTTTGATGACAAAGGGGGAGTGAATTTGGATTTGGGCTACAACTTTTTATATCTTTCATTCTCGTTTAGCTTGTGAACTTGTAAGAATTTGAAATTATTTGTGGTATGCATTGGTGTGCCAAGTGAGATTTTTATTTGTAAGACTTAATTTCGGTTTTTACTAGTGTGATGCTCCTCTCTATTTTATTGTGAGATGCTTATGGTTGATGTGATGTTATTTCTCATTTTATTGTTGTGAATATCTTGTCATATGCATCACGTTGATTTTATCACACCAAGCACTTTTATGCAATCTTATTTTGAGAGATTCTTGCAAAATATGTGCACAAGCATTTGAGGCTTTTTAAGTTGAACATGCACATATTTAGGGGGAGCCTCTCAAAAATATTGGATGCAAAACATGAATTTTATTCCTATCTTGTGAACCCAAATATGTATTGTCATCAATCACCAAAAAGGGGGAGATTGAAAGTGCATCTAGGCATTTAATCTATTTTGGTGATTAATGACAATAGAAATTTGGATATGATGCTTTGCATGAGTTGTGCAGGAATAAAATGAAATAAAAGGAAGATAATACTAAAGGAAGGAAACCAACGCTTATTCATATGGTGGAGGACTCCATTGGTGGATTTAAATTTAATTTTCCGTTTGAAATTGAGTATAGGACCACCGTACTATCAAGGGGGACGTAGTTGATAAATTCTAGTTGCTAAAAGTGCTTTGCTTGAGATGACAAACTCTTGAGAGACACAAAAACACTTCACAAACACCCCTTTCTGCTCGGCCGGAACTTAGGCCGGAAGATCCGACCGGAAGTTCCGGGCGGCTCGGTCTTGTGTTTCTTCGGGCCGGAAGTTCCGGCCTTTACACCGGGAGATACAAGACTTAGCTGTTTGTCGAGCTCACGAGTGTCCTGTTGCAAATTCCGACCCGAGGCCGGAAGATCCGACCGGAAGTTCCGGCCGGCTCTGTCTTGGTTTTCTCCGGGCCGGAAGTTCCGGGGTTTCCCGGAAGATCCGACTACCTGTCGGAAGATCCGGCCCCTGGAACTTTTCTGGAGGTTTCCTAACATGTTTCTGTTGATTATCGGAAGATCCGACCAAGTGTCGGAAGATCCGGTACCCCTTCGCAGTGAACATAACGGTCATTTTTTTGGGGGTTGGTATATATACCCCTCACCCCCTCTCATTCTAAGGTGCTGCACACATTGACCTAACACGAGACAAACACTCCCTTGAGCATTCACTCCACCTCTCTACTCCCTTCCAAGGCTTGATTCTTCCAAGATTCACCTAGGGTTTGAGTGAGAGAGAAGATTTGAGGTGTGAGACTTGTGCAAACTTGAGCCCTTCACTAGTTCATCTCTCAAGCACTTGAAGCACTTGGATTCATCGATTCTCGTTTGTTACTCTTGGAGCTTGCTCCTAGACGGTTAGAGGTGCCGGTGAACTCCCATTCTCTTGTGGTTTGAGTCCCGGAAGTTTGTATTACCCTCTCTCTTCGTGGGAGCACATAGTAAGTAACTCAATCCTCCTTTGTGGTTGATTGAGAGAGACTTGGGGTTAGTGTGACAGCCCGGCTCTTTGTGAGCATCTCAACGGAGACGTAGCTCCTTTGTGGAGTGAACTTCGGTAGAAAATCCTTTGTCTCCACTCTTATTCTTGTTCATATTGTTTCTATATCTTGATTTGTCCCGATCTACTTATTTGTCGCTATACTCTGATATTGATCATATATAGAAGGTTCCTTACATCATTTGTGAGCTTTGTATTCAAGTGTAATTGTCAAAAGGTCATTAGTTTTCAAATCTCGAAGTACACTTGAATTGCCTGTCGGAAGATCCGGCTTATCATCGGATCTTCCGGTATTCTGTCCCAGTCGGAAGATCCTGTACAGTGTCGGATCTTCCTGGCCGGAAGATCCGAGACTGTGTCGGATCATCCGACTTTCTGACAGTTTTCGGAGGATTTTTGCAGGAATTTTTAAACAGGCCTATTCACCCCCCCCTCTAGGCCTAGTGTTGGTCCTTTCAGAGGCCCAGCCAGCATCCGGCCCAACTTCGGCCCAGCAAACCAGCCGCACCCTTTCCCTTCCTTCTGCCGCTGACGTGCGGGCCCCGCCGAGGCGCTGTGCATCTCCTTCCTCCCTCCTTTCTTCCCCACGCACGGCGCGAAGCAGAGCCCTCGGCCAATCCTGGCGCGGGAGCTCTGGCGTCCGTCGCGATGCCGCCGCGTGGCAAGGCACGGACGCCGAGCATCTCAAGCCGTCCGCTGCCTCAAACCCAAGGGCTTCGCCCTATAAAACCGACCCGCCGGCCGCTTCTTCCCTTGAGCCGCCACCGACCCAATTGGGGTTTCCTCTCCAGAAATTCGAGAGGGGGAGAGAGGGAGAAGGTGCCGGGAAAGGAGGAGGAGAAGAGAGGAGCTCGGGAGAATCCGTGGCGTTACCTCCCCACGACGACGCCGAAGCCGACACGCCGCCGAGGCACCAAGAACTGCGAGCCGCCGCCGAGAAGCCGGAACCGGAGCCGAGGAGCATGACGACGCGAACCACAAGTCTTCGACGAGCTGCTGCGTACAACTACTCGGCCACGGTGAGCTGCCCGCCGCCGCTCCCATGTTTCCATCCCCTTTCCGCCGCCGTGCTTGCCCCTCTGTCCCGGCCTTCGAGCCGATGAACCTCTGCAGGAGCTCGTCGCCGCCGCTCCCTTCCTTGCAAACCGCCAACGCCTATCTCCGCAGCCGAGGCTGCCGCGGCCCGGAATGCCGGTCACCGCGTGCACGCCGAGGCCGTGCGCGGCCACGGGCGGCTGTGTCGCCGCGCACGTGCACCTACCCAGGACCGCAGCTTCGCGGTCTAGCAGCAGTAGGAGCCTGCGCTTGCGAGCGAGCCCTTTTCCCTTGCCGATCCGTCGCAAACCACCGCGTTTCGCCATTGCCGCCGGCCCTGCCTTGTCGCCATGACCGCGCCGCCGCAAGCCAACGTCGGGGAGTCGCTTCGTCGGCCAATCCTTTTCCCTTTCTTGCCGTCCGCCTTCGCGAGACCAAGCCGAGTGCCTCCCCCTTGAAACCGAGCCTCGCCGGCCTTCCCTTGACCATAACCGCCGTCGCCGCCGTCGCCGGCCATGTGCCAGCGCGCGCACGCGTTCGCGTCGCGCCGAGCCACACGCCGAACCACACCGAGATCACCCAGCCGAGCCACAGAAGATCCCGCGCGGCCGCATCTCGATCCCGTGTGCCCGGTGCACCGTGGACCCATCTCACGGCGCACCGTAGACCACGTCCACCAAACCGAGCCAACCTATCTCAGCGTTCGTGGGCCGCCAGCTCAAGCTTGTTGGGCCGGCCCATTCCTTTCGGCCCGTTTCCAGCCCGTGGAGATCTTTTCCTTTTTCTTTTTTTCTGATTAACTGCTGACAAGCCGACCCCACGCGTCATAGACTAACAGAGGCTGACATGTGGGCCCGCTGACCCGGCTGACCATGCTGACTTTGACCGTTGACTGGTCAATGTTGACCGAGTCAACGCTGACATCATCAGGGCCCACGATGACGTCAGCAAAGCCGGCCCCACTGATGACGTCATGCTGACGTCATCAGTGATGACGTGGCGCCACCAGAGGCTGCCACAAGTCCCTGAGTGATTGTTTTTCTTTTTAGAATTATTTTAATATTTTCAGAAAATGATTTAAACTTAGAAAATTCATAATAAATCACCCGTAGCTCAGAAAAATATGAAACCAGTTTCTATATTTTTCTAAAATCATGACCTGCGCGTTAGTGTAGAGTTTGGTGTTGTTTGGGTATTCTTGCTTCACTGTTTTGGTGTTTCTTTGCTAGTAGTCCTCGTCTTTATTTTATTTCCGCGAATCTAGGAGTTCCGGAGGACCAAGAGGAGGACAACCACTACGACAACTGCTTTGGTGAAGAGGACGAGCAATACCCAGGTTCACACCCAACCATTCACTGAAATACCTATTACACATGCAACTAGTATGCTAGCGCTTTACTTTACTCGCATGATAAACCTGCACTGCCTTTGATATTATCCTGTTCCCTTGCTACCCAGTACTCACTTTATGGAATATGCTATGCTATGCATGTGTTGGGATGGGTGTGATCTGTTATTCTTGGCATGAGTTGTGGGTGGTTTGGGAGGAGTAGTGCAGCAAGGCGGTGGAGGCGAGTGATAACAACCCGGTCGTTTGATCGGGGTGCTTTGGAACTGAACTCGGACAGTTCCTACGGAGTACCTGTTGCGGGTACATGGTTACTTGGATACTTTTGAGGAGTTTGGGCGGCCATACCTGTAATGGGTGCCGATTGCGGACCGTTGCGGCGGATCGCTCTTGATGCTGATACTCGCCTTAACGACAATTAAGGACCGAGTCGAGACCGGCCGTCAGAATTGGGACTTACAGTGCTCACCATCTACCCAGAATGGGGAGGGTTCCAGCAAGCCTATCTAGTGCGGTACCAGGACTGTTAGGAGATTCGAGTTTGATATGTGTAAGGGGGACTCGTTGCGGCGTACTCTCCCTGATTTACCACTGCCCCCGACTGGCCCCGGTGGGAAGGTTTCACATCCCTGGGGCAGATGTTAGCGTGCAGATGTTTCCCGAGCCCAGAGAAGCAGGATGGTACCGTTGCTTTTAGGGTCTTTGCTGTGGGCTGCGTCTCGAGCTGGGGCACCAGCTCGCAGCCCGGGTGGTTCCTGGAGTACAACCTCTGCAGAGTGTAAACTATACGTATAGCCGTGTCCACGGTCATGGACGACCCTTTTTGATATCGCTTGAGACTAGCATGGGATTCTGCTTTCTTACCTCATCCTTGATTTGGGTTACGAGAGGTTGGACCAGCTGAGGCTGTTGAGACAAGGTGGGGAGGGAGCTCACCGAGTCGACTAGCGAGTGAAAGGAGTTGGCGGATGTTTATTGCGGGAACCTGCTGAGGCAAGACGAGCCGATGTGGTTGTGAGTTTGATGGATGGCTTGGGGAGAGTATGTGCTTGTGAGGAAAGGTGTTTGGAGATGAGATGATCTTGGTTAATGCTGTTGCTTGCGCATAGGAAACTTCAGCTTACTTTCCTTGAATATTTTATTACTAGTTTAGGCCACTATAAAGCTTTGCTGCATATTATGGTTGGTGACGTGGACCTGTCCCAATTCCTTGGGGACAGTCTTTGGGTACACAGGAGAAGACTCCAAGTACAAGATCAACCTCGACGGATGATGCAATCGAGGGTTGTGCGCTGCGCTCAAGGATGCCTGTGGAGGTGAAGCCCCGAAGCACCAGAAGCTTATAGCTATCCGCTGCGTAGCTGTTTTCCTTCTGTCGTTTAGCCCAGAGGGCTTGTACCATACCGCTATGTATTTATGTCATGTTTGAGGACCTTAATCAATGTATGGATGTGATTTCCGCTGAAATGAATTCTGTACGTGATAGCTGTTGTTCCTAGGACTATCACAAGGGAACAGGGAGTCAGATTCTCGTAATTGGGAATCCGGTTCGTTTCAGGTGGCGTGGGCGGCGGCAGCGAGCAGCCTTAAAGAAGAGAGAGGACTGACGTGTGGGCCCAAGTCCGGTTAGCACGGGACGTGGCCAAAGAATACAGCGTGGTAGTCAAAACCGCTTCAATATGGTCAAAACCGGGGTGGATGGCTAGTAATGCATGGTTTACTCAGTTGAGTGGTCAATGTTGTTTGGTTTTGGAGTTCCATGGCCAAAACCAAACTTGGCCATAAGTTCAATGGCCGAAAATGGACTTTATCCTTTTGTAAAAAATCATCCTAGGGCATCATATATCTAATTACCATCAAGTTTGTAAAAAGTTTTCTTTCCCGTTACGTATATTGCACCTATAACAAACCGTGTATAGATTCTATAACCATGTAGAAGAAAGGATAAACAAAGAACCAAACAATACACCTAGACAAAACCTTACAAAGGCTTTTGAAAACAACAATATTTACTCGTTTTAAAGAAGGAAACCATAATATTACACGAGAAATGTTTCTTTTTACCCATCACACCTCACACCTCAGATCGGTTAATACAATCAGCCGAACAAAGGCTTTAGCCAAGCCATTCAAGCCGACCCGAAGCCGTGGGAGGACCAGAGGAGCGCCCGAACGTGTTGTATTCATCACCACTCACGCCCACTCTATGAGCGATGGGGCCCACTGGCCCTCAATCCGTACACCCCGCGCCCACTTACATGCGGGCCCTCCTACCCGGCCCATTTTCACCGGTGCGGTGAGCCGGTGACTTCACCGCCCATATTCCCCTTCCCGGTCTCGCCTCCCGAGTCTCCACCTATATATTGCCCCGTGCCGGCGCGCCTCGCCCTTTCAAGTTTCCCCCTACACTCCATGTTCAAAATACTTAGTAAAATGCTATTTTATGTTGATAAATAATATCATTATCAGCATTTTTATTGATTACTTGAATTGGGCCTTATGTGGGCTGTAGATAGGCTAAGTTCTTTGTTAGCAGCAACAGCAGCCCTTGGATGAACAACGGATGGCATCTAGAGGGGGCCAAGTCACAGCTGACTTAGCCTTCAGCAAGGCAGCCTTCAGCAAGGCAAGTCAGACAATCCACGCCGAGGACGCCGGAGCAGAGCAGGGCAGAGTACCCCCCGCGCCTCCCTCTAGGGAAAGTTTCGGGAATGGCGGTGCTGCTGCGCCCGGCGGCGATCGCCGGCGGCCCGCAGGTGTGGCCGGTGGCTGATGCGGAGGACGAGGCGGCGCGCGAGGCGGAGGCGGCGTCGCAGCGGCTGGTGGAGGCGGTGGCGCGCGGCGACGCGAGGGAGGCCGGCGAGCTCCTCGCGGCGGGGCGCGCGGACGTGAACTACGCCGGGGTGGTGTGGCTCAGGGCGCGGCGCGTCGCGGAGGCGGAGCCCCGGGAGGGCGCCGCCGCCGAGGCGCGGGCCGTCCACGAGGAGATCCGCGCCGACGTCTCGCCGCTCTTCCTCGCCGCCGGCAACGGGGACGTCGCGCTCGTCCGCGCCCTGCTCGTGAGTGATCAATCCCGCCCACCCGCATTCCCTCCCTGCTCTGTTTTCTCGCGTCGGAATTTAACCATCCGTAATTCTGCATCACGCTTGTTTGTTTCTGCATTTCCATGCTTTTTTGTCGCGTTTTTCGCGGTAGAAGAATTAATCGTCTCGGAAGTAATTCGAGCCCAGATTTGGGTCGCTACGCAAGTTACATTTCGAGCTGCTTATGCGTGCGTGCGTTGCCTTCTCCCTGAAATTTTTGGGCGATCTGGCGAATTTGCATTCAAATTCGCCAAGTTTACAGGGTCGTAGGTTAGCATAGCCCCAGTGTCCTGGCCCATTATGTTCATCATCACTTTTTACTGGTTGGTGAAAAGGTTACACGGCATTTTCGAATGGTTTTAGCGGGCACTTCCAACATTTCTCAAGTGCCAGTATATCTCTGTCTCGCTTCCGCTTACCTCAAAAAGGCTGGTGTTTATCCACACTGTTCATCCAAGTACCAACCACCAACTAGTTCCTTCCCTACGCCAATGATAGCTCGACGTACTGTATAAATGCACGCGCAGGATAAATCCCATCTTTTAAGCGCGTACATGAATACAAGTAGGAACCAAAGAGATTTTACCGGACCCACTTGAAATCCTTTCTGCTCCTTTTGTAGCTCGAAATCATGACTACGGATTTGTAGGAAGGGAAATGCAAAGCAGAATACATGATACTAGTACTTGTACTCCACTCCCCTCTCAATTGCTTGTTCCTTTGCATACTAGTACTGGTATATGTTACTAGTATTCACTTTCTATAATGCTGCTCATTATGAGAGATTTTGCAAATGGTTTAGACCATACCATTCATTACTGTCCTAAAATGATTTGTAACCTTAACCTGGGATTAACTAGTTCAGCAGCTAGTACCATTACGGTCCTACCAATTCTCTCCTGCACTGCAACGGGACCATACCTGCGTTGCTGGCTTGCAGCTCCTCTTTATTGCGTACGGACGTGCTCGTTCTCTTCTCTCTGGCCGGCCACGAGCCCACGATGGAAAATCGTCAAATGGGGGCATGCATTCTGAGCACACTTCGATATCCTTGGTATATGTGTAGCCTGTAGGCATCGGTCGTGGTGTACATATGGGAGTAGATAAAAGTATATATACGTGTTAAAGTATGTACCCGCATGGTATTGTACCAGGTACCACTGTCGTATAGCGGCACACCGAACTTCTTTATTCTACATTTCTTCTGGAGTACCAGTTAAAAGGCGCAGTAACACGAACAGTGAATACACGGGGTCCGAGTAACTCATCGCTAAGTGTGGTAAAGGCTCTCACTTTTATACTAGAAATTTTTAAGGATCGAGCCGGATTAAGACCGGGTCAAAATAATACTAGTTTTTGAGCTAAATTTTGTTAGGACCAAGCTAGATTGTGAAGGAACAAACGGTCACGATCCATTACCACCTACCACCCTGCTTATCCCTGCTGCGCTCTTCACTGTTCCACCGTGTTGTCGCGTCACGAACCTGGGCGCGCCTGCAGATCCATAACTGTAAACTGTAGGCGAGTAAACGGCTCTTAAAAAAATGAATCCTGGAGAGTATTTTAGTAGGAGTAATGGGAGACAGCGGTAGATGGGTTTGACTTGAGCCAGAACCCTTCTTTTGTTTACGGCTAACACTAACATAATCAGTAGTAGAAAGCAAGCTTGGCCAGTGTTTGTTAACTAGTGCTCCCAAGTACCACCAGCTCAACACTTTGGTAGCGACCAAAATATTCCCCTCGTGAGCGCGGTCGGGAGCGTGGGATCGGCGGTCACGTGACCTCCCCCGCCTGGACCCGGCCGGTCTCCGCTCTCCACTCCAGCTCCAGCCTCCGGCCACGTTCCACGTCGCCGTCGTGTACGTGTGCAGTGCCATATTGAGCCTGGGTACGGAATCCTATGGTACTTCGCCACCTACCCCACCTGTCTGTCACGCTTCACCCTCGGCATGTTACCTCTTGTCTGTAGTAGCATTATCATTTGGCTCGTAATAATCCATCCTCGTGCAAGGATCAAGATCATTGTGCGTCAGTGGAATGCAGCTAACTAGCCAAGGTTGTGGCCCCTTTGCATGCAGGCGAGATAATAGTGCGTGTCCTTGCGGTTGGGCCGTGCTGTGTCGTGGCACGGGCGTCCGGCGCTCGGCCCGGCTGATCCGCCGGGCGTCATGGGCGCCGCGCCATTGAATGGGAGTGGTTGCGCTGCTGCCGCTGCCGGCGTCGGCCGTGTACTTCCGCGCCTGAACCAGCGCTTCCCCCTCTGATCCCCCTCTGCCGAAAGCCCAATGAATGCCGCTGCCCGGGGGCAGAGTCCCCGCCCATGGCCGTGCCCCGTGGCCCTTGTCCCGGAACACGCTGAAGCATCTCTTTTGTTTTTCTTCGGACGAGCTGGAGCTCGTCCGGCTAGCATGGAGCAAGTGCAGCGGCCGTGTGGCTGTCCATCCCGGCCACTTCGGCCGGACAATCATGGCCTCAGCTTGCACCGCCGCGTGCATGGTCAGGTGGGACGGCAGTCTTTTGGCGGGTTTAGGTGATGAAATGAAAGCCCGTCCCCGGCCAGTCTCTGAGATCGGCCATCCATTACAGGGATCAGAGACGGTCGACCCCTCACCGTGTCAGTTTACAGCCATACGTCGTCTAGCCCAGGCTACCCGGCATCGCTCGTGCGTGTTCCGATCCTGGATTCCTGATCGCTCCGCGGTGGCAAAATAGGACCCTGGTCGAGCAATCTCATCCACGCCACGCCGCGCCAGGGCAGGAAAGCTCACATGACCTGCGTCCGAGGCCAGATGCCGGTGCTCCCCGCCGCCCCGATACGTCCAAGCCGAACCAGCTGGTGCGTATTCCATTCATCACGCCATGAAATGAAACCACGTCCGTCTCCCACCTCCCGGTCCCAACCAAGGCCCCAGCAGGCCGCCGTAGGCCCGGTGGACGATCCTTCTCCTGGCCGGCAGGGGGCGGGCCGACGTAACGCCGAGCCAAAACCCAAGCGCCCGGCCATCCCTCCATCTATCTGCTGTATTAAAGACGGCAGCGCATGTGTCGCAGAAGCGGCCGGCCCACGGGCCCAGCGCCGCGGCACCGCAGTGCAGTGTATTGGGCGCGGTACGGAGCGAACGAGCGAGCTCGTCCGTATCTTGCCGTGTCCTCTTCTCCCCTGCCCTCCCTGTAGCCATCCGCCTTCCCCCTGAGATGAGCCCCCCTTTGCATCTGCCACCCGGCCAGCTGTATCCCTTGCCCTTGCCCTTGCCCAGCTGCTCTGCTCCCCCCCGTTCCTCCTGGGCTGGGTGGGGTGGGCTGCTACCAACGCGCGCACGCGCCTGGCGCGCGCGGCGCGCCCCATGCCACAGCCGCGGGCACGCCCTTCTGCCCGCGCCGCGGTCCCCGCTGCGTGGCCTCCTTGTAGTGTGGCGCGGCCCAGCGGAATATTGATGATGGCACGAGGACGACGCCTGTCTGCGGTGCGGAAGAACATCACCCCCGGTTGGTTCAGTGAACGGCGACGACGTGCTCACTGACTCACCGTGCGTCGCTCTTGCTAGATGGTAAAAAATATCTTGCCGAAACGTGGACGCGTGGTTATGAAACTTATGACGAGCCAGGGGCATCTAGGACTAGGACCTGTTTGGTGATTCGATGCGTGATGGCTGGATCGCGACACCGATGCAGCAACTCTTGTCGTCCGATCACGCGGATCGTACGGCGTAGAGGGTTCCCTTGTGTGGTGGCAGTTCATTTCCTGTGTGTGCCAAGTGCGCCATGCGGATGTGACTTGCGGAGCCGACGGACGGTAGCACTAGTAGCACGCACTAGAGCACTGTGTTTTCCAGCAGTTCGCGGCAATCTTGAAAGGCAGAGTACCAGCGGAGTACCACGCCACTGTACGCGGCGAGGGCGAGCTGAGCTGACTGGCACCGCGGTGACACCACGCGTGAGATCTCATGAGAGTAAGCATATCGGCGGTGGATGTGGATAGCAATCGCCCTGCAGAATTTTGACCAGATTCCCCCGTCCAGGGCGCGCGGTCCCCTCGTGTCCCTCGCGTAAATGAGTTCCAGCCATGGTGTGCTACTGCTGCTGCTCCGGTTACTTCCGGTGACCCGACGCGGCCGCACCATTGGTGGTCCGCACAGCACCGACCTGCCCAAACATAGTAGGAACAGCGACGTTTGTTGCCCCGGACAGCTGGGTGTGCTAGTCCCGATGGTCAGTGTCACGCCCTGTTCGATGCTGTTACTTCCATCTCGCCTTCAGTGTAGGTCAAGGGAGAGTGACGAAAAGGTACTGTAGCCAGTAGGAATCATGAAATTGTGAATGCGACAGTGAAAGAAATGCAGCACTTTGTCGTCCGTGTAGGTGAGAAATGAGTATAGAAGAAAAAAATGTCACGTAGTATCAGTAAACAGCAATTTTCATGCTCTAACTGTTGCAGGAGTTAGTTGATGGTTTAATGAGCACTTGACTGTCCTTTTTCTTCGATGATTCTCGACCGAGAATCCAATGTGATTGATTTTTACGTTCCACTTCCATTGGATGTTTTCGTTTAGCTTTAGAACTTCTGCACAAAATGAGCTGTAGTTACCATTGTGCTTTATTTTTTTGAACCTCTGTAGCACCTTTTTTCTGATGCTTCACGGTTCTTGGTGTGTGCTATGATGGGCGCAGGTGAAGGGCGCCGACGTGAACGGGAAGGTGTTCCGGGGCTACCCGGCGACGGCCGCGGCGCGGGAGGGGCGCGCGGAGGTGGCGGAGCTGCTGGTGCGCGCGGGCGCGTCGCAGCCGGCCTGCGAGGAGGCCGTCGTGGAGGCGGCGCTGCAGGGCCAGGCCGCCCTCGCGGCCATCTTCATGGGCTCCGACCTTGTCCGCCCGCGCGTCGCCGTCCACGCGCTCGTGTCGGCAGCGGCGCGCGGCTTCGTCGACGTGGTCGACACGCTCATCAAGGTGCTGTACCTTCCTGCTTGCTTACTCGGTACAGTGTTTCAACGTCGTCGCATCTGGCTTCTTCATCATCATCAGAACCGTAAAGAGTCAGATGTTGGCACGGATTGGTTTGATTACATCGCGTATTTCGGCCCAAAAGTTAAAGTCTGCGTGTGTCATGGGCCAAAGGAGTTGGGCTCTCATATGGGCCATTGCACTATGTCAACTCGCTCGGGATAGAGAACGAGGCGGTCGTTTAGTCCCACCTCGCTACTCGGCACAAGCTCCGCCCAGGTTATAAGCTGAAGCGCTGGCCTCTGTTTCGTGTTCGTAGAAAGGAGAGACGGTTGGCATCTCCCCTGACAGGGACGGGATTAGTCTTCGGACTTTCCTATAGCACATTGCGGTTAAGGCTCCCCGCTTCGGCGGATCTAACCCAAGTTTTTTTTGCACTTTGGCCCTCTCTTTTCTGCATTTGCATCAACTCGCTCCGGGCCCTCTTATTTGTACTTTAGCCCTCTCCTCTTCAGTTTGCACTTGGGTAGTTGGGTCAGTCAGATCTCTATTCTTCATCGTTTTTGCATTTTGCCCCTCCGTTCTTCTCCATTTCGCCTTCCCCAGCTCCTTTGCGTTCAATGTCAAAATGATTTTCTATCTTAGTTCAAATTCGATTTCAACGCCTGATTTCGTGCGCCTTAACTGCAGTGTGGAGCTGATCCAAATGCGACCGCCAGGGTGCTCCTACGCTCGCTGAAGCCATCCTTGCACGCCAACGTCGACTGCACGGCCCTCTTCGCCGCCATCGTGAGCCGCCAGGTCGCGGTTGTCCGTCATCTACTTCAGGTTCGTATCATTTGAACTGCAGCCGCACATACTGTTCCTTCGTCAGCAATTGCCGCCTAAGTTACACCACTCTCCGCCTACTCATGTCCAGGCCGGCGTCAAGAGGGACACGAAGGTGCGTCTGGGCGCGTGGTCCTGGGACACGGCCACCGGCGAGGAGCTGCGCGTGGGCGCCGGGCTCGCCGAGCCCTACGACGCCGTCTGGTGCGCCGTGGAGTACTACGAGTCCACGGGCTCCATCCTGCGCTTGCTCCTCCAGAACGGGTACACGCCGAGCGCCGCGCACCTCGGCCGGACGCTCCTCCACCACGCCATCCTCTGCGGCAGCGCCGGCGCCGCCCGCACCTTGCTGGCGTCCGGGGCGGACCCCGAAGCTGCCGTGAAGACCTCCAGGAGCAGCAGGTCCAGGCCGGTTCACCTGGCCGCGCGGCTCGGCCAGCCGGAGATCCTGCAGACGCTGGTTGCCAAGGGCTGCGACGTGAACGTGAGGGCAGAGGCCGGTGACACCGCCGCCATCCTCTGCTCGCGCCACAAGCGCGAGGACTGCCTGAGAATTCTCGCGACCGCCGACGTCGCGCTGCTGAACTCGGCCGGCGAGTCCCCGGCCTCCGTCGCTTCTTCCGGTGGGTGGAAGAGCGGCTTCGAACGTGCCGTCCTCGGCGCGATCCGGTCCGGGACCATCCCGCGCTCGAGCGACCGGAACGTGTTCTCGCCGCTGATGTTCGCGGCGCGGTGCGGCGACGCGGCCGCCATGGCAGTGCTGCTCGCCCAGCCGGACGTGGACGTGGACGAGCAGGACGCGGACGGGTGCTCGCCCATAATGGCCGCCGCCAATGCCGGCAACGTCGAGGCCTTCCGCGCGCTCGTGTTCGCCGGCGCCAACGTGAAGCTGGCCAGCAAGCGCGGCGAGACGGCCATCGCGCTGGCGCAGCAGAGCAAGAAGAGGGACCTCTTCGAGCAGGTGATGCTCGAGTTCGCGCTGGAGAAGGGCATGCCGGGGGGCTTCTACGCGCTGCACTGCGCGTCCCGGCGCGGGGACGCGGCCGCGGTGCGGCACCTGGCGGCGGGCACGGGCTGCGACGTCGACATGCCCGACGGCGACGGGTACACCCCGCTGATGCTGGCGGCCAGGGAAGGCCACGCCGGCGTGTGCGAGCTGCTCATCTCCTGCGGCGCCCGCTGCGACCTCCAGGCCCCCCGCGGCGAGACGGCGCTCTCCCTGGCGCGGGCGGCGGCGCTGGCCGCCGCGGGGTTCAACAAGGCCGAGGACGTGATCATGGACGAGCTGGGCCGGCAGACGGTGCTCCAGGGCGCGCGGGTCCGGAAGCACACCAAGGGCGGGCGCGGGAGACCCCACGGCAAGTCGCTGCGGATGGTGACCGCGGCGGGCGTGCTCCGGTGGGGCGGCTCGGGGCGGCGCAACGTGATCTGCCGGGAGGCCGAGGTCGGGGGCAGCTCGGCGTTCCAGCGGCACCGGCAGGGGAAGGGCGACGCGTACGAGCCGGGGCTGTTCCGCGTGGTGACGGCGACGGGGAGGGAGGTGCACTTCGTGTGCGATGGCGGCGAGGAGGCCGCGGAGCTGTGGGTGAGGGGCATCAGGGCCGTGACCAGGGCGGCGTTCGGCAAGAGAGGCAAAGGGGAGTGAGGCGGCGCGTGGCTTCGCGCTCGCGTCTCCGTTTAGGCTCTGTAGCTGTAGGTTTGCAGCGAGGGGGGGTGCGTGCGTGTAAAGAGTTGTAGCGGGCGTAGAGCCGTAGAGGGGGAGTGGGTGTGATGCGTCATGCGTGTGCCGTGTGGTGTGGTGTGCAGCTGCGATGGTCTTCAGCTCGAAGGCTTTTTGGCTGCTGGGTTTGGCTTGCCATGATGGTTTTTGGTTCAGGGGCATGGGGGTTGTGTTGTGTGTATATAGCCTTTGGGTGTTGTCTCGGCTAAGTTGCTTTAGCTAACTGGCTTCTAGTGAGTTTCTATCAGTATCAGAACTATCAGTCTCTTTCAGAAAACTCGCCATTTGAGCTCTTGCTGTTCCATGTTCCAACTCCAAAGTTATTACCTTAACTAAGCGTTCGAAAACACAGGGAAGGTGAATAGATGACAGATGAAGAAATGGACGGAAAACATCTGAGCTCAGAATAGCATAGCTCAACGCGGCTGCGACATAACACAATCAATCAGGGCATTTTTAATCCCTCAATTCCTTGGAAGAAAGTCCAACAGAAGCATAAAAGACTATAAAGCAAGCACTGCAAAATTTCCTCGGATGAAAGTCCAACAGAAATCGTTCAAAAAAAAAGCCGAAGAGAAGCAACAAAAACCAATACAAAGAAAGCACTACAACAACACTCCAGTATCTCGTTGGATTTGCACTTCGCAAGACCATGGATGGCATTCAACGGTGGCATGCTGATCTTTCAATAAGTAAACAGGGCCAATCACCCAAACTACACTCTGTTCTGCAAAAATTCGTGACTGCCTGACTCAATTACAACACCACAGGCCAAGCTGCCCCGGGCATCACAGCATTTTGAACTGCTAACGGTACAGTTAGAATGGCATGGGAAAAAAATATTTTTAGTTCTGCTGCACTATTGCAGTCTCAACATCGTTGGAACAGAAACAAAACAATTACTTCATCAAGACGTATCACTTCAGCTTCCGCTGATTTCCTTCTCCTTGGCCTTGCACATGTCATCTGCTGTTTTTATGAACTTCTTCGTCAATTCTTCAATCTGCAGGGAAGACAACAGGTTAAATGTTTACTGGCAGGCAATGTATTCCTTTTACAGCATTGTTTCAGCTACTCACCTCCTTCTCGAGCCTCTTTACATCATCCTTGGGCATGCTAGATGCAGATTTCTTTATTGTATCAAGCGCCTGCACACGAAAGGAAGTTTACTAAGTTGCATAACTCCAATAACAACATGAGCATTGGAGCTGATGGAACTGAACCCAGAGTCCTATGCTCCTAGCGACTAGTTCAATGGAAGATTTTGGAAAAAAGTTTGAGAGCAAGCTATCCCTAAAGCTTCGAGTCAGATGCTAGGCCAAGTTAAATCACAAAATACTTCGGTAGCCCAGTGAACATTATCCACAATAGCATGGTTCATCACTAATAAAGATCAACAATATTGCTACCCCCTCTGTGCACTTGTGTGCAGTGTATATTTTTCTATTAGCTGTCCAAGATTGTTAGGTATGTTTGCCTGCCCCAGGCAAATTTTGTGTTGGTCACTAATGCACATGCAGCTGGCACCACCGCACCAGCGAGGTAAGCTGGCATGCAAATGCAATGAAAGAGAGCACTTGAGAGGTTTATTTGTAGCATTTTGGTACAAGTTCTGGAGCAAAACGCATCAAACACAAGTACATAAACCAAATCATTAGTCTTCAATTTTGATATCTCAATCAGAACTGTAATGAAATGAGGACTGTATGTGCTTAATCACAAATTGATTTTCCTACTCATAATATCACTAACAGTAACAGTAGAGAACTAGAGATACTCAAGTATCACATAAAATGATAATAGCCCTGGGCCCCTGGCACACCATATGTCTCTTAAATTTCAAGTTTCCAACTAATTTTTAGTTGACAACATGAACTATAGTCCATATTTGCTGTGTATATAGGCACTGTCATCACCAGAATAGATAAATAGCAGAACAAGGAGACAGGCCTGCTTTACCTTTTGGCGTGCTCTTCTAATACTTTGTTTAAAATCCTCAGCAGATTTGGTAACAACTTTGCACAGCACCTATACTCAACACCAAAAAATATATGTTAGTTGTTTCAGGAAAACAAATGATGATTAGAATTAGTTAGCAAACCTAACCTGTATATTCTCCTTCGTCAACCTGGGCATGAACAAAAACTAAATTAGCAGAAGGAAGCAAATGTGAACCGTAGCCACCGAGTAATGTAAACTATCTTATCCAAGCGACCCCTTCATAAATATTGAGTGGATGGAATCTCAAGTCTGTAGACTAGTTGAATTGCTAATGTGAATAAAGACAGTATAGAAATCAGTTTTTCCTTCACAAGCTGGTTCCCCAAAACTTATTGCCTAGCGGATCACTATATCATCATTGGCACCTAGTATATAAACCACTGCTAATGGTACAACAGACCATTATACAGCAACTACAGGATTAAAATACACAGCTAGTGTTGTATTGAAACCTATCAGGTAGAGAGCTAATATAAACAATACACATCAACATTAAAGGAGACACTTACGGAGGGATATTTGCAATAATCCTATTTCCATCAGGGGTAGGATTAATGCCCAAGGGTGATGATATAATAGCATGCTCAATAGACTTCATGGACTGTTCAGAAATAGATTAGAAATTAGTGAAAGGGAGCTTGAAAGCAAAAGTCCAAGTACAATTCACATTATTATGGTACATAAGTTCAGGACAACAAGTAAGAAACACATTAACATGACACCTGGCAATGGCATTTAGGCCTAAAACAACAGAAAATGTGTTGTGTATCACATTTTCAGGAAGTTTGAATGGACTATCTGGGCAACAAATTAATAATGCAAACAGCCATCTACATGGAAGCCAAATTTAAGGAAAGAGAGTCTCTTACACTGGGATCATAAGGCATCACTGATAGGGTATGTGCATCCAGGACAGAAACAACGGCAATGCGATTCAACGCAACTTTAACATCTGCAGTCTCCACCATGATATGGTCAAGCATGCCTGCAGAACAGAGTGATCTGTTTCATTATTTGTGGGAGAAACTGCCTGACCAACAAAAGGAACATTAACAACTGCATCCCAAAGGCAGGAATACAATGGTACCAGGAGAAGCTCTTCCAGTCCGTAGTTTACTCAGCTCTCGCGACAGTGTGATCACTGCAGCATCCATTTGCGAAGTGGCAGCTGATTTGACGGTCGGTCCAATGTCAGGAGCGGCTTGAACCGTGTCACTTCGGTCATCCTGTACATACAGCCACATACAAACAAATTTGATCGGTTTATCAAGAGCAGTGCTATCGATTATCATCCTTTTTTCCTCATCGACAATCATAGGACCCTGCCTTATCAATTCAAATCTAGTGACCTAATAAATACTACTGAGGAATACACACCAGGTCAGCAACGGAGCCGCCATTTTACAGCATCTAGCATTCTAACTATGCAAGGAGGTGACACGAAAAGGAGCGGGCGCGCAGCTTACTCGATTTCTTCCCCTTCGCGAAGCCTCTCTGGCTATCGAGGAGAAAGAGCCGCGCCGGAGCGAACTCCCCGGCGCCCGCAAGGGATCCCGCGGCGGGGAGGCGGTGCACGGTGGTGGAAGCGGAGGCGGCGGCCGCGGCGCGGAAGGAGCGGGCGGCGAGCGCCGCGCCTCGTCGAAGGAGGAGGGCCATAAGGGCAGCCGGGTGGCGTTCCGCTGAGGCTGGTCTGTACTCGTCTCTGTAGAAGGCTTCGCCGGCGAACGGCGGCGGCGGCGAGGGGGGAACGGGAGGAAGGGTTTTGCAGACTTTTCCGTGGGTTTTTTACCCGTTTCGGGCTTTGTTGTTCGGGGGGAGAGAATCCGAAATGGGCTCCGTTGCATCATCTCGTTGGGCTCTGTGTTCGTGGTCTCTCGCAGTGGGCTTCAATTGGGCATCGAGTTCCATCCAAAGAGCCCAAACTATACTGAGAGCGTTGCCGCTAAGTCTAATGCGCGCGGGGTCACGCTCGCGCGGAGCGCGCGGCCCACGGCCCACGGCCGCTCGCGTCGCCGCCGCGCCGCCGTCGCTGTCTTCTCCGGCGCCGGCACCACCAGGTTAGTGCCCGGGGTTAGGGGGCGGGGTTGCTGGGGGAGATCCACCGCCGCCGGACCTAGAAAGGGGGTCGGGGGGCGGCGGCCGGCCCGGCGGGGGCGACGGGCGCCGGGCGGAGGGCCGGGCGGCGATGGCGCCGCCGGCCGGGCGGTGGGAGATCCCCGGTGGGCGGTGCCGGCGGCGGGGGCGGAGGGGACGGAGGAGAAACGGCGGCCGGCGCGGTTAGCGTCGGCCGCGGCGGTCGGCGGCGGCGGAGGCCGCCGGAGCCGGGGGAGGTGCAGGCGGCGGGGGCGGAGAGGGTGCCGGCGAACACGAACGACGGGTTAGCGTTGGGCCGTGGAGGTGGGCGGCGGCGGAGGCGGCGGAAGCCGCCGGAGTCGGAGGAGGTGGGTGGCAGCGGGGGCGGCGGCGGCCACGGCGGCGGGTCGCGCGATTCCCTAACGCGCGACCCGTCGCGCGATAGCCCGGTCCTTTAATTTGATGACTGGATCAGTATCATAGTGTGCTAGACTGCTAGTACAAAGGATCTGATCACTGTCGATCGTGTAGATGGGTCGCGGAGCTTTCGGAAAATCTGGCTGAATTTGCCGTCCGTGTCGATCTCAGCGGTGTGGACTTTTGTTGCCTGAGCTGATCGCCTGATCCCATAACCATAACCGCACGCCGCCAACCAACTTGAGAAATACCATTCACCACCTACACTGGGGAAAAAAAAGGAACGCGCAAACGTAACAAGAAGATATGCCCGAGCGGCCGCAACCCAATCAATGCTCCGGACCCGGCACCGGCTCCCGTCGGAGTTCAATCGGAACTCAGAAGCCGCGACGGAGACACGCCATGCCCCCATGCCCGCAGACCAGCAGGGTCACCGTCACCGTCAGTCCGTCGCACACAGAGAGAAAGCGCCGGCCCGGGCCGTGCGCCCTGTGCGTGTGCCAGAGGAAACCAGACGGCACGCTCTCCTCGCGTGCCGCCTCAGTGCAGGGCGCGCGAGCGATGCGGGCGGGGGCGTGTCGGAGTGGATCGATCGCGAAGTACCAGTAGCTTCCGCGGCGGCCACCGCCAAACCAGCACCCAGCAGTCCGCGCGGGTGGCGCCCGTGCCGCGGAGACCAAGCTAGCTTCACTTTCCTGCCGCGTTCCGTCGCGCGACCTCATCAACAGCAGCAAACAAAGTGCACGCCTGCGACACGCTAGCCATGTCCACTATGCGAAAACCGCCAGCGACGCCAGCAACACGTTAGCCGCCTCACCTCTGTACTCTACGTACGGGGCAGGAGGACGTGACGAGAAGAAAACCGCCGTGTGTCACCGGGCGTCGTGCGGGCAGTACGTGCAGGTGCAGCGGACTCGGTCCAAACGCTACGGCCCGGGCCCGGATCGAGCCGCTCGCGCTCGGCGGCTCGCCGTGGCCGGGCCCCGCGACCGCGAGAATCCGGGCCGGGAAGTCACGGCCGCCCGGGCCTTCACATCCCGGGTCTCGGAGCCTTGTCCTGTCCACTTCCCGTCGCTCTTGTGGCGTTGCCGTCCAAGGACGACCACAGGACCGGCGGGCGGGTTGGAAAAAAGAAAAACCTTGCGCGGAACCTTGAGCGGATTCCGTGCCGTACATAAGCGGACGGCCAGCCACCGGTCGTTGCGTCTCTCTCAGAGCGCAGGGTCGAGTGACTTGTGCAAGCCGAGAGCGGCGTCCGGGCACGCACGGCGATAGGAGCGAGCAGGAGCAGGAGCGGCGGCCGGCCATGGGGCGGTGGTGGGAGAGCGCGAGGAGCGTGTTCCGCGGCGGCGGCGGCGGCGGGGATGACGGCGAGGACGACGGCGGGAGAGTCGGCTGCTTCCCAAGGTTCCGGAGGAAACCGTCCAGGAACTCGTACGCTTACACGCCGGATCCTGGTACGTTCGGAATTTATCTATTTGATCATCATCACTGTGTGTTCAGTACAGTTTGGGATTCTTTGGCTTCTTTTTTGGGCAGAGTCTTTTGTTGTTCTTTGCTCTGATCGCTTAGCTTCTAGGATTATCCTCATGCTTTGTCTTCAGTCAGCAGTCAGCATAGAAAAAAAAGAATCAACGTTGATCTTTCTCTTTCTGTTTTCTGTGTGTGTTCTTTGCTCGATCTGCTCTGAATTGTCATATATGACTACTTACACTGACACGGCAAGTTGTGAACATCCAGTGCACACGATTGTACATACTGTACTATCAAACAGTTTGCAATTCAGCATTTCGATTGCCTCTCGGTAAAAGTTTCTCTCTTTCTTTAACCCTTTGATGATGATCGTGTTCAGAGAGACGGAATGGGCAGGGCGGCGGCCCGGCGGCGGAGGAGGTGGTGACGGTGGAGGTGCCGGAGGTGCCGCTGCGGGAGCTGAACGAGATCACGGAGTCCTTCTCGGGCGAGAGGCTCATCGGGCAGGGCTCCTACGCCAAGGTCTACCTGGCCACGCTGCGCGGCGGCCGGCCCGCCGTCGTCAAGCGGCTGGAGAAGCCCTCCAAGCACGCCTCCAACGTCGTCTTCCTCCGGCAGCTCTCCGTGGCGTCCCGGCTCAGGCACGACAACTTCGTGCGCCTCCTCGGCTACACCATCAGCAACGACCTCCGCGTGCTCGTCTACGAGTACGCCACCATGGGCACCCTCCACGACGTCCTCCACGGCGACAGGGAGGCGCTGCCGGGGATGCATCACGCCGGCGCCGACGGCGGCGGCGGCGCAAGGCCGGTGCTGAGCTGGATCCACCGCGTGCACATCGCGCTGGACGCGGCGAGGGGGCTCGAGTACCTGCACGAGACGGTGCGGCCGGCGGTGACGCACAAGGACGTGAGGTCCACCAACGTGCTGCTCTTCGAGGGGTTCAGGACCAAGGTCGCCGACTACAACATGTTCAGCCAGGCCGCGGACATGGCCAGGCTCAACCGCTCCACGCACACGCTCGGGTCCTTCGGCTACCAGGCGCCCGAGTAAGTTTTTCGTCTCTGATGCTGGTGGTGGTTGGAGGCTGGAGGCCGGTGGTATTGGTGGTCTCTGACGGTGTCTCTCGTGGCTATGGGGGTTGTGTTGTTGTGCAGGTACGCCATGACGGGGCAGATGACGGACAAGAGCGACGTGTACAGCTTCGGGATCGTGCTGCTGGAGCTCTTGACGGGGAGGAAGCCGCTGGACCGGACGCTGCCGCAGGGCCAGCGGAGCCTGGTCAATTGGGTAAGAGCGTTGTCTTCCTGCTCTTGTTATTGGTATGAAACCATCCGTTTGCAGCTTTGACAAGATAGTCAGGGTAAGGATTTGTTGGGTGTGATTGCAGGTAACCCACCGCAAAACTACATTTTTGGTTACGAGTTACAAAGTCTAACCAACACGCTAGACCTTACTAAAAGCTCGGGTGTCATATAGCTTTATCCTACTAAAACTGAAAATGAAACTCTAGATCGAGCAAATTGGCATAATTTCAATCAATTAATGATTCCTGCTTATCAACCATTATCTGCATTTTTCATACCTAACGAGCTGGCAACCCTAGCTAAACCCCAAGTGGAAGATCTAGATGGTATTCAGTCACATTGATCGAAATGGTTCGTGTTTGTTAAATAGACCTGGAAGAAACTTCTAGCCCCTAGATTAAAATTTTATTTAGATGACCTTCCGACTGTGATAAGCAAAGAATATTGCAGCGCAGGGCAGTTAGCTGTGATGTGGCAAATTAATGGGTTATCTTGGTAGTACATTCGAACCTAGTACGTACAACGTACTCCACACAGAATCCAGTTAACAATTAACATACGGAAACAGCAGCAGCTGCCATGTCCTTAAAAGTTGATGCTACAGCACATAACACTCCGTTATAAATAGTACTAGTAGTTTTCTTAAGAGGAGATCTTAAAAAGAATCCAACAAGCACCAGACAACGTTAAGATAATATCTTAACAAGAATCCAACAAGCACCAGATAACGAAAACAACGTCGCACCACAATACAAGATAATGAATAGTCTGATGATTATTCCCTGGTCATGTTGGCGCATCAGGCGACTCCAATGCTGACGGAAGACAGGGTTCAGGAATGCATCGACCCGAAGCTTGGCGATCAGTATCCTCCTGCCGGAGCTCTCAAGGTCCCAGACTCGCCCCAGAACATAGTTACTCATAAACTTGCTCTGCCCGTTGGCTTTGAAACCTTGGCAATTGGCATAGCTCCAGAACCTAACCGGCAACCTGGTTTGTTCCCTGCAGCTCGGGCGGATCGCGGTGCAGTGCCTGATGTACGACCCCATCTCCCGGCCGTCCATGGGCACCGTCGCCCGCGTGATCAACTACGCCGTCCTGCGAGACCAGCAGGGCGTCGTCTGATGGCCGCTCGTGTATGAAGATGCCAAAGTTTTGCCGTCGTTCATCAACCACTGTAGCTACGAATCCATTCGAGCATATCTTGTCCTATGTTATGTAAGCTAGCCATGTCTGAGAAACAGCTAAGAGCCCAAGTCTGTGGCCAGTCTATGGAAGCAGCCCGGAGCAAATAGGGTCATGTATGAAAAATGGGCTCTCGTGTGTAATGAACGACATTATTATTTTTTGCCGACAACAATAATGTGAAGAGATACAGGGGAAAAAAGGACTGAACAGGAACAATCATCAAGTGTGACGGTACAACAATCGTTGACAGAAGTATAGCATTTTGCCCCGAAAAACTGGGGAAAGAATAATGGTATGTAACACCTATTACATTAGATGTGTATGATAAGGCCCTGCAGCCTTATGTTGGCCCCAAAGCTGGGGGTATAAAACAAGAAAACTGAGGAACAAGGTGGGCTGAAACAAATTCTGCATATGTATGATATTTCTTTTGCTTACAAGGTTTACAAGAGCATCTGTTCTTGGCTCGGCAAAAAGAATCTCTTCTATACCTACCTGCAGAACCAAATGAAAACGACTTCATCAAAATCCTTATGAATGGGCTGTTCCTATGTAAGTTTAAAAGTCCACTGCTAAATGCCTTTCAACATGTTGATGGATTGTTGTGCCATTGCACCATCAAATGACCAGTTCCAAACTACCCCATCTTAGGTTTATATTTATCAGTGCCATCACATTATCATTTACATGTAACTTACATGGAGGGCACCAGTCTCTTATACAAACAAAAGGTTATAAATACCTCAAATATAATCTTAAATTGGCAGCAGTGGCTTTCTCTCATCAGTTGCGCTAACATGGCTTGCCTGAAAACATTGCCGACTTAGAAATTAGAAACTACCTCCACAAAAAAAACTGTTGATTATTGATATATTCAGACAAACAACAAGTCACTTACATCCTCAGCAGCACCAGCAGTCATATTTACAAAAGAAGATTCAGAGGACCTGCTAAACAGAAATCGTCTTATTAGGCTAGATGTATGGAAATATTTAGCGGACATCAACACATGCTAATATTAGTTATCATGCTGTCCTCCAACATTCTGAATTTATTTGGTAGCAACTGAGCTAACCAAGAAAAGCAATAAAACAGTTAATGCCTGAAAATAACAACATTTTTTCAGCTTATTTACCTATGATTTTGTGTATCCCCCAGCTCCATTGTTCCTGCTGGTTTTTCATCTTTGACCTTGGCTAGTGGAGAGAAAAACTGAACAGAAATAGCAGTTATGTAAGTTGAGTTGTGAGAAAACATGCTAAAGAATAAAAAGCAACACTTACCTGGTGCATTGAAATAAATACTATTGAGATGCCTAGAAGAAAGTTAACAGTCAAGGGTTGTCCCAAAAACGCAGCCGAAGCTAACCCAGTAAAAATTGTGGCAACAGTTGATGAGTACTTCTTCAAAATAGTATCTGCAGCATTATCAGTCAATAATTCATAAGTACGAGGTAAGAGGACAGAATGGACAAAAAGAGGATTTAGAAACTAGTATCATAAAAGTGAGATAGGTGGGTATATCTTCCCTTACCTGCATACTTAAAAAAGAAAGAGGAGAGAATGCCTTGTGCCGCATTGTTACAAATGAGAAACATTGTTGCCTTCGAATGCCCTCGAAGGATATCAAAACTCTCTGGACCTGTAAACAAACAGGACATAGCACATCAAATACCTTATACTGCAATAAACAATGTCATAAACAAAACATAAACGCGCAACTCTCAGTTTCCGGGTTATAATATTGCAGCATTTTGTGCATGCATGACAAATTGACGACGTAATATACTGGTAAAAAGTATAGAGCTCTAAACAGCTGTCCTATTCTAACCTCCAAAGCACCACTGATAATCTGACCTTGGGTGGCTTACTAAGGGGAGGACCATATTTTACCGTTGGCTTCACATATATAGTCTATGAAACTAAAGTGGTAATGTGTAGCAGCCTTATCAGTATCAACAAAAAAAAAGGAGAAACTTCCAACTAAGATAGCTTACCTTGGAATATGACAGTCCCTAGGATGCCAAGGAAGTTGAAAATGGCACCATAACCATATAAGAACAAATTCTGCAAATTATGTAAGGAATTAGTGGCTAAAAGAGAGCATGGTCAAAAGGTGAAGAAAAAAACATGGACGAGAAATTAGGCAAGCCAAACTATTTAAAAGAGAAATAACCTGAAGGTAGATGCTTGTATCGTACTGGCTCTTTAAAGCATACTCGTTGTAGACAGAGGCAAATGATGGGACAGTAACCTAAAATTTTAAAGGAATGTGCATACATGAGGTTCTGCATCCAACAGTTGTTCAGGTTCTGAAGATAAATAAAAAGATGAAACCAATCTGTACAAACTTACAAAAATTAGTGTATATGCATATGCAATAGCGGTGACTGGAAGACCAAAAGCATCGGTGCCCGCGGGTATGGAGCGTAGTTGATTGACACTGATTCCAATAAGTAATAAGGCAAGGGCTTCCCACTGATAGTCATAGGATGGAAACGAGGGTTAGACATTGGTGAGATAATTGTTTAGATTAAAATAGTACAGAGGTCACGGAAAGTCAGCAAAGGGGAGGGGCACAAACCTGAACTAAAAGTGAATCTATTATTATAACAAATCATTGATATTTCTAGTAAAAAACAACATAAAATGGGACAGTTTTTTGGTTGTGTTTAGCCACTAAGATTATGGTGTTACCATCAAACTATCAAAGTAATAGTGTCCTCGCTCCCCAATGAAAATGTAGCGATAACAACAATGCTGACATCAGTCTTACCTGAATTATAGAGAATTTTCTTCTCATTATAATTTTTAGGAGAACAGCTATGACCAGCACCTGGATTGGATGTCAAAGAGTTGTGTTATTAGCAACATTGTTTTTTCATAAATAGAGAATCAGATGTGTGCACTCACTCAGAGTGTCCACAGATACACATGTACTCACACATGGTACAGGACAAAACCAATGGCGGTACACTAACAAGTACCTTCAGATTGCTTAGCATCTTCACAGTTGCAGGGTTGAAGTATAACTGCATTGGAAGTACAAAACATACATCATATAGCAAGATCTAAAGCTAAAGACAAAAAAAAATTTTACTATTGCCATGCCTCTTTATCCCTAGTTGACAGGGAGAAAGAGCAAGACTAGGTAAAAGATCCATGAAAATAATCTTCAAGAGATAAGTCACTAGACTCATGATACAAAAGTATCAATCATGTAATTTGCTAAACACTCTTTTATAAAAGTGCATATTTTAGTGGAAATAATTTATATAGTACATAAAAATGTATAGTTTGATAAATGTCTACCATGCAAGTGTTTGCTGCATAAAATACAGGTCTACCCCACAAGTGAATGACATCTCAGCCAGTTCAATAAACTTTACCTGCATGATAAACTTTAGGTAGTTGTTGATGGCATATAGGAGAGCAGGAACAGCTAAGAGTACATTATTACGAGCTGCCTACACAATAAAACATACAAGAACCAAATGATCAGCTGTCATGGCCCAAAAATAAAAAGATATAGAAATATGAAGCACAGCTCCATAGATAAAGCAATACATCTCGACAATACTGGGAAACTAAAACAAGGAACTAGGACAGAAAGATAACCAAAAAACTAAAACAGGAAGTTCAAATGAATTGAAGGGAAAAAAGGTACTTGTGGTCTAAAATGAGAACCAGAAGTCAAAGTATCATATATGAGCATGAGTACATGTTTTGCTGTCTTTTTTGGCAAGATAAATCACCTGTACAAAGGTAGAAAGTGACAGCAACGGCTTCTCCCCCACCTTCTGTTTTCTAGACTGCAAAATAGACGAGTAATAAAGTTAGGGGAACAATTCAACACAATAAAAGCTATATGGAAGTCATCAAAAGTAATCGATTGGTGTGCCACTGGTTTAGTGGAATACATAGCTTCTTACAACACTTTCCCAATCCCCACACACCAAAAACGAAAAATATTTGACATTTCACACCAGTACAAACCTGATAAGAATCAACATGCCCTTGAGGAAAGCATGAATGAGCACAAACTAACCTGGATTATTAGCATTATGATGGCAAAAATAACTTTTGCAACCTCTGTCAAAAAGTTAACGCTGATAGGACTGAACTGAAACTTCCCATCAACCTTAGACATGAAGACTAGGATAGGCTGCAAAACAGAGGTAAGTATTAGCAAAGTTGTACGAGGGAGTGTATTAAAATCTGACAATCTGGTACATGATTGGCTAGATTAAATATGCACAGGTAGCTAGAAGATTACTATTCACTTTCAAAAGTAGCTTACTGATATCTACCAATAAATTTCAAGCATGACCAAACAAGTAGAATTAGCAAAGTTGTACGAGGGAGTGTATTAAAATCTGTCAATCTGATACATGATTGGCTAGATTAAATATGCACAGGTAGCTAGAGGATTACTATTCACTTTCAAAAGTAGCTTACTGATATCTACCAATAAATTTCAAGCACGACCAAACAAGTAGAATTATTTGTACTCGTTTCCTGGTTCAGCTTTTCCTAGGGAGCTTTCAAAACTACCTTTTCCTATAGAGAATTTTCTATATCCAAACAAGCATATCACATGAGTTGAACTGTAATGAGTCAGATTTAATCCAACAATTTCACTGACTTGGCATGAAGTCATAGATAATTAAGGAGAGTGAACCACCTGGAGGCCAACCAAGATACAGTCCCCAGTCACGAGAAGGACATTAAGTGCACGGTACTTGGATGATATCTTGCTGCGGTGCTTGTCGTATGCCCTCGACACACTCCTGGGGCTCGGAACCGCCACCTTGGAGCGACAGACGTTGCATTCCAGCATGCCATTCCTCTGCATCTCCTCCAACCAACCAGGATCAACAGTCCGACCCTGTAGCTGTGTCCTCTGATAAATAATCCCTGCCAATACCTGCAGCCAAAGCACTTCAGCGAACTGAGCTATTAACTAGTAGTTCCCTCTAAATTGCACAGTATTTTTCTAGTTCATGCATCAAAATGCACGAATTTCATCAAAACGTGTCATTACCCTGAACATCGAATACACAAAGGACCATATAAGCAGCCGTCAGCAACTACTATTGACACCAGATCACCAAAATCAACAGCGCAAGTAGTAACTCAACATAAATGGACTAAAAACATGCACACAGCTAAATCACGATCATATGCAGCTACCGCGTCCTACCACCTCTACCGCCCAATCAGCCTACACAAAAATAGCTCCACAAATCGCAGAAACAAGCCGAACAGCAAAGAGATCTGAGAGCGCGGTGGCGCGAGACTGTACCACAGGCTCACCGAAGGTGCGGAAACGCGTGGGCGGGATCTCGCGGATCTAGCCCCGCCTGCCGGGTCACCGCGCCGCGCGCGCGCGCAGCGAATCCCGCTCGGCGTAGTCCGAGTCGGGCTCTGCTCCCGGCACGCTACCGCTAGCGCGCCGCGCGCCCCGGGCGCGGTCGGGCGGGGGGCGTCGGCGCGGAGATCTCGGGTGCGGGGCGGGAGGGAGGGAGGGGGAGGGGGGTTGCGAGCGCGGTGGCGGTGGCGCGGGAGGGGGGAGGGTGTCGAGGTGTGCGTGGGAGCGGAGCGGAAGAAAGCGGGGGTGCTTCTCGCGTTTATTTATGTTTTCCTCGTGACCTGGCGCTTTTGCGCTCGAGGAAAATGCTTGGAGGACCCTGCATTTTACACGTTTACGCCTTTTCCGAAGTTCTTGGCTAAAAAAATACATCTGTACTCTCCTGGAACGATGTACTATAAATGTCACATACATAGAGTACACACCTTTTTATTTCAAAAAAAATAGAGTACACACCTAACACCTCCGCGTAAACTGCCGAGAAGCATAACGACACCAAAATTTAAATCCTTACACGTCTTCTTATACATGATGCATGGTGGCAAAGATGTACCAAACCTGAGATCAACTCAGCATTAGGTTTGCTATTTTCCTCGCCTGGCTTCAAAGCCAGCAATTAAAATTTGCTATATTTATCTTCTCTGCCCTTAATTTTATTCCAAAGGAATCACGTACTTCTAATTTGCGTAATTGCAATAAGTTGGCACCAATAAGTCCTCATCATTAGCTCTTTTCGGATGTCACAGTGATAGTTTCACAAGTTGGTTGAAAGTTGAAACCACCAATAAAAGGTCTTTTAAAAGATAATTGTCATTGTAGAAATAAGAGTAATTTAGGTGGGATTATGAGACAATATGAATCTAGGTAGTTTGATTTTTATAATCTACGTTGTAATTTGGTTGTTTGGATCAGCTATAGTTACCTTGATCGAGTTTTCGTAATTTGTACGCTACTACAATAACCGTATGCGTCGGTTGAAAATTTAAATCTCCCCTAACTCAGCAAGCAATACGTATGAAAAGAAAACAAATAAAGAAACTAGTATCAGAAAATACAATATATGCGTGCAAAAAAAAGTAAATACAATATATTCGGGGGGAGGGCGATGCAAAAGATGGGATGTACTCGCACGTTTCAAGCTTGCGTTGTCCGAGTGATTTCTTGACGTCTTCCTGACTCCGGACGTGTTGGGTACCCAGTCGCTTTTGGCCGTCGCGTTCCACGGACAATTTGCAGCTCGTGCAAGCTACTGGCACTTCTTTTTCTGTGGCCTGCACTTTTTGAGCACGTTGCCCGCGTCAGTTTCAAATGCTGCCATGTTATGTTAGGTCCGGGTCCAAACTCACCAGCAACGCTAGCGAGTAAGAATATTCTTGATGATCCTCCTAGCTCCCTGGCTATATTTTTGCCCCTCTTTTTATTGCAAAAAGAAGGGAGCTAAAAGCCTAATACTATCACGCTAACAATGGCTATTATAGCATTATTATGCTTTCTCAAAGCTCATCCGCTTCAGTGTGGAATTTATTTTTAAATTGAATTGCTTACGGCCAATATGCACATACCACTGGGGGCACTAATGCTTGAACAAATAATGAAAATACCCATATTGCCTTTAACAAAGATCAGTTAGTAATCGCATATGCCACAGCCCACAGCAAGTAATGTATTTTTGCGTGGGAAAGTAAAATAAGCCAAAAGTTTTGAAACCATCAAAATTGGTCTGTTCGCTTGGCTTATCAGCTACCAGCCAACAACATTTTTCTCCCAGCAGAAATCAGCACCAGCCACCAACCAGCCAGCAGTATTTTTCTCTCAGCACAAATCAGCACCAGCCACCAGCCAAACGAACAGGCCGATCTTAACGTAGCAAAAATAGCAACTCCACCAACGGTGTAACACATGAGATGTAATGTTGTTTAGGCAAGATGCAGGCAATAAAGAATTGATCTCTACCACATAACACTTTAAATGACCCGTTAGAAAAAAAAATCTCAGGCTTTTATATGAAGCCCTTTGGGATTGGGACAATGATTGGGTTCCTACTAATCCTATGAATTTTTCTAGAGAACAACTTGTTTCATAGAAATTGTTGCTGGAGTTGTACCAAGAGATTAAACCTGATGGGAAGTTTTATTTGTGTCACTCTCTCATCGAGTTCCTATGTTTCTCCCATGCTTCATACAAACTATCATTCTTATAGTTTTTTTAATTTCTTAATTCATAGATTTAGGATGTTAGCACATTCTATTCTTTCATTTTTTGGCTGTTTAGAATTTTCGAAAATACACGAACGGTCCCTAAACTTGTCTCGTGGTGTCATCTAGGCATTGGCGGACCCAGCAGGGTAGCACGGTAGTCCTAGGACTACCCCAAATTCCTGATGACCAATGTAACAAATCACTGTACCGGGAACTGTAGCATACTGTCCAGCACTGTTCCTACACTGTATGCCTACCCAAACAAATGATTCTAGGTCCGCCACTGCACCTAGGTCCCTGAACTCTCAAAATGCATATTTGAGTCCCTAAACTTGCTAAACTGTGTCATCTAGGTATAAAGTTCCGAAAATACCCCTATATATGATGACATGTCTGCTAATTAAACATGATCTTTTATATTATTTTTCTCACTAAATAAGTTGTTTACATCACAATATTTGAAGAACTTTATTTGATTGTACTATACAGTAATTATAGATCAAGAGATGGACAAAAAACAGTAACATAGGGGTATTTTTAGAATTTTGAACCTAAATAACACACTTTAGCAAGTTTAGTGATGCTAATGTGTATTTTGAGAGTTTGAGGACTTAGATGACACACCGGGACAAGTTTGAGGACCGCCGGTGTATTTTTTTTTAATGCGTGACGAGCTCTGCGGCGAGTATCCGTAGTCGCATCTTGCCTGTATCTTGTTTGTGCGCGGTGGGGCATTTGAGATGGGCCAGCCAGGCTTCTGTGTTCGACCCAACTACCGAGTCCATTGACCGGCCCGCGACCGCCGCGAACCCCGTCTGGAACTCTGGACTGAGCCCGGGGCGCCCAGAAGGCCAGAACAGCAAATAACCGGGCAGAAGGGGGAAAAGGAACCCAATCCTAGGTCACGCCGCCCACCCACACGCCACCCAAAATTCCCGGCCCTTCTCGCCTCCTTCCCGCAGCCGACGACGGCGACGACCTCGGCGGCGGCTGTCCGGGCAGAATCAGCCGCCGCGCACGCGCATTAGCCGTCCCCATCCAACCAGGCCCAGCCGAAGGGGAAGAGGAGGCGGAGGCGGGGGCCAAGTCAACCGGCCCTCCTCGCCGCCTGATCGGGCGCACCCGCCACCGCCGATGCTGGGGCGCCGGCCATGGCGTCGGCACTGCTCTCGTACCTGCAGGCCCTGTGGCCGTTCTCCGCCCTCGTGAGGGAGGAGGACGACCTGCGCGCGTCGGCGCGGCTGGTCGGGGCGCTCGCGGTGCCGGAGGAGACGAAGCAGTTCGTGCTCGCGCTGCGCGAGCCGCCGGGAGGGTCGCCGCGGGATCGGGACGGAGGCGGTGGCGTGATCTACATCCTCGCCGCGCAGAACCTGTCGGAGCAGTCCGCGTTGGACGCCGAGCGCCTGATCAGGGAGGTGCGGCCGGGGGCCGTGGTCACCCAGGTCGCCCGCGCGGCCCTCGACGACGTCCGGATCGAGGAGGACTGCCTGACCGGCAACGGCGGCGAGGGCGTGCCGGTGCCGGCGTCGCCGTTCCAGGTGATCAAGAGGTGCGTCACGGAGAAGAGGAGCAAGGATCAGTATGTGAAGGCGGCCGCCTGCCAGGTCCTGCAGGAGATCTTCGGGGTCGGGTTCTACGGCCATCTGCTTGCTGCCAAGAGAGCCGCGGAGGAGACAGGTTCATGTTTTCTCTTGCTCGAGTCTCCGTATGAGAGGAATTGCGGTGGCAATGGGTCCGGCAGCCGCAATAGTGCTGCAGATGATAGTTCAGCACAGCAATTACAGGCTAGCTGCTCGCCTCCTCAGAGCACCACGGATGATGAATCAGGTTTGCAAGTGCAGGCTAGCTGCTTGGTCCCCAGGAGTGCCACTTCAATTTTAAGCTCCCATGGTAGGAAAATATGCCTTATGGATGATAATGGAGGACAACTCTTGAAGGCGCTGGCTCCAAGTCTCAATCTCTTGATGTCTCAAGCTATCTCTCCCAATGCTGCTACTGAGTGCAAGCCGTCTGAATGCAAGCCGGTTGACAGATACGAGGCTCCACAATTTGCCCAGTCTGTCTACCCTTTACTTGCTGATCTCTATCATATATTTGTTGACATTCCATCGATCGGGAGGGCTATGGCTTCTGCTCAGAAGTTGCTTAGACAAGTTCACGAGGGGGAACCGATCAGCAGTGACATGTTATCCGATGTGTACATATTTAGAATTGCAATAGAGGCCCTCAGAATGGGTTTAAACAATGCAGCAAGGTGTCACATCGATGCCAGAGATAAGCATAGTTCAAAAGAGCTGGAGTTTTCAGAACTCCAATCTGATGAGAAGTGCCACATTCTTCTTGTGCAAGCACTCAGGAGTCAACTAAAAGAGTTTGATTCTGTGGTGGCTATTGTTGATGCAAGCTGCTTGACTGGAATAAGGAGACATTGGAACACCCCTGCTCCATCAGAGATTACTCAATTAGCTAGCAGGTGCTTCAACCATTATGTTGATGAAAATGATGACAAAATTGAGCTACCTTCAGCAGACAGTACCGATAAAAAAAATTGGATATCTGAGAAGCCTGTCGTTGCTGTTGGTGCAGGAGGTACAGCAATTTTGGGCTTTTCATCATTGTCAAAAACTCTTCAGGCCTCTGCTTTCCTTAAGCTAGCTCCATACAAAAGTCCAGTAGTTCTGAAGTATGGATTAATGCAACTGCAAAGACATGCTGCCATTGTATTAAGTAAGATGCTCCCTCATGGGTTTGTCACTGCTGGTTCGAAGGCATCTGCTTTACAGTTAACGGCTTCAGCAGAAAAAATCCGAGCGGTGGCTCACACTATAATATCATCAGCTGAGAGAACGAGCTTGTTGGCCATGCGGACATCATTCTATGAAATAATGCAGAAGAGGCATAGACAACCTTTCAGAATAACTCCTTGGGCAACATTTGGCTGCAGCATGGTTGCATGCGCTGGCCTCGTGATGCATGGAGATGGGATTGAGTGTGCAGCCGAGGCAGCACCTTCTGTTCCTATGATTGCCTCTCTGGGTCGTGGCCTTGAGGGCCTGCGTCTCACATCCAAGGAAGTGAGGCAAACAAAGGGCCAGAATGTGAAAGAAGCTTTGAGAGCTTTAATGAACAGCTTGAAGAAATCAGCAAAATAAATGGCCAACACTTTACAACTAGAGCTGTATAGAATTTCGTCATGCAATTTTGGAACAAGACATAATTATCATGAACTGTAAAGAGCATTTTCTTGTTTTTGCCGAGGTAGTGAAATTCTCAAGATGTTTGTGCTTGTGGGTGATGCTAGCTTGAGCTTAGGGAGCAATTGAGCCAGATAAGTGTATCTTTTTTATTGACCTTCTGTACATACACACAAGATATAACACTGTTAACACATTGGTAATAATGGGAATATTGTTACAACATGATTTCTATGATTTATGGTACATTTTAGTGAAATACTTTGTTGAATATTGTCAGAGGTGCCCTGGGCAGAAGTGCCTCTTCATGATTTTTTTAAGTTCACAAGCAACAGAATATTCTTTTTCCGTCAATGTTTGCAAGCTGTTAACTCTGTCCTTATTCTCGTTTTCTTGATGCGTTTATGCTTGTTCGTTGTACCCATATACATTTTCTTCGAATAAAAAAAGTTTTCAACGGGGAACCATGTAATTCTTGGCATCTTTTGAGATGTGCTTAACTGTTACATATGAACATTTGTCTCAGGATCACAAGGATGAAAAAATAAAACCATCCTTTTTGTTTTCTTATTTGCTAAAAAATGGCTGATGCTGCCTATGCAAAAGTAAGGTGGGCTCGCCCTTTAGACTGTTGCAGCTTTGAGGGTAAGAAAATCCGAAATTTGGTTTGTGTAGAAATCTGGCTGGATTGAGTTGTCCGGGCTCTGAAGTGTCTGCAGGGAAGTCACACCTGCAAGAGACAGCTAAGCTCAATGCTTATGTTGATGCTAAACCAACTGGATGTGTATCAGAGTTAGAACTGAGGAATTGATCAAACCTGATAGAACAAGGAGAGTCTTGCACCCTCCGTTTTGGCCAAACAGGATATCGGTGTCCAATCGGTCACCCACCATGCATATCTGGGATGTTGTTATTCCGAATCTGTTCCATAAATGGAGAAGAAAGGTAAGAATCTGTAAACTCAGCAATCACTAGTATGGTTTACAGTTAAACAACTACACATCCTATCAAAAAAAAAAACTACACATCCTTCCACAAACATTTCCGAAACTGAACATCAGTTGAGACTTTGGGACAGTGTAAGAGTCTTACTTCTTTGCCAGGTAGTCCATCATGAAAGTGGATGGCTTCCCGACAACGAGTGGCTCTTGTTTGGTTGAACCAAGAAGTGCGCCGACCATTGCTCCACCACCTGACCCAAGATCAAGTGTTTCATAATTTGATTTGAACAACTGCTATATATGTTTCTGCATAGCATTTACTAGAAAGAATGCAAATTGCTCACTAACCTGCCCATTCTTGGGCATCAGTAAGATGAGTGACAGCATCCCTGTTTGTTGCAATGAAAAGGCAACCGGGGTTCTCGCGGATGCATAGTGTCCCGTACCTGGAAATGTTTGGTAGTAAGTTTACAGGTCTTGTACATGTTTAGTATGAAACCTATACATCAACATGAAGAAAGAGAGATAACATAGTAACATGTATGTTGCAGCAAGGCAAAGTAAAGAGACTCACTGAACTTTGTAGTAGTTAAAGTAGCGATCGAATCCGACCACAACTGCTCCCACCTGTAATAAACCCAGATTGCTTGTCATTGGGCGTACCAGTTCTCACTACATACTGCACACTAAAACATGAAGAAAGATCATACATACATCTTTGTCATGCTCCATGTAAAAACCAGGCTTCAGCTCTATCTTCTTGTCTCCATCTGTCTGCACGACGATTAAAACCAATTGGCGTAAGTTTGTATCCAGATTCACTTACTTGGATTAGCAATGCTGATGTGCATGCTAGGCTCACTGACATTGTAACATGCCAGTAAACTTTCGCCTATTCAATTGCTAGTTTCTCAGTAATTTTATCGCGAAATACTACCTTCGTTACAAATTACTGTTCGCCACTGACTTTCCCGTAACATTTGAATAAGATAAATGGTCATTAAAAATAAACAATGAAAAGTAATTCGGACCGAGGTGGAGTAGCGCTCTTTGTTACTTACGGGTCCGCCCAGGTGCTGAATTCCAGCCAACTCCAGCTCCTTCAGAATCCCTTCCTCTCCGATGACATAAACCTAAACCGGCCGAAAAACAGTGTCATACTTCGCGCCTAGTTCATGCATAATCATGTGAAACACTGCAGTAGCGGTTTTTGTTTGTTGAATGATGCGAGGTACCTTTTTGTCCTTGGGGAAATCGATGGACTGCAGGTAAGCTGCTGCCGCGAAGGATGAAGCGAAGATCTCTTCCTGCGCAGCAATCCAGCCTCATCAGTAGCAGGAAGAAGGAGGTGGTGATCAGCAGAAGCAGTTCATGTCAAATTGTCGATAACTGAAGAACCCTGACCTCGTCAACACTCAGTCCCAGCGTCTCAAACTTCTTGCCATACTGCTTCCTCGACTGGGTGGAGTTGTTGGTCACGAACACCAGCCTCTTGCCCTGCAAAATTGCAAGGACCAACAGCAAATCATGAGGAGGTTGCGAGCTGAGAATTTCTGCAAGAGCATTGCGGATTGGAACGGACCTTTGATCTGAGCAAGTCGAGCGTCTCCGGCACGCCGTCGATCAGCTTGTCTCCCTTCCAGATCACACCTGCGCGGCGCACAAAAAGAGAACGCGGGAATTTCAGCAAAGAAAGACTTCCCCGCCCAAGAAGCCGGTGGCGGCCGGCCGATGCTGCGCTCACCGTCGCAGTCGAAGATGAAGGTCTCGACGGAGTCGATGAGCGCGTCGGCGTCCTCGAGCTTGGCCGCCCCCGCCGCGGCCATCACGGAACGCCGCGCCGCGCCGCGGTGCGGTGACGCCGGGGAGACCAGCCCGCCGTGCCAACGCTGGCCGCTCCTCCCGAAGGACGCGGAGGGCGGCGGCGCCTGCGACGAGGACGGTGGGGAGGAGGTGGAGGGGAGGAAGGTCGGGGACGCGCGAACCTGAAGCATCGCGGCGGTGCTCTGTGTTTTTAACTTTTTATCGGGGTGGCGTTTGGTTGGCGCGCGTGTTTTTTGGCATCTCTTGTTTTTCTTTTAATTGGTTTCTGGGGGAGCTGATTTGTGGCTGGGAAAGCATAGGGGAGGGATTAGGGTGGGGGCTAGTATTGTGGCTGCTGTTCAAGCTGGTAGATGGCAAGGAAATGTATGTGAGGCCCAGGAGAGATAAGCTGAAGGGAAAAGGAAAACATACAAGGGAGAGAATCCTGCCAGGAAATTAATTAGCCATGGAATTGAAACGGATAGCCTGTGTGGACTAAGCTAACTATGCTCATGTACATGTAATGTGACATGTTGAATTTACACATGGTTACCAATAGGCAATAGTTAAACCCATGGTACTGAATCAGGGTCCTCGCTCCATTCTTTTCACACACACAGTTTTTGTTTGTTGAATGATGCGAGGTACCTTTGCAAGAATCATCAGTTCACAACCGTAAAAGTACCGGGAATTACGACAGGTTGAAGTCCAATCAGTCAGCTGAGCACAATCGGACACCACTGCATCAACAGCACATGCCAACGTGACTAATCGATAGCATGAACCAGACATACTCCTACTTCCTGAAGTAAAAAGAAAAAACTATGCGATTGCAGGAGTTTAATTTGAATCTTGATCAACTAATGGCTTGTCAACGATCCGTGGATCCTGCCAGTAGACATATTTCTTGGCCCAATACACGTAGTTCAAGAAGGCAAGCAGTCCGACAACAGTGACAACCCAATAGAACAGGTCAAGACGGCTGCTGTTAAGCTTGTGCCCTCGAGCCACCTTCCATGGTGCCCATTACTAGTATCACTGTTCACTACTTTCACAAGCAAAGTGGCCAGCAACGACGCGAGCCCTATCTCTCACGCCAGAACAATGCTGCGGGTCTGTGTGGTTCAGTTACAGTTACAGTACAGGCAACAAATCCTCACTTCTCAGTTTCTCCCAACCTAAAGAAACCAGGAAGTTTCCAAGGGCGTCAAGAATTTGAAAGTAGGCATCTAATCATCCACATATTCGCAGAACCTTTACAGGTTATAGTACCTAGTAGTCTCAGTTCAGGCCCCAAAGGCTTGAATCTAATAGTCATCTGCATTCTGCAACCATTGCATATACCGGAGACAAATTGATCGAACGAAATTGATGTAGAGATTGAGGAACGCAGTACACAATGGGGGCAGTCTGCGTGCTTCTATTCTCGGCGCAGGCAGGTGTTGACAGTCAAAATTGGCTCTGGTCCGGCCAAACCGGTCTGACCGGTTTGCCAAACCGGTCAGACCGGTTTGGTTCTGTAATTCGAGTAGGATTATGATTCCGAGTTTAATCCCATATTGTAACCTATTCGAAAGGGGTAAGACTTCCCCGGCCTATAAATATAAAGGCTAAGGCCGATTGAGATGTATTCCAATCGAATCAAACACGTTTAACTTTTACCTTTTTATCTCTCAAACCCTAATCTTTTCCAACCTCCATATTCTGTTCTTTGCTCGTTTCTACGGCGTTCAAGGGCGTTCTAGGTGGCCTGCCGACCCTAGAGCAACCATAGCTTGCTTGAGCTCCGACGGGGTCCCTCTCGAGCTCGAGTTTCTAGGTCTTCACGAGTTCCCGCTTGAAAGCGGTCAGACCGGTTTCAGGAACCGGTCAGACCGGTTTGCCCGAGGAGCTCAGGAGTTGGCCGTTGTGACGGCTGTGCTGCGCGTTTGATCGGCTTCGAGTTTGTTGGCGCGTTTTCGTGTCAACATACTTTTTGGCGACTCCGCTGGGGACAGATTAATCTGGTTTCAAGACCGATTCAATCTACTCCAATAATGTCTGGATCAACGTGCGACCTTGACAAAGACAACATCATCACCGCGACGATGGAAGAGCTCACGGACGAGGAGCGGAAGCGGTACCTGATCGCCGAGGAGCACTTCAAGGCGCAATTCTTGAAGGGCTTCAAAAAAGATCGCGGTGGTCTTGTCAAGAGAGTGGAGGAATTCGTCATGCCGGCTTTCAAGCTGGCGAATGACCAAGTTGAAGAACTTCCAAAGGTAACTGGCGAATCCTCTGATTTAATGCAGCAAATTACTCGTATGGTTGATGATAAATTGATTGCTGCACAAACTGTTACTAGTGAGTTGATTGCTGCACAAACTGTTACTAGTGAGTTGATTGCTAGTATGTCGGGTAATTCTGATAAAGGTAAAAATAACGTAGAATCTAATGAATTACCTAACCCAGATCCTAGCTCATCAGGCGTGCCAGAAGATGTTTTAGATTCTAATTTAGGCATGCCGATGAATTTCTATGCGGGACAACCACCTCACCCTAGTTCAGTCCACGAATCGGTCAGACCGGTTTTCACAACCGGTCAGACCGGTTTGGCCTCCTCTAGCGGTCAGACCGGTTCCATGGGTGCAGGGGCACCGGGTGCGATGGTTTTATCTAGTATGGTTGCTTCTGGTCCTGTTTACACTACTCCACGCACTACGGTTGTGGGAAGTATACCCCACGGATCTGGCGCGTCTCACGGGCCGATTCCGAATGCTTCTCAAAGTGCGATGTATAATGTTCCCCGTTTTCCACAAAATAGAGGTGATGAGAACTATCAAGCTGAGTTAGCTAAGTTTAAAGAAGATATAGATAATACACTTAGAACAAGACTCGGGCTTGATTTGGGTAATTCACGCTTGTATCAAAAACCGTATCCGCCTGAATTTGATTTAGTTGCTTATCCTAATGGTTGGCGTGTTCCTGATTTTATTAAATTCAGTGGCGAAGATAATAGAACTCCTTGGGAACATATTAGTCAATATATCTTGCAATTAGGAGAAGCATCATTTTATGAACCATTGCGTGTACGATTGTTCTCATTATCTTTAACTAGAACTGTTTTTTCATGGTTTTCTTCGCTTGCTCCTAATTCTATTCAAAATTGGACTCAATTGGAGCGCAAATTTCATGATCATTTCTTTAGCGGAGAAAACGAGGCTAAATTGTCTGATTTAACATCGGTTAGGCAAAGCCAAGAGGAATCGGTTCTTGATTACTTCAAAAGATTTAAAGATGTTAAGAACCGATGTTTTAACATAACTGTTTCTGCAAAAGATTTAGCAGATTTAGTTTTTGCGGGCTTACGGTCTCATTTCAAGGAAAAGCTAGAGGGTTTTGATTTCCTTACTGTTAATCACTTGCAAATAAAGGCTATGAGTCTAGAGCTTAAGTTTAAAAATTCAAAAGAATCTGCTAAATCTCATCGTTCGAATGTGCATATTGTTGATAATGATTCTGATAGTTCGGACGATGATAAAGAAATTTATGCTGCTGAATTTGTTTAGTCATCAAAGAGTAAACCTGGTTCTTGTCCCTCATTGAAGCCGATTCAGAAAAATCGGCAAGAAGAAATTAAGTTTACTTTTGATGTAGCCAAATGTGATCGTGCTTTTGATGAATTGCTTAAGAATGGCTTTATTAAACTTTCTCATGCAATTCCACTAGCCGATCAATTGAAAAATCGTGCGTATTGTAAGTGGCATAATTCTTTTTCTCATGCGACCAACGATTGCAATATTTTTCGACGATAGGTACAATCGGCTCTTAATGAAGATCGATTAGTACTAACTGAAATGCAAGTTGATAAGGCTCCTTTCCCTGTTCATACCTTGGATTTGAATACTAAGGTGTTGATTCGGCCGTCACAAGCCGATGGAGCTAAGGGAAAGAACGTGGTGATTGGAGATCCAAGGCCGGAAAAAGTTAATGACAAAGTTCCGGTCAGAACAGTGATGATTGGGAGAACTCTTGATGGTGAAGAATCTCTGAAGATTACAATTAACACATCAAGGCCCGGGGGGCAAGGATGTTCCTTGGAAGAGAATCGGTTCGCTAGTCACGCGAAACCGGTCAGATCGGTTTCCCAAACCGGTCGTCTCCAGACCGTCCAAGGACTTTCAAGCCCAAGCACCCGGAAGTGGGTACTTGGAAGTTTAATGAGCCAAAGGTTCAAGGAAGGGTTCTGAAGCAAGGACCTACTTTCTCTCAGCTCATGAACAAGTACACAAAGGCTGTTCAAGTTGATCGGCCAACAAAAAAGAGACAGAGGTCACCGCAGTGTTGGATCAATTCTACAGCTTATAAGCGCCGTGGTGATGTTACTGGGACTTCGGTACATGACCGATTGGGCTCATACCAATCAGGTCGTTCGACTGCTCCCAAAAGCGGTCAGACCGGTTTTGTGAACCGATCAGACCGGTTTCGGTCTAAGCAGAGGTTCCAAGCTCCTCCTAAGCAAGAATACCGTGTCAAGGAGGACGTGCAAGCCAAAGCCAGTAGGATTGTAACAATTGGTAATATTCCAGTGGCTATGCAAGATTTGGGTAGAAACCGACAATCATTGGAGATTCGGCTCCTGTTCGAGTCAAAAAGCCGGTCATGGCTAATGATCATGAGGCTAGCAGTAGCAAGGGCGTAAAGAAGGTCTTCCAACCAAGGTGGTGTCCTTCTGGATTGACTCATACGCAGAAGCGGAAGTTACAACGCCTGCGGAACAAAGAAAAAAGGGAACATGAAGCTGAGAAGCTGAGGGATGAATACTTCAACAATTACAGGCCTATGATCCCTCAGACCAAGATCTGGCAAGCTAAGCCCGTTGTGCAATCAGCAGCACAACCGGTCAGACCGGTTTCTGAGTCCGGTCAGACCGGTTTGGATCAGCCCACCGCTGCAGAAGCGGTCAGACCGGTTTCTGGAACCGGTCAGACCGGTTTGACGACAGAAGCGGGAGTTGAGATTACTTCAACCATCGATACTTGAAGATGAAGAATTGGTTGATTTTGAGCCTTCTCCAGAACATGACAACATGGAAATCAATGTTGTATATTTGTCTTCTGATTATTATGTGGTACCGGAGGAGGAGGTCTCTCATCTTCAACTTGGGCCTCGAGATGCCGTTTTTCAGAAGCCTAGTGAATCAGAAAATCATCTCAAGGCTTTATATATGAGAGGGCACATCAACGGGAAACCAATTTCTCGTATGTTGGTTGATGGTGGAGCTATTGTAAATCTTATGCCATACTCTCTCTACAAGAAGATTGGCGGAAAAGATGAAGAATTGATCAAGACGAACATGACGGTCAGTGGAGTTGGTGGAGGTGATCCCATTGGTGCCAAGGGGGTGGCTTCTATGGAGTTGACCGTCGGAAGCAAGACTATTGCTACGGCTTTCTTCGTCTCCGAGGTGCAAGGTAACTTCAGTTTAATCCTTGGTCGAGATTGGATTCATGCAAATAAATGTATTCCATCTACGTTGCATCAATATCTTATTCAGTGGGTCGGCGATGAAGTTGAAGTTGTCCATGGTGACACTTCTTCCTTTGTTGCAATGGCCGATTCCGATTCTCTTAGTGCAAATGAGAAGGTCAAATGTCTGTCGGGCATGGATTTGACCGACTATGAGCTGATCATTTGCACCAAGGATGGTTTTGTTCCTGCTACATTAAAGCCGATGAAAAATCGGTTGAATTACTTGCTGTAATTAATGGAGCAGATGAATCAGTCGAGCAAAATCGGTCAGACCGCTTCCAGGAACCGGTCAGACCGGTTTGGATCTGAACAGTGCCAGCCGAGGAAAACCGGTCAGACCGCTTATGGAAACCGGTCAGACCGGTTTAAGTCTGGACAGTGGCTTCAAGACCGAATTGATCATCATCGAGCACATTCGGCCGGCATGTTTGAAGCTATTGAAGATCTCGGTGATATGGATAAGTTGGGTCAGGGTTTCACGTCAGCCGACCCTTTAGAACAAATAGATATTGGTGACGGTACTATTCCTAGGCCGACTTTTGTAAACAAAAATTTATCGGCAGAGTTTAAAGCCGAATTAATAAATTTGTTGAAGGAGTATGTCGATTGTTTTGCTTGGGAGTACTGTGAGATGCCCGGTTTGAGTCGTGATTTAGTTGAGCATCGTTTACCGATAAAAGCCGGTTTTAGACCTTTTAAACAATCGGCTAGACGTTTTAATCCCGCTATTTATGACCGAATAAAAGAAGAAGTTAATCGTTTGCTAGATGCTGGTTTTATTCGGACTTGTCGTTATGCGGAGTGGATTTCTAATATTGTTCCCGTTGAAAAGAAAGATTCGGGAAAACTTAGGGTTTGCATTGATTTTAGAGATCTTAACAAAGCCACTCCAAAAGATTCATATCCTATGCCTATAGCCGATGTCTTAATCAATGAAGCTTCTGGGCATCGTGTTGTTAGTTTCCTTGATGGTAATGCTGGATATAATCAAATCTTAATGGCCGAAGAGGATATGCACAAAACGGCCTTTCAATGTCCAGGATTTATTGGTTTGTTTGAGTGGGTGGTTATGACTTTTGGATTAAAGAATGCCGGTGCAACTTATCAAAGAGCTATGAATTTAATCTTTCATGATTTGCTTGGAGTTATCATGGAAGTATATATTGATGATATTGTGGTTAAATCGGATGGTTTAATTCCTCATCTAGCCGATTTAAAACTTGCTCTTGAAAGGATGCGACGGTATGGATTGAAAATGAATCCACTCAAATGTGCTTTTGGTGTTTCGGCTGGGAAGTTTCTTGGGTTTGTTATTCATGAGAACGACATAGAAGTTGATCCCAAGAGAATTGAAGCTATGAAGAAAGTCGAGGCTCCTACTTGCAAGAAAGATTTGCAAAAGTTTCTAGGCAAGGTAAATTTCTTGAGAAGATTTATAATTAACTTGTCTGGAAAGGTTGATGCTTTTACTCCTTTACTTCGGTTGAAGAATGAAGCCGATTTTACTTGGGGGACAAAACAGCAAGAAGCTTTTGAGGAAATCAAAGAATATTTGTCTTCACCACCGGTGCTTAGGGCACCTAAGCGAGGAGTACCATTTAGACTTTATGTGGCGGCTGAAGATAGAACTATTGGGGCTGTTTTGACTCAAGAAATCAGCAACAAGAAGTATGTGATTGCTTATGTAAGCCGGCGGCTCATCGATGCATAAACAAGGTATACTTTCATTGAGAAGTTATGTTTATCCTTGTACCATGCTTGTACTCAATTGAAGCATTATTTATTATCTAGCACTTGCATCGTGTTGTGTCAAACCGATGTAATTAAACATATATTGCAAAAGCCGATTTCTAGTGGAAGAGTCGGTAAATGGGCTTATGCTTTAGTTGAGTATGATTTGGCTTGTGAACCTTTAAAATCAATGAAAGGCCAAATTGTAGCTGATTTTATTGTTGAACATCGGATAAATGATACAAACAACTTCGACGTCGGATATATTACTTGTACCCCATGGAAGTTATATTTTGATGGATCGGTTTGTGGTGATGGGCAAGGAATTGGTGCTGTTCTTATATCTCCGAGTGGTGCCGTTTTTAAGTTCTCAAACCAATTGGAAGAAAAGCGAACCAATAATCAAGTTGAATATGAAGCTCTTCTATTTGGTTTGGAATTTTTGCAAGACATGGGAATAAAGCATGTTGAAGTTTTTGGTGATTCGCTCCTGGTGGTACAACAAGTGTCAAAGGTATGCCAATGTTATAATGGTTCATTAAATGCATATCTTGATAGATGTCTTGATATCATTGCTTCTTTTGATGAATTTACTATGAAACATATTCCAAGAGAAGAGAATGACAAGGCAAATACTCTGGCTCAGAAAGCATCTGGTTGTATGGTTGCAAAGAAGTATTTCTATCTCCAAAAACCGATGCAAACGAAAGCCGAGGTTCTGGTTCTGGACGAACCGGTCACACCGGTTTCAGAAACCGGTCAGACCGGTCTGACTGCCAGAACCGGTCTGAACCGGTTCTGAAACCGGTCTGACCGCTTCGTCCCCTGACAGAAGCAAAAATCCTTTGGATGATGTTAATCAATCCAAAGTTGAAGATCAGGATTGGAGGGTGCCTATTATTACTTATTTGAGAGATCCTGGTCGTGGTGCAGAAAGAAATATTCGGCGAATATCGTTTAAATACGTTTTGCTTGGCGATGAACTCTATCGTCGAAACGCCGAAGATTTGCTGTTGAAATGTCTTAATTCGGATCAGGCCAAAGTTGCCATGGGTGAGGTCCATGAAGGTATTTCTGGTACACATCAATCGGCTCCAAAGATGAAGTGGTTACTTAGACGAGCCGGTTTCTATTGGCCTACTATGATGGCAGATTGTTTCAAATATTACAAAGGATGTGAGGAATGTCAGAAGTTTGGAAATTTGCAACTTGTTCCTGCTGCATTGATGCATCCTATTATTAAGCCATGGCCGTTCCGAGGTTGGGGATTGGATTTTATTGGACAAATTAATCCTCCATCATCAAAAGGACATCGTTTTGTGTTAGTTGCTACAGATTATTTCACTAAGTGGACCGAAGCGATTCCCTTGGAGAATATGATGCATCAAAAGGTAATTAAATTTGTTACGCAAAATATTATTCATAGATTCGGTATTCCTCAAACTTTGACAACGGATCAAGGTACTTCGTTTATGTCTAAAGAGGTACGTGAATTCGCCGAATCCTATAGAATTAAGTTGCTCAATTCATCTCCATATTACGCTCAGGCAAATGGACAAGCCGAGTCAAGTAATAAAATTTTGATCAAATTAATCAAGAAAAAGATAGAAGAAAATCCTAAGAGATGGCATGAAGTTTTATCCGAAGCATTATTGGCTCATCGTATATCTAGACATGGTGCTACTAAAGTTACTCCTTTTGAGCTTGTGTATGGTCAAGAGGCCGTTTTACCCGTTGAGGTAAATCTGGACGCTTATAGATTGGCTAAACAAAATGACCTTGATGCTGTTGATTACCACAATTTAATGTTGGACAATATTGATGAGGTAACCGACAAACGATTGAAAGCTTTGAAGGAGATTGAGAAAGATAAGCTTCGGGTTGCTAAAGCTTACAACAAGAAAGTACGAGGAAAATATTTTCAGATTGGTGAGCTTGTTTGGAAGACGATCTTGTCTATTGGGACGAAAAGCAACAAGTTTGGTAAATGGTCACCAAGTTGGGAAGGACCTTATAGAGTTGTCAAAGTCATTTTTGGGAATTCTTACATGCTAGAGACGCTGAAGGGAGATCATTTGCCTAAAGCTATCAACGGAAGATATTTGAAGAAATTCTATCCAAGTGTTTGGCAAGACGCATGAAGACCAATGGCCGATGTATTGTTGATATCGCCCTTAGCATAAATTTTAGCTCCTGAATTGTAATTACTTGCCTTTTAGTTCTCAAGTTCACTAAAAACGCAGGGGGGCATGTGTTGACAGTCAAAATTGGCTCTGGCCCGGCCAAACCGGTCTGACCGGTTTGCCAAACCGGTCAGACCGGTTGGTTCTGTAATTGAGTAGGATTAGGATTCTGAGTTTAATCCCATATTGTAACCTATTCGAAAGGGGTAAGACTTCCCCGGCCTATAAATATAAAGGCTAAGGCCGATTGAGATGTATTCCAATCGAATCAAACACGTTTATCTTTTACCTTTTTATCTCTCAAACCCTAATCTTTTCCAACCTCCATATTCTGTTCTTTGCTCGTCTCTACGGCGTTCAAGGGCGTTCTAGGTGGCCTGCCGACCCTAGAGCAACCCTAGCTTGCTTGAGCTCCGACGGGGTCCCTCCCGAGCTCGAGTTTCTAGGTCTTCACGAGTTCCTGCTCGAAAGATGCGAACTTCACGAGTTCCTGACCCTGACACATCCGCCGTCAAAAGCTATAGACTATCCATCGCCAAACCAGCCATGAAATGCGGTGGTTGCACCTCGGAAGCTTCACGAAGCTGGTTTGCATAGGACATGTTACCTTCGAAGAATTAGCAATCGCAAATAGCGATCGAAGAAAGGTTTCGAGAGTCGCTTGATGGAGGACAGTTTGTGCATTGCAAGATAGGCATTGCTGAATGTCTGCATCTGATTGAACAGAACGGGATTGCTGAACCATTATCGAGTGGAGAAAATCACTGTATGGCACTGATTGATGAGTAATCTGTTACAAATTCCATGTAACCATTATCGAGTACATTACAAACCATGTAACTAATATCCATTTCCTTGATTTCTTCATAGAGAAAAAAAAAAGGTTTATGATATGCGGGTCCTGTGGCTGGACACCTAAAAGATTGGATGCCTGCATTGGCCTAGCTTTGCAGAACATACACTGAAAGTGAAAATCCATTCATGTTGTCCCTATTTTGGACCGTGATTATTAATCGCGGTCCAATACTTTTGTACAGGGGTAAGCTTCAGCTTCACTATGCAATATATTCAAGCTGGCACTTGCTAATTTGACATAGTTGTTTCTCGGGACCTTACATTCGATCATTCACGGAGAAACGCACGCTTGCACAATACAAACTATGAAGATCGCCTTTGATAACGAGGATTTCACACATGTAAACCATTGGTAAGTATCACGGATGATATCCAGCCAATTAATTCTTCAAAAAATATCCAGTCAATTAGCCGCATACAATTTGGCACCAGAATATGAGAACATACACTAATCCATGGCATGGTAAACCAGAGCATAATTATCCTGACTTTGCTGAACTGATGGACAGTACGAGTTTGAATCTTGTGAATTGTGACGTTTCAAAGTGAATCCTGATCGGCCGATGGCTCATTGGTGATGGTGCGTGGATTGTGCCGGTAGACATACCTCTTGGCCCAGTACAGGTAGTTCAAGAAGGCGAGCAGGCCGACAACAGCCACAACCCAATAGAACAGATCAAGACGGCTATTATTCAAGCTTGTAGACTCCAGCCACCCTCCACGGTGCCCATGCCTCGTGGCCCTATTCACAATTTTTACCAGGACGGTGGCTAGCAATGAGGAGAGCCCTAGGACACACCAGAACAAGGCAGCCGCGATTGACTTCATGCCTCTTGGTGCCTCACTGTTGAAGAACTCAAGGAGCCCGGGAAATGATGTCACATCAGACACACCCAGCAAGAAGAACTGAGGTGTGAGCCAAAATAGGGACATCTGCACTGCATCTTCCTTTCTCTTCCTCTCAACAACTGCTGCGATTATGGACGCAAGTATGATGGAGGCGAAGCCTATGCCGATACGCTGCAAATGAGTGATGCCACTAACATAGCCCGTGCGCTTGCGCAAGAATGGCACAAGGAACTGGTCATAGACGGGAAGCATCACTATTTGGAATATGGTGGGGATGATGAACAATGTAGCGGGGGACACGCTGATCTTTCCTAGCTTTGTGTTTGTAATGCCACCTTGCTGCACGGTGAATGTCAAGAGGATAGGGTTTGATACATATCCGATCATGGAGCTGACAAACAGAGGAAGCACACGGAGTACAATCTTAGTCTCCTCCACCTTCATCGTACTGCAAAGCGACCATGCTCCACCTTTTCCATGGTTGATGCAAGCTTTGTCAAGGAATCTGAAAAGGATGCATGACATAGTTTATAATAGGCAATACTAGAAACAAGGTAATGCTCTCCACTCTTGATTAGTTTATAATAGGCAATACTAGAAACAAGGTAATGCTCTCCACTCTTGATAACTAGTAGTTTGCACAGAAAATCGTATGTGTTTTTCATTTGAATCTCTTACTTCAAGCTATTTGTTTTAGGGAGGACTTCAATATAGCCTGTCTCAGCACTGCTTCCTTGTGCCTCTTCCAGTTTCTCAGGAAACTCAAGGCTCCTGTTTCTGAATGCGACTACAAAAACCTGAAGAGGCAAGATTGCAGTTAATCAATATCCACAACACACTTGCCCTAAAAAAATTTATCTACAGCGCACTTATCAACAATCGAGAAAGCATTTTATGGTCTAAATTAGGAAGGATCACGACCTGGAGTATTCGAGTTAGAGGACTTCCTTCAGGTATTTGGTTGCGGTAGAAAGGGAGACCAACAGCAACCACAAGCAACCCAAGCAGAATTAGGATGGCACACAAGCCAAATCCAACGTCCCACCCCTTGTCATTCTCAAGCCACACTATGAGAATCAGCCCTATAAAACCTCCAAAAGAGATCCCGAATGTGTACCAATTAAAGAAGCTAGATTGCTGGCGCGACTCAGTGGGATCTTCATGGTCAAACTGATCTGCTCCGAGGGATGGCATGCAAGCACGCATACAGCCATCTCCAAGTGCACTAATATACAAGGCTGCGTACAGCAGGACGGCATTCGAGCCATGGACTTCTTTGCAGTTGCTTGGATCTGCTTCAATATTGCAAGGAGGTGGACGGAGTGAAGGAAGGTAGGCTTGCAGTGCAAGCAGTCCGTAGCCCTGCACAAATGTGTGTTTTTCACGATAACAAATACAATGCATAAAGGGTAATAGAGGGTGTCAACTTGGGCACATTTGCTTAAACACTGATCCATCATTACGGCTAACATTTCTCTAAATTCAGGGGGTTGCTCTTTGAATGGCTTTCAGAAGCTCCTGTGCAGTATCAGTATTCAGTAAAATAGTAGGAGAATGCTAAATTGTCAATGCAGGTCCTACTTAGCTAAGGGTTACAAAGGAGATGCAATACTTTCCTTTACAACTGAACACAAATCCATTTTTTTGATATTGAATTAAGTGGACTTTACAGCAAGATTACCGATGAGTAGGCATACTTCATGAATTAAAATGTAACAAAAAGAGGCATGGTAAGTCAGAGTCTTATGTATGAACCACTCATCTAATATACTTAAGCCCATCACTGCTTTGGTTATGTAGGCTATTCCCACCTAGTCAGACTCCCTGAAATCTGTTTACATGTATACCCAACTAGAAGTGAACTCTTGGAAGGTACTTCAGCACTTAAGCAAACTTTGAACAGTTTACCTTAACATCAGCCAAATCAGATCCTGACAATCATAATTATACTATATAAAAGCAACTTAATGAAAAAAAAACGAATTACTGTTGCTAGTCAACTTTGGCGGTAATCTGGCATAGTTTTTTTTTATCCACTCGTCTAATTGACAAAAATATGTAAAGTTACACCACATTTCTACCATTGTTAGTTCACATTTAGCAATAGCAATAAAACATGTAAAATTCCTATAGGCTGTAGATGATTGAATACCAGAAACTCCAATGGACCAAAGAGAAGTATAGTTCTTGAACGAGTGATGTAAGAATCAGAGAGGAAAGCTCCTATCAAAGCAAACCCAGCTGTGGCACCAAAGACATTAGTGACTGTAGTTGCGGAGCTTGAAACTCCCATATGCATTGTTCCATGGAGATAGGTGACCATATTCAGCATATTTGGGACATTCACAATATTTGCCATAACTGTCAGAACTGTGAGGAAAAAGTGGAGACGAAGTTTGAAAATAAGAAGCTTTCATCCAGGAAAGGAAGATATATGCAGCAAGGAATAGCATAGAGACACTTACAGTATATAAACCATGCTGCTCGGACTCCTCCATGCACCCCTCTATTGATGGGGTTTCCTCTCCAGTCCACAAAGCCTCTAACTGCCATGGTACTCATCAAGATTTTGCCTTCTCCCTCCTGATTTTTGGCTGCCTGCTGAGTCCCTCACATATGAGAGGGGTATAAATAAACTGATGGGCATTCGAATCAAGAGGTGATAGCAACAACATAGTCAAACAAAGTGTTTTTTTTCCTTCCCCATACCATTATGTTCCTATCGCAAGCTCTGATAGTCCAAATACCAAAATACAAAAGTTGACTTCTAATGTTCCTACTTGCTGCTGTAATTTGGACACCACAACATGTTCACATTAAAGTGGAAAAACAGGATATGTACAATGAGAGAGCTTGGCAAGTAATATTAAATATACAGTAGGAACTGTATTCAGCATGCCATCATTCTGAGTACCATATTTTGTCACTTACTGCGAAAGTGCTAATTCATTAATTATTTTGTGTAACAGTCATCTGAAAAGCTGACTTCCTCTGTAAAACAGTGCAGGTTAACCTATGAACAGAAAGTGCTAGCATCTGAAAGTGACATTATAATTTATAACTATATATATGATGAGAATAACAAAATAAATAACCTATTGGTTGGTTCCCAGAACACATTCTTTTAGAAGATAAAACCTATCAAATAACTAAATCATGGACTACCACAATTGTCAGATGTTGGCACAGTAGCAGTACTTATAAAATAGCAGCAGTAAGCAAATGAAGTCAAATGCAACCATCACCATAACATGAACAAGTCTTGAAATCAATATATATTGTTAGCCATCTGCTCAGTCGATCCTGCCGTACAAAAATAATTGACAGCCTTGATACAGCCACCTTAATCACAATCACCCATGTGGAGTCCCTTCACATATTGATTTCTTATAAGTTTATAGTATTCTGCTGATATCTGGTTCCAGTGAACCAGCATTCGCTACAGGAATGTATCTGGAACTGTTGTGAGGGGCAAATCAGAAAGGAATACAATTAGGAAGATCTTATTCAGTTTTCTATCATTTATGTACGAAGTGAAATCATCTTTGCAATTTCTAAGAGACATCAGGGTCATCAATATGGAGGTACTAAGAGGGAAGGTGTTCTGTTCGTAAAGGTATACGAACCTGCCAACATAAGTAGTGACAAAGAAATCCATGAATAGAAATTATCCAAAAACAGAAACCGGAGCGGGTTTCATCACAACTGCTGTTGTCACTATCACCTCCTTACCATAATTGATGATATAGTTGAATATGCTCAGAAGTCAGAACACAGAGTTAAGAGAAGCAGTCACTGTTGACTAAACCACCCATATTACGACGTGGACATAGTATCTGCAGTTTTCTCAGATCCTTTATATTTTTTTTCGTGAACTAACATGGTAAGGACAAGAATCCGAAGAATACCAGCTGCCACCTTGATTTGGGTAATTGGGTTGCAGCAGTGCTGGCCATAAATCCTCAATTTATAGAATTATTATTCAACACTGCAGAGTACAAAAACAAGGGTGTTTTCAGGGACATCAAGTATTTCATAGTATAGTACCAGATGCAATTCACACACGCAAATAATATAACAAAGACGCATCCTATACAAATTCTCGCTTTATGCAATATCCAAATTTGCAGAATTTATGCTTGAATTTTATTATCATCTGCACTCATTGCAGGCATTGGAGGGAAAACCAGATGAAATTGATCTACTGATTGAGAAATACAGTACACAATGAGCTGTCTGCATACTTCCACATTCTCTCCACCGGCAGGCAGGGGGTGAAAGGAGTGGCCGGGAGCAGCATCTCCAGCGGCGTCTGCCGACCACCCGCCGTCTCTGACGAAGATAATGAAGCGGATGCCGGCGCGCTGGATTTGGGCGAGCACGGCCATCGCCGCAGTCCATCTGCTGTGGCACCAAGGAGTTGAAGCGGGAGGTGGAGGCGGACCAGCGCCGCAGCGAGGGCGGCCGTACAGCGCCACGAAACACCGCAGGGTCAATGGCGGCGCCGTGGAAACGCGCGTGGATTTCACGGCGGCTACGGCGGGGGTGCACCGACGCGAGCGGGGGTGCACTGACGCGAGCGAGGCTGCCGGAGCGGCGTGGGCGCGCGGCCTGACCGTCGGCGGCCAAGGGAATCAGTCCCTCGCGATACAGCATTTTACAACTGACCCCCTAGTACATTTACATATAGACCCCTAATTTAGTAATTGCGAGTGTTAATCACGATCCAACCTTTTTTGCAAATAAACATCCCATTTTGGGCCGCGATTAATCGATCATAATCCAATATTTAACCCATACTTTTGCGTGCGTGGCAGCCGCCGCGGCGGACAGTGGGAGGTTCGAGAAGGCTCCACCCGGAGTACGTGCCCGCCGCCACCGTCTTCGTCCACCTCCGGCCTCCGCGGCACGCTCGCCCACTCTACATCCGCATTGCTGTTTCGAGTTTCGCCCTCTTCGTATCGAGGACCTTCCGGCCGGCGGCTGCACGGCTTGTACAACATGGAAACTCGAATGCGACGGTTCCGTCTTCCGCTGACCATTTACCTAGTAGGCCAGTCACGAAGCTTATCTTTGTTGCTCTTAGCCGCCGGCCCATCGGAGGAAGAGTGAAGAGTATCCATTTGATGTCCTTTTCGTTCTCTGCAAGTGTTGATTGGTACAAGGGTTTGAAGAAGTGACTACTCTGATGTTGATGGGATGACACAGTGGCTGCAGCTGAAGTTCTGAACATCGAAGAAGAACATCACTGTAAGGCACGTTGGTTGGATAGACGGGCTACCTGTGGATCGATGGAGATTGAGGATATTTCTCAGTGTCCACGCTGACAAGTATAAAAAGATCGTCAAGATTCCGTGATCTTTATGACCGATCGATCTTAACACTGTTTTGGCTGCTCAATTTTCTGAATTGTCGCCGTCTAATCCGATAGTATAATACTGATGTGTTGCTGCTTCCTGGCCCAGAAAACGTAGTCGGTTGATGTTCATGAGCTGAATGGAGCCGCACGCTGGCCAGTCCAGCCAGAAAAGACTGCACTCAATCTGTTTTCAGGTGCAGTCCTGGTTTGGCATTGGTGTTTCAAATTCATGAGGCGCCTTTCCTTTTTGGAGGTTCTGTTGCAATTCTCTTTTCATTTTTCAATGAAATGGCAGAGCTCATGCCCATATTTACAGAAAAATAAAAGAAAGAGAAAAAAGAACCTGACCGACCACCGAAGGATTCTGTATCCATTATATGATGCTTAGCAGGAGAACCTTATCACCAGCCTAGAGATGGACATGCGGCGCACCAGTGCCCGATGATATGAACCTTATCACCTTATCACATGTCTGTAGGCAATTCATTTCATGGTGAACCACTGCCAGTGATGATACATATCCAAGCCAACAGGGCTATACAGATTTGCATGTTTGTATCCGAAAGTTACTTCGCCATGGATAAACACCCAAATACATTTATGATTTACCTATACAAACTGTGGAAGTATCCTTTGTAAATGACAGTTTCATAAACGTCTAGATGACCGTGAAGTATCATGGATGAAATCCAACTAATAATCTGAATGCAATCAGACATCTGAATATGACATGGCACAGGATTGAGATACTGCTTTCCAGCTTGACTAACAAGTGGCACTGGGAACCAGGACGTGTTTCACCTTTCTGATGTAAAGGGCGGTTCTGAGTGCGGCAGTTTAAGGTGAATCTTGATCGACTGATGGCTCATCGATGATGCGTGGATCATGACGGTAGACATACTTCTTTGCCCAGTACAGGTAGTTCAGGAATCCAAGCAATCCAACAACAACCACAACCCAGTAGAACAGGTCAAGATGGCTGTTGTTCAAGCTTGTTCCCTCGAGCCACCCTCCCTTGTGCCCATGCCTCGTGGCGCTGTTCACCGCTTGCACCAGGAAGGTGGCCAGCAACGATGCGAGTCCTATCTCACACCAGAACAATGCTGCGGCAATGGACTTCATGCCTCGAGGCGCCTCACTGTTGAAGAACTCAAGGAGCCCAGGAAACGACGTGACATCCGACACGCCCAACAGGAAGAACTGAGGCGCGAGCCAGAACAGGGACATCTGCACTGCAGCTTCCTTTCTCTTTTTCTCAACAACTGCTGCGATAACTGATGCAAGTACCATGGAGGCAAAGCCTATTCCAATGCGCTGCAAATGAGTGACGCCACTAACATAGCCTGTGCGCCTGCGCAAGAATGGCATGATGAACCGATCATAGACAGCAAGCATTACCATCTGGAATGTGATGGGGATGATGAACAGTGTCGCGGGGGAAACATGGATCTTGCCCAGCCTTGTGTTTGTCATGCCACCTTGCTGCACGGTG